>JARDWD010000380.1:0-1279148 GCA_029034505.1 Ornithoptera priamus
GCCCGCGATGGGGAGAGGATAGGGCCGCGCTCGTAGCGGCGATAGGGACTGACCTCTCGCTACCGGCCGTGGTACGGACCATGGTCAGAAGCGAGGCGTCATGGGACGCGGTATCCCGATTCTGCGATATCATTATGTCGCAAAAGCGAGAGACCGAGCGTCAAAGAGAGCGGGCGCCGAGGGGGCAAGAGGCGGTTGTTGTAGTGCGCAGACAGCTCGTCGCCAACGGGCGGAGCCGAGCGCACGACCGCCGCTTGCCTCCTTAGGCAGAGGAACCTGGCGTCGCGATCGACAAGGGCCGTCGGTCCGGCGCCCCCCTTGGAAAGGGTTCCTGGGGCGTATCTGGCGACGCGTCTCGTATTCTGACGCGTTGCCGTTTAGGGATAATTTAGGGATCTTGTCAATTGGGAGGGATGCTTCACATCCCTCCCCGAGGCGGGCCCGTTCGATCCGGGCACCGAACGGGGGTTGCGGAAAACTGCCCAGAGCGTTATCCCGTGACCCTCGTGCATTCTTTTCGGAAGAGATGGAATACCGTGTGAAGCTTTTTAGTCGGTTGGAGTCCGACACTACCCCACTACCGGCCCAGTATTGGTACGGGGTGTGCAATCCGTTAGCATTTTGTTACACACGTTAATAAAAAAAAAAAAAAAAAAAAAAACCTCGGCGATGTCAATTTCCAAGGGAATTCCGCGAATGACGACGCGGAGCTGCTTCTCCTCGGGGAGAACGAAGGTGTGAAAGCCGAGACCGGCATTTCGTAGGTGCTTGGTAGCAGCCCGGAAGTCATCAACCGTGGCGAGGTTGATGCGAATGCCCTGCGCGGTGTTTTGCGCTTTTGGGCATTCGATCTTGTGGTCTGCGAACCACTTGGAAACTGCGTTCCACTTAGTTTTGTCCTGGAGGACAATCGGGGGAGGGGGCTTCGGGCCACGTTTTTCGGGCGGGGCCGAGGTGTTGGCGGGGTGCGCGGCCTTTTTTGCCGGCGTGCTCGTCGGCGAGGCCCGGTCCGAGTTGGACTCGGACGAGCGTTTCGAAGCGCGTTTGCGCTTCTTGACGACGAGGGTGAAGCCCTCGTCTTCGGCATGTTTAGATGGAGGGGATTCCACCTCCATGTCGCTGCCGCTAACTTCCGAGTCCGAGTCGGAAGAGGCGGGCAGGACGGGCATAGAAGGCCCCGCCACGGGGGCCCTCGATTTCGGCGGCGCGCGAGTCGCGGGGGTAGGGTCCGGGGACGCCGGGCTGTCCGTGTCGAAATTCACGGACGTTGGGGGAATAGAGGGAGGGCATTTTAAAAATTGTTCCCAGGCTTCTGGGAACTGTTTCTGCGCGAAACGCGCAAATTTTGCGAGCATGGCGTCCATCGGCATGGCCGCCATTTTATGTAGCCGCCCCGCCGTACGGCGGGGGGGGATGTGTGCCTAATTGAAAAAAACTATCTGTCGCCTAGTGCGACAGGACCTATCTGTAACAGTATTAACGCCTCTGAGGCGAATAAAATTCGCTACTTACAGTGCCGGAACCAGGCTCCGGCAGAGTTTTCGCACGCTGGGTACACTCACTGTTGCACTGCACTTGCACACGCGAGCACTGACGGTGGCCGAACTAGCGGCGTATAGCCACGCACTGGGCACGAGCGGGTCGGGCGGGGTGGGGTGTAGCGGTAGCGCGCACTGACAACGGCATGGAGCACGTCCGGTCGGTACGGCGGGCAGAACCCGAATGAATAGATCTCTAAAATTCTCACGTATTTATATTCATATGCGTATATATATATATATATATTTATATATATATACGCATATATATATGATATGTATATATATATTATTTTATTTAATTAAGCGACACGACGAACAGGACGTTCACCTAATGGTGAATGATACGCCCGCCTATAAAAAAGTGACTAGTAAAGATTATACATGCAGCATCACATTCCGCTTGTGGCCTAAGGTATGAGATGTATATTTTAAACATGATTCTTTATAGACGATTTTAATAAAGGACGCAAATCAGTCAATTATTATTTATCTAGAAATCGTAAAAATGAGCACATGAAGTAAAAGAAAAATTGTAAATAATATATTTACAATATAGAAGGATGTGATTCATGTTTTATTTTAATTACAAAATTTTATATTTCCAGATAATTTTCACCTATCGGCAAACCCTGCTGATCGATCGGTATCCACACACTATAGACTCTTCATGAATGTTTTTAGTTTAGTTTAA
Organism: Ornithoptera priamus; assembly: GCA_029034505.1. Taxonomy (NCBI): domain Eukaryota; kingdom Metazoa; phylum Arthropoda; class Insecta; order Lepidoptera; family Papilionidae; genus Ornithoptera; species Ornithoptera priamus. The sequence goes on from JARDWD010000380.1 coordinate 2,233, forward strand.
TAAAACTCCTTGAAATGTTATATTTAAAATTCACGGCAGCAAGTTATTTTTGAATATTTTATTCTCATTAGCAAACTTTATTATGCATGAAGAAAATTAAAATGTTATCCGGTAAAAGCTTTCTACGTAAACAAGCTACTGTTTGCTGAAACAAACTACGAAGTTTTGCCCGCTCCACGTACTATGTATTTATCACGTACTTTACAAGATCTTAAAGACGTTTATTAAATTTTAATTAGATACTAGTAGTTTAAAACCTTAAAATAAAGTTGTTGGCTTTTATTTTATACAATAAATATCTTTTATTACGTCTACAGCTTCTTTATTACACGAAGCGACGAGACATGCAAGACGTTCACCTGATAGTAACGGTGGGTAGGATAATATGTAATACATGAGTTTATAACCGATCCTTCGGGATATAAAATATTTAAAAAAACCTCGATAAAAAAGTCTCATTACCTTACTAATTTCAACAGTTATAAGGCCCTTGAAACTAAAACACAGTAATCTTTGCACACAAGTTTTTGGCAGTAGATGTAGGCGCTGCTGTGGTTCCTACCTAGACAGCCTCCGACAGTCTCTTCCGAATGATGCCACTAGACGAACTATATGTTTATTTTGTTGTAACTTCCGGCCCTCTTCAACTAGGCGTTAGGATATTTACACACACATAATATTACATTCGTCGGCTTAACACCTGAGATATCTTATTATTCCATTAATATCTCTCCATTATCTACAAAGACGACGTTGTTATTGTTATTTTTTAACATATATAAATTAGGTAATAATCATTGAAATCTAATAAAATTTTGATAATGTTTACATTACATGACAAAGAATTTTTTTATTAACCTGTTAGATTGAAGATAAAATAGAATACCTCCTTTTAACTCAGTGTCTATTTCAGACGAAAAACGTAGGTTTATTCTTAGTACCCCTTGACAGTTTTTAAGCCTTTTGTGTTGAAGGGTTTGAATCACTTTCTAAGAAGCTTATACTACGGTGAAGTACTATACTTTCCGCTCATACCTGGAGAGGTAACTTTATACAAGTATTGTTCCCTCTGCTTAAGTACAAATGGTTTTTCATCTGTGTCTATAATATAGAAAAGTTACTAAAAAATATGCCAACACACACAAAATTATTTTGAAGATAAATATCCAAAAAAACGCTATTTATTTGATATACAGTTAATGAGTATGTATATGTAAATAATAATATTAATTGGTAAACATTAAACATATATCTTGGTCCTACATTAGTTTAATTGTAGCTTTAGTTTATTTAGTGGTAACTTGAGCATTACATACATATGTAATGTAAATATCGTAAAATTCGTATGATAAACAAAATAGATGTTACAGCTACAGGTACAGGTTTATGTGGTATTATTCGTTGGTATGATATGTAACTGTTCTGTTGATTAATTACAAAAAGGGGGTAATAAAAAATAATGTCAACTCATAGCTATTAAACACTGTTTATGCGTTTCTGTTTTATATATATAGAATAGAACAATGATCTCAAAGACTAGTAATTTCACAATTTAGATACTGCGGACCAATAATAAAAATTTTAAAAGAAAATTATTGTGAAACTGTTAATTGTAACCAAATTACGAAAGCTTTAGTGATAGACCATAATAAAATAAAATTACGTTTAAATGCATCTTATAACATGATTAGTAAGTATATTTCACAAAATTTTATAAACCAATGATATTTCACACATTCAACACTATGACAATCGTTGGAAAAGAATAAATCGGCAACAAAGCCGATGATATATAAAAAAACAATTATATGATAAGTCATAAACTACAAAAGTAGAAAAACCTGCATGTGGAAATGCTTCAAAAGATTATTTTTTCAACTTCACCACTCAATCACCTACCCTCACAAATTCAGATTTATACATATACGCTTAGTGTACATTGTAAAATATATAAAAAGACGTTTGTTTTTTCTTTTTTTGTTTGTTCAAAATAATTTGTAAATATATAATACGAAAATCATGAACAAAATTTGAAAATGAGTTAACGTAAGATGTTTCCCGTAAAAGAACAAAAGCTTATTAAATAAGTTAAATTTGATCCTTTCTAACTTTTAAACAGGTTCCAGTAGACTCACCGTTTCAATTTATTGCTTAACTTGTTACTAAAGGAATCGAGTTTCGTGTAACTTTATTAATTTCTTTATATGGAAATTACCATGTTGAATACAGTTCTGGTTTAATATCTTAATCTAAATTTAATTTTTATGGCGAATCTATTAAGAAAAGCCATACCGTGCATTTGTAAATGTAGGGAAATATTATATGTAATAATAAGCTTTATTCTAATGGATGTATTCAAATGGATGTATCTAGAATATATTCTCGATAGTATTATAGTATCTACATCACCTATTACTACTTCTAAAATGTAATATATTAATTTAACTAAACGTCCGTACGACGTAGTCAAGTTAAGACTTGCAGTCTGTCAATACATTGTTATGGGCGGGCAAAGGACGTTCACGTAAAAGTGCACCCCTCATTATGTAAATGTCCTGCGTCCTGCTTTAATTGTCTCTTCATAACATCAATAAAACTCTCGTTGCGAATATAACATAATAAGGTAACAAAGACGTTAGTGGCTAAAGAAAACCGACTTGCGCTTTAGTTTATTTTTTATTGTGACGTTCTTTATTCAGAGCACGTATTTTTCAGTCATGTGATTATCCCCTTAACGCCAAATTGAGTTCTCTGTTAAGTTAATGAAATGGTTTTAGCGACTACAGCATAACAATAGTCGGATTAACTTAAATAATATACTTTATCAGCTTTAAACTGCAGTTTCATTGAATTTAAATATGACGCTAAAAAGGTGCATAAATTCGTTATGAACCTATCAAAATATAGGATGACGATTAATATACTTACCGATATGGCTTTTTTTTTTATTCAACGAAGCGATGAGACGAGCGAGATTTTCGTTTGATGGTAAGTGGTACGCGTGCCCATAACAACGTGGCGCCAGTTAACATGGTATACACTGCACCACATTGTGCTCGTCGCCTTGACACATGTTAAGCTTCGTTATCAGAAACAGGCGCTACGTTGGTATTTACCTACCGCCAACAGAGACCGACCATCACTAAAACACAAAAATGAATCAGGACATAAAACAAAAATCCTGTAAATTAGTTTGCGGCGTTTATGGTTTAAATAAATATAAATAAGTCTTATAACATCGAATAGTATAGTGTTGGGTAGACAATACGAATAATGATCATTTTCCAACTTGGCAAACAGCTGTCACTTACGGTCCCAGTAAACAGATACAGCACAATAGTGTTCCATTGTGTCGGTTGAGGACATATCGGAAACAGGTAGACATGTACGCTGACCGTCCGACAGTTAAATGTATCAACGGCTCGAATTCACGTTGTAAATTCAATTCAATGGTAAATAGAAATACCAAACTTTTTATTTAACATTGCACAAGAGAGAACTTTTGTAACGTAAGTCTCGATTTTTATTATTTTCAAAAAAGCTATTTTATTTGAGTAAGGTGTTGAGATAACGTTTCTATTGTGAACGCCGCTGTTACGGTACAGAAGTTATAAACAGTTTCTTTTCACAACGATAAGAAGTATTTTATGGTTCACAACTATGCGGCTGCATTTAAATTGAATCTACTTCAGCTGAAACTGTAATTTTCTCCAGCAAAAATAAAGAAAACAATGTTTATACGTACGACTATATATTAAAATTACATGCTTTTGTAACATTAACATTGGGTTTATAACTAGATAATAAATTATATTTAACTGTGTTAAGTTAAACATTGAAAAGTCAAAAGACGATTTATATCTATCCTATTGCGCTAAATTAATTTAAAATTCTAGTTCATTGAATAAAATATTAGTTAACAATATAAATTTGAACGGGATAGATACTTAGATAAAGATACTTAGATAAAGTGACTCCTACTGTAAGGTATTTTATTAACATTAAACTATATTCTAACATGATAACAGATGAAATGTAAAAATGTATCAAATCTTTGTAAAAAATGCGGTTGTACGAGTAAAACTTTAAGTTATTAACTTTAATACCGTATTTAATATGTCTTACATTATCTTTCCATCGTAGTAAGTATTTATTCTACTATCTCAAAATTTTTGTCACGTTTGACCCGAGGGTTAAATTAACTTTAGTGAACTTTCCTTTTATTTTGAAGTCGTTACGTGATTGCGTTTATACTCGTACTATTCTACTCGTATATCGGTGAGCGTCAAAGATATTTTTCAATAACGCTTGATACAACAAAGTTCTAACAGGACCGATATAAAGATAACAATAAATATGAATAAAGGCAACAATGCAATATGAGATTAGTTTCTTCATTATTTTGTGGGCGTTTCAAAAACTGTTATGATATTATCGTCTTTCCAGAAAAACGTACATTTCTAATTTAACGACTGGATATAAACGTGAGGTAAATTGAGAACTTATCACAATCCTTATTTTTTGTATAATCGTCATCATCATTATTTCAACCGATGGATTGTTCACTGAAACTACAACAATGTAGATGTATAGAAAAAATTTAATTCCGGATACAATAGACTTTTACTCTACTTAGAATCTCTTTTAGCATGGACAGAGATTTGATACCTATACTACACCGTGTTTTTCAGAATTTTTATTCTTGCTGTCGTCTCTAATACTAACGTAGCGTTTGCTACAGTTGATATTACTATCTATTTCTATACTATTTAACCACAAAAGGTGCCTATTGTATTCAGCACAACCTTCTCTCTGAAAATCCAACCTTTGCTGCTTCTTATTAACATAATGTGTAACGCATTGTTTTTATGGTTCCTTTGCAAAGGACGGACACCGGGTCTTCGATCAATTTTATGTAATAAATAGTTGTGACAATATTTAATTTACTTCACAAATATTCATATTTAGTAAACAGGTTAAAAGCTTATTAAACTTTAATAAACTGAAGTAATACCGCAACAAAGTTATTTATTTAGCCGCGTATTTACTTTGTTATACACATAATTTTCATTCTTATACAGGATTTAACCGTAATATACGCTAGTGATAATTTCGAAATCATTTTATAATATTGAATTAATCTCATACCCAAAATTTCATTTTCTCTTCGTTTCCTTTTATCTCTCAAACGTTATACCCTTTTAATGTAACTTAATCCTCACTCATTTTATTTCCTGTGGATGACTGTCCAATTTATAACAAGCGAAGATACTTTAATTTGTTTGTGCTAAGTCTTCGTTAATGTAAGATAATTACCTACTGTATTTAATTACCTTTTATAATGAGAAATATTAATAAAAGAATCTGCTATAGAATATACGTGAAAATATCATGTTAATTTTCTGTTATTGATTGCTATTTAATCTTTGTAACCATTATAGCCTAGGTGTAATAGTTCCAAATTTTTCTCAAACAAAACTAAGAAATAAAACATGTTGATACATATATAAAAATTACATGTATTTTTCTAGTGTTTTTTTTTTATTTTCCTCTTTTGATATAACTTTTTCCATATTAGATGTTAGAATATTTCATCGTTGGTATCGTTTAACGAATTTACGGAAAGATTCGACGGTTACAGGCTATTTATTTTTTTGGATTTTATAGATCTTTCCTCATTATATTTCTAATTAACTTATATATTACAATCCATTATACTTATTATACATTTTATACTTACAATACATTTCGTTTTATTTATGCGGTTTTGCGGTTCTCAAGGAGTATTTCCGACAAATTTTAAAACAATTTTTATATCACGGTCAACAAAGTAGGCGGCGAACAGCTTGTAAATATATATTGACAGCATAACATTTGACGCGTTTTACTTAACGGTAAATAAAGTAAAAAACGTAATATATAAAAATATTGATATTGCTTTATATCTTCTAATAACAAGGGCTTTAATTTTTGATTAACTTTAGTGCAAAATAAAGACGATACAGAGATATTTTGATAGGACTCTTGCAGAGATCGAAATCTATTAAGCTTTCGGATAGGGAAGTGTCTACCTGGTAGCTTTATGTGTTTAACAAACACAATGTAAATTCACTCTGTCAAACCTGTCACTGGCCTCCCCTCTGTTTGTGACTATTCGAATTTCCTCCGTAATTATTTCACAGTAAAATCCCTTATTAAGTTAACAGTAACGGTTATGCGATTCGTTTTAATTAATACACTATACTACTCAAACTATAGTGTATTTAGTAGCAGTAGCGGCAGTAGTAGTAGTCTAAGGAGTAATAGCAGCAGCAGTAGTAGTAACAGTAGTATTGAAATTAGTAGCAATATTAACATTTGCAGTAGTAGTAGCAGTAGCAGTGGTAATAGTAGCATCAGTAGTAGTAGTGGTGGTGGTGGCAGTAGCAGCGGTGGCAGCAGTAGTAGCATTGATAGTGGTAATGGTTGGGGTGGTGATAGTAGTGGTAGATTGGCGGTAATTTTACCATATTTCGCCTGGCATCTTGCAAGGCAGAATAGTTGGTCGGTACTTGGGCTTCTGGTCTACTCCCTGATGGCACTAACACTATTATTCTTCAAATTAAAAGTTGTCGAAAACATTAAAATTTTAATCACCAGCTATCTACCAGTGGAAATTGCGTCTAGCCCACTCGCTCGGGACATTAGCCGGAACAACAAACTTTAAAATTGGCCAATTTTAATAGTAACGTTGAAATATCCATTTGAAGTGTGAATTTCGACGAATTTAATTTGTATAAAATTGACGACATTCGGTAAACGGTTACATTTAAATTTCGTAATAAATCTTGTTAATGATTAAATTGAATATCCATAGACAATAACATTCAAATGAATCGCCAATAAGATCTATAATATCAACCGACGATCTTAATACAGTAAATGTTTGATATTATAAGACGATATGTATTATATGATACAATATAACATCATAATAGATTACAATCGGATTTAATGGAGTTTATAATCGGTTGAATGCTTTAACCAATTATTTGACTACACTACGAAATAACTATTAATTGGTCACAGCGTTATACGGTGGGTTCAATTCGACAGCACAATGTTTAACTAGAGAGATTAGTCTTTCAAATTAACATCTGTAGCAAGAGTTTACATAAAATATTTATACTAACTACCTTATATTTAATCCACGAATAGTACAAAACGTAAAAAATATTTTAAAATAATAATACCTTTCACTATGGTTTTGTTATAGAGGATAAATTATTTTTGACATACGAGAATGTATAAACCCATACGAAAATAAGAGAATATAGTGTGAGAAAATAATATAATAGTGAATTATAAGCTGCACGCCTTATATAGAAATATCTATCCCTTTTACATCCTTTTCATGATTTTATTACTACGTTGCTAAAAACTGCAGCTCTTTTCTTGAAGTTTTCCTCTTATAGTCGACTGTGACGACATACAGATAGTAGAATACGGTTTGGATCTAACCAACGTTTATGCTGAATACAAATTACTATAATATAATTATAATATAAATCCTATAACTTTGTTAAGACTATACACCTCACAAAATTTCTCATTAAATTATCATAAAAATTTTATTTTCAGTTAGAAGTTAAAAGTTAGCTTTTACAATTTATATTGAGTAAGTGTAGTAAGCAAAGCATTTCATGCTATTAAGTGGAATATACAAGAGTTCTTTGAGTTCATTTTAGAGAAAAAATAAAGCTTTAGTGCTCAAAGAAACTCTGTTTGTAGATAACGTTTTAATTTTCTTTGACTGTGAACCCTACATACGGTTTTAATGAAAATTGTAGCCTTTCATAAAGAAAAGGTTTACCACATAAAACATGTAAAAATATATCTTAGTCTATATGCTCATTCCTGACGTCATTAATTCTAAACTGTATTTTATCGTAGTACAAATTTACCATTTGCATTGAACTGACAATCTTCATAGAAATTAGTAACTTAAGTAAAAGACTAAAAGTTTGAAAAGGACAAAGGAATGAATCTTGATTTCATTTTTCCTTTACTTATAATCAATTAAGGTAATTTTTATTTATAACTAAAGTGTATAGTTACAGTAACAATTCATTATAGAAATGCGTAATGATTTAAGATCTTAACGTCTAGTTTAGTCTCCCTCCTCGTCCTCGTCCGACCGCTAGTCACAACCCGTACTTTTCCACAGAAACTCTATGGTACGTCTTGTAAAATCTGTTAAGTTTACCATGAAATCAAATATTTATGCTACTTTAAACACACTCTCAGAGTTATGAAGTACTCTCTAACATATTATTGTATTAAATTAATCAAAAAGATATATTTGACAAAAAATTCACGGCAAATTTTATCTCACAACTTAAACGAATAATAGAGAAAAGTTTTCCTAATAAAGTATAATATTTAATTTATAATACCCAAAGGATTCTGTAATGTGTAAAGAGAATAAATTCAACGCCTTATGTAATCAGGCTACATCATACATTCACAATGGTACGCTGAAAGGACTTTGTTGGAAAAATTAAATTATAATTTCATGAGGACGCCTGTGCCTACTTTTAATGGAACAAGGGCTCACCCTCTTACTTCGATAAAATACTGCAAATGTATACATAGAACCTTGTTAGTGTTGCAAGCTTTTACAGTCTTAATAAATTTAAGTGAATTGTCTCATATTGATGCTTGATTAAAAAAAGTAGACCTCTTTGTAACATTCTAAAATATCTTAATACAAGACAGAATAGCTTTAGTACAAACTCACTTTATTACAGTAACAGATAAATATATAACATGAATTACTGTAATTAAAATTATATATATATATTAAGTTGTATCCAAATCACTTGGAACAATTCGACAGTTTAAACCTTATTGTACTGACAAATGATATACATTTCCATTCGACGACAGATTTTGTTAATCCAACCATTGTTTCATTGGCTTTAATGCTTTTACTGTTATAAAGTATAATATGAAATAACACTGTTTCATTTCAATTGATTTCCATTGTTATAATGCAATTTAATCTGTACATGAAACACGAATACATTTAGGACATTTGAGTAGAATAATGAGATCCGATAGTTCCGATCTCTGCTTTTCCACCATTTGTTTGTAATACTCAGTGACAAACAAGTGTCTAAAATTTTAAAACCAAAACATAACGCATCTCTTTCATCGATTGCAATTGTCAGCTTAAATTTTCATTGGCTTGTTCGAATAAAATTTATGATAAAATATAAATAAAGATTATGAAAATAATAAACCAGCATTAAATATCCGCATTCACACAACTCCAAATTGCTGAAACGAAGCGCGACAAATGAATCAATTATGGAGTATTGTACATTGAACATGAATTTGCTGCCGATGAATATGCAAAATTCGTCCAGCGACTCTGAACAATTAAATGGACATTGTTTTCGATATTACGCGAATGAACTAAATAGTAACAATTCAAGTTTGATTACTTTATGAACATATCCCGAGTAATAACTTTCATCATCATAACAGTCAATTTACGTCCCCACTGTTGAGGCACAAGCCTACCCTCAAATACGAGAGCGATGGGGCCGTCACCACGCGGGCCCAATCCGGATTGCTCACTTCACACACACAAAATAAACTTTAATTCATGTGCAGGTTTCCTCACGATGTTCCTTCATTATTTGTATTTCGCTGCCGTTATAAAGCTTCACAAATATACATAACTTAAATATTTAAGTCATTGGTACACACCGAAATTCAAACCCGCGACCTTCGGAATGAAAGTCACACGCTCTAACCATTAGGCCAGCGAATAATAATTTTACGTAATTGTAATTATAACTAAAACACTTGTTCTTTACAGATATAAACAACGTAGAGACGGGAAGAACAATTATCTGATTGTAATTAATACGCCTGCTCGTAACAATGTAGCAGTAGTTAACACTATTACCATCGCCTTCTGACACGAATGTTCAGTCCGTAACCTCAGGTAATTTCACAAACTACAGCGCACTGAAAACTGGAGTACAGCAATGGTTTCACAATGATGATTCACAGCAGAATTAAGTGATGCGGTAATGGCTAGACGGTCACCGACAATTTAGATATACCATCGAAAAAAATTAAAAAAAGTTAAATGAAAATGGTTACAGCTCTTTGCACGGTCTTTGCATAACATATATACTATATATAACATGCAAAGTGCTATATGTTTAACGTTTTTAAAATAATGTAAATAATATGTTACCTGGGGCGAAATATTGTTAAGTATCTTTAAGAGACACGAATAAACATTATTCTGGTTACCAAGCCAGTTCCACAGCGGCTGTCAACCGCAAAACCGATCACTGCATCACTATTAGCTGTCCGCAGCCAGAGAGTACACAGCTTCACACATACTATATCTACAAATTAAAATGTTATGTCAAATTTTATTACATAAATGGCAATGACATTAACATTTAATTAGATCTAAAACAACTACAAAGAACACACCTTTGTAGCAAAGCGATCGCGGCCTCAGAATCCCTTCACCTATTAAAATTAACAATATAAATTCATTGAGAACGAATATCCTTGAAATAAATGGACTGACCACAACTAAAATGGTTAAGTAAATGTGTTTTTCTCGACAGAGAAAGTTATCCATCTTATATCACAGAGAAGAAAATATATGTTGCAACATATCAATTGCTACATTGCTCAGCCAATTCTCATAGCGATAATGGGAAAATACTAAACGAAACATGGACCAATATACACCAGCCAGATAAAATCTGCAGGCACAGTTAGTAGAGTCAAAAATTATTTGTTTATTATCAGTTAAAAATACAGTTATTAAGTTAATTTATTTTGCACAGATTAATAAAGTAAACTTTAATAAAGCTTTTGTTCGCAACAATAAAGAGCTTGTAGAAGCAGAAATAACATTTTAACAACTGAAAGCCGGTAGTTCATCTTAAAGCCCTCATTGTATGAAAGTAATTAATATTAATGATCTACCTTCGTTGCAAACAGGATTGCTTTTAAAATATACATTTTAATCGTAGTTCTCCATCAACATTTTTGCATTACATAGTTTTGGAAAACAAAATTATAACAATGGTTATTTGTTCATGCAAAGAAACTACGGGATGAGTGAGATGTTTCTCTGACGAAGAAAGATACATTTACCTATAACCTAACGCAGGATATGATAACATACACCGCCACATTGGGATCATCGCTATGATACATAAGTTGAGAAGTGTTATTACCCCGGTAATTTCACTAGTTACAGCCCTCCTCCAACCGGAACACTAATGTTTGCATACTACTGTTTGTCAGTAGAAATAGAAGTTACGGTACTACCTATTATTTGTTTGACTGCAATGTAACAAGGTTTTGAGACACATGGAGGCTGAAGACGGTTGTAAGTACGGTCAGCCAGAATGCTCGATGTTGACAGTCGGAACACAGCAACACTATTACAGCAGCATAATTACAATATATCTCATGTGGTATTGGCCGAAAACTGTTTTCTACCACATATACTCCCGGGAATCGAACCAGAATCTTCCGCGCTCATTATTTCAATTACGAAGTACGTAATTGAAATAATGACAACAAATCACATAGTTTCTTTTCTTAAATTACGGTAACGTAAATAAAATATGAGACAACAGCTACGGCGACCTGGTTTTAATGAACTTGCAGAATATTTGTCTTTGAAATTTTTTTACTTTTTAACTTAAATAAAAGAATTACAAATGCAGAGGAAGTTAAATTAATACCTTCACATTATTAAAGTTAATGTTTTTTCCCAGCGAAATGATTTTAATAAATGCTCACGGCTTATGATAGGACTAGCTTATGATAGAAATATCATCACCAAAAATTTTAAAATAAAAGACAAAATAAGTTAAATGAAGACTTAACAAGCTTCAACGATATTTCAATTAAAAGGATCCTAATCTTTCCGCGCCTTTATTTTGCCTGTTTAATCTAACTTAGTCCGTTAATAACTCTTACAAAAGATAAGAATCTGTTAATTAAAAAGTTTAGGAATTGTAAAGAACTTTTATTGATAATTATAATATAATTCTATGTACGTATTTATTGTATTGTCCACAGATATCAATAAAAATCGCTAAAATTAATATTCGAATTAAACTATTACTATTTTCAATAAATACATATTATCAATTTATATAGACTATGACGACAATGTATTTTTTATTTCTTAAAAGAAAAATTTCTAAAGATACTATCGATGTCAACACACTTCCGACATTTAAACATCTTAACGATTACTACAAACTTATATTAAATAAATCTCCTGTTCCTCCTACTTATCTCATTCATATCAGCGAATAATACATACATTCATTATTATATTATATATATATATAATTAGTTATATGTATATAATACATCATAATAGAGTAACTTCTGCGGGGATGTTAAGTATGTTCGTCTCTACAATTTCATTAGGAACTGTAACCTGTGCTTGCTGTCTGAAGATAGAAGGAAGCGCTGCGAAGGTAGTAAGACTTACCCTTCTAAACCTTTTTGGCGATACTCAGTCTATACTCATCATCAATTATATCGGATGAATGAAACAGTAAAGAAGTAACTACACTAACCAATATGTATGATTGGTTCAAGACTAAAGACCGGATAGTTTGCAGATCAGAGCTTCAAACTTCTAAATAAAGGCAGATCGTCTTTAAGATTGCGTAAATATAAGATCACATGATAACATACCAGAAAACATCATCGGACCAATAAATGCTCAAAACCAAATACGCCTTTTTAAAATTGTAAAATTAAAAGGTTTAAGCTATCCAGAAACAAGGCGATTAAGACAAAGCACCCTTGAATGCTCCTCCGTTTCGCTCGTTCAAATCTCTGACAATTTAATTTTGAACTTTTACTTTGGAGAAAAACATCAGCGGATGTAAAAGTAATTTTTGTGAAAATTTCTCATCAAAAATTTAATTAACTGATAACAGCAACGGCTTAGCGCTAAATGTTGAAGATATCTTTAGCGGTAGATAACATTCTTTAAAATATTCTGAAGAAATAAAATCAACGCCGCTAGATTAGTTTTTTATCCTACTACGAACAAAACAAATTATATTATCTATACGAATAACTTACGGGGGAAATTATTTAAATTTTTAAACATTATTACATACATATATATATATTTACTTAGCAGGTACTATTTGTATTTATGGTAAAAAAAGGAATTTCATTCATCTAGTGAGTGGAAGGACGATAAAAATGTCAGAATATAAAGCATGCAAATGGCTCGTGCAATCACTGCGGCATTGTTACTATGTCGTACAGTAGTGTGCTCACTACCAGAGGACAATAACAATAAAGGCATTAAATATAAAAATAACTTTTAACGATATGTTTTAATCAACAAATAGTATCGAAATTAAATATCTTAAACCTATTTATCTTATAGCACTACAGATAAAACAGTTCAAAGTTATTGGTTACCTGCCCATAATAACGTGGCGCTACTTACAACGATATACATTACAGAATTGTGATCATTAATAAGACTTAAAATGTTAAGTAGCAACACCTTAGTAATTTACTTAACTACAATGCATTTCAAACTGAAAAACAGGACTTTCTGTAATATTGTTTGATAACCGAATTTTTTTACTGCAGTACCTATTTAAACGTTCTCCGGCGACAGGGTCATTTTACCATTTCCATTATCTGTTGGAAATTTTATATTTTTCAATTTGTTTTATTAAACATCATAAACATAATGTCAGCTTATAATTATTTTGCTAATATAATAATTATACGTGATACTAAAATATTTACTATCATTTAGGCATGAACACTAAAGTAGAAAGTCACAGGTAGACAGTAGCAATTTATAAACTCATCAAAAGCAAAAATTACGTGAAATTATAAATTAAAATAAATTTCATTACATATTTGACTAGCTGTTCCTCTGGCTTTGCTCTCAATAGCAACCACAACCGCAGATGAATTTCTATAGCAACCGTCACTATACCAACCGCTTTAATAAAACCAAATGAAAATGTTTATATAAGTTAATTAGAAATAATATGATCAAGGATCTATGAAGTTCAAAAAATAAATCGCTTATAACCAATGTCAAAAAGTTTACTAATTTTCACGTGATTAATAAGTAAGCAGAACCCATTTCAATGATAGACATCGATAAGTTTTAAATATTTTTGTAAAGTAAAACTTCATTTCAACACAACACTTTAAAGTATGTATTAAAATGGAACAGACTAATACATCTTTTATTGGTAGTAGACCTCTGTTGCCGAAGACCGTCTAAGTGGGGTAGGTGGGTACAAACGGAGCTCCTATTTCCGTCGACAAATACTAATGTGCAAATATTACTGTGTTCCGGTTTGAAGAGCGCTGTAGCTAGTGTAATTACTGGGGTGGCGAAAATCAACCTCTTATGTCTCAGGCAACGAGCGCAAAACGGTGCAGTGTATATCAACCTAACTAACGCCATGTTGTTATGGGCGGGCGTATCACTTACCATCAGGTGAACGTCGGGTTCGTCTCGTCGCTTAATTGAATAAAAAAAAGCACCTTATCAACCACAGGTGTGTTTGCAGTTTTATACATTTACAGTAGTTTTACATCATCATCATCTTCACCATCAGCAGCCGATAAACGTCCACTGTCGGACATAGGCCTCCCGCAAAAATTCCCACTTTGAGTAGGGATTCATATGGGAGGTATTTGGGCCATTTCTCACCACGCTAGCCTGGTGATTGTGCTGAATGATTGTTTTACATGAAATGTATTAAATTATATTATTAGTATTTTGTGTAATTAATTTAGAGCTTTTTCTGTTTTCGCTAGAATTGTACGAAACGAGATTAAGAAAATCGTTTCGAAAATTTTAATTGGTGGACTCCGGCGATTCGTGTTTTAATTAACAAGAGCAAGTGTTATTATCGCAAAGAATATTTTAATCAAAACGCTGAATAGTATACTAAGCTTTAGAAAATAATTATTTTGTATGAGAAAGTACACTGTTTTGACAAGTATACATAACCGCAAATTTCATAATGATCTGTATGATATCAAATAATATAACTATGATTTATTAATTTGTTTTTTTCAAAAAAGCGACAAGACTGCCGGGACATTCACCTGATAGTAAGTGATACGCCTGCCCGTAACAACGTTGTGCTAATTGAGATGGTATACATATCACCACATCGCGCTCATCGTCATGAAACATAAGATGTTAAGTCTCGTTATCCGAGTAATTTTACTAGCTACAGTGCCCTCCAAACCGGAACACAGTAATATTTGTACACAATAGTGTAATTCTGCCTATTATCTGCCAAGTAATAACTTGGCGGCAGAATAGGCACTACATTGATACTTAGGTAGACGGTCTCTAGCAGCAGTTAGGATGGCGTTAGTTAGGATAATATACACTGCAACAAATCGACTTGTGACAAGATGTTGTGTCTCATTACCCTAGTAATTTCACTAGTTACAATCCTTTCAAATTGGAACACAATAATGTTTGCACACTACTATTTAGCGGCTGAAATAGCTGTTGCGGTGCGGTGGTGTGAAGGTGGACAACAGAGACCACTAATAAAGAGTTCTAGACTGAAAGTAATTTTTGGTATATGCAATTTAATTATGACATAATTTTATAGTCTCTATCATAGAGTTTCTATTCATTAATCTCTTCCACCAACTTTGAGGTTATTCTGAAATGGTTCATGAGTTTCGAACTATATTTGAGAGGTCGCGGCTTACGGGACTTAGTTCATGAGCTTGGCATTAATTTCATCTAGTAATCGATAATATTCTAGTTATAATATGATGACCCAATTTTCGCTTAATCTGACCAATTTGCATTAGAGCAGGAAATAAACTTAATTTACTTTCAAACAATATGAAAAACTTACGTTATATAAAATACATAAATAATTACTCACACACATATATATATATATATCTCACAGTTTATACGTTAGTTGATATATTTAATTCATTATAGTAATTTATTCTCTTCTAATAAGCAAGTAATAGATATTAATAAA
This sequence comes from Ornithoptera priamus, assembly GCA_029034505.1. Taxonomy (NCBI): domain Eukaryota; kingdom Metazoa; phylum Arthropoda; class Insecta; order Lepidoptera; family Papilionidae; genus Ornithoptera; species Ornithoptera priamus. The sequence continues at coordinate 18,315 of JARDWD010000380.1, forward strand.
CAATACTAAGTCAGTTAAAATTCGTATTTTTCTCTTTTTTATAAAATATGCAACTTATCGCTATTACTACTTTATTAATTCTTGATACTTTAAAATATATTGGAGTCTGGAACATTATTTTCTGCTCTCTCACATATATAAAGTATCAGGATGACAAAGCTTTTCCAAGATGAACCTCCACATGATTCTCGTATAAAGAGAACGAGAATTTCGCTTTTAATAAAGGAAATGTACGTACTCTCTATATCACGTAAAGTTTTAAATCAACATTTTCAGTGAACTGTACTCAATAATCAAAAGATAATGCTCGAAAAGATTAAATGAAATTTAAAATGTTAACGTTTTATTGTTTATATAGAAACTGAATATCTAAACGTATTTTATTTTACGGTTCAAAACATTACACTTAATTATAGGGCAATAACAAACCTTGTCACAAAATTTAATATTCCCATGTCAATGAATAAAAAATTCTAATTATAGGTTTCATACTTATTGCGATACTTTGTAAGTATTCACATTCATTACATTAGAAACACGAATAATTTGTAAAAAGTTGTGTAAGATATTAAAGAAAGAAAGAAAATTTTATTCACATACAGACAACTACTAACATGTAAATTGCGAAATAAAATTAAACAATATTGCTGCGTGATATTGAACAAGTCTTCTCAGCAACAACTGCAGCAGGTTCTCATGCATCAAGGCTGATGCATACAGAGCATATATTTCCAATGGAATCGACAACGCCTCTTATTGTTGTACGAGAGAGCATATATAGTTAATATTGAATCTAATATATAATAAACAGATATAAAATTAGTATAATTAAAAATTATTTAAAAAACGGTGTTGGATTATTTGTTTCTTGTAAATCGGGCGGTAGTTCTAAAAACGGTTGAAAATTAATAATGCCTTTGCAAGTAATTTGCATGTCCTGTATATCGACGATAAGCACCGAGCACCGAGCTTCAGGTCTTGTTTTATAATACGCGATAGACTCCTAGCGGGAATCTTCATTTTGCGCGATAAGATTTTTTGTTTCCTAATGGGGTTTCGACGAATTCTGGCTTTAACAGCATTAACAGCCTTTGTAGTTCCAACCTTTTCTGGTCTTCGACAAAGGAAGTATTGTTGTATCTGTTGATAGTACGATATACAAACATACGGCTGATACCAAGCTTTTGAAGTGTCTAGAATATGACCGACGGCTCCATATCCACTTTGTGCAAGGCGATCACTGCAATCCTATTTTCTTTAACACCCCATTCCATATTGTAATTTGATAATGGACACGAAAAACGTGAAATGGCTCTAAATCGAAAGAAGTTTTTAAAATAATATACGTGTTCCGAATTCAAAATAATTAAAAAGTTGAAAAAAAGAAAGATTTTTAAGTAACAGTATTTATGACCAGACTAGTTATATATAGCCTATAACCGTCTACAAATCAGTTCGCGTCGAATGGTTGTTTCGATATCGAAACGTGCACTAGTTTCCTCGTATATGAGAACAAAGAAAACCCATTTTCATTTATAGATATATATAATGAAAATGGGTTTTCTTATATATATAATTGATTACCATATTTTATATTGCGCGCTGATGTCCAAAGAAAAAAGTGATGTTGAAAAAGCCTGAAGAAAACTTTAAAAATATTGGTTACTAACTTTTTTCATATTACTATAAGTTAATGCAATAACAAAGTAACCAATGTTTAGGCAATTAAATAGAGCTTCAAAAGTCTTCAAAGAGCTAAAAGTACTTCGAAAGTCTTACGTGAAAATTTATTTAAATCTGTGAAACAAGTAGGACACACCGCATCGTTCAAAAATAATTTTCACACGTCACTGTAAGTGAAGATGCAAAACATGTTACCAAAATTGTTTTAAGAATAAAAATGGCAGTCTGCCAACTGGCTGCTAACGTTTGGTAAAGTTTGAAAAGTACTTTGATCTATAACGAAATCGACACTTTAATCCGGAAGGTTCGAAAAAACTTTTTAGTCTGTCACCATTTTGTGTCTTTCCAAAATTTGTCACGTTAATCTATCTATTCTATTTATTTATTATTAAGAAACCAACTGCGTTATTATTTAACAAATTTTTTTACAGGTATTTAAAGCTTCTGTATAAGGCTAATATTAAGGTTTCTTTGTACATCAAATTAGTACATTGGTATGCGCAGAAAGATAGTTAAAATAAAATGAAGAAAAGGTTAGAATAAACGGAAAAAAATTAAGTTGATGTGGAAAATTAATGCCCATAAAAATATCTACGTGAAGAAGGCAAGTAACAATACAGAAACAGATATCTTGGTTTAATGGATAAGTTCGCGTATAGCAACGTGGAATATTACTTGTACAATTTTATCGGAACCTTTCGGCGCCGTGTTACTTGAACAAAAATTTATTTTTAAAAAAGAATAAATCTGCATCAGCAAAGATCGAGTTATATATTCGTGGTATTCTTATTAATGGTGAGTTATTTGCGAAATATGTCGACCGACCTGGTACATGTAGCAAGAGCGTGTGTCGAGTGCGGCGCAAAGGTGTGCAGAATGTTATCCGCGCCACCATCTCTTCACAATCTTATTTACCGTTTATATTGAGTATTGAGGTGACCATGCTTGACTAACGTACTCTAAGATACTGCGTACAAACGTACAGTAAAGTAGTAGTAGTAACGTACGTACAGTAAACAGTTGTAATAGCTACAACATCTTTAAATGGTTTTCAAGACCTAATAATAAATCCCAGACTTCGAAACGCTTTTATAGTTATATTATCTACATGCTTTCTAAATAACATTTTGCTATCAAAGTATACTCCTAGATCACGAACTACATTAATTCTTTCAATATTGACACGATCAAAATTATAATTGATGCATTGGCATTTTTGTTCATTAACTGTTATTTGAATATCAGCATAATATTTATCTAGGTTTATTAAATCATTTTGTAGGTTAATACAGTCCGATAATGAGGTTATTTTGTAAAATATTTTTTTATCGTTTGCATACATAATATGTCGAGCATATTTAACATGAACAGGTATGTCGAATCGATATGCATTATAAAGCAAAAGATCTAAATAAGGTCTCTATGGGACTCTCGGAATTTTAACAAAATTTGAACGATATCTACCAATTACAACAGCTTGGGATCGATTTGTGATATAAGACGATAACCATCTCAAAAGGTCACCGTGAATTCCAAGCTCATATAGTTTTTCTCTAGAATACAATGATTCACACGGTCGAAAGCTTTTTCAAAGTCCGTGTATACGACGTGTACCTACCCCGAGCCACACATATTTGTTAGAACATAATCCGAGAACACCACTGGATTAGTTGTTGTAGACCGGTTTTTCAAAAACCCGTGCTGGTTCTTAACTAATACCTTTAGTGATTACGGAGTAAATGGATTTATAAACTATTTTCTCAAATACTTTATTGATCGTGTTTAAGATTGAAATACCTCTATAGTTCTCGATGTTTATCCTAGATTCCTTTTTATGAATAGGTATTATGAGTGCTTTTGTCGTAATTGAAGGCAATATACCACTATTCAATAATTTGTTAAAAATATAAGAAACATGCAATGCTAATGAGTACGCGCGCGAGAACCAAAAATGGGAGGAATTTTATCACAGCCTGGGTCTTTATATATCTCCATGGACTTAAAAAAGATTTCTACCGATGTTTCTATGATACATAAGTTAGAAACATTACCATTACTGTGCATGGAGTCGTTAATAATACATTTAGAAGTAGATGGCTTTCCAAATACGCTTTGAAAGAAGACATTAAAGGCTTCGCAAATTTGTTTGCTATTGGTATATTTGGAGTTGCCGGAAACGAATGCTTTTGGATAATCAGAACAGCCACGCGCTTTTTTAATGACAGACCAAAAACATTTTATATTAGTTTTTATATTGTTCTAGATATTTATGGTGTTTTTATTGTAGCAGACGGCTTGCACTTTCCGTTGTCTATTGTATAATAAAGCAAGTATCATCACAGTAACGTCTGTTGCCACTTTTTCTCCATTGTTCGTGTAAACTTTCGACTTTTCTTTAATTATCTTGACGATAGCTCGACTGTACCAAATCGGATATAAGGAGTTATTTTGTACAGTATTGCCACCATATCCTTCACGTTTTCTACCGACAATACAGAGATCCAATCGTTTGCGAAAATATTAATTTAATATTACATAGTCTCCTCTACAGAAATTTCGTTTAGGAGAACTATGTTCTTTAAGTGACGAAAGCGAAAGTTCACATAAGTCTATAATAAAAGAAGGATGGGCAGGATCGTGTATAACTAAAGCATCGCAATATGGAGTAATGCCTATTATTTCTACATACCGACTTATCTTTAAGACATTATTGTGTTTTCAAGTTTGAGTGAGATAAACTGGAAGTGACATTTAAAAAATGTGCAACAAGGTTTGAAAATTATTATATGTAGCCTTGAGATAAATAGAGATAATATTGTATTTGACAAATTAATGTGCGACCACGTCCGAATGACGAGCATTCTACCTTCTCTACATATAATGAGATTGGGTTTTGTTCAGTCGCCAATCACGTGAAAACTAGTGAACGTATCGACATGGGAACGTGACCATTCGAATGATTTGTAGATGGTTATATGCTATTTATTTTTTCAATTTCATAGATCCTTCGTCATTTTATTTATAATTTACTTTTATAAACATTTCCATTTCTTACTATTTATGCGGTTGCTACAGAAACTCATTTACGGTTGCTCTCCAGGAATATTTCAGACAAATTTCCAGTCTTGTTTTATGTTACCGCCAGCAAAACGCATGGAGAACAAATCTTTTATTTGATATTAGAGCATATAAAAGATTTAAATTTCATTTTCTCTCACTTCTATTAGCTACTACTTTCATATTGTTTATCAATTTTCATCAGGCTAGTTCGGCATCACTATCTTCGACTCATTGTTATTTGATATCGTGTGAAATTGAAGAGCATGTAGCCTATTGTAAATAATAAACACAACGCGGTTTTAGTTAAGGGTCCTTTGCAGATTGCAGTTATATATATTATGTAAGTTATTCAGAAACGGCATAGTTGAAAGCTACGGCGTAAGGCTATTCAACATCCTTTGATCAAAAATTTAAATGAAAGTTGCAATATGAAAGTACGCTCACGGACGTATCGGTCGCAATTTCATTAACAAGGACCAATTTGCTCGAAGTTAGCCGACGCAATTTGTACTAACGAGACAGACGATGAACTGAAAGTTAGTTTCATATTTGGATTTACATTTATTTTTACTTTTCATAGTAATAAAAATATATGCCATTTTTGTAAGCAACCAGGTGTTCAGAAAGTTTCCCTTATGGTAAATTATAAAATGTTCATATCAACTGCGGCGTTGCTTTGCGCCTATCGCCATAGTGTACAAATATTACATGTTCTAGTTTGGAGGTAGGATAGCTAGTTAAATTAGTTAATATTAATCTAAACTTAACAACTTGTGCTTTAATAAGTAGAGCACAATATGATCTATTGTTTATCGTTCTAAGTTGCGCTACATTGTTATACACGGATGTATCATTTATTGTTAGTACTCAATGCTGCTAAAAAAAAGGAGCCGCGGTGGTTCCTGATAGATTCCAGCAATAAAGACCTACCATCAGTGAAATTTCGATGTTAATAAGCCTATATTAATTCAGTGCACATCATTACATTATAATAATGACGGCTCAATTTGCCGTTAAGGAGGTAATCACAAAATCTAATGCTTAAAATCCTGTGCTGTAAGAGTATTGCTACACAGATCACCGCCATTAGTCCCACAGTCATTTAATACTGAAAAAGTCCGATCAAGTATTAACCAAGATTTTGATAATAAAATTCAAAGTAGTTTTATCCTTAGTGTCCTTTAGTTTCACTATATGTTCTTCATATTTTATACTTGTTATCTTTGTAATATTTTTATTTACACTTTTTTAGTTGTTCAATTAATATCATCATCAATGAATAACTCTGTTTTTAAGATGAAATTATATTAATAATAATTTCAATCACAAAATTTTAAACACATTATCTTTATTTTTGATTGGGTCATCTTCGGAGTAAGTTTGAAATGAAGTTTATCATTTCTGTATGACTCTTATCAATGTTTCATTTGAAACAATAAACAAGTTGAAAACATTTACCCGACAGATTTAGAGTATTAGTATTTAGAGTATTTTCCCAACAAAACAAATATAATCTTTTAAACTTAACAAATTGTTTATAATATTTTTATAAAAGAATGACAGTCGAAGTTATTTATATCATTATGATATACTAAGGGAAGTATTCATTGTTTACACGTTATCTGTGATATAAAAATATTTATATAAGACAAAACGATTAGTGGTCGTTATAGTAGACTTTAGTCATTATAGGGAATGAAACGAAAATACAATGGATATTTATTGACGATGAAGATAATAATGATGCATTCATATATATTAATAATACTAAGGTAAACCACTACATACCTACATATAATTTTAACAAATCTCAGAGATAAAGAATCAATTGGCAAAGAATGTTAAAAGCTGGATTTATACGAATGTGAACAGCTCTATCTGATAAAAGTTTAAAACAAAATACTGAAAATTTTAACACAGGAAATAAGTTTAAAATCAGGCCAAACACCAATATGAGATTCAATACATACTACTCGCCTGTGTAAGTTTTTTATAATTTATGTACCATTAAGAAGCAAGTTATTGGTTTCATAACGAGCAGTCATGTAAAGCAAAAACTACCTAAATTCAATAAGCCTTTTAAAACGGTGACTATTCTAAATGTATAAATCAGAATAATAAGTTGTTCTGAAAATTTATAACATAATACATGTGCAATGAAATCGATAACATCTTCATCATTTTTATTATCGCTTTAATTAAAAAATCAAATATAAAGTTTGTATGAATCACTTTAAATTGCAGCTATTAAGACAGAATTTTTATAGTAAATTTTCTCCAGTTACAATCTGTACTGTATTTAATTGATTAATTATTTATAGATGACCCTCGATACAATTGATCTGTTTATATACACAACAGCATGTCTAGACAAACAGCATTGCAAATGATAGAGTATCTATAACGTTTGTCTGGAAGTTAAAAAAAATAAATCAGTGTTTTCAACGTATTGAAACAAATACAATAAATATAACAAGATATCTTAACAGGCAAGAGAAATAAAAATACAGAAAGCAATCAACAAGCATAACAAAGCTGTCAACAATTTTAAAATAAATATGAACTACCACATACCACGTGTTATTAGAATAGAATAGAATAGAAAATTCTTTATTGCACACCAAATAATGTTACATCATAGAAGGAATATATATGTAACAATAAATGCGCAATGGGCGGTCTTATCGCTAAAAGCGATCTCTTCCAGACAACCTTTGGATAGAAAATATTAAAAATAACTGAAATTTGTTGTGGGTACTTAATTTATATATGTACATGCATAATATAATAATATTGTTAAAACCAATATTACATACATACACATTAAATAGATACTTAAAGTGACTTTATATATTATATATAATTGATTAAAGCGAAAGATAATGATTCCTGACAAGGTTCCTAAAAGCTTGCTGTGACCGCGACTGTCTTATTGTAAGAGGTAAAGCATTCCATAGACGTACAGCCTGAACAGAGAACGATTGCTCCATGAACTTGGTGGAATGTTTTGGAACTTTTAGGGTAAGATTTTCGGCTGATCTTAAACATTGAGTGTTATTATTAACTTGTTTTTTTTAGGATTGGAGTTATTTATGCTTATTTAAGTCCAACGCTTGTGAGAATTCACAACAAAAACTGTTGCTCATGTATCCCAATAGAATCTAATTAAAATTTCAACAACAACGTCTGACCTTCACACTAAAATTGATCGCTCAAAAAATTTGAGGTCAATAAGTTTGTCGATAAGGTGATATCACACAAGAGAGCAACAGGGTCCCTATGGTCCACAAACGAAACTAAAAACAACGCCTTATCGGGCATTTGTTATAAATAACATAATTTACAGATTTACTATAAGGACATTGGTACACTTAGGATACGCTTAGTTCGGCAGGCCTGATGCATTTTAAAAAGGTAAGCAGGTTACACATAATATTACTTATACATTTTGTCTTTATATATTACTTATGTATAAAATGTCATTGTTACACTACCAATTCTTCTTCTTCTTCTTAGCATGTGTCTCGTCTTATGACAGGGTCTGCTCTCTTACTCGAAGATCGAGAAGAACGACAAAACAGAGCGAAGTGGAGTTCTGACTCCACTTCGCTCTGTTTCTTCGTTACACTACCCATTGAGTTCCAAAATTATTGTTTCAAGTATGTACATACTTTTCCCTTTCCCTCCCTAATAATAAAGGCGAGTTTTTCATTAGAATTTGAAAGAGAATCTAGCTAGGTTAATTTCCTTTTCTCTAAATAACCATTTCTTTATGACCATACACCCTTTTTAACCCACAAACTGTTATATTAATAAAAAATAAATGAAGATTTTTGTACAAGACTTAAATATTAAAGATGTTTAAGATATAAAGTAAGTAAATGTAGGAGTAGAAAAAAATGTATTGTATTGGAGAAATACCGAGAACAACTCAATTCTTAGCTTTTTGTCTGATCAAAGTATGTTAGATATAATACAACAATATTATAAACATTAAAATAATACGAATTAGTCCAGCATCAAGGGCAGTAAGATTTTAATTACCAAACTTTCTAGATATAACGCCTGCTTTTTTTATCGACAAGGTTACCGGTTAACCACCATGCCTCCTAATGTTAGGTGATGTGATCTATGGTGATTAGGCGGCATTAACCTAGTAACAGCGTATATACTCCTTTCTTGAAGGCACAGCCACAGGATTTTTCAGCCAAATAGAAAAGTGCAAATATTTTAATTCCAGATTGTAGATGCTAATTATTGGAACAGTGAAAGGTATTTTATTTTAGATTCATTTCTGCAGTAAATATTTTATTCAACTATGACCTCCACCATCATTATTTTTTTTCCAGCCTATCACTGTCTGATGCTGAATATAAACCTCCGGCGCGACCAATCCATCGCTTCTTCCATCCAAAGATTCCTTGCGGTCTTCACCAAGTTATTCGTCAACTTACCAGGTGGTCATCCCATATAATACATTTAATTTCACATGATGCTAAATAACAATAAAGCTATAAAACAACAGTAAAGCGTTATGGCTCAGAATACAAAGATGGTATCTCCCTTAACTTAGCTACCAATATAGAGGTTTTCGTTAAAACCCCATCACTTCATAATGTACCTGAATATTGCTTACCATGGGGTGAAATTCCTGTTCGTTATATAGAAAGGAAACTCAGAGATCTTGTTATACACGCGTCCTAATCTCTTGAGACGTCCACTTGTTGTTTTGAACTGAATGTCGTTGTAATAATTGACACAGGTTATCAATTTTATTTAATGAGAGCTATCAACAGAACTGTACAGTAGACGGAAACTACAGTTCCACAGTCGTTTGGTTAGAATAAACAAAGTGGCATCAAAGGAGAAACCATTTAAAAATGTGGTTAATAACTAACACAAAATTCCAATGGCTTTTGTATGTGATGTGTATTTGTACGAATGTTATAAGTGGTGACTCGTTAATATTAAATTTACTTGTCAAGGAAATGTGTGCAAGGTCCTTGTCAAATACACTTTTGTACCTCTGTACAGGATTTCAAGGGAACGATGCACTTCCAGCGGTCTATTCGATACTAAGTAGAGCAACAACTTTCTCTAGAGAAAGGTACAAGAGAAGTTACATTGATAATTGTTGCTTTCGATCGTGCACTATGCCTGAACTAATGGAGTACTGTCCGGAACATTGGTGAACCTTTGTTTTATAAAGAGACTGGATGCTGTGCTTCATGACTTTATACTAATGTAAAAGTAACGCTGAATATCGTGAAGTGATTGTGATAAAATGGAACGTTTTCATAAGACAATATTATAGTAACACTAAAGATTTCTAAATAAATTCTCGAATGTTTCTAGTTGATTTATAAGAAGCAACAAGTGATAATGCAACATGCTTTTGATATCGAACTATCATACAAACATTACAACAACAACACTCGTTAAAAATTAACACATTTCAATCATTTGTATACAGAATGTTAACTTAACTTATTTATAGATCTCTCATGTTTTTATAACACTCATTTGTTATCCTTGTTTTGCTTATATATTATAAACCATATTTTCTAATAAATTTATTTAATATAATGAATTTAATAAATATTCGTGTTTTAAGGAAAAAAGGTTATTTTATGTATAGAAACTGTATAATTTTATAAAATTTTATTTGTGATAATTGGCAAAAACGTATGTATTCCTTAAAAGATATAACAATATGAAAATCATGAGTATTATATTTTTTATAAAAGTCTTCATAAAAAAAACTGTTTCATATGAATCTCCAATCCCATTAAACATATATAAAACTATTTTCAAGGATGTATAAATATTATTCCTTACAGGTCATACTAATCGATTAAATGAGTTTTTTGAATAAAGTTAAATATTCTTAAATTACAACTAAATGTTTTATTAAAATAATGGTTAAGGTTACTAACTGAAGAAGTAACAGACATTTTGTTTATTTTAAACACGATGTTATTTTCAATCAAAACTAATGTAAATTTACTCTGAAATTTTGTATCGAATGATGAGCACTTTGCGGCTGAAATACTGTTTAAAACGCAATTACTTGGAAAACAAACTACACAAAGGATTTAATAATAATAATAAATCATTTATTCCCACAATACAAAAAAAATACACAATAAAAAAAAGAAATAAAACAAAATTTTATCCTTGGATCATGTGGGAAAGGAACCTACTCAGGTAATGTTGCAGCCTATAAAGACCACAACCCTGATTTTCAATGGGGCCTAAAATAATTAAAAAAAACACTATCAGCTTCAAAGTATACAAACACGTCCCATTAATAATTTTCTACAAAAAATGTTATCATAACTAAAATACAAATATCGCCATTACTATATTTACTTATAACAATAAAAATCAAAAAGATAGATACAGATATTATAATAAAAAAAATTGTTAATTAAATATTCCAATAAAGACGATAAAAATAAAAAACACATAACATACATGTATGATACAATCCGACAATGGTGCCGCGCATGCGCAGTATTATTATGTGACTGTGTGAAAAATAAACTACCAGTTCATTGGTAAGCATTACGAATTAGGTACAAAGTAGCATTTTCTTTTAGGAAGTTCAACAGAAATTGTTTCAACTTAATTTTAAAATGATTACGCAACTTTATATCTCTTATTGGAGGGGGCAACATGTTCCAGCATTTTGTAGCGTTATACCTGAAACTACCCCTGAAAGCGGATGTCTTAAAGCGAGGCAGATCTGATGTGCAATCTGCAATCTCGTACTTCTTGTATCGCGTGTCGTAATATGGCGTAGCCATTTCAGTTTATTGTAGAATATGACGGTTCATGGTATTTAACTATCCCAAATAGAAGAGTAGCTAAATGAAGTTCGCGTCTTGCATTCATTTTTAAGACGCTGGCATCATTTAAAAATGGGGTGACATGGGCGCGAGGGGTCACGGAGAAACTGAATCTCGCGCAAGCATTTTGTACGGGTTGAATAAGCCTTTTCGTATTAGCCAACAGCCTAAAGCCATAAACAATGTCTCTATAGTTCAGTTTAGACAAAACTAAAGTTTCACATAGCTTGTTTCTTATTCCTACATTTAGAAAATTACATACGCGATATAAAACTTTAAGTCTTTAAAAACAATTACAAACTATTTCAATAACATGACCTTCAAAACGCGGGCTCCGTCTATGACAATTCCTAAATTTCGTGCATCAACTACTTGCTCTATTTCTTTATTATAAATTAACTCTGGCAACTTATATTCATTAATTGTTAATACTTGTTATTTTGTACCTATTACTAAAAATTTTGATTTTAATGGGTTAAGAACCAGTGATTTTCTATGAGCCCATTCAGCGATACGATCCGAATTCTGGTTTAATTTCATAACTGCAGTGTTAATACCTTCGGGTTTAGAAGATATGTAAACTTGAATGTCATCAGCATAACAAATAAATAATCATGGTCCAAGATTAGATCCTTGTGGTGGTACATATCTTACTGGGCTGAAGACAACTTTTTCACCAGCATTATTTCTTATATCTACCATCTGTGTCCGATTTTGTAAATAACTATTGAACCATTTAACTACAGATATATCAAAGCCGTAATAAGTTAATTTAGACAAGAGGAGAGCTGTATTTATGGTATCAAATGCGCGGGAAATATCAAGCGGAATTAATATTGTACCCCGGCCAGAATCCTGATCACATAAAATGTCATCAACTACGTTCAGGAGAGCCGTTGAGTTGCTTCCTGACTTTTATAATCCTGATTGAATTGAAGGTAGAATGTCGGTGTTTACTAAGTACTTAATAATTTAAGTGCAAACAACCTTCTCAAGTATTCTAGGTATACAAGGAAGAATACTCACAGGTGTTAACGTTTCAAAACTTGATGGATTAATTACTCAGGCAACGGCCTGACAATTGACTTTTTCCATGAGTCAGGAAATGAGCTGCTTGTTATAAACTTGTTAATAATTTCAGTATATGTAATGTACGAGGCAACATTAAAAGTAGCATGTCTAGCGTAACACCATCAGATGCCTCACTGTTTGATTTTAACTCTTTTATTATTTTATTTATTACACTGTCGAATACTGGTTTTAGTTTGAAAGAATACAATATATTATGCCTAATAAATTCTTAAAATTTGAGCTCCGATAATTCACCTGGTACATTTAAAAATTGCCTATTAATTAATTCTGGATCACATAATATCTCTTGCAGTTCGGCCTCTATATAAAAATCTAAAAAACGTTTCTTTTTTAAATTTTCTAGAGAATTTTAGAATTACCTATATTATTATTTATACAGTGTTTGAAATATGCCCGTGTTATATTCAATATAGCTTCCTTTACCAGGACATTAAGACTTTTGTAGTAATTTTTATGTGAATTCAACTTGTTTTTATGGTACCGTTTGTGTGCTTTGTTATGTAGTTTGATCATCTGCCTAACATTATGAGTAAAACCAAGGTTATTTTTTTCTACAAAGAATGATTTAAATGGTGTATGAAAATCGAATAGCTGTAGTGTATAAGTAAACATATTAACCATGGAGTTAACGTCTGATAAAGTCAAAATACTTTCCCAGTCGAAAGCGTTGAGGTCGTCCATGAATATTTCCATATTAATATCCTTCAGTGGTCTGCAGTACACTCGTTTAGGTAACGGTTCATCGTACTTTATATTAAGAAGACATGTATAATAAATGCATGCTGATTGAGCTCTGGTAAATAATCTACAGATACCTCACATACTTTTTACCCACGATGTCAATCAACGTACTATTGTTTTCAGAAAAATGTGTTGGCTCGCTAACTACTTGTTCCAGAGATGTATATTTAAGAACGTCGACAATTTTTTTATAATTTGAGAGATTCGGGTTAAGAAAATCAATATTAAAATCGCCCATGATCACATCTGGAAAAGGAAGACACACTGCTAGTTAATGCATCCAAAAAAGTATCCACGTTTACCCATTGCGGTCTGTATACAGTACCTAACACTAATTTGACACCGTTAACGTTTAATGAAAGCCACATTTGTTCAATAGGCGGGGAGACAGGATGAGATAATTCCTGCACTATTATACCTTTTTTATATAAAAGCCTACCCCACCACCACAAGTCCGCCATCCAGGTAGACGCGGTACTTGTATAATTTTGTAACCTGGCACTGAAGTAATACACTCTAGTTTACTTTGACCCTCTTTAAGCCATATTTTATAAATAGCGATTACATCACCGTTGTGGTTCGCCATGGTTGCAATAAATTCATCATGCCTAGTACCCAATGACTCCGCGTTCAATAAACCAACCAATATCTTTTCCTAGCTAGGCTGCGGTAACATACACATTATTGGAATGTCCTAAGGAACATATAACATAACATTTAATAAGTGTAAAAAAGTCATGCACACTGTAATGAAAACAATTATTTCCTAAACAAATGACAAAATTACATAAATAACAACAAACTCCAACATGCGGAAACAATGTAATCCACTGCATGATTATCCCGTGGTATCATAACTAACCTAACACCCTTAGCCAGCACAGAATGACGAAAGATATTCATCATAACAATAAGATTTATCAGAAGCATAAATATTACCCATGCTGGTGAGGAATACAAAATATACCACAAGGCGCGCCTGGTTCAATGACCTAAATTATTTATCTTGAACATTAACAAAACATTACATTTGTGAAAAAAATTACTCACTACATACTTTTATGTTTAAGTATTTGGAGCAATAAGTAAGACGGTATACTTATAATATCAAAGGAAAATTAATTATCATTATAGTCACAATAGAATCTAACAGAAGTAAATTATTATATAATAATATTAAATTGTAAGATAAATTGACAGTGTACAGATCTATGTATACTTTCAATGTTAAGAAGAAAATAAACGAAATAAATAGATAAAAACCATACCCATACAGGAAAATAATATTATTTAGCACTACCATCTTCAGAGTCACCTCGAACATTATCTTCGTCAAAAACACGCCCAAGGTCTGCTTCAGTACAAATCCTCAGGCGAGCGGAGTTAGCTCCATTACGTTGTCGTGCATATATTCTTCCTTCTTTTTTCTAAACAAAACGCCACTTCAAGCCAAGTTGTCCAATTAAGTCGTTTGATCCTCGTTAGCCTCTCGTTGATGTAAAAACGCTGATGCGTACCTGGCAGTTCTAGACCCTGAGTAGTAGCCTCACGTCTTACTGCGCAGCTTGAAGTTATTTTTCCTTTATTGAGCGACGTGTCAATCTCATCACAATAAACCGCGGGCGAGAGCGAGCTGACTGGCTCTCTCACACACTCGATTATGCGCTCGGCCTACCCTCACGGCGCTTACGATATTTTGTTCTCACAGATTCACGTCCAATTTACCTCCTAATGTCATTACTGTAAGCAAAAGATTTTCCCCTTTTGTTTTGGGAACACAAGATGTCTCGATATCATTTTGCAACTGGTCCTGGTCGCGGTCATTTAAAATCAGTTTTTAGCCGTTCAATGATATTTAAAAGCGAGCTATCAGGAGGCGATCTTGACGTTGATCTTTAACACAACTGTCTTGTAAATCCTTACGAATGCACAACTCGTCAATGCGACTCTCGCAGACATCCACTCGCGCTGTAAGTTGAGAGATGGAGGCGTTTAGCAATTCCAGCTGCCCGCGTGTAGTTCACTCTTCCTCTCTAAATACGCGCACCTCTGCGATGAGTGTGAGATCCGGACTGACGGATTCCGCCTCGGGTGATGAATTCATTAAGTCAATATTAGAAGCTGCGGTACCGCGGCGCTCATTAACTGCATCAGATGAAATGTGTGAAATGGAGCCGGAAGTGTGAGGTTTAGTCGGTTTATATCAACATGACGAGCATTTCCATGCCGCTTTGTGATCTGTACTCATCGTATTAATAAAACGTTGCTCTAACACATTTGCACGCGGTCAAAGTACTTTTCGCACAGACCACAGTGCAAAGTTTAGATTCAATGACTTTTAAACAAACACCACACTTCGTATTATTTTTCATTCCAGACATATTGAAGTTTCAATTTAAGACAGATTTAATCGTAAAAAATTCTTCACAAATACCAGCACATTTATTACTGTTATGGCAGAGGGTAGTTACAAACGACACACTTATCACGTCCACTACAATAAAGAGTTTTTCACTTAGACAATATCTCATATGAGATAACACTGTCACGTTACAGCATCTTAATAGAATATACACAAGCACTATTTAGGTTTATAGAATATTTTAAAACAATTTTGACTGCGGAGCTGTTGTGTATCGTGCTCGAATCTCGTCGAAAATTTATGAACTAATTTTCTCTTATACCTTTAAATAATGCTTATATCTCTATCGATCGGTTTTTTTCATATTTTAAATATCAATTTAACTTAAATAAACATAATACTTATTAGCAAACATTTTGGCAATGTATTATAGCAATTATTTTTACATGTTTAAACTGATATTATAATAATATGAGTAGGAATATAAATATTTTTCTTACAAATTAATTTTACAATTTTTTTTTATTTTTATTTTATTAATCGACGAGACGAGCGGAACCTGATAGTAAGTGATACACCCACCCATAACAACGTGGCGCTAGTTAGGACGATATACAGTGCACTACATTGCCCTTCAAACCGTTACGTTACCGTTACCGAGGAATACAGTAATGTTTGCACAGTACTGTTTGGCGGCAGAAGTGAGCGTTGCGGTGGTACCTACCTAGACGTGCATTTTACGTTATTAAACTTTACATCAAAAATGCAGAAATAAATAATATTCCTCAAGGAATTAAAAAGTACTATATACATACTATAAGTACTATGTATATACTATACTATTTATTGTGGGGGTTATATAATATCATATTAAATTATAGAAACGTGACAACTATTCTTGGATGCTGTGTATTGAACCGAAAGGTAATTTTATCACATTCCTTCTTTTAAAAGAAAATAATAATGTAAAGGAGTGCAACATAATCTTTCTGTATTATTTTCATATATTGATTAATAGCTAATTTATTATATTACTTTTGAAAACATACCTTCTGATGGTAGGTCTCTGTTGTCAGTCGTTAAGTACCACTGCAGTGCCTACTTCTGCCGCGAAACCGTAGTGTGCAAACATTACTGTGTTCCAATTTAAAAGGCGTATAACTAATAAAATTATTACAATTACGAGACCTAACACCTTATGTCTCAAGGCGATGAGTACACTATGGTATTGTGTATACCATTCTATCTAGCGCAACGTTTTTATGTGCAGGGTATCACTTACCAGCAGTCAACTTCCCGCTCGTCTCGTTTCTTCGTAGAATAAAAAAAAATAACCTTTTATTTATAATGTCTCGCGCTTTGTTATGCTTTGGAGAGATATTTTATGTTGTACATATTTAATCCGTGCAATCATTATCATATTAAACTTTTATGTGATATCACGAAATAACGACATAGGATGGCTTCACATTCCTTTGTACTATATTGTACTTAGGTGAAAAACTATCATACGAACCGCAAGGTTAGCAGTTACCATAGCCTATGGACGCTTGTTGTAACGGAACCGATGCTGACCCCTCGTTTACTTCAATATCAATATCAATAAAATACGTTATACATTTAACTCCCAGGTATAATACAAAAGCTTAAAATATAATGATTGCTTAAAATGCAATACAAGATAATTTAACTTTAAGTGTCAGTTTAAACGTTACATAAAGTATCTAGGAAAGAGATTATAACTAGTAAAATATGAACTATATACAGTTTTTATTATTGATTGATAAGAACATCTGCAGTCAAGACATCTTTTACTAAGAAAACTGGATAAAATTTTGTTTAGTAATTTTTGAGATTAAATATTGTCATCAGATACTTAACCACACGGTAACAAGTTTTTAGATCGCATTTTCTACTATTTTTTATTCGAGGCGTAATTTTTTTGGTTTCTCGCTCAAAGTTTCGAATTATAGAAGAAAATCAAACCTGTGTTTAATTTACAAACTTCTTTGATTCTATTGAAACCGTAACTGTTTTCATTTTCTATTCATCGTCGGTTTATGTTTTCGTACGAAAGTATCATGAAAAGTATCCTTGTTAAGGTGCGCTTGGGAAATTGAATATTAAAAATTAATTTTACATACTACCTCATTGCAGATGGGATATGAACCTGGTGCGCTCGTACACCATGTTGATAAATGAACGCTTTAGACTGTACGCTATCTCTGTTCTAGACAGTGGCGCGCATTATAACTGAAACGTTGAACGAAATTCAAGTTCGTGTACTATGCAAAAAGGTAAATACAACGCTGTTAAACTTCAGGTTTTACGTGAAATTTAGGTACAAAAGTTAGTTCAGATATTCGCAATAGTGTTCAGAGTGTAAATGAATGAAAGTAAAATTAATTACACAAATACTGTTTTAGACGGAGATCGTTTAAGTAACCACCGCAACGTCAGTCGCTGCCGTCAAACTGTAGTTCAACGGTTATTGTGTTTTGGTTAAAGTACGCATTAACTAGTTAAACGATGCTATGAAAAGCAACATATTTTTAAGTGTTATTTCGCTTACAATGCAACTTCTAACGGCTCTGTTATTAAATATGATTTATTCATCATCATCACCAGCCGACAGACATCCACTGCTAGATATAGGATTCCCCCAAAGTTCTCCACATTGATCGATCCTGCGCTGCCCGCATCCAGTTGCTTCCCGCAACCTTCACCAGATCGTCGGATAATCTAGTGGAGGGCCTGCCAACGCTGCGTCTTCCAGTATGGTTTATTGATAAACTAATTGTGCCCCAACAGTGACGACGTAAACTGGTTGTTGAAAAAAAAAAGCTTACATAGAACGTACTTGCTATTTTAACGCATTAGCTCTTAATCCAATTATCATTTTATCACTGCATCTCAATAGCTACTTTAGGTCCTATTTTTATGATAAAGTTTCAAACGTAATATTTATCTACTCGCGGCGATACATTCAAGTTAATCTTACCGTTTAATAATATGACAAGCCTTTTCTTAATATAAAAAAAAATCCTGTTATTAAAAAGTATATTGAGTACGAGATCAACTCTAATATGAATGCAAATACATCTCTTACTAATATCCAATGACCTAAATAACAACCAAATGCAATATACATTGCTAGTACGGTTTCTTTGTGCTCTGAATGCTTTACGTAACTACAATATTTCTTTGTGGGCTTCGGAAGATATTTATATCATATTAAACACATATTGTGTAACAACACATCAACAAACGTCACAACATACAAATATGCATGTATAGATCATTGAATCGTCTTGTTGTTTACTTTGAGTACATACTTGCTTTTGTATAAGTATACATACCTTCGTTGCTTGTGTGTTTATTGTTTTTATCTACGTACATTATATTAGGTCCTTACATATGAAGTTGGCGTTTTGTACGGGAGGAATATAAAGTGATTTTTTTTTTGTAAAATATATTTAATTAATCAAAGTATGCACCGTTGTTATCTATGCACTTTTGTCATCTCATAGGTAGTACTAAAAAAATCCCTTTACTAAAAAAACCATGAGGGCAAGAATCAATAAACTCTTTGAAGGTGGTTTGGACCGCATCCGAGTTGAATTGTTTTCCTTGTAAGAAGTTGTCCAAATTCCGAAAAAATGGTAATCTGTTGGGGCAAGCTCTGGGGAATACGGTGGATGCTGCAGACATTTCAACTTAGTGATTGTTTATTGTGCAGTGTGTGGTGTTGCGTTGTCATGAAGCAGCAGTGGCGTAGAGCGATTGACCAATCTAGATTGTTTAGCAACTAGTTCTTCCTTCATGGTTTGCAGTTGCTGACAATAGATATCTGCCGTCATCGTTTGGCCAGATTTTAGAAAGCTGTAGTAAACGACACCGGCGCTAGTCCACCAAACACTCACAAGTAACTTTTTTGAGTCGATTTTCGTTAATGGGGAGGATTTTCAGGGTTCAGCCATTGCGACGAGCGCTTCCGATTATCGTACAGTGTCCACTTTTCATCACAAGTAATGATTCGATTTTAAATCCCTTCATTATTGTGTCAGTTAAGCAAAGTAACAC
Organism: Ornithoptera priamus; assembly: GCA_029034505.1. Classification (NCBI taxonomy): domain Eukaryota; kingdom Metazoa; phylum Arthropoda; class Insecta; order Lepidoptera; family Papilionidae; genus Ornithoptera; species Ornithoptera priamus. The sequence continues at coordinate 38,187 of JARDWD010000380.1, forward strand.
AGCAGTCGACGCGTGTTTGCAAGTTCGATTCACGCAATTCATGAGGTACCCGTCGTTCAAGTTTTTTTACTTTCCCGATTTGCTTCAAGTGGATTAATACAGTTTTGTACACTTACCCCGAAGCCTGCAGCTACCTCTGAAGTGCTATGTGATGGATCCGCTTCCACAATAACCTTTCATTCTTCATTTACCACTTTAGTCTCCGGCCGCCCATGGGGATGGTTCTGAAGACCGAAATTTCCAACACGAAAACGTTGAAATCAAAAACATACCGCGCTTTCTTTTGCGACACCAGCGCCGTACACATCATTAATTCTTCGAGCTGTTTCTGCAGCACTGGTGCCACGGTAGAACTCGTACTCGTAAATATACCGATACTTCATGTTTTCCATTGTGCGGTAATAAGCGACGCTAAAGAAAAAAATTATGAAGAATAAACAAATAAATGACTGTTTTCAAAACTTATACGTAACAGCTAAATGAATTTATAAATTTTAATTTGAAATTCTTAACCAAAGAGGAGATATTTAAGATCAAAGTGATCAGTACAACAAAACGCTAATTTCATATGTAAGAACCTAATGTCACTCTATACATGCGGTAATATTTAATTGTAGTTTACTCTACACTTATATTACAACTCCTTGAATTAAGACACTTTTTTATCAAATAGAGTTAGTTCTACATGATGAACTATATATCTCAAGACAGTCGAATAATGTCTGTATATTGGATGAGTATCAAGGCTTAATATTTACACTTTAAAATATCAATGTAACACAAAATCTATCATACTGTCATCAAAGTAATTAATATTTTATAAAGTTAATTTGACGACAGTACATAAGTAGTCTTTACTTGAGGTTTCATTATATAAAAAAAAAATATTTTGTAAAGCAACAACAGTAAAGAGAATAAAAAGTGGGTACGCAATTCATATAAAAAGACATCTTAACCATTATTCTTAACAGAAAACTTTAATGCTGTTAAAACAAAGTCATACTTTTTCGTATGTACTTAGTTTTCACACTTAATATGTAATAATTTTTTTTTTTGTTCTAAGAAACGACGAGACGAGCATTTTTTTTGTTCTACGATACGGAGGAGACGAGCGCGATGCTCACCTGGTGGTAAGGTGATATGCCCGCCAATAACAATGCTGCGCTAGATAGGATGACATGGCCCTGTAGCCTCGGCCTAATAAGAATAGGACTAAGGGAAGCCCTGCCTGTCGTAGAAGGCGACTAAAAGAGTCTAGGAGTTTCGCAGGCCTTGACGGTGGGGGCCCTTATCGCTCAACAAGCGAACCTGTGTTGGACAACCTAGGAGGGTTTAGCCCTTCCTCAGACGCGTGTTCAAAGAAAGTGTAGAGAGACACTGGTGCGTATAAGAGATCCCGGAGCCTCTCCATATGCACTGATAAAATTTTTGAGAAATTATGATGCCACTTACTATGTATCCTCCATCCACACCGATTAAGGTGAAAGATGTACGAGCTTATTATTATATTACATATTAATAATACACATTTATTCGTACCCTTGTCATCCAGGAGATGTAATGCAAACGGCATCTGTGTCACCCGTCTCACGTACGTCACTACCATTAATCCTTCGTATCAAGTAAATTTGGCACGTCTATGCTGACGACATCACGAAAGAAAGCGTGATAAATGGATTTACTTCAACAACTACAGTTTAATCTTCGATTTCGGAATTTGCTTTTGGTTAAATTATATTTAGGAACTAGTAATTTCATATCTATCGCAGAAATAACTTTTCACGGATTAATTACGCAAATCAGTAATTTTTTTAAAAAAAATCTTTCTAACAACCAATATTGTTTGTAGTAAGTCTTTGTTGCTAAAGACAGTTTAGGTAGGTACCACCGCCACTAATGTAGACCACCGAGAGCCTCCAGAACACAACCCTGAATTCTCCTCAAAAAAAAGGTTAAATCTTACGAAGATTTCTCTCACGAAACCAAAAAGATAAATACCACCGCAGCTGCCATTAAAATCGCTCAACAACAGTATGCAAACGTTACTGTATTCCGGTTTGAATGGCATTATAGATAGAGCAATTATTGGAGTAAAGATCATTAACATCATCTCATGGCGACGAGCGGAATATGGTGCCGTGTAGATCATGCTAACTAGTATCTCGTTGTTATGAGCAACCACACCACTTAGCATTACATATATTTATAAAATATAATATTAAAAAAACGTTTACGAAATAATTTGAAAGACTTTAACTCTGTAGTGACTAATAAAAAAAAAGTTATGTTACGCACATTGACATAATATATTTATATTATTTTTATTTAAAATGTGTATAAAGGTTAAGTGACCATGGTTGTTATAATTATGCCACACAAATATCTAATACCATAATTCCATGTTTTACATTATTAATGTAAAACTTAATAATATAATATTGTAAAAAAATTATAAATACATTATTTCAACTAAGAAAGCCTAAGCGCACGTAGGACGAGGCTTGAAAACATTCACTCGAATTTAACCGAAGGATTTGCAAACATCGAACCTCTAGTGTATCAAAGACGGCAAAGGTAAACTTTACCCAGACCCTGAATAAATCTATCGTAATTCTAACATCTGTTAGAGAGCAAAACTTGTGGTGTGTTCGCAACGTGACAGGAATTTTAAATTGATTAAAACACACATCGGATGTGGATCTGATATATGCGAGTGAATTGGGCAAGAGCAAACATGGTTTAGATGGCATCACAAAGATAGGCTTATATCACTGTAGAACAAAGCTATGTACACAAATAAGAAAAATCTATTTCGACTTATCTGCTGTGTCGTAGGTGTTTATTGCCGAATACCACCCACAGACAGCTACAAATCAGGTAGGTACCATCGCAGATCTAATTTCTGCTGTCAAACAATAATGTGCAAACATTCTTACGTTCCGGTTTGAGGGACTTTATAACTAAAAAAATTACCGAGGGATTGTGACTAAATATCTAAGGTCTCAAGCCAACGAGCATGTGATGCTGTGTAAATCATTCTTCTTCTTAAAGTCCCTCTCCATTATTGGAAGTTAGCGCTTCAGATTTGTGAGTTTGTCTTTTTCTTGAGCTTTCGACCAGCTGCCAAACTCTGTTATCACTTGCTATCAAATTAACGTCGGGCTTATCTCAACATTTTATCGATTAAACAAAATATATTTTATTTTCATCATCATGACGATGATAAGTGAAAAGGACATCAAATTATAACAGCGGAGATTATTTATAGCAAAACTATTGTGTGTTTGTGTATTACTAAATTCCGGTAGAAAGGAGTCGTAGCCAGGGGCGTGTATACAGGCAAGCTAGCACTACATACCTTTCTCCCTAAACCTATCTAAATAACAATCTCATAAGTCAGTCAAAAGGTAAACATAGTCGTTGAATTGAAATAGGTAAGTTTATTTTTAACTTAAGATAAGCATAGAGATTTCGGGTACGGTATACATACACAATCTTTGTGTGGCGTATACACAACACATACATCTTCTGTAGGTAGTTTGTATATGATACCACCTAGTTAATGGCACCGATCCTAAAGTTAAAGTCTTATTCATCTTACAGTATGGAGTTATACAAATCATCTCGTCGAACCTATTGCAAATAATGCCCACCGATATCAACGTGGCATTAGTTAAGATGATATACACACCACATTGTGCTCGTCGCCTTGAGACGTAAGATGTCTTGTTACCTCAGTAATTTCACTAGCATCCTTTTCGTCGACAGAGATAGGAGCTACGACGGTACCTACCTAGACGGTCTCCGGCAACGGAGACTTACCACCGCATTGTCAAGATTTATACTTATTTAAAGAAAGCAAATCTTACATCCTTCTTTGACTATATATACTTTTTCTGCCAATTACCATCAGGTTACGGACTGAACTCCATAGCAAGGTTTTCCTAAGAGCATTTATTAATTTCAACAAAATCATTGCACATTTTTTGAAAAACTCACCAGGCGATTCCTTAATAATTTATTCACAGTAATTAGTTATCTATTTAGTTGACCGTTTCTTTACAAATCTTATATAATGACATAAAAGGCGGCCTTTGATATCTAAATTTTCCTTATCATATTTCTAAGGTACTGGTTTAATTAGAAATTCATTCTTGTATTCTATAATAGAATTATGGCTTCGTACAGAATTATCAATGAGCCTGTTACGCCGAGATCGTACCAATTAATTTATCTTGACTGTATCTTGTTCATTTACAATTTTATTCTGTTGCTGTATATTTATAATTTTACTTATCTAACCACATAACTCAAATTAATAGGATATTAGCATGATATATATAGCTTTTATAAATAACATGTACAATGTATGAACGGTGGTATCATAATCACTTTTTATATTTATATATATTTTTTTTCATTTTGGTAACTTTACCTTAATAAGAACTCATTTCGAATGCTTAAAAACAAAAGCTTGATGAAAAGGGCTAATATTATCATCATCATTCATCATCAACCTGAAACAGTCCGTCATATACTGACCCTTTGGCCTCTCCCTAATAACCACTTAACCTAATTTGCTTTCCACATATTATTATCTCATCATTGTATGTTCATAAGATGTTTCGTACATTTATCACTTGTATATGGTGGTTCAAAAGCGATTTTCGCATCATATTGCTGTTCGAAAACTGCTACACCTAATCCTCGGTGAACAGCCGCGAAGATTGTACGGAATTGCAATCACGAACACAGTCCACTGAAAACTTAAAAGTGTACTGTAAAAGTCTAATGACAAAGTACAAAAAGATAACGAAAGCCGCACAAACCTTTCGTAACAAAAAAGTCAAACATTCCATAACGCTACCTTTGTTGTGTGTGTATGGCGAATGTCGCTTTTAAACATATTTCAATGTGCACACAAAAAAATTACGTTCTAACAAAAGTTGTACAACCATCTTTCCATTTGTACAATAGTATATTTTCTCATTACTTATATATATTAGTTTTTATATTACTGTAGTATTTTATATGTGCAAAACAAAATTAGAAATAACCACCCACCAGGAAACATATAGTTTTAATTGTTGCATGCTTAACGTTGTAAAGGCAGAATATCCTTAAAATATTGAAGAACATTATAATGTTTCCTCTTGATTATTAATATAATTTTTTATGTTGTACTGGTATACCAAAAATATTTAATATATATTTTCATTGTTATGTTATATCACTATATTGTATGTAAATAACATTCAATGCCTGTTAATCATTTAGATTCTGAATTATGTTTAAAACTTACCTATATACTTTGTTTAATTGAAGTGTATTAATTTTTTTATTTAGTTAGCCTATTACGTATATTTATTGCAATAGATGTTATTAACTTATTGTATTTTAATTTAAATTTTGAGTTAACTCAATATAATGGCCAAAGCTATATACTCCTATAATAAGAATACATATTTCAAATTGTACAACATATCTAGAACTCAAGAAAATATGTAATATTTTATATTGTTGATGTATGAAATAAATAAGTAAATCAATATTTCAAACAAAATAACTTTTACATATAAAAAATAAACAAAAAGATATGTGAATGGTATATTTTTATTTAACATAGCTCTAAGGGCAGAGCAAAATTGCTAGAACTTTTCACGTACTTTTATGGCTCAAAACTTTTACTCTTTGTTTCCATCGAAATCCATTGAGTGCAAATTGACAAAGTGAGAAAATCAAACGGAATTCGAGCACGCTGATTGGGAAAAGTGAGGAAAAATTCCGTCCGAAGTGCAAACGAATGTAATACCTAAAGGGTGAAGTGGAATGAGAACAAATATATCATACCGCTCACATCGATACTACTTCTTCTTTCTTTCTCCTGCCCTGGTCCCACTTTATGTAGGGTCGGCACAACATGTTCTTCATTACCGAACATGTTGTAAATAGTTTTGGCTAAACTTTTTACGACCGGCCGCCTGCCTGACATCAACCCTCTTTTTGGGAATCTTTGGGGACTTTTTTTTGTTTTTTTTTTTTTTTGATACTACATTGATCAAAAACGGAGAAGTTATATTATATGTGAAAAACTGAAAACAACAATTTTTTAAACATTTAACATCGCAAGTTGCGTTGAATATGATAGGAGTAAGATATTTCTATTATAAAATTCTGCTTAATGAATATACCGCTCCTATTGTTAATAAAATAAAAAAATTACAATAAGTCCGACTTTGTAATGATATTGGGTGTATGCAACTTTTATATCTATCTAATATATCTTCTCAAAAATAACGAAACATATTTTATCATATTATAATTAATTAATATCTAATGAATACTTTAAATATATAATATAATAAAACCTAATTAATAATATAATACCTAGAGGCGAATATATTAAAAGCTGCCTATAAGACTTACTTTCAAGCTCTGTACTTAAATTTGTTTCAGTATTAAGTAACAGCCTCGACACTGTTGTATTTAAGTGTTATGTTAAAGTTGTGAATAAATTTTTAAAGTTCAATAATTTTTTAAAACGATCAATTTGTGTCTAGACCTAGTATATTTTATATATAAAAAAATATATAATGTGTCAAAGAAGCAGTAAAATATATAAATAAATAAGCAACACTCCTAATGTTCCCACTGCTGGAACCTGAGTCCTTCTCTGACAAATCCATTTTTCCATCAAGCTGAAAGACATCAAGACGAAACAATAAACCAAGCGAGACTTTCACCTGATGGTAAATCACACTCTCACCCGTAACAACGTGGTGCTATTTAGGATGATATACGCTGCACCATATTGTGCTCGTCGCCTTGGGAGATAGGTTGCAGTCTCCTTACCCCAACAATTTCACCAGCTACAACGTCTTTCCGAACTAAACACAGTAATGTTTGGACTACTGTCCTACTATAGAAATATATGCTGCGGTGGTACCTACCTAGATGGTCTCTGACAAAAGTGACCTACCACCAATGAAGCTGGAAAACTTAGTGATTATTGTAGTTTCAATTTCGTTGATTATTAGACTAATTTATTTTGTTATATTCATAAAGTTAACATACACAGCACTCGTTAGTAGATCCGCGCTATTAACTCCGTTTTGAGTGGCAAATTTGGAAGCCGGGATACAGTAAGCATTTCTACAGATGGAGTTGCATTACATTCTAATTGCAATGCATGAAATTCGCGACGTGTTAATATAATTACTCCACCTCCGGATGCTGTCTTACTGATTGTTAAATTTCGATCTTCCTTAAATACATCAATCTGTCGTCGCATAATTCGTGGTCGAAAAATCCTTCACCTAACCACGTTTCGGTAATAATAATTATATTATAGTAGCAACTCAAAACAGATTGTTTAGTCTAATGTATTAGTTCTTAGACCGCGAACGTTTTGGTAGAATACACTTAAATTAGAATTAGCCATTGTAGGTACTGAACTGGCCAAAAACACTTAAAAAAAACGATTGTATGTAATATAGACATACCCACCATACATTAAAATTTTTGTTAGTGTAGTCTGGATTACTACTTGTAAGGTTAGTAATAACGTTTAAAATATTCAACGCCGTAAAAGTACATTCTACCATTTCAATAATTAATGTTGATATCAGAGTTTTAATCATAATCGCCAATCATAAAAACATAACGCGTATACGGTAGCCTATTATTTCTACATACCGACTCATCTTTAAAACATTATTGTGTTTTCAAGTTTGAGTGAGATAAACAGAAAGAGTCATTTAAAAAATTTACAACAAGGTTTGAAAATTATTAAATGTAGCCCTGAGATAAATAGAGATAATATTGTATTTGACAAATTAATGTGCGACCACGTCCGAATGACGAGCATTTTACCTTCTCTACATATAATGAGATTGGGTTTTGTTCGTTCGCCAATCACGTGAAAACTAGTGAACGTATCGACATGGGAACGTGACCATTCGAATGATTTGTAGATGGTTATAGGCTATTGATTTTTTCAATTTCGTAGATCCTTCGTCATTTTATTTATAATTTACTTTTATAAACATTTTCATTTCTTACTATTTATGCGGTTGCTACAGAAACTCATTTACGGTTGCTCTCCAGGAATATTTCAGACAAATTTCCAGTCTTGTTTTATGTTACCGCCAGCAAAACGCATGGAGAACAAATCTTTTATTTGATATTAGAGCATATAAAAGATTTAAATTTCATTTTCTCTCACTTCTATTAGCTACTACTTTCATATTGTTTATCAATTTTCATTAGCTAGTTCGGCATCACTATCTTCGACTCATTGTTATTTGACATCGTGTGAAATTGAAGAGCATGTAGCCTATTGTAAATAATAAACACAACGCAGTTTTAGTTAAGGGTCCTTTGCAGGTTGCAGTTATATATATTATGTAAGTTATTCAGAAACGGCATAGTTGAAAGCTACGGCGTAAGGCTATTCAACATCCTTTGATCAAAAATTTAAATGAAAGTTGCAATATGAAAGTACGCTCACGGACGTATCGGTCGCAATTTCATTAACAAGGACCAATTTGCTCGAAGTTAGCGGACGCAATTTGTACTAACGAGACAGACGATGAACTGAAAGTTAGTTTCATATTTGGATTTACATTTATTTTTACTTTTCATAGTAATAAAAATATACGCCATTTTTGTAAGCAACCAGGTGTTCAGAGTTTCCCTTATGGTAAATTATAAAATGTTCATATCAACTGCGGCGTTGCTTTGCGCCTATCGCCATAGTGTACAAAAGAGGTAGGATAGCAAGTTAAATTAATTAATATTAATCTAAACTTAACAACTTGTGCTTTAATAAGTAGAGCACAATATGATCTATTGTTTATCGTTCTAAGTTGCGCTATAAAAAAAGGAGCCGTGGTGATTCCTGATGGATTCCAGCAATAAAGACCTACCATCAGTGAAATTTCGATGTTAATAAGCCTATATTAATTCAGTGCACATCATTATAATAATGACGGCTCAATTTGCCGTTAAGGAGGTAATCACAAAATCTAAAGCTACGTGCTTTGGTTGATGTTAAAACTAAAAATAAAGCTTTTCTAAGTTATTTAGCATCATAAATATAGATTTGTAAAAGACAAAATTCAGAAATTTAATTAAAAAGTTGTAATAAAAAAAATATTATAAAACAAAGTCTATATTAAAAGTCATTGCTTAAAAATTTAAGTAACTTATAAATGATTATCATAATTGATCTTACCTAGGGGTCGGAAAACGAGATCGCTACCTGCAGTGGCTTTATGACCTTTTAGGTACCTCCCATTAAATCGAGCAGATACAAAATATTATTTATTAACTCGATTTGTACGCGCTTGAACTTGAAAGTAGCTCACTGGCCTATTGGCTAGAGCGTGTGGCTTTCATTCCGAAGGTCGCGGGTTTTAATATCGGCATGTACCGATGACTTAATATTTAAGTTACGTACATTTGTGAACTTAAGTAACAACAGCGAAATACAAACGGCGAAGGAAAACATCATGAGGAAACCCGCACACTGAAGTTACCTTTGTGTGTGTGTGTTGATCCCAATAAAGAGGCAACAGGCTCGCCCCCTGTTACATGGAACCTAATCTGACCACATCTGGCGAAAAGTGAGTGTTTATTCGCCTCTGCTTACTCCTACTGAGTAAAGGCGTGATAATATAAAATTATTTTTACCTAATACTTATTTTTAGAGAAGTATTCTTTCCGAAAAAAAGCATGGTAATTTTTTACACTAGTAAGGTTTTTGTAGTTTTTTGGTAAAGACATTGTATTAATAAAACTAAGGTATGAATATATGATTTGATGTACTTCCTATTAAACTAAAATTTGCACATTTAATTTAATTGTTTTAACTTAAACGCTTCTTAGGCTTAAATAAGAAATGTTAACAAATAGATCTTTAACTAAACAACAAATTTAAATCGTTTCCACTTTGTTGGATGCTGAGTTTTGCAACCTCGGCCAAGGTATTAAAAAAATGCAATAAGCAAATGTTCCAAAAGAATGCAAAGGAACATCAGACAATAGTTATTCGTTTATAATAATAAACGACGTAAGTACTCATCAATTCAATTAACACAGTGTTAATTCAATTAGATTGAATTGTAACCGTATACAATTATTGCGCTGGAATAAATTACTCGTTGTTAGTGTTAGTTTACATTGTGGCGATTAATTAAAATGTTAATTTAATTAGGAAGATTCTATTATCTAATACCATCCACAAAGCAAAAACTAGCAGAAACTCCTTTTGTAAGCAATTCATTTGTTTTTTATACTTTTCGGTAGTTTAAATGTCAAATGCTCTTCCGCCACCATATTGGAACAGCATTAAATACCATTGCTGTAAATGTCTGAAAAAAAGAGCACTATAATAGATACGAGCAGGCCTTGTAGCTGACGTTAAAGAAATGGAAACCAAAATACACATCACCGCTACTCCTCTCTTAACAATAAAACATAAACAATTTCTATGTTTATCTAGTAATCGTCATCGTCATCAGCCAATAGACATTCACTGCTAATCAGAGGCCTCCCCAAGTGATCTCCACAAAGTTCATTGAGAGGAATTGGGCCTTAACCCACCGCGCCGGCCGCGTGCAGGTGTGGTTGACTCGAGCTCCGTAAGATGTTGGGCAGAACCCCTAACACTCAGTAATATCATTATATTATTTTTTTTTGTTGAATTAGGTGACGAGACGAGCGGAACATTCATCTGACGTTAATTGATACGCCTGCCCATAAAAACGTGGCGCTCGTTAGGATGGTAAATACTGCACCACATTGCGCTCGTCGCTTGAGACTCGCTACCCCAGTAATTACACTAGCTACAGATCCCCTCAAACCGGAACACAGTAATGTTGACACACTAATATTTGGCGGCAAAAATACACACTACGGTGGAATCCATCAAGATGGTCTTAAGCAACAAAGACCTACCACCAGTATAAAATAATTAAGAATAGATAGATTAGTAAATAAATTTATGAAATATTGCCTAAAAATATACAGCATAGTAAACAATAGACATAAAGCAAGTTCATATTACTTTACATATACATGTGTATATTCACCAAAGTATTATAAAGTATTATAAGGTATGGTAGAAAATAAGATATCATAAAGAAAGACATAAAATAGTGCAAATAGAAATAATAGAAGAACAAATGTAAATAGTGTAAATTAGTAATAGATAAATAGCGTAAATAAACAAACAATTTTTTTTTATTATTTCTAAGAGAAAATCAGCGAGGTTATAACATATACCAGTTTTCAAAGGCTACCTAAGGTTTAAAAAGTTTCAAACGTATACTATTCCAGCAGTCAGAGAAACATATTTTTAACTTCTTTAGCAAATATTACGTTTGAAACAAAAGTAGGTACAAATAAATCTTCAAGAGACGACACCCAAAGTATGTCGCAGTGATCGTAGAGTAACTTATCAGATAAAATGTCAAATAAAATAAAGCCAAACCCCAGTTTATTGGGTTTTATTTAAGGTTGGGTTGAGAAAAAGCAATCGTACAGATACTTCAGAGCAATTTGCAGTATACATTTAATTTATTTCTTCAACAAAAAAACGCTAAATAACCTAATAAAAGCACTAAATAATATCTGTTAATTTTGAAGTTAACAGTGTTAATAGAAAATTGTTAGTACTCGTACTATAAATAAATAATGATTCCATTTGTTCCTCAAATAAAGAAAATATAAGGAGTCACGCTTGAAGTAAAGTTAATTAACCTTATAACTAAATGAAACTTTACTGCTTGCGTTGATATAAGAAATATTTCTATATGTCAGCATATACACATAAAAAACTGAACAAAGTTCATCCTCATAATGATACATTGTATCATAAGTTTATATTAAAGTTGAATATTATCAGAGCTTATAAAACTTGTTCGAATAAACTAAAGTCAACTACATCTACTCAACATGTTACTGCATTCAATTTCATCAAAATACTTCCTTTGAGCGGACTTCCTTTGAGTCATGTATTTTAAACCAGCGTGGTGAGTATTAAACGGGTTTATCTTAACCTTTCTGAATATTCGATAAAACCGTACTTCGGAGCGGAAATCCGACCCCGGACACTCCCAGTAGTTGCTTTCAATCGATCTGTCCAAATTTAGTACACCTCTTGAACACAAAGTTAATATATGAATATTTTACATTTATCGAACTAACTGCTTTATACCTTGGAATAATATCAATTTAAATAGCTGAACTCTACATGTGTAAATGTCGCCGTTCAAACTACAATTTAAATTATGCTTTTATTAGATTGTCCTATTGTTACTTTATTTATCATCATTTCCAATTTATATTGTATACTTAACATGTAAATTCATTCCCGAATATATTATTTTAAAAACCAAAAAAAATTTAACTAAACTCTTAACCTAAATTGTACATACATAAGTCAGACAATATACAAATTTTCCATAAATATAAAAGAAATTCCTATAAAACAATATTATTTATAACAGGAAACTGTTGTTATGAATCGAATGTAATGAGCCGAGATAGAAACTATTCAAGTAATCCTTATAAAATAAATCTGTCACCATTAAATGATTTTTTTAAATCAACAAGGTTAGCCCTTAACCATCATCCAACCTAATGTTAAGTGGTAATGAGGTCTGTGATGATAAAGCGCAATAACCCAGTAACAGCCTATATTCTTGAAGACATCCACGTCGCATCTAGACGGGAACACCGACACCGACAAGTTGTTCTACTTGTGAGGCTGAATCTTTTTGTGCTCAAAGTGGGAACATCCACAACATAAGAAAGGAGACTGGGAGTCTGGTAGTGAAAAGGGTATAGAGGAATTATACCGTGTAATTTCATCCGGCACTCTCCAAAATGTATTCTATAGAATACCGCGAGACTGGTCACACGGCGCATGTATTCAGGACTGTCAAGCTTAGTTGTGACAAGTTCTTCATCACCAACAAGCCTCTTACCTTTCCATCGAGTCTAGATGAGTTAGCTATATTTACGCTATGCATGTACGAATATAAATTTGATATATAATAGATGACGCAATAACAAATAAGCTCCTTATGTGAAATTATATATGTATATGTACTATGTGTAATATATAGTTACGATATTAATTAATGAGCGATTGCATCGATACATTCGACGAAGACGTTGACATAATTTGGTAATAAATCGTATAAATAGTGATATGTTACCAGCTCATGAGCATGTACAGCTCACCGCTTGTCTCGTAACATTGACACCTTTAGTTGGATCATGGGGCCACGTTTCAGAAAACTTGGATAGCGTAAAGGTTTTCGTAGACCTTACTGGCTAAGTTATTTTATTTTATACAGTATGTAGGTTATTCTTAGGTATCCTAGTCGAAAACGCATCAACATCATCGGTCTCCTTCAATTCAAAAGTTTAACTCATTGTGTATAATATTTATTTATTTTTAAGTAATTATTAATAATGATAGATATTAAGGAAAAACAATTATAATGACAAACATTTTGTTAGAAAAAAAAATCAATCAATTTTATTTATAAGAAACTGGAATTAGTCTAAGAAAAATATACTTACATACTATCGTAGTATCTCGCACTGTAATTTGTTAAATAAATATATTTTTTTTAATAAGCACAATTATAGTTTTAGTATATTTTCTCTGTATTTATTAATAAAATAGTTGTATTGATTATTTGAAAGATGGATAAAGGTTATCGTTTTATTATACCGCGCGGAGATCTATAGGTCTCGTTTCATTCTAGCTTGTGTAGTGATACAAGTGTAAACTTAATAAATGTACCTGTACTGAAGACTTTGTAATTTTTAATCTAAAAATTCTGATGAATTAAATGCATATATATTTGGACAGAAACTTCTTAATAATAAATAATATATATAACTATATTGCTGTAGGTAACTCCTCATGGAACAGTTCAAATGTCGCATCAATTAGTGTCACGAAAGCAACTAGTATGAAATTGGAAGGAAACACTCTAGAGGGCTGTTAAACTGCTTTAACGGAAATTGTTTTGGCCTGTAATTGGTAATTTAACAGTTCATTTGCAAACAGAATTCTACAATTCAAGTTTAATTAATACTTGTCTTACAAAAACGCAATTATTCTCATTTTTTCTTTGAAACATTTACAGCATAGTTTAAACTATTCCATCCCTTTATTTTTAAAGCTTTATGATGACGCATTAAGGTTTATGAGAAAGAAGAACCTACCAAATTCTTTCACTGTTTATAGCTCTATTTTGTTCTACTATTTAATACATTACAAAGTTTTAAATGAACTATTTACATTAGAATCAAATTTTCAAGAAACAGACGCCTTTACTATATTTTTTTAGAAGTGTTTGAAAACATCGCAAGATATTGAAACTGATATTTTTGTATTTATTCTTAATTACTTGGAAGACAAAACCACTAAAAGTTTCCTGTAAAACCCTATACAGGTATTAGGTGGAAGTACCGCACGCACCACCTCGATGCCTTTCATATTTGGTGACAGATTAACCCCGAATCCGCCACCAGGTGATACTGACCTAGGCGATCTCCGACAACAGAAACCTATCACCAGTATCGAGACCGATGGTGGACGACAATGTAAATATCTGTTACGGAAGTAAAACATTTCGATTCTGTAATTTTTCACTATGGACATTTTCCATACAATTACAAAATATATTGTGGTTAATATTAAATTGTAATCACACACACAGCACACAACAAACAGTACTATGCAAACATAACTGTGAGTACTTGAGGAACGAGACTCAATATCATATGTCTCAGGAGACGAGCGCAATGTGGTGCAATATATATCATCCTAACGGCACGTTGTCATGTGCGGGAGTATAATTTACCATCAGGTGAACGTCCCGTTCATCTCGTCGCTTAATTCAATAAAAAACAATCTGATGCATTTGTCTATATAAATAAAATTGTTTACTTTTATTGGAGAAGGTAGAAATGAAATGCATACAATATGTCAAACGCTTATCTCTCACCACTCCCACCATTGGATACAGCATCATAAAAATTGTTATTTACATGCAAACGATTTTTTTTAAGTCATTAATTTTGTTATAACATCCCGCCATGTGGCACAGCAATATTTTTTATCGATGAACCAATTTTCACGACGATAATTGCTATGGTACTATTAATTTTCAAATATTGTTTTCATAAATAAAATCTAGCAAAACAAAATTTACAATAACGCAGCAGTTTTATATTAAAATTATTATTTCAAATAATGGATGTAATTAAATAAATCTCCCTATAGAGAACAATTACTGTTACAAGAATATTATCGTACATGCTTTCAATAATAAACATTTCTAATACATACGATATATATTTCGTTAAAGGTAACGTAACTAAATAAAATGAAACGAAGGTCTAGTATGGGCTGGAGGGTCGTTTAATTTTATTTAAAGCATCCTAAGGGTAGACCCTTCGCGGTTAAGAAATATTTTCGTATTTTTAGTGTACCCCTCATGGGCATTGAAAATACATTCACTACTCAATTTTGCTTTTGATTTCATAGTTCCATGACACTCTTTTATTGGGTAAAATGTTTCCGCTTTGTGCATGTTTAATTCAATTTAATGTATATATAAATAAAGTTTAATTTAAAAATCTGGTATTGTATATGTCATGGGGCCTTCAAGGAAAGGGTGTATTATATACCCTTAAATACTGACAACGCAGCCGCGACCCCTCTGGTGTTGCGACTGTCCATAGACGTCAATGATCACTTTCCACCAACGGAACTGTTCGCTCTTTTGCCCACCTTTTTCTTAAAAATAAAAGAAACAGTAATGTTTGCAAGTTACTGTTTTCTATCGTGAAGTAGGCATTGCGGTGAAATCATTTATTATAACAATATTATATAAAATCCGTAATACTAAAACTTATTATAAATGTTTTTAATTTTTACAACGTAATTATTTAATATCCATTCTTAATAAATTTAATAATACAATAATGCGTGGAAATATTTTACTTCATTTTTCATCATTGAGGGAATGAAAGGGTTTCATGACAAGATGTTTGTGACCTCTATTGTATATAGGAATCCTTTTGTCCATTCCTTTGTTGTATAAAAGGTCTTACCTTTTAGTCATCATGATATTTATTATTAAAAAAATATGAAAAAAGCTTGCATGATTTTCAACGTGAACATGGTGCCTTTTAAGATGCCGCTACACTAAACAGATTTAGTGCTTTAACGATTATTCCTGTCTGCGGGGTTGCCTGCTTATGTCTACATTTGAATTTCTATCGTATACTGTAGAAACATTGAGACTAGAAGTTATAGAGCAAGATATCTAGTCTCAATGTATCTACAGACCCGTCGCAATAGATTTCCGAAACAACTTATAAACATTAACTTATTGTAGAGCCCAAAAAATACACCAAACGTGGAATATAGAAGAGAGCTACGTAAACAAACGCTTTGATATAAACTTCATACAAAAATATAAATTTTATACGTTTTAATTTTTAACTAAAGCACCCTCATAGTGGCTTTAATATTTCACAATGTACTCTGCCCTACTTTTATTTGGATAATTAATACACGTTTGTTTACTTTACAAATTAAACAGGAGTAGTTCATTATAAAAATAAAACCTTATCCATCAATTTACACAGACTTTAATCTTTATAATGAAACTAAAGCTTTCGGGTTTTAAATATATATATTCTGTATTTTATAGAATATAAAGTTAAATATAAAAAGATATCATATTTCGTATAGATTGAATTTTAGAATTCGTTCAACCACAATGCCCATTACCTTACCATATTGTGCCCCTCGTTTTCCGTGAGTTTTGGTTATAACACTCCAGGGACTGCATGGTATCGTACGCAGCAAGAAAAGAACCAAGTTTTTTCTAACACTCCCTTAAGGCATATAAATACTACTGAATTTTATTTTAGTTTTCATAACGTGAATGTTAATCGACGAAATTATAAGTAATTTTTACCATAAACCATTTATGAGGTTGTTTTTAGAAAGTATGCATTTAGTTTGATTATTATATTTAAGTTAGAGACACTACATAATACCTAGCATTATACTACAGACAGCACTATTCTAGCTTTACTGAAACACTTTTATTAGTCTTAGTAAAAAAATGTTTTTAAACAATATTATAATAATAATAGTATTTACATTGTGTTAGAACAATGAAGATAAAAGGAGTAAAAAAGTTATGACATTACCGGTTTTATCATACATTTAGGTGTGTGTTAAAGTGCCTAGTGCTTATCCTCTAGGCACTCAAATAATCCGTGAAGAAATCCTTAGAAATTTTGCGAAAAGATTTGAAAATATAACAGAATTAAATTAATAGGCAGATTGTTTTATCAAAAGAAAAACCACTCGTACATGTTACACATAAATTAAAAACATCAAAGTAAAATGGTTTGTTTAACATAATATCGCTCAAAAGAAATTAGAGCTAACAAAAAAACGGGTAATTACAAACTTTTCTATACTTTTCTCAATAAAAAAAAATGTTATTAAATTCGTAAAACTCAAAGGACTTTGTACAGAGCTCAGGGAAAACGAAATCTGCTTTGTGTGACTAAGCTACGTCACACATTTAAAATGATTGGAAGTACTTTCATGGAAACATTAATTTAAACTTTCAAGAGGATGCCGGTGCTTATATTTAATCTAACAAACATAATATCCTATCACATCATCAGCTATACACAGCACACCATACATATGACCGTTAAAGATTCAAAGTATTTTAGGGTTTACGTATAAAGGGTTGTTCAAGCATATGCATTTTCTTTCATAACAGGTAGTTCTTTCTATGTTTTTATTTGATACTATTATTATAAAAAATGTTTGTTATAACGGATTTTTATGTACAACATTTTTGTATTAGCGTGTACGTTGTTATTAATAGTTAAATAAATATCAATCGATATAGAAGTAATACAAATTATCTAACTACCATTATGGCACAAAGCCGAAATCGCTCGAACATAAAGCGACAAATGAATCAATTACGGAGTATTGCACATTCAATATGAGTTTGCAATCGATGAATATGCAACATTCAACCCTCGGGCGCGGACAATTAACTGAACATTGTTTTCTTCATTTTGTTGCTTATACTGCATAAACTCTAATATTAAGTGCCTAGCATGGCTTTATAACGTAGTATTATTAATTGCAGTACAGTCGATTGCCAGGACACGTCTCTTTCTTGCAGTCTCGTGGTAATAAGAATATGTCTAAAGTAAACCTTGCATGTTGCTTAAGGCTTAAAAGGATATTCGGGGATTAGACTGGAAGGTTCTATGGTGCTATATCCTTTCTTAAAACGTATTCGTGAATCACAAATCAAATCCCTATTAACGCAATGAACTAGACCGCTAAAATTAGGATTTTAGTGGGAAAAAAATATGTAGGTTTCCACAATATATACAATATATAACACCCACCTATATATCCTATCAGCTACTCTGCAAAATAATCGCACCTCATTTGCTATCATGTCGATGTTCAATTCATAAGTATACTTAAAATCCATTTTATTATACTCGTAGTTATACTCATTATTTAATACTGTGCTTCAACATCTCTCATGAACATGTAACATCCACTAACCTGCTCAAAGTCAGCATGGTGCTTAATTTGTGATTACCTTATTTCTCTATTCCATGAAAGTTTTACTATACTATACTATATTATAAACGCCGATAAGACTATTTATTATGGTGGTAAGTTTTTGTTTCCGGAAATCGTTTAGTTAAGAACCACCACAACTCCTATTTCTGCCGCGAAATATTAATTTGCAAACATTACCGTGTTTCGGTTTGAAAAGAGTTATTGCTAGTGAAAATACTGGGGTAACGAGACATAACATATGTCTCAAGGTGATGAGTACAATGTGGTACAGTTTATGTAATCTAAACAAACTGCACGTTGTTACCATAAGATGAAGGTCTCGCTCGTCTCGTCGAATAAAAAAAAGACCTTCAAATAGTTTCTAAATTTTATCATGTTTTATTACATATTCTATTCCAGTAAAATATTGTGCGATAAGTTACACGGTCATAGGTGACCTGTAAAAACTATAAAATATTATTCAAACACCTGAAATTCGACAATCAGCCTCGAGGCCTACATTGTACGGAACTAATTAATATTAATGACTCTATCCTCGCTGCAGACTGACAGCCCCCACTTTTATTCTAATAACCACATTTAGTTTGGAACTAACTCTTGTTTGTGTTTTTGATTATATATCCCATAATATGTACACAAATCTTTATTACATTATGTAAAATTAAAACCACTTTTACATTTACTGGTGATAGAACTGTTGCCAGAGACTGTCTAGATAGGTACCACCGCAGCTGCTATTTCTGCCGCCAAACAGTATTGTGCAAACATTACTGTGTTCCGGTTTGACAGGCGCTGTAGCTAGTAAAATTACTGGGGTAACGATGATTAACATCTTCTCGAAGTGGTGCTATGAATCTTAACTAGCGCCACATTGCTATCGGACGTATCACTTACCATCAAGTGAAGTCCCGCTTATCTCGTCGCTTCGTTGGATAAAAAAAATAATACCTACAAACATGTACCTTTAAACATATCCGTAGTTGTAGATACTTTTATCATCTGTTAAGTCACATCATGTTATCATAAATATTTCAAAATATTTCGTTGAACCTTTTAATTGCTATAAAATCACTAAATAAATCTCAAATAGTGTCACATAGTTATTAAACGTATGTATTATGTATTAACATATTTAATATAATTTATTGTAATATAACGACAATTTATTTTGAGTCCACTAACATATACAGCCTTTAAATTTCAACACAAAGTCCGAGCGAGGCCCGGCCGAATTCTTAGGCTTCCGGCAAACGTTACTTATACATTCCTCAGCTAACGTAGACACGCAATTTGTTAGGTCAGATTCAAAACCCCATGAAAATTTAAATGAAAGCAAAATCAATAGAAACTTTGTATAGGAGAAAGATAAATTTTAAACAAACAGGCTAAAACCCATTACAGACGATGAATAATTTAATATTTGTTTCAAGTTGTCGCTTATTTTCGTTATTACCTTCACAGTTACCACACAACAATTTCTTTGAAAAAGCATTAGAGATTAAATAATTAATGAAAACATATGTATTATAAAATAAATAAATAAAAAAACACTTCATTGCCTTTCATTACTATAACATATACATTTTTATTTACGATCTATTGCTAAGAAAAAAGGAGACGGGTTAATACTGATTGGAACAGCAACTTCGTTCAGCACTGATTTACAGCTTCCTCTTACTTTCCCAGGTGTTACACGGAGAATTATATCTTAGAACTCGAAGAAAGGACCTCTTTTAGAGCCATTGATACCTTGCACAAAGTTGTTTTTGTTAAAACTAAAAGAACTGACCTTTTTTCAATACTTAAAAAGATTAACTGTCAAGCAGACTTGTTCTAGCTACGTAATACAAGTTAGAACTATTTGTAACGTTTCGTGAATTGTTTACACGAAAGAAATATTAACCCAACAGAATCATTTTGTATCAATTGTAAATGAATCGAGAATATGAAAAATCGACGTTTTTGTAATTAAAAGTTTTAGCATCGCAATAAAAACAATAAGAAAGAAACAAAACGTTCATACTCGCATGAATTATTTGCACGTTGCAATTGTTCATCTTTTCTCAATACGCCGTAGAACAAATATAAATTTTATTAAAAATCCTTATAATTGTCTGTAGCTAAAGACAAACAGCATATTTATGAAAATGTTAATGTATTTATATTGCAAATTTCGACGTCTTATATAAACAGAAGTATGCGATGGACTATTTCATGGTGTGGTACTCGGATATCCTTTTCCTCATAACCCTTTTAAATGAATAACTAATTGGTAGGTTCTATCCATTATCTGTAATCAAAATTTGACACTTATTGGTTTATGCAACAAAAACAAATGTTCTTATATTACGTAAATGATCTACTAATCATTTTTTATCTATGGAAACTATACAAAATGAACTTAAAATTTACTCGAGATCGATATACTACACGATTTCTATAAAAACTCTATAACTTTTTATTACAAATGCTTAGTGCAATAGAAATCTTTATCAAATTGTAATTTTTAGTTTATTCTGTAAGATGCTTAAAGACATTTATGTTAAAATCGATCAATAACTAATGAAATTGTAATTGAATTCTGTTACATCGACCGTTTTAATCATCTACTGAACCACTTGGAATCCCCAGGTAATTACATTTTGCTGATTTGACAATGAAATTACATAAAAAAAGCTACAACTGTTTAAAATAAAAAGTATTTATATATACTATTATATATAGCTCTCAAAACAGTTACAAACATTTTTAATGACATATTTTTGGTAAAGACACTACTACTACTTCAGTTATAAGTAATAATTTCACTGGTGGTAGGTGTCTATTGCCGGAGACCATGTAGATAGGTACCACCGCAATATCTTCCGGTTGGTGCAGGTACTATCTATTCATGGGTGTTTTGGTAAGTACATATGCCGCATAGCCGGAAGAGAGCCGATAACCGAATGTCATTACTGTGGGTGTAAATAGGATACCACGCAGCATACCTTAGAACATTGCTCGGCATGGGATGCCCTGCGCCAAGACCTAGTAGCTGTTGTGGGGAATGAACTATCAATTTTTGGCTTTATCAAAGCCATGGGAAGTAGTGAGAAGTCATAGGAAGCCGAGGTGGCCTTCTGTGAAGTGGTAATGCTGCAGAAAGTGGCTGCTGAGAGGTAGCGAGAAATATACACCCATCTCTCAATCTGCAGGTAGAAACCGGGGCGCCGAAGGACGATGTTTTACGCGTTCCGACCCTCATAACAGAGCCCATGGTGGCAGATTGGGGAGTCATTTGTCACGAAAAATGAAAGGTGGTGCGTACGGTGATTCCGCCTAACACTTATAGAGGGTGTAGAGCAGCAGCTTCGCCCCGAGATGTGGTCTTATCAATTCCTCTCACTGTCTGAACCATGGTTATGTGCGAAAGCGTTCCGTGGTTCCAGCCAAATACACTAAGTAAGAAACCGCGTTTTTTTAGCCGGTAAGAGTCTGGCTTCTGTTGCCCCGACAACAGTAGAATGGTATCCAATACAGAATTTCCCTACAAAAAAAAGGTACGCCACGGGAGCGCTTATTTCTGCAGCCAAATAATAGTGTTGCACACTATTATTACATTACTGTGTTCCAGTTTGAAGGGCGCTGTAACTAATGAAATTATTGGTGTAACGAGACCTAATATCTTATGTCTCAAGGTCGTCGTGTATGATGTCATCGTAAATAGCGCCCCATTATTTTGGGCAGGCGTATTACTTACACCAGGTCAACGTCCCGCTCGTCTCGTCACTTTGTAGAATAAATGATTTCGTTGATAGTTGAAAAGTTAAGTATAAGTATCGAAATATTTTGCATTGTTCGAGAAAAGGTTCAAATATATAAATTACTGCTTCTGCCTTACAACCAAACCATCATTTCATGATTTATATTAATATTTATAAGATTCTATTCTCAAGTTTTATTCTTTAAGGAGTTAAACACAAATATGTAGTTGCCTTAAATAGTTAACTATTATTATCTTTAAACAACTACATATAAGACAACTACATATATATATAAGACTAATTCTTATTGGTCTAAAACAATATATATATATAGGAATGTCATGTCAATAATTCGACGATACGGTGTTGAACTACTATGAAATTATTGATTTTGTTATATTAGTATCAGATTATAATATTATTTAATATAATTTAGAAATTCTATACAGTTATTTCAGTCTTACAATTGTCAGCATTCCACAATAGTACAGCAATTAATGGTGATGGTCTTTAGACAAGTACCGGATTCAGTAATTTAACTGAATAATTTAAGTGTTATTTATTAGCTTCTCCTGCGGCCCGCTCGTTCCTGGTTCATGATTAATGTAAAATAAGGCTTATTAAAAGTGTTTAAAACCATTTTGCTTACAACCTCCTTACCTTAATTATTTTTATAACATCAGATTACTTAAACTTTGATAATATTTTCTTTGCATTAACTTAAATTCATAATCTTAAGTTAATCGGTTCAAAATGTAATAAATGACATAATATATATACATATATATATATATATATATATATATATATATATGTGTATATATATATATATATATATGTGTATATATATATATATATATATATATATATATACATGTATACTAGCTGTTCCCTCCCGCTTGGCCGTAATATAAAATTAGACTTCAAATTTGTCTGAAATATTCCGTGAGAGCAACCGCAAATGACTTTCTATAGCACACGTTCAAGCGTTACTACAGCAACCGCATAAATAATACGAAATGAAAATGTTCATAAAAGTTAATTAGAAATAAAGTAGTGAAGGATATATGAAATTAAAAAAATAAAGTGCTTACAATCATCTACAAATCTCTCCGCGTCGAAAGGTCGTGTTCCCGTTTCTATACGTTCAGTACTTTTCACGTGAAGTACGAACAAATAAAATCAATTTTCATTGTATCTATAGATCGATAATTATACTAAAATAGTAAATGCTTTTAGGCCCTTTCGATTGATCCCCCTCATCTTGATTATCTTTTTGTAGTATTAAGAAATATTATGAGTTTAATACCAATTGTTCTATAAAGGACGTTGATAGGCTGAAGTAATGACAACAACTTGACTGATTTTGTTTATTTACTTCGCCATATGTCCTTTGGTATTGCAAACGCGGTATGCTGATAATGTTTACAAGTATAAACTGCCTTTTCCCTTGAAATAATTAATGCCTTAGTAACCTTTATCACAACGAAATTCGAATAGCGGTGGGAAATTTTCCATACATTAACATATTCATGTGTATACACAATCGAAAATTTGATAATTTATGTTTATTATCCAAAAATATTACCAAAATGCACATAAGAATATGTTAAGAATTCTGTCTCACTAACGAATATAAGCGCAGACGTTTTCTTATTTTGAGAGGGAATTAGCATTAACAGTATAATAATTTCTCGTTCCGTCCGCTGCTCCTCGTTAAAAAGCATTTCTTTACAAGCTAACGGTAAAAAATATTCTTAAATCAATTTTTGCCAAAGTGCTATTTTCCCGTATTTAGTTAACAAAAAGAGTAAAAGAATATGAATTAATGCAATCAACTTAATAATTAAACGAAAAATTAAGACCCGTGACAAGTTTTGATTAACTACATCAAATAATGCTACTTTAGATTAGTATGGATTTGAAGACGAGATTATTTTTGGATCTTTTAAAACGGTATCTTCTCCCTGAATGCAATACGTCGTGATTAACAGATCTTAGAAATTATTCCCTTTTACTGAACCTCTTGAATAAAAAGAAGCTTTGTAATTTGAATACCCCCTGAGTCAATGGTAATCGAGCATAAACACCAGACACAGTTATAGTGCGTTCAAGTGTATGAACAAGTAGGAATTAACCTCCGCCCTCTCCCTAGTCGAGGGATGGATTATGGCCGCTAGAGAGGGAAACCGCTCGAGATGTTACAAATACGTATAGAATATACCTGTGCAGCAAATACACTGATTGTCCTGTTAGATGGCTATCCTATACCTATCCTTGGATTCTTAAAGAAATTTTTATTTTGTTTTAAAAAAAACTAGTGAAGATCTATTGAGTACCTTTGTCGATTATTTATGATTTATTATTACCTGTTACAACGTCCATTTACACTGACCGCCATAATCAGCGAATACATATGTATTGATATAGCAATTTATAAGAAATATTTGTAGAGGAATTTATATTTATTAATAACAACATAATATTATAGAAACCATATTAATATTTTATAATAATTTGAAATTACTTAATAGATATATATATATATCTCATAGGTAAACTTGTATATGTATAACATAACTTAATTTCACCAAATGCAGTCAATGCTCTTTAAACTTTAACAAAGGTTCTTCGCAGAATATATTAGAGATGATAAACCACTTTTTAAACTCACACATTGAATACATAAAATAGTATAAAATTAACAATGCGGAACTATAAAAAACGATTACGGATAAAGACTCTTTTTTTTCTGTAGAGAGAGAAAGATAAAAACGTCTGGAAATTAAACATGCAAATGCGTCGAGCAATCACCGCCATTGTTTCCGTATCACAGTATTTTTATCCATACATTGGAGAACCTGGAGGCAATTTCTTTTTTTGATATCTTTTTTTAAAATATAAAAAATTTTGAAAGCATCATCGAAATTTAATTTTTCATACGTGATTATGATCATGATCATCGAAATTTAATTTTACGTACGTGATCTAATTTAATTAAAACTACCTCACAAAAGCTATCTAATGAGAAACGTTCCGAATTAAACGAACAAAAAAATTTGGCAAATACAATCAAAATCTATAATAGCCTGTCATAACTAAATAAAATATAATATTTAACAATAATGAAATAGTCTTACACCGTTTCTCATATAAAGTTAATAAAGGAATGTCAAAAAAATTTCTAAATAAAAAAGTAATTTTATCAAGAAGAAATAATTTGAATAACTCAGTTTACGATTTAGATCAAAGCAATTTTTCCCGAAGATTTTTCACTTTATCCAAAGCCCCCAAAAATCTTTGAAGTCTGATACTTAGGCAATTTTAATTATTTTATAGCTTATATCCGGCCGGCATAAAATATAAAAGCTATTTCACATATTTGAAACTTTCTTGTAATGATTTCTTATATTTATCTTATTCAATGAAAAATTCTCTTTTAAATAACGATAAAAATTAGATATACAAAAGTGATGAAATTTGCATATTATT
The DNA here is from genome assembly GCA_029034505.1 of Ornithoptera priamus. Lineage (NCBI taxonomy): Eukaryota > Metazoa > Arthropoda > Insecta > Lepidoptera > Papilionidae > Ornithoptera > Ornithoptera priamus. The sequence continues at coordinate 64,107 of JARDWD010000380.1, forward strand.
CAAGGTCTAATCGCATCTTTTCTTATAAGAAATTAAAAATTCTTTTGTTCTTTAAAGTTATGCTAATTCCCGAGTTTAATTGTATTTTCTCCTTTACCTATCCTTAATATGTTTTATACAAAAATTGAACATTACATCTATCTATTCAACATTATAAATTAAAAATATTGATAATTTTACTTGTGAGTACCTAGGGATTAATCATCAGTGCATGTTCAGCGAGTACATTTGATGTCATATAAAAAATTGTGTATAATACATTCGCATAATAATTTAAACCTTTACAAGTGTTATATAAACAAGCTTCTGAGAGGCTTTGATAAACAATTTAAAAAAAACGCTCGTAGATTCAATACTAAATGTTTTAATGTAGTAAAATTTCAATTTGTGAACATATTTTTGTAATAATTTGTATCGGTGTACTAAAACTAGCAACCCGACTCTTCGTTAGACAACACATACAATTTAAATTGAAACATTACAATTAATTAACATTATAATGAAATAAAAATCTACATCGGCATGGTTAATACAATGTGAATAATGTGTTCTTTTGCATCATACACTTATAAATTTAATATAAAGGGTAAACAGATTGTAGGGCTCAGAGAGAAAGGATAAAGCGAAACTTTGTAGGTAACAAATGAGGCGAGAGATCGCAGTCGCTTTGTTCAGAGAAATTCGTGTCCGAAAAAAACGGACAAGAAACCATACTTTATTGTTCCGTTACAAAAAGACGTTCATTGCTTTCGGAACAATAGAAGACTGAAAAACCACATCCCTTTTAATTATCATTTTATAAATATTAACTTAAATTTTCTTCAAAATCTTTCTGGGTGTACGTAGTAACACATAGCTCTATATTAATGATTGAAAAATACATATAAACTTTGTTTAATATATTTTTCCCTGAACTAAATAAATCTGACTTAATAAACCCAATGGCAAATTTCGTCAGTATCAATTTATGTCTAAATTATTTTGACTGGAGTGAGGAATTATAATATAATAATTAATATATATATATATAAATATATATATATATATATATATATATATATATAAATAAATATATATATATATATATATATATATATATATATAATATATATATATATATATATATATATTATTATTATTATAATATATTAATTATTATATAGCCTACTGCTTCGATAAATAAAAAAGATTTTTGTCTGCTCTCTTTAAACTATTCAGGATGGTTTTTCCCTACACATCATATTTTTTACTTGACGGGGTGCCGAAAGAAGCTGGATGTTTACCTAATGGTAAGAGACATATTTCACCACATGGTGCTCGTCGCATTAAGATAAAAAATGTTAAGTATCAAAGATAAGAGCTTCAAAACGGGACACAATAACATTATTGTATGCTACTATTTTTACCTACTTTAATGGTCTCTGGCGGTTAACACATTAGTCTATATCTCTAAATTATCTAATGTATGTTATTACAAATGAAATTTAAACAAAATCACTGCAGTATAATATTTCATGTGAAAGCGTCATCTATAACATATAAAACACAAGGAGATAACCAACGTTATATTTTTAGTTATTTATCATGGCAACTAGATGGCGCAAGCATATTGTAAAAGATAAAACAATTCTTTTTCATATCGTACTTCCACAGCTATATAAATAAATTTGCGAGTGTTAATAGTTTTTAAATTAACATTAATAAATAAGTTTAAAAAAATAAAAATTTATCGCGCCATCTCTCCAAAATTTAAATAATTACTAAGTATTTTGGTTCACCTCGCTTAAGCTGTTTATACGACATCTTCCTGTAATAATATACAACAGAGTAAGACATAAATATGAGTAAAAATAAAATATCAATTGTATTTAAAATTGTGACAATAGAACAATCTGAACTAAAACGTCTTCCATAAAATATTATAATTATTTCCTTATGAGAGACAACGTAATAAAATTAAAATTTATTTTGTAAAATAATTACATAAATCACCTTGAACTCAATTCAACGACGTTTGCCAAACTATAATTTTCGTTTATAATGTGCTCATTCCCATAGAAATAACAAAGTAGCCGGTGAGAACATAACTATTATGAAATGGAAACCATTTAACACGGTAACAATACTATCTGACTATGCTTCACGCAATTTTTGCAATGTTACTTTGGATTATGCGAATGTAGGCTTTCAATGTTTTTTTTTTCAAGAATGTAATATGTTACTGTTTTATAACTAACTATACATGTTTTATTAATTTACAATATGAAATATTATGAGAAAATTTCAAAGTATATTTCGCCATCGCAAGTTTAAGCAATAAATCTCTTTACTGGCAAAAAGTAACAAAAAAAAACTATTATACCTATTACAGTGATATTCAATCTTTTTATCATTGGGGGTTCAAAAAGCACGTTAGCCACAATGTTGCGAGCCGAAAAACAAAATTAGACAATGATTTTTATCTAAGGTTTTCGCAATTGTTTCATATTATCTTAAACAATTGTGAAAAGATTTAATACTTATAAAATTTTTGAATATATCTAATGAGCTAAATTTTATTAAAAGGCGTGAAATTCAAACATCAGATGGGTAAACTCTAAAAGTCTACCGAACCATATTCGACTCTTAGGCCACTGGTTGATTATAATTGACTTATTATGTCGACGGCCTAAAATTTGCTCAACCACTCATAAAGCTAACATAAAAGATAAACAAGTTTGCCTAAATCAACCAAATTAAATATGTTCTAATTCATTGAGCTTTATGATAGAAATTAGAATGTTATACATTGATACTACAATAACCTTAATTCTTGTAACGTACACGAACTAATTTTTCTGTCTACAAAGTCCTATTTAAAAAAAAGTTCTACCCTCTTTTAAACACGTAAAAAGGCACTTGAGAATGATAAAGAACTTGTTCCGGAAACACTTCTGTGACGGAAGAGAGGAAACACGTTGACCACGGTAGTAGTCATTGCCAGCATTAACATTTTGCCGTAACTATACTTAAACTATCCTTTTCCAATACAATTTATTAAAAAAACCTCTAGTTGAGCAAACCGATGATCCCATTTAAGGCCTTCTGTTTTAACTATATGTATTTTTAAAGCATTATTGCTCCACAGAAATGACAGTGAAGTAGTATCTGACACTCATATACTTGTGTAGTCGTTGCTAAGAATTTGAGTAGTACTAAATAACATTTTAATATTGCCCAGAAATTATATTTGTGAAACTCTTCGTTTACTTTCATCTACGTCATATTTGTTACCACATTCTGTGTTCAGGGACGTACACAGATTTCGGGTAGAGTATACAAACCGCACCCTAAATCTCTGTGATTATCTATACTTAAAAATAAACTTATTAATTTAGCAATAATCAAAGCATAGTTTTAAACCTTTTGAGTAACTTCAAAGATTATTATTTAAATACTTTTAGGGGCTCAAAGTATGGATAGTTTATTTACCTATATGGAACACACGTATCAGTCTGTATTGACATGGAATAAATAAATAAAAAGATAAATTAATTAATTATTACATTACTGAATAAATCTTTCCGTAATCTGTTTATTGCTCATTTTCTTATCATCTTGATAACGGTGGTTAACGTAATTTTTCTAATAGTACTGTTTTGAAGTACCTAACTCATGTAAACATTATATTTTGTCTCTTAAAAAAAATATTAACGGTTTCAAAATTTCCGTTCAACGTTTACACAGAAAGTAGTTTCATAAGAATATTAAAATTGTGTTCTGACAATACATTTTTTTTTATTTATATTTATTTAACTATTTTTTCATTAACACTATCCTAATTTGGATATTGTTGACATCGTCAGGATGGCCGAGCGGTCTAAGGCGCCAGACTCAAGGAAACTTACCCGTGGAAAACGGGTGATAGGGCGTTCTGGTCCTCTCTGAGGGCGTGGGTTCGAATCCCACTTCTGACAATCCTTTTTGTTTTTTGATAAAAATTCCTAGAATGTATATTAATTTTTTATTATTTAAAAGTTTATTAATCAAAACGGTTATACTGTTATAAAACAATATTTATGTCATTCTGACGAATCTAATTTGATTAAAATAATCTTTTATTTTAGTGAAATTAATAGTGCAATGATGATCTCTACAATCATTGTGATCAAGTGGCCGGTGATAGATCTACTAATGATAGTAGTACGTCTTAGTATGAGTAAGAACTCATACTAAGACGGATAAAACCAAACGATTTTTGAATACCCTAAGAGAGCGAGGGGACATTGGGACACAGAGACAAGGGTGCCTTCCGTAGGATTTCTCGGAGCCCCTCCTAGTGCACTGTCGGAACCCACCGGAGGAGTTTTAGTGGGCGGAAATCCCACATAACCCTAACATCCTCCAGAAGCATAGTATTTTTTGAAAATCCATCACGCCTACACAAATAAATGTTATACAGATGATAGGTGTTTGCTATTAGAAATTATCAATATAGGTACCAAGCACAGCACGAAACAACTACTATCGGTGCCTACCTTTGGACAATCTAGCAGTGGCCACAAAAAACGGGACAGAGATACTAATTGTGGTGCTCTAGAGGTTTGGTGTAAATGGATTGTAGAACAGCAAAGCTTGAAACAGCGCATCGTCAGATAAAAGATCTAGCGGCGTAGTACCACCTTTACGTTTATGCAGGTACTCACCGGATTCCGACCTTTTCGTGATTATCTCATATAACAGAACGGACGTAAATAGTACACTATACAAACATTATAGTGCTGCCATTTAAAGGACGCTGGACCTATGTAATTATAGGCTTCCCGCTACTTAATGAATCCAGATTTCAGTTACAAAATATTCTGCTATACCTTCATCGTGGTATGTTTAGCAGGTATCAAAAATTCTATCATTACAATAATAAATTAATACAAAGATCTTTTTATAAGCCTTTCAGGTAAATGTAACATTTTAAATGTTTGATGCCATAAATATGTTCTTAAATGTTTTATTAAAGGAAAATATTTCTTTGTTGAATGATAATACTCATTCTAAAATTACTTTTATATCCAATAAAGCACGGTAGAACAATTTCGATTGTGTAATTAGAAATATTATTCTGTTAATAGCCTGAAAATATCAAATTTATGTATTAGACGTTACGATTTCAAAGGAATACTTAATTAAATGAATAAAGACAAAACATAAAAGTCTAAATGATATTTAAATATAAAACTCGGGAGGAATGGGGATCCGGGACAGGTACCAGCGCAAACCTGGCAGCTTGTTGAGAGCACTCTAGAATGCGGTAGTCGCTAGACGGTCGTTGCCACGAGACCGACTTGTTTCGTACAATACTGCCACTGTCCTAATTACACAAAAATCGGAAAGTTATATTTTTAAAACATCACAAACGATTGTCAAAAATAATTTTTACTTCATAGGTACGACATCAGTAAGTCATAAAGAATGAAATACTATACGTTAATATTATACCAAAAACTTTCCACATATACTTGCCAATTATAAGCACACATATCTGACTAGGATATAAATATTTAAAACGCAAGTACATCTTATTTTATTTGATATATTAGACAGATACAACAGAAGTTAACCTCAAACTATACACACATATATCACGCCTCGTTCCCAGTGAGGTAGGCACAGACCACCTCTCTCCACTTGCTACGATCGTAGTGCACCTGTCTTGCTTCCTCCACTTTCATGAGTGTCTTCATGTATGCTCGTCGGTTGCGACTCGGCCTTTCTTTAGGACATCTACAATTTGATCGGAATATGTCCGCCTGGGTCGACCTGCACCGATTTTTCCAATCGTTCTTACATTGTATATACCTCTTTCGTTAACCTTCTTTTATCCATTCTTTCAACATGGCCGAACGATCTAAGCATCTCTTTCTCTATCTTTGTCACTACAACTTCAAACTCGCCGTACGGTACGTAACGGTATATAGGGGAGCGCCCTTATAACACTGTTCCTCACTTTGTCCATGAGCTTCACTCTAGTTATAGTTCTCAGGCTTCTCATCACCACAGCATTAATCCTACTTTCATGTTTCTTCTGCCATACCCAACATTCCCTACCATACATCAGTGTGGAGATCAACACGCCTCTATGCACAGCTAGTCGTGCTCTTTGTGATACGGTCCGGCTATTCATAAAGTTATGAAGTGCTCCATTCACTTGATTCCCTTTCAAAACTCTTCTTTCAATATTATCATCACACTTGCCATCTCTCGTAAACTTTGAACCCAGATATATAAATTCTTTCACTTGTTCCACTTTTTGTCCCTCAATCATAATGTTACAGTTTATCATACATTCTTCTCTAAACTCAAACTAAGTTAGAATATTATATTAAATTCTTACTCATCTGTAAGTAAGTCAATTTCCGGAGACTGTCTGGGTAGACACCACTGTAGCTTCAATTTCTGCCGCCAAACAGCAGTGTGCAAACATTACTGTGTTTAAATTTGAAGAACTATGTAGCTGGTACAATTACTAGGGTAATGATACTCAACATCTTATGTCGCAAGGCGAAAAACACAATGTGGTGCAGTGTATAACATCCTAACTAGCACCACGTTGTTATGGACTGCCACTTACCATTGAATGAACGTACCATTGGTGTGGTCATTTTGCTAAAAAAAAGAAATAAAGGCACTTCCATTGAAAGTTAATACATATTAGAAAATTGAAAATTTTCAATTTTCTAATATGTAAATTTTTTCTAATATGTATTAACTTTCAAGTAGCTCGCTGGCCTAATGGTTAGAGCGTGCGGCCTTCAATCCGAAGGACGCGGGTTCGAATCTCGGCATGTACCAATGACTTTAATATTTAAGTTATGTACATTTGTGAATTTTAGTAACAACAGCGAAATACAAATGGGGAAGAAAAAAAAAAAAAAAAAAAGTCTCCAAAGATTCCCAAAAAAAAGAGGGTTGATGTCAGGCAGGCGGCCGGTCGTAATAAGTTTAGCCAAAACTATTTACAACATGTTCGGTAATGAAGAACATGTTGTGCCGACCCTACATAAAGTGGGACCAGGGCAGGAGAAAGAAAGAAGTATTAACTTTCAATTTTCAATCAAAAACTTTTAGATAAAAATTAAAACCGCCACTAATTAATAATAGAGAAAAGTTATGCATAACAGCATCAATAGTAGCTGTTATACTGTTTAGATAAAAGTTATCTTGGTATTTTAAAATTACTAGTTTAATAAGTATTTATTTATATTATTAGATATAATTTTACAGTATTACATTTCTCTACAAAACTTTGTTCATTTCGAACTTTCTTTTCTCTTTTTCTCTGAATCTGCAGATCATCAGGAGATATCCGGTAATAAATTTAGCTCCAATTATAAAGTATACTCCGTATAGAAGACCGATTAGAAAATTTCCACCTTTTTTGTAAAATCACTCGGTTTTGTACAGGCCTATGTTCTGCTGTGGCATCAATAGGTGGACATGGTAAATATCACTATGTCACTTTATTGTTGTAAACTTTTTATTTAGTAAAACGTTTTGCATCTCTTTTATTTAATTATTTTAATATCCCGACCTTGCAATAAAAATTTTAACTCTCATCATCATTAAATGCCGTCTTCAAACTGAAGTTGTAAATATAAGATATCATTAATTTATTGCAACACTAAAGATACAATGTAACAAAATTGTTAAAAATTTTATACGTAGCTATTAGAATTGTAAGTACCTTTTATGGTTAGTATTTTTTATAACTTAAGATCTAAATAGACAAGAGAAGACTTAACTACTTTTATTTGCCCTTTGATCGTTCCTGTATTGGAAAAAAATATAAAATAAAGTAAATATAAACAGTTGTGGCATGAAGTGTACCTGTCTAGAACGCCATTGTCACACGATCAATACAAGTATCTATTCAAACTTTCTGAAAGCGTGGGATGAGTTTGATGGGTGCTTAGAGGAACGGGCGATTTTCCGAATTTACCTTAGTCTCAAATTCTGATAAACGACTAAATTTAATGGATTCGAGGAATAAAGTCTCGTAGCAAAAAGTTTAAATTATTTGTAGCTGAACAAACAATGCACAAGTCAGTAATGCCTATACATTTTACTACTAACTAAGAGTGAACTCGTTTCTAGAAAAGCGCTTCGACGACTGCCTTTTAAATGATTACTTTAGATATTTATATCATTAGGATTTTGTTTTATGCAATTAATCGACGAGACAAGCGGGACGTCACCTGATGGTAAATAATACGCCTGCCCGTAACAACGTAGAGCTAGTCAGGATGGTATATACTGCGCCACATTGTGCTCGTCGCCTGAGACATATGATGTTCAGACTCATTACCCCAGTAATTACGGTAGCTACAACGCCCTTCAAACCAGAACACAGTAGTGTTTGCACAGTACTGTTTGGCGATAGAAACAGGCGCTGCGGAGGTACCTAGACGGTCTCCGACAACAGAAATTTACCCCCTGTAAATATTATTCTGTTAAGTATGTACATATATTATCTTATATCATTAAATTAAATTATTAATCGTGTTCTAAAGTACACGTTAATAACAATAATTTTTTCTTACTACCTATAATAATATAACTATAACATACTATTAATATATCACAATAATAGTTAAAATATGTAAACATGTACGTTTTAATAAAACTTCCCTTAAATATGTTACGTTACCATATCTAAAGTTAATCGAGCGAAGCTATACGTCAGTTAACGGTAATTTTATTGTCATTCCCTTTTAAAGCTTTTACTGGTACAGCAATAAACTGAGTTAATGTACGGGAGAGTGCCCTGATACTGCCGTGTCCTATATTTGGTGCTTTCCTATCCATTCATTGAGTTATTTCCTCCTGCCTCCAGTCAGAGAACGCATTAATTTATGTACAATATTCTACATTCACGTATATAGATATGAAATACAATGACTACATTTTACGTTTTGTTACATATTTATAAAATAATTTGTTGGTCTGCGTAAATATTAAGATAAACAATAGTGCAAATGATTACTGCCATGTGTCATTAGGATTTTTTGTCATTTACCATTTAATAAGCATTTCCTCGTCTTTGTATCAGAATTTTTATTTAGATAATTATTATAATTATTCATAGTTTTTATTCCTAACTGAATTAAAGTTTACAAGAAAAATAATAATTTACAAAAATCGCTTTGATTTACGTCATAATCATGACAAATACATATCTTACATTTGAAGGTGAGTCAAGTAATACAAAATAATATAAAGTATCGCCTTCTTTTATACTTATTTTTTAATTATTATGCTTGTTGTTGTACATTGTTGCCATAACTGTCAAAAAAAAACAGAACAAGAACTCCTAATAAAGAAAAGAAAACAAAAATTTATTAAAACTAATTTCTGGAGAGCATCTGGTGCATAGCTGCCCACACTGTTCGCGTGTCCTTTGAAGAAATAAAGGCATACTGTCAACGCAGCTGCCGGTTTTTGCTCAGGTTCAATTTCTTCTTAATTATACCTGCCGCCATATGCCGTTGTCTTATTACAAAAAAACAACTTACCGATACAATGTAAATTAACTTATCATAATCATCACCATGTATTATAATATTGTATTTACTTAATTTCTGTAATATAATCTAAGGATAGAGAATATTTTATTTTACGTCAAAAATTCTTTTTAGAATAAAGATCGAGCTATTTTCTTTGCAATTATAACTTACACACAGAAAAAAACATATATTTCATGCATTAAGTCAAAATTAAATGTTTCTAGGCGATTTTTGGTTGTGTGCAAATACATCTATCTTTTATATATGAGAAATTTCCTTCTATGGAGAAACTCATTACGATCTCTAGGCGAATAAGGCCTAGAGACTTAAAATTTAGTAGGAATATTCCTTCTACCGAGTATAAGTCCGCGAAGAACGGATTTTATAAAAATTCTTCTCCAAAGGGAGTTACGGGGCTGTTACGACCAGCTAACCGGGCTGGAGTAGCTAGTTCTTAATATGTTCTTTTTACGTTAATCATAAATATATCTTGTCCCGTTAAATACTGCCACCTATAATTTACTTCTTAAATTCGATGATCTTTCTCTAAAAGTTCATTACATAATTTATGAAATATTTGCTATGAGAAAACAACTACGTAGTTATAACGTTGTGGATTGTTATTCTGTTAGCGTAAAAGTCGTTGATCTTAAATTTCTTTGATAGTCAGAAAATGACTTTGTGTCTGCGACCTCATGTCCCTTTTGTCTTCAATCTTTCTGAAGTCTAAGGTTTGTTGAACACGTTAGAGAAATGTCAAAATTCATTTGAAAGTTTATTGCAACCAGCATAATAGACTTACTCTTTAAAATGAAAAGATACTTTTCACAAAAAAAAAAGCAGCAAACTTCGCTCAATGAAATGCCTGCTGCAGTTTAACTATCTATTGAAGCAAATAGAGTACAAGAAATAAATTAAAAAAGATTATAAAAGTAATATACTCATTTACATCGTTATTAAACTCGTATGGATACACTACATCATGATCTGTAGTCTCGGACTATTAAGAATGGGAATAAGATAAGCCCTGTCTGTAATAGAAGGCAAATCAAAAGGTTACGGATTTGTGGGCTTTGAAGGTAGGAGCGCTCATTGCCCAATAAGCGAACTTCGGGGTGAATGACAAGTACGAGGTGGTCTAGTGCTTGTTGTAACACAGCGAGGGTACCAAGGAGGGTTATAGCCCTCCGTGGGACGTGTTTTAAGCGTAATGACAGTGACAATGCACTGAGGTCACCTGGCCTGATGACCACCAAGAGATTTTTTTATATTACCGAAAAAAAAAACTCGAGTTCGATGTATTATTATTTTTCTTCATATTCACACCAAAATCGTACCAAGTAAAGGTTTTTAAAAAATATTCTAAGAGATATTCTTATAAATAGCATCGCATAAAACTAAATGAGCTATTATGCAAAGTATTCACCTTTTCATTCATTTTACATTTTAGCGAAAAAACTTGACAGGTTTTTGCAAAGCGAAAAGAATTCTTTTTCAGCGAAACTTTTCAAAGCGAAGGTTTGTAGCAAAGTAGCTTGTTGCGGAATTGAAATAACACTCAAAGGATATAAATAAAAGTGCACATAAGAAGTTTATTAATTTGACGTATGTATTATATAGGAATTTATTTCAAATGTAATTTAGATGCGTAACTGGTGGGCCAGAGTAAACATTTCGTCATTAGGTGAACATAATGAGAGTTTTTTTATGACTTTAATTTATTTGTTGACCGACTTAAAGCATTCGGTGAATCATATGGAAGGGTAAGGAACTAATAATGAAGGAACAAGTTAAGTATAGTAACAAGTAATATTAAGGGTCAAACGAGTACCGGTCGTGTGGTGAATGTGTGGATGTCGCTAGTTCTGTCCGCACCTGATCCAAATTGTCACCATCAACTCGAATGTTTCCTGGTGTATAGTTTTTGCCCTCGTATCTTTTAATGAAATTTTGTAACAGCGTCACAACAAATAAAATTATCTATTCCAAATTCCATTAACAAGTGTAAAGATAACTTAAATATTCATTATATCTTTAATAAATATAATTGCTCTAGTAGTTTTTATAAAAACTAGACAATTTAAATAAGTTATTATGACAACCTAAACGTATAAAATTCTGTTTTATTTTAATGAATATAAAAAAAATCTACGCTACGCTTGCAATAACGTACTAAATTAAGTTTTTATTAAATACTCTTGGTGTAACTTAGTTACCTGGGCGTAACATTTAAGAAACTGGGTCAACAGGATGATGATCTCGTAATTGCCGACCTTAAGAGAATTACTTCTCTTTCATAATTAATTAGATAGTGTTATTTCTAAAATAGATAGAATAGAATAGAATCTATGAAATATTGTTATGCGTAAGCAAGCTATAAGAATTAATAAACTTAAATATTATTTATTATAAACTTAAGTAATTAAGTACAAAAAATCGTTCGTAATAATTTTCGCACTGTTTCTGTTAATCACTTTTTACCTTTGTTTTTTCCGTTGAGATCTATTTTTTTCGAACTAAATACTTACATACATTACTTGTTCTGACTTTATGAAAGCTGTTCGTGTCACTTATTTTGATACACGAACGGACCACCCATAAAGTTAACAATCTAGGGAGACCAAAATCGTGAAATCGGATCAAAATATTCTCACCGATACTTTAAAATAAATTGTCCAAAGTCCGATAATAGTAAAACATTTTTCACAGAAATTTACAATTAACAAAGTCTTGAAAAGATTAGCGGATATTCACCATAACTTTCATATTAATTGTTTAGTTAATATCTATTGTAAACTATGCAATAGAGGGCAAATATAATAATTGAAAAGGAACTTAAGCTGGAATAATTAACTAAATGTTAAGGTGATGAAAAATTGTTTAAAGAAACATATATATTAAACGTCTATAACGTATATATTATTTACAATCATTTAAGAATATCTTGTAATATGCAAAAGAATCAATGCAATACACAACTTTGAAGAATACTTTTCAAACTTACCAAGAAAGTCACAATCCTTTTGTGTTTGTTTAGCGACGATACTGCATGTCTTGAGTACACTGAGACGGAGGACAAAGAAAAACTTGACAGTACACGTTTCCACCGTTTCGTTCTTACCATAGATGAACATTATAAAAAATACAATAGCATCATTGCAAAAAGTCATAATTAATACTCGATTATTAAAATAAGTGAATTACGGTATGACAATACTTGTCTTCTTACATTGATTTCTTTTGCCTCCGAATTCAGAAACAATGGTTGCTTAAAGCGCTGCACAACATAACATGCATATATTCATACTTACCATTATTTTTACCACCGCATCAAAAGTTACTATAAATGAATTTCAAAAAAATTTTTATTTTTAGATACGATATCAAGCAAGTTCGTTATTTATATATCTTATACATCTGCAAAGATATTGAACATAAATGGATTGTTGAATTAAAAGTGTCGGCTCGACATCACAGAATACTGCGGTAAAGTAGTAGCTTATATAATTAATTAAGAAAATAAGTAATTTAATAAAAAGTTACCAAAGATTTGTTTGCAAACTCGAATGGCATGAAATATTAAAAATATTTCCTGTTGGATTCAAGAACCCTTAGGTAATATTGCTCGTCGAACCATATATCAATAAAATAAATATAAAATAAACTGGTCTTTATTGTTCTGCTGGTAAAGATTAAAGTTGAAATGTAGTGTCGCTTCTAAAGTCTGGACTGGAATGACTGTAGCAGTAATTGGCTCCCCCTGCTACGATGTGATGTTACTTTACACCTGTATTCTCTTTTTATGATAATACTTCCATAACACATTCATACAAAATTCATACTATACGTTTCTGAACATATTTTTCTTATTAATTATAAATTAATATTTTTTGGAACATGTATTTAACAAAACAACAATATTAAGAAATTTGGGTAGTTTAATAAAATACCTAAATTTTATTACGATTTGCAGGTATAAACATAAATAATGTTTATTAATTTGTATACCTGTCTCACCTCGAAAACGAATATACAAATTGATAGGAGAGAGTGGTAACCTAGGTGATTAATATAACAACAAAGGGTAACAAGGGTACACTAAGAGGTTATCAAGTACATGGGTAGTCTGTTCTTAAATGTTGTCCTCGTAAATAATGGGTAAAGTAATGGGTTTAATCCGATCTAGAGGTAATTCAGTTCGACACCTATCTTTCTTTTGGGTAATATCCTATACACCAGTTAAAGCGTCTTTTAGAGTATTATTAGTACATGTTATATACGTTTAGACAATGCGTAAGCATCAAGAGCGGTAACATCTATCATAATTTCAGTAACGTAAAATAGTTTATGTTAACCATGTACAATACAGTGTTTTTAAACAACTTTATTTATTTATATCAAAATATTTACTAAATACGAAACGGACATTAATTTTACCGGGCAAAACAATTATTCTATTCATAAAAATATTTCTTTATACAGATTCAGAAAGTAAATAATATCGATATCGAATAATACATTTGTCAGAGTACGTAACTGCGACCAAACTTCTTTCATTGTTAATTAAACAAAACAGGCGCCTCTGAGGTCATTTAGTTTTTATTGTGTTGTTGACACAGACAGAGGAAATATAGCAAATTATATTTGTTCCACAAATTTTATTTACCCCTAAACCACCACATAATCGCCTGTTTGGTTGGTAATTGTTATCTCTACTAGAAAGCAGAATAGCGGTGAATTGATAAAATATAGGGGAGAACAATTTGTCCAGACCATGTTTTATACCTATATTTCGTTTAACTGTATAAAAAATCCTAACGTTGTTGTGCTAGTTTTTATAACAGAAATAGAAAGGTTTTATATTTACTCTGAAGATCATAAGTAATCATTGACCAAACACTGCTTTATCATTAAATAAAATTTTAATATTTACTAGCAGGTAATACCTGCCCTGTTTAATTAGTACTTATATAAAAAGCATGACCATTTAAAGGACCTCATTTGTCACTTCGCTTTTTTAAACTTTTTTATAACTTAGAAATATTGACAGAGCTCAATATCAAGATCAAGTAAATAGGATTTATCGAGAATAATTACCGAATTCTCGGACCACCGAAATGGGTGCCCGTCTAAAGAACGGTCATTAGTAAAGTCAGACTTTAGAGATTATAACGGATGTTTGGAGAATTTATTAGATTTATACCCCCACTGTATAACTAGACAACTTTGAATTTATTAATTTTGAAACAATTTTAAGTGTAAAATGAATCTCTCTTCTTTCTGCTGCTCTGGTCCCACTTTATGTAGGGTCGGCTCAACATGTTCTTCATTACCGAACATGTTGTAAATAGTTTTGGCTAAAGTTTTTTACGACCGGCCGCCTGCCTGACATCAACCCTCTTTTTGGGAATCTTTGGGGAAGTTTTTTTTTTTTTTGTTCTTTTTTTTTTTTTTTTTTTTTTTTTTTTTTTTTTTTTTTTTTTTTTTATTCTTTTAAGTGTAAAATGAATAGAAATAGAAATGTATACAAATATTACAGAATTTTAGTTCTAAGGGCGCTGACAGGTTATGAAATAACTGAGGTACGAGACTTACTTGATGTTTAAACAAATTATACATGATGTCTAAACATTTTAATAAGCGTTAGTATCATTTTATCTCTGAATATATGCAAGAGTTGTTCGTCTCGTTGATTAATAAGATATAAAAAATCTGCAAACTATCTCTTATTTGATTAAGAACTAAAAAGTTGTAAGAAAAGGATTAACCTGCTAAAAGCATTTAGCAAAACATGCGATTCAGATATCTGTCTAAAAACTACTTGCAGTAATTTGTATACCAACACTAAAGAGAATATTTTCATTTTATCACTTGAACTTTTGAAAGAAGTTTACTGTAATGCACAAGTTAAATAATGCTAATTTATTTGAAATTTTTACGTTTTCTAAAGAGTCTGAAAAGATTAGTAGGTATTATAGTTGCTACATTCACGTCATAAAACTTAAATATTAAATTCTACCCTAACAAGAAAGCCACATAAGTGTTTTAAAACGCAGTCTTAAATACCCTAAGTATTACTATGTATCTAGATATATAGAAGTGGATATCAGTTGCCAGGTAGCTAGGGTTTTAAAATAACACCAACAACTTTGTAACTACGTATACTATGACATATTTGTTAAGTTGCTATGGGGTGCGACCCCCGTTCGAATGTATAATGTAGCTGTAGCTGACGATTAAGTGGTTTACCTACCCTCCGTACATACTATTCTAAATATCGCTAACGTTTGTAAAAAATAATTAACTCCATCATCAAAATCATATTTTACTTTATGTTATAAATAAAACAGCTGTTGATCCTAGAAATGTTTAAACAATGAGATATCCTCTTTAATCAATGAATATTGTATTCTTCTACAAAAATTTATATACGAACTAGTATTATTTAAAAATATTAAGACCGTTTCATATACATTTGTTTATTTATTTTCAAGTACTTTTTTTGTATAACAAGTATTTTATAAGTGTCTAATATATAATAATATTAAGTATTATTATATGAAATATGTAATTAAAAATAACAAAAATATTTATTGTTAGATATATGGGCATGACATTATTAACCGTATTAAAAAAATATATATTAATAAATAAATAAAAAATTTGTTTTGTACAAATATCATGTGCTAATATAATTTGTCAACGTCTTACTTTAAGTCGACAACGCATCGCAAAGCGTCACCCCGAAAGAGATCGATACATCAATGTCACTCGATGCGCTGATGTAGCGTTCCCACAGATTAACGAAATGAATGCCTCACCAGTGCCTACTATAACCCTGACGTGTTTCAATGACCACGATAAAACTGCCATAAAAATTAAAAAAATCAAATCCTTGTCGGTATAGCATAAAATCACTCACATTCTCCACAATTATTGTTAAAACAATTTAATATCAATCCAAGTTCCCGCTGCCGTAATTAAACATTATTGAACAAAAAACAGAAAAAATTGTTTACTGAAGAATAACACAGTTATACAAAATTCTTTTAAAACATTTGTCTTAGCATATAATTATAATAAAAACTTCGATACCTTTATGGTACTTGTCCAGCCGGCTTTTATAGATAAAGAGAGGCGCCCAGACGGCACCAAGATATCGTTGCTCTAATTACCACATTATTATCCACCGACATATGTTACTTTGTATACATTTCTAGTATAACTAAAAGAAAACGTATCTATATATATATAACTACAAAAAGTGCTGAAAAAAGTTTCCACAAAATATGGTTAAAGGAATAAAGTGTAACGTTATAAATTAATTTAATTTTTTGTTGAAAAATGCTTTCTGAATAAAGAAAAAGTAATGGGAATAATACGCGCAAATATTTTTAAGTATTAGTTATATCATTAATAGATGTCCAATGTTATAAAGTTCCACGACTTCCTTTAGCTTAACACTAATACTAAAAGTTTTAAAATAACCCATACTTCTTATCATACTTTCTATTTAAAAGCTTTTAATGCAACAAATTACATACATTTGACATAGTTACTACTGTAACTATATGTAAACGCGCATGTAGAGAAGACATAGTAATTGTCACAGGTTTAATATTATATATCCATTGACACGTGATAAGATCACGGATATCTTATTACGATATCATTTCACTATTGAATCCGAACGAATAGTTATAAATGCAATCATATACGTACTTTAATGTTTCTATACGATAAAACTGGGCTGGTTCGATCACCCGTGTTCTCCATTTTCCTGTGTGTCTGAAAGGTGGACCGTGCGAGAGTGTGACAGACAGATAATATACGCGCTTGAAATGTGGTTCTGGAAGAGAATGCTGGGAATACCCTGATACGCATTCTGAACTAATAAATCAATCCTCGACGAAGTCGATATCAAACAGTGTCTGTTCTCCATTGTTCGAGCCCGCATCCTCATGTCTTTCGGTCACATTTGTAGACGAAATGCTCTGCCCATAATGCGCTTAGTAGTTCAGAGAAAGGTTGAAGGTACAAGATCGAGCACCATGGACTGACTAAATTAAAGCGGCAGTACACGTCTTTCTGCATAAATGTGCGAAAAAGGCAGCGATTAGGGATAAGCAGATGCGCCTAGTGGAACGGGTAGCTTCACCCACTTGATGATCACTACCAGTCTATCAAGACTGATACGATTACGATGAAGAATATGATAAGAACATATGTTGCAGATACCTAACTACAAGTATTCTTGAGATGTAATGTTTTTGGCTATATCATTGAATTAACAAGCAATATACACACATGGAATATCACTAAACTTGTAGACTTGTAGATGCTACTGCAGCGCCTACCTACAACATTAGCCATGAAGATGTTAGGGGCAAATACAATTTTTTTCTAATAACTATGACGATAAAAAGATAAAAAGGAATTTCTTGGAAACCCATAAATGTGGCCTGTTATATAGCATTTTATATTTTGATCAATACAATATGACATCTTTTGTTTATAGTGAAATATTTTGCAGTTGCTTTAACCGGTGTCACTAGAAAGTTTTGCTTGATACTTTATTAAAATTCTAGCGTTGATCTCTTGAGAGTCGTTCAATACAGATTTCGAAGTTCTCATCGTTATTAGAACTTTATCGTGTCATTTGTTAATGTATTCACTGAACAATTCATTTCTATTGCATGGATTAATGTTACGTTTTCGTTGTACTAAGTACTATTAATTATGTTGACTTCGCTAATTTGCGAAAGCGTGTGAATGCTGTCTGATACAGACTGTCGCCATCATTAGACTTGTTAAAATTAAATTACAATCGTTGTTTATTTTTCTTTTCTGTCTATTTGTATGAATGTTACAATAAAAAAAAATTAATGACAGAAATTCATCTAATCTTAATACGACTTAATTTTTTATAAAACATAACTAATTTTAATTTCCCTTATACAATTTGTACATCGGTTTTTTATTAAAAAGAAAATTTATAACTTTACAAAAAATCTTAATATAATATTATATTAAATTCCAATCAAAGTAATTGTTTAGGAGCTGGCGCCATACCAAACACAAACATACAGATAAATGTTATACGAATATACAGAGATCATAAGGTAATTTTTTTTTTAATCGACGAGTAAGATTTTCTCTTGATGTTAAGTAATTACGCCCGTCCTTAACAATGCTAGTTAGGATGATATACACTGTACCACATTGTACTGATAGCTTTGTAACTTGAAGACTTGTTACCTACAATACCGTTCCAAGCGGAACACCCTATTGCGATTTGGTGGCAGATACCGCTGCAGTGGTACCTTCTAGGCAGTCTTCGCCAACAGAGTACCGCCACTAGAAAACCAATCCAAAAAGGTATTTAAATTTATTGTTTCAAGAATTTAATAATTTTTGTGATGGTCCATAATACGAAATGAACGCATCTTTATATTATTACACCGTCGAGTTGTGTACATACGTAGCTCTGTTACTCGCAGACGGTCGAATCCGGCGACATGCGAATGCATCCGAATGGCAATCTTTATCCGACTCCGTCACGTTCGGGTTCGGCGGTCTGCGCTCGACGCTCGACGCTCGACGCTTAGCTCGTTCAGTCAGTCCGGAGGTGTCCGCGGGCGGGGCGGCACGTGCGGTGCGCGCCTCGCATTTGTATTGTTTTGGCTTTACAAATCATTGTTTAATTCCATCCGAATAGAATCGATACGACACTGCTATAAATCTGAATGCCCTTTAGTATTGAAATTACATAATATGTTAGAACAATTGTGTTTATGTACTTAGAGGAGTGAGTACTGAAGAGGTGATTTATTGACAAGTGAAACTTTGGACCGTTCATTCATGTTGGATGTTCCCTTCTATGTTTTGCCACTGAACCAAAAACGTGCAAGTGATCTTTGTTATACAGGGAAGCATGCAAATCGATAATCAAATGGATGCCCAGCTGCGAGCAACCGAGAGGTCTTACTGTAAGGTTTATTACATGGTTGCATATTGATTGGTCCTCCACCGGGATAACCGGAAACCGGTAAGAAATTAAATCACTCAAAATTATATTAATTGTAAATATTAACAAATTTATTATGTACAAAATTAATGAAATCTGCCCATCAAGTTCTTATTAAAATTTATTTTGAATTTTTTTATTAATACTAAGCGTTCAACAGTACTTATCGACAAACAGAATATTTTCAACAATAAATACACTGGACGCAAACGTCGAACTATAATTTAAACTAACTCAAAAATTATAATCTGCATTAGATTATTCTTGATTAAAAATGTATATACTAGATGTTTAACGATATTGTATTGACATACCAGCTTTTCTTTATTACTATAATGTTAATCAATTTTTATAATAGGAATAGCTGTTCGTTTTAACACATTCATGAAAAACTACTAATTGATACCTTCCTAACACAGCGAAAGTTTGAACATAAACGAATCTGTCGTTTATTGACATAATCATAAACAATAGGGCGCGTTTGTACTTATATATCAGCTTTCATTATAAGAAGAATGCTGCTTCACATGCAATAAAAAGTCTGATAGATGAAGCGTAGATAAAACGCAAAGTTTAGAATGGATTATACACTATCATTAACTATCCATAATAGTTACTAAAAGAAATATATATAAGTAGCGCAACTCGTTCGAACCATGTTCTCAATATTTGACTGCCGTAATAAGTTGCCGGGAATTATTAAAGAATATAGTAATTACAGGACATTGTCATTACAAATTACGTGCAAATAACATCAATTACACTAAATCATTCTTTCAACGAAGCATCCAATGCAAGTCTTAATCAATTATTTAGTCCTTAGTCGCAAATAAGAGCTGTGTTATAAGCAAATTGCTGCTGTATATCGAGCGATGACACATTCGACTGTCGAGATGTTTTGTTGACGAAGCAGACTAAATGTAATTCGAGGAATTGTCTGAAATAACAACTTAAAACGTGAAATCTTTCAATATTACCAAAAATGTGTGTGATATCTGTAACAAAAACGTTGATATTACACTTTTATTTTACTTATCAAATAATTTGTTAACACATTAAAATAAAATTACAACAGAAGACAAGACTTTTTGAGATATAAAATAACTCCTCTGAGGCAATTCCTATTGTTTAAAACGAGATTTATAGCGTTAATAATACAGTGAGCGTTTGTTTAACAATTCTTGTTAGACGTCGCCCACCTACCTGCACGACCTTACATCTGAGATTCAGTTACTGGAACAATGGGACTGGTACTGAGATTTTCTGCCTATACGATGATATTTGTTTATGATTAAAAAATAAACTATGAACCACTACCAATACATTAAAACATTATCATTACGTATTATTACTTAATACTTGACACTTCGTGTTGTAATGAATCGTCCTGATATAAACTCATACCCATATATTCGTTCATATTTAATACATTAAAACAGGTGTTAAATTAAATGACCTTTAGTGTAACGTAGTGTAATATGAGAGAAGTCTTAAAGCGTAGTTGTGAAGCTCATCTAACCGCAAGCAGGGAAGGTGCAACCAGTTTTACCACCTGGTTGCATCACGCACACTTTTGATCTCGGGTTTTTTTTTAAATCAACGTTTACATATACATTAAAGACATTTCCCGCACACTTTGCTGGACGTAGCATAGAATTAAATTAGAAATTTAGACTATTATTAACACCCCCGCAACTCTCTTTGGAGAAAGAGTTTTGTAAAATCCATTCGTAGCTGATCTCTAAATAGCAGAAGTGATATATATACCAAATGTTTTGTCGTTACATCCAATAATTTCGGTGATAAGTCAACTATTGGATATCTCCTAGACATATAAAGAGCTAAACTGTTCTTTGCTAGCAATTAAAAACATTACGCAATTAATTCGTAGTTATTACTCCGTATAAGAGATTTGTAATCCATTGTCTCTACTAAATTCCAACAAACTTTCTAACATTATGACAGTATTGACAACTTAATACAAAACTGTGTGAAAGTTTTAGATGATTCAGTGATTATTAATTTCAGTTTTGATGTTGCAATGCCGAAAGATGACTTGAATTTTATACAATCATTATACAACCCTGAATATTGAAGTTGAAATAAAACAATTTTTTTAACTTAAATACTAAGAACTATGTACTTGTATTTTTTCTGCTATAAACTTGTATTTGAGGCCGTGTCTTGACTATTAAATAAGTTTTCATGAAATTAAATTAAATATAGATATGCCAATGCACGAATTCGCAAATGAACCTTTGTGCGTTACATTTGTACAAATCGTTCTTATTTAAAAAAAAAATGTTTTAAGAACTGTACAAAACAGCGGCAAGGTCGGACGTTATGTTGATTATTAACTCGAGCAATTCCCTTTTACATTTACTCTGTAATACTTATTTTGATCTAGATTGTCTTAGCTTTAATAATTGAATTTTAAAACTAATAATGCTGTTTTTAATATTCTTAATTAATAATAGATTTATAGCAGGACTCTTTGTGTAAGCTTGATTAGTATAAATGAAAAATGTTTCTTTAAGTAAATGACTAGTAAACTCAAGTGACGAGCCAATGTACTTCTAACTTAATAATATGTTTTTATGATCATATCAACAAACAGATTTTGTTGTTGTTGGTTTTTTAACACCTTCCAATTTCTGAGCTGTAGTACGAAAAATATAATATAAATATTATTCGAAGACTCACTCCTTGTCTTCTTAATTATTTCTTTTTAAATAAATATTTCATACTGATTCACCTCGCTCGTGATATGAATCGTTTAATGGATTCTTCACTGTGGTCGGAAATTCCAATGATCCCAATGATTCATCATCCCTTTATCCCTAAGACTACTTTAGAAAAGGAGATAATGCATTTTAAAAAGGTTTCGAAACAAACAGTTGAGGATGACGTTTGTTACTACAAAATAGAGAGAAAATAAGACTGTCATAGTATTGTTCTTAAATGTGTTGTTAATTTTAGTTTAGTAAATAATAAATAGTTACAATCAGACGATATGTAATTAAACTGTTACTGTTATAAATACAATGCTTCTCTTACATTACATCTGAAGATCGAATACAGTTATTTGGTGATGTTTTCTGATAATAAAACACGATGATTCTTATTGAAATGTTTCAAAGATAAGAAAATATTGTTCTGGTAAGAATTCCGACTTAACATTCCACGTTGGCTAAAGACCGTAGTTGCTATTTGTGGTCGACCGGTTCGAACAAGACGATCTTAACGTACTATCTCGAACGTTTTGTACTCAATGTATATGTTTGAACAGGAATACGCCCCATCTTATAATAACTATTAAAGTTAACTTTTAAATTGCATTGACCCGTGATCAATTTTTAATCTAGACCTTTTACTGGTATAGGCCGTAGATCGTTTAAGAACACTTGCAGCGCAATTTCTGTCGCCAAACAGTAGTTAGCGCATCATACTAACAATAGATGACCTCCATCTGATTAAACAAGTGTTTGTATTTATTAAACTCGGATTGAACAGTAGTATTTTAACCCATGTGACTGCTTACATACAATCTGTAGCATCGTACCGTCATATAAAGATACTTATTTTTTCATTCGGCGAAGCGACGAAACGAGCAGTAAATCGTCATGTGATGATAAGTGATACGTCCCGATTATAACAATATGATGTTAATATAAACGCCTCTGAAAGAATACACAGACGGACTTCAACAATCGTCATAAGCCTGTCGTAAAATCAACACTGAAGAATGATCGTGAATGTGGTCTTATAACAATCTTTCAAAATAATATAAACATTATAGTTAATCTGTAATTTATACAATCGTAGCCTTTATCTTAAGAGAAATGACTTATCTATTGACTTCTTGGATTCGCTGCGTGTGTTATTATCATATTTTATATGTGAAATACGCGATAAACGATACATTGTATATTAACCAAGAGCCAGACATAAACAACACAGTAAACAAATTACAACATACACAAACATTTATTTAAAGATCTTGTTATTATTACACCTTAAGAAATTGCGTATAGTTATTGAAACAAATACATAGTAATGTTAGTATAGAAATTAATGTATCGGCAAAACTCAAATAATTATTATCCATAGTCTTACCACATTATAAAATCCAAATCACCAATATTATAAAACTATAAAGCATTTCTTTTTCAAAGTAGTATAGCGGTATCCATATAAAAATCTGTGTCGTTATGGCCTATAGAGCTTTCTTAACGGATAACCAGTAATTATTTACTACGAACGAGTCAAAGAATCAACTGTTTGCTATCATCTAGTTAATAGTTAACAATATTTAGTAATCGTTATTTTTGTTTTTTAGTTTTAAAACATTACTTTAAATATACCCTTTGGTTTTTATTATTGTCCATATTTTTTTTACTTCAATTATTTAAAATTAGTTGTCAACTTCGTTTATTAATAATAGATTATATTTTTATGTATAAATATATGACCTCGGAACATTACAGTATGGTAAAAGAACATCAAAGCACATCTTTAATGGATCACTTCAAAGTTCTAATCTCGCAAACATTAATAGAATTTACTCTCATTGATTTCATGTACTGTAGTAACTTTGTGTTGAACAAAAAGTATAAATATTCTGCAAAGAAAATTTGATAGTTTATTTTCTTCTTATCCTTTATTTAGTAATTAATAACCAGCTAGGACTTGATATTAACCGTTTATCATTTAAGCCGAAAACTTCAGCATACCTTATATTATTATTATAAACTTATATTACTAAGTCATAATTTGTACGTCTTAATAAGAATACTATACAAAGTGATTAAAAACCAAAATTTTAACAAGCAAAGACGTGTAATTAAATGCCTACCCTATAGACACGCTATCGTTTGTAGCTTCATCATCATCTTCATCAGCCGATAAACGTCCACTGCTAGATATAGGCCTCCGCCAAAGATCTCCACATACAGTCAGCATGGCATTCGGTACCGCTGGGCACAGGGGGCTCTCGTATGTAAGAGTTCACATAAGGGATTTTGGTCATTTCCCACCACGCTGGCCCAATGCGGGTTGGCAGGAGCCAGAGTCTCGTTTGTTGATTAACAGGGTGCACCATGAGTAAGTGAGGTCGGCTTGGGTCCCGTGAATTGCTGTACGGGACTCCTTAAACCGTGTAGCTTCTGAGATACTTAATCAAATTTTAATAGAAGTAGAATTACTCAGGAAATGATTGATTAGTAAGCGAAATCTCAAGGTTTTGCAATAAGCCTACTGGAACGATGAAAAAAATTACGACCTTCTACTTATCCGGATTAGGTTTAAAAACTACAACCGTATCAATAGTTTTTCTATATCTTGTAATTATCCTCCTAGCGTGGTTTCTTAAACCTCAGAAACTTATCTATTCCTTCGAAGATTCTTCCTCTGAAAACGAAACAACGGTATAAGTTAATTACAATAATTGTTAAAAATTCCATTTTTCTGTTCACGGCTTTTATTGTTGCACTGTAAGTAGTGTCGCTCGCATCATTTGAAATAGGAGCAACTGCCGCCATCATTCCATCGCCTTCAAAAGTGCTAACAAAAGAGTTATTTTTACAGAACAAAAGGAATCTGGCACGCGGCAAATGCAGGCTTTTAGCGTTTACGAACGCAAAATTAGCTTGGAATGACTTCTTTGGCTTTCTGATGCGAAATTCTCTTTTTTCCTTACTATGCTTTTTATTATTTTCTTACCCGTACACGCGACTCCGACGAAATCTGCTTATTTTTTTCTAACCTAAGTTACAAAACTCCGGAAGCCGTAATAAATATATTTAAATTTATACACATAAATAACGTACTTAATTAAAAAAACTAAATCATATTTTACTACAGGTTTACATATTAGAGCGTTTCGATATTGAGCGTATTTTTATATAACATTACGCAATAAATTTTACGTGGTTATTGTTTTAAATAGTATTTTACACTTATTTTCTAATATAATTTTATTTACACAAAAAAAAATTGTTTATGTTTATTCTGGTTTCTTTTATTGATTCAAGTGATACGCCTGCCTATAACAACGCGGCGGTAATTAATATATACTACATCACATTACTCTCGTCATTTTGAGATATAAGACGTTGTCTCGATAACCCAGTAATTTAAATAGCCAATTTAGTCAGAAACACAGTAATATTTGCACACTACTGTTTTGGCTACAGAAATAGGAGCTTTGGTAGTACTTACATAGAAGCCCACCGGCAACCGAAACCTACCACCATTAGAAATTTTACGTGTACAACCTTTGTTTAACATAACTTTCATTGGCACAGAGCTTAAGATGAAAACGTGATTTTCCTTGACTCAAGTTTAAGTATGTAAATAAAATATAAATATATGGTAACGTATATCGTCATCGATAGTAGCATATTAAATATATGATAATAATTTTCGGGGCAGTCCGCCTTCCGTGTTCAACTAGTTCTTAATAAATATTACAAAACTTTTTTAACATCATCAACTATTAGATATCTCACGAGATAACACTGAAGTAATATTCGATAAAAAGATTACAAAAATCTCATTTCCATCAAATGCAATAATCAAAACGAGCTGAATAAGGGTAGAGACGGTGTCCTCTTCAAACACCCTTGTCGCTTACACTATAAATATTTGAGCAACGCTCCACTAAAAGATTCAGTATATCAAACTGGATCTTGCCATCTACATTTTATGTTAATTAAGTCGACTAGATTTACTATGTTGATTTATTTTCGGTTGTAAATTTAATGTGAACTTTAGTTTATTTGAAAGACATTTATATTTTATAGTGTGTTGTTCGTAGGTAAAGCGCAAAATCATAAAGCAAGCGGTAAATTCGCAAAATACCCATGACACCAAAGTACGATGCACTTTGCGGTCTACGCACATAATGCTAAGCCGTTATTTTCTTACTGTTGTATGTTAGGTATACACAAAAGTAAAAAAAAGATAATATTCTCTCGAAGTGGCAGCGCTATTTGTACATTACCGTACGTATAGTTACAATCTCCGTAAGAACGGATGTTACTCAATCTATTGTCTAAACTCTCGCTTCATCAAGAAAACTGTAATTATTAAACTTTATAAGTACATGTGAAATTTTCTTAAAAATCAACAACCTTTTAAAACCTTTGAATAATTTTATACGCTTGAATCAACGTTTAAATTATATCATCTAAGCTAAAAAAAATATTAGTGTTTGCTTAAAAATCGTGAACGACGTCATTAAAATTTTGATATCCTATCAATATTAACAATTTTTTTAATAACAAGTAATTTTTATTAATAAGGTAAAACTACATTAGTCATTAAAATAATTTACTCCAATTACTTTAATAACTGTGAAGGCGACGTATACTAAATAAAGACTGAAATAGTTTATGAAAAGCTCCAAAGTTTATATTTTTGTGTATCCAAACTATTTATGAGTAACTATTCATATTCCAGACGTGCTATTAGTATCCATGTCAAAGGTCGAGCTGTACAACGAAAAAAAAACCAATAACTGTTCTATTATTTACTTTATTCGAGACGCCTTGATGTCTATTCTTTTTATCTGTGGGTTTCCTTCAGTCTCGATATTGGCTTGTCCGATATTCACCCGATTTCATTTAATACTGTCTGTGTTGGAAGCTCTGGAAAGCTTTGAACGGCTCTGCGGTTATAATCTAATGATGCTCCAGTTCGAATTCGGTTTTCTCTACATACATTTGTGTGACTTTTCAAAATTTTATCAATCATTTGAAATAGCTTTGAGACATAAGATGTTAAGTCGCGTTACTACAGTAATTGCACCAGCTACAACATCCTTCAAACCGGAACAGTAATATCTGCACATTACTGTTCAGCGGCTGAAATAGAAGCGGTGGTATACCTAACTAGACAGTCTCCGACATCAGAGACCTACCACCAATAAAATGCTCATAAGATATTCGTAATTGCCCTTTGTGGCCATAGACTGTTTATGTACTGCAGTTCCTTTTTCTAAATCAAAGCAGTAGAAAAACATATACTGTGTTCTACTTGAGGGGCGTTGTTTCTAGTAAAATTACTTAAGTATAACAAGACTTAAAATCTTGTATAAATGAGAAGAATATAATGAAGAATCGTAAAAACATCTTTCTATTCTACAACTATTCTTATTATTATTTACATATATATTTCAAATATTTTATGATGATCAATTGCCTAACCAATAAAAAGTGAAAACAAGATTTTTTTTGCCAAGGTTTTCTTTCGATACTTTCTTTTCTAATAAATTTATTCTGTATCAGCGATCCAATCATAAATTACGCCCAATGATATTGCTAGTCTAGACAGCTAATTCCAAAGCTCGTTCCCCTTTCCACTACGTACCTATTTTAGTACTTTGTTAGACAGAACAAGGCCAGATATAAACTTCATCACATGTTATTTGTTTCTAGCTTAATACTTATGCATTAGTAAAATTGAGAAAATAAACTTTTATAGATTTTCTTTTTGTTTATTATATCATGTTTCTATATAGCTATCACAGAAGTAGAATAGAGCAGCATGTGCATATTTCTTTATATTCAACAAAGCGATAATCATGGAGTTTGTGGATGGTATAAGAACAGTGGTGCGCAAGTTACGACGTTTACACTGAATCATATTGTGCTCATCCTCTTAAGACAGTTTGTACACTACAAGAGGCAGAGAGACGGCGTCCAGCAACAGACACTTACCACTTCTATAAATGATGATGAACAAGAAATCTTACTTTAAATTATCACTCCATTCTTCATACCCTTTGGTAGTTTTCTGTTTCTTGAGTCTTGTTACGTATATGGGCGAGCGTATCACATACTATCACGTGAACGTCCTATTCGCAATAAAACCTTTCAAAAATCAAAATTAATGCTGTTATTTTTTTTTTATTATATATGAAATTAATTATACCTTCAATTTTGTTTGTATTTGTTGTAGATGCATGTCACAGTTAGTTAAAAAGTTTTTTTTTGTGTTATCTATGTTTAACATTGTATATATACTTAATATATGAAAAAACGCAACTTCTTGACTTAACAGAAATATATATTCAATTGCAATAGTCAACTCGTGAAACGGAACAATAAGTGAATGCCGTTATTACTTTTTAAAATAGCAAATTTTAATTAAGCTGCATGTCACGTCGAATTAGGTGGACGCGTAATTAATAAACAAGTGGAAACGACGTGGGACCAGGTCGTTCACTGGTGTAGGCGCAGATTTATACGGACATGTCCTTCCTTAAATAGCAACATCCTTAAATGCGGCTTCAATTTTGCTGTAGAAAAAAACTCGAGACGAACATGAAGATTTACATAACATTCACTATTGAGTAAAAACTTAAGGTTTCGCAATACGAAAATTTACATTAATATCCGTTATTTACGAACTTTCACAGAAAGCTACGCGTGTGTTACTCCCGACTTTAAACTCAATCTTTCTTATTCTATCTCGTCAAGATCTGATTTTTGCTTTACTTCCTACCCACAATTACTTTCCAACCCCAAGATATATCGAAATCGTACTATGTTAAAATTTACATGTTGTGCTACATTTAAATAAACTACCAAAAAATTTTAAACATTGCACTATTGTTTATATATAACTTGCAATATTTTCTGCCATATACAAAAATCTATTAACCTCAGTTTATAAATAAATTCTGTAAAACAAAATAAGAAGTATAACAGAAGTGCAGTAGTAAATTAGCAATGGAGGATAAAAGAAAGCTTTTTATGATACATCACAAAAGATATTATACGAAATATTTTGTTGCAACGATCATTAACGTACATAAATAGTTAACCGTATACCTCGAGGCACAGTTATCAGATTCATTATATAACGTAACAAAATGTATCAAAGAGATAAATTTCAACGATACGAGACGAACATTTAAAGTAGTTACATCCGCTAAGAACAGTTCGGGTTAATTATTATTCAACGGCACTCTTAAACATTCACGTCAACGTTTTGGGAACAACGCGACCAGACTCCATTATTTCATCAATTCTTCGATAAAATAAAGTACATACGCATTGTATAGAACTATTTAACATAAACAAAATCATCCATCACACTATTATTATAGCAGCGGGATAATTGTTTAATAATTACATATTTAATTTAGATAAATCTTTAGTTACAATCTGAACACTTTTCGCTTATAATAAAGTATGTGTGTTGTGACAAGGAGGAAGAGAACTATAATGAAACTTAACAGTTTGTTAAGATACCGATAAGTGGAGTTAATACCACAAGGATATTTTGTATCAATATACAGAAATGTATTTTGGGATCTAACCGTGTCATCAACATCTCCATCAGATTCACAGTTGCCAAAAGAAATCGAGTTTATTTTTAAAAATCTTTTTTAAACTATTGCATATTAACATTTAGCCACACTTATGTATAATAACGACCTATTCGGTAAGCGCTCGTTAGCGACAAAAGCCTTCATTTAACAAAGTGCTAGAATTTCTGCATTAAATGTATACAAACAAGTCTTGATAATACTTAATAATACGAGTTTATAATGCCATTTTAACTATGACTTTATGAACTTTAGATTGGGATATTGTATGATAAGTGTGAATTATTTTATTGCAACATTATTACTAAATGGCCGGTGATTTGGTTACATGAGCAAATTTTATATTAGTCATAATTTATTAACAGACAAATATTCCTTTATTTTCTAACATTGTATTGTATATGTATTAGTGATTCATTTAAATATGTTGTGACTGTACTGTACCTATTTTAAAAAAAGAAAAAATATACAGTTATTTTATCATGCCACTGAAATGTTTATTGCAAACAATAAATCGGGCTTTACCTCTCAACCAGCTTTCGCGTGTAGGAGATACCAGATTGTGACAGGATAAGGCTTGTCCACGATTTCTCTTAAGATTTCCTTATTTAATTCATCCTATACTAGCATTTTCGTTGTGACTTCAATATATTTATTCTGTATATAAAATATACGTTGGGAGTTCATAGTTATGGGAGCAATTTTTAAGTTTATCTTTTTTATTACATCATATAATAATTTAAGTTACATTAAAAATATGGATTTTTTTATGATAGCCGTGTTTTAAAGTGAACATGTGAAATCGATATCTGACAAACAAAATAACAGCAAAATGTACCCATAATATCATTCAGTATAAATCAGTAAAGTTAATACGTATAATTACGTATTAAAGCACGTGTGATGCTATTAAAAACGTTATCAAAATTTAAAAAGTCCTCAACATGTGCTATTACTTTTTATACTCACTAAAATTTAACTAACGAATATAAAGGATTAAGTTCGTTATGCTATTTAAACCTTTAGACTAGAAGCAAGAAAAAAAGGTCACATGTCATCGGTCTCATCTGGCGAAGGGTTATTGATCTAGAAATTTAAAAAGGTTTTCTCGTCCATTGTCTTAAACGACAGCGCCCGCATTATGGATGATACCAAACGTGACCAAGTGGCGGCGGTACTACGTTATTGGTGCCGTCCGCCCTCTCCGTCTCAACGCTTCCAAACCAATATAGATTACATTTCATAACTGAAATCGCATTAACCTTTGTACGATGTACGCAATATATTATAACTGCTCAGTTATTAATAATAGATTTGATACACTAATATTTTCGACATGATAATAATAACATCTTTAATTAAACATATAAACGTTGATGTTTTATACGTCAATAATGATAAGAACATATCAATACAAACACATGTTTCCTTCCTTCCTCTTGCCCCTTTCCTAGATATGCGGGGTCAGCACAGAATGTACCTCTCTTCCAAATAATATATGTAATAGTACATATGTATCTTTATTTAAAATCTTTATTGGACACTTAAAATTAGGATACAATAGGTAGACTTAATGCCTAGCATTCTCTACAAGTCGATCTAGGAAGAGGAGTTGCCGTGGTAAGCGCAAAGCGACATTTTAAACCTGTATCAGAAATTGTCGGTACAGTATACACACATACATATTATATATAAATAAATACATACATATATGTATATAAAAATATACATAATTTTTTATGAACACATGGAGACAGACAACGCTGGCGCTCTCTTGTGTCGGAGGCCGAGATTCACTTTGGGACGCTGTGCCAGAGCAATAAGTAGTTATGAATATGTAAATAAAAAGAAAATTATCTGCGTATTTTATATTATTTAATACGCAATCATTAGTTTTTATAGACAATAACTTATTATAATTACTAATAAATTCTAATGCTTGTTTAAATACAAACTCTATTTTTACAACACTTATATAAAATATCTTTAGCTTATAACATAACTATCATATATAAATTACAGTTAAATGCAAACGTAATACAAAATATCATGAAACACCACTTCTCTATATTATTTTATTTTTCTAGTTATTTGTGCAATGTATGTAAGACTAAAAACTTATTTCATATTATGTTATTAATTTAAGTGTTATTGTACTTGTATTGTATCTATCTGTGTATTGGATAAGACCAATATAATAATATTTGAAATATGTTTAATTTTATAATAACTTTGATCAACACACTTTGTTGTTTATTAATTAAAAATTTTGAAAAACTCGGTAACTGACCTAGAAAACCGATATCGAGTTGGAGCATTATATAATCGAAAGCGCTAAGAATAAATACTCAGTCCTCGTCTCCCCGACACTGCGACATTCATGAATATTCCGACCGCATAATGTATACGCTTTTTGATCACATTTGGTTTTTAAATATAGCTCGAAGACGGTCTTATCCTACATCCTAACCACCTTGTGGAAAGTAAAAATATCACAGGGAACGGAGCTAGTGACATTGAGCTTCCTAAATCGAGACCAACGGGGGAAGATATTTATAATTTCACGCCCACTACACAACGCTGTGCCCCATGCGCTCTCATGGAGCAGGAATTTTCTATTTGGAAGGTTTACGAGCATCAAAGCGTTCCCGAATTCCAACATTATGTCTTATCGTCGAATTGTTGAGACATTCAAATCTCAACTAAACAAGCTAAAACTTAAGATATTATTAGTTGTTTATAAATGCACACGTCCTTCTTAAATATCGCTTCCTATTTCAAGGCATTCTTTTCTTATAACCGTGTATTATTGGAATGATTTTTTTCGTTGATTTTTACAATTTATTTAGAATTAATCTTTAGTGTAGACTTATATCGATGGGTAAGTTAAAAGTATATCTATGTTTTTCATTAAAATATCTGTTCACTATTTCATGTTTAAATTTAATCTAGGCAACAAAATATGTAGGAATATTTTTGTTTGCATTACAGTGAATGAATGTCCACAAATGTTAATACAAAAATAATACACTCTATTCTGAAAGCGGCTAAAAGCCAAATTTGAGATTTATTATTTTATTAAACTGACTAAAATATTATTTTTCTAGCACAACCTACGGTGCTAGTAAAATAATTTTTACAAAAGTCTGCAAAATT
This sequence comes from Ornithoptera priamus, assembly GCA_029034505.1. Classification (NCBI taxonomy): domain Eukaryota; kingdom Metazoa; phylum Arthropoda; class Insecta; order Lepidoptera; family Papilionidae; genus Ornithoptera; species Ornithoptera priamus. The sequence continues at coordinate 97,165 of JARDWD010000380.1, forward strand.
AAATACATCCAATTATTAACAATCATAAGATTTTGCTTAGCATATTGGTAAATGATCTCTATTACAAAAAATTTTCTGCTCATTTATAATATGGATTACAGAAAATAAGATGCTCACCTTATTAAAAATACATTAAGATTATTTTCTCTGTTTTTGAGAAAACTTATATTTGCAATACATGGAAAACGGGTCCAACGTTTTAGCTCGTGGATATCAAATCCGCAAGCCCTGAGTCCGATGAAGCCGTAATGGTTGTCAATAAAATTATGAAATTGCAGCGCAAACTTCATCATAAAAAAAAAACGGGTGCAACTGATGTAAACGTGACAGACGGTGTCAAGTTCTTTTTAATTATTTTATATCTATGAGCTAATTCTTTTCTTTATTTCTCATAATGCTAAGTGACAATGAGACCGAGAACGCTGAAAAGTTGGCCTGCAATGGTTTCTTATACGCAAATCAACAATGATTTTAGATATTAGATTAGTGTTAAGTAATTAAATGGGTATTAAAAAATCTAAGCTCGTATGGCTACTAAATGGTTCAAGAACCGAATCCGACTTCCATGTGCAACGCAAACCGGAAAGTACTGGGAGTCGTATTAAGGCGTTGTTTAGTGTTCACACAGATCCGCAACATATAAAGTCATTAGAAATGTTTCTAGCAATTTCACCGTGGTCAGCATTTAAAGTCATGCGATGCTGTAACATTGCATTCCATACATCATCACATTGTCTCCACGCAACTATTGCAACGGATACGTCAATCTCTGGCACGCGTCAGGTATCTCGCGTCGTTTGTTATTGATGTGACAGTTTGATATACCATTCCGTTGTTCCTTTGGAACGATAAAATAACTTGTTTTTCTTTATAATAACTTCTATTGTTTCTCTTATTTTATTTAACATCTATGTTTTTATTTTATTATAAAATTTCTTATAACATTGTTGAAGACATCACTACAAATCTCTTTATTGTCTGTAAATGTCAGATAATGCCTATCACTGTCGATGTATTTTAGATTAATGATATTCTTATACAACATAAAATCACATTGTTTGAAAATGACATACAATTTCTTTAAAGTACTTAAAACTTAACATTCGCCTGAGTAAATAGTAATTCTCTTGAAAATAAAAGTTCAAGATTTAATTGAAGCCTATTAAGGCCCTGCTACACAAATAATCTAAACAATTCTTAAACTTTTAATGAAATATTTATTGATATCGTAGTACAACTTAATAAACACATAAATATTTAATTAGCATACGAATCCAGATTACTGCTGGATACAACGTCAAATAGATAAATAAATGCAAATTAAAAATCTTGCATTAAAATTATAAGATTTTTGTAACAAGTGAAAATCAGGCGATACTTTACAGTTTCTTGCCTTTTTTTGTATTTTTAATATACAGCTATGTTCGAGGAGCGGCATCAAACCGCGATATTAAATTTCATTCACGGTTATCCCTGTTGGCGCTGGATATGAAATAAACAGGGTAGGTTATTCCCGCCCCGAAACCACTTTCCTGTTAATCCTCCTTTACCAGACGCAAGCGGAATTTACATATCGTAGTGACCTATTTTCCAAAACAAACTTATTTTTCGGCAAACTCTGTACCCTCGCCGTACACCTCACGAGCTAGACGTATGAATATTAATCACGATTAATTTGCTTTTATTAACTAAATTCACTTTATTGCAATTACTTTGTTTTTGTATTACGGCATCAGTCCTTGATTAAGAAAATCACCGTTACAATTCCTATACGTTGTTATAGTACTTTAAATTAGTAAGAATTATAATCCATACGGGCTAATGTTTTTAAAGCATATGTATAAGGTGAAAAATATGTATCAATTTTCGTCCCAACAAGCGTTGCGTTGTTATACTCATCTTATCGCTTATTTGAATAAAAAATATCATTACATAACTAACACTAACTCAAGGGCAACGTTCATCTCATTACCTGCGACACAGCTCATGATCAGTGCGCAGCGGTCGAATATCACTTTCACGCCTCCAACATTACGCTTACTTAAATGTTTATGCATTCCAGGAAATAAAACGAAACACATTTCAATAACAAAGTGAAGTAAACAAAGCGGGGCCGGAACGACGCTCCAATTACCGTCTGTACCATACGCCAGTTGTATCCCCCACTTGGATTTGTTCAATGTCTAACAGCAGCGTTTGTATACTTTTGCACCGAAGCCACCTCGTGATGACGATAATAGTTTGAAACAATTATAAATAATGGAACATGCTAAAATGTATTGAAACTTAATTATTACGCTTTCACACTATTGTTTTCATTGTTCCGTGTTATGGGAATAGCGCGAGAGTTATGTATGACGGGTAATAAAAGACTCCGTATCGTGTTTTATGGTTAGAGTGGCTACGGCCATCGCGGCTCTACACGTAAACCGCACAATATTGAAAGTTTTCTCCCTACTCATTTACTGTTTTGGTATTATATTGTAAGTCGATATATACGTGCACAATTGTGAACATCGATCGTATTATATACATTATGATTTACCAACTATGCAATATTCAATGTCAATTTTCCTCGTAAATCGATAAAGAATCCACTTAATTCGCGACACCGTTCAATTCATGTACTACGCTTACGTAAGTGGTTCTTCCCTATTATGTACATGCGGTGAAAAACGTAAGTGCCAATTATGGTACAGGAGTAGATTATAGGATGCGAGGATAATATAGTGTTCCGCTGTGGATGGTATCGCTGCTTCCGGGCTCCATCCTCCGCTTACCGCTGGGCTGTCGACCGGAAGCGAGGCACGTGCGGCGTTGTGCGGTTGGCTGGGCCTTCATGCTCCGCGATAATTAATTATGTTTTTAACACATCCACAGCTATTCCCATACACATATTTCTTGAATCTATAATCATTTTATTATGTGATAGATATGAAAACCCTAATTTTTCTTATTAAATATAACAATGCATAAATGTAAGAACGGGTAAAACTTACTTTCGACATAATTATACATTACAAAATGTTACACTTACATCAAACTCGTTAAACATATATCTAAATTATACAGAAATTAATATTATAAAATGGTGACTTTAAATATCAAAATTTTCCAAACCTACATTTAGTTCAATAAGAGCTTTGGATAAAACAACGTATTGGGGGACACGCCCACCTCCCTCAAGGAGCTTTTTAATATAATACCTCTGCGGTTCTTTGTCCCTCTTATAAAATATTTGAACAAGATTTAGGGATTTCTTTAGAATATGCAGCGTTGTCCCATGATGGTAGTTGTATTGTGGTTGTATTATGCTGCTTATTGTATAAAAATTAAAAAAAATATTATTCTATCAACAATACCCGTAAACCGTTCATTTGCCTTCTACTTTTTTCAACAAAAATGAATGAATAGTTTAAAAAAAAGACCGAACTAAAACCGTATTTGGTCTTGGAAAGAAGAGTTGTTTGGATGAAAAGCTATTTTGCCTTTTGCAACGTCATCAGAGTTAAGGCTCGAACTTCGTAATCCAAGAGTTGACACATCACATTATATTTTTAATTGCAAGGTTGTTGATCTTCTGTTCATCGATAGTTTACTTTTGCAGCTACAGCTACTAGCATACACAGCACAGTAAAGTCCATATTTTTATACAAATAAAAATAATATTCGAGTGAATATAGTTTGCGAGCTTACACTTTATTAATTTGTCTTTAGAAAACTGCGAACTCGCAACATCCTAAAATATCTGTTGATCTTGCTTTATCCAGTCATTAATAGAAGAAACAGGTAACAATAAACTAAATATTTTATTTCATAATAAAAGAAAACATTCCAACAAACAAAGTGCCATAAGCCCATATTACAAAATAGTGAACAAAGGTTAAATACAATATCTAAATAGGTTTAGATAGAATTTTTGCAACATGTTTTTCGAAACCAGTTAATACAAGTTTCATAAAACTTCCTATGTAGCATTAACTAATAGTAGTTAATGTAATGAAAGTCTCATTAAAAAATTTGTAATAAAGCTATCATAACTTTGTAAGTTATTACCAAGCTTGGAAAGCAGGCAAAATTACTCTAAATTGGATCACTGTACTGTGTATTTAGAAGTAAATAGACATCATATTTTAACTTTTTTTACAAAGCAGACAGACAGGCAGGTGACGCGTCTCCTACGCGCTTCAGTGTCCCTCGCTGATTGATCTCGTTAGCCCGCGAGCAAAGACAAATATTCAAACCCTGACAGATTATAACATATAAAACATTTGTTGATTTAACCACCTTTCGCAGAAAATGTGTAGTACATTTACCATTTAACTTTAACCTCAATATTTATTTCAATATGAAATAAATTCAACCAAAATCCCGATAAAGCAAATCTTTTCGTTGTAGAAACACCTACGCAGGTCATTATTATCTCATAACAAGGACGCCTCTAAATGTCCGTACAGTTATATGAAAGCATTGTGATGATTGATGTTTTATTACAGAACAATATAAAAAGGAAATCAATTGTAAATATTATGCCTGCATGAATATAAAAAGGTAGTAAAACAATTTCTTTTTTAAACAACGAAGCGACGAGACGGGCGAGATGTTCAGCAGATGCTTAATGACACGCCTGCCCATAACAACACGACGCTAGTTACAGTGGTGTACACTGTACCTCAATGCGCTGAGCGCCTGGAGACATAAAATACTCGTTACCGGAGTAACTACACTGGCTACAACGTCCTAAAACCGGAACACAGTACTGTTTGTACACTAGACGGTATCCGGCAATAGAGGTCTACTACGAGTAAAAAGTTTCTTTATTATAAAAATAATTTGCAAGTACGGTAATTTTTTGCGCCATCGGTTAAGTGACCAGTAATCCTATAGAGATAATACTGATATAATAATTGTTTATAAAAGTACGAAATTGTAGAGATATGATAATAAGAATAATAGAAAGAAATAATATTTGAAATAGGTGACCGGGATTATCCTTAAAATCCATATTAAAAACAATACAAGTACGGAGATAATTTGTTTTTTAAAGTATAAGAAGTATATAGACCAAAACGCAGCACAACAGTGAGTCCCTGAGTGACACTCAGTCATTATTTATACCTTAGTTGTATTATTGATCGATAATAAGCCTACTTTTAATATTAATACAACTATATTTTTTTTTTAATTACAGAGACGATATATAATTACAATTTATTTAACATAAAGTCTAAAATAACAAAATATCAACGTAACGGAACTGTCAATTACAAGTAATCTAAATTTAACGTAACAAATAGTAATGAGTAGTTCGCTGGCCTAACGTTAAATCGCGCGGCCTTCATTCCGAAGGTCGCGGGTTCGAATCTTGGCATGTACCTACTTTAGTAACAACAACAAAACATAAACGGCGAAGGAAAGCATCGTGAGGAAATATGCACATGGATTACAATTTATTCTAAGATGTGTGTGAAGTCACCAATTCGCATTGGGCCCGCGTGGTGACTATGGCCCATCGCCCTCATATTGAGGGTAGGCCTGTGCCCCAACAGTGAGGACGTAATTTGTCAGTTCTAGTAGTAGTAGTACATATCGAGGTAAATACAGAAAAACTGCACCATCGTGCGCCCATAGGTGCTATAACTAGACAATTTATTTACTAGAGGTACCCTAACGGTGATCGTCCAGAAAGGAACCAAACAATAGTGTTGCATAATTTCTGTGTTCCAGTTTGAAGGGCGTTGTATCTCGTGATATTACTGGGGGTAACTAAACACAGTAGATGTTTATATCATTCCAACACCGAGTTGTTATAGGAAGGCCCGTCGTTTCTCATGAGAAAAAACAAAACTTTGACTGCATAAAGAATGTTTGTATTGTTTATTTATTCTAGGTATTTGTAACTGTTACCATAAATATTTATACAAACCTTTTGTAGTAATATTTTCAGTGTAGTAGTAATTTTTTCTGTTTAAAGAAATTTAGTCAGATTGCACCGAAGCAGAACAGACAACGCTGACGCTCTCTGGTTTCGGAAGCCAAGACTCACTTTAGGTCGCTACGTCAGAGGAGTAAGTAAGCACCGAAGCGATATATAACATGCAACTAAAACTTTTCCCTCCTGCGTGGAAACTCCTCGTCTGCACTTTCAACTTATTACGTATGACTTCATCTTACTCCGAACTCAACATTGTGGTATTTCTTAAGAGAAACACCAAGTTTTAAACTCCTGCAAGTATTAATTACCCAGTACACGTTAATAAATATTTATAGAAAATTTATTTTAATTTAATTCTTAAATAAGTTGCAATAGCTTGAATTGATTTTTTTACTTGACGTAGCGACAGTAAATGATCTCCTGCCCATGGCATTGTGGCGTTAATTATAATGATATACATACACTGCACCACTGCTGGTCTCTTTCAGACACAAAATGTTAAGTCTCGTTACTTCAGTATTTTGACTAGCTAGGCCTTTCAAATCTGAACACAGTAATGTTTGCTCACTACTGCTCGGCGGTAAAAAAAAGCAGCCAGCGAAGGTAAGGAAAGCCTACCTAGGCGGTCTCCGGCAACAGACACTTACCTCCAGTAAAAATTGATCGAAATAACCTTTTATACATAAAAGCTGTAATGTGGTACAACTTCAAATTGTGTGTATACTTTATTATTATGATCTTTCTTTTGAAAATTTTATGGTTTCTTAAAAAAATTTAATTACCTTCTTTTACCCTTGAAATAATAACATAAATCACTACTAGTGAGTGCAGTAAAAAGTTTTTGGAGCAATTTGTGTAAAATAATTGCTTCTCGACTTTTTCGCTTATTTAACGGATGAAGAGATCATAAAGTTTTAAATGTCTGGATTGTTTAATGACGATGACTATTAAAACTTTTACGATTACCGAAAATAACGATCAACGTCGGACTTGAACGCATCTTATCTGCGCTCTTATTACAAAAAATCAACTATGTCATGTGTTAATGATTAAAATTATAAGAAAATCACTACTCTAATCAATTATTATTAGTTAATCACTTAATCTATAGAGATGGAATTCTCTCTTTGAAAATATTTATGTTATCCTCGCTATTTATACAACTTAAGAGCTCCGCTCTTGCCGATGGAGCACTATCAACGTATTTTGTACCTAAAAATTTAAATAATTATTTTATTTCATGTAAACATAAACCGGTAAGTTAAAAGGTTAAAAATAAAAATATGCCCTGAATTTATGAAGGTTTTTTATTATATTAAAAAAGTCTTGTAAACTTTTATCCAGCATGGTAACAGCGATTTTAGTATATCCCGTCCTATGTAAAGTAAGGTTTAGTTTATAGCAGAGTACAGAAAGACCCACAAATATAAAATCAAAAATAATATGATTTAATTTTTTTAATGTGCCTTCCCTCGCAACAAGCACATAATTACCTATTTAAAGAAAAAAACAAATACTCTTCATGTACGATTTAGAAACGTGGATGACAAGCTTATTGTAATAAAATTACGTTTTTCCCATACTATATCTAGCTAAATATTTAATGAATAATATACTACCAAGTAAAACAATACACGTATTATATTTGCAACTTTTGTTTTCATACAGAAATTCAAACAAAACAATGCGTAATAGATAAAACCAATGTCAGAACCATTTATCTCCCATCAGATCATACGATTCGATAAGCCGATTAATGTACCGGCTACGAACAATTTGTACAAACGCAATTAAATAAATTCAAATTAAATTTATTGAATATGTTATTAACAGTAACGTACAAGCGTATTACGTTATTCAGGTTTATATAAAAACATAATTTAACCTGCCTTTTAATTTTGTTTCAGAAATTAAAGGGTGTCCATTGGTGAGTAAATTTCAAGTACTAAATAATCCATAAAATATTCAAAAGTCGCACGAAACAATATAATATTAAATACTCTGTAGAAAACTTTACAATAGATTAATATAACCAATATGCGGATAGTTTTAATTTAAATTATTTTTCAAGTCATCAAACGTAAAAGTTTGGCGAGGTTATTATGTAAGTGTATATATTTGTATTTTTTGATTAATCAATATTTGTTTTTTTATTTAATACGAATAGTTATCTTCCATTGCTTACAAGTAAAAACTATTGTGAACTTTACCTTATATGGACGAAGTTGCAAATGTGTGAATTGACCCATATCCCGTATCAGTGAGACCTTCGCAAGTGTAGTTAGCTACTGTATTTAACACATTGCATTGCGAACACTAAACCACACAACAGTTCAAAAAAATCACCAAAAATTTTAATTTTATTGAGCTTCTGTATATAAATAATATCGTTGACTGGATTGATGTCAAAATCCTCACTATCATTTAATGATAATATTTGAAATCAAGTAAAATTTTGACTTGAATGGCGACTCTAGTGTCCATCGATGGTAATTATTGGCGTCTTGTTCGTTGCTTCCTCGTTTGCTTAACTGTCTTCCAATAAAACATATATATGTCTTTAACTCAATATAATTTTTACAATATTACTAGTGTCGAATAAAAATATAACAAGTATTATACAATTTAAATTGGGTGCTCATGTCGCACAGGCTTAACAGCCATGTGTATCGCCCTCACAAAGGGAACGTGTGTGAACGCAGCAGCGACACGTTCACATGAATATTATCCAACTATAAAAGACCTATAAAGCAACAAAGAGCTTCAATGCTCCGTACAATGAAGCAAAGTCACTCCCATTACGTGGAGGTCAATGTAAGATGGTGGCTTATTGGGCGCTCTGATTTGTTACACATGTGGGGTGTGAGAAAGCACCCCCGCTTTTGCAAAGTGCAGATGCGACTCGAGTAAAAGGCTACTGTTTCATTACTTTCACATCCGGTACTACGCTATTTTTTTATTATTTACATTTTTTTATAAAAGTATTCAATTGTGTTATTGACTGCCTTTTTGGTGCACTTGCTAAGTGGTGTTGCCTTGTACTGTGTGACCACAACATATAGTTTGCTGGATGGTATGGTTATGTTGAATTGACCAGATTAGTTACCACCCTCATATTGTAAAACTGCCACCATAACAGTTATGCTACGTTCCGGCTGTCATCATGAGGAGATATTGTTTTAGGCAAGCACGCTTCACCATCTAGCCACTCACTGAATACCGTGTGAAATTAAAGTCAAGTGTGAGCCAGTTATAGATACAATACGAAGTAAGAATTTTGGCAAATAGTTACAGAAAATCGAGATTTCGTTGTATTGTAACATTATCAACTTTGCTAATTTTTACCCATATATTGTCATAAAATAAAAACTACAGTAGCTGCCACTGCGTACATATGTAATCTTGTATTAAATAATAAATCGCTTATAATTATACTTTTATGATTGTATCAATATTTCGCTTCAGTAATATTTTTTTATCGATCAAAATTATTTGATAGTAGAATGTTTTATTAAATAAGAATACTATCGTTGCTAAATGATTAGATGTATATCTACTTATATATAATAATAGTGTCTAATCTGTTTACTACAAGCATATAAAAATTGTTTACTATATTAGCTACGAATTATGTGATTTTTTTTCTCTAACTTGGATCTGTAATAATTAAGAAAGATGACCTCGTAAGTATATTTCTTATTTCATTCAAACTATATTTCTGTAAACTTTATGTGCGTATTTTTATGAATAAATTCTAGTTTCAGTTACTAGCGATATAAAGGGTTAGTTTTCTAGAAAAATAAAAAATTGCTTTATTTTTCAGAAACTAATAACAAGTTACCTTCTCAATTATCTATTGCACTTAACCCACATAACGCAAGGTCAAAAAAGCAAGAATATCAACTTTTATTTTTACTCGAATTGAAGTTATAAAATTCTGTTGATACTAAAAGAAAAAAGTTACAATGAGTGTTAATTTTAAAATAAATAGTGATACATATAAACAGTGTCACTATAATAAAATCATTTTGTTGTTAACATTGCTATTGTTTATATTTTACCGAGCAAGTAATACGTAATATGTTTGTGTACAGTATAAAAACCGAAGCTGTAGATAATAGAATGAATCAAATTTCATTGTTGCGCGGAACGTAATTGTTTTAATGTAACAAAGGGTACTATTGTTTAAATGTATAACAAATATTTAAAAAAAGAGATATTAATTCAATATTAAAAACAAATTATTAAGAGAAAACAACTCTTTCTGGTTTAAATATTATGCGCGGTCATTTGCAAGATTTATCCACTAACTTTATTTTGGGCTATTATTCACCGTTGATCACAGATATCAAAAGGAGGTATTGGTGCTGTACATTTAGTTTGCTAGTATGCTCTAACGGTTCCAGAAAAGGTAGACCTTTAAAAAAAGCTCACACGAACAAGCACACTAAGTATAGTAAAGTTTCTTAGTGTTTCATTATAATTATAATGGGCTTTAAAAGGTTCTCACAAATTTATTTTATGTATGACTTCTATTTGTAACAACAAGATGTATTAACTACTTAAATATACTATTTATATGTTAATTACATTGTATATACCACTAACGTTCCGTCTTCAATATTTTGACAAATGTCTATTGAAAGTTTAAATTATTATTATTTATAATTATTATTCTTAATCATTTCATTAAACATAAATTATGGTTAACTTTCAGAAAAGGTGATAACGAGAACCGACAAAAGGCGTACGGTATCAAGGACGTCATCTTAATTTTATTACTAAAATTTGTTTTAAAAGAAAATTAAGAGCTTTAAACCTAGAGAATCACTTAACACAATATGAATTCGGTTCAGTTTGCACTAACTCGTCTAAGTTCGTGTTGGAAGCTATTACGAAGACTATCATATACGTAATCTTAATAAATGATGACACCTTAGTAAATTCCGTAGATGTACCGCTGCGAGGAATGCTAACGGACGTTGCCTCTTTAACTATATCAAATTTGCATTCGTAACTATGGTAACTATATCCAATACACAACAAATAAATCATACAGAATATTACCAACAGAACTATATATGATAAAGTTTGTCTACTTTATAAAATATCTCTTAAAATATAAACTTAACTAGTATGACACTTCTTCGATCGATAACTACGAGTTAATAGTTTTTCCATTTATGTATGTACTGCTTCATAAAGGCCAATAATATACAGTTAAGTGTAGTTATACTAACATTTAGAAGTCATTAAAATATTTAAAACGAAGAATATAAAATAGATTTTATTTATAAACTCACTGAGACCGAGTGAAGCAGCTCGTCCAGAATACTCTGGCTGTCACATGTTGCCGAAACACAGCATACTATTATGGCAGCAGGTTTACGACATGGGCTGATGGACTAGCCTAAGGAGTTCGAAAAACCTTTGTACAGTCCCATCTCAAACACCAATCACGTGTGGCTCCAAACTCGAACCAAGAGCTCCGTACTATAAGGCTGAGCGACCACATTTTTTATTACTACACAGTGTTTACCGTACAGTGCAAACAGAAACTGCAATTTAAAAATAATATACAGAAAGTTTTAATTCTGAAATGTAAAATATCCATTTTTCAGGCGTCCGCAGCAAGCCGCTTGAAAAAATCTAACAATAGGAAGTATAAACTCATTGTTCGCAACCGCAATGTTAAAAAATGTTTGAGTCAGTTTTATTTTGTTGGCTTATGTGACAAGGTATTTAATATTTTAAAAGTAAAAAATAACAGAAATATTTAGTGGGTAATCAAACAAAATTTTAAATAGTTTAATCAACACTTATTTTCATCTACCTAACCGTAAACTAGTAATAATTAACATTTCGGGTTGGAAAGCTGACTGCTTATTTCAGTTGCTTTGGACGAGTATGTTATATTACTAAGTCTCAGGTTACATTGCACTATAGCTATTAAATTCTCTAGGCTTTACGACACGACCTTATTTCTCAAGATGAAGAACGCAAACACATCTTGTTTGTGTGCTACTAGCTCCTTTGTATTTCAAAGTCCTGCGTACCGCCTTGTTAACTATAGTAAGGGTATTTCGTGTGAATATAGGTCTCACCTCTCATTAAAAATTTTATTGTTTCTTTACTGTCTATTTTTTAATAAATTACACAACGTAACAATGAATATAATTTACATCTTATTACTAAAATAATCTCACTATTCATGTTACTTTATTTGTTTTTGATTTTGGTTTTATATAGGAATTTCGTGTAACCTAACAATTCTTTGGAAGATATTTTTAAATATTATATATATTTTTTAATTTATATCATCATTATCAACCGATAGACATCAACTGCTAGACATAGGCCTCCTCTAAAGATCTTCACATACAGTCAGCATGGCCGCCTGTACCCATGGGCACTAGAGACTGTCGTTTGTAGGATTTCATATAGGGGGCTTAGTCCATTTCCCACCACACTGGCCTAATGGGGATTGGTGTGAGCCAGAGCCTTGTTTGTTAATTAGCAAGGTGCACCACGAGCAGGTGAGATTGACTTGGGTCCCGTGAGATGTTGTGCCGGCCCCTACCATCCATCATCATCCATTTTTAATTATTATACAAACTTAATTTGTATACATTATTAAAATGCACGGTTGAAATAATTGCTCGATATAAAAGAGCCTGTACTAGATCACCGCAGTAATAAAACCAACTGGGATGGCTGTAAGTAGGTCGGATATTAGGGGACAAAAATGAGAGCGGCCAACTCGGTCGTATGCCCACAGCTGCAATGGCGCTGCCAGAGTTATGGACCGCCATCCGTCATCCGAATGAATTATTGATACAACACAACACGACGCCCGTGTACTAGGACGCGCCCCGTATACGTGGACGGAAAATTGAATGACACAATACATGCGCGTACTACAGATTCATATGGCCGGTCTATATCATAATTTGGATTGGACAGGCAGAAATTATAAACATTAAACAAAATGCAATGCGTTCAGACACAAAACGTTTGAAATTAAGTTATATTTTTATCAGTGAGTGAAAATAAGTCACATCCATTTTATACTTCCTCTGAAAATATTTGATGCTATTATATTTTTAAACTGTAAATTTTTCATCATCATTTCAACCGATGGACGGTCCACTGCTAGACGTAGGTCTCCTGTAATTTGTTCCATAAAGCACGATCTCGCGCTGTTTGAATCCAGTGGATCTGATTCTTTGAACTATCGTATCATAAGAAATACTCGAGTGTTTTCATTTCTAATAGGATCAATACTAAAATTAATATTACGCTTCAACAGTAAGCGATATGACGAAAACGTAATCTTTTGACCGCCGTCTAAAAATTAGAAGTCTCATTATAGCATATGATGAGATTTTCACGCAGCGCCACATTTTTTTGTGACTAATTTTATCTACTCGACGTGCTAGCAGATACATTGGTCTGTAAGTCGTCCAGTATTCAAAATAAAACTTTTTTAATCCGTTATATTGTTTCTTATGTTATACAGAGATAAGCAATCGTAATTTTTATCGAGATAAGCTAACAGCAAGTATATCAAGAGCAAAATTATGCTATTCAAACAAATTACGCCATTAATCAAACTTAGATAACGTGTTAACCGGGTTATGTGATATGACTGAACACTTTTAATAGTCTTTGATTATCGCTTAACATTTTATTACTTATAAGCACAAATTTTAAAGAAAATTTTTATGACAATACAAAATGATATTAATATTCACTGCAACATCCATTCATACACATTTTCTCCTAAGATAACCTTTTGTTATATTAATAAAAATGAGGGAAACCACAGAATTACAGAGAAAATTTCATAACATGATTTATTTTTTAAAATAAAAAAAAACGTTGTCTTATGGAATACTTTAAAAATGTGTCCAGTAGTGGAGGTTTATAGGTTGAGATTATGGTGATAAAAAATACTTACAAACTTGCAACCATTTAAAATACGTTTTAAAAAAATTTATTCTAATATTACTTATGTATATGTAAATTTTTATATTTGTGGTATTAACATGAATATTAACATTCTTTCATCATTGTTCTAGCTACTTAACTCCATTTTAAGTTAAGTTAATATAAATGGGTCGGCTTGTCAGTAAAAGACTTCATCACTATAATGATCAAACATTCTTTCTAGTTTCTCTTACTGTAATGTAAAGTGCTGGCACCCATTTTATTTACATTTCTTCTTTGAATATTTAATAACTGTTCTAATTGACATATCATTATGTAAAATTGTTTTTTTTTAACTATATTTTATTATTCAACGCAAAGACAACAAGAGCGGGACGTTCACGTGATGGTAAATAACCGCGTATAATAATGTTGCGCTAGGTAGAATGTTTTACATAACACAATCTTTTGGATGTCGGTTTGAGAAATAAGATGTTGTGTCGTTACCCTAGGAATTTCGGTAACTACAGCGCTTACAAAACCGGAACACTGTAATGTTAGGATATTACTGTTCAATTGCAGAAATGCGGATGTATCTAGACGGTCTCGTCAACAGAGACCTACCACGATTAAGGTGATAGATCTCTCTTTTATTTATGCTATACAATAATTTTCATTGAATAATATAAAATAGTCATTGGTTTTAACGTAATTTAGTACTCAAATAAAATTCAAACAATACAATCAAATTACGGTTGTTGAAAAATGATACTATAATATGCTATGAGAAAACTTGCTTTCATTTTACAATTTTGCACGGTTCTCGATAACATTCGGTTTTGAATATTTATGAAACTGAACTCGATCAGTTACACAAAGGCTTTAAGAGGTATCCTTGAGAGGGGTTATTTAAAAGCCCCATTTGATATTCACATTCAAACGAAAATTTACTTTTCCAATAAATATATATCCTTAGTTTTCTTTAAACAGCTCAATTTTAAAGGAAATATAGTCAACAAAGACTTTTGGGTTTTCTTGTTTTATTGACCCATATTATAATTAAGAAGATGATGTCAATATGATATCGCCTTTTTCTAATTGTTAAAGCTTAAAATTTAGTCGCATTTTAGGACAAACCGAATAGTATA
The DNA here is from genome assembly GCA_029034505.1 of Ornithoptera priamus. NCBI lineage: Eukaryota > Metazoa > Arthropoda > Insecta > Lepidoptera > Papilionidae > Ornithoptera > Ornithoptera priamus. Next base: position 112,177 of record JARDWD010000380.1, read on the forward strand.
GTGCCTATGGGGATATTCTCTCCTGTCTCCAACACAGGAGATCATATTATTGTTATCTAGTTATTTATGATATGTCGAAAGAGGAAATAATATTGTTCAATGATATTCTACAAGGTTATCGCACCCGTGCGACTCGCATGCAGCTGTCACTTCACTGATAACACTTTAAGTACACTATTTACCAAGAACTATCGAAATGATAAGCCGCCGTGCATAACAAGATGTCCTTTTCAATTAATTCATATGACTTACACGTTCCACTCAAAAGCTTATACGTTGTAACTATAATTATCATTGCTTGATTCTTTCTGAATAGAAATGGTTAAAACTGTTAATAAAACGTATCTGCAAGTAATGAAACTGTAAACGTGAAATGATTTTAAATCTTTTAACATACAGAAATCTAGATTGCTCGTCTCACAGTTAACAGTATATTTTTCAAACCTGTACTGTTCAAATCAGTTTGTACCCGTTATGTTATTTCATCATTAAATGACGATTTAAAAATAATTGAATTGTTTTTATATTCATAGGTACATATAGTTCGGCACAATAATTTTTGATGTTGAGTATGGAATATTTTATAGGCAATGAGCACAATTGCATGCAATGTATATTATCCATATAAACGTCACGTTGTTATGTATAGGTTAGTATCATATACTATTTTTTGTTTCGAAGGGACGAGCGAGAGGATCATCTGATAGTAAGTGACACTTTTATATAAAAAAACAAACATTTCAATGGTCAAAGCATCTACACACTAATTCTAGAAGAAAAAAAATACGCGTTTCTAAACACGCGACAAAAACCACCTTCGTTTGCACGAAGACTCAATGCACAATAATGTAGCATAAATTATCATAAACATTGGAAAGTGGGAGTAAATATTAATAATAAAACGAACCAATAGATTAAAACTGACTACACATCTTAACTGTAATTTAATAACTGTCCAAGTTGTAGAGCAACTCCTTCCCACAGTCATCTTAATATTCACTGTACCCAATAAAATTAAGTTCTCTGTAATAATGTAATTGTTGGTAATAGTTATAAACAATGTTATTATTTAACAAAGCTGTAGTTGGTTTTATAGATTAATTTCAGCAGAATATACAATTAGTAGCAGGCTAGGATTAATGATCATCCGTCTAGATTACGACGCAGTAGTTAAGAATCTCAGGTCATTCACAGGGGCTAGAAATGTAAGTTGCGTAATGGTGGGAGTATAAGTAAAAAATTTATTAAACATAAAACTAAATAAAATAAGCAATGTTCATAGTAACAGAATGAATACCCGTGATAAATATCTTCATTACCGCCGCTATTTTCAAATTGTAGCTAATTCAGTTTTTACACGCTATCTCTTTTTTGACACTGAGAAGTAAAGCTCGATAGCGTCGCAATTAGTGAAGCTAATGGTCCACATTCAGGTCGCTATTTTACGCGAAACTGCTCAACAAAATTATAAGCCAACGTTTATATATTTACAGCTTTGTAACGATGTTATTTCCGTTTGTCGCAGTAAGGAAGTCAGTGCCTTCGTTTCCGTTTCCACAATAAACACGTTTTCCTACGAATAAGAATATGAACGTAGAAATCCTTTGTTATATATTATTGTAATCTAAAACGATACGGTAATGAAAAAATAAGCCATTGACTTAAAACTTTTTGCTACCAATAAGTTATCTAAAGGTACTTGATGTTACAACGTACATCATCATACACGGAATTCGGGCATTGACATACAAAGCACTCCGTAACGTTACTGTAAAAAATTTTTGTGTTATCTACAGTATTTGTGTAAAATGTAGTTAGATACATTAGTAGAAATACAGTTTCATAAATTTTATATATGTGATAGTCTGAGTCTGTAATCCCGGTGTTATAAAATGCATATAATATGCACTCATAATCATGCCTGTGCATGTGTATGAAGTTACTGCTATCCTGTGCAATTCAAGAGATTAAAATGCAAAATGCTCTTTCCCCATTACAAGAAATATGTTTGCAATGAATCTTGTTCAATTTATTTTAATGGAAGTATGTAAATTTTGTTATAAAAATTCTATAGATCACATGTTTGCCGTTACTAATTTATTAACATTTTACTGATTAACTTAAGTCAGTATAAAAAATCATTTGATTACTTCGATTATATTTTTTATCATACTAACTATCGAGATAGTAGCATTACTATTATACTTTTGTTATAATTAAAAATGGTTTCCAAGATTTCCAAACAGCAGATGCACTGGCCCAATAAGACTATATTCAACTGTAATCTACAGCCTAGGTGTAAAATTAAAACCTGCATTATATATTTATAAACTAATTAACTAAGTATCTTATAAACCTATATTATATATTTGTATATCTGATATTATCAATTATCAGAAGATAAGTGAATTACAGCATTATTTTTGACAATTGACTAAATGAAGTGCGTCACGCCAAAGTGAAGGCACCTGTACCATCTAATCAAACATCGTTATCTAACGTGCGTCGATCGACCTTGACTCTGTTTGGATACATTTTGTATGTTGCAGTTTAATACCATTATGGTTCTGAAGGCTAACTTACTTCGTGTGTCTGTAATAAAAAAGTATTTGTTTATTTCGATACATAGCTGCTGTACGTAATAATTACAACCTTCACCCTAATTATGTTCATGGTTATAACAAAATTTTATGAAGTATTTTTATTATTATTATTTTTTCTGATGAAATTTTGACCAAGCCAAATATATTTTTATAAGGCTTTAAATAATGCAATAATAAAATAAGACAATAGTAAATACAACAGTCAAAGTTAAAGCATTCAACAATGGATTGTAATAATTATTACAATCCTTACCAAATTCTGTCGCAACCCAGGTTTTCTACGGACACTAAAATTAATATAAATTTAAATTAAAATACTTAAAGAATATATAACAATTCTATATTTAATCCTAGATGTAATATAATTTTTATGACTAAAATTAATATATTCAGTACTTATTATTCGACGTAAAACTGAGATATTATCAAAGGATATGATATCCAAAGGATGCACTACCTCAATTAAAGCACTCTTCGCATAATTGCTAAAGCTCTGAACTTGCTTAACAAGTTACCAGACGATCTTCAGCGTTTCAAAAATAAAGCTGCATGAGAATTATCAGTTTATATATTACACCTTGATGCAATTTCTTGTGCCGTTGACCCTAAATCGTGGACCTGCTCGATAGCCGCGGGTCATTTGCAAACGAGATTACACGTTGCAATGGAAACTGTTGGCTCGACTTGTAATCCCGTCGATCATATACACTTTCTTCGTAAACATGTTAGAAATCTTATTGACCTGGATTACACGTTACGAGAATATTCAATGATAGATAAATTACGTTTCACCGGTTCATCAAAATAAAAGTATGATAATATCTTAATGCTGTGATAGAAAGCTTAACAGATTAAAAATATATTACCTCTACTTGAAAGATTGTACATAACATATATATGTACATTACATTTACCGTGCATATATTAGGGCAAATGTATGTATTGTTTGGCACAATGCTAACAACTTTTAGTTGAGTGTTGAATGATACATAAAAATTTTGTGTAATTTCAATAAATTCATAACAGGTTATTTATTAGCTTATTTTCATTATCATAATTTCACCAAATCGGCTGGTTTCCTGTGCAACCGGTCCGATGCCACCTGCGTTCAATGATTTTACTTAAATAAGATGGTTTACAAAATAGGTTAAGATTATATCCTTTAACCTCATTAAAATAGCTTAATTTATATGAGCATTAAGTAATATATAAATATTACTGTGTCTTGTTGTAATACCTCGAAATAATTCTGATATTCCTATCGCTAAAAATCAACAATACTTGTGAGTGACTCGATACGGCTGCAATTAATCCGATGCACGCACTAGATATTAATTGCATCAAATGTCATATCGCCCGGATCCAATTACAGGTAACAAGAGAATCTGCACCGACCTACCAACGTTAACCCATCTAGCTAACGAACCATGGGTACAACCACAGCTGTGACAGAAGATTGATTGCTAAACACCAATACGGTGACTGTGAGATCAGTTGTGTTGTCAAGAAATAATAACTGTTACACCCCTCATCTGTAATAAGATACCGCATGTGGGGGTCTCCAAATAAGGGAAACATTAAGTGACTTGATACCACGTACATCATTGTAAGTACACATTTTAATTTATAGTAAAAACAAACAGTTTAGTTTACCCACTTATCATAAAATATTCAACGTATTAGTTGTCTTGTTAACTAGGACTAATCAAGCTACTCAAGCCATTAGGAAAAAATATTCTGAATGTCAACGTGAAATCGACACGGTGACCCATCACAACAGGTAATGTGGAACGGCATCACAATAACCGGTTAAATGTATGCGAGTAGAGCTACAAATTCAAACGCTCTCGCCATCCAAATATCTCTTAGATATTAAGGCAACGAGTATGAGCTCCGTCTAAATCGGTCCATGGCCTGCCAGGAACGAGTTCTGGTCTACATGACCTTGGCATTATTTACGAAGAAACTATCGAAAGTTGATTGTTAAAAACGAACACATGAGTATACGATCTTTTAATATATTGAATATTTTTCTATTTTGAATCAGTCCTAACTTCTCTTTTAATTACGCCTGTTTCAAAAAAATAAAACCGTTTTTAATAGTCCCGCTACAAGACCTTCTCACATAAGGATATAGTCAAAAGCATTTTTCCACCATGAAGGCCTGGCAAATGCCAGTGGACATCACTGTGTTTCCTTCATTAGTTTCTTTTTTCACCTGATCTTAATTGGTTATTACAGTCCGGATTGACTTCCGAGTTTCAACACGTGCACGATATCACTATAACTGGATCTGCTTTTATGACAGATAAATGGTGGTCTCGTAGGCGTCGTCTCGACCGTAATCGCCGTGGTGGTCGCTGTCTCAATATTCTGTAATTGCTGAGTAGCCGTGAGCGTAATGTGTTACACCCGACAGTAAATTACAAGATTTCTCTTTATGCAGCTTATTGACGTGTGTCATTTATATAATCTGTTCAGTTCTTGTACTGATATCAGTAATGGATTAAACGAGATTTTTCCTCTACTTAAAAAACTCAATCGCATTCGTCTAAAATATTTTTTGTCTAACTTAACATTTCTTCACGTACGTTATACTAACATGCATTATCTTTAATATGCATTAGTTTTTATGGATCTAGGGTATTAACTTAATTTATTTATAAAGTATAAAAATATGCGTTAATCTGTGTATTTTACATATTTTTGAAACCGAAGTCGCGGTGGCAAGTGGAAAGTGAATTGGAAATGAAATTGACGTCGCGTCTGCAGCCCGCGCGGCCTCAATCCGCCGGTAGGTCAGCTCCACTAACGGTGACATCGCCGTAAAGTTATCGACTGCCCGCACACCACAACACACGGACTAAATACTAACTTCTGTTTTGTCGATCATATCAGTATTATTAACGGCTCTTTGTTTTACGTACAATACGATTTTGTTCATAGGTCTTTTTTATATGCTTCTTGCGATCTAGAGGCAACGTTCTATTACATTTAAGATACTATGCTAATGTATTTCTGCTATTAAAGTTTAAATGATTAAATAATAGTTGTATTTTGTATGTATGTACTGTATATGTTCAGATATTTATAAATAATAAATAACGTCAAATACATGTGTTGTACCTAAATGAGTAAATTTAATATTTTACATATTTACATTACTAAAGCAAGTGTTAAAACAACTCATTTACCTTTAAATATCTGAGGTTTATGAGCTTTCACCGTGTAATCCAAAGCTTTATATTTTCCTGTTGTAATTACACTTGTCGAGGAATTACCGGTTTTGGACGGAGAGGATTGACCCTTCATGATTAATATACTACTTCATTACTGGAATCTATTCGCGTACTACGCGCCATTGATAAGATCATAATATTATTAATCGTTTAAAGGGAGTAGTAATATTCAATAATATAAATATTCGTACGCTTAGATATAAAAAAAAAAATGTTACATTTTGTAGAATTTTAGTCACACATAAAAGTAGAAAATTATTTAAATTTATTAATCGTAGATTACCTGAATATCTAGAACAATCTGGTAACGGTGTTTGTCTTTATAATATAATCATGTTAATATTTTATCTGCATTAGAAAAGTGCACGAGGCATTGCTTCGTTTATTATTAGAAGGCGTTGCAATGCAATGCAGTATCTTGGCAATGACGGTGCGGTGTTGCCAAGAGTTAATTTTAATTGACCATTTAATGAAAGTAAACGAACACATGCGCTTATAAATGTTCAATTTATGCATGTGAAATCAACGTTCGCAGTCCATTGGTGCATGTTTTTTCACCATATATTATTGTTTGATTAGCTTCGCTTGCGTTATCGGAAAATTAAATGATTTTATAATACCACATTCATTATTACGCGTCCAGCCTGCAAGAAAATAAGATAATTAATGCATTGTATTATATTAAAACATTCTTAAGGCTTAAAATGTCTTATTTTGTGCTTTTTTTTAACATAAAGTGACGAGTCGTGCAAGTCTATCACCCGATGGTATGTGATACTTCCTATCCATATATAAATTCACGAGTGCATTGATCTAGTCAGATCAACTTCAGTAACTTAAAATGGTCTATCATTTCATGATTTCCTCATCATTGATACGTATTTTATGTAAAGGCAACATACAAATGTTCAATTTGTATGCATTCTTAACAAATTTTCTTATAATAATAATAATCATAGTACACTGAAACAAATTACACAACTGAATATATTATGCGCTATTGTCTCACTAAATTACCTTTATTACATTTAAATTCGAGATAACCGTAGATTGATGTACACAAAAACCATATCCATTAGTCACGAAATGCTACAAATGAGCACCGAACCGACGAAATGAGTGCAACGATCATATGTGATCACGACTCAGCTTATCGGCAAATAAATCGGCTTTTATAAAAATTTCATTTTCTCAAAAAAGTTTTAAAAATTGACTATTTTAACATAATTTTAAGTGACAATGAAACCGGAGATAATAATGAATATTCACCCAAAACCTTTAGATCTCATTCTTTAACAGCCGTGGCGTAGCACATATCTCCAGGCTTTTACAGCAATACAACATAAGGATCATAGCTTAGTCGGCGGGTTTAAAAAATCCTACCCCAATCCACACTTGACCGTACGTGGCACCAGAACCGAACTCGGGGCAATACAAGGCAAGCAATTAATTAATGAATCATATACAAGTTTACTATATATAACTAAGGAAATTAAAATAAATGTTGATGAAATTGTCTAGTTTTTTAGGTGCTACATTAAGTAACTCTTTATTATTATTTCCTATTACACATTTACACGTATTTTCACAGGGGTATAGGGGTTCCCGCTCTACAACTTAGGAGATCCAAGTCAACCTCACTTGCTCGTGGTGGTGGGGAATGGCCCAAATCCCACTGTACAAATCTCTACCCAAGGGTGTGGGAATTTTTGAGAGAAGTCTATGTTCAGCAGGGGACGTTTTTCAGCCGATAATGATGATGATTACACATTTTATAACATGATGTTCATTTTAGTCGTTAAGTTATACTACATTCTTGCAATATTGAAATTAATAAGAAATAAAGAAAAGTAGGAAACCGGTCATCTTGTGCAAAACAGTCTATACAGTAACTTTAAATCCTACTAACAGTATTCTTATAAATAATTTAAAGTGAAGGGAATTAACATTTTTACACTACAATCATTTTTAAATTTAATGCAATATATTTCGTAGCAAAAATTAACAAAATTAAAACATGGAATAATTAAAGAGCTGGATTTGAATCAAAATCTTTTGCGCCAGGGGAATACTACCTGCGTTTTCTCGGCGAGGATCATTATCCTTTGTGCTTGAGGAAAAGGTAGCGGTGCTGTAACAAGCGGGGAAGTCGGGTAGCACACAGTTTTTTAAAGACCTTTCTATTTTGAAAGGAAACTGAAACCATTTTAAAAAGTACCACTTGTCAACAGTTTTTTTTTTATTAGAATAAGCTTTCGTCTTTTCGTCGGTGTTGGTGTAAATAATACTAACATAATAAGTAATTTTAAATTTAAAGTTGATAGAAAAAATTACATTAAAAATTTAATTCACTATTGCTATTATATTGCCGGAAAATGTCTTCGCCGGTTTACTACTGTAGATAACTGTGTGCCAGGTTGAACTCTGCTGTAGCTAATGTATTTTGGGATGACGGGACTTCACAATTTTTTCTCTGTGGTTTCGAACTATTACGAATAAGACTAAGGTACCCTCTGTGTATTGTAAAAGGCAACTTTCTAGTTACGACTAGAAAGTCGCCTTATTTTTCGACGACGAAATAGGTTTTCTGATCCGTGGGCTTTGAAAGTAGGGGCCCTCATTGCCCGCTAAGCGAACACGAGATAGACGAGAAGTACAATGTGACGTCATGCTGGTTGTAGGAAAGAGGGTTCTAGGGAAGGTTACGACACTCTCCGAGAAATACTTAGGCGCAGTGCGGGGCGGCACTGGTGTGTTCCGTTGGATATCAGAGCCTCTTGAAAAGCACTAAGGGTGACCACCGAGGGAGTTTTGGTGGATACAGAGCCTGCATAACCTTGTCGTTTACCTCAGAACCAGGGTACATTTCGAAAATTTTCTCCTCGACGAAAAAAGGACCTTCACCTCTTACGTTAAGGCTATGTGGTGCTGCATTAAGATACTAACAAATATCACATTGTTATGGACAGAGGTGTCACTGATGGTTAATGTCCCTTTCATCGTGTGGTAAAAACATCTGGAAATTCTAATAATGACTCAACTTTGTCAAAATTTGTCCAATAGGGGATTCATGCTCGCCACCTAGTTTACCCAACTAATGTAAAGAAATAAATAAATAAATCATAAATCAGTACATAGATAAATTATATGGTACTAAACTATAAAACAACAGTACATTCTGTTTACATCACAAAGAACAAATTAATGTTTTGTACCATGGTATTCTCTATTGTGTTTATCCCACGCTTTTTGCTCGGATGAAACTGTACGATATTAGCATACAATTCAGTACACCTTACTAAGCGCTACAAAGTGATAACTTCCTCCAAACTTTTAAAATGTACTCAAATTTGCCGTTCATTAAACAAACATTAAAATAATGAATCATAAATACCGCCAGGTTTGAGTCAGGAAGTTTGCCCTTTATATATATAACAAACTTATTAAAAGACAAATCGGAATTGGATCAGCTTTTAAACAATTAAATCATCATACTAGTTTAAGAGATCTGATGCCTGACACCGTCTAGATAGTTACAACACAGGTCCTATTTTTGCAGCCAGTACAGAAATGTGCAAACAATAAGGTGTCATCGCTTGAAACTTAACATCTTATGTCGCAAGGCTGCGAGCATAATATGATGAAGAGTATAACATCTTAACTAGTGCCAGATATTATAAAACAGACTTATAACTTACTATTAGGTGAACGGCTCGGACGTGTCGTAAATAAAAAAAATCACGAAGAATAAAATTTTAGTTTACTAAAACAACCCATCATAATTTAGTAACTTGAAAACATTGCTGTTTCTTTTTATACATAGGAAGAATGGGCAAACGAGCGAACAGTTCACTTGGTGGAAAGTGATCACTGACGTCTATGGACAAAGGGTCGCGCCCTGATTGCCGACCCTTAAAGAAATAATACGCTATTTTCTTGAAGGCCCATCATGTCGTATAAAATCGGAAATACCGCCGGCGACAACTGATTCCACAAAGTGATAGTGCGTGGTAAAAACGCACAGTGGGGAATCGCCAGTCATCCAGCTGGTGAGGATAGAACTTGGCGTTGTGAAATTTCGTATATTACTAGTTAAATTACAGGGCTAACGATAGTTACTACATCCTGTTTTAAGTTAATAAAGACCTGTGTTGTGTAAACATACGAACACCTCATTGTTACGTTAGCTTATACGGGTATTGTCCCTTTGTTGTTTATAAAAGAATACAATAATGATTGTGTTAGAATGATCGGTCGCATTCTCTATAGTAACATTATGCTTTACTTTTTATATGTTAGAATAAAAGGTGACTATTTATATAATTATACAAAACTATCTGAAAATATAACTTTGTAAATGATATGCTTCGTTATGTATAAACAAACCTAAAATAATTCATTGTTACAAATCTACGTTAGTGTTTACATTTACTTGATCTTTGGTTCAATTTGTTAAGTTGTGGAAATTGGTTGGATGAATGGTCTTTCGCCTGACTAAATAATCACCCTCATATTCTAAATCTCACGCCATAACAGTATTCCTAGCTTTCAATATATAACAACCAAAGTATTTAGGGCGAGTACACTTCATCGTATACCATCTTATTGTCATTTAATACCACATCAAATTGAAGTCGTTTTAACCTATGATGGATTAAAAATTAGTCATATATAATGGTAACCTGTTAACCGAGCGGTTCGTATAAATACGTCAAGCGGAAAATTGGGTAAAAAGCGAATACGGGTAGGACATATAAATACGTCCTTGAAATATTTGTTGCGCCCTGGAACGGGTGGGACGTAATAAAATAAAAATATGAAATTATGTTCTCCGAGCGTGACGTACTGACACGTCCTAGTGGAAGAGCTCGCGCCCGTTATATCTTGCGCAATTAAAAAAGGAATTTCCCGGTTAACAGGTTAAGTATGATATCATGTTTCGCGAAACCAAGTAGATATTTAAAGCGTAAAATAAACGTAGACAGGCATATTTGAATCGTAATCAGCTGATAATCGTCCACTCCTGAACGTCGGCCTCTCCCACAGATCTTTATATCGATGTGCTGCAGTCAGTATGGCCTCCAGTACCCCGAGCAGGTGCTCGTCAGACTTAGGTCCCGTGAATTGTTTTGCTGGACCTCTAACAGTACTATTTCAATAATAGAGCTATATATATATTATAATATATATAACGTATGCTATGCATGTTTTTTTATTTAATTAAGCGACGAGACGAGCCGGACGTGCACCTGATGGTAAGTGATACTGTTGCCCATAACAACGTGACGCTAAGATATTGAATCTCGTTACCGCAGTAATTACACTAACTACAGCGCTATTCAAACCGGAACACCGTACTGTACGCTACTGTTTCGACGGTAGTAATAGGCGTTGCGTTGGTACCCACTTAGACGGCCGTCAGCAAGACAGACCTACCACCAGTAATTCGTTAAGAGCTTTTATTGATATTACACTCAAGCTATAGCCAATTGTAAATAAAAAACGAGTTGAAACTATATTCACATTGAGATTGGAAAGAGTACAGCAGCGTTGCGTATTTGGCGAGCGTTTATAAAATTTTCCACACATTCACAATAATGCGTTACATTCGGTGAGAGAATCGAATAACCGCGACGAACGTGCGCCGTAAACGCGACTTGCGCCACAGCAGTTAGCTCACAGCTGAAACAAACCGAGACGACGTAGCGCTCAAGCCAAACAAAAAAACCATGGTCACCACTAACAATGCGATGCTATACAAAGCGATTATGTATATCAATTACCTGTTTGTTGTGTAAAATAAATTTATTCTAAACTGGCTGGTATCCAACAGACGGTGGTTTTATCATTATATATTTAGTAGCTGTACCCCGTCCACTGTACTAGCCGCGATTTGCTATATTAGACTTAAAATTTGGCAGAAATATGCCTTGAGAGCAATGGCAACCGCAAATGACTCTATAGCCACCGCTACTACAGCAACCGTATAAATAATCCGAAATAAAAATGTTTTTAAAAATTAATTACAACTAAAATAATGAAGAATCTATGTCATGCAAAAAATAAATAGCTTATAACCATCTACAAATCGTTCCGCGTCAAATGATCATGTTTCCATGTCGATACGTTGACTAATTTTCACGTGATTGGCGTACAAAGGAAACCTATTTTCATTATATGAATATAAATTAAAAATTTTATTTACACAGTATATTTCGGAGTGTGTGCGATGAAATTGCATCGTAACATATACCACCCCTTATAAGTTATAAACCACGGCAAATATAGTTTAATTTCTCGTTCTTGATAAAAACAGAAAAGGCATTGCAGGCTAAACATAACGTAGATGTCTCTTCAAGGAGTGAATTGACTTTACCACGCTAGTGTATCAGGAGAGACCACATCACCAGTTAACTACCCTACCCGGTGAGATCGAGGGCAAGCATTAACGTTTTTGATAAAAAAAAATTCAACGATACGACGAGAAGAGTCCAATTATAAAAATATGGCAATAGTAACGATGATATACGTTAGACCACATAGTGCTCGTCGCCTCAGGCAAGATAAATTGTCTCGCTCCTTCTATAATATCACCAGCTATTGCTGATGAACCGCAGAAATAGGGGCTGTGCTGATAGCTTACGCGGCGACAGTAAAAGAAACACTAACAGTAAGTTATTACAAATGGGCACACTATAAATAAATTATATAAAGTAATAAAAACAGCTCTCTTTTGTTGCCACTGTAAAGACATGGAGCCTTTTTTCACAAAGAGAAAGTTAAGGCTGTAATCATGTTTACATATAATTAATAATAAGGACTGATGATGAAAAATGATTATGATATGAGAAATTAAAAGCGATAAGGAAAATATACATTACAGAAGTGGTGTACAGTCATACAGAAGCAAAGTGTTAGCGGAGTTTGTGAACGGTTTTTTTTTTTCATGCATTCTCCTCGCTCGAGCCTATGTCAGATGGTAGCGGAAATCGAAATGGAATCCGTTAACTGCGGCGACTCGTTACGATGTTATTCGAACGTCTCCGTTATACGGACGGAGGTGATCAGTTTTGAACACGACAACAAAACACTTTACAACAACTTCTTTTTTTTATTTATTTCTAATTTTCCCTGATATTATATTTAGGACTTTACCTTATCCTATTATTTACAACGTTTACTTAAATTATTCATTTTTGTATATTATCTATACTTATGCTATTTAACTATCTAATATATACAGAAATACACAATGTTATTGTGTAGATATGGGCAAAGTAATATTTATTTGTGCATATTTCTATTTTTTACTATTTTACATATTTTATACAATAATTTATGAACTTATTTCTAACTAATTTGTTTTTATCACCTCGGGTAGACTGGCTGTATCTATTCTTAAGCCTGTCTCCTGCTGAAAGTCATACCTTAGGCATCTATGTATAGGACACTCCGTCAGTAAATGAGGAAGCGTTGCCTCCACAGCGTCATCACATTTGCACGACGGGGTCTCCCGACACTTGAAACGGTTCGAGTATTGAAAGAATCAGCCGTGGCCACTGAATATCTGGGTTAACTGTCCAGTTGGCCGGGCCTTCCTTATTAACTGATATGCCTCTGCTGTGTTCGGGAAAAATAACTTAGTGATCGACGCGGTGCTGCCCTCGATATATCGGGCGCTCCATCTCGCAACTGAGGAATCTTGAAGCAAACGTTTAATATATGATTCATTTGCGAAGCGGGGTGAGGAGTCTGCAAATCCTACGGCTTGCTCTATTTCCCTATCGCCTAGAAGTGTCTGGGACAACCCTCTCCTACTCTCATACATGTCGAACACCTCCTAAATACTAAGATCCACTGGCAATATTCCCGACAACAACAGGGCCGAATGTAAAAAGACGGTGCGGTACGATCTGCAGAGTTTCATCGCAAATCCTCTCTGTACGGTGTTGAGATGCATCGGAATCCCTAGTTTCTTGCCTGCTGGTGCCCATGCCGCAGCCGGGTATAGCACAATCGGCTCCACTGTAGCTATGTAGATGGATCGGATGATTTCAGAGTCAAGACCCTAGGAGATCTTGGCCACCCTAGCGATTTGCCTATACAATCCCAATGCCTTTTTGCACTGATTCGCCACGTTAAACGTTAGGCGCAAAATGGGCTTCATGTACTACGTATACTCATTTGACGAAATATAATGCTGATAACACGAACCGTTATTCATTATTACCATAACAGTTAACACTGGAATATAAATGAACTCATATTGTCGCCTCACATAACTCATACTTTAAACAGTTACTAGCAAAGTTAACTAGACTGTATTTTTTGTTTGCGCCGAACTGTAATTTTTTTTTAGACTAGCAGGTCGTTCACTCGATGATTAGTGATACGTCAGCCTATAACAACGTTGCGCTAGTTAAGCAGCTGTACGCAGCGCCACATTGCGTTCGTCACCTAAGACATAAGATGTTGAGTGTCGTTACCCACTTAGAGTAACGAGTAATTATTGAATTACTCTAGCTAAAACGCCCTTCAAACCGAATCACAGTAATGTTTGCACATTACTGTTTAGCGGCAGAAATAGACGTTGCGGTGATACTAACCTAGACAGTTTCCGGCAACAGAGATCTACCACCAGATATATATATATATATATATTTCTATTAAAGTACCTAAAAGCTAAATACTACATAAATCAAACAGATTTCGTTTATAAGGGTTTACTGTGACGAGTGAGTTTTCACTTGGTTGTAAACTACGCTCTACGTTTATTGTACTATGAATAAATAAATAAATAAATAATTCCAATAACTCATAGCAATGTGAACAGCAATATGGATTTATAGTTTGGTTCCCAGGATGTGGTCTGTTATTCAGCAGGATGCAGCTTCGACAGGTGACATTTGATATAACGTATTGCGCTCACATTTCCCATGAACAATTGTCACTAGACGTTTTTATGAAACTGGTTGTGAATGCACTTTTATAGTAAATACACCTTTTCATTTCTAAAGTTTTGCCATCAAATATTACTTAATACTACCGTCATAAATGACATATTAAAAAAAAACTACTATAGTTCCAGTGTTAAATTATTATAAAACTGATAGTGTATTTGTATGGTATTATATGCCAAAAAGTAAACTCCAAAAATATAAAACCCTGTTGTCCCCAACCTATAGTTGTTCATACTTCAGTACTTATAGCTGTTCAATAATATGTAATGACTATAAAAGTTCTCGTTTACTCGTGAAGAAGTTTCTCCCAGGTGTTACGTGTAATTGTTGTTGGAAAACGCGGATTTTCACTTTCCGTCTTCACAGAAATATTAACTACGCCGGCAACGGCTTTCACCTACTATGAATAGTTTATAATATTCAATAAAGCTTTAAACAAATTCATGAGTATGTAATGGAAATAAGCGCATACATTAAAGTAAGATTGAAAATTCATTTCCTAATATAATACAAAGTCCCAGGAATATGTCAGAAAAATAAATATTCGAAGACATACATTTCAACATATTCTTACAAAATTACACTAACAAGCCAAAAAAGTAAAATTTTATGTGATATAAAATTTTAATATATTGATGTTATCGATTAAAGCCTTAACAACATTGATACGTTTATGTAATTTTCTTTTAATTTTTGTTTCATTTTGCCTAACTATTAAATAAAATATATATTATATCTTAGTCTAAAGTAAAAATAACTATGGGTAGTTTATAAAAAGATATATAAGTTCGTTCATACATAAAGATCCAAATGTTAAGAAGGCAATATTTGAGCTCATAATTTTTTTAATTATCATAAACCAGTGATGTTAGAAATCACAGAGTAATGTTATACATATAAAAGCTTCGCTATTCCTTCCTAAAAAAAACTCCTATTCATAGTGCAAATTACTTCTGACGTTGACGCGCAAAGACGACTAACACAAGTCATTCAAATTGCTTTTATGCGAACATCGCGGAACGACTAAAACCGTACACTTCTATAGAATAGCGTTGACAAACTTTTAACTTCCAAGGCCTACGCAACAATTAAGGCCTCAACTTTTTATATAAAACGATATAAATAAACGTACATAAGATAAACAGCCAAGCTTAATTTTCGCACTGCTGGGACTCGGCGCGTCTTCTCACTAGGAGAAATATAAGGGTTATCTCATCATACTAGACCAAAATTTGTTGACAAAGTAAATCGTTAGAATAAGAAATATATAAACTTAGATTTTTATTTGTACGAAACGTATACCTCTTTTAGTCGGATTCTTTACAAAGTATCGGGGAGGCTGTGTTCGCTCCTCTCATTAAAAACGTCACCTCTGAAGACGCGGAAATTGCCGACCGCCGTAGTCCGGTGACTTCCATTCAGCTCGTGTGAGCAACACGGCCGTCTTTACATTCTAATTATTTCTATTTTTAAAGCCTTCTGCTCCAGAAAGAAGGTCTCGAGTGCATGTGAATCACTCAATCGACTGAAAGAAAATTCTAATCAACATCATCAGCCGATACACGACCACTGTTGCATACTAACCAATAGAACATACATTACAAAATAACAATATTGTACATAACAAAATAAAACAACAATATAAAATAACAAATGTCCATATTATCACACAAATAAATAAATAAATCGTTTTTATTTTATTTTTTTTTATTTCTACTCTAACTTGGACAAAAGTCAATTTAATATGAAAAAAGTAATTTCAGCTATTTAAAGTTGGTAGCAAATATTTTTATTAAGTGGTTTTTAAAATATCATTGAATAAGGTTTATCTCTTAATATTGTTCATTGTAGGTATTTTAATTTACTGGTGGTGGGTCTCTGGTGCTGGAGACCGTCTAGGTAGGTACCACCGCAGCGCCTATTTCTGTCGCCAAATAGTAGTGTGCAATCATTACTGTGTTCCGGAATTAAAGGAGTTGTTGCTGGTATACTGGGGTAACGAGATTTTACGTCTTATAACTTAAAGCGACGAGCGCAATGTGGTGTTGTGTATACCATCCTAATTGACGCCTCGTTGTTATGAGCGGTTATCTCTTACCATCAGGTGAACGTCCTGCTTGTCTCGTCGCTTAATTGTATAAAAAAAATATTATAAGTTATGCGGTACTAGTATTAAAAGAGGGTTTTAAAAGCATGTTTTTGCAAACCAAAATATTTATTTGCTTCTTTGGTTTTATTGTTCCAGACATTAGGAAGATTGACTGAGGAGTGTTCCTCGTCCAAAGCCGCCGCGCTTCATTTTTCTTCGTAAGTATTCTTTTATATCGTATTATATTGAAATCGTTATTAAACTTAAACTATTATATTACATCGTATACACGAATTTCAATGCCGGGTATAAATATACCGTTGTAGTCTCAATTTGCAACTACCTGCACAATGCATTAGTACGGTACACGTATCGGCACTTTCATCTAGTTTGATCACACCGTTAACTTGTGCAAATGTCAAGTAATTTTTTTTTTGTTATAAACACAATTGTTTAATTACCCAACGACCGTAAAGAAATTCTCAATTTGGCAGTTTTATTTTAATCTCACTCATTTAAACTAATTTTGTAAAGTTAAGCGCGGACGTGAAACTTACAGTGTAATCCGTTTATGAGAACTTTTTTGATGCAAACAGTTTCTAGATACAAAAATGAAAACCACAATTTTCATAAGTACTTTTTCGTTAAATTTTATACAATTTACACAATTTTTGTAAAATTTTTATTAAAAATATTTACTATGGGAAAGTTCCAATAATTATTAAAGAAACTAAACATATCCTTAGGGAAAAAGTCATATAGTTATATGATATGGCATCCGTTTGTTTTTATAGAAATATAATGTTATTACTTTTTAATTTTCTGGTTGTAAGCCTCTGTTGCTGGACTCCGTCCAGTTACCACCGCAGTTCCTATATCTGCCGCCAAACAATAGTATTGAAACATTATTGGTTTGCGAATTAAAGAACGTTGTAGCTAGTGAAATTACTGAGGTAAAGTGACTTCAATTCTTGTGTGTCAAGGCGATGAGTACAATCTGGTGTAGTGTATACCATCCTAACCAGCTATTACTTACCATCAGGCGAACGTCCCGCTTGTGTCGTCGCTTCGATGAATAAAAATTATTACATTTTCGATTGCTCCTAAAGTACGCAATGGTTTATTAAAAAACGTAACATACATCCGTCACTATAAACATTAGCGGAAATTAACTAGCGGGTTATGGCCAGTGACCGTACCGTACACACGTCCGATACGGCGATCGAAGCCTGGACCTGTTGCATTGAATACCAGGTTGACTAGCGGAACAGACAACTGGGCTGCACGGACTATTAACAATTTATAATCGATATGTATCTATCGTTAACCACTGATTATTGATGTACACAAAGGATTGCGTTAGGATAACTAAATTGTTGTTTTAAAACATTATCTCCTTAAATACATAAAATATAATTTTTCCCATGTATGAAATTCATTAATTGTGTTCAACATTTAATAATTACTTAACACTATACGCGATGTACCCATGTTGAACTTGAGAGAAAGTAAAGGGCCGTTAAAATTAATTGTCTTTACTTTCTCGTGACTTATTATACATGCTACAGCAAATAAAGTTATTTATATATTTAAGTACATTTACAGGCTCCTAAAATCTATATGGTTTGACATTTTAACTATTTTTAAAGGAATTAATATAAAAATCAAAAATCGGTATATGTATTTTTCATTACTTTTCGAATAACCTGTGACGCTTTTTCTTCTCTTTCGTGTACTTCATGACTGAAGGTCGTGCTTGTCCTGAAATCCTCTTATCCACGCGTCGACCAGCTGCCTCCACACCACTCTTTTCTAGGCATGTCTCAGGGTGACCCACCGACCAAATATAGACAATCTTAAGCAATGTTGGTGCCTAAGATTATCTGTATCTGGTCAGACCTTGCCTTGCCTGTATCAGTCGGTCTATGACGCTTATCTGGATAAAATTTTGCCTATTCTACAAAATCTTGTTATTAGATAATATAAATATTTAGAAATATCTGCATAAAGGAGGATGGATTGTAACGATATTTATGTACATACTCGTAACCAACAAATTTATTTAAACGAATTGTTACGGTCTGTTCGTCAAAAAAAGAATATACAGTAATTATATTAAATATTACTATATTTATCATTATAATTACTCTTATAAATTATTTACCTCCTTTTTTCTCGCAGTTTACCTTAAAATCTGATTGTAAACCTTAAGTGGCATTCTCGTATAATTAATACAGTTATATAAATTCTGTGATAGTTCTATTGAAGAAATTAGGCCCGCATCTACGCCGATTTAGTTTCATCGTTGGGCATGGGAAATAATAAAATGTCATTAATTAATTATACTTATGACGCGCAATAGAAACTTAAGTATGATTCATAAATTACGGTAACAACGAGCGATCGTAACGTTTGTTCACGATTACGAATTATGAAATAAATGAAAATACGTTTGCTGGAGTTCAACGTACGGTAATGACAAAAATAACATGCTCATTGCTCTCGCTTTCATCTTAACGTTTAGCAGCAGTCATTCGAACTGTTACTCCAACTATACCTTGTCCGATATTTTTGTAAGCTAAATATTAAAAAAAATACACGGAATCGTTATGAATAAACTAGGTCTAAATTTTACGTATACATTTACATTCCCAGATCGGCATTATTCATCCTGACTGTATTACCGTTTCTCAATTTTTATATTTATCAAATATTTACAATATGCACTAGAGTATTTGACAATAGTAAGTACTGTGCACCCAATGTGCCAAGCAGGTTAGAATATTCCACC
Organism: Ornithoptera priamus; assembly: GCA_029034505.1. Classification (NCBI taxonomy): domain Eukaryota; kingdom Metazoa; phylum Arthropoda; class Insecta; order Lepidoptera; family Papilionidae; genus Ornithoptera; species Ornithoptera priamus. The sequence continues at coordinate 131,859 of JARDWD010000380.1, forward strand.
ACCACTTTATTTTTGGAGCGTCAAAACCGAATCATTTAATGTTCTTAAAAATTTTATAAATCCTTTACATTAAAAAACAAATCTCCGATGCGAACATCACGAGATTGATTTTATTAACTTACAAAGCAAAATAAACTAACATCGCAATTCATTTTGCGGGAGGTGTCTAAAATATTGAATAAGTTTTTGTATTTGAAAATCATCAAATATCGATAGATCATTTTTTTTTGTTTTTTTTTTCAGGTTCCAGAGCCAATGCTCGTGATGTTGCAATTAAATGAGAGCATAAGATAGCCACTGTGTGGCATCACAGCATGGGTGCAAATATGGGCAAGAACTCGAGCCTGCTCGACGCACTCCCGTCCACACAAGGCACGCTACACGTCGTGATGCTCGGCCTGGACTCTGCGGGCAAAACGACTGCTCTCTATCGTTTGAAATTTGATCAGTACCTCAACACCGTCCCGACCATCGGTTTCAATTGTGAAAAAGTGAAAGGAACTATAGGGAAATCAAAAGGTGTTAACTTTCTAGTGTGGGATGTCGGTGGCCAAGAAAAATTAAGACCGCTCTGGAAATCGTATACACGATGCACCGACGGCATTATATTTGTACTGGACTCTGTCGATGTAGAGAGAATGGAGGAAGCCAAAATGGAACTTATACGAACAGCAAAATCGCCGGATAATGCCGGTGTGCCGATACTGGTTTTAGCTAACAAACAGGACTTACCGGGTGCGAAAGAACCTAGAGAGCTGGAGAAACTTTTAGGACTGCATGAACTAGTTTCGTCTCCGCACGGTTCACGCGACGCGCATGCGTGGCATGTGCAACCCGCTTGTGCGATCACAGGAGAAGGGCTCCATGAAGGACTAGAAGCCCTGTACGAAATGATATTAAAAAGAAGAAAATTAGCGAAGTTACAGAAAAAGCGAGTCAGATAAACGTTACATATGGCAGAAGATGATACTATATTGTTGACGTTCGTCACTAATCAGTGCAATGAACTTTTATGAAATCCTTGAGGAGTTTTATTAAGATATCGATAGTGTAACGACGGATGAAACACCAAATATTGTTTTTACTGTAGATGTTAAACGTCTTATAAAAAAAAAACTCCATCATAATGTTGCTCAAGTTATGTCGAACATTTTGAAGGGAACTAATATTTTTAATAATGAAATTAGCAACTAGTCATTTTCTTTTGAAAATAGCTGGTTAGACGATGATGATGGAGAATGTGAAACATATTTTGTTGCAGTTTACAATATTTTACAGCTTTTACAATTTAATCAAATAAATAGTTTCCTGAAAGGCGAGTAATTAATAAAAAATAAAATCATCAAATGTATTTACTTTGTACCTTTATTCAGTGGCTCCCCTTTGTGGGACCATTAGGGTAACAAGATATCGAGTGTATCATTTATAATATCTATGTCTGTACGTGTTTCGCTTATTATGTTAAAGATAATAGTTGTGTAGAACATGTAGCGCTTTCACCGAATCTGTAATTTAGTGGCTAAATAACTATATTGTCCTTATTTATTAGATCCTTTCCGTTTTGATTTTAATACTAACATCCTCACAAACCGTATTTCTGAATAATTAAAAATATTGTTACATTATGTTGTACATAGACATTATTTGGTTTTAAAAAAAATTGGGTTATAAGAAAAAATTTGTTGCGGGACAGAATTCAGGTTCCCAAAAATATATTTCGATCCATGTAGATTTCATTGATTTGATTCTTTAATTACATAGACCATTTTTTTCAACGCAGCGACGAAGTAAGCAAAATGTTCACTTGTGATGTTAAATGATAAATACGTCTGCTCATACTATTACGGCGCTAGCAAGGATAGTATACACTACACCACATTTAAGTTATTGCTTTGAGGTAAGAAGTCTCATTACCTGAGTAAATTCATGTCAGCTATAACACTTTTTAAACCGGATAACAATATTATTTGGCTCTGCTGTTTGACTGCAGAAATACAAGCAGCGGTGGTATCTACCTAGACGGTCCTGCCATGAGACACCTACCACAAATAAACAACAAACTTTGCACCAGTTCATCTAATATACTCAAGCTCTAAATTTATTTATAATTAAACAAATGATAAAATAAAATTTTCAAAGAAGCTTTAATTCTTAAAAAACATTAAAGAATAATACATACATAGCCCGCAAACATGTTTACCTATTTATTGTGAATTTTTTGTTATTTATTGATTTTCTTTTAAAATTTTAATGGTAGGAATTAAGGAACATAGTAATTAAAGGCTTTTACCAGAGTTTATGTTACTCACCTTGTAAATATGTAAATTCCAAGTAGTTATTTATCAATACCAAGAAACCAAACATTTGTATTATGAGTAGTTATGTAAATTTTGTTAATATAAATATTGTTTTATTAAGAGCACACAAAATAAAATAATATGTTTTTTTTTATATTTCATGGATGGTTTTCGAACTTCCCCTTAATAAATTCTGTTTACAATAACTTCGTGTTTTAATTTAAATATTTTTGTCCACTTTACCCGTACGTCCGCTAAATGTGACAGGTTTTAAATCTCTGAATAAGAAACCTTAAGAAAAGAAATTCTTGTATCTTCTAAGATTAACACATTGTTGGGAATCTATTCTAATTTACGTGTTGACCTTTTAACAGGAGATTTATTTCTGTGCTGTTTTTTGTAAAGAGGACAATTAGGTGCCGCAACAATAGGAGAAAATCCATGCGCTCGAATTAACTCTTTCTCTAATCTGTAAAAGAGTCGCAATTCTTTAGCAGCATTAATAGCGTGTTTCGCTTTGTTTCGATCCGTTTGTAAACATATATTTATTGCACGGCGTACGGTGTCACTATGTAGAGCTTCTAAATGTTTCGAATACTCCATATAAAACGACTCTAACGCTGCCGCCACAGTTTTAAAATCTTTGTTCATTGGCTTTTCCTCATAAACTTTCTCATAGCAAAAATCAAGATGTAAAGATAACTTTAAAACGTCTAATGTACCAACACTTTCATAAAATAATCCATGTAAAACTTTAAAAAATTTTTCTCTTAGAAAAATACATTTCTGTTCACTAAATTCTACGAGGCTTTTAAAGTATGTAATTGTTTCGCTAATAATCGCACTTTCTTGCGCTATTGCATCTTTTAGAGAAATAATATTATGGTTTAACATTTTAGTTATTGGAGAAAAATGGGAAACATGTGTAAAATGATCTAGCTGGTGTTTTTCTATTGTTTCAAACACATCCGTTAAATGTTTAGGATCAGAAAAGTATAAGGCAGGCTTCACTAATTTACTACAGCATTCTTTGCGTAATTTTTCATAAATAACTGTAAAAGTATCTTCTTCGCTTGATATACCTAGGTCAAAACCCATGGCCTCTATTTCAACGGATCTAGCAAAATCTCTGTTTTTAGCACGCCAGGAAGGAGGAGATAGATAATACAGAAACCTACCATACTTTTGTTGCAAACTGTATTTATAATCTAGCCCTATAATTTTTGACATAATTAAAAATTTTTCACTCGCTAAATATTCTAGTTCAGAATTTATTTTGTCAACATTTGATAACAATTTATCTCCTTTGTTTAATAATATCATGGAGTTCTTGTAATCCTCCGAAATAAAAGCGTCAAAAAATTTTGCTTGTTCCGTTAATTTCCTTAAAGATTCATTATAGATTTCCAATTCCATTTTTCTTTTTTCGTCAATATTCAAAATAGATTCTCTAATCTGGCCAAGTTCCTGTTTCATTCTTAACTGCCTATTTAAATACGTCTTAAACGATTTGTACTGTATTTTCATATGTTTAAATGAGCGACCATTTACGCTATTATAGAAATCTTCATCATAATCTAATATAGAGGTTATTTTTTCAGAAGAATAATCAACATGTAAACGTTGACGTAAATCTGTACTGATTATTTTGTGTTTGTCATATAAAGGTATTGCAAGCCGTTTTTTATGCCTTAGACGATCTTGTAACTTTGAGTAAAATTTATACGAAAGTAAAGCACAGTAATTCTTTAGTTGAAATACCGGAAGTGGTTTGTCTTCAGTAATTGCATATGCATTCAAAGTACTTTCTGAAGGTATCTGTATAATTCTAGAATGTTCTCTTTTTGGAATCCTACCAATAAAGTGTTTTTCACGAATATTTTTTTCTTGTTTCAAATGCTCTCTCTTGCATATATTTATAACAACAGAATGTGAATCTTCATCCATTTTTACTATTAAATGACCAAGAAACTGATATGATTGAGAAATAATGAAACATTATTAAAAACCATCGAGATTTGAAAAAAATGTGAAACATTTTTAAAACAATGCAAACATTACATGTTATAATTAGTCCGACGGTTTGTAATTTGCGAAAACAGGTTTTACATAATTAATATATTCTTTAAGAAAAGGCGTAGGATCCATTCCTTCACACCATTCTGTAAAAAATATTAAACCATCTTTCTCTTCTGGTGTTAATTTATATTTTGTAGATTTTACGACTTCTTCGTTACCTTGCGCAGAATCTTTCATATCAACATACGTTGTTTTTTATCTTTTTTATTTTTAACCTTGGTAAACACTGGTCTTGAAAATTTTGCTGGAGGTAAGAATGCTTTATTCATAGCATTTGTCATTTCTCGAAATGCTCTTAATTCTCTTTGAGCCTTATACGCGTTTGTCATTGTTTTTAAATCTTGTGAAAAGAAATCATTTCTTGCTTGATTAACAATTTTAAAGTCTAAAGAATCTAACCGCAAATTATAGTCTTCATACATGACCTCTAAAATCTTCATTGGATCATGTAAACTTTGATGACCTTCTTCGCATTTACCGAATATTTGCTCGTAAACATACTCTATACAAATTTTCAATTTCAAAGTATCGGGACTAGCAACGCTTTCATAGAAAATATCGTTCAATATACGGAAAAACTTTTCTTTTAAATGGTGTTCATTGTAGTTTTCTCTAGCTATTTCATGATTTATACCGTCTATATAAAATTGAAAATATTCCAATTCTTGTTTTGTTGCTTGTTTCAATTGCTTTATTCTTTCTAGTAATAATCGAAAAGGAGCATGGGTTTTAGACAGCTGAATCAAATATTCTCTACTCTGTAATTCCATAGTGCGAAACAAATATATCATTTGTTCTGGCTTTTTGAAATACATATGTGCTGGTAAAGGATTTTTGAATTCAATATTTGCCATTTCCACAATTTTATCGATGTCCAAAGTGTCAACCAAATCGTTATCTGTAGCAAATTCACCCGACTCAAATTGTAGAGATCGAATTCTCCCTCGTAACGACTCATCATACAGTTGCCTCCACGAAAGAGGAGCAACAAATAATAAAAATTGCCTGTATATTTTTAAAATACCTCTAATCGCATCTAGTTTAAAAATGAAATTATTAAGTAGGGTCAAGGCGGAAACGTAATTCAAAAATTGTACATTTCTTGAAACTAATTCGGCATAAGTTTTTTCAGCTTTTGCAACCTTTTGACACGCCTTTTTGTAATCTTCAGTTAAAAATTTTTGAAAATCTTGTATATGATGCTTTAAGTTACGTACAATAATATCATGTGCAGTCGATTCTTCCACTATGCTCTTTTCAACGTTTAAAATCAAATCACGACGATAACCAATTTGTTGGCGATTCATTGCATAACTTCGTATATTGTTTAAATATACTTTTATGTCATCAAAACATCGCAAGGGCCTACCTTCAATAACAGTGTAAAACTCAGGATGAATCTCAACTACTGCTTTCACGTCATCTATTATGTCGTCAATGAAGAGTCTTTCTGAAATGTCTCTTGTAGCAGCGATTCGTAAATTGTCTTTCATTGGCAGAGGCTGTGCTAATCTTTCATTCGTATAATTCTTTTCTTGTTGATCGCTATATTTAATGTAAGAAAGAAGTTTATCAGACTTCGGCAATCGAAACGGCGCGGTTTTCTTTTTCTCTGTTCTTTCGCGTACTGCATGGTAACGATTAGTAAAGTAATGTTGAGTATTCGGTACATATCGCCGTCTAAATATTATATCCAACGTTTTTAACGGAACCATGGGTTTACGCTCTTTTTTAAGGCACGACATTATTTACGAATAACTTATATAACAATAATACTCTAAACTTTAAATATAGTAAAAATGTAATGCATAACAAATATATTGCAAATTCTATATGTCTTCTGCCAATGCTAACGTCAAAATAATAAAATAAATAATTATTAAAAGACAACAAAAAGTTTCAAATCTAAGAGTGGTGTAACGTGAAGAACGCAATAGTTTTTAGAACTATTCATTTATGATGAATCTGAGGTTTGATTTTACAGCTGATTATTTTTTATATTACGTTATAGAAAATAATACTGTTTTATAAAATAAAATATTGCGGTCTGTTTTCTTTTTTCCATATAGTGTTTAACTGTACTTTCAATAATAAAAGAAACATGTAGAATTCAGTCCCAGTATTTCCTTCAAATATTTTAATTTCCGTTTACGTGTTTTTTAATTATATTAGCATTATTTACTAAATAAACTCAGTTGCAAATATCACTAATGTTTTATATATTATTAGTAATATAAAATAAAAGTCTTTATACTTATTATGTTCTCGTAGATAAATCAGCCGCAGAAAACATTGTATAGACTTTAACTCTTAAATAAATAAATATTTAAATAAATTTTAATATTTATTAGCATAAATAATGAGCCACTTGTTGATGTACTACAGGTGACTGAAAACATGTACGATTAACTAATCACTTCAGTGGCAAGTTTGCTCCTCAAAAACTATAAAGAATACATACAGTAATAACGCTATTATTTCTAGGTATCACTATTTACCGGTTAGATTATCTAAAAAATCACTTTTTATTAATATTATAAGATGATTTTAATCTTTTACTCAATTTGTCTACGTCTCTTAACAGTTTTGCAGCTTCTTTCGCTTGTTTGATTTCTTTTGTGCCATCGTCATAAGTCTTTCTCTCGATAAACTTAATAACATTTACATCAAAGGCAGAAAGGTCCAACATTATTGTGTCATATTCATGCTCTAAAGCAAGAACTTGATCTAAAAGGCTAAGTTTAGTTTCATTGGGACTTATTAATTGTTCGTAAGTAAATTCCACATAAGTGCTAATTTTTAAAACAAGTTCTGAAGAAACTAAAAATTTTATCTTATCTTTCAACATTCTGAAGAATTCCTGTTTAAGTTCTTTTTCTCTTGCATAATTGTTATTTATATTCTCTTCAATTTCATTAATCTAAAAACATAAATAATCTTTTATTAATAACTTCTTCAATTAAAAAAGGTTTTTTATTATGCCATTGGCTAACACCCAACCTTTTTTGAAATAAAAAAATAACCTTAATATAAAATGAGTATGATATAAAAACAGAACCAAGTGTGGCTCGAATACTCTCTATCTTATATGTTGTTCAGTGAAACACAGTAATGCTGTTATATGGCCCAGATTTACAATACAAAAATGGAGCCTAGACATAATAGTACTAAACCCAACCACCTTCCAAACTGCTTTACATGAAATACAGTAAATTGAGCAAAATTTGTTGAGCTCCATTAACTTGCACAATACTTGTAATGAACAAAACACTAATATCTTAAATAGTAAAACAGTACCTTATCTTGTACATGATCCAATTCCAATCTAAGTAAATTCTTGAGACGACCGACTGACTTTAAAAATTTATTCTTTTCACATCGTAATTCCTCGGTTTTTAAAAGATAATTCAAGTTTTGCATTTCTAATGTTTGAAAACTTTCTATAATTTGGTTAGGGCTTTGATAATATAGTTGAGGCGGAGGTAATTCTTTAATTTTTTCTTTTATAACTTGAACTTTTGTTTTACTAAATATGTCAGAATTCATAACAAAAAATTCCAAATGACCTGTTATCAATTTAGATTTGTTATTTTCTTGCCATAACACCGGAGCAGCATTGTAAAGAAAGTTTTGAAACGATAGCAATATTTGTAATGTCTCGTCAATATATTGTATCTTGGATTTCAGTGATGCTAGTTCATAACTTGCTTTTTTATTTTCTTCAAGGTGACATGCTAATTTCTTATCTAAATTATCACACTTTTTCATTACAATTATTGTTTTATTGTTATCGTCTGCTAAAAATTTGTTAAAACTCTCATGACATTCATTAAAATATTTGGACGCTGTTTCGAAAACTTTTTTCTCTGATTTTACGGTCTTGTTTATACGCAGTATCTCGTCTAAGATAAAGCCATGGAGTGTTCGTTTTAAAGCTATTTCTTTAATATTCTGTTTATACTTACGAATCGAATTATCGGAACGGATTGGTCTTCCATCTACTAAAGAATAAAATTCAGGATCTATATCTAATATTGTCTTAATATGGTTATCGTTTTGTTCTTGTATTAGTGGAAGTTTAACACATGATTTCTTCGAAACATTTTTTAATAACAATTTTCTATCCATCATCAAACACAATCTTATAACTCCTTCTGAGTATTCAATATCATAAGGCTTAGTTGGTTCAATATAACCATAGTAACACATTCTTTTTTAACTTAACTACAGGTTGATATTTGTAACATACTTTGGCAACTCTGATGTAAGTAAGACAAAAGGAGGGTTTACAAAAACTTTATTTATGTATAGTTAAGTTATTCAGGTACTATTTGCGTTTAAAACACATTTATTAAAATTTAATTTCAACATTGACTTTTAATTTAAAATATTTAATTTTAAACCAATCCATGATAGATTCTAATCATCACTAAATCTAAAAAACAACTTCTAATAAACGAAATAAAAATTATCCCTTAGCTTATTCGCTAAGGTAACATTTTGAGACGATTTATTCCGAACTTTTAAGATTCATAAAATAATTGTTTGCATTAGAAAAATTTACTAAATGACTAGATAACGTGTACATGATTAAGTAAAGCAAAATCAATAACAAAAAAATATAAACTAATGAATGTTGGGAAAGCTTCAATCACTTTCGGAACTGCCATCGCTTTTTTCTTCGTCTTCTTCACCTTCCTTTCCTTCTTCATCCACGTGTTTCTTAACCATCTCCCAAGGCATAACCGGCAGCGGTTCCACAAACGAATCATCTACTTTAAGCTTGTATAACAAACGAGGAGTATATTGAGTTGGCAAAGGCCAAACATTTTCTAAAACAATAAATTTTTTTAATCAGTAACTAATTTACAAATAGATTATTCTATAAAGTGCATGAACTCATTCTTACATTCTGAATTTTTTAAAAGTAATTTAATAATATTGACTATTTTACCAAAATAGAAAAAGTAGTCATCAACTCTTCTATGCAAGTGCACGATACGATGAAGATCTAGAATATGTTTTGATTCTAGCAGAAAATCCAAAAGTGTAAGCTCAGGCAAAGTTTCTATTTTTGGGTCCACTGCACTTAAACCTTCAAAAGAGAGCTAAAACCCAAAAAAATCTAAAGGAAAGAGTAATAGTTAATAATCTTATGTTGTAATTATATTTAAGGCTCCTTACATCCGGATCACTTTTAGCTAGAATACAAAGATTTTTGATTTTGTCGAGAAAAATCCGTAATTGTTCCATATGGTCGGAAAGGGGCCCATACACATCTAAGACACCAACGAGCGACGGCGGTCGCGCAGTTAAAGCCCGCCATCCGTTGAACATGAGCTGTTAAAAATAATAAAAGGTATGACGTAATAATATATATTTTTTTATTTTGGCAAATTAAAAGAAAAATCTAACAAGACTACTCCGTTTAAATATAATCCTGCCAAAGTGCACCTGTGTAAAAAAGGTTAAAGGTCAGAAGCATGAAACGGTATAGGTACAAATACTCTCCTCATCAACCGAATAAATCCGCCGAGTTCCTTTATATTTAACAGTCAGCGATAGTGACTTAGTTCCTTGCACACGGCCACTAAAAGCTTACATATCGGCAATATCCACAAAACAGGAATTGTAGCCATTTTTTACCTAGCGCTTTACTTTTGTTACTATAAGAAATGTCGGCATAAACTATCAGTCGCTTATATAATAAATATGTTAATATTTCAATCGTAATAAATCGTTACGCTTTGATTACATACTGTTTGTATAGAATGGTAAACTAATAACATTTTTAATCGTTTAAAAATCTTTATTTCTGGTTTCGGCGTGTCTGTATGTTCCATTGGAAGCCCTTCTTCTGTTTTATCTTCTTCTTCTTGTTCTTTCGCCATTCGCTGCAGCCATTGCGTTTCAAGACTAAATAGAAATCTTAGCTGCCGATGAACCGTGTCTTCTGATCCCTAACAAATTTGATTTTTAAAAGAATAACATTAAATAAATGTTACATATATCCAACGTATATTGCACAGACATTTTATTGTATATATTTTTAGTTATGTTATACTTTTATTATATTTCTGTTTTATAATAGGAAATTGATTAGGATATGATGTGATGTAAATATTATTTAAATATATCTACAATATATAATAAAAGAAAATTAATTTTAGGAAAACAAAAGATTTTCATATTTGAATTAAACAAATATTTCTCACCTCAATAACATGAACAAAAAAGTTGTCGTACACTAACAACAAACCGTTAACATTTATCTCACAGTAACTAGAATTAACATCAGTCACAGTCTTTGAAAAGATCTTTATGACATCTTCCGTTTTCAAAGTATGTTCGCCGGCGTAAATCATACGGATTGCATAGGTTTGCTAAACGGAAAGAAAAAAAATTGGTTAAAATCTATTAAGGCGCCCTATGTGATATTTAGATCACTGATAGACCCAGAAAGATAAATAGTCTTCAGTGGCAAAAGGATAAGCCACATGGCTCGAAGAACTGTCGGTCGAATGGCCAGCAAAAACTACGAACAGTGACCGTATACCAGTAGACGCAGAGTTGACACGCACCTTAATAGGTGCACCTAATCTGATGAAGGTCGCAAGAAACAGCTGGGTCTGAGCATCGCAGGTCCGAAAGGTTTGAATATCCTTGGAAGAATTCCATGTTTAACAGTAGACTAAGCAAAAACGAAATATGTACTATTATTTTATAAAAGATATTATTAATAATACGGACCAAACTTTAAACTGAGATTATAAAATTTAGAAGATTTATAAATCAGTATTTTGAAATCTTAAATATAAATCTTGTAAATTACGAACCAACCCAACGCGCACAAAGTTGTCTTCTACGATATCTAAAATAGAGGTGGTGTCGAGCTCAGGTAATGCCATGTCCCAACATTAAACATAATAAATTAAATTACAAATTTAACACTATCCACAATAACTTTAAACTAGTAACAATTGTCATTGTGTTGTTATGGAAACGGCTTCTAAACGTTAAAATATTTATAGATTATATATAATTATATCTTCAATACAATCTCGTTTTTCTTTTAAACCACATTTTCGAATAATTATTTAACAGCCACGTAAAAAAGGGATGTACAGATTATCAGACTTAAAAATTTTTGAAGTACGAAACATAAAACTGGTATTTTCTAAAAATAAAACCCTTTCTATAGTTTTAGTAACTTTAGGGTTTATAACGTATTTGAATTAATTATGAACATCGAACACATATTAGACAAAAAATAAAATTTTTAAAATTTAAATTGAACATTTCATAACCAATTTTCCATTGGTTATACATTATCATCATCCCCTAAATAATCGCTCTACAGCCGCTTCTTTAAACGTACTCAATAAATGATGGGAAATTACAAATAATTTTCATTATCCGTGAACACCTTTATTTTATTTTTATTCTACTAAGCAACAGGATGAGCGAGAAGTTACTGGTAGCAGATTTCTTTTACCTTCCAGGTGAGAACCACCGCAACTCCTATTTTGGCCGCCAAGTAATGCTACTACTAGGTAGCTAGAGAAATTAATGGGGTAACGAGACCTAAAAACCTGTCTAAAGGCGACGAGCGCAATGTGGTGCAGTATATATCATCCTAACTAGGTCTAGTAGGTAACCTTATGGTCAGGCGTATCACTTACCATCAGGTAAACATCCCGTTGTCCCGTCGCTTAGTTAAATAAAAAAAAACTATCAAGAGATATTTTTTGTTATCAAAACAACAAACAATCACAAATCTCTTAACGCAGTAGCAGGGGTGGTACCTTCTTAGACAGTCTCCGACAACTTAAATTAGACCAATTAAAAAATATTTCTTTTTAAATACGTTATATTAATTTAAAAAATTCATTGAAGCATTTAATTCTTTACAATCACAGAGTTTAAGGTATTATAATTATTATTAATATTTTACTGATGTATAACTAACTACAAGAGGTTTAACATTGCAGTAAAATATTGGGGGATCTAAAGAGCAACAGAAAGACTATTAAAAAAAACAAGAAAACATTTTGTTATTGTTATTTAATACATGTAATCTAACTATGTTCCAAAATTAAACTAAATATTATACTACTGGTGAACTACCCCTTATTAATAATAATAAATAGCCCACTTAACAAGACAGCTAGGACTTGGGAGTCTTCTCTCATTAGGAGAGAATAACCATTTATCCACCATTCTAAAGCATATTGGCGGATTTCACAATGAGCCGAGCCTTAACAACTACACCACTACTTATTAATATCGATTATATCTATTAAAATTGTTACGACTGCGTAAAGTGTTCCATTGTTTATTTGATTTCCATCCATAACTGGGTTTCGAACCATACTTTATTTGATGCTCTTTATTTTTAGACAATTTAAAAGTTTTCTCCATTTCCTTTAATTCTTGTGGTACTTCCTGAAATAAAAACAAACAAATTAAAAGTGTTAATATTGAGTTATTATGAAGGTTAGATAATGGTGGTATCTCTTCCTAGATACCTAGGTAGGTATTATGTCAGCTCCTACTTCTACTCTCAAAAGAGTCAGCAAACATTAGTGTATTTTAGATAGAAGATTGCAGAAGTGACTAACCTGACTTACCATCTAGTGTTTTCAAGGAACAAGCAAGTTACCTTAACAAGAGCCACATTGTTATGAGTAAACAAGCTTACCATCAGGTGAATGTTTCATTTGTCTTGTTGCTTTACAGAATTAACAAAAATTCTAATAATTTTTTTAAAAAAAATCTATTAATTTAAATTAACTTAATTAAAATATTCAATTAATTTATTAGAAAAATTTCTTTGCATCACCATCAGTCAATAAATGTTCATTTCTGGACATAGGCCTCCCCCAAGGACCTCCACATTGATCACTCCTGCGATGACCACATCCAGCAGCTTCCTGTGGCTCTTACCAGATCGTCGGTCCACCTTGTAAAGGACCTCCCAACACTGTCTACAGTTACATAGCCACTACTGGAGAAAGTTACTGCCCCAACAGCTTCAAATGTCATTGATATCAAAAACAATAATAAATTTAAGGAAAATGTTTATTCTTTACCTGGTTAGCTTCTTGAAGTACAGATATTAAGCTCTTTGCATGTCTTGCATCAGCATCACATAAAATTGTATGAGATGCACCTTTATTCTGTAAGCGACCAGTTCTTCCAATTCTATGAATATAATCCTCTGAAGTGTTAGGGAAGTCATAATTGATAACATGTGTCACTCCATCAACATCTAAAAATTTAAAACCATCAAGTACTAGACTAGAAATATTGCCAATATGTTGTAACCAGCAGAATGCAGAACAGAATATATATTCTATATAGTAAACTTTCAGTTGTATTTTTATTGGTGTGAGAATAATAATCATGGATGCGCTTCATATGGGCAAATAAGCACTGCATATCCTAGCTCTCGAAACATATCTAAACAATAACCTCTTAAGTCACTCCAAAGGTGTAAAACTATGCTGAATTTGAATTGCTAAATATATTTTTAACTATAGATAAAGAAGCACAGGTATGGTATGGTGCTGAGATATGCCTAATCTATAAAATTGTATCCTCCTATGGACAATTCATACATTCATTTAATTCAAAAATATTTAATCAGAATAGTATGAGAACATTCTCTAGCTGATAGAGAAATACTTTCCAATTTCATCACAATGTTTTTTACATGTGGTAGGTCTCTATTACTGAAGACTATTGGTAGGTACCACCTCAGCACCTATTTTGGCCGCCAAGTCAGTTTGAAGGGAGCTATAGGTGGTAAAATTAATGTAGTAAAGAGAATACATTATATATCTCAATGTGGTGCTGTGTATATCATCCTAACTAGTACCATATTGTTATGGGCATACTTATCACTTACCATCAGGTGAATGATCCCCATGTCTCTTAGTTTTGTAAATAAAAGAAATTCTTATTATTTTTGTTTAACCCATGCCCTATATACACCATTAGCACTAATATTTAAGAGTTTAATTTATATCATAAATTTTACCTACAGCAATTGATCATATAAAATATGTAACCAATTAGAAAATAACCAAACGCCAAAAGTTAATTGATTTACTTACCAAGACCTCTGGCAGCAACATCTGTTGCAACAAGAATGTTAGTTTTCCCATTTTTGAATTTATTTATTATTGCATCTCTTTGGTTTTGTGTTCTATCCCCATGTATACCAACAGCTGGCCATCCATTTCTTTTAAGTGCCAAAGTCAATGTATCCACAAATCTTTTGGTATTAGTAAATAATAAAATTTTTCCAAAACCTTGTCCAGATATGTCATGCATTATTTCTTTTAATCTGGAAATATAAATAATTCTGACTATTATGAAAGACACTAATATAGTTTGAAATTTTGTTTTAAAAAACCTAGCCAGTGAAAAAAATAATCATGAAACTAAGAAAGATTCCTAATAAAGCACAAAAATAAAATTAAAACACCTATAATTGAGAATAAACAGAATCTAAAAATAGCATTAATTGGTTTTCACACCTAGTAGTAACTATTTGTAAAAATATATCATTGTCATGGTTGTAATTTAAATGAATAGATAAATACTTACTTTTCCATTTTATTCTCCTGTTCACAAATGTAAAAATTCTGTTGGATATTATGATTTGCTGATAACTCTGTTGATCCGACATTAACTTGTACAAACTCTCCAAGATAATCTTTGGCTAAATGTTCTACTTCTTTAGGCCATGTGGCAGAAAACATAAGAATTTGTCTTTCACATGGAACTCCTTCTAATGCCTCTCGGATTTGTGGTTCAAAACCCATATCCAGCATTCTGTCAGCTTCATCTAATACAACATATGTGCATCTACTTAAATTTGTTGTTTTACTGTTAATAAAATCATTCAATCTTCCTGGTGTAGCTATTAATATGTCCACACCATTTTGCAATTCTGCTGCTTGTACATTTCTGCTTACACCACCGTAAATGCACAAACAACGTACATTTAATAAAGTTTCAAATTCTACTGCTACCTCTTCTATTTGTCTTGCTAATTCTCTAGTAGGTGCAAGTACTAAAACTCGCGGACTACGACCTTTTCTCGTCTGCTTTTCTTTTACATGCACTACTGCAGGTAAAAGATAGGCTAAAGTCTTTCCAGTACCAGTCTGCGCTATACCAACAAGATTTTGTCCATTTAATGCAACTGGCCACCCCTGTGATTGAATTATTGTAGGTGTAATAAGACCTTTTTTATTTAAATATGTTTTAATATAATCTGGGAATCCGCACTTTTCAATGTCACAGTAAGGACTGGGTACATTCTCACCAATCACAGTAATTTTATGCTCCTTATAATAATCTAGATTTTTCTGTTCGGTTTTAATGCAATAAAACCTCTCCGAAAGGTTTCCAACATATGCAGTGGAAACCCTTGCGTAAGTGTTGTTTGTAAATAAAATATTTTGTTTTTTCACAACATTTACTTGATTTTGATGAACTTGTTTAACACTTTGAAAGATTCTGAAATATAATCGGAAAGTTTTAAAACATGTTTCGTTATACTATATATACCTTATATATATAACCTTACTATTTAATGGTACATTATCGAATACTTACGATTTAAAAGCATTTTTACGTAAAGTCATTACTGTTAAACTATTTAAAGCCATTATGTTTGATTTTTAATCAATAACTACAACATAACCTATCATGCATTATTTGAAGAATGCGCCATGGAATACATTGGATGTAACAGTTTATATGAAAACATGGCGCAACACTCTACAGAATACAAATATTTTAAATATCAATATTTGTATATTGAAATTTATTGGAAAATTACGCAAAACAAATATTGTTTCTGTTTAACAATTCCTAAAAACAAATATAGCACTCGCTAAATTCTGTAAGGTGCGGGACATTATTAATCATGTATATTAACACTATTATGTGAAAACATATTTAACGTGACAGATTTTTAAGATTTCATAATTTCGTCACTCCTTGGAAGAGGCCTATGTTTAATAACTGCGAGCTAATGATGATTATGTTGAAAGTCACGATAACATCTATTAATAAATATTCCACGAAAAAATTCAAGTTTTTTAAAAATATATGAGAATAGCAAATAAAGAATGTACACTCTATGATGTTTAAAATGACATTAGTTTGATTGAACGTTGTCACAAATTATAACGTAATAGATCATTTCAACCGAACGATGACCAATGCTGTGTCACTTGTAATATGTTCCACAAAGCACTATCTTGCGAGTCCAGTGGATTTAACAGTCACCAATCCGCTTGCCAAGGATAGCGACTGTGTCAAAATCCTTGTGGCAAGTCATAAATAGTGCCTATTAATATAAAAGATTAAAACAATTGCGTCTCAAATTAAATATTAGCTACAAAAATACTTTAAATGTAAAATGTGTAAAATTGATAAAATATCATAGGGTTAGCCTTTTCGTAACTACGATACTGCTGATGACATACTTAACTTAGAACACTACTTTTATTGTACTCTACCCGTTTAAGTTAATAAAAATAAAGCGCCACGTGGTTAGAAAAAATAAATTTATATGAATAAAGTCGTTCTGGATAGGCAATTTGGTAAACGGTATTAGCTAAAAGACGTTTTCTATTATCTTAGCCGATCCTAGTACTCGCTAATCCAAATTCCACAAGCAAATAACGAACGCATTAGAATTTTTAGGTTTAGTGGTTAGTAATTCTTTCATAGAGGCCACAAAAGCGCATTAAAACATGGTATTGCAGGCTGCAACACAAAATTAGGCAATGATTTTTTTCCGAATAACTATGAAATATGTTATACGTATATAATTTCCTAACAAACCCAATTTTACTAATAGGTGTGTACCTTTCTTAAGACGGTTCAACTCTAAATCTGGCGGGCCGCTGGTCGAATACAATTGGGTCACCAAGCCTAATTTATTTGAATTATAAATACAGATTTTGTCAAAAAATATTTTTTATTCTACCTCCATTAAACGTTTTAGTGCCTGAACAATTTTTGCAGGAAAAGACAGGTAGACATGTTTACATTTATAATAATTAGCAACGGGTAAGAAAATAAAAATGCGTATGATAGATTAAATTATTTATTCTAGTTATTAGCAGATCAGTGAACAAACTGGAATGATGCCCCATATTTGGTATAACTCCCTCAACACGAGAATTTTAAATCTTCTGTAAACTGAATGAATGGTGGCCGCAGACAAAGTAAAGCACGAGCTAATCCTCACTAAAATATCACAGAAAAAAATACCGCCTAAGAATAAATTAATGTCACATTCACTCACAACACGTTAATCTAAGATTATGTAGGTTTACACGGGAGCTACGTGAAGTACGTTTTTAATTGTGGGACAAAGTGTAAATGATGTAGGCAAGTCTTATTTTCTATTCTTGTACAAACAAATCATTTTTCCTATGAGGATTTGCTACTTAAAAATAGTTAATAATCATTAAATCTCTTATGTCCGCCGCCACCACCTCCATTGTTCCTGCCAAAACTGGTTCCGCGTCTGAAAGAACCGCCGCCTCCACGTCCACCACCATATCTATTCCTGTTCCAGCCTCCACCACCACCTCCACAACGATCTGCCATTGTTTGTAGTTGTGGACTCACAGTCTAAAAAAATAAGTGTGTTATGAACCAAAAAGTTATAACATAAATTATCATTATTTATAACAATAAAAAATTGTAACAACTTTTGAGGATGGAATCCAAATACATGTATAATATGGACACCGAAGGCATGAAGTTGTGTTTATATACCTCATACTTGCATTCATGTCACGCTATCAAGAAACGTACCCATGCCAAAGGTATGAGGCAAAATAAGAATAATCAAGAAAGTTATTTTAATACCTGGTTAGCTTCTTGTAATACATTAACGAGATCTTTAGCTTGTCTCGAGTTGGATGGGGTAAAGAAAGCATATGAAGTGCCTTTAGATTTTGAACGTCCTGTTCTCCCTATTCGGTGAATGTAATCTTCTGATGAGTTAGGGTAATCAAAATTTATAACATACTTTATACCATCAACATCTGAAATATATAACATTATAGTTTTTAACACCAGTTGAAGCACAACAATGAAACCTTTAAAATAAATATGCAAAATTAATTGTAACTCATAACAGTATTACTTACATGAATGAGTTACACAGAACAAATAAAAGACATTTTTGCCTCTCACTGAGTAAACCCTGGAGTCTTGTAAGGGCACACATGTACATCATTCATTACAACATCGCCCCTTCTAAACTCCATTGTGGCCGAAATAGAAAACCCTTGACCTCTTGCCAATAATCACAACCTGTGGTCAAGTTTTTCAACGATGCACCATAAGTTCTTTATCTGATTATGTAATTAGTTACAACAAAATATTTAGTGCATCACCAGGTTTTCCATTACTCTCAAGTGTATCCGTAATCACGGACAAACCATCAAGCTTCCGGCCTCGGGTCCAGTCATAGTGAAAGGCACGTATGAGGCACCATAATAATGACGAGTTATTGCATTCTGTAGTTAAACTACAACCGCATCAGATAGTCTATCTACAAATCAACAGTATCTTTGCCCATTCATTAAGACAGTACTCAGATAGAACACAATAACTTTCCGCCAGTGCCTCTGAAAGTATAAACAAACAATAATTAATAAATATATAATCTAATACTAATAACTAAACAACCAAATAAAGTGAAAAAATTATATCAATTCAACTTAAAGATTATGCAATACTTACCAAGTCCTCTGGCTGCAACATCTGTTGCCACCAGAATGCTTGCACGGCCTTGTTTAAATTGATAGAGAACATCATCTCTTTCTTGCTGTGTTTTGTCTCCATGCATGCAGACAGCTGGCCAGCCAAACCGACGAATGTTTCTAGTTATATTTTCTACTTTCCTCTTTGTTTCAACAAATATTATGGTTTTGGCACCTGGCTCTTGGCTTTGGCCTATTTCTTGTAACAAAACATTTAACCTAAAAATTTAAATGTATTAGATTTTTTTTTGTTACAACATTTTATAACATGCATTATTAAAATATTCTGGTCAGATCTTCTTAGAGGATTTACTTTTAATTTAATCAAAAATATCATATTGTTGTACCATTCATCACTATAAAAAATTGTAATTAAAAATATTTAACAGAAAATTTAAAATAATTACATACTTGTTTTCTTTCTCATGTTCTTGACATACATCTACAATTTGGAGTATATTATGATTTGCTGATAGTTGAAGTGATCCAATATTAATTTGCAAATAGTCTCCTAAATAATCTTCAGCAAGTTTTTTAACTTCCTTAGGCCATGTGGCAGACCACATCAATGTTTGACGGTCAGGTCGTATTTGTTCAATGATCTTACGAATTTGTGGTTCAAAACCCATATCTAACATGCGGTCTGCTTCATCTAGTACTAGATATGTGCAACGTTGTAAATTTGTAGTTCCCCTTTCCAAAAAGTCTATGAGTCTGCCTGGTGTTGCAATCACAATTTCCACTCCTCTCTCTAAATCACGAGCTTGTTCTCTTTTAGGCGCACCACCGAAAACACATGTGTTGCGTACATATGAAGCATTTCCAAAATCACAGGCAACTTGTTGAATTTGTTGTGCTAACTCACGAGTAGGTGCTAATACCAATGCAATAGGGCCATCACCACGTCGAATAGGTGGCTGGTTATTAATATGCACAATAGCTGGCAAAATATAAGCCAAAGTTTTTCCTGATCCAGTTTGCGCTATTCCAACTAAGTTTTTACCCGACATAGCAATAGGCCAACCTTGCGCCTGAATAGGAGTTGGTTCTTTATAACCCATATTACTTATATTCCGCATCACATAATCAGGAAAATTTCCTTCTTCAAAGTGTTGGATTGGATTTGGTATATCCAGTCCACTTACAGTAATTTCATGTTTGTTTCTATATTCTTCCACTTCATATGGAGATCTTTTTAAAACTTCGGGAGGTGGATTGTAGAAAATTTTGTTAAATGGCTGTAGGGACATCGAATCCCAATTTGGCCTGCGCATATTTTGTCCGCCTGAAAACTCTTTTTTGCCTCCATAACCACCGCCGGAGTTTCCAAATCTACTTCCACCACCACCAAATTTAGATCCACTTCCCCCAAACTTGGAACCGCCGCTTCCACCGCGACTATTGTTCCAATTTCCAGACCTGAACACAATATTATTATCATCATAAAGGATTTTCTTAAAACTAATTAAAAAACAACTATGGAAATTAAATTATATTGAAAGGACACATGAAACTAAGTCTGAACTTTAATACTTTTCAAAATGGCGACTGTGACGGAATAGATTAAAACTTCACGTTCAGAGTAGATTATCCCAATTCTACAGTTAAAACCACATCTTATAAACGCGTTCATTATATTTTATTTATTCAATTCTTTACACGTGTAAAATTTATTACACGAATCTGTACTGATGTCAGTGGATCGATAATCCATTATAGGTGACGCGCCGCTTTACATGTGTATCAAGCAACAGATTTTAAACAAAAACTACATATTAAACACATAAATACATATTTCGATATATACCACACAGCAATCAATTGTAATTAAGCGGTGGGGATAAAGCATTTCTAGAGGTTCATTCATTATACAAAATGGCTTCTTAAATCAAAAACTATCGATTTTACACCATGACATATTGAAACGGAAAATTTTACAATACGCAGAACAAAAATTGATGAAATACTAGTTTTTATTAATATTTATACGGGTACTTACATATTTAAGATGGTAATTTAGTTCAGGATGTTACAGATGAACTCGGATTTTATACACGATCCAATTGAAGAAGCAGGGCCACTGCAAATAACACGATAATATTATTATTACGCTTTTAAAATTTCTTCTTTCTGATAATCATTTAGTTAAGTTAAAGTGAGAGAAATATAATTTATAAAGATAATTGTTTTCATTAAACCAATTTTAAAATTACAAGATAAACTAACACGTCTCACCTCGACCACTGCTTTAGCAAAAGAGAACGGCTTAAAGATCTTTGCGAATCTTTGGGTTGACTGACGAATGAGTAAGTTTAATTCGCTCAATGAATAACCATAAACAATAATGTTTTACAATAGAGATTAATGAAAAAAAATATAAGGAGTTTTCTTCCAAAGCTGAATTTTTAAAAATAATTGATTGATTTAAAAAAATTGTACAATAAAAAAAATAAATGTTTTGTGGTAACGTATTACCTTATCCCAAGTGTACGAATATTGAATGAATGAATTTAGTGGGTTATAACAGAACAAACATAATATCTGTTATTACTATTACTGTAACGCAATAATAACAGATACCAATTTCTGTTATTAAATAACACGTGTTATTTTTTACAATTTGTATTTTTCGGGATATAATAGTAGGTGCATCTCGTTTTAGTAACAGTATATACAATGGGTATGAGTGAGATAAATTAATCAACCAAATAACAATAAACACGAACTAATTAAGGAGTACGTTTCGAGGATAATTATCTTCTTGTAAGATTACAATTACTGTTCAAATTACAATATATTATATAATTATTATTTTTGAATTATAATACTAGGTGCTTCTCGTTTTAACAACAGTCTATGAAATGAGTGTGAGCGACATAGATTTATCAACGAAATAACAGATAACACGAGCTAATAAAGAATTCGATTTTCTGAGAGGTTTTCTCGTTATAAACAACTTACTATAATTTTGGTTTATTTCAAATAAATACTTTGTGTCTCGTTTTAGCTTATGACAATAATATACAAAAGAAAAAGACAAAGACAAAAATAATTGTTTAATTTTTTATTGACTGTTCTGTTATTTTAAGCTATGTTAGTGACCAACTGTTATCCTATACTGTAAATGTTGATTGTTGATAGTGGTTGAATAACTCGAGTGTGGTCAATTATAAATGATATTTTTTAAGATATAATGACATCTCATGAACAACTGTTATCTGTTATCTTCGAATACTTGTGATTTATATATGTTATAATAAATACGCCTAACTCGTGTGTTATTCTTTTCATTCTCATTTCTCGTTCATTCATCGTTTAAGTTACCTCGCGTTTACTGTTGCCGCGGCTCAAACAAATAGTTTAAAGATAAATAAGCACCGTTTCTTACTATAAGCATATTACTTTATTAATAGTCATTATATTTTGTGGTTTATTTTAAGTAAATTAAGTTTTTATAAACATGGCTATGCAACCCCATAGTAAAAAAAGAGTGTGCTATTACTACGACAGTAAGTATCAAATCGTCTTAGTTATCACGCCAATTTTTAAATAATACATACATTTATTTCTTAAATATTATTTTATATTTAAGAAACTGTGAATATGTACATAACGTAATACTATAATTTAGATATAGCCGCTAATTTTCATCTTGACGTATTTATGAGATTGCTACTTGAGTCATCTTACGGCGTCTGTAGCGCGCTTCTCATTACTATTGGTCAAAGTGCTGTTGTTCCCTTTTCGCTTGAATATGTACAGACTGAAAATTGTCAAGCTATAAAATGAATTGAGAAACATGTGAATAAGAAGTTGAAATTGATAACGAGAACTTTTCTCTTTTAGGTGATATCGGAAACTATTATTATGGACAGGGACATCCAATGAAACCACATCGCATACGTATGACACACAATTTATTGCTTAATTATGGACTTTACAGAAAAATGGAGATTTACGTACGTAATTGAAAACATTACTTGGACAACATTTTTTATATTTTAGTTATACTCTTGTTATTTATAACATTTTTTTATTATTATTATACAGCGACCACACAAAGCTACTGCTGATGAAATGACTAAATTTCATTCTGATGATTATATTCGCTTTCTTCGTTCAATCAGACCCGATAACATGACTGAATACAACAAGCAAATGCAAAGATGTGAGTAGTATATAGTTATATTAATATTTTCTCTAATGATCCAACCAATATTTAAACTCTTTTGTATACTATATAATAGGTAACATAAAAATAATAAGATCATAATTGGTTGTAAAAGAACTTAAACTTGTAATTTTTTGCATTACACATGATCAATAGTCCAGATAGTCCAGTCTAGGAAGACTTAATTCAAATCTATTTTTATTAATAAATAAAAAAAATATGAAGGTTATTTAAAAAAATCCCAAAATATTCAGGACTAGTTTGTTATACATATAATACATGTTTTGTAATGCTTATTTGTTTTAGTTAATGTTGGTGAAGATTGTCCTGTATTTGATGGGTTGTATGAATTCTGCCAATTGTCAGCAGGAGGCTCAGTAGCAGCTGCAGTAAAGTTAAATAAACAGGTGATCATCAGCACCATTTGCCCTTAATGATTGTTTAGAATATATTGAATGTTTATATCTAAAAACTTAAATGGAAAGTGAATGCATTGAGAGTGGATTTAAAAGCATTAATAATTAGCTATAATTAAATACTCTTTAAATAATTCATATTGTTTTCTACATTTAAATAGTTTTATTTTCTCAACAAGTTAATAAAAATTAAATGAAATACCATGATTATTTTGTTACATATAAAAAAATTACTATAAAATATATCATTAACATTATTAATAAATTCTGAAAAATTTAAGTTTCTTACTACATAAAATATTTGATAATTATCTTTTCTAGGCATCTGAAATTTGTATTAATTGGGGTGGTGGACTTCACCATGCTAAAAAATCTGAAGCATCAGGATTTTGTTATGTGAATGACATTGTACTTGGCATTCTTGAACTGTTGAAATACCACCAGAGAGTATTATATATTGACATTGATGTACACCATGGAGATGGTGTAGAAGAAGCGTTTTACACAACTGACCGGGTGATGACTGTATCTTTCCACAAGTATGGAGAATACTTCCCTGGAACAGGTTTGTTTTTATTTATATTACCAAGTGATGAGATAAGTAGATAAGCATGTGTGTAGTGATAAGATCACTTGCAACAATGTGGTACTAGTAAGTTAATAAACAGTACATTACATTGCATTCATCACCTTAAGATGTAAAATCCAAAGTGAGTTACTTCAGCAAATTTTAAAGGTTTAACACACTCTTCAAACAAACTATGTTTATTACATTATTGTACAAAAAAAGTATATTCAGAGCTGATGATTAGTAAATTTAAAGTGAAATGATGACTACCTTTCTAATTGGAGGTGATTATTATAAAATAAATAAAAAGAAATATGTTTGTTACAAATTTATAACTGTTTCAGGTGATTTGCGAGACATTGGTGCTGGTAAAGGCAAATATTATGCTGTGAATATACCCCTACGTGATGGCATGGATGACGAATCTTATGAATCTATTTTTGTACCTATTATCTCTAAAGTCATGGAAACATTCCAGCCAAGTGCAGTAGTGCTGCAATGTGGTGCGGATTCACTAACAGGTAATATCCATAAAATAAAAAAAAAAACATTTAATGGTATGACTATATTTTAATCTTTTAATAACATATGGGAAAATACAAAAAATGTGAAACATTAAACATGCACCTATCATATAATTTGGAACAAGGCAGAGTTATTTAATAATATCTGATATAATGTTGTTTGTATTTATATTGCTTCTATGTGTGTTAATATTTTCGGTTATACTTTATACATATGAAGATATTTAAAAATGTTTTAAATTTAAATGAATCATTTACTTGTCAATTCTCTAAAGTTGATATTTTATCAATCACCTTTTTTACCAGGTGACAGGCTGGGTTGCTTCAACTTAACAGTGCGTGGTCATGGACGATGTGTAGAACTGGTGAAAAGATTTGGTCTGCCTTTCCTACTTGTTGGAGGTGGTGGGTAAGTAAGATATAAGACCATATTCCTTTTATTATATTTTGTACTATATAAAGTCAAATATTTTGCGATATTGTAACCAAAAACTGATGTGATAGTTGTAGCTAGTGAAATAACTAGGGTAACAACACTTAACACCTTGTCTATCATTCGGTGACATCCTGCTAGTTTCAATGCTTTCACTCATAAAAAGAAAATTAATTTCTTTTTCCTCTATATAACCAGGTGGTGCGCTTGTGTACCAAAGAAATATCAGCATTATTAATTAATTAATTAGTTTATTTAAAAAAAAATGGTATTGGATCTAATTAAAATTAGCAAAAAGTCAATTTAATAGAAGTTTTTCTTTCTCTAGGTACACAATTCGCAATGTTTCCCGATGTTGGACATATGAGACATCTGTTGCACTTGGTGTTGAAATAGCGAACGAGCTACCCTACAATGACTACTTTGAATACTTTGGTCCAGATTTTAAACTCCACATTTCACCTAGCAATATGTCAAATCAGAATACTCCAGAATATTTAGAAAAAATTAAAAACAGACTTTTTGAAAATCTTCGTATGCTGCCACATGCACCTGGTGTTCAGGTAAGATGTCCAATATATTGGTGAATATATTATTTTACTCTTTACTATATTTTAAGTAGTGTTAATATTATGATATTAATAGGTGCAAGCAATTCCTGAAGATGCTGTTAATGATGAATCTGAGGATGAGGATAAAATTGATAAAGATGAAAGACTACCACAAAGTGATAAGGTATGAATTATTTTGGAGCCTTTATAATTACTTCATAGTTTATTTTTTATATTATATGTATATTTTATCCATTACAAGTTTTCTTTTTTATGTAATATTTGGCTTTTCATGACCACACTAGATTACCAAATTTTTCTCTTTATCCAACAATCTTATCCTGATACATTTTCACGAAGAAACAGATATCTCAGAAATAAGAGAATTGGAAGTCAATACTTGTTTATGTAGACATTTTAAACGAAAGTTTTTCTTTTTAATGCAGGATAAACGCATTACTGGGGAAGGTGAGCTCTCGGACTCTGAGGATGAGGGCGAAGGCGGGCGGCGAGACAACCGCTCGTACCGCGCGCCTCAGCGGAAGCGCCCACGTCTTGATAAGGATCTAGCCCACCACAAAGATGACACCAATAGTAAGTCCACTTATATTACTTCTTCTCCGGCCGTTCTGTTGGCCGTAATATAAAATTAATACTTGTCTGAAATTTTCCTTGTGAGCATCCACAACCGCAAATGACTTTCAATAGCAACCGCATAAATAATACGATAGACTGACCCTTCAATCAGTATGAAATTAAAAATATGTATGAAATTAAAATAAATAAATAGCGTATACCTGTCTACAAATCATTCCGGGTCGAGTAGTCATGTTTCCATGTCGATACATTCACTAGTTTTCATGTAATTGGTGAAGAAAGACCCATTTTCATAATATATATACATAGAGACTAGTTTAAAATTTTAACCATAATTTAATGTCAGTCTGGTTAATAAACTTGAAATGGCTTTTCATAAGGTCATATTGTATGTACAATTGTTTAATCATACAAATAGTTGTGATTTATAAGAATGTATTTTTGATATCGCAAAGACCTTGTATACATACAATCGAGAAATAAAAAGACATTAATAATAAATAATTTATAAAAACCTATTATTCAGGACAATACATAGATGTTTCATGTGATTGCCAAAGATAACCTATTTTCATTATATGTATATATATATAGAGATTTATACAGTAAGCAATAAATGTTTAGCACAAGAGACTAGCAGTATGTTCTAAAAATGTACCACCACTGTCTCTGTTTTTTAACATGTTCAGTGTCAAACTATTTTTGCCTGACTTGTTGTTCAGGCTATTCGATATTTTGATTAAGGATGGATATATTATCACACAATATTTACAATTAAATCAACTTGTGTATTATTCTATACTTCATCTTGTATAATGCTTCATTGTTTTGGTGGAAATATAGTTTACACAATTATATTTGTAATGAAATATATGTTTTCAGCTCATTGAATAAATATTACTTTGTGTACCACTGGTGGCACATGTGGCACGGAATGTGTTAATACAAAGTCAATTGCATTTAAACAGAGAGAAGCGTTACTGTATGAAAAAGAGAATAGTCTGAATAAAAATACCTGTATCTTCAGCCTCATTATCACTTCATGTTATGTAAAATTTATATAAATTGGTACATTGTGTGTAACTGAGATATACAACCTGATATTAAAGATTTTATCCTAGTAATATTATAGTATACTTAGATAATTTTAGAAATACTATTAATGGTGTTAAGTTCTTTATAATATCTATCATGTACACATGTACCTCTAGTTTATTTGCAATGATGAATTTTTTATCACATTCATTTATAGATGAGGACACAAAGGATGACATTAAAAATGTCAGCAATATGGAGGAGCCGAAAAAAGAAGTTGCACCCAATGCCTGATCCGGACGATAAGTGACGTTATGAAGCACAATGACTAAACTGTACATCCTGTCCAGGGAT
Source organism: Ornithoptera priamus (assembly GCA_029034505.1). Classification (NCBI taxonomy): domain Eukaryota; kingdom Metazoa; phylum Arthropoda; class Insecta; order Lepidoptera; family Papilionidae; genus Ornithoptera; species Ornithoptera priamus. Next base: position 159,694 of record JARDWD010000380.1, read on the forward strand.
CTCAAGGCAGGCAATATGGTTATTGTGTTTTAATGTCGCTGTAAATGTGCTCCAATGTTTGGGTGAACTTATCCTATGAACTTCTATGTGGATTAGACTAAACAACTAAATGTTGTTTACATATTATAATATAATGTGTGTTTATATTATATAAATTACTTTAAAATGAGAAGTGAATAAATCACATTGATTCTTGCATGAGTGGAGACAAAAGCAGACTGTTTATAAGTATAAAAGTCTTTGTGTTCACTTATTCCTTAGTCATAATTAACATATTTATTAAATAAATTTCAGTGTGTTAGTTAAAAATAAGAATTTTAATTTTATATTAATTAATCTCCTTGTGAGAAAAGACCTAAGTTCCAATATTGAAAATATTAAGTCATTGTTTTTTTTTTAAGAATCAGGTTTTGTTGTTTTTATACAATGGTAATATTTTACCTTGATTAATTTGGATCATGGAATCTTAATGTTTAATCACATGGAATTAGTTGGTATTCATTGTAATGTAAGAAGAAAAACCAACAATGTGAGTGAAACTGATACCAATGTTATAAAAACTTATCTGTTAACATGTGACCAAAGTACATCTGGTTTTGAATTGTTGACCTAGAACAGGACCAAAGGTTTTAAGATATAACAATCATGAGATGAATAAATTTTGTAATACTGAACAGTTTGTGGTACACAACTAAATAATTCGATCTTAGACTAAAGTAATAAAAAAAGAAAACAAAACTCAGTTAATAAGTGTATTCAACTTTAATTGATATGTGAAATACGAATAATTTCTAAAAAGTCATTTTTTATTGGATTGACAAATGTCTGCAAAAAAAAATTTTTTGATTAAAATCTTCAATATTTACTTTAATAAAACAAAATTTGGCTGAACAAAAATAATAAGGGGAAATTGAATAACAGGGGCGAACTATATTGTTTGTTAAGGTGATATTAAATTACAAGATTGTAATAATTGTTTCCATCAAACTACTTAAGAAGAGTGGTGGATAAGCAGCAACCCTCTTTATGTGGAAAGGCTTTGAGTCGGAGCTTTGTATGAACATTCATTATTAATTATTATTAATAATAGTTGTGTTAGTATATTGAAAAGTCATTATGTGTATATAAATACAGACCAAGATAATTTTTTTAAACTTTCCTATCGGTACAATTCTGATAGACCAATCCATGTAATTAATTACCGTAATTCAGTATGTATACAAATAAATAAAATTAAGTACCTGTTTAGTAATGCAACAACTTTTTACTAAATTATGTGTTTATTATCATCATGTGTTGTGACTGAAGTTATTAGGTTTGTCTTTTATTGCCTGAAGAAGTAATCACATACTAAAAAAAATTGTTTAAATACATAAAATTATCAACAATTTTAAACATGTATTTTAAACTCCAGCTTCGTATTTGAAACTAGGCCTCCATAAAAGCATTGATTTATTCCGGCTGTCATGGTTAGCCAGCCAGTGTTCTGAATGATCACGCTACTATCCATGGCCTTGTTGGCATTTTTTTATACAACTACCTACCTGATAAGTGGTACGACCCGCTCCTAACAATGTGGAGCGCCATATATATATACCATCTTGACTAGCGAGATAGGATGGTATATACTGCACCGCATTTCCCTCGTTGCCTAAAACAAGATGTTGAGTTTCGTTACCCCGGTAACGACTACACACTAGTCACAAAGCCCTTTAAACCGGAACAATATGGTATTTGCGCACTACTGTTTGGCGGTAGATATAGACGCTGCGGTGGTACCCACCTAGACAGTCTCTGCCAACAGAGACCTACTCTACCCACCAGTAAACCTTAAAAATTTAACACTGTATGAAGTGAAGGTGGTTTTTTTTATTATTTAAGATTAAATACCAGCTCTGAATCTCTACAATAAACGTCACAATAGCATAGGATTTTAATTTCTTAGAATCTCCAATATGTATTTATACATATTTTTGTTTTATTCTGTAAACGACAAAATTAAGTTGTGCACGACTTGTCATGGGTCCTTTGACCGTGTGTTATTGTTCTAAGGCTATATATTGTAAGGTTAACATAGATTTTACATGTTTAACGTATTGATGGATAAGTCAAGTTGTAAAATAAGTAGTTGCTTTACCATATTGACCTGGTATGGCTGTAAGTTTTGTTTGAAAGCAAAATGCATTTTTTAAAGTTAATAAACCAATCAACACATAAGTTTCATTGAACACAATTTAAATTTTAAGGTCTGTAAGACCTTATCATGTTTAAGTATATAAATGAATACATTAAATGGATTATAACATAACCCCTATCGTGGATACCAGATCCGCCACCCTCGAGTCCGATGAAACCGCAATGGTAGTTACGTCAATAAGCTGCGGCGCAAATTTTATAGTAAAAAAAAAACAGAACTTTACAATGATCCTAATCACATTTTTGTTTTTATAAAACTTAGGGCCAAGACTAGTTAATTAATGTGTATATTGTTTTACTTATAGTTGCGTAGCACTGTAGCCAAATGAATTAAGATTTATCATAAGATTAATCCAGATGATGCAAAATCACATAATTCAAATCCTTAGTCATGAACATCCGGTTGACCAGTTAGTCGTTAATTTGAGTAAATTTATGTAAAGTCCATAAGTCATATGAAGCTTTGATATAGATCAGTTTGTAAGGTTGCGGCTACTACTACCTAAGTCTAATCTCGAGAACATCTCGTGAGGGGATTTTGGTTCATACTGTGATTGAGCTTCCCATAACCAAGACATGTAAATTTATTGGAACTTGTTCTCTGCTCGGCATTGCCGTTTACTCCTAAAAAGTATATTTACTTTTTATTGAACTAGTTTATATTTTATGAATATATCACCGGGTTAACAATTGCTCTAAAATAGTTTAAACAAAGTGATGTCTCTATTCTTGTAGCCTATTGTGACATTATGTAAGTTTGGCAAGCGGTAAAGTTGTTGTAAGAATTTTTTTAAGGATTTAGTATAAGTAACTATAACTAAGACTTATAGTTTTATTTTTATATGCTAATGTGGTATGTGAGAAACTTTAATTTATAGTGTATCAATTTTATAATTTAAAATGTTTTCGTGTTATAATTATGATGGTATATCTCTGTTGCCGGAGATTGTCTTTGTAAGCACCACCGCAAGGTTTATTTCTGCCGCAAAACAATAATATGCATACATGGTGTAACTGGATTTAACTTGTAGTCTCATGAGCATTGTGTGATGCAATGTATATCATCCCAACCAGCGTCAATGTTGTGGGCGAGCGCAAGATAACTAACCATCAGGTAAATGTCTGGTTCGTCGTGTCGCTTTATCTTATAAAGTTTATTTTTATAATTTCAGTATTTTTAAATTATTTTTTTATTCTACAACGCTACCAGCGAACCGCTTAACCGCCCGATGGTCAGTAACACGCCTGCTCATAACTACGTGGCGTTAGGATGATATACACTGCATCATATTGTGCTCGTCGCCTTGATACATAATACTTTAAATCGTGTTACACCAATAACTTCACTAACTATAACTCCCGTTAAACCGGAATACAGTAATGTTCGCAAACTTCTGTGTGACGGCAGAAATGGCAGTTACGGTGGGTGGTACCCGCCTAGACGGTCTCCGGCAACAGAGTCCTACCACCAGGCAGTTCATTTGCTCCGGTAATAGGTATATATGGTCATAAAATAAAACCAAACATACCTAAAGGCTGTTAAACGTCGATTGATTTTTAATGGCACCGTTATGGTGAATATCAAACATTTTAAAAGTATATGAAGCGATAATTTAATTGGAAAATTAATTAATTTCCTATTTTCCGTGTGCTGAATGGAGATATTCGTTTGGTCAACGTAATGTTTGTGTGAAATGAAGAATACTGTAAATATAATTTTAATGTGTAAATTACAATTCAATGCGATAAATATATTTTTTGTTTTATTTTCCTGAAATTTGTTATATACATTACACTGTCCAAGTGGTGGTCACATTAGTAAGCAGACACAGTGGTTTAAGTGGCTGTGAACCGTTGCAGGCTGATGAGGATATAGCTAAGTTATAAACGATATCAAGCTCTTATTCCTAGCGGTAAACGGTAGGGACCAACATAATTGCATTCTGGCTTGAAGAACGCTGGTCGCTAGTAATGGGGATAATGAGAACATCTTGTCTCTACATATGAGATATATTTAAGATTAAAAGATAACAAATATATGAGACTGACGGTACTCGTCTTTGTTCATGACGAAGAAAAATGTAACAATTGAAAGCAAAGTTAAGCCCGAACTTGGACTATGTCCGAGTCACTCATCAAGTCTCGCTCGTATTATAGAAAATAGTATTGACACTCCGTATACTTCGACCTGCTTTCTATCTCAATGACATTTACTCGCTTATTAACTAAGAAGATGTAAGGTCTAGCAATAGATAATTGGGAAAAAACATGATATAGCTGCTATGGACAGATTGTTTAATAATGGTTAAAAAAGTGAAGTATGATTTCCTTATTCAGACACGTAATAGTTTCAGTTTCCAAATCATATTATTTATACACTGCTGGACGTTTATCCAAGGCAAGGCCTGTGCCTCCTGTCTTTCAGCAAATGCGCTTCTTAGTTTTTCGCCGGGGGGGCAGCTTTGTAACGGAGGTCGTTTACCAGACGCAGACGCAGGTGAATGCAAAATGTATTCAAATATTAAAAGTTTAAATTGATTCATATTATGTAAAGAAAACAACAATGTATTTCTGTATAGTATAATGTATCTTAAAACTGATTATCACAACGCTCTAAAATAAATTGCACCATAAATAAATGTACCTAAAATCAGTCTGGTACCAAGAAGCCTTTAACACAAAATGGAATGAATATAAAAATACTATAAAATAATTTAGCAATAGTACACTAACTATAATTTACGTAGAAGAAAACTCCAATACGATACAGCCTTACAATCGAAGAGATGAGAGAATAATTGATTTTACAAATAGTTACTCTAATGAACACTTATAATTTAATTACCGGAGCCGTCTACATTTTAATATACCGTATCGTAAAATTGAACATTACGTCACCTCGTAACTATACTCTACTTTAAAATCCTTTCACTTGTTTGAACTTCATGTTAAATCACACCATTTTTAATCACACAGGAACACTACTACATATGTTGCACATGTGAAGGAATGTGACAATTGGAAGATATTAGAATTTTTACTGATTTTGTTTTACGACAAATAAACTTATCACGTTCGAGTTAAATTAATTTTGTGCGTTATTGATCGTAGGCCATTATACATGACTAGTTATCTACACTTAAAACAAAAGGTAATAATAATTATAATTCATTAAAATGATTTTATATAGCATTTTATTGGCACCATTATGAGGCCAAAATGTCATCGTGTCTAGTTAATATGTAGATGGGGATATATACTTGGGAGCACCATAATAATGGATATATTCCAAACTGGATCATAAATAAATATTACTTGATTTGATTGGTTTATGGTAGGGTTCGAATTTGCTTGGCTAGCTACTATCTTTATTATTTTTGTTATACAATTAAGCAAAGAAATGCACGGGATGTTCACCTCTTGGTAAGTGATAATCCCGCCCATAACGTTACGCTATTTAGGTTAGTGTATACTGCACCACATTGAGCTCGTCGCTTGAGACATAAGATGTTGAGTCTCGTTATCTCAATAATTACAGTAGCTACAACACCCTTCGACTGGGAACACGGTAATGTGTGTACATTACTGTTTGGCGACAGAAATATGCGCTGCGGTGGAACCTAACTAGACAGTCTCTGGCAACAGAAACCTACCCCCAATAAATCATTGTAAACCATAATTAAAAGTAGCTTGAGTACTCTGCGAACCACACTTCACTATCAATTATCCTCATATTAAATTTGTAGTTAGCCTATTGTAAATAAAAAAAGTAACAATTTCATTGCAGGTACTACGAGGCATTAAATTCTTACCTTTTTCGTAAACATACAATGTTTATAGAAATAATGACAAATATTTGATTGTAAGTATACTAAATTTTGATTATAAGATGTATTTTTCATTGACGAGGATTCACCATTCAGGCATAATTTGTACATGATAAGTATTTAAAACTATAAATATTTGTACATTTGAGTGTACAGTAATGGAAAAAATCTGAATAAATAAAGATTTTTTGTTAAATTTACATTAAAATATTTTCATTATGTCCTTTTTAACGAAAATCTTTGACATTTATATGTAACCAATACTTAAGCATTGTTATGAAACTAACACAAAGGTACTCTAATGTTTTCTTCTTTAATATTATAATGGCTATATAATAATAAAGTTATAACGAATTAAAAAAGTTATATGCAAGAAATTGTGTTAATAGCATAATGTATTTATACAAAATTAAAGCAATAAATTTTAAGGTAAAATAAGAATAAATAAGCATTTGTTATAATTATTGAATAAAGCACATAAATTTAAAACTAAATAAATCACAGTAAATACGAAACAGTAACTCATTTTTAAACTCTATGGATATTAGAATCCATCATGGCTGACACGATCATTTAGTTATATAACTAACATGGCAAACCTTCATTTGTCTATGCTTTATAGACATGTTTTTTTTTAACTAATTTGCGACCAAAGCAGAGTCTTTCAAAAGTTCCAGTGCTGTTGTTAAAATATATTTAATGATTTTATTTTTATATCATTGTCATCATCAGCCAATAGATTGGAAATAGGCATCCCCCAAAGATCTTCACTCTAAGCGGCCCTGCTCTACTCACGCTTAGATTGTCTATCCACCCAGTGGTGGAAATATAAATTGGTTTTGGTAACTTTCGGATTTTAAAAAAGCGTCGCTTTGTTGCATTAGAATCGTGTCGATGTGAAAGCGCGCATGTTACGAGCAAAGCAAACTAAAAGAGAATACATCAGTATTATGTCTAGGTCGTCTAAAATTCTAACTGGCACAATTGTGAGCTTTAGAGGATGAAATCCACATTTACTGTTTACACTTGGACATTAAACCCTGCTCCACTTATCACTTAAATAACTCTGCTACTTTTGTGTCGCCTAAGCCTCCGCACCCTCTAGAAGAAAACATAGCATGGTTAATACATTATTTGTAATACAATTTTGAGAATTCATACATCTGGAATCTATAGTCCAATTATCATAGAAATCAGTGATATTTTCAGAGTTTTTTTTGGGCATGAATAGAGAGAGACCCGAAAGTAAGTTATAGATCTGCCAATAAATATGTATCGATAGTTGGGATGATATACACTGCACCACATAGTGATTGACGCCTTGAGCCAAAAGAAGTGTCATTATTGTAACTATAACGCGCTTCAAACTGAAACACAGTAATATTTGCACACTGCTGTTTGGCAATGTAAATAGGTGCTGTGGCGGCATCTACATGTTCTTCAGCTACAGATATGTACCACATGTTATTAGTAAATTATTCATGAACAATTTCTATTTTCAAATATATATAGGTAAAATAAATGTACGTGATGCCTGTGAGACTAGCTTGAATGAAAATGTATTTGTATTGTGCTAACCTGGAGTTATTGGATGATCACGCAGCATTGAACCTGCAGTATAAAAATATTATTAGCTGAAGATATTATAAATATTGGTCATATAAAGAAATTTATGTGTAAAGTAAGTTAAATAAAGCAAGTTATTACAAATAAATCCCTCGTGATTGATGGAAACGATGTCGTGCAATCGTGTAAGAATCGGTTAAAAGACAAGAGTGTTACATAAATTTTAGAACACTGTTCTTGTTTTCGAAATTATAGATATTATTATTGTTTATTTGCAATGGGATAACACTAGAACTCAATTTCACATGGTGTTAAGTGATGAGGCCATTGAAAGAGAAACATGCTAGCCCAGATTATACAGCGATACTGTTCCGGCCGTGGATTTACAATATGACGATAATTACCCAGGCGGATTCTAGTAAACCAACCAATATAATTTTGCTACATATGGCTTCGATTGGTTATCGATGGATTCGACGCAGAAACCATTTTTGATTAATCGATTATATTCCATATAAGGCCTCCGATTCGAATCAGAGACCTCAGTAATTCAAGGCAAATACTCAGCTATTGAGCCACGAACGCTGTTAGATTGTCAATCATGTAGCGAAGGTAGCATTAATAAAATATACAGAGCATGCGGAGTTACTTACACACATTCGTCCCGTAACGTGCAGAAAATACATGCACACAAAATTAAACTTAAAGTTTAGTAAACACAGTCAATATGAAATAATTGAAATGAAAATGTATAATATTGAAGAGAGCGTTGCAAAGGCACGCCATATTTGCAACGTAACCAGAAATAACATCGAAAGCAGCAAGCTCACTTTTTACCTATACCAGGCAGCCGGCACATGGACTAGCTCAGTACAGAATAGCGTCAGAAAGTAGGTTACTGGTTAGTGCGGCGCCGGGGGTGATGCCCACGATGCTGCCGCCGACGCACGCCTCCACGCCTTCTGTCAACCACCACCCAACCACAGTCAACAACAAGGCTCAACGCAACCACGAATGTGCGCATACGCGCTCTACTAACAGTTATCCTTAAGAAACCACCAGCATATCCTTCTCTCGTGGTTGAGCCTTGCTTTTTAAAATTCATTGAAAAGATTAGATATTTATAAAGATTAATTTTGTTATAAACTTTATAACCTTTCCACCATATTAACACATTGTCGACCGGTCACAAGTTATCTCGTGTCCTCGTAACCAAACGTTGTTGACCGGCCACCAGTTAAGTCATGTTCCTTCCAGTAACCAATCGTTGCGTATACTCATTTTCTCACTGCCAAACATTGCCGATTGGCTACAAATGAACTAAAGGCGCGGTTTCTTTTTATATTACTTATTTTATTTATCTCATTTTCCCAATTAGTATATCATACAAATAAAGCAAAAAAGAACAATGATTAAAAGAAAATTGTAAAGTACAGGCGAGTTTAAATCGCATTGAAATTTCTACCAGCTAACCTTTAGTATAAAAATAAGTCTATTTAGGTAGTCAAAAGTTTAAAATAAACAAAAAATCTGAAAAATACATACAGCTAAAATATTAAATAAAAAAAATATTGGAAAACAAAATAAATACATAAATTACTTATTATCAATCGCACAATGCAGGTATTCTTTTATGTAACATAAGTCATCTTTTGCGCTACTCCTGAACGAGTTCCCGCCTCGTCGTGGCGGAGGGGCTCAGTAACCATGGCGGGGTCGCTCACAGTGAAGCGAAGAAGAACCTACTCGGCCGGCCCGCGGCGAAGGGCCAGCCCAAGGCGGCTGCTCCAGGTTAGAACATCGGTTGGATAACTGGAGCTCACCGTAGCAGCCGGGCGCTGCTGGGGCGGCTTTATACTGCCCTCTGCAGCCGGGGTAGAGTCGCGAAGGGAGTACCCTCTGCGACTAACCGGTGTCGCACCGGCGATGCGGCGGCGGTAGGGCCGCGGGGGAAGAGGAGTGTCGGTATTGAGATGCGCCGTTCTCACTGTCCTCCGCGCCTATAACGGGTGGTGGCGGGACCAACATCGGATCCGCCGCAGGGAGCCGGGAGAGTTTTCTCTCTTAGCTCCCATGGCCTCTGGGCGACGGGTTCGGGGGAATCCGTTTCCCGCGCGAAAGCAGGAGGCCGAAGAGTGGGCGCACTGCATGTTCCGGCGTGCCCCTACAGAGGTGGAAAGGGAGGGTACAAAACTCCCTCTCGAAGTGGGGCTGCGTAAGCCTCCAGCGCCGGCGGGGTCGCCGATGGTGCATAAGCGTTGCCGTAACCCCGCCATGAGGCGACAAGGTGGACCATCGTGGGGGTTTTAGTCGGATCTTTTGCGCTACGATTTTCCAAGTATTTCGTTGTAAATATGTAATGGTTAAAATTTTTAATAAAATGAGGGAAAAATACAGCGGTATCAGAAAATAAAAAGTTTAGTATTAGATCAGCAGGACATAAGAAAAGAGATGTTATCTGACAGTAACGATATACAAGAGCAAGAGAGACAAAAAAAATCACATCAAAGTTAGTGTTACATTAGAACCAGTGGTATGAGGTAATATTTTGCTGGTCCATGACGTGTTAAGTAATAAAACAAATATAAAAAAAATATTGTTTTACGTAGTTATTTATTTATTCTGACGTTTCGAGTGCTTAGCTGCACCCGTGGTCAAAGGCCTGAGGTGACAAATGTTCCAATGTCATAGTCATTACGGACTATCTACCCCTTACACCTTTTCAATATTGTTTACATTCCGATCTCTGCAGAATGACCGGACAGTCTTGAATAGCAGTTCGAAAAAAATCGAAAACTTAACCGGAAACGTGATTTGAATTTAATACATATAACATACTAACATAAACATATTAAAATGTTTTCTCATTTGAAAAATATACATTATGAATGTATATTTTTTATATCTCTTACTAATTTTATTATATTATTACTACGAAGAATATTAATTTTAATACATCATATTTGTACATATGTAAGTGTGCCACCGGTAATAATTTATAAAATATTATAAAAGAAACTTTTTAAACTATTTCCATATCCGCTATTAACCGAGTGTCATTTCGGAAACTATCAGAATATTTCAATTGAAATAAATATTATTAATATTTCATATATATCATTAGGTTTTTTTCAATATAGAAACCCATTTATGTTAAATATAAATGATATGAAATGACAGATATTTAACACGCCTCAAGTACAGATATCATAAGAAATCTTAAAACAGTCGGTGTTAACAAATTAAGTACGATTAAGTATTACGAGTTAACCCTTTGTAACCTAAGTCGCATCTTCAAAGCTAACTAGAAAAGAGCCTCCTAGTTACTAATAGACAAGAAAATTTAATCCTTTTTTAATATTCTAAATCACTCTTATAAAGCCGTAATAGAAAAGGTGCAGGTGCGATACAAATTCAGTTTGAGCTTCCGGCGAAGGAAACCATTTGAGTTAATCTAGACATTTTCCAAGAACAATAGCCATCGCGGACTTTTGACCACCACCAACCTGCACTTGGCCAGTGTTGCGGCTTAACAGTCTTGATTATATACTTGTGAGAAAATATCGTAAGTCTGAAACGTGGTAAAAATAAGAGAGCTGTTTATTATTCTGTTATGAAATTATTATTAGGTGTTTATTATTTATTACATTTATTGCGCGAAAGTTAGGAGTTAGGTATAAAACATGAAGTACATGAAAATTCTGTTTTATTCATATGTCTTTCTGCCGGGTTGTAAAATTTATTCTTAATTAAATCAGTACATTCTGTACCCAGTTGCAGTTAGGGTGAGTGTGGGGAAGATGAAAAACGGGGTAACACAAAAAGCCATAAATAAAGACAGATGTAATTTATCCAATGCAGGCAACAAGACCGCCATTTTGTTATGTCCCACACCTCAGTCGGCACTTGTTTTGAGAGATCGGTTGTGTGTTATAAGGGAATATCCGCGCTGTGAATTTTACGCGAACAAGTCTGGTGTTTTAGTCTTACCTCGTGTCCTGTAACTTCATTTACGAGGTAGGTACGATTTTTTTTATTTGTATACATACTTATTTTTAATTGGTAATTATGTTGCCATGTCTAAATATCGCTACTTTTTGTATTTTAGGATTTATTGTAACATTCCGTCTTTACCCGCCAATATTTGACGGGGTAAGATAAACATAAAAGTTCCCATCTTGCCCCGTTTACAAAAGTCGTACTAATGGTCTCATGTTCTCAAAAAGTACCTGAAAAAATGTTTTGTTTTGTTACAGCCATTATATAAATTGACAACGGCACAATTTCAGCTAATATTAAAAGGTATTTATTTTTATTTTTGTATATTATAAGAGAGGCAAAAAGAGCAAGCGGGTCACCTGATGGCTAAGAGATTTCACCGCTTATTTTCAGACATTTTTTTTCGAATTGTTTGTTTATTTTTGGGGAGGGCGGGGCGCATGAAACACGATATACTAATATATTGTTATAAGGAACTTGAAAAAAAATAAGTTTTTTTGGGGGCGCCCTAGTATAATTATATGTAGTGTGTAGTGTCTAGTAAGGAATAAATAAAAATTAAATGCATTTTGTCAATTTAGAAATACCACCATGCCACGTAACTTGGTCCGAAAATATCTATGTGCAAACTTCTACACTCGTGAAGATGTGGCTAAAGTTCAGAAAGTGAAAAGGAAGGAACTGACATTATACGGCGCGGTTAAATTTTATAAAATATTCATTGCTACTCTTCACAATCGTTTAAATAAAAAAACAAGTGTTAAAAGTGGTACACTTGGTCGCCATCCTGTATTTGATCATGAAACGGAAACGATATTAGTAAATGGTCTACAAGTTTTAAAGAAAAATGTGGTTTCGGTCTATCTAGATAATAAGTCATTTTATTAGTGGAACGCTATGTTCGATTGATTAAAATACATACCCCATTTAAAGATAACATTTCAAGACCAGATTGGTTCACAAACTTCCGTAAACGACACAAGCTTTCGCTTAAAAAAGCTCAGGCTCTAGAACATTCAAGAAAAACCAACACTAATTCTTTTATTATAGATGAATACTTTACAATGTTGGAGTCCACGTTTAATTAATTAAATTTGGAACAACGGCCACATTTAATATGGGACATGGATGAAACATCAGTGTGTTTAGAACCTTCAAAGACAAAAGTAGTTGGAAAGAAGGGGGCCCCATCTTTTCGAACTACACATGGTACTGGCGGAGGAAATATCACTGTTTTAACGGCTGTTAGTGCGCATGCCAAGAAAATAAGTTTTTCGTTATGGCATATTTCTATGATCTTGTTAATTGGTTAGCTGTTTAATTTTGAAATATTAAATTTTTTACGTGTCGTGCTCCATATTTTGTTGAAGAAAATGGTAAAAGGTGCATGTACGTAATTGTGTTTAAAATTATCTTGGCATTAACAATAAAAGATTTTATATGATTGATATTTTTCATTTTCTGTATAATCTTATCCAAGTAAAGTGAAAAGTTTGAGAATCTTTAGTTCAGTCTTTCCCCGGCGGGGCAAGATAGAAATATAAAAAACAAATAATTTGTGTTATCTGGTTTATTTGAAGGTATTTTGATATTAAACAGTTATGAAGTTTCAGGACAATTAAAATTCGTAGCCTAATATCGTCTAACATAAATTTGAACGATTTTATAAGCTACTTCGATCTTTCTCCACCACCCTTTCATCTTTCACCCTATTTTCTTCTTTCGATAAAAACATTGTAATTTTTTATTTTGCTTTCGAATAAATATAAAAATATGCTCGATATGACATAAAAATATGCTCTTTATGCTTTATTCACTATAGATATAATTTTAGCTTAAGTTAATATGTACTGTTCTACAGGACGTCAAACACAACACTGCTCATCTCATCAAGAAACCGTTCAATCTTCCCCCCACTCACCGTAATATTTTGTTAAGTTAGAGGTAACATTGGGCTACAATGGATTATTATTAGAGACAAGTGCATGCAGCGTTGGCGATTATTGGCTGTTATTACCTGTGGTGCAGGCGGTGCACGCGGCCGCGTTGTCCGCATTCACGCCCGCCACGGACCATGGGCGCGCCTTGCCCGGCGTGCGCGCGCATCCGTTGCCTACGTACACACGCGCACATAACGCATCACCTTACACGACACGGCACATAAAGCAAGCGGGTGAACCAATAAACGCTGGTTAGTATAAGCACCAATGTATCTTAAATTTATCAGTAATAAATCTCTAATAATGTGGCGTCTATTGATGACGTAATAGATTTTATTAAATTACTCACAATGGGTTATTAGCTTGGCTCTTGTCTCAGCCAGAACACAATAATGCCATTATGGTGGCATTATTTTTAATATGCGAGTCATAGCTTTCCAGGCAGTGCAAGAAAACCTTAGTGCTAACAGAACTCCGCAACACTCCGTATTACAAGGGGTTATCAGCTGCACCAGTGAGGCAGTTATCAGACAACTTTACGAGCTTAAGACTAAATACTACGGTATTTAAGTAGAAATAGTTTAAAATTTACTTTCCCTACTCTTATAAACTCTATAGCCTAGCATAGTTATAAACTATTATAACCTGTTAGACCCAAACAATATTAATTACTGCTAGTTTTAATGAAGAATCGATCAGCGCACTGCTCACAACTGACATAAGCCGTGTCGTGTGCAAATGAAGCATTGTGGATACTCACATTAAAAATATACAATCTTGTCAAGACTTGCTTAAACACTGATTTCACAGTAACATTGTGTATTTATAGTGATCATTAAATTAAAAAATCATTGAAATGGATTCTAATGCAACTCCTTTGGATGAAATCAGATTGAAATGGACAGTGTTGAAGCAAACAAGTGAATGTGTATGGGTAAAGCAAAAGATTGTAATAAGATGATATAATTTATAGTAATTACCCATTGTGTTGACATTGTCGGAGGACCGCGACGGCGGTGGCGTGGTGGGAGCGCGAGCTCCCACATTGTCTGATGACTTGCAACGGGATACCTCTGTTGACGCAATTACTCACATGTAATATTTTCACAAAAATACAAAAACATTACATTCAGTAAAAGTATACTTTACTCTCTCTGTAGATAAATATAGATTAGTACACTAAAGCGTGTCTTAGATTTAGCAGTGGTCGTCTATGGCCCATTGATGATTATGGTCTGAAAATAAACTCCATAAGCACCACCGAGATATTTGATAACTTACCGCATTCCAGTAATACGGGCGTACTCTCACCAGAAGTTACGCTGTACCTTTAACGATATAGAATTTTAATTTAAATTTACGTAACATATGGATTTTAAAATATAAAAAAAAAACAAAACATAATAGTAGTAAATGTAAGTGCTAAAGGTCGGTCTTTAAAAAAAAGCTTTACATAGTTTTCAAAATTCGATCAGATTTTATTTTAAAAATGTCCTTGATATTTTGTTTCTTTATCAAAAATATTATAATTATAATTTATTAGTATTCACTTTAAGTTTTGAATTTTTTTAAGTCTATATCTGGTCGTTGTTGGGAAAACTGCCTTCTGCAACATAACGTAAACTAAAGCAGTAGCCAATGATTCCATTATTTCAGTAATGTAATTTTTTTTAATAAAAATATTTAAATGTAAAATTAAGCTAAAGTGTTAGCCCTTTATAAACAAAATAAAAATATTACATGGTATCATCGCGTTGTAGTGTGGGCGAGTGCCGCACCGGCGAGGGCGACGCGAGCGAGGAGAGCGAGTGCAGCGAGCGCGAGGTAAGCGGCGTGCGCGCCGATAGCGAGGCCTCCTCGCTGCCGGGCGGCGTGCGGCACGCGCGCCAAAATTCATCCAAACCTGACATATTTTTCAAACTCAGTGGTGGCGCCATAAAATTAAAATCCGTCGTGTCTTACTAAAACAATGACTTGAAGAGTAATTTATAAATCTAAAATGATGTAATGAGTTTCAACGATATCGCTCGCTGGTCCAATAGTTAGAACGTGCGGCTTTCATTCCGAAGGTCGCAGGTTCAAATCTCGGCATGTACCGATGACTTAATATTTAAGTTATGTATATTTGTGAACTTTATTAACAACAGCGAAATACAAACGGTGAAGGAAAAGATCGTGAGGAAACCCGCACACTAAAATTATCTTTGTGTGTGTGCGTGGTGGCCTCAGTAAAGTGGCAACAGGCTCGCCCCCTGTTACATGGGACCTAATCTGACATCACAAATCCACATTTGGCAAAAAGTGGTGTTTATTCGCCACTGCCTACTCCTACTGGGAAAAAGGCGTGATAATATATAAAAAAAAAATTCAACGATATTTGTGTGTTATTGGCAGTGGCACGCTTGCGCAAGCGCAGTTTGTCTGCCTTCCAAGTGAACCGATCTCATTGATCTCAACTACTTATTAGTTGACGCAGTAAAACAGTAATGTATGCAAGCATCTTGTTCGGTGGCAAAAACAGATACTGCGGCAGGTACTATCATCAGATAAAAGGTCATCGGCAATAGCCACTCGTTCAGTTCAGTAATAGTAATCAATTCTAATAGTTTTAGTAACTTTTCATATAAATAATGTATAAACAGGCATAAATTTTATATATTGGTGACCAAATGAGTGTTTTGCGCCTACAGTACCTTCATCAATATCTTGAGATTGATCGGTGATAGGTCGTGATGGAGCTCTAGTTTTTGCTCGTCTGGGGCGTCCTGTAAATTTTTGTTTGAATTTAAACTGAATAGAGCAGAAACAAAAAAATTTAATGTAAATTATCATGATTTTTTACGGTTGTTCTTACCAAATGACATTGAAATTGTGCTATTTGGAAAAATTATGATAGCTTTTTCTTAACGCGTGTGTAAATTTTATTAGTTATACTTCCATGCTAAATAAGTAAAGTTATTTTTACTTATCGAATAAAAATGATTTTTGAATCACTGCAATCTAAAAACGAGTTTAATTATGCGACGTTACCCTTGACGAGATGCCGGAGCGTGTGCGCGGGCAGGTCAGCTAAGGCGTCAGCCGCTTCTGCGTGCAGTGGTGGCAGTGAGAGCATTTCATTACTACTACACTGTTGCTCTGCCACGGACTTAGGGCGCACGCGCCGTCCACCCCGCTCTCGTCGTCGGCAACCAAGGGGCGTCGCCTATACAATAAGTTTTAACAATATTTTTCCGATTCAATTATACTTTGTAGTATCGTACCATATTCTCACATAAATATAAGTACTATATAAAATAAAGTAAATTATGATGAAGTTCTCGAACTTTTTTATACAACGGAGCTGACGAATATACATGCTGTAGACTGAATATTGAGCCGCTTACGAAAGTCTATAAAAAGTTGTTAATACCAAAGGTGGTAATAATCGTTATGCCAAATTACTTTTCTCAAAGCCCTGTTATAAGTACAATAGTGCTTTGTAAACCTTCAGTTCCATAGTAACATTAATCATCGCCAGGTAAGTATTGGCCAATTGCCGCCAACTTTTTAGTATCTTCTCTCAAATTAGCTATCCAACAGTATCTATAATACTGGACTATACTTTTAAACCACATTACTTAAATAATTGCTTAGAGCACATCTATTGGGATAACAACAAACTTTTCTTGAGAATTGTTCAATAACGCCTTATTTCTTTAGTGTACGTCTCAGATAATACTTAAAAAATTAAGCTTACCAAATTCAAGTAATCCAATTTCTATGCATGAGGAAGTAAAATTAAATCATCAAGTTAGATCAAAAGTAGTTTAAATATATCTACCATACAATAACAATAAAATTTAAGCAAATTTTACATTACAAAAGTAATTAACTTACCCCAGAATGTGAAATAGGTGTCAGCAGGTCCGGTATGTCAGCTTCAGCACTTGGCATTGGATCAATGTCTATATTGTCGACACTCTCGCAGGCCGCCAGTGCTAAACTCTCCACCGCCTCACTGAATAAAATAACATATTGTTACTAAATTAAACTTAAATGTTACTAAGCATTTTATAACAATTTTTTATCTAAATGCGCTATTACGATCTTATTATCACACAATGTTAAGCGATAATGAGGCCATCAATGAAAAAGTACTTGCACAGAACACTCTGGTTCGCATATGGTGACCGTCGGAACATAGCGACGATGTTATAATGAGTGGTTTGAATATGATGATGGTAGCTAATCAAGTGAGTTTGTAGAAACCCTACCACCATCCAAATTCCTCAACATGTGACATTGAAAACAAACCGAGGCCTTGTGTAACTAGGTAACTTCTTATCCACTTCATTTAGTACCTGTTAATTATTTATACAACATTTGATGCAATAATTATCGACGACAGCATGTCATTTGGAGATTCAACCATAATAAAGTATTTCTTTTAATTACATAGCGACTGTCTCTCGATCAAAGTCTTAAATCATATACTTACTTGAGTAGGTCTTGCAGAGTAGTATTGCAAGGAGCCATTGCATCGCGTACAGCCTGTAATGTGACCAGTTCGCCAGTCGCATTGGCACCGCCCATCGCTGCGAACACTTCACTGCATCGCTGTTATAAAGTAAATATGAGTTCCAGTTTAGATCAAGAGCATTCGCTTAAAGTATAAAAAAATCGTTAATCGAGCAACGTCCCCTCTCTCAAGGCTTGCGAAACTTAACACGTTTCTATGACTACCAGGATTTACCTTAGTTCTATTGTTTCTGGCCCGAGACTGCAGAAATTTTACCATGGACCCTACTATAAACGTTTCTTTTATCTAAAAAATTAAAGAAGTAGTGATAGGTAAAAGTAAAACTTTTCTGCATAAAGGTGATAAAAAATTTAAAAGGCGAAGATGACATGTTTTTGATTACAATATAAATCACCACACACACTTGTCCAAAAATCCTTTTTTTTAACCGATGTGTAATATATCTGTTCTGCACCTGAAGGTACTGGTGAAGCAGGTGGTGCGCAGCAGCGGCGGCGCGCTCAAGCGCTGCGGGCAGCGGTGGGGGTGGTAGTGCGGCAGCCGCCTGTGCAGCCAACGCAGCTGCAGCCTCACCGCCTGCCCACGCGCGCTCTAATGCTAGTGCACGTAGCCGGTGCGATTGCGCAGCCGTGCTGTTACTCGCTAATCTATTAAATACATATGTATGGTTTTAAATATGGATATATTAATTAATATATTTAAATATTTTCATATTCTTATCTTATACTTCATTTTCTACCAATTACTATAAGCTGGCATAATACTTATGTATTACGCCTGTTTATTGTTATCTCTTTTCTTGTTGTTGTAGTAAAGTTTTAATATATATGTAAATAAACAAATCATCCTTAATCGTAATCATCATCCGACAGACGTCTACTGCTGGACATAGGCCTCTCCCAAAGATTTCCATGTCGATCGATCCTGCGCTTCTTGCAAGTATTCCCGCTACTATTTGAAAAAATCAGGTGCAGTGATGTCATTAATTTAGACTATTCTAGCTATAGAAACTATCACCAGTAATTAGGACTGTGTCATAATTTATTGATTTAATAATTTCCTTAATGTATAAAAGAGATTAGTATGTACCGCTCATGCAGGTCCCGCCATAGTGCAGCGACACGCTCGCTGGCGCCGCGCCCACCCGCCGCTGCGTCGCACCCAGGGAACTCGACGCGCCGTACGCTCACCGAGCGACGCAACGCGGTTGCGATGTCCGTCAGGCCTGCACGCAACAAACAGCACAAGACAGTAAACACAAATCAATATAAATAACTAAATAAATAGAAGACGCTTCTATGCGATTGTCGATAGAAAAGCAATCTGAAATTTCAATCTATGCCTCTAGAAAGTGAATAGATGTTTTTTCCAAATCACTATCGTATATAGTTTAGCCAGTAATTCTTCTTCGACTCGCACTTTTTTATATTACAGTATAAAGTTAACCATATTGGTCAATAGTATTAACTGGTTTCTCTAACCAAAAATTGTGAAGTACCTAGTGAAATTACTAGGACAGGAATATACAATAAATTTAACGTAGTGCTTTTTAAAACACTTTATTGTTCATCTAGTATGCGAGGGATATAAACATAAAATACCTTGTAAGCTGAAGGCGTTGCGGTCGATGTGTAACGTGTGAAGCGTACAGTTACACTGCAGTGCCTTGGCCAGCAGTCGCGCGCCTGCGTCGCCGGCCACGTTGCCACCCACGTCCAACGAGCGCAACCGCCTAGCGCCACCCAAAGCGTTTAGTAACCCATACAGGTCCCCCTGGTATAATACATTTATTTATTTATACGGTGCACCAGCAAATTTGAGTGTTTTTTTTTTTACCGATAAAGCGAAAAAGACGTTCACTTGGTGGTAAGTACCCGCCCCTAAAAATCTGGTATTAGTTATGGCATACACTGCACAACTTTGGCTCCGGCAAAAGGGACATATCACCAATAACGACTATCAAATAGTCAAGGTCAATAGTTTACTCACCAGTAACACTATTTACACAATAAAATTTTTACCTCAGTGACAAAACCCGAATACTTGTTTTGATAAAAATTTGCTTTGCTTATAAAATGCTAGAAAATATCAAATTCGAGGCAAAAATTATATTACTAACATTTGTCTCCATTACCTCTAATCTTGTCTACTTCAAATTGAAACAAATTAAAGATAAACGGCAAATAAACAATGGGATAACCAAGTTTTCCTTTTTTCTTTAACACTTATCACCAACCACAAGGACCACAAATAAGTAGTGAAGTGCAGACCTGATTAACCCGTCTAATACAATACAATACTGAACACTAACACTGCAACCATTGAATAACGTTTTAAATGAAACCAACAATGGTAAAAATGTTATGTTAAAAGAAAGGTATTTTATTTATAATAGAACAATGTGATAATGACATAATGCCTTAAGGACTGTATTTTTTTATAATGTTCCACATATGAGAAATACTTCCATTTTAATTTAGACAATCAACATATTTTAAAAGGATACTATGCAAATAAGAATTTTGCACCATTAATCATTGATGGATTTTACATGTTTATTTACGAATAACAAATCCATTGAAAAAATTTTTGATACTATTATTGAAGTCCAGATTCCACAAAGTATAATAATCTTACTAATGTATAAGCTGCTGATAGTCTATGTATTGGTGACAAATCTGTGTTGCTGTGGACCAATCAATATATCATCCTAACAAGCACAAAATTGTTAAGGGCGGATGGTTTACTTACCATCTGGCGAATGTTTTGTTCGTCTAGTCGCTTAATCGAATAAAATAAAAAAAAGTATTCAAAAAAATTAAAATCCAATATTTCACGTACTTTCAGTTTACAATCACTCAAGTCTAGTGACGTTAAAGCTGTATCTGGCTCCTGGAGAACATGTACTAACGCCTGCAAAAGAGTAACAATAATTAGTCCAGACAGTCTTTGGTTAGCATTGCGTGTTTCAACTGTAAACATCGGCGAGACTGAGAACTTTGGGCGAAAACGCTTCACTGCCCACGGTCTTATTGTCATTTAACACTTTATGATATTAATATTGTGTTAGTCCATTATAGCAAAAAAAAACAGTGAAACTTCACAAAATGTATCTAAGGACTCGAACCTTTGTTGTTACTCAAACGGTGAGTTTCTTTGCCATAGAGCCTGTTAACGATGTAATATGTCCTATATTAATTATTTTATTTAAAATCTTTATTTGTAGCACACTCAAAATTAGGTTACCATAGACTGAGTTAATGCCTATGGGCATTTTCTATCTGTCAACAAATGTAATGATGGAATATGTGAAAAATGTGTGTAAAACTTACTTGTATAAGTGGTGGTGCATAAGACCGCTTCCCCGTCAATCTGCTTAACGATAAATGTGTGATGGAGTGATTCTTTCCTATTGCCCTCACTATACCCGCTAATTCATATTCCATACCTAAATTAAAATAAAAAATTAACAATAAAATATATCTGCTGCTAAATGATTAAACGAATATTCTTTAAGCGATAAATAAATAAACATCTTGTAATTGCAGAGTGTTGTTACAAAAACGTTAAAAATTATAAAATGATGGTAAGTCAACGCTCGCCCATAAAAACGTGGCGCTAGTGAGGATAATTAATACTGCATTATATTGTTCTCGACGCATAGACATATGAGACGTTTAATCATAATTACTTTAGCAACAACAACTTCTATTAGGAACACAATAAGGTTTACACAATCATATGATGGCAGAAATATGCTGTACTATGATACCTATCTTTTAAGGTAGAATGTCTGTTCTTCTCAATACAGACCTACTAGCAGATATTACATTTATAATAGACGTAGTTTATTATTGAAATGATTGAGAGATTTAGAAAGAAATAATAAGTAACATACTGTTGTCCGATAGGTCGAGGGACTGCAGGCAACGAACACCGTGTATGCAGGACTCGAGTACGTGCGCGGCTTGTGATGACGAGAGTACGCCCGACAGGTTCAATTTAACACCTGCCGCGCTCTCGTTGCACGCCAGCCCGAGGAGCAAGCTCCTGAGTCCACCGCAATTAATTATACAAAATGTTGGTACTCGCGACAAGCCATTATATGCTTACAGCATGGGATCTATTTTTAGAAAAGATTTCTAAAACCTACTTCGTATTCTGGCGCTTGATGATTATTATGAGCTTTGACAAAAATTATACGCTTGTTTGATTCTCAATGCGGAAAAAAAAATTCTCAGCTATTTTAGGCTTGATATGTTACTGTAGAATAATTTTCTGGCAATATAAATAATCTTGTTTAAGTAGTTAAATAGATAGTAGTAACTAATAATCGTTATTGATCTTTAGTACTTCAGCTTATAATAGGTCGGGCTTAATGATATAAAAAGTAAAAAAAAGCAAAAAAGTATTATAAATAACTAACATTTTTATTACATTAATAGTAAAAATTTGAGCGTGGCAGTTACGAAACAATGTTATCATCATCAGTTTACAGCGTGCGCTGGTGAGCCATTTTGGTTGTTAACAGGAATGACTGACTACCACCAGTGTAAAACAGTAGAGTTTTATAATTCATCCGTAATGGTTGAAATATCGCTAAATACCTATAATACGTTAGTTGGTATTTCGCAAATTGTGGGATCCAAATAAAATAAAAGTAATAAATAGTGAGAGGTTACTTGAGGACATCCGGGGGCATCTTGCAGTAGGAGAAATCGAGGTCGGCGAGTGCAAGGCAGGCGGTGAAAAACTGGCGGAATGAGGGCGGCGGATCGCGGGGACGGCGCGCCGTAGCCCAGGGGTTGCGGCCCACCAGCAGCGACGACAGCCGCGCCGCACATCCGCGCAGTAACGCACCCCATATCTGATCATCACGATATTCATATCCTTAACACAAATAGCATATTCGTATACGATTTCAACATCAGTAGTGACGTAGAAAACAATGCATTAAAAGCAAAGGTAATAAACATTTTTAATTAGATATTGAATTCATCACCGTTCAAATCAAAACACAGTCATGTTTGGCAACCAGCAGAGAAACGGGCTGTGTTGGTACCTACTTAAACTATCTCCGGCAACAGAGACCTACCACTTATGGAAAATACTATAGCACTTTTAAAATTCATCAGTCTTAGCAGAAAATCATCAGATGTGTTCACATACAAATAGGAATTTGAAAAATCCGGGATCCTAACATAACGTCGCATTATCGTAATTTTTTCAAGGTAATTTATAAAATATTGTTTATTTTTTTATTATTACATCCATGTATATAGAGAATTGATTGCTATCTCAGGCGTATATAAAAGATAGTAATTTATCGTTAATAGATAACTTTTAACTGTCTTTAGTACTACGATAAGCGTTGACATTACGTTGATAAGAAAATAATCTATGTTAGAACATGTGCTCGTCAACCAAATGTTACGTAAAATCAAGTCTACTAACGTTTTCGAGCGTTGTCTCAGTGTTGGTCAAATTTAAATGCGTCAATACATTCGGTTGTGCGAGAAAATTGTATAGATTCTGAAACACAAACATTAACTATTAATATATAAATTACACGTAATATATATACATTGTAATATTCTAAATAAATCCTGTAATACTCATAATATTTAAAACTTTCCCAATATATATAAAATTATAAAACTAAATTCTCTACTACGGTAATACAATGAATTGTAAGAATTTATTGCGTAAAAAAGGAAAACGTTAAGCCTCCAAATATCCTGCAAACTACTAACTCATGTTATTTACGTAACGTGAAGTGAGAGCCTTTAATAAAATTGTAAGAAACAAAATATTCTATCAATTTTTTTTAAACTACGTCTTGAGGGTAAAGTTTTAAAAAACTGGGAATCTCTGATCGTAAAAGTTTTTATTTATTCTATACTTACATGTACATCATCTTTCAAATTATTATTAGATAGATCAAGGTGTGACAAAGTGGAGAGGTGGCACGGGCTGTCATTCAACATCGCGGCGAGATGTGTCACAGTTTTTCCCGTGAGACCGCATTGCGAGAGTGCGATGTGGCGTAAGCCGTCCGGGTTATTACCCAACCCCGTCAATATGCTAATAGCACCTGAAATGAACGTTAATAATAAAAATACATCAGAAATATTGAATGAGCATTAACATGGTGGGGAGAAACAAAAAGTCATAGTTGAGGAATATTAGGGAATCAACTGATATATCTGGGGCGTCTGAATTGTTCCGCCGAACCAGAGACAAAAAAGACTGTACCAAAGTACAGTGTTTTTTGTCTCTGGTCTCTGATCGCCAACCTTCACTAGTTGGAGAGGCACTTTAAGAAGTAGAAGTACGTGGTGTACTTATAAACAAATATGGCTTTATAAATTAAACTACTCGTGTTAATTATAAGCTGTGTTAAGACGTTAGTAATCTCGTTGAGCATGAGACGTTAGGAACCTCGTTGAGCATAATATTTCTTTTTTAACGAAGTTATAAAATACACCACACAAAAATGTTTAAGTATCGTTACCCCAACAGATTCACTAGCAACAGCGCTGTTCCAAAAGTTCCTTATTTCTCAGTGTTATTTTTTTCTTTTAAAAATTTGCAAGTGTGTTTGTTACGGGTGTATATATCATGAAAGTGGAGGAAGCGAGAGGTGTGCCAGGATCGTAGCAAGTGGAGACAGGTAGTCTCTGCCTACCCCAGTAGGAACGGGGCGTGATATATACGTATTAGGTCCTTACATATGAAATTCGCGTTTTGTACGGGAGGAATATGTAATTTTTTTTTAAATATATTTATTTAGTCAAAGTATGCACCGTTGTTATCTATGTACTTTTGCCATCCCATAGGTAGTTCATTGATCCTTTTACTAAAAAAAACCATGGGGGGCGAGAATCAATAAACTCTTTAAAGACGGTTTGGACTGCCGCATCGAAGTTGAATTTTTTTCCTTGTAAGAAGTTGTCCAAATTTCGTAAAAAATAGTAATCTGCTGGGGCAAGCTCCGGGGAGTACGGTGGATGTCGCAGACATTCCAATTGTAGCTCATTTAACTTAGTGATTGTTTGTTGTGCAGTGTGTGGTCTTGCATTGTCGTGAAGAAGCAGTGGTCTAGAACGATTGACCAATCTCGGTTGTCTAGCAGCTAGTTCTTCCTTCATGGTTTGCAGTTGCTGACAATAGATATCTGCCGTAATCGTTTGTCCAGATTTTAGAAAGCTGTAGTGAACGACACCGGCGCTAATCCACCAAACACTCACAAGTAACTTGTTCTGAGTCAATTTTCGTTTAAGGCAGGATTTGGCTGGGTCTCCAGGATTCAACCATTGCGACGAGCGCTTCCGATTATCGTACAGTATCCAATTTTCATCACAAGTAATGATTTGATTTAAAATTTCTTCATTATTGTGTCGGTTGAACAAAGTAACACAGCAGTCGACGCGTGTTTGCAAGTTCGATTCACTCAATTCATGAGGTACCCCATCGTTCAAGTTTTTTTACTTTCCCGTTTTTCTTCAAGTGGTTAATTACCCCGAAGCGTGCAACTATCTCTGAAGTGCTTTTTGATAGATCCGCTTCCACAATAGCTTTTAAGTGTTCATTTTCCACTTTGGTCTCCGGCCGTCCACGGGGTTGGTTCTGAAGGTCGAAATTTCCAGAACCAAAACGTTGAAACTAAAAACACATCAAAAACAATTTATCCTTCGAGCTCTTTCTGCAGTACTGGTGCCACGATACAACTCGTACTCGTAAATATACCGATATTTTATGTTTTCTATTGTGCGGTAATAAGCGACGCCAAAGAAAAAAAGAATGACGAAAATACAAATGAATGACTGTTTTCAAAAATCAAATGTACCAGCTAAATTAATTTATAAATTTGAATTTGGAATTCTCAACCAAAAAGCAGATATTTCAGTTCAAAGTGGTCAGTACGACAAAACGCTAATTTCACATGTAAGGACCTAGTATGTATGTATATATCTGAATAATTTAAGATTTTTTTTGTTATTAAGATCTTATATTTACTAATACTGTTAATAGACCTCAATACTATTAGTAGTAGGTCTTTGTTTCCATAAACTGTCTAGATAGGTACCAACTACCACAGTGTCTATTTCTACTACCAAACAGTAGTGTGTACACATTACTGAATTCAGATTAGAAAGACGCCGTAGCTGGTAAAATTATTGGAGTAACGAGACTTAATATATTGACTTAAGGCGATGACCGCAGAGTGGTACAGTGTCTATCAAGCTATCTACTGCCACGTTGTTATGAGTGAGCTTATAGCTTCGTATCAGGAGAACGTCTTGGTCGTTAGGCCGTACAAAAGAAAATTATTCGTGGTTTTTGCTTCTTAGGAGAAAGTCAAGGCCATTTGTCCATAATGCTGGTCTAATGTTAAGTTGTATATATTAATGTTTAATATCCTTCGATAAATCGTTGTTTTTCTTTCTTATATGGATTACGTGATTTAAAATATATTTTTCATATGTAATTATTTTGCCTTTATCTTCGATGTGGTTTTGCGAGAAGTCCACGGTGTGCATAGCGGGCGGGCTGCGCGCGCGTGCCAGCGCGTGTCCTAGTCGCGCCGCATGGTCGTGCCGCAACGTGGCCGCGCGCCAGCTCAACCGCTGTGGCGGCGGTGCCGCGCAGCGCACAACACGCGACAACGCCTCCCACGCCTCGCTGCCCACTCGCACACCGTCCCCGCAAACGCCCTCGAACCACGTGTTATGTTGTAAAGCTATCAGTAACGGAATCAGATCCCTGTGAATAAAATGCCTTATTTATACATGCTTGCATAATTAATCATTAATGTAAGTATCGTAGATGATATATGTTTTCAATGGACAAAGAAATTAGTAACATTACATCAATCAAATTATTGTCTCAGGCTTCTTTAACCGATTTCTAGCTCGACCGCACAGATGCTACGAACTTCCCAAAATTCCCTACGATTTTCAATAGGCCGTTTTATATAAAATTTATTTACATTCTGGCTAATATTACTACTATTACGAAAAATTCTAATATTCTAAAATAATCAAATAGTATTGGAAGTTTCTCTCATGCCCAAAAGGGTTCGTACATACGTTATACATATACGTTGTTCATACATATTCTGGCTTAAAGGTTAAATCTTCTTAAAATCTTAAACTCCTTTTCTCATTTGCCCACAGACAGACTTCTCGTGGTTTATTAGAAGAACTAATTAATCTCTAAGTACAGTATCTTATCTCGTCGCATATCTTATTTCTCTCTAATAATAAGTAGTTTAATAAATAAAAAACTTGTTCCATTTGTTCCACCTTATAAGCAACATTGAGAGTTACTTTGAGTGTTACTATGTAATGTTTGTGTTAGCATAATGCAACTCTATCACTAATAATGCGTTATATATTTCAGCAGTAATTGGTTTAATTTATACTTAATTAGACATCGTTCCAATTGCAAAACATGTAATAATTATGAATTATAAACAGGTTTGTTTAGAACTAGGCCATACAAAGCGAAATTGCATAAAGTCGTAACAATATATTACATTTAAAAGGATGTTTTCTTTTTCAATTGCAACGGGCTACCATTTAACTCCAATTTCACGTGGTGTTGTGATAAGACGACCGTATTTAGTGAAGTTTTTGCCCAGAATAGGGTTCTTATGTTGCTGTTATACCGTCAGATTTATTATATGAGAAAAGTACTTAAACAAGCAGATTCTAAAAAACCCTACCAACAAATATCAATGAATCGGCCTCGGAATCGAAGCAGGGACCCACATGTTACCGTCGAGCGTTTAGTCACACGTTAAAGGCAATTATGAGATATATCTTAATATATGGTCATTACAGGTAATTACTCTGAAAGTAGTAATGTCAGATAAAAATATGTTATAATTAATGCCACGTATAAAGATGCAGCACTATTAAAAAGTTTAGAGAACAAACATCTCGTCAATTTAAGATTTATTAGTTATATGTGTATGAAAAAGGAAAGGATTTAAGTGAAATTGGTTTTGTCGACACATACAGGGGTCATAGTGGTAGCAAGTCACATAACCTTCATTTGCTTTGTATGTATTAACTTTTAAAAGAAAAATTGGTAAAAAAATTATATTTCCATACTCATTTCGATTACTTGCTCAACATATAATAATTGAATTGTTGACTTACCGTTGATCCAAATGATCGAAGTCCTTCAAATGTAACATTCTAATGTCGTGCGCCAAATATATCGTATCGATGTCCCAAGCTACTTCTGCCCTAAAAATATAGAAAAAATCTTATAGGTACAAAATTAAGTAGTTTAATTTAAAAAACTAGAACCGAAAATTTTTACTTACCTAAAAGGTGTTTGGCAGAGGTCGCACATAGCAGCATATTGATTGGAGAAATCACCGCAAGTGGAGTGCTTACGCGTCCCGCTTACCGGTTGGATTTGAAATGGAAGATTAACCTGTAAAAATATAATTATTCTCTAACATTAAAAAACCAAGTAAATTATTTCAAGGGCTGTGAATCTTTAACTGCCTTTGTGCGACAGTGGTTTACGGTATGCTTTGTAACATGGTGGTCCCTGTTTCGATTCCGCAGCCACGTTGTGCAATTTGGTTGGTGCTAAATTTCTTCGAACCGATTCCTCCGGCCACTATATTTTAAACCATTTTATAAACTTAGATGTAAAAATAACGGCAAAGGAGAGTAAGTAATTATTTGTGATAAGTGCCGGTTACTAATACATGTTTGTTTATTTCCCTGTAACATGTTGTAAATAAAAATAATCGTATTCTTCGCAGAATTGACAACACCATAAAAATTTGTAAAGTTCATTAAATTTAAGTTCTAAAAATGTCCACAGTAATGATGTCGCTTTTATCACAGCGATGACGTGAAGGTTTTTTTGACATATTACTAATAATACACTTGCGTGCAAATGAATCGACTCAAGACGTATATTGGTATAAAAGTTAGATTTTTCGGAAAAGAGCTTTTCCGATTTTTATAAAAATTTTTTTATTCGAAAGACTGATAATTTTTTTCATAATGC
Organism: Ornithoptera priamus; assembly: GCA_029034505.1. Taxonomy (NCBI): domain Eukaryota; kingdom Metazoa; phylum Arthropoda; class Insecta; order Lepidoptera; family Papilionidae; genus Ornithoptera; species Ornithoptera priamus. Next base: position 188,787 of record JARDWD010000380.1, read on the forward strand.
AGCAATTTTCAAATAAACAATGACATAACTTTTTAAGTAAATACGATCAAATATGAGCGTTACAGATTTTGCTCGACGCGGTACCCACGAGTTGCGGGACTAAATCACGTATTATCGCTCATCGCTCACGTGACGCATATTTCTCGTCAGTTACTCGTCAGACGTTGATAGATACACATCTCCTTAAGCACCCAGTATTTGAATTAAATCCAATGGACACTAACTCGGAAGCAGCGGCCCAAGTTGTAGCTTTGTTGCATACAGGCCATAATCAACAGCAAGTCGCTCGTGAACTTAACATGAGCCAATCAGCTGTTTCACGAGTATACAGAAGATTTCAAGAGACTGGTTGCTTCATTCGGAGACCACAATCCAACAAATACCGGAGCACATCTAAGAGGGACGACCGCTTCATTGTTTTAACTTCGTTGAAAAATCGTCATCTCACGGGCGTTGTGTGCAACAGAAGCTCGGAAGGTTTTGAGGAGTGGCTGTAAGTCAGGGTACAATTAGAAAACGCCTGAAGAAAGCCAATTTAACTCTAAAGCGGCCAGCCAGAGCCCCGCAACTGACCACAGCTCACCGTCAAACCCGACTTCAACTTCCTCGTGAACACCTCAAATGGACTATTGAGCAATGGAGCTCCATCCTGTTCACTAGCGAGAGAAGAATGTGTCTCCATGGCAACGACTGAAGAGGCCGAGTATACAAGCGTCCAGGGGAATGGTTCTAGCAATGCTGTTTCGCTGAAACAGTATTATATGACGGTGGTTCAGTCATGATGTTGTTAGCCGTGGCGCGGTCACACTGTGAAGCGAAGAAGAACCTACCCGGTCGGCCCGAGGCGGCTGCTCCGGGTTAGAGCGCCGGTTTTAAACTGCGAGCTCACCACGGATGCGGCCGGTAACCTGCAGGGGCGGCTTTATGCTGCGCTTGCAGGCGAGATTGAGTCGCGGAGGGAGTTCCCTCTGCGACTAACCGGTGTCGTACCGCTGATGCGGCGTCGGTGAGGCCGCGAGAAAGAGGAGTGTCGGTACAGCGATGCGCCGTTCTCTCTATCCTCCGCGACCGTATAACGAGTGGCGGTGGGGCCAACATCGAATCCGCCGAAGAGAGCCGGGAGTTTTCTCTCTTGGCTCCCATGGCCTCTGGGTGACGGGTTTGGGGAAATCCGTTTCCCGCGCGACTGCAACAGGCTGAGGAAAGGGCGCGCTGCATGTTCCGGCGTGCTCCTACGGAGGTGGAGAGGAAGGTTCTTCCATCCCTGCCGCGGTGGGGCTGCGTAAGCGGCCAGCGCCGGCAGGGTCGCGGATGTTGCGAAAGCGTTCTTGTAACCCCGCCATGAGGCGAGGAGGTGAAACATCATGGGGTGTTAGTCGGTGCAAGTCCGACATAACCTGTCCTTGCCCCCGCGAGGACGGGTATGCGCAGGCATTTCCACCACGTTAAAAAAAATGTACCACCGCGCCTTATTCTGCCACCAAACAGTAGTATGTATGAAGAGAGGACGAATGACAGAAATGAAATGGTATGTAGAAAGATAGAAAAGAAAAGTATGGAAGATAAGTAGAGAATAAAAGATGGAAGAATGAAAGAATTAGGAAATTAGATAAAGCACAAATGATGGTATATGATTGATTGGATAAATAAAGGCCCCGACCCACAATACGCAGGGGGAACGTTTTAAAAAAGAAAAAAAAAGACAGTAGTATGTAAACATTACTGTGTTCCGGTTTGGAGAGCGTTATAGCTAGTGTAATTATTGGGGTAACAAGACGCGACATCTTATGTCTCAGGCGACGAGCGCAATGTAATGCAGTATACACTATCCCAACTAGCGCCACGTTGTTATGGGCAAGCGTATCACTTACAATCAGGTAAACGTCACGCTCATCTCATCACTTAATTGTATAAAAAAAAACAGTTGAACCATATTTTTATGAAGTAAACAAAGAGAGATTTACTAAACTTATAACAGTGTAATATGGCTTTCAAATACGATGTTTCCTGTCCTACCACATAAAGACAAAACCACATTAAAAATACGTTAACAATACTGCTACAAGAATGAGTCAGATGTCTTTTGACTGCAATGAATAGTAATGTCATACAGTATTGTTATATCTGTGCACAGTATTTTTATTGGTCACTCTATTGAAGCTTCCACCAACGCCTCTTGGTGTGTAATACCAATTGGAATGCCAGATTGACTTTACGCTGCGTCCCAATTCTATGCAGGCTCATTTGAACTCTTTTTGCTACTACTAGATGTTCATCTGACCAATTATAATGTGACGCTTGTTAGTATGACATTAACTGCATCAGGTTGTGCTCGTCGAATTGAGACAAAAAATGTTAAGTATCGTTACACCGGTAACTTCAATATCTTAAACGCTTTTCAAATCGGAATACAGTAATGTACAATTCAACACTACTGATTGGCTACAAGCATAGACAAGAAGCCGCGAGTGGTAAATTAAAAAAAAATCTATACAGCTAGAGTACTAAAAAGTTTTATAATAATGATTTTAAATAAGGAAAACTAAAGTACTTTATAGAGACTTATTTTTAAACGATAGATGTATGCTCCGCAGTTACTAATCAGAGAACTGAACTAATTAAGCAAATGAAAGTTACAACTCTGTCATCAGCTAAATTGGTTTAAATTAATTCCGTAAATAGAAATAACACAGTCGTTGAACGAATTATAAATATACGGACCTTGGATATAATGTCCTCCATCGCCACATTAGGAAACAGATCATCAAAAGCCGCAGCCAACGCGTGTATTGCATTTATAACACCGTCCGATGATCCCTCTTCGCCTAGAACAAAGTTAGATAATTACTTGTTATCAGACCTCAGACGTGAAGGCCATAATCGTAATAAATAAATAAAACTAAAAAGTATTACAAATACATAATTTTTTAAATAATGTGCTTGTAATGAATTCTTACTATTTTATTCAGAAAAGCGATTAGACGAACATCTGATGGTAAATACGTACAACACCACATTATTCTCATCGCCTTGAGAGATAAGATGTTAAATGTGTGGAATTTCACTAGCTACAACACCTTTCATACTGTAACACAGTTATGTTTGCACACTACTGTTTGGCAGCAGAAATAGGTGTGGTGGTGCCTACCTATGCAGTATTTGGCAATAAAGACCTACCACCAGTAAACTTATCATATACTGCTATGGATTGAGATGAATGAATTACTAAATTCTCCTGTGAAACAAAAAATTGTTAAGAAAGGACCATTCTCTAGGAACAATGTTCATGGACTTCTAAGAATTTATCTAAAACATTTGACCAGTGTGTTGGATTAATGGAGAAACTTCAAAGGCTTTGTAAATAAAATTAAATAAGTAATACTATTAAATATTATTATAACAAATTCTCGACAACAATATGAAAACTTATTATTAAAGAATACTCTCTAGTACTTATTGCATCTCCTGCAGATTATAAATTATGTCCAATTCTGAAAAACTGTAATTATGAATATGTATGGAAAGCCACAAGAAAATCTTATTATAATCCTATCTTCATGCAAGATACTATATTGCAAAAGTATGCCAGTGAAGTATGTCACATTTCCATACAATCTCAGTGAGTATAATTAAGACAATACCTAATAGATATCAGTAGTAATTTATTTATAAAAACCTAATGTCTTATAAAATAACACAAATCTACAGCAAATTATATTCATAAAAAAAAAACACTTTTTTTACTATGCAATGATTTCAATATAACTAAATGAAATTGTTCTTCCTTAATAATTTTTTTTTTAACTTTAAACATAAGCCAATAATTTATTAACTGTGACATGCTGCTTGATATTTATGTCGTTGCCAGTATTAATGGCTATTCTAGCAGATTATTGATTAGAATTAACTTACCAATGAGAATGGAGACTGGTTTATGTTCATGTATTAAGGTAATTGATAGATGATTAGCCTTTTTGCTCTCTAATGCTTCAATCTCCATCAAGTGAAATCCATTGTCAACCTTATCAAAATTAATGCCATTAAGAGATTTAAATATTTTGGTTATGTAATAATTTTAATAAACATTAGTATGTAATAAATCACAAAAAATGTATGCAACATTTTTAGGTCAGCAATAAGATATGTATCATCAATGAAAAGATTTTCATTCAAATAAAATTTATAAGCCAAATTTAAGTTCTGTAGATGTAAGTAAACATCTTTATTGTAAGTAGACTGATAACTGAGACTATTATCTGTTAATGGCAGGAAATAATCTTGATTATTGATGTATCTATATAAGAATAACCGATTTGCTGTGATGTTATTTATCATTTGTTGTTTTTTAAATATTTACTGTAACTTTATTTACATTTAAATTTTATTGTGCATCCTAATTAAACTTTTGAAATATATTTACCCGTGTAGGAACTTTTGTAGTTGTTATAAAAATCCTAAATGCAGTCACAACCTGAAAATCAATTATGCATAAAACTAAATGTTTAAATTAAATCTTTGTTTTCACTTCACATAGTAATAAAACTATATATGGTGATAAATCCAAAATTAGTGCTAGAAATACTTCCAGAAATCCCAGAAGATTTATCTAATATTTAAAACATTATAAATTGTAATAAATAACACAGTTCAAAGAAAGATAATTATTTATCAGATAAAAGTTAAACAATTAGTGCAGAATCAAAATAATATTCACTCATTAACACTTCCAATCAAAAAATTTTGCTAGAACAGATATGCAAATTAAAGAATATTAATTATTAATGACCATAACACTAGAATTGTATCTTTAATTATTTATTAATCTAATGTGCTAAACTAAAGAATTAATGAAGAAATATTCAACAATCAAATATAGACATTTGGAAAAAAAAATTCTGGGTGTTTCTACTTCTGTGATAAACAAAAGCTTAATGGCATGATACAAATCATCAGACACACCTAAAGTGACTCATACTAAAGTCCAGATTTTAATCACTGGTTGCCAGGATTTTAGTATTAAGAAAAATCTAATAAGAATTGTAGAAAGATTTACTATTTTTTTTAATTTAATAGGAGAATGAATACATGCATGCATGAAGCAATAATACAACACTTTTGTTTAGTGTTACCAACAAGTTGTTATTTTAAAAGAATTTATTTACTTTCGCAATGAATAATTTTTATCATTTTAATAAGCAATTTTATAAACATTTTGCAAAAATATTAGAATACTTACTAAAACCCTATTGTCAACTTTGTCACCCCTTGATTCCATGCGAATTAATGATTTATAAAGTATTTTAACATTTTTCCCCAAAACATTGCTAATGCTATCTGCAATGAAAAAAATTATAAAAATACACAGAACTGGAAAAGATACAAAATATCAAATCATTAATTTACATATATTTTTCTTACCACTCAACTCGGTAGTAATATGTGATTTTGTTGACATTTTTAATATTTTCTTTAATGTCATTACTTCTGTATAATTTAAGTTGCATTAACAAAAACGGCACCCATTTTTTTTTACTTACTATTATTTAATTGTCTAAACGACCATTTCTTACATGTTTATTATAAATGGAAGTCTATACACTAACCACAAATTAAAACAATGATATTAATGACTAAAATTCACCATAACATAGATACACAGCACCATTTACTGAATAGACAGACAATCTCACAATAAATTAAAGTAATAACAGATAAAAACTACGACAGATTATATTACTTTTAATTTTATGGATGATTGCAATGGCTTCTAGGCCTTAGGCAAAATAAGTCATAAAATTATTTTAGTACTATTTTCGAACAAATACAACAGATATATAACTTTTAATTTATAAACAAAATATCTTAAAAATTAATATTAACAAAATAATTCACTAAATTCGAATAAGATTGTTAAAAACAGAGAGAAATTTGTTTGAAAATATAGTGAAAACAATATTATCCGAATTTAACAATTATAATAATCCATATTATTTTTATGTCGATAGATTAGATTGTTTTTTTCTACACGTACCAAAAATGTGCTAGATGTTCATTCATATCATCATTGATCTTCATACCAAGCGCGGCAATAAGAAAAACAAGAATAAGTGGTGGCGAGTCAGAAATCGTCATCATTATTTCAACCGATAGACGTCCAATGCTGGACATAGGTCTCTTGTAATGTATTTCACAAAACACGGTCTTGGGCAGTTTGAATCCAGTGGCACTTAGCGATTTTTTGGTCCTCTGCCCACCAAGTGAAGTTCTGCCAATGCTACGCGTTCCGGTGCGGGCTCGTCATTCCAGCACTTTATGTTGCAGCAAGGTATGTTCCTGGTATGTTGCACAAAGTTATAAATAATAATGGTTAGAAATGAATGGAGTAATTTTTAAATTAACTGCATAATGATTCTGGCAACATTTTTGTTATGCATTTTGACTTATTTTGAAAGCTTAGTCTGTGTATATGTTACTCTTATTTGACTAAAAATACTTTGCAAAATAGTTATTATGATAATTTTCTTTTTAAATTTTGTTGAAGATGAATAAAAATTATGAACGTTGTTCATATTGCAATCGACGGAAATGGCTTGCTTCTGGCTGTCTTCGAAAATGGTTAAAACCATTTGAATGTAAACATTTACAAAGAAGTATTGATACTAAAAGAGATTTCACTGACACAGATATAGTGAATTGTGTTATTCTACCAGATCGAAAAACTCCTGTAAATACAAGTAAACTCGTGAAATTTTGGAAAAACAAGTTTTTTTTGACTGGTAGTGTCCGGTCTTTACAAAGATATTTTAGCAATAAGAACAATGGTGGTGAATATATTTGCAATATAAACAAAACTACAGAGCCATCTACATCATCAGAAAAGAGACTAGTACCTAGTGATAACTATGATTTAAAAAAAGAATTAATATCTGAAAAACTTATATTAAAATGTCAACATTCAGAAGGCCACTCAGTTCTCAGGGGTCATCATCAACATGCCTCTATTGAAACTTGCGCTATATATTGTCAGTTATCAAAGTATGTATTTTCTTTCAAATAATTGTTTTGTTACCGTTAAAGACCATTGTTTAAAAATTTTGAGAGAAAGAACCTTATTGAAATATATAAAAAAATTGCCATTAAATAAATTAATTGCAAATTAAAGAAAGCACTAAATTTAAGGCATATTAAATTATAGCGATATTTGCTCAAATTCTCTGCAAGTTCAGTTTTTTAATTATTTATTTAACTAAAATAAAATTGACTAATTGTATATAATTTTTGTCTACTTTGTAGACATGGGTGGTATTGGGGCGGCATAACGTCAAGTGAAGCAGAAGAACTTTTAGCAGGTCAACATGACAATGTTTTTCTTGTTCGAGATTCATATGATTCAAGACATATACTCTGTGTGTCCTTTCGTTGTGTTGGTAGAACACTACATGCCAGGCTCCGACATGCTAATGGTCTTTTCTCATTAAACAATGAAACATTTGTGCCAGCAAATAGAATTTCAGAACACTGTGCAACTGTAGATGTGAAGTCAAATTTGTTCGAAATGCCTGTTAAACTAGCAAGACCCTTAAACAGGTAAAATATCTATTAGTGAATTCCAATAGTTGAGTAGAACTTTGTTATAACACTCATTCAAAACTCTCTAGTTCTTGAATTGCCCTGTACTTATAAATCAAATGTCATATTCTCTGGAACTTAAATATGTCAAATTTGCTGTAATCAATAAATATTTTGAAAAAATGTTTAGTTAAGCTTATTAACATTAGAGTGCAATTTTTTTTAAAAAAATTTAGATGTCAATATGCATGTATCACATATATTGATGTCATTATACACTACATAATTCCTAATTGATTTGTGTGAAAGATGACATGTGTAAGAAGAGTATGATGGCTGATAGAGGGATATGGAAGAGAAGAACATAGTGTGTTGACCCCACATAGCTGGGAAAAGGGCAGAAGGAAGAATTCCTGATTGCCTTGTATACACCGATTTTATGCCACATTCACTGAAAACAATGGAGCTGTTCTTCAAGGATTTGAATTTCTGTGGTATGAATGATGCATATTCACTAAACTTATTTGCGTATTTTGTGTTTCAGATTTGCAAGATTGGACTCTTTACAAATGATTTGCAGATTTGTGATACGACAAACAGTTGTAACCAATGTTTGGCAGAAGTTACCATTACCACCAAATTTAATTTCTTATGTATCATTGGGTAGTGATTATATACTTCCATCCTAGCCAATGAAACTAACTGTGCCTTTAAAATTTTAATGCACCTTTTATATCCAGTCTATTTACCAATTGGACGATGTATCTATATTTGAAATGTTTATACAATTTATAAGAAAAATTATAAATATTTTAATAAAAATTGTATCAACTTTTACTGTGATTAATGTTATTGTTTGTAATCGAATACCGTTAATGAAAATACAGAAATGAAATAATTTTAAAGTAAATTTTTTATTTATTTAATACCAATACTTGCATACTGCATACCATCCGATACTAACGTCACATGTTATTTGAGCGTGTTTAATCCCAGCATATTCTTTGCCTGAAAATCATTGACTCAGTAATCTTTACACACCCTCTTTATGTAATAATTTGATGATTGTATTATATATTTTTAATATATAACACAATCAGTCACAGTAATAGTCTAGAATCATAGAATATAGTAATTATATATGAAGTATATATTTCATTTCTTTTTATATTGATGTTTGACCGACTGGAGACGATCTACGCCAGGCAGCTGGCGACGACTAGTTGTGTATAGCCGAATATAACTGTTTTCTTTGGAAAAGGCTCATATCCAACAGTGAACCTGTGGGTGATGATGATTGCTGTTTATCTTATGTTGTTGTATTCTTAAGAATAATCCTGCTGCTGAGTAACATGATCACAACAAATTAAATTTACCGTTACAAATGCAGCTGTTAGTGTTTGTGGAGCCACAGATACAGGATTCATATTCAGTGCCGTTTGAATTAACTCTGCATCTCTAATTCTTGATTTTACAAAGTTTCTTGTACCAGTGAAATCTTGACTGTTGTCTGTTAGGTAGAACAATTCTGATGCTTTATATATACCCGCAAGGCCCACTCGACGAATGTACCAATTGAACTAAAAAACAACTTAAATTTTTAACATTTCCCTTTTCAATAGAATTGTATACAATGAATAATTTAAAAAGCTAGTCATATCTATTTGAAAAATAACGAATTTGTAGCTTACATCCACACTTCTATCGCCAGAGTAAAAGCAAATGTCGTCCACTAATGATAGTAATGTTGCTAAACAATTTGGAACATTATTAGGAAGAGTTTGTATTGCCATCGCCTTTGGCCATGTGCTCCTGAAACAATCCAGTCATAGTCATAGAACATTTTGGTTGAAAATAATTAAGGTTGCTTAGTTACTTAAAAGTAGTTTGATGACAAACACAACCTTTTCTAAAGAAAAAATAACTCCTTAAATCTTTTATCAGTGTACAAAACTAAAGAAGATTAACAAACTCGTCTTATCTTATTTCAGATGCAAACAACATTAATTAAGAGTTCATCTGACTTACTTATAAGGTTGTATCATTAATAATCTTGTCATAATAGCATTTTCAATGTGTTGTAGAGGTACCTTTGACTCCTTTAAATCTTCTTTTGGCCACTACACAAAGAAAATGTTAATTAAAACAGAAATTAAAATAAATACAATTTTTATTCCCAAAATAGACTTACACGTTTCATTTCTTCTACTAACTGATCATTACATTTAACATTGAAATAATGGATAAGATCCGCACTACCATTTGGAAACAGGCCGTGTGCAATTCCTGGATATCCAGCAGCTTCAGCACCTTGACTCAGTGATTCTATGGACCAGCCAAACTTAGGAACAAACTCTAAAGCTTTTGCTAGTATACTATCTTTTACATTTTGTTCATATTGTTGTTCGTCCTGATACGATGAAAAATTCGAAACAACGATTTCGCCTTTTTGATTATCATTTTTTTGACAGTAATTTCTTATGATCTTTCGGCTAGTATTGAAAGAAATAAAACAGAGAGGCGGCATAGTTCTGCCACTTTTTCGCAAAGCTGTCAAAAGAAAAATAAATAAATACGAGTTTATATTTAATATGATTATTAGCTAAAATTCCAAACCAAATATGTAACTACTTTATTACGAATTTTTATTTCTAATTATTAACATTAGTTTTCGCAACGTTAATACATTCCGACAACCTAGCTATAAGGCCCTCAATCAAATGAAAAGCATTTAATGCAGAATTAATAATTTCCTTCTTGTTTTCAGCAGGTATATCATTGAAGACATTGCCACCGACGTTAATAGATACCTCAATTTTATCCCGTGTTTTAGATTTATTCTCTTCAATATCTTTCAGTTTAACTTCATAGTGTGCCTTAGACAAATTCAAACCATTTCTTAAAATTTGTAAATACTCTTGCTCAATGAATTCCAAATGGTCCTTAATACCAGTCCTATTTAAATTGTCTCTTATAACAAGATATCTCAAAAAGTTCAATGCTGTGATAATTTGATCTGCTAATTCCACCAAGTCTGATTCTGCTCCATGTGGTAAATGGCAAATTTTTTTTATCATCGTCATAATCTGTGCACCACTGAAGCAGTCATCTAACACAGGCCTTTCAAAGGCTTCAGTAATTGAGTTTTTATATAAAGATATCCCATAGCCTATCATTCCAGAATGATTTGCATTTTCTAGTAAATATTTAATTAGTAAACATCTTCCTTTGGATTCAAATTTATTTATATGTATACTTATTAAATTAACCACACTTTTGCGTATTAAATCATAATTTGAAAATATAGCAATATTCATCAAACTTTTTAACAAATTAAAATGCACTGGTAAAGATAATACAATGTGGGAAACATTATTAGGATAAAGATTTAAAAGTGATTTACATAAAATGATAGCTTTACTTTGTGGTCCATATTCTGTGTAAGAAAGTAAATTATTTACAGTGAGAAGACCTGTGTGGACAATGTATTCATTGTTATAAACTTGTGGTATTGCATTATCAATAATATTAAAATGGCCAGAAAATACAACATACAGCAATCCTGATAGAGATGTCATATTTACTTTTTCTTTATTATTATGAGGTGATAAGTCATCTTCTGAATCTTTAAACTTTGATAATTTTTCTCTACTACATTCTTCAATATATATTAAAAATTTTAGTATGTTTTTTTCTAATATACAAATGTCTTCTATTATAGTTGTACATACTTGACGGGCCTCACTTTGAGAATTTATTTCAGGATCTAAATCAATATAAATAATAGGTTTTCCTAAAAGACTGATAAGAAAAGCACTGATGATTTGTTTAGTTCTTATATTACCATCCTCATCATTTATTTCTTTAATGAAGGGCTTATAGAATGGTGGAATCATTGAGTAAACCTTCAAAATTCTTCTAATATTACTGTCACAATCCATTAACAAGCGTTCCTTTTCCTCTAGTTGATACTCAGGTGTGGGAATTGTTTCAATGTAAGTTGTAATAGAGTTTAGACACCATTCTAATGATCGCCCACGCTTTTTTGTTAATTTTTTTAAAAGTTGTTGCAATGGGTTTAATATAATACTGAATTGGGCATTATTTTTAGCAATTTCTATTTGTTCAATAAATTCCAATAGTGCTTCTTCAGGTGTAGCATTTTCTACTACAAGGTTTAACAATTGTTCACAAACACCATACAAGGATGGTTTTATGATAATAGTGTCATCTTGTATTTTACTTAATAGCACTGGTATTAAATCTGAACAGCTATTTTTAAAATTATTTGCTAGGTTATTCATATTAGACACATTCAAAGCTTCTTTATAGTTTCCAGTATCCAATGATGATGAAATTAATTCAATAATATTGGTTTGATTATCCATGGTTTATGATGTCAAACCAGAGTTTATAATTTCCAATGAACTCTGAAATTAATTGCTCCAATTGTAGATAGTTCACATCAAATTACTTCTTTATTACTTCCATGTTCCATGGATAGTTTTGCAAAATATCAACAAAATATAACTTTTTCTTCTATTTTATTATACTGTGTTTTTCCGAAATTTGCTGAGGGCCAGACCCTAAATACTCTAGTACTTGGATTACTTCATAGAATTGATGTACACCAAATATAGAATTGGATGTTGATATCTACATATTAAAAGAATAAAGAGAAATTACATGATGTGTGATTTTAAATGTTAACGATGTTTCATGTAATAATAAAAAAATCTATGAAATGAATATGGTACCCTATTGGCAATTCACATAAATAAATAAATAAACATTAAAAATATACTAAGGAACATGGAAGTAATCATTTTTTTTCTTGTTAAAATATATACTTACAATAAAAAACTCTTGATAACTTGTTCATGGTAAAGTAATTTATATTTTAATTGTTTGAATTTTTGATATAGTATATTTCATACATATGATTAATTAACGATATGATTAAAAGCTCAAACTAAAAAGGTATGATATAGCAATTCTTTTCGTAGTATTAAGAACGTCAATAATATTACATATTAAATAGAGCACTTATCTATGGTTTGATAGTTTTAGTTCGAAGTATTCATTTCAAACGTCGCTCATAATTATGTCATACAAGTAGAAACGTGTACCTAATGCCTGTTATTATTTAAATTAAATTTATTTTTAGGCCTCGCGAAAGTGTTTTTCTTAAAACGAAATACTTGCTTGGTAATCTGATTAAACTTTATTTTTTAAATTTAAGGGTTTTCAATAATTAATCTCAAATTCATATTTATATTTTTAACAAAAGTAACCTTATACGTCTTGCGTACGTGTTCAGCTACTGATGAAATGGATATGAACTAAATAAACGTATGTTATTTTAATACTAGAAATATATTTTATTGTCTATAAATTTGTTACAGAATCTATTGTTTTCAAATATGACATCGATGTCAATCGGCTACAAAATGTTTTTGACGTTTAAATGAGACATTTCTTCGTAAGTACATAACGTAATTTAAAAAAGAATAAGGCTAAAAAACTTTTGTACTAAGATATATCAGTAACCATTAATAACAATGGCAACTAAACAGAAGAATATTTTTACTCGAAGCAAACCACTGATTAATATTTACAGTGGTCTTGATCAAGAAGGAAAAAAAGTATGATCAAATAATAGAATATTTGTTACATTTATAAAAAAAATGGTTTTTACCCTATTTATTATTATAGGTAGAGGTTCGTGAAGATGCTGAACAAATAGTTAAATGGCATGAAATATGTGACGCGCTGGTCGCTGCTGGTTATTATCGCGCTCAGCTGCAGGGTCTCTCTGCATTTGATAAAATTGTTGGTGGTCTTTCTTGGTGTATTGAGCTATGTGATATAGATGTAGATATAAGTCTTCTGTTTGAAGAGAATCTAACAATTGGGAAAAAAATGTAAGATATTTAATTAAATATTTTTGTAGTTTAAAAATATATAAAATAAATTAATAAAATAATATCCTTTTATAAAAATACAAAATAAGTTAAAATATTTTCAGAAAAATCAATTGCTGTTCTACATCAGTTACTTAGTATATTTATTTACTTGTTAGATATCTTATAAAACTTAATAATCTATGAAGGAATAAGACTTTTACGTTAATAATAACAATAATAAGGGGCTAGGTTTAATTTAAAGTTGAACTTATGCAGTCTGCATAGCTTCTACCCTAATGGTACTTTGGCACTATTATATTAATCATTTATTTAATTTTTGCATAATAATAATGTGATCACTTGCCTCTTAACTCTCTGTAGAAACATTTTTATTCCGATAATATTTATTTAAATTTTTACTGATCATGTTTAACTCTAGGCTATATTTGCTTTAAAAAACAATTGTTCTTACAATGATGAATTAAACATTTTAATTCTAGAACTGACTAGTACTTAAATATAATTCGAATACATATTAAATACTAGCTGTTCCCAGCCTGCTTTGTTAGACGTAAAATACAATCAGATTTGAAATTTATCAGATATCCACACCTGGTCGCAATTCTCTGTACCCCTGGCTCTCTCCCATTATTAACACCCCAGCAACTTACCATGTCGAAACATATTTACCATTAAAATTATATAACATACATAAAATAATACTGACAAGCAAAGTACTAACCATTAAGGAATTATGAATATGGTTAATGAAATTAGAATAAAGATTCAATAGTTTGTAATTTGACATGTCAAGTCCAATTTAAGTATTATTAGAGCATGTTATTTTTGTCATGAAGTCTTTGTAAATAGATTTTTATTTCAGTGCATTAACTGAAAAAATAGTTAAAGTATTGCCTACCATGAAGTGCCCTTATATAATAGAACCACATCAGATACAAGGGTTAGATTTCATAAATATACATCCACTCATCCAGTGGCTCATCAAATATTCAAGTGAATATAGATTAGTGAAAGAAGAAGAATTAAGAAAGTTTGCTGTCATGCAATATGACAAAGATCATATTTTTGAATCTGATAGGAGTTGCTATATACATAAGGAGAAACTTTTAAGAAATCTCTCTGTAATACAGGTAAAATGTTTATGTAAACTTATAAGCATGTACTCTGCCTTAATTAAACAAAATAAAAAATGAATTACAAACAATTAAATCCTTAACAAGAATTGCAAGAGCAAAACCAAATTTACCTGTTTTTTTACAAACTCTGTGGCTTTAGGACATTGTAGTTAAAAACCATTGATTTTGACTGTAAGTTACTGCATAACTAATTATTAAAATATTTTCTTATTATTTTTTAGAATTTGTATAAACCTTGTAGAGTTAGAAAAAGAAAAGGTGGCTTCCCCGCTAATGAATTGGAACAAGTGAATGCTGTTCTTTCTGAATATGATCAACGTATGTTAATGCATGTTACAAATAACCAAGTTGAATCGGAAAAAGATGAGGAACTTGATTTCTTAGTAAGTACAATGAATTTTAAAAGTGTTCTGTTGACTTTATATAACAAACTGAATACTTGGTCAATTTGAAAGAGAAAAGGTCCTTTTTTCTATTTGACTTTATCTTTATAAAAAATTTATAGAATCAATGTAGTAATGGTAAACATATTGTTTTCAGTATGAATATGAAAAAACTTTAGCAGATCCTTCTGAAGTTACCATTGAGGTATGTGAAAGTATATTGGTGTACCTGTATTAGTTCTATTTCATTAATAATTAACCTCTGAGATAAATTTTTAGACTGACAGAAAAAAGAATATACCAGAAAGTAGCAATGAGACAGTTGAAAGCAATATACACTATGCAGTTTTACATTCCGAACTCACTGGAAACATTCCTAAAGAATTAGAGGATAAAGAAAAAATTAAATATTCTGAAGACATTTTTAAGTTAAAAAATAAAATAGAAATAATGGAAAAAGATGTAGAAAATGTTAAAAAAACACATGAACAAAGAATAGATGATGCCAAACAACAATATTCAGAAACCGTTGAAAAATTAAAAAAAATTACTCAAAAATTACTGAAATCTGACAATTACAGGTACTGCTTAAAACAAATGATTATATTCATTTTAATTTATCATCATTGCTCTGTCCTCCCAACAACAAACAATAAATTTATTTCCTTTTACTTTCATTAATTGTCAACTTATATTCCATTCCTTTTACATGCCCTGTTTCTCACAATATGTCTCTTCCTTGGTCTTCTCTCTAATCTACATGGATTCACCTACCAATTGTCTTGTGTAATATAATTTTTTTTTCACAGCATCATATGCCCCTCAAACATGCCAACTTATGACTCTTCTACTTTTCTATTACTGTTACTATTTTCAAACTTCCCCATTTATCTAATGATTATTTTTTAGTGACAAAAATGTTAAGGAGTTTTATATATCATTAAAGGAGCTTGCCCGGGAAAAAGATGAATTGTTTAAAATAATACAAAATCGAGAAATGGAGCAACAAAAATTATTAGCGGAGCTAAGGTAAAATTTAAAAAAATTCATTGATGTAAATTAAGTGTATGAAATAATTTTACTAATTTTTAATGTTAATTATAGAAGTGCTCAAGAACCTAAGACAGAATTAGTAGACAAACCTTTAACAACCTCGGAACTTAAAGAATTTCAAGAGAGAGAAGATAAATTGAAATCATATATTACAAATACAAGGCTGGAGCTTGGAAAATTAAACAGACAAATTTTAAGGTATTCTGTTGCCATTGATGAAATACCAGGGACTGCAGAATTATTACAGTATGAAAAGAGATTTGTAGAACTTTATAATCAAGGTAAGATTAGACATATAATTTAATATCAATTGTGGAAATAGCAACTGCCACTTGGAGTTGTGATAAATGCTTGCTTGTAAGATATAGTTACCCAGTTTGATTCTAGGGCTAAAACAATGTGTGGTTGAACATGTCATATTAGATATGTCCCTGGTATCAAAATTTGCTGCTGTAATAGCATAGGTGAGTTAACATATGAGATCCAGATTATTATGGGCAATCATGCTTCACCATTATAAGGAAAATTATTTTGGAATGGATGCTCTATTAAAAGATTTAGATAGTTTTTGAAGTTTGTTTGTTTGGAGTTATTTCTGTAATGAAAATACCCCTCTATGTACTAAAAGAGATCTTTATCCTCAAATTACAAAAAAAACTATCACAAAAAAGAGGATAAGCATTATGATATATTTTTTTATATATAGAAATGTGCTAGTTGGTAGATATTACATGTCTTCGATAACTGTAGTTGTTGGTACATATTTGATTTATTATATTGGCTTTCACTGGAAACTCAGTGGGCATGAAACTCGCGCCTGTGATCGCCTTATAAATTAAGCACCATGGCTACATTTTCATTACATAAATAAATCAAACATTCACCAGAAGCACAACAATGTGGTATAGATTAAATGTAAATAAAAATATATTTAATCTATTTATTGTTCCAGTTGCTTCCAAACACAAGGAAACAAAACAGTATTTTATATTTTACAATACTTTAATTGAAGTAAAACTTTATACATCAAAAGAATTGAGTTTGCTTAACTCAATTTTAGACAATTATGAAGAGTAAGTTTATTATTTATGATAAGTAATTTAAGGTTGTGCTTTATACATAAACTAGATTGTATATGTATCATGTAAATTTTGTACAGGGCTATGTCGTCAACAAGGAAAAGGGAAGAGTTCATGACTCAGTTTGAATCAATAGTTGCTTGGGTTAATCAAACAGTGAAGAAAGTAGAAGAAAAGTTTAATCAG
This sequence comes from Ornithoptera priamus, assembly GCA_029034505.1. NCBI lineage: Eukaryota > Metazoa > Arthropoda > Insecta > Lepidoptera > Papilionidae > Ornithoptera > Ornithoptera priamus. The sequence goes on from JARDWD010000380.1 coordinate 206,120, forward strand.
GAGAAGGAACGGAAAGCTGCATTGCATACTGAGTATAGCCGGCTTATAGAACTACAGAGACAGTATGCAGCAGCCTTAAAGAAACTGGCTTTAGAGAGACAAAAGATTACCCGAGAGAGTTTTAAATGAATTTCTATGCTTTTGTACCTTGCATCTTTATCTGCAAAATGATTTTAGAAAAAAACCAACTATTTACTCTTAGGTTAAGTCTTTGTACAAAGTTTATAATAAATATTATGTCCACTTTGATATTCCTGAAGTTTAACATTAAGTCTACCTCAGAGTATATGCATTATTTTTTGTCTTAGTTCTCAAACATTTTATTTTGTAAAAAATTGCTATAATTGAAAAATCTGTCTTTTGTGAGGTGTTGCACAGAATTTTCTAGTTTCATTTTTACATATTGCATAATTTTTAAAGGGTAGAATTGAATCACTGATTATCAGGTAAAAGTGTTATGGTTTTAAATTGTTTAATTTATTAAAAACTATACCAGCATTTGCAACAGAAAAATAAATACTTTTAAGTAGTTTCATTCTAAATTTAGGTGGTGCTTATGTTTTGTGTTAAATTTGTTTGATGTTAAACTTTTTATTTTAGTGTTATTTAATATGTTACTCGTTAAAATTGAAATAAAAATTAAAATTTGACCAAATGAAACTTTAACAAACAAACTTTATTTTTATTAGAGCATGTAATATGAAGAAAATATATTTGTATGAATAAGAATAAACTATATTAAGCTTTAGTTTATCTTAGGAACAACAATGTTTAATTTAGGAATATTAATAGTTTTATCTAGTCTATATCTACAGTAGTTTTGTATATAGGACAAAAACAAATTTTACAACCGGCAATATGTTAAGACTGATAAGAATCGATTATTAATTTTATTCGTTTATATTAATACAAAATAAATAAATTTACAAGTTTTTTTTAAACCCTGTATTAATGATCATACACGGTTTAAGCACTTTTCCACAAAAAATAAAAGTAATTTAGTAATTTTCACATATCAATAAATACATCGTGTTTTTAAACATATTAAGAAAACTAAGCGTAGAAATGAATTAATTGATTTCCGAAAAGAATACTCAAGAAAACAATATGAGAAATATTTTTTGTAACTTCAATAAATACAAAGTTTACCCAATATTGCCAGAGACATTACATTAAAGTTGATAATTTAATTTACTATTTTAGAGTCTACTATTTTCTTACGTAAATTTTTTAACTAACGTTTTGCAATTTAATAACTCGTAAAGGTTTGCTTATATTTTCATATGAGATTTTAAAAAATCTACATTTTTCATCTAAGTTCATAAAAAAAACCTTATATATATATATATATAAAAATGGACAGTATCATATTCAGAATGATTGTCACCGAAATATTTAGATTAATCTCGCTAAAAAAAAGTTTTAATGAATAGAGGCCATACGCTTACTTTTTCTCTTTCCATAAAGTTTTTGTTTACTTTGTTTATCTTGGTACCAGATGACGATGCCGCCTTCTTGTAAACCGCTTAACTGTTTTTTTTGTATAATTGGTACTTATATTTTCAGATATATGACAATCAAATATATTTATTTCCGAAGTATTGTCAACAAATAAAAAGTAATATTAGTATACTTGCTTAGCTCGAGTTTATCTGTAGTTATTGTATATATTGCGAAATTTGTTAATAAGATTAAAACTACAACTGGATAGGGTAATTTGGAGAAGATTCTTTTTATATTTATTTTTCCAACAGGGGAAAGGTTTAAAACACTGGCTGTAAAAAAGTTATTTTGCATGCATTATTTACAAAGAACTGTTAATTTCCCACATCATTAAAGCGTTACCACGCTACTGTGTGAGTGACTTTTATGCGAAGAACTATGGCTGTGGCCATGACTGTGGCTGTGGCCATGAGTGTTCGCACTCGACTTCTTATACATAGTGAAAGAGATTAACTCCCGGTTTGCATTGGTCATAGCCATCGCGTGAGATACAACATCGTAACCGAAGAGTGCGTGAAGTCGATTAACTACCATCAGGGTTAGACCTTTTTGCGTGACCCGTACTGTCCGCTCTATATCTGAGGATGTTGCTATCGCCATTCCAAACGACGAGTTTAACTCCTGAAAGTATCAAAAAAAAAATGTTATTTCATTGCATCGATACTTAGTAATTTGCCTGCATCCAACAATTAAATTTCCCAATATTTAAAAAAAATGTATATAATTAACTCTATTTATTTTTTCCTATTAATAGACATTGAATTAGTCGTATGCATTACTTGTTAAATTATTTTATTGAACACGTTATTCATATGTATCATTTTACATAAAATTTAACAAGAAACAGCTTTAACCCCACGTTAGATATTTCGACCTGCACTAATTTTTGTTAATTAAATTCTCGCAAGCAATAAAATTTTGATGCTGTGACGGATCTTTGAAATTGAGACTGTCGGAAACATTTAATTGAAATGTAATAACTATTATCACTATATTTAAAAATGTCATTCAATTTAAACATTTATGATTTTTTACAAGAATCATATTTTGAATTACAATAAATAATACGCTTCAAACATATAAATTATATTCAAGTCGTTAGATTAACCAATGGTTATTAGTTTTGAATACATAATAAAAGTGTTTACCCTCACTATTGTTGCTCTCTCTTCGCTTTTTAATCCGTACACTGTTGCACCTTCATCCTTGGAAAGATGTGGTGCACTCAGGCTGCCCATTACCATAATATACGGCATAATTACTTTATTTATTCGTGTTTACACCATAAAATAGTACAATACAGTCATCTATGAATGACTGATTTCATTTTAAAATTTAGTTTTCTAGTGTTAGATATTAAATTTTTATTTTACAGATCTAAGCACGCGGTCAAAACCGCCACAGGTTGTGCACTTGCATGTGAGTGAACTTTGCCAGGTAAGCAGTTGGCTCTGCGGGCGGCATTCACAATGGCGTTGTGTTCCTTTGTACAAGTTACAGGTAATATGTGTGTGTGCGATTGTGGTTTACTTGACGTCACATGGCCTTCAAGGCTGTTGATCAGTGTTCGCTACACGGACCTAGTGCGCCGTTATTGTCCATTTAAATTACACATTGGATTGATGATCAATAATATGTAATAAAGACAATTCAAATTCTTTATGTAGATAACACATTAAGCCCAATTTCCAGTTTTAGCTAATTCTATTTTACGTTCCTCTGTTTTACCTTCAGTTTTTAATTGAAATCATAAAAATTTACTTAGTTGTTAGTTCAGAATGATCTGCAGAATATGAGAGCTTTTTTTTAAGAAACTTTTACCTGCAACCAGTTTTTGGTTTTCTTTGACTTTAGAATCCTTTAGAACTAATAATAAAATCTGCCGATATCTACTATTTTTAAAATAATTGTCAATATTATATAAAGATTTTGCACTAACCCTATCATTAACAAATTACTAGCATAAATTAAAAAATGTGTTCATCGGTATAGATTTTGTCGTTATTAGTACTTTAGATAGATTCATTAAAAATTTATATATTTTTATTTACATTTACAGTTTATAAGAGAGGCTGCATTTGTTATATACTATATGAATATTTATAATTTTTTTTGTGTTTATTATAATTAACATCAGTATATATTTTTATATAGTATAAATAAGTAAATAACATTAATGTTTTGAAAATATTTCTGTTAAAGTAATTGTTAAGTGAAATTAATAACATTTAGTTACCGTTTGAGGATTGTTTATATAACAAACAGCATTCAAATTTTAATTAAACACTAGCCGAAAAAAAAACCGCTTACATTTATTTCAAAGTAAGTGAATCAAATCACTGTTGACTTTCAAATAAAGCTGTAAAGATTAAAAATTATATAAATGTACAAAAATATTGACTTTAAATGAATTAGATGACAGCAAAAGAAAAAAAATTCGATGTGGCAGATCGCTTTGTCAAATTTGAAAATATTTTGAATTTATTTAAATAATCCTTCAGACGACTACCATTGTTAAAAGAATAATAATTTTAAAAGCATGAGTCCTTCATCGAGTAGCCCGAAAAATATACAACTAGGTAACTTTTTTAAAAACTGTAGTTATATCTATTTATTATCGAATAACTTTATTAAAGTATAAAGTACTTTAATTGATTCACCGGCTAATTATAATCAACCGGCTAATTAAAAGCTCTTAGGTTATTTTTATTTCTAAATAGGGATCGATCTATCTTTTTTTACATTAATTATGTTCTAAATACAACAGTTTAGTCCATCCTGTAGAGAAATTAGATATATGTAAATTTCACCGGGAAACATAATTCACACTTTTCTATCGAAATCATCAACATTTAATTTCTATCCGATGTCTTTTTCAATAAATTTTAATATTATATATATGAATTGATTAATACTTCTAGTATTCGACACATATCAGAAAGCTCGACTTGCCTTTGCTCAGTCGATTGCTGATTTGGCGACAAGGTCATCAAATGTTAAATGTCTAGACAGCGCCGGAGCACTTGGTAAGAAATTATCAAAAATTTGTTTTAACAACTTCCATGGAACAAGAGATTATCTAGCAGAATATAGCGGCTGGAGAGTGGGCAGTATATCTCATGTCTTCCAAGATTTAGTCAGTAACTATTACATTTGTTACTTATGTTTATAACAAGCAATAGTTATCTAAATATTTCTCTAACAATAATAACAACAATAAAAAATTTATGTTGTTACAAGTTTTATTTAAGTATTAATAGTCCCTTGTTTATAATCATCCTTATTAATTTAAATAAATTTTTATATATTTGGTAAAGAAGACGCAGAAATAAGCTGAACATTATTTACAAAATCCTATAGAACTGCTTCGTCCCCTGGTGTCTGATGCGTATGCAACAGTGCGCCAATGTGCAGTCGTTGCTGCAGCGAGACTAGCAGAACAAGACGAGGGAGTGGCCAAGCAGCTTCTGAACGGGGGCATGGTCACTACAACGCTGGAGAACCTCCATAAATTTAATGTGTGTGTGTTTTTTTTCTTCTAACAAATAGATTTACTATTGTTATAAGATTAATTTAAAAGTTAATATTTTAAAGCCAATTTTACAGTCACCATTAATTTGATACTTTTTTTCGGATTTCTACGGATTGAGCAATATCAGTATTGTTTTTAAAAAACAGCACAAATTCGTTTCTTTTTTAATTAAAGGGGCCTTGTTTTATTTTGTATACTTTATAGTAAAAATTTAAATTGATTCGCTCATTAGGTTTCATTTTATTCTTTGCAGGTATATTACAAAAGATCGGCTTTATATTTAATGAGAGCTATTGCAAAGTAAGTATTTGTTAGTATGGGTTATTCTTGGTGTTCTGTAGGATTCTAGATATAGCTATTACTAGTCGTTTATATTTTTTCTGAACGATAATTTACAGTCTTTGTATTTATTATTGGTTTAGATTCGTCTTTCTAAATATGATAGGCACAAGATAATCAACAATAAGACCCAGAAGAGAGTAATATAACTACATTAAAAATGGATTTATAAAGAAAAATATTTTAGTTTATACACTACAAACCAACGTATACTTTTCTTTCCTTTTTATCATGTGAAACAATTTAACTTAATGAATTTAAGCTTTAACGTCTTATTTGTCTCTAGTAGTAAATTAGGTCCTAATAATGGCTTAGATGATTATTTTAGACATAATGATGAACTCGCATCAATGATTGTACGCCTCGGGGCATTGGAGCATATTGTGACATGTCTCGAGGACTTCGATACACAGGCGAGTTGAGTTATACACAATGTTTTATTCAGTTAAGCGACATTAAGTTAGATGCAATTATACTTAAAAGTAGTGTTAGTAACAATCGCAATCACATATTAACCTTAAAATACATAATACATATATTGGCACACCTATACCGGCATAACGCCTATTTATATATACTGCACCACATTGCGCTCGCCTAAGCCGTTGCGTCTGCTTACCCTAATACTTACACTAGTTACAGCGACCTTCAAAACGAAACAGTAATGTTTGTAGACTACTGTTTGGTAATAGAAATACGAGCTGCGGTGGTACCTACCTAGACGATCTCCGTCAACAAAGACTTAACGCCACTACACATACAATATTAACATTCAATCACTGTACACTATGTTGAGTTTGAAAATTCTACATAAATATTTATTGTCATCAACATCAATTGAAAGACATCTACTGCTGAACATAATCTCCTCATAAAGATCTCTGCACCGATCGATCCTGCAATACACACATCCAACAGTTTCGTTACATTGCTCTGAAACAAAATATTTAATTGCTTTGAATTCCCAATAAGGAAGGAATATAACATTATTAAAGCAGTATCAATCTCATTTACTCGAAATTTTTATGTCTTTAGACATTTTATTCAAAATTTTTAGGTAAAAGAGAATGCTGCGTGGGCCTTGGGTTATATTGGCAAACATAACGAACAGTTAGCTGGACAAGTTGTTGACGCCGGTACTCTACCTCTGCTAGTATTAGCTTTTCAAGAACCAGAAATAAGTCTCAAACAGGTGTGATTGTCAAATTAAGATGAAAGTTATAATAAAATTTGTGCATCTGCTATGGTGAAACATACTCGTTCGGAATCGAACTTTGGAACAACAATACAGGAAAAAGTATTTATTACTGTTGTTAAATATACAGTCACCAACAAATAAATAAATTTTCTTTATTTATGAGTTGTTGACTACATATTTCTTTAGTGAAAATTACTTTAAGGAATTGTAATATTAGCAATGATATGTATGTAGATAACTGCAAGTGCGCTCGTCGACTTGGCACAACATAAGCCCGAAGCCGTTGTTGATGCAGGGGCAATTTGTCACTTAGTGCGTGGTCTTGAAAATCAAGACCCTAAGTTAAAGGTATGTAACGGCATCATAAGTTTTAATTAATAATTTATCCATATTCTTTTTATTCAGATTAGTATAATTTCAAACAGTTCAGTTGTCCCAAGAAAGTTTTCTAAAAAAATAAATAAAGTGATACGTTAAGAAATTAAAGAATAAAGACTGTTATATGTTTTATAGAGTAAGATGATAGCGAGTTACTTTTTTTCCGTTGAGACCACTAGTCATGTAATAGAATATGTCACAAGCAGAATCAATATGCAAGTTACAAAAATATAATTTATGTATAAAACTTTACTATGTCTTTATTATTATTGATCTAAATGGGTACAAATTCTTGTACAAATATATAATTTTTAATTTATTTGGGTATATTGCTGTAAATACATTAAATAATTTTACAATACCACTATTTTACAATAGTGAATTAAAATATAAAGCGTACGTTTACAATTTGTTTGTTTTTCTCAGAGATATTTTAGGTTTTGATTGTAATATAGAGTACGAATTAGACTATGAATCAAGCTATGTTATGATTTCAGCGCAGCACGTTGTGCGCCTTAAGTGCAGTGGCTAGCGCACGCCCTGAGCTGGCGGAGGCGGTGGTGGCGGGCGGCGCCCTGCCGCCGGCGTTGCTCCACGTTGCACACCATGCTGCCCCCGTGCGCCGCGCCGCCGCCTGCTTGCTCAGAGACATTGTCAAACATTCCATTGATGTTAGAACTTGCTATATTGTGCGCAAATATAATATCAGCGAAACGTTATATTATTTCACATATATATACTTCTTTAAATTCACATCCGAATTTATTATGGTACTCCTATAAATTAAACAAAAATAATTCTCATTTAGCAAATGTAATAAAGCTAGACAGGCTTAGGCTTATTTTAAGTGGATAGTAATTGTTATTTAAGAAAGTGAAAACACTTATATTTACATATATCATCTTCAAGGACAAAGTTATCGACGTTCTTGGTGTTAATGAAAACGAATTTTCTTTTCATTATAATTTATTTGTAAGTTAAACATTTTTTAACTACATATAAAATAGAATAACAAAGTTAACATTTTATTATCATTCTTTGTATCAGTTGGCCCAATTGGTTGTTAACACTGGGGGATGCGGGCCGCTAGTGGAGTTGTTGGCGGAGAGCTCTGGAGGAGCGCGTGTGCCTGCATGTATGGCGCTTGGCTTTATTGCGGGACAATCAGATCAACTTGCCATGGCTGTGATTGAATCTAAGGTTAACTTCTTGTCTTTTATATGGTCCGTTATTTTTAACTGCATCCGTGGCGAAATGGATATGGTTAAGGCCTTACCTTGTAACACGGAGGATCCTAGTTTGGGTTTAGTTGGTTATGCTTTTTCCGAACCCAAATATCTACCACACCATTGCTATGTTTCGGCTGTCAACATATGAGAGCCATAGCACTCGGACAAACACGATAAACCATCAATGACCTCATTGTCATATTACACCATGAGAAATTACGGGACAGTTTTGTTGTATTCATTAAATTTTGTAGTTTAAACTGTAGTTTTGATGTGAAAAGCCAGGTATCTACAATACATAAAACCAGTGTTATAAAAAATTTACAGTAAATCAATACTTTATGAAAAAAGTAAAATAGAGGTGGAAGTATATTTGCACAAATATGTATCACTATCATTTTATCAAAAATGTGCTGCAAGGTAACAAATTACTTCAAAGATTCAATGTAAGGTAAAATAAGAAGAATATGAAGGATTTGATTTAAAACAATGTAATATTTTTAAAGTATATCATTTTTGATTCAGGCAATTCCAGCATTAGTAGAAATTTTACAAAACAATGCAGCAGAAGAAGCGGAAACTTGTGCATCAGCTTGGACACTGGGTCACATTGCTAAACATTCTCCACAGCACAGCTTAGCAGTTGCTGTTGCTAATGCATTTCCAAGATTGTTGCAGGTATTTTGCTAATTTATATAAATCTTCAAATAGCATGTCTTCAGCTTCAAGCAAAAAAGATATAACTCTTTAATGAAAGTTATACAATTGGCAAGACAGTGTTACCTGTTGGTAAATGTTAAGCCTACCTACTTGATTGAAATGAAATGCTAGATAGAATGTTTACATAGCATTGCAATTGTAATGCTCTGTTATAACCTTGTGATAAAACATTGGACTTTTCAATCATAAAATGACAAGCATTGTCAAATTTATTTATTTTTAGCTGTATACAAATCCTAAGTCATCAGGAGAGGTGAGAGCTCGAACATTGTGTTGCCTCAAACAATCCCTCCAATGCTGTCTACACAGGCCAGCCCTTGAACCCCTTCTCCATGCAGCACCTGCTTGTGTGTTGAAATATGTTCTGGCTCAATATGCAAAGGTAAAAATTGTATGGTGTTTTGTTTTCTGAAATAAATTTGCTTTTTTTTTTAGTTCAAAATAATGTTTGGGTAAAACAGATGTAATTAAGTAATGTTTACATGCAAATATTCTATTATATCCTTTCTGTATTATTCACATCTTTCCTGTTGTCCATTTTAAGTATATGTTCTCATTTACCAAACATAATTTTTTAAGGCTTTTAATTAATTCATTAATAAACAGGTCCATCATCAAGATTGTCATCTTCCTCATCATACTCCTCTCCATTGTCAAAATAATTATTTGCATAGTCAGTTCCTTCATCAATTTCATACTCTTGTTCTTCTTCCTCTTCTATGTCCTCATCATCTTCATTATCATTTTCATTCTTTACAGGATTCTCATCCTTGTTTTCTGCTGTTTCGTCATTGTCATGTAATGTCTCTTTCTTTTCAAGACTTTGAAGCTTTTTACTTATAATATTTGCATCATCTTGTTTACGTTTTCTACCTGCCACTCGAATTCTGTTTGCTTGTGGGCGTAATTCGGAAGGCATGTTTACCCATACACAATCTAAAATTTTTCCCTGTTTGGCATCTAGAGCCAATTGCTTGTATTTGTCTGAATAACGTTCTATTCCATCTGTTTGTGTGTTTTGCTTAACATAGGCTGGCGAATCATGTAAATACTCAATAAATTGATCTTTGACAATGAGCATATAATCAGTCGCAGCATCATAATTAAGTGGTAGTGGTTTTACTTCAAGCTTTGGGAATAACGGCGGCGGAACAAGTGTTGGACCAGTATTCTCTCCACGTGAAACTCCTAAAGCTTGAAGTTGTTCGTGTGTAAATGATAATCCAACACCTCGCCCTCTACCTCTCCCAGACATTTTAACAAATAAGCCTGAAAAGTTTATTTACTAATGTAAATCGTATTTATAATTATTGGAAAACAAAGGAAAAAACTGCTGTATTTTGACATTTGGTTAAATGACATGTTGACATAACATGTTATTGTTCATCTCTCTCTAAAGGAGACTAGCAAAGAACGGAGGCCATACAGCCTAATTGATAAATATCTTGCAAATACCAAAAATATAATCTTTTGCATTTTAATTATTCTGAAGCTCGTTATATTTTTAGATACATAACACTGAAGTTATCTTTCATTATTGTGTAGACAATTTTTTTCTTTACAATGTACGACTGTAATAAAAGAACATTTACGCAAGGAAACATCCATATAAAATCACTATATAGTATAAAACAAAGCCGCTTTCCGCTGTGTTTTGTCTCTATGTATGCTTAGATCTTTAAAAGTACGCAACGGATTTTGATGCAGTTTTTTTTAATAGATAGAATGATTCAAGAGGGAGGTTTATATATATAATATAGTAGAGTCCCTTGTATTGAGGGTAGGCCTGTACCTCAACAGTGGTGACGTAAATTGGCTATTGAGAAAAAAATATAGTAGAGAAATATTGATAATTCTAAAGGTTTCTAATATGATGTAAATAAATACATTTTTTTGCGCTTACATTGTAAACGTTGGTGAACTGTACGAGATAGGCCAAAATAATGTACTACAGTATTATACACCTTAAGAAGACAAAAAAGTCCGCGATGGTATTTGTCTCTCTTTGGGATAACCCAGAATAACCATTATTTATCCTTTGTTTTTAGTTCCGACGATACAGGCCTGGCCTATAAATAGCGCGTTGAAGGGCACGCTTCCCCTTAACAGGCGGTGGATCCGGGTCCACGCGTCCAATGTCTGATAAGCTGTAAAAGTCGCATGGCTTGCAGCGCTAACATCGGCAGGAATCTAGCTAACGCTTCCTCTAAAGCATTTTATGATTAGCAGCGATCGCACGTTTATCGGAGCTCTTTAGCAAAGAAAATCATAATTATTATTAATAAATCGCAAGGTCAAACTTTCAACGTAGCAGGGTTAGATTTGAGCGTAGTCTTTTTCACATGGCCCATTATATGTCACTCTTTCAAGAGTATCCTCTATAAAAAATATGTTTGTATTGTCTAATGACAAAACAGCTGTGAACGGAGTATATAAAGACATTCTGTAGTATATTTAGTATCAGCGGCTTCGCACGGGTCCAATTCGCTAGTGTACAATAAAACTAAAAATATCTATTAATTTGCATAATAATATGGTAACAATTATTTTTATATTTCGAGTTAAAGACAAACTATAATAAAGGCAATATGAAATTTATTAAATACTTTAAAACAGTTTTTTGAAGATTAAATTGATTTTTAGATATTACCAAATGATGCAAGAGCACGAAGATTATTTGTATCAACAGGTGCATTGAAAAGAATACAGGAAATCGATACAGTACCAGGCACATCTCTCAAAGAGTATATCAATATTATTAATAGTTGCTTCCCAGAAGAAATTGTAAGGTACTTTATATTTCCACATAATGTTATGTAAGCTTAACGTGTTATTTCATAATAATAATTATTAATCCATTTTAAGGTACTATTCGCCTGGTTATTCAGAGACGTTACTTGATAGGGTTGAAGCTTATGCGCCCCAGGTATGTACAGAAAATAATTAAAAAAAAGCTAACGGTTTTTCAATTTATTTATGCAATCGATTCTGATAACATTGCTATAGGAGTTTTTTATTTATTTCTCATATAATTCATGTATGTAGATAATTAATATTTTTATTATGTACTATTAGGTATTCAATACAAAATATTTACTTTTCAGATTCCTGAGTTATTTACTGATCGAGTGCCAAGTGATTGCCAAAGTGAATTGACTTTAGAAAATTAAAGAAAGACATATTTTATAAAGAGCATTAAAGTTTTTTTTTTATTTAAAATTTTTCTTATTTCCCCATAGTCCAAATAGTTTTTTGAATTTTAGCTGTTCTTCCGCCTATTGCAGTTTCTTCAATAACCGTTGACTGACAAATTACTTTGTAACTGAAAGTAAAGAATGTAAGTAATGTGTAATATTGTATTTTTTTATTTATTTACGTAGTGAAATATCTGTTCGTAAAATAATAATACTCAGTGCAATTTTAGCATTTTTGGGCATGACCAGAGCAATTTTGTTAATATCATTAAAAGTATACTAGGTACATAAATATTATTACTTGAATTTAATACCCCCTAGAAGCGTAAGTACTTTAGCTGCTTCAATATCCACTTCAAATGTTTCATCTTGTATTCTTTTACACATAATATTTAAATTGTTAAAATAAGTTTCAAGATGAATCATGTAAATGATCGGTAGGTTCTGAAAATAAGGCGTTATTGTAAATGTTTGAATATTTCCATGCAACTTTGATGACAGTTACAGCAGCCAGAAAATAATATTCTCAATAAACATGTTCTAGTTTGAGAAGCTACGACCAACACATAGAATTTTTTACTTCGAGGTAAGAGTAAGGATTGCAATTAGAGATGTTGACGGCTAGATCTACTCATCATCAAGAGGACACCCTACAATTCAAAATAATTTTCAATAAGACAATAGAACTTGTTGTTTTTTTTAATAAAAAAAAAACTGGAATTTGTAAGGTGGCAAGTAAAGCAAGTCTTCTGTGTCATTGCTATAACGTCTTTGTAAAGACGAGGGTGGAATTTTAGGCCTAAGTTTAAACTGAATAAAAAATTACTTACGCTACGTCTTCAAATCTTAAGCGTAAAAATTTTATATAATAATAATTAGTAAATAGTTATCTAAATGGAATTACCTTAATTTTACATGTTACTTCACCTGGAGATTCAAATTCAATTACGAGAATGTATTCCATGATTTGTTTTTCTATAATTTGTAACAAACTATGAGTGGAACTATCAATCACATTGTGCCTAGTTCTGTAAGCAGCGCGGAAGTTGTCAATGATAAGTTATAAAAATAGATTTTATCACTTATTCATATAACCGCTGAGCGTGCTAAACGCATACATATAGTAATAAAAAATTTGCTTTAAAATGGGACATACTGATTTTAATTGTAACATTGGCTGCATAAAGGAAATAAAATATGATAAAAAAAGTACGCCGAGGTTACATGTTTTAACCTTAATGGTCTCCCAAGTTTTTGAAAGCGATTTCTATAAAATTATATTGAATTTATTGATGAATCTCGCCTTTTGCATTTAGTGTTTTTCAGTTTATTTTACCGATCTAAAGTTACCGTTATGGAAAAATTTGTTTTCAGTTTTATCAGCAGAAGTCGACTTCTAAACATAGGCCAAATGAAGTAATTTTTTACTCAACAAACTGAGGGTTTTAACTAATACACTAGCTTATGTGGTTCTAGTTAGGATAAATAAAAAACTACAACAAAGCTTTGAGACGAAATGTTCCGTTACCGAAGTATTTGTTCTTCATACTGGAATTGTGTTCACACACACTATTGTTTCGAAATCAGCACTGCTGTATGTAGTACGTACTTAAGAGGGGCGTCTCTGTACTACCCAGTGACGTGTGGTTTTTGTGTACAGGTATTAATTATACTAATAAACAAGATTGCAAAATGTTTTCCTTGTAGCTTTATGCTTTTAAAGTGAAAAACTTAAAATTTACGTGAATAATACGACTTGAATAATGCAATAATAAAAATTCAAAACACTTTTATTTATTAAAACGGCAAATTTTAGTACAAAATTAAATACCAGGTGTAATAAAAAATAATGATATGTTATACGAGTTGTTTAAATTTTTCACTTATTTTTCGTCAGTTTCTTAACAAGTTGATACGTGTGAGGATTTAAGTTCGCAGAAAGGGGGCTATAGAATGAAATTTAATACACCATCCGCCGTCCTTTAGTGTAGAGGTTCAAAAATGCACGAACTTTCAACGCGCTATTACTTTTGCAGCGGCAGCTTTCTAGGCACCCATCTTGTACTGCTCTTAGTCATGCCAAGATCATGTAAAATTTTTACATGATGATCTTGGCGTTACCTTGGTTTTATCGAATACTCCATTTCTGCGAGCATAGTAGAATACAAATTTTTCAACTTGTTAGATAATCTCTGGCGTCACCCTAAAGTCCCGTACTCGACAATCGTTTTGGAGTGATTACTGCTGTATTTAATAAATAAGCTGTGCTGCTTGTAAACCATGATTTTTACTGGAAGAGTCCCCCCTTAAATCGAAGAATTCTAATTCAATATGATCTGAACAGATTTTCCGTCCTTGGTAAGGAACTTAATGAGGACACGATATTTGATTTTCTCCATATTTCACTTTTTTCACCTTGAAACCTAGTATTCTGTATACTAATTAAGAAGCACAGAACACGTTATTGTACGTTAGTAGAAATGGATGATTATCCATTTCGAACTCTCTTCATTTCGCAAACATAAAAACCGCTTTCTTGTATACTTAATCCATCTTTTTGATAATATTAAATACCCCTCGAAAAATATCTTGATATTGTGGTTCCCAAAACTCCTCTATTTTATCCTCAAATTTCTTTCCGCTGAGGTGTTTTTGGAGCCGAGGAAATACATACAATTCGTTTATCTGGAGAATAAGGTAGGTAGGCACATTCGAGTAATTGACGGCTGCTACTCTAATTCAAACCATTGGCCACTTCGCTTTGTGTGCCGGCGTCATTTTATTAGTTCTATATTACTAACACTCAATAATCATTATATTTTGATCACCCCTAATATGTTGATAAACGATAACTTTTATTTCTCTTTGCACCGCAGCTTGTGTAGCTGAAAAAAGATTGAATAAAATTAAATATACTCTTTTTGTTTAAAAAATATCAAGAACACATAATAAGGACGATATCAGAAATTTTTATTCTTCAATGAAGTTACAGATATATGCTTGTCAAATATATTCATCATATTCAGAAAATAGCTACATATAATTTCGCAATTTTAATTTCTATTAGATGTTATTAAATAATATCCAGGTTTACTTTAACTTCTGAGAATTGTTTTATACAATATAATAATTAAAAATTTTATATACAAGAATGTTTTTTTTAAACATTTGTCTATGTAGTAAGTTCCCGTGAATGGTATTTTTTGGAATGTAATTATTTTTGTAATTTGATGATTGAAGCAAATATATATTCCTATTCTCTGTTGTTAGGTCTACATTGTAGAAAATAATTTTTTTTAGTATAAATGTTATGTTTTATTGTTTTAAACATAAAACACAACTCCAATTATAAGATTAAAACTTAAAGGACATTTTTTTTTCGTTACTACCAAGAGCTAAATCTTGGCGTGATTTTTATATTGTGCAAATGAAGCCGAAGATTGTAAGCACTCTCTTTACTGATGAGCCTCAATAAAACTACGTTGTTGTAGCGTCACATTTACAATAGAAAGGTGGTACTCATGTAGAGAATGTTATATGGCCCAATGAATTGAACTAAGTACCTCCATCCATATTACAAGGCAGTTAAATTGTAATTTAATATAATAAAAGCAAATAAATATAAATGAATATTTACCTTTCTTAGAGTGCAGCAATTAATGAAGTCATTTAAAACTGAAAATAATTTTACCAATAAGTTACAGTCAATGTGAATTTTAATTGTACAATAAAACAATTATCAATAGTTCAGTTGTTACCATACCAAAGTTTCCCCATGGTTTTGTGAGACAGGGATAACTTAGTAAATCATCATAAAGAAAATATAATGTAGTGAAAATAATTTTTTTGAGGCGGGTATAGCTTTTACAATGGAATACCATTATATTAAGTCTAATGAGACCATGGATACTGATAGAATATTAATATTTGCTATCCAGGACACAACAGTATAATTATGGCAAGACATTTATAATATGAAAGTGACCGTCAGGCAGGATTGAAAAAAAAAACTATTAATCAAATTCTACAATTTGACTTTGAAATGAAACTTACTGTTGTGTACTCATATATATATATATATATACCTTTGCATTATATACATGCACAACCAATAAGGGAATGCAGGAACATCTGAAAAAAGAAAATATTGTTTGTTGTACTACATTAAAATATAAAATATTGTTCAATTTGACATGATTGTTACCTCAGTGGTACCAAACCATACTTTCCCCATGGTCATGTCAGACAGGGATAACTATATTTATCATCATGTATTAAAACAACAATTTTAATCCTGAATAATTATTTCATTTACAAGATTTAAAACTAAGATAAAATCTTTAAATAAATCACTGTGTAGGGAACGTAACTTAAATAAAAAAAATCATGATAGTAAATACTAACTTCTTTTGGGTATTGTCAACAATTGCCTTATTTGTTGGTTGTTCTGAAAAAGAAATATTATGTTATAAATATGTACCTATATGAAATATTAAATAGGACAATTTATTTATCAGTTAGAAACTTTCATCAAAACTTTATGATATATGCTTGTATACAACATCATTTATAAATGGGGCAGATTTTTTAAACATTTCAAGACAGAGAAATTATTATATTTTTGTATTACTATTTCAAGTATTTTTGTTTGTTTACAATAGACTAACAAATGACGTGACAACTTTATATGATGTTAAATGACAATGAGAATGTGATTGATGCCTTGAAACCCCACAACATATCATCATTATGGATCAAATCAGAGACATGTGTTAGACGCTAACCAGTGTCACAGCGGAAATTATGTTATGGTTACAATCTCATTAATTTTGCTTTCAATGAAAATGGTAAAACATAATTGTTGAAAAATTTGCAAGTTAACATTATTAGCCAATAATAAATAATAACTTTTTTTTGTACACTAACAGTAGTGTCTATTGTACAGAATTAAACTGCAGAGAGCTAGACAGCGAGACAAGTTACAGATGAGCTTTACCAGTCGGGCAGATGACTTATCTACACTTACCTAAATTATCTGCTAGTTCTACTCATTTCATAGAGAATATTTTCCCATTGCTTTTCAAGACCTGGTTAAGACACAAAAGAGAAACGATTATTAATTGTTTTTAATTTATTCAATAGTTAGAGTTAAGTTTGCAATCAATCAGTATATCAATCAACACATTTGTTCAGACTGGGGCGATAAATTATCATCATTATTTATTATTTTTACAAAATTCAACATTAATTATTACAGAATTATAGATACTAATGTGATTATAAAATTTGTTGTTTTTATGTGAAACAAATATTCTATTTGCAAATTAAGCAGTTTTTTTGGTATTTTATTTGTATCTTTGAACATAAAAATGTTATGAAAAGAATATAAAATGAATGCATACTCAATTATGTGCAACTTGCATCAATATTGTAATTTTCAAATAAAAAAAAGAAATGTTTGTAAAATATTATGAAACATCAGAAGAATGACAACATATGTGTTCAGATGGGCGAAAACTTATCAAAACTTATAGAAAAAAAAAATCAATAATCTGATATGTTAAAAATATTTTAACTGGAAATATATGAATCTATTCTAAGCATATGCTCAATGACAATTTCTACTGACACTGGTATCTAAACACAAGTGTGATATAAACAACATTGTATACCATCTTCATTGTTATGAGTTATGATAACACATTCCTTCAATGTAATTTGCCTTGCAATAATAGTTCAGCTATTGTTCAACTTAAATGAAAATAATTTAGATAAATTTAAAGATACTACTACGGCTACTAGTCTCTTACTCACCTGTTGTATGTCAAAGGATAGCTTCACACACATCTACACGATAAACACCTAAAAGTATGAATATAAATATAAGTTTCAGGTCCAACATAGTTTCAGTATCATTGGAAACAAAAAATATTCAGCAATTATCAATCATCAAAATACAGCTAGGGGCGATACTATAATCCATCATATAATATTATGAATAAAATTTTTCAATATTTCATTTATCTCAGAAAAAAAAGTTGTATAATAATATAACAAAGTATTACTTACTTAAATAATTCTACTACTTACATATGATCTGTTACTTGAAGATTCTAGATTCCAGATGATGTTAGTCCTGCAAGCCATGTGACTTTTACAGATTATCTGATACTGGGCTCGTAGACCCGTGTCCACTGCCTGTTAACTTGAAGATTGATGACCTTCTGATACATGCTGGAAAAAATTTACATAAATATAATGACATATAGCTAATTGTTCAAATTTATAATATGCTAATGTAAATTGTGACACTCAACCCTTAGACATGTGGTTATATGAATCAAATGTCTTACACAGAGTGTGATGCTGTTCCTAACCAGAGTCACGCATGCTAGATGTTGCTTAGGATGCATCGGCTTTGGTAGGGTAATATAAATACTGTCCCATATATAGTTTAAAAAGGGCTACTATAAGGATCTTCAGTTCACAGATGTTTTTTTTTAAGGACAGACTATTTAACTGCTTTTTCAAATATTAAATACATTGCCACTGCCTTCATTGTATATTCATGAGGTAAGCCTATTTTTTAAGATATATATTTTAATTTTTGTGTAAAAAGAAAAACAAAGACATATTGATACCCGAATAAACTTATGTACCCAAAGTGTTTACTGGGAATGTTTAGACGCAATGCCACATCATGGCCATTACAATCCACAATGCAATACCAAACTAATTAAAAATTTTGCTTACATCTAAATTTAAAACTACAATAAGAAATTGGCACATAAATGAAATATACTATGTAGTAGATGATTTTTTTTAATGATGCTGATGCTTGATAATTGCCTAATATTTATTATATATTATTGTTTTGTCTATTTCATGTAGTTTTATTATTGGAAAAGTACTGTATAAACTTAGTGTATACATAAACATTTGCATGCTTTATAATCACTGGAATGTGTTCTCTCTATTCTGCTATTAACATCTATATTGTGACCACAATATCGCAAATAAACTTATTTGAGCCGAGGTTTAAATTGTTAAGAAAAAGCTGTAAGGGTCTTTAGATACACAGATATTAAAGGCGGGTGCTCTCATTTTGTACCAAACAGGTCAAAATTGGATGTCAAATACAAAGCGGATTGATGGTTGTTGAAGTAAAAAAATGTAAAATAAATTAAACTTTAGCTTTAGTAGCTAGCCATGTTTAATAATAAGATGTAATAACTTAGTATTTTAATAAAACAATTGTCTATTTCCAGACATACTGTTATTTATATTATGTAGCATAAAAATATATCTTTGTAGGGAAAAAGATTAAAAGCTACATGAATTATAAAAATCGCAATTTTAACTTACATTAATTTCTGGATTTTGTGAACTGTTTTATTTCTAGTGTGAACCTGTAAATAAAAAAAATTGGTTTGTTGCTGAAATGAACATTACAGATATATTAAAGAAAAATTGAGATAATATCAGTATTTTTGGTAATGTTATAATCATAACAACTGTTCATACGAACGAGACTAAATTTATATTCATCACGTTTAAATGTCACTATCGGTAATATATTCAGTATAATTACAACTTAAAACTGTCCCTTTTATTTCTATGCATCCCTTGTATTTTGTCATTATGTTGATAATGAATATTATCATACCATTTGCAATCATGAAACAATAAACAACATCTATGGTAATGACTTTAGACCATGATTAATATAATAAATTTTTAATAAAAATACTTACAAATGTTTTATGATAATTGCCAGAAATATATTAGTGATGCAATGAGAACTGTAATAGAAAAAATATATTAGTGTTTATCAACAAAAACAACTATATAATTAGCAATATGATAATAATGTTACATTCAACCCTTGGAAAGACTTGTCAAAACAAGGCATCCTACACAGAATGTGCTAATGTTCCTAACCAGAGTCACACATGTTAGTTGTAACTTCCATGTATCGGCTTTGGTAGGGTAATCAAATAATTATATGAGAAAAATATGAACCAATTTTGCACAATTTTTATCTATGCTCTAATATAGTGGCAAAATAAATCTCTAATTTACAATATAAGATATTATAGATTTGGTCAAATGGATGCAATATTTATAAATACATTTTTAAGATGCAGTCATTATTGATATTTAAAACAACAGCATTTAGATGTAGTTTCATATTTGATATCGTTAGAGAAATTAAGTGTTAATTTAAATTATGAAATGGAGTTTAACCTTAGTTGAGATTGTTAAAAGGTAAATTTTTTTTGACTTTTGATAGAAATTAATTTGCTTGCTCAGTTTAAACACATGTACAATATTGTAAAATAGTAATACCTTCATAAAAACATATAATGCAAATCATTTCAGCTTGTGCACATATTGTAGAAAATAATTTATTATATTTTCTCTTATTTTTCAAAGCAGCTATTAGTCATGTCCTTCATCTAACAAAGAAAAAAAGAATAAAGTTATTTGTTGATACAAAACCTTTTAAATTTGTGAATATCAAATTAAACATTTACAATCAGAATATTTGGTATTTTTAAAATCATTTAGTTCATACGAACGAGACATTTTTTATTCATCATAACTAAAAGTTTGTCAAATATATCAAATAATGTATTACATGTATTCCCTACCTTAAAAAGCGCTCCTTCAAGTACACCTGGAACATAAAGAAAATTAAGTAAAGAAAAAACGCCATACTTTACAAAATAAAAAAAACTCACCTCTAATAAAACAGTTAATTAATAAATAGAGGTTCAATAAACACGAAAATTAGCTAATAGCAATTCTTTATTTTGACGAGTCCTTTCAAAGTCATACACTTATTGGTTCAGACACAAAACTTGAATTACTTCTTAGCTGGTTTCTTTGCAGAAGACTCTTTTTTACTGCGTGGTTTCTTGATGGCTGCTTTGGGAATCTTCTTTTTCCCAAATGTACCACTGCGCGCTGCTTTCAACTTTAAACTCTTAAACACAGGAGTTCTAGCGCGGTTCCTCTTAACACGAGCTGCGCTCAATTTAAATCTGTCATAATCAGTCATTTGGGCGCGTTTTTCTTTGTTTTCTAACTTCTTAGCCCACTGACTTTCTGCCCATTTTTCATTAAGTTTTTCTTCCGTCCATGCTTTTCTTACAACACGTGTAGGTGCTGTGAAGGGAAATTTAAGACGGAACTTAGTTAAATGTAACTGATTTAGGCGGATTTGCTGCCTGGGGACGCCGCTGCCGGGTCCATCAACGAGGGCACGCGTTTGGTCAATGACGTCTACCACGCTAACTAATTTTCCTTTAAGGGGGCCTTCGGCTACCAGAGCTACTCGCCCTGGTTGAACGAATCTCGCGAACGGCATGGCGTCCTGGAATTTCACCAAACTATTTTAATTCACTTTCACAACATCAAGCTATATCGGTAAATAATCTTGTATGTGGAAAGTAAGACAACAAATCTTAGTAAAGCACGAGCGCTGCGTTACATTAAGATAATTACGTTAAATAACAAAGTTTTCTAATATATATTTGTAAATAATTAAAAATATTTATGCACAGATCACTATGATTTTTACGGATAAAACGATCCTAACCTTTCAACGTCTTTTCGAACTTGGATCGCTTGAGTAAAAGACTTGTCAAGAGGATCGACCGTTGGCTTCCGCTTAAAATGTCATTTGTTTTTCTTGTTTGGATACCTGCAATTTGAGAAGTTTTGTCTATTGTAATTCATTTATTTTTTAAACTATCAAACGTGAAATTTAGATTAAAAATTAGTAGAAAGTAGAGTTGTGCAAAATGTGACTACAGTTTATCTTAATAAGTCTACACAGAATATTAAGTGTAACTCGATGTATTGTTATATAACAATTTAATATCCTGGTAACATTAATAAATTTTTGTACTTAATATAATTGAATTGGCCTGTAAACATGACATGACACACTAAATAATAATACTATTATTTCCATTACTTGCTGGGTATCTTCTCAATTATAGTGTGGTCTAGCGGTATTGCATGTAGAGAAAAATTGTTGCTAAGCAACATTTTAAGACAACAAGGAATATGATTATTGGGTGTTTTGAAGTCTTATAAATTTATAAAATGCGGCTAAAATATTCAAAGACATTGTTAGAATCACAGGTTAAAAATTTTTATAATTAATAAATGGATACACATTTACTTAATAAAAGAAATTTAAGAATTAAGTTAACTTTTTAGGATTCCGACTGTCCAGTTGCGGATTTAAGTTGGTCGCCTAATAACGTAAAACTGGCAGTAGCTACAAGCGAGCGACAGATATTGTTATTTGATCGTGATGGTTCGCGACGTGATAAATTTAGCACTAAGCCAGCCGACGCTACTGCTGGAAAAAGGTCTTATGTTATAACAAGTGAGTAGATAAGTACACAGTCTAATAATTTTTTTAATTAAACCTCGTTATTTTTTACAATACTAGTGGTGATCAATTTAATGATTTATGTCAATTTTTATCAAATAAGGACCACATTTATAAATTAATTACATCAGTTTTGTATATAATTTTAAAAGGTATAATTTATATAAAATTTCACATGTAACGAATATGAAACATTAGAAATTTGATTGAAATATTTTGTGTAATTTTTTTAGGCATTTCATTCAGCGTAAATTCAGAGTTACTTGGAGTGGCTCAATCTGACAACATGGTGTTTGTGTACAGAGTAGGCGCTGATTGGAGTGGCAAAAAAGTAATTTGTAATAAATTTCCTCTAACTGGAGCTCCGATGAAATTGTTGTCAAGTGAGCTTGGTTTCTTAACTGGTACTAGCGATGGAAAAATAAGGTACATTTAAAATGTTGACAAAGTTTTGTAGTTTATGTTCCAAGTGAAATGTAAAGTTTATATTTATTTGTTAAAGGTTTTTTCTTAAGGTTTTATGTTTATTTTTTATTAAGGTCTCTAGATTGCAAAAGCAATAAAAGCTCAAGTGTTTGGTCGACTGGCACCTGCTGCGTATCTCTGGCTCGTTGCGATACAACCGTCGCATCGGGGCACGTTGACGGCACTATATATCTTAACGGACGCCTGTTACTTCGCTACGTTTTGGCGCCTACTGCTTTGTTACTATTATTACCCTACGTGAGATCTTTATGTTTATACATCTAAATAAATAGCGATATGCGAAGACTGCAAACTGTAATTAATAAGTAATGAGTTTGAGCAAAACTTAAAATAATTGCAGTTGACGTCCGATAACGTTATTACAATCATTACTTTTAATAAAAAGAGTACAAACTATGGTTGTTTTACAAAATAAGTAGATGATATTAAAATGATTTAATTCATAAAATTTAAAAAATTTATGAACAACGTTGATAAATGATGCTATGATATTTAATAGTTGATTTTAGGATCCTGTGACGGTCGGATTTCCATATACGAAGCCCAGAGAGGAGCTCTTCTGCGCAGCTTAGAGCCCCAACTTCCTCCTGACCGCCGAGACTTTGTGTCTGTAGCTCCTAGTCCTTCTGGACAGGTAATGATTTTATGGGAATCATCTTTGTAGGGGCAATAATTACTGGTTTTTGGTAGTGCATCCAGTTAGTATTGACGTAATCTTTATATCCTAAATAATGCCTTGGCTGTCATTTTTGAAAGTCCACGCTTTTTGTCTTAGATATATAACAGAGAATTGATTAAATATGGCTTACAACAGTTCAATGTGTGACATAATATCTGAATAATGTACGATAAAAATAATAAAACAAAATACTAATATTATTTAATTTAGACCGTTGCATTTGGCGTTTTTGATGGCTGTTTGGTGGGCGAGGTGAAAGAAACGGGTAATATTGAGTTGTCACCTCTTAACATTCCCAACCTATACGCAACGCGGGCTATCGCTTGGAGCGGAGATGGCACTAAACTAGCCATTGCATCGCAGACAGGTGCGGTCATACAACTTGAAGCTGTTCTTAGGTAATATTGTTGTTTTGTTCTATCTCATAAATAATTGAAAAATTAGCAACGACAACGTAAATGTAGAAAATATTTGTTGTATCGTCTTTCTCCATTAAAATGGATGGTACACATATGTGTACCATCATCCAGTAAATATTTGCTGGATAAATGCATTTCCACATAAGTTTGCTAGATAGCTGCAGTTTTATATTAGGTCCTTACATATGAAATTGGCCTTTTGTACGGGAAGAATATAAAGTATTTTTTTTTGTACAATATATGTAATTAATCTAAGTATGCACCGTTGTTATCTATGCACTTTTGGCATCTCATAGGCAGTTCATTATTCTCTTTTCTAAAAAAATTACAAAAAATGGGGGCGACAATCAATAAACTCTTTGAAGGCGGTTTGGACTGCCGCATCGGGGTTGAATTGTTTTCCTTGTAAGAAGTTGTCCAAATTCCGGGAAAAATGGTAATCTGTTGGGGCAAAGTCCGGGGAGTATAGTGAATGTTGCAGACATTTCAATTGGAGTTTATCTAACTTAATGGTTGTTTGTTGTGCAGTGTGTGGTCTTAAGTTGTTGTGAAGCAGCAGTGACCTAGACCAATTGACTAATCTCGGTTGTTTAGCAGCTCGTTCTTCCTTCATGTTTTGCACTTGCTGACAATAGATATCTGCCGTAATCGTTTGGCCAGATTTTAGAAAGCTGTTGTGAACGACACCGGCGCTGGTCCACCAAACACTCAGAATTAACTTTTTTTGAGCCAATTTTCGTTTAGGCCAGGATTTGGCTGGGTCTCCAGGGTTCAGCTATTGCGACGAGGGCTTCCGATTATCGTACAGTATCCACTTTTCATCATAAGTAATCATTCCATTTAAAATCCCTTCATTATTGTGTCGGTTGAGCAGAATAACACAGCAGTCGACGCGTGTTTGCAAGTTCGATTCACTCAATTCTTGATATACCTATCGTTCAAGTTATTTTAGTTTCCCGATTTGCTTCAAGTGGATTAATATAGTTTTGTCACGTACCCTGAAGCCTGCAGCTATCTTTGAAGTGCTTTTTGATGGATCCGCTTTCATTATAGCTTTTAATTCTTCATTTTTCACTTTGGTTTCCGGCCGTCCACGGGGTTGGTTCTGAAGGTCCAAACTTCCAGAAAAGGTTGAAACCAGAAAACGTACCGTGCTTTCTTATGCGACACCAGCGCCGTACACATCATTAATCCTTCGAACTGTTTCTGCAGCACTGGTGCCACGGTAGAAGTCGTACTCGTAAATGTACCGATATTTGATGTTTTCCATTGTGCGGTAATAAGCGATGCCAAAGAAAAAAAATAATGAGGAAAAAACTATTGAATGACTGTTTTCAAAACTCAAATGTATCAGTTAAATGAATTTATAAATTTGAATTTGGAATTATTAACCAAAAAAGAAATATTTCAGATCAAAGTGGTCAGTACTACAAATAACTAATTTCATATGCAGGGACCTAATATAAAAGATTTTAGAATGAAAAATATATTTCATGTAAAATGAATGCAATCCTGTTACGAAAATGTGACAAGTTGTAAGAAAGTTCATGCGTGTGCAGGCGTTGGGTGTGGCGCGACAGCGTGGAGGTGCAACATGTAAGTCCACGCCAAATGGTGTTAAGTCGCCTCGCCAACGATGCGCCGCCGCTAACAGTCACCACAAAGCATGCACCTGATATATTCAACGTGCGTTTTATCGGTAAGGACCATAACTTTTGTAGTTGCATGTGTAAAACATTTGATTAGTAAAATCATCGTTTATGAGTATAAATAGACCTTAATACGATCCATTTTTAGGTAATGACTGGTACGCTGTCTGTCGAACGAACTCCACACTCATTCTCTGTGACATAGCTCGTGGTTTAACGAGTGAGGTACGGTTCATTTTAACATATATTTTTATTTAACAGTCTATTAAGATTTTAAACCGATTTCAAATCTTCATAGCGCAACTAGAATTCACATTTTTTTTTATATTGTATGGCTCCTAAGTGAACGTATAACTCACAGTACTGCTTCTTATTTAAATAATAATAAACTTTCGGAATTGATCGATTCCAAAAAAAAGTATTAAATTTGTGTTTTTAGATTCCGTGGTCTGGTAGTGGGGAGCGCATTTATGCAGCAGTTGGTGGAGCTTGCCTCTTGCATCGCGCCGGCGAACTAAGTGTCGTCGAGTACGGGCTAGATAAAGTATTGCACACTGTAAGTTTAATTCAGCAGTAGTAAATCATTGTACATATTTTAAAATTCCGCGATTTTCACATGTTTTAAGTTCTTAAAAATTGTGGTTCTGATTAGATCTAACCTTTAAAGTAAAGAATAAACAATTCCAATCTCAAGTTTTAGCTCGGTGGCATTTATGTTCATGAAGTAGATGACATTCACGAAAAAAATATACTACTTAAGCGAGTAAGGTTTCTTAATGCTCATTGATGCTACTAACATATCGATGAAGTATTGATTTGCTTCACTACATATCACTTTAAAAAAAGTAACATCTGTTGAAGTTTAACATAAATTAATTTCATATTGGTAATCGTTCACTTTGAGATACTGAATTAAATGTCAGTAATTTAATTAGGTATATGGATGGCTGCTCAGTTGTGTATGGCAGAAATAGCACTCCACTGATATCAACTATGATTCACACAGTCGCGCTGTGGCGCGCCAGGGAAGCAAACGGTATACGTGTGCTATTCGTGCGCGCGCGCTCTGAGTTTTTTTTTGTAGGTTTTAACGCATACCTACATTCGCTCATCTAGTGCAAATACATGTGCGATAAACATGGCTGATGATATTAGCATTGCTAGTATGGACAGTCGTACTTCCTGTGAGCAACTAGTTCAAGAAAGCGAAGCCTTATTAAGAAGCTTTTTTTTTTTTTTTTTTTTTTTTTTTTTTTTTTTTTTTTTTGTTTTACGTGGGGGAAATGCCTACGCATACTCGTCCTCGCGGGGGCAAGGACGAGTTATGTCGGACTTGCACCGACTAAAACCCCCACGATGTTCCTCCTCATCGCCATGATGGCAGGGTCACGGGAACGCGGGTACGCACACAACCGCGACCCTGCCGGCGCTGGCCGCTTGCGCGGCCCCACCTCGGGGGGAGGGATGAACCCTCCCAGGGCGCGCCGGAACATGCAGCGCGCCCCCTCCTCGACCTCATGCGTGTGCGGGCGACCGGTTCCCCCGAACCTGTTGCCCAGAGGTCATGGGAGCCATGGGAGAAAACCTCTCCCGGCTCCCCGCGGCGGAGAGATGTTAGGCCCGCCGCTACCTGTTAACGGCCGCGGAGGATAGGAAGAACGGCGCATCGCAATACCGAATCTCCTCTTCCCCCGCGGCCCCACCGCCGCCGCATCGCCGGTGCGACACCGGTTGGCCGCAGAGGGTACTCCCTCCGCGACCCCACCTCGGCTGCGAGGGGCGGTATGAAAGTGCCCCTGCAGCCGGCCGCTGGGGCAGCACACAGCTGCTCCTGCGGCCCCCGGCCGCTCCGGTGAGCTTCAGTTATCCCAACCGGTGCTCGAACCGGAAGCGGCCGCTTCGGCCAGCCCTTCGCCGCGGGCCGGCCGGATGGGTTCCACTTGGCTTCACCGTGTTGGGCGCCACGGTTACTAAGCCCCTCCGCCACGACAAGGCGAGAACCCGTTGGAGGGGTTATTAAGAAGCTTGGTGAGTCCAGTTGAAGGTACTTTTGAGAACGACTTACGACCGGAGAAAAGGTGCAGGACTGAAAGTGAAGATTGTGAATCTGAAAATGCAGGTGAAAACACTTTTCCACCGGTGAGAAGATCAAAACGAGCAATGCGTATTTATCCAGATAAGTCAAATGTGACGAGAACCGAAGCCAAATATGAGGTATGCATGACGTCACTTGAAGTGTTACCTAAGCAAATAGGTATGGCAAAATTATTGAAATCGGAAAACATAGCAAAGATTATTGGAATTAAATATAAAAACGCGTACAAAATATTTATAACTTTTGAAAATAAAATCGAAGCTGAAAAATTAAAAAACAATAAGAAGTTTGGGGAACTCGGGTATCGATGTCACTTCACTAATGAGGTTAACTTGACTTATGGTATAATACGATACCTAGAGATGGATATAGAAGAGAATGAATTGGCCAAAAGTTTTCAATGTGAATATGAAATAATTTCCGTCAGAAGACTTAAGCGATTAAGTCATACCGGTGAATGGGTCCCAAGCGAAACCGTACGATTTTGTTTCAAAGGCGCAATGTTACCTACACATGTATATGGATACGACTGCCGATTTAAAGTAAACCGTATACATTTCCTGTTACACAGTGCTCAATGTGCTGGAAATTTGGTCATTTAGCTAGAGCTTGTACAAAGAAAAAGACCGTTTGCCCAAAATGTGGTAAAAATCATCCCAACTGCGATACTACTGATTTTAAGTGTATAAATTGTAAAGGGAATCACATGGCATTTAACAAGAATTGTCCCATATTTTTAAAAGAAAAAGCGATTCGATCAATTATGTGCAAAAATAATAGTACCTACAAAATGGCTGCGGACTTGTATTTAAAAGAGACGATGAATGATGAGCGTAAAAATTTGGAGAATAAACGTAGCACGTGTAATAAAACACCTGAAAGAATAATCCATAAGAAATCCTATAGTGATGTAGTAATTTCGGGAAAAAAAACAAGGTGTGTGGAGGAAAATGAGGATAGTACTAGATGTTTTTCAGATAACCTAACAGATAATCGGACAGTACATAGCGGAAGAAAAAAGAAGAGAAAACCGAGGGGTAGGAAGGATATAGAAGCATCAGGAAAAATAGAAGAAATTGAAGAAACAGCGACATCAAGTGAAGAAGAAAAGGATGAGAAGAGGTTTGAGAGTAAAGATCTGTTTAAAGTTATTCTCGAAAAAGCGAAGGAAATAATTTTGTCTGATAAAAGTTTAGAGGAAAAGGTTACACTAATATTAAGATCAATTATTAGAGAGTTAACAGTAATTGTTGTCAAAATTATAAGCGATGGCAAATTATTAGGCATGATATATAACATAATATTTAATTATGGATAGTAATAAAAAAATGATTAATGTTAATATTATACAATGGAATGCACAAAGTGTGATACCGAAAAGAAGTGAATTGGAAGCTTTTTTGAACCAAGATTACATTCATATTTGTCTGTTAAGTGAAACTTGGTTGAACACAAACATGAAATTAAGTTTTAAAAACTATCAAATTTTTAGAAAGGATAGGTGCGATTCGTATGGTGGAGTTTTAATACTATTTCATAAATCGGTGAAGGCTCAAATGTATCCAGTAAATATAACGAACACTGGAATTGAAATTATATGTGTTAAAATAATGAATTGCATTAATCTGGAATATATAGTGTCAGTTTATTGTCCACAATCTGTTCGTACTTCATTACGTGATTGGGGAGATGTGTTTAGCTGTTTTTCAAAGAAAACCATCGTAGTCGGAGATTTCAACGGCCACCACACGAACTGGTCATACAAAACAGACATTAGAGGAAAACATTTATTTGACTCTTCGTGTGGACATAACTTTATTGCTCTTAATTCGGGGGACCCTACCAGAATATCCCTAACTAACGGTAGATTATACGAAACTGCTCCGGACATAACCTTCGTAACTACGGACATAGCAATTTATATGAAATGGAAAGTTACAAAAGAAAGTTTAGGTAGCGATCATTTAATAATAAAATATTCAATTGAAACTTTAGAAGAACTTAACATAACTGAACGTCGTAACTTTAAACTAGCAGACTGGAAGAAGTATAATAATATATTATATGAAAGATTTAACCACTTTTTAATAGATAACAACAATATTCAAACTTTATATAATAACTTTGTTGAACAACTTAATTATGCCGCCGACAGAAGCATCCCAGTCAACAAAATCTTTAACAAAATTGAAGAATCCTTTAAACCTAAACAGTATTGGAATCCATCTCTGTCTCATGTAGTAGCTCAACGACGATTGGCTTTAAAGGAATTTAGGCGTAACCCCATACCACAAAACTGCGATAAACTTAAAACAAAGATTTCTGAAGCAAAACGTTTAATTCTCAGAGCGAAAAGAGATAATTGGAAATCATTTTGCAATAATATAACTGAAGCAACCAACTCCACAAAAGTGTGGCAGAAAATGCGTTGGTTAAAGGGAGTTAAAAAAATGCCAAACATAGCTTCAGAGACGATGAAAATCGAACTCTTACGGTCATTGACCCCAGATTACGTTGAAGCTCCTATACCCGAATTAAATTCCACCAATGCGGACTTAGAATCCACCTTTCCATCCAGGAACTGAATAACTGCTTAAAAAGAAAAGATACAGCTACAGGTTTTGACAATATAACATACAGCATGGTTTTTTATATGCCCAACAATAGCAAGTTATGTTTGGTACACATACATAACTTAATTTTTAAACATGCTTGTATACCGAACCAATGGCGTAAGATTAAAATTATCCCAATAACTAAGAATATATGTAACAATCAAGCAAACAAGATAAGACCTATCTCTTTAATCTCGTGTTTATGCAAAATATTTCATATCATGCTATGTAGACTACTAGAATGGTTTATGGAAAGAAATAAGATACTTCATTCTAATACGGTAGGCTTTAGACGAGGTCAGTCTTGTATTGACTGTTTGGTGCGTTTTGTATCCAAGATACAAATAGGTTTTTCCAAAAACATACCCACCGTAGCATGTTTTTTGGATATCGATAATGCTTATAATAATGTTAATATTGAAATTCTTGTTAAAATTATGGATCATTTAAATTTTGGAGCAAATGTATGTAAATATTTGTGGTCATTTTTAAGTAAAAGATATTTACAAATTACAACTGAAGGAAATAATGATGCTGTAAGATGGACGAGTACAGGGTTAGCACAAGGGGATCCCATCTCGCCTCTGCTCTTTAATATTGCTACAGCAAATTTATGTAAACTAGATAATATTGATATCCTACAATACGCAGATGATTTTGTTATATCTAGCCAAAATAAAATTATAAAAGAGAGCGTTAATAATGTTCAAACAGCTCTAGATTTGACATCGGATATTTTAACAAATATTGGTTTAAGAATATCTAACAGTAAGACTAAAGTTTGTTTATTTAGCAGAGGGAGAAGACGAGACAGAATATCCTTAAATGTTAATCATTGTAATTTAGAGACTGTTGAAAACTTTAAATACCTAGGTATGTGGCTGGATCGCTCTTTACTTTTCAACAAACATATTAATGAGACACGAGATAAAACTTGTAAAATTATAAATATACTTAAAGTACTAGCTGGGCCAACATGGGGCATACACCCGAAACATCTTAGGAAGATATATCTAGCTTTAATCTGTAGTAGAATAGATTTTTGCAGCTTTATCTATGATAGTGCTGCAAAAACTCATTTAATGAAACTAGACATGATACAAAATATGGCACTTCGTGTAGTTGGTGGATTTATTAGAATAACTCCAATTCACGTAATGGAGTGTGAGTTGTGCGTCTCTCTTACTTTTAGAAGACAGTATTTGGCGGAAAAATATTGTATAAATGCTATGTCAAGAACAAAAAATTATTCTATAAAAATTTTACAAGAGTTTACAAGGCACATGTAACTCCGGTTATTGGAAAAGAAAAAAGAAACCTCTTTTGGCTTTAGTTTACGAAGATATGAAAACTGAAAAGATTAAATCGTGTTGTCCATTAGAATTATTTAGGTTGTGTACATGGATCTCTAACATAGACATGAGTTTTATTAGTAGCGAAGTCGAGGAAGTAACTCAAGCAAAAGATAAATATGACAAGGACTTTTTAAAGTTTTGTACATTAAAGCTCTTCTTCTTTCTCCTGCCCTGGTCCCACTTTATGTAGGGTCGGCACAACATGTTCTTCATTACCGAACATGTTGTAAATAGTTTTGGCTAAACTTTTTTACGATCGGCCGCCTGCCTGATATCAACCCTCTTTTTGGGAATCTTTAGGGACGTTTTTTTTTTTTTTTTTTTTTTTTTTTTTTTTTTTTTTTTTTTTTTTCTTCCCCATTTGTATTTCGCTGTTGTTACTAAAATTCACATTTTGTACATTAAAGCTACTAAACATAAAATATAAGGATTGGCATAAAATATACACTGATGGATCTAAGGCATCTAATGGTATTGGAGCAGCTTATTGTGATCTTAGTATTAATGTTAAAACTAGTTATAAGATCATGTCAAATGTTTCAATAATGACAGCCGAGTTATTTGCAATATCGGAAGCTATATTATATGCAAAGGCAACACATTTTGAAAAAATTGTTATCTTGACAGACAGCAAAAGCGCCTTGCAGCATATAGCTCGATGCGCCTCTGGAATAAGAGGCACATCG
Source organism: Ornithoptera priamus (assembly GCA_029034505.1). NCBI lineage: Eukaryota > Metazoa > Arthropoda > Insecta > Lepidoptera > Papilionidae > Ornithoptera > Ornithoptera priamus. Next base: position 238,608 of record JARDWD010000380.1, read on the forward strand.
ATAGCTTATGCCATTCTAAGTCAGGTCTTGGAATTGAAACGCACAAATAGGCTTCTGACGTTGCAATGGGTACCGTCCCATGTTGGTATATATGGGAACGAGGTGGCAGACAAGTTGGCAAATGATGGCATTTTAAATGGTTTTGAAACGTTCATTAATTTAGATTATACGGAAATTTTAAATAAAGTAAAGTACAAAATTTATAACAAATGGAAAAACTACTTTATCGAACTAAGTAAGGAGAAAGGGATTTGGTATAAATCTTTGCAGAGTGAGCCTCCTCGTGTACCGTGGTTTGCCAACAGCAGTATAAGTAGAGAGTTACTTGTAGCTGCTTTTAGGTTACGTTCCGGACACATGCCGCTCAACAACTTCAAGTATTTAATGGAAATTACAGATTCCCCCAACTGTTATTTATGCCAAAGAATAGAAGATGTATATCATATATTGACGGAATGTGTCCGGACTAGACCGCTGAGGAAAATATTGTTGGAGAATTTTCAAATTGACATCAGAAGCGTCGGCACAAGTCAATGTATTTTATTTGCACCAACATCAGTAGCAGCGAGAATTATCTATAAGCACATTTTGTTAATTTAATTTAGTTAGAAGTAATAGGTATTTGTGTATTTAGTATATGTTAGTTAATAGTAATAATTAGATAATAGGTGCTTAGGTTACGATGGGGTTGACATAGCCTTGATAGGCTAAAAGCCCCTAAAATAATAAAGACTTAAAAAAAAAAAAACTATGATTAATTGGTACTTGTATAAAAAAAATTGTTTTTAGGTGCGTACGGAGAGAGTGAATCCCCACGTGCTCAGCGTACGTGTTAATGAAGGGCCAACGCATTCAAGTGATCGCAAGCATCTTGCCTATTTGTTGGACAAGCAGACCGTCGCCGTATTAGATCTTGTCACAGGTAGATTATCATGAGACTATAATAACAAACAAATCTTTAATTCACTAGAAAGTAAAATACCTTCTGGGATTACAGAGGTTTGATGAATATATCTAAGTGATTATTTTAAAATCTAGTAACATGTTAGCTATTCCAGGACAGGTGGCAGAAAAGCCGTAATTGTTGCCGATTTTAGATTTATAATAGGTATTGAAGGTTGGTCATTATAAATGCGGCCAAGAGCTCCGGTCTCACTCTAGGACGCAGCCTCTTCAAGGCCTCTCGATGTTGGAACCACGGCTGAGTGCGAAAGTGTTCTCGCACTTTCGGCCAAAAGCGTTTAGTGAGAAACTGTGGAGTTTTAGTTGGTAAGAGTCCGGCATAGCTTTTCTGTTGTATTCAAAGCAGAAGTGTATCCAACGCAAGATGTTTCCATGATCAAAAAAAGATTGTTCATCGTAATGATGAGATACATTAGATGTAATGTTGTGTATGCAGGTGTGCAGCTAGGACAGTGGTGGCACGAGGTTCGCGTGGACTGGTTAGAGCTCAACGAAAGTGCGCACCTTCTCTTGTTTCGCGACACTCGGCGCACACTCACCTTGTTGCGCCTTGATACTGCGGAGAAGGTAAACAAAGTTTACTATATTATGAAGCCGGATTTTTACTAAGTATAAGTTTAAGTTAAATCAATTTACTCAATAGATTTTAGAAGAGTCTTGGTCTATATTCGTCTTCTGCATATTCTGCTATTTTACTGTGTTAATGTAAAAATGTGTTAATGTGAAATACAGAGGACTCTACTGGTTGCTTGGCAGAAATTCCAAGCTGTCAGTAGATAATAAGCTACTCGATCTACGAAATGCTCTTGAAACTAATTTGGACATACGGGATTTAAGTATGGGGTTCGGCGTGTGACTGCAACATAAATATCATACAGAGGGTTCAAAATTACATCTTGAAATAAATATCCAACTGTCCGTGGTTTATAAAAACATCGGAGATTCATGACCACCTCAAAATCAGGACTGTTAAAGAGGAGATCAAGACCTGGAGTATGAAATACAGAAAAAGGCTAGAAATGCATCCTAATAAGCTTGCCACGCAACTAACCACACTGGACCTAATAAATAGGCTTAAAAGGCGACAAATCCTAAGTCTTGATAGACACGGTTGACAGAGTGGAGCGGTCTCGATGGAGATTTTGTTCTGATCTCCTAACAGCTCTTAACGCATCTGCTTATAGTCTAGCTGACTGATTGCAAGATAAAGAAAAAAAAATTTAAAAATAATGCCGTATTCAACACCGCTACTACAGAGAAAGCTTGCCTTTTTCTTGAAGATATATTGATCTTAGCGTAGTGTTTCGGGGTAGATTTAGTATGTTTTTGTCCAATACTAATAAAATATTGATTCGATTTACATTAATGTATGACAGGAAAGTATAGCTCGTGGCGTGAGCTTCGTGCAATGGATCGAGAACAGCGACGCGGTGGTAGCGCAGACGCAAAGTCATTTACTTATATGGTACATGTATTTGAATTCAGTTATTCCTTTGTTTTATAATAGTACACTACAAAACGTAGAAAAATTGAGGTACAAGTATATAATTCACTGTAAAATTCTTTTTATCTTTTCAATCAACACGTAGTAGTGAATTAAAGGAGGTAATTCTTACTCTTAATTTAATTTCTTCTTTTCACATACTATTGATAACAAAATACCCCTTAAACAAAGGTTGATTGCGAATATAACGAACTAGCATTCAAACATCATTTAGATAAATAACCATTTGATAGTTGGGTCATATTGGAGACAATTTTTTTTTTTTTTTTTTGTTTTACGTGGGGGAAATGCCTACGCATACTCGTCCTCGCGGGGGCAAGGACGAGTTATGTCGGACTTGCACCGACTAAAACCCCCACGATGTTCCTCCTTCCTCATCGCCATGATGGCAGGGTCACGGGAACGCGGGTACGCACACAACCGCGACCCCGCCGGCGCTGGCCGCTTGCGCGGCCCCACCTCGGGGGGAGGGATGAACCCTCCCAGGGCGCGCCGGAACATGCAGCGCGCCCCCTCCTCGACCTTATGCGTGTGCGGGCGGCCGGTTCCCCCGAACCTGTCGCCCAGAGGCCATGGGAGCCACGGGAGAAAACCTCTCCTGGCTCCCCGCGGCGGAGAGATGTTAGGCCCGCCGCTATCTGTATATTGGAGACAATACAAATTCTTATTTATTTATTCTTACAATAATTTTACCTAGATTAAGTATTGAGATGGTAGACTTTTTTCCAAGAATGCAAGAGATACGAGTGTATATACATACTAGAAATAGAATTGATTTAGATTAAAAATTTAAATCGTTATAATTTGCAGGTACAGTGCATGGGAACCGGGATGCGTAGAGACGGTGGAATGTGAGGGTGGCATTGCTGTAGAAGTGAGCGGCCGACGTGTCATGTTGGAGGGGGGACAGTTGCCCTATATACAACTCGACGAACATCGTCTTGCGTTTAGTATGTTTTAATTTTCATGGATATTGGGACGGTGTTGAATTTAAATAACGCAATAAACCTGTATTACCTTATATATAAAATTTGTTATAATTATATAGATAGTGCTCTTGGCAGCGGCGATCTGAGTACTTGCGCCAGTTATCTGGAGAGTGTGGGAAGTAGTGCGGATGTTACGGCCTTATGGCGGCAGCTTGCCGACACAGCGTTTACTACCAACGATATCCAGGTACGTTCTATATCCGTTAAAGTTAGCTCTTTCAAATAAAGAAGGCCGTTATAAGTTTGATGCATAAAATTTGATTGACAGAGGTATAATTAAAATGTATATTAACTTCTAGACGATCTTCTAAATAAGATCTAAGTTTTTTCTTTGAGTAGCGATTAGATCGTGGGATTTGTTATGTATAACTTTAATAATCTGTTTGTCAAGTCGGGAATATCACATCTGCAAGTTTTATCCTTAACTGATTTTGTTTTATTAGTTTGTATCGTTCGTATGCTTGTATTACATTACGATAACCGGGTACGGTAAGTTTCTATACTGGATTACATATTGCTATTTTATACTATAACATTTTAATTTTTATTCATTGAGAATATAAAACGGACTTCATGAACAGTTATTTAACGCTTCTCTTTTGTAATAAACTAATCATAGTATATTTATAATTCTTATAAAAGTCTCTGGACTATGTCGTTTTTTAATCTAATCAAAATGTTTTTTATTGTAAAATAGTTAGCTGCAAAATGCTATCGTGAGGCTGGTGATGAAGCGCGCTCGCTTTTCCTTAACAAAACAATCGAGTTAGCAGAAGTCGAGGGGGAAGGTGATGTAACAGTGGGTAAGCGGTCTAAATTCCAGCCGTATAATTTTCCATCTTAATTAACGTCCTGCAAGTTTTGTCTTATGTAAAATGTTAAATTTCTGTTTAATTGGATTCTAAAGATTAAGTATCGTTTAGGTTTGTCAAGCCCGCTGGTGCAGGCAGAGTTGTGTATATTGTCTGGTGATCTCGCTTCGGCGGCGGAGCTGTACGTGCGGCGCGCCGGGCGGCCGCGCTTGGCAGTCGATATGTACCGACGGTACAACATGTGGCCCGAAGCCGTCACGCTCGCCGAAAAACACTTTCCCACGGAGACTGCCGACATCAAGCAGCAATATATGGATTACTTGATGTCTACTGGTACATTGGTTTGAATTGTTTTCGGATTTACACATCAGAATCGTTGATTATCCGTCCTTAGGTTTTTCTTAGATCTGTTTTCTTTTAAATACTCATATTCTTAATCTTATTTATTAAATGACTCTGTTTATTCTTTATTGTATTTTTTTTTCTTTATTTATATTTGTTATTTTTTATTTATATTACTACTATTTATTTCTATGTATGTTTAGTTCTACTTTTTTTTTATTAGACGAAGCGACGGGTCGTTGATGTCGTGGTGATACATTTGCCCATAGCAAAGTGGCGCTAGTTAGAATGCCCACTGCATCACATTGGGCTCGTCGCCCTGAGACACAAGATCTTAAGTCTCGTTCCCCAGTAATTTCTTTAGCTACAACACCCATCAAACCGGAACACAGCAATGTTTGCACACTATTATTTGGCAGCAGAAATAGGCGTTGTGGTAGTATCTACCTAGGCGGTCTCCGGCAGCAGAGGTTTCCCATCAGTAAATCAACAAATTATCAAAATCGCTAGGTCATATCACTTTCTCTTGTATATAGGGAAATCTGTTATCCAGGTGTTTTCTGAATTTTCAGGGTTTTAGATACCGTAGAATATTTTAATATAAGATGTTGTGACAAAATTTTTATTTCAGTATTTAATGTTGCGCACTATAACCAATACAACTAGCTACTGCTAGATGATGATGCTACAGATTTTTTTTTTATAATTTTTTGGGTTGTAAAAGGTCGCGTGGGTGAGGCCGGTGAATTACTAGCGACCGGTGGGGACGCGCGCGGAGCTGTTCGGTTGTGGCTACGGGGAGGGCGTGTGCGGCGGGCGGCTGCCGCCCTTCTGTCACACACGGCGCTGCTGCGTGACGATGAATTGTTGCACGCGGTGCACACGCATCTAGTACAGGTTAACTGATTTTTCTTATAGGATTCAGCAACGACAAGTACAACACATGCGTCACCTGGTGATAGGCGTTGTGTTTGTCCTATACTACAGATTTTAGTATAACATGCAACTATTCTCGTATGGCATTAGTTACAGTGGCGATCGAACCGGAGTTTTGTGATAAGCTGTAACACACAAGAAGTAGACGGCAAAAATAGGCATTTAATGAGAAATAGGAGATCATCAATAAGTATAATATATTTTCTAGATAGTTCCCAGATGATAACTGATAGCCAGTATATAACACTTACGTCATAGTGTTATTTTTTGACGGCGATTGGATAATAAACCATTATAGTAAGCGTCGTTGGAAATTCTAAATTTTTTTACAAAAACAAATTTAGATACTATCTTTATACTAAAATTTCTAGTTTAGTATTAAAATTTAATAGAATTATGTTACATGAAGGAAGAATGGTGGGAGTTAGCAGGCGAAATGTTGGAGAAAAAGGGAGATAATAAAACAGCTGTCGAATATTATGCAAAAGGAAATAACTACGCTAGAGCTGTTCAGTTAGCAAGGGAGGTAAGTTATTATTTCAAGTCTAAAAAAATCTACGTTAGTAGAAAAAAGTAAAGAAAATAATAAATACGCTAAATTTAATGCGCGGAAAAAGATTAAATAAATTTAAAGATTGATAAGATTAAGCAAGCAGTTTAATATTTATTTGGACGAGTCATCGTTACTTTCTGTAGCATTTTACAATATTTTTTTTTGGATCCTTTATTAATTGTTGAAATTCCTTTTTTAAAAGTTTTGTGATAACGTTTATGTACACTTTTATTCAGTAATATAATAAAATTTTATAAAGTTGTTAATTTATTACATGTATTTTAACCAAGTTCCTTGTTGGAGAATCTATTTTTATCTATCATATTGTTTTGTAAATAACATTTAAAAAGTAACAACTTCACATATGGAAATACATATATTCTCGAGTAGAATTAACTTTTTTTTGAAAGGATAAAAGTAAACAGAGTGACTTATACGGTTTGCGTAGACCTGTCCGTCACAAGTTACTGAGCTGGAGCACGCATGGGGTGCTTGGCTGGTAAGCTCGCGGCAGGCGGGCGCCGCAGTGCCTCACCTCATAGAAGCCGGCGACACCCGGGCTGCCCTTCACGCCGCTCTCAAAGCCCATCTTTACAAGAAGGCACTACAGATTGTACAGGTAACTATGTTCTTGTTTTAAATTCATTACATTGTAATATTATTATGGAGGTAGTGATATGTATAGACTACGGTTTGTGTTTTACAAAATAAATTACCAAAGCGTCGATAGACATAAATATCGACTTTCCGTTAAAAAATAAAGATTTCCCATATTAAATAATTCAAAATATTTAAAGAGTTGCTTTATTTTTCTAATTAATACATTGTTGTGGTCATCGTACGTATTTTTAACTATGAAGTGAACATCCTATTTTAATGTCTAATAAATAACTTTTTTAAATTTACTGTACGGATTTAATCTTTAATATTTTAACCGTTATTATTTTAGAAGTACAGATAGGAAAACTTAGAGGCGATCAAGCTAGATTTTTTTTACTAAAATGATAAATATTTGTAGTTACTTTTTTCTTTATGTAGTAACGCTGAGCGACAGAAATGCAATTTGATAATTTAACACTATTGTAATCATTAATAATTTATCATGTAGTAATTTATGCTGGTTTTATGATACAATGACTTTATACTTGTTATTTATTTTGTTATACCTTAATAACCTGCATAAATAATAAATCTTCGGATGAACTTTGGAAGCCAAGTTTTATCTTCTGTACTTAGGGGATGGGAGTCTGTATCCTTTTATGACATAGCGCTTTGAAATAGTTTCCAAACTATGCATTAGTTAATATGTCACACTTAGTTCAGGCGTTTCGTGTATAAATCCATAATAATCAATATTTTGTAGGTTATAGAAGACAAAGATACAATAAGAGAGCAATGCGAGCAACTAGGTGAACATTACATTTCTACTCAGGTATTTTTTTTCTAATTCTAATTAACTAATTAGCAAACTTTGACTTGAAATATTAATTTATAAATCATTAAAAATCAATATATAAGAGTACATCCATATAGTTTTACGAAAGATAAACCACGTGTTTATAAGATACGGCAAGTACCAAAATTTAATCATATTTGCAAACTATTATCATTTGAACAAATACGATCTTAATACTATATTTAGCTTTAAAACAAAATTTTATTTTCTAGGACTGGATGACGGCTGAGAAAGTTCTAACATCTTGCGGTATGGCTGATCGTTGTGTAAAGGCCTACAATGCAGCTGGGCGAATAGCTGATGGGCTGCGTCTTGCCGCATCTTGTCTTACAGAGGATGAAACGAAGAATGTTTATTTACCTTTAGCTCAGCAACTAAGGGATGAGGGCCAGTTAAGAAAAGCTGAACAAATTTATATCGGGCTAGGGGAGCCGGATGAGGCTATTTCTATGTATAAGGTTATAAATCTAAGATTTGTATAGTGCAAATATCTAGTAACCTATTTTATATGAGTAACTTTTAATATATATTTATTTGATCTTTATAAGAGAATGTTTTAAATTCTTGTAATTGCACGGATCACATACTTAGTGATTGTTCAAATCTAAGAGGTGTTTTTTATAAGGGTGAAGAAATCATAATTATTAAACTAAAATATATATAAATTATTTAAAAGTAAAATTATTTATCTAACTTTTAAAAAGTGTACCAGAAGTTCGCGAGAGTTTATTGGATAGCTTTTTCATATTTCTGTCAATTAAGTTTTTTTGTTATTAGTCGTGCGGGACGTTCACTTCATGGTAAGTGATACATCTATCTATAATAATGTGCCGCTCGTTAGACTGGTATACACAGTATCATATTGTGCTCGCCGCTTTGAGACCAGATGTTAAGTCTCTTTACCCCAGAAATTACACTAGCTATATTACAGTAATATTTGCACACTACTGTTTGGCGGCAGAAAAAGGCGTTGCAGTGCTAGCTACCTAGACGGTCTCGGGCAACAGAAACATGCCATCAGTAATTTTCACTGTTTTAAAAACAAGATAATAGCAGTAGAAAAAAAATTTCTATTATATTTTTAAATATTTTCAGGAAGCTTCTCAATACGAAGCCATGTTGCGCTTGGTGGCAGCCCACCGAGGCTCCCTGCTAGAAGCTACTAGACGTCATGTAGCTCAAGCACTACATGCCTCCGGCGATTTGAGAGCAGCTGAGACGTACTACATTCAAGCTGGTATATTTAACTTTGTAATTATGTCTATAAGCCATCAGTTAAGACATTTTTCTAGGACTCGAATCATTTAATTCGTTGTTTCCTAAGTTATTTAAAAATAATCTAGGATATAAGAAAGTTACCACGAAAGTTAATATTTATCTGATAACACTGAAATAATCTATATAAACACTGAAATAATGTTAAATAAATATATATATATATACTAACAATAAAAGAAAAGCTTCAGGTTACCCCCGTCCGGGATAGTGCCGAAATTTGTGTATTACATAATAATTCAAGGTCAAAATGTTGTGATGTAATTGCTCTTAATCTGTAAGATTATTGTTGCTTCTTCGTCTTGCCTTGCTCATAAATTATAATTAATATTTTATTGAATTTCAAGATTATTATTACATTTAGACGTAAATGCAGGTGAGTGGAAAAGCGCAATACAGATGTACAAATCGAGTGGGCAGTGGGAGAACGCGGAGCGTGTGGCGCGCGCGCATGGACCTGCTGCGGCGCAGCAGCAGGTTGCACTCCAGTGGGCCGCTGCACTCCCTCCGCCCGCCGCCGCGCGCATGCTGGCAGCGCGCGGACTTGCTGCGATTGGTGCTCGCTGGGCACTACAGGCGAACCGGTACGGCACACGATGCCTTTGGAAATATAGCGTACACTTGGAAATTTTGGAAGTCTTCAGCTTTTTTGTTGACCGTTCGACGTTGTAGAAGAACAAATTTACTTATTCTTATCTATATACCGTATGTAAGTCTTTTTATTTTTACTGTGCCGATACTGTTATAACTCTATTGAGTTAAAATTTTGCGTAGATGGGATATAGCAAATGAACTAAGCGAAGTAGGGGGCGGAGTGTCGCGACGCGAAGTGGCCAGACAAGAAGCGGCCGCACTCGCTGAAGAGGAACCCGAGCGAGCAGAAGCTGCTTATTTGCGTGCAGGCGCACCGGATGACGCAGTGCGCATGTGGCTCGAGCGTGGGCATCACCAGCGCGCTCTGATGATAGCCGAGACACATGCTAAGCACATGGTAAATACTAATTTTTATGATTAAGTGAGGAAACATACACAATGTAAGCCTCGAAGGTAAGCAATAGACAGATATACATATAGATAGATTATCCATAACAATGAGGCCATAATAAGCGTTTAAATGTTCCCCCATTTGAGACATAATTAACACATTAACCCATAAATTTTAAAAGTTCAAACGAAAACAATTTTTTTTAGTTTTCTCCTGTAGAAAGAGACAGTGTCCAGTTGCATGGATTGATTACTAATAAAATATCTTAGTGCTTGTAAAACCGTGGATTAATTGCTCCACATGCGAGTATGATGACAGTTGAGATGAAAATCTCTTCGCGGTGGATCAGATTAAGTAAAAATTTTTATCAATAGGTTGAAGAAGTGCTTGTAGAAGGTGCTCGTGCTGCGGCAGAACGAAACGATTTGGCTCAGTTTGAGACGTTAATGATTCGCGCTAACAAGCCTGGCGAGGTGGTACAGCATTACAGAAATCTTGGTTAGTTAGTAGAATTTATTATTATATTACTACTACGAACGCAAATGCTTGGATGGCTAATTGGTTATACATGCATATGTATGCGATTTTGACATTCTTAGGAATTTACAACTAACTGAATATCTTCACATAATGTATTAATTGTAAAAGTGATAGTATGTTTTTAATTGGATTTAAAATTTTGTAATATTTTTCTTTCTATTCTATTTGGTAAGAAATGTGGGAGGATGCGGCCCGTGTGTCCCGCGAGTATTTGCCGGATAGCGAGGAGCCGGTGCCCGCGACCGTACCGCCCCTGCTGCAGCGTGCAGCCGATCACGCGGACAGGTAACACACTGTAAAGTTGTAATGTGCATTATTGAGCGTGAATTTTTTCTATAATGATTTCTTATGTTTACGTGAAGGTTATACATTTAATAAGATAACATTTGGGAAATATAACACGTTTTTTTTATAATCATGATGTTTTGATGGATTCTGAGTTTTTCCGTGACCACAGCTGCAGCAAAGTTGTCGAAACATCGTAACAACAAAATAATTAAATGAATGCGATACAATCTATAAAATTTAGTTTTATTCAATGTAATTTTTTAAGGTAATTGTGAACCAATATTTTTTGGTGATTACTTACTGTTTGTCCTCAGTTCTAAAAGAAAATAGTAGTAATATAAAAACACTTTATGATTTAATAAATGATTAGTAGAAAAATAACCCGCACCAAATATTTCTATTGTCATGATTTTAAATAAAAAACATTCACAAATTAACACATTATTTGGCTGGCTTTTGTATCTTGGTTTCTATTTATCGTTTCATGCGTTTGTTATTAGTATCATATGAAATCCTGTTAACAATGCTCTGCTGATATGTAATTGTTATAATACATATTCACAGCTTATATGTCTTTAATATTATTTTTTATATTTGTTGTTTTGGTGATTGGCTTTAACATATAAGAGAAAGTGAAGTTCTCAATCAAAATCGTTTATTGATTAGAACGTTGTGGTGATTAGGGGTGAATGGTGGGAGGCGGTACAGTTACTTCTGGGCGCAAGTGCAGCTGGTGCGGCTGGCGGCGCAGCCCGTCTTGCGGAGCGAGCTGCTCTCAGGGCCGCTAGGCTGGCGCGTGATCATCTAGATGGGCCACAGCGTCGTGCTGCAGCCGATATGTTAGCCGAGAGGTAAGTAGATAAATAAGAGCATAATATAAAATCAAATAGCAATTTATTCTCGCGCACTTATTAATACCATTGTCAAACGGAAATGTTTATTAGAACACAACAATGCAAACTCACAAATAAAAAAAGATGTATAAGAATTATGTATTGATTTTAATATTTCCTGTGCGGTTTAGTAAGACTTTGGTGAGCATATGCAATAATGGGCAACTGAGTAGTGCAATAATTCCTAGTGTCCAAGAATATGGCTTCGGGGTGAAAAACGATTTAAAACTATTCGTCTTTTTCATAAAGAACAACGTAAGCAAGGAACAAAATTTTAGTAAAAAGATATTTAAAAAGTCTAAACATTATTTATATATTACAGATTTAATGCCATCGGTCAAGATGAAGTTGGGGAACAGCTTAGAGTCGCACTTACGGAAGGAGATGACGATGTTGCTTCTGGTAATTATTAAATGAAATAATAACGTTCTATATATATAAATCTTAATATTCGACATGTTTTTAATTTAGATAATGTGGGAATTTTAGGTACGGGAAGGTCAGTAGAAGAAGAAGAAGATACGGGCTCAAGCATGGTAGTGAGAGGAAGTCAGATAGAGACAAGTTCGGAGGCGGAGGCGCTCGAGCGTCTGGCGCGAGCTGGTCATTGGCAAAGATGCCTTGTTCATGCAGGCCGCAGAGCGCCGCACTACGCATTGCGCTACTCCGCGCATATCTTTAATACCCACTCGGTATGCGGTTTGAAATAATTAACCTTAGCTTCATATAAAAAAATATTTTAAGGCCTTAATTTTCTTTATACAACAAGGTCATTCACCTGATTTGTAAAAGTGACAAGTGCTATAACTTTTTAAGCATTATTGATATAAGTTTTTAATAGTACTTGAGTAGTTAATATTGGATTGAATAGTTTAATCAGAAGGGGAGTTTGTTTTAGCTGACAGTATTAACGAAATTGGCTAGTAAAACGGAATGGCTTAGAACTTCATGTATATAAATTTTTTACTATTTTTAAAATTTGTTCTAAAAGTTTATAAAATATCATAAAAGTTTAGAAATAAGCTAAATGTTATATTTTCAGCGAATGGAAGGTATTGACATAGAAAGCGACGAGGTTCCTGAAGCATTGTCGCAAGCATTGGAAACATTACGCCAGTACTTATTAGGCGACGGGGAGGGAATAATTCAGAGTAGTGATGCTGCGCTGGCAAAGGCTGTTTGCAGTGAGGTTCTAGTGAGGGTGTCTACAGCGCCACGAGCTCTACAAGCGCTAAAAGACGCTGCAGCTATTATGTTGGCTGCAGGCGCGGATGACAAGTCATTGCAGGTGAAGACCATTTGCTTTATATAAGCATTTTCATTAGAATGCCTAAAGCTATCTGTTTATGCTTTGCTAATGACCTCATGGTTAAAAATGTGTGAAAGCTGTCTGTTTTGCTTAAATTCAAGTAAGCGTAGGTTGTCTGTAATTTGTTAGTTAGGTTTTAAAGCCCATTCAATATTAATTATTTTTTGTTTTATCATTAAATTGTATATAAATTTCAGGCAATTACATTACTGATAGGACTCCACGTTCCTCAAATTGCATCAAAAGTTGCACGAGCGCTGCCTCGTTACACAGACATTATTGTTGCTGATGTTGGTAAGAAGAAAATTTATGTAACGCCATCTTCTATGAATCTTTGAATTTATTTTGAAATTACTTCTAAATGTAAATTAAAACAAACGTTTTATATAACAAAGTTTTACTCTGTGACATACGAATTGTCAAATTGTTTAGCCATCTATATATATATATATATATACGAGATATCCAAAAATCCATTGACTCATCACGAGATCTCTGAAACTATTTTACTTAAAGACTCAAAATTTAATTGAGATATTGCTTTTGTTATTATGAGTCAGCTAAGAACGGATATTACAAAATTCCTTCCATAAAGAGAATTGCGGAGGTGTTACACCCCGCAAAGCGGGCTTGGAACACTTAAATTATTATAAATGCGATATTTGTGGTGCAGTTTGGAAGTATCTGCTGCCATAACAGAATTGCTGTTTTTAGTTTGTTAACATGGTGAGAATAAATGAGAGCCTGTTAAGAGAGATTGTATTATGGGCAAGCACGCTCTGCGATTTTCGGATTTGAAACATCATCGGAAGTAGGAGTGTTAGCTTATTGTCGAGTACAAAAAAAAGTAAGGATAAAAATCTCGCCATTGCAGCGTTTTTGCAGTGTGGTGCTTGCATACGCGCCGAGGGCGCCAGTGGTGCGCGCGAAGCATTTGTATTGTTAAACCACTGCCTGGATCTCGCCGAGGCAGCGGACGATGACGCGCTGCAACTCCTTGATTATACTGATTTCGGTACATTATATTTTTTTATCATCAATTCCGATAAGACATTTTAGAGTATACTTTATTTCTTTAATGTGTTTTATATTTTATATAGATGCAATAATTTCTGTTTTATTTAACGAATTATCAAATCGGACGATGCAGAGACAGTTTTGATAATTTTAAGTTGTAAATTAATGAAATTCTTATTAATTCCCAGATTTTAATTGCTAAAAGCAATGACTATAAATAGATTTAGCAGTCTATATGAAGCAGGATTTTTCATTGATTTGATTATTTATAGAAAGTTGTTTAAAACTTTTTCAATACTTTTTTGTTTACATGAGCAAATAGTCATACGCAAAGCACTTCCAATTTAACCGCTAATTTATTCATGTTACGGTGCTATAGATAAAATTGCGATACATCTTTACATAGCAGTACTACTTTCCAGAGTGCACCGACTGGCCTCGGAATCCTTTACTTCTAGAAAGTTCGTGTATTCGTGGCGCGCCATTAGAAGAGTTACGAGAATGGGTGTTGTCAGTGTCCATGGACCAAGCGGTTGAACAGGTCATTTGTATTTATAATATTTAATTTTTTAAGTGTTTTTCAAATTAAGAAATTTTACATATTGTCTAACTAAATATATATACAGGTAATTTACAAAAGAATTTATGCAGTCTATATAAAAAAAAGTTATTAAACTTATAAAATTTAAAAAATTTTTGTTTGTAAAAATTTTGCTAATTTATACTTAATTTAAGAACATTCGTTCCGAATTTCGTTCTGTTTCGCATAGACACTGCCGGTGGACAGCCGAGGGCTGTATGCGGCGACCATTACTGCGGACGAGCTGTGCTGCGTGCTCACTGGTCAACCACTCGGATCTAGACTTGTCACCTTCGCAAATGGTATTTGCACATAAAAATAAATATCTACACTAAAAGTCCAACTTGTGGGAAAGAGCTCGTATTTATAAATATCGTTCTATCTTAAGCAGTCAGCTTATCTCGTATGCGGTGCATGGTATGGTAGCCTTTTTGACCATTTACATTTAATAAAGCGATGAGGTTTTGCCGCTTTCATTGAAAATTATCAATAATATCTGTTCAGTTTACAATTTGTTGAGAAATAATTAGTTATTATTGATTGTATGGTAGTAAGTTCAACATATGCGAATTATTCGCACAACTCTGCTTAACAAATTAAGTATCCGAAGTTGCCGTCACTATAAGTCACGGACATACGCAATTTAAAGTGTTATAAAAATATTGAAATTACAATTTTAAACTATAGTCTCTAAGTATAAATGTTTTTTAATTTACACGTCTAAACAAGGGAAATGGTATTCGTCGTATAGCTTAAAAGTTTTTTTTTTAAATATATAGCTAGAAACTTTATTCAAAGATACATGAATTAAATTGAAAACACTCATTTTATTGTTTTGGTGATTAAAAATTATATGATGTAGGTCGTTGTGCAAACCGTGAGTGGTGGTCGCGGTGTGGTCAAGTAGCACGATCGGGCGGCCCCGCTGCCGCTCTGCTGCAGCACGTGTCCGCCTGGTGCGGAGAACCTGACACTGCGCACCTATAACACCAGTAATTGCTTGTATATACACCAGCCGCACGTTATGTTTATTGTCATACTTACAAGCGAATATGCCATCACCGTTGTAGCTGAGCGTCGAAGTGTCTTGACCCCTGGAACTTGATCAGTAAAACGTCTAACTGTAGTAACGAGAGGCTAGCTGATTCAAAATACTAACAGTCCCATCTTGGCTCATTATCTCAGTAAAAACACGAGATAGCAGCTAGAGCCCTCCAGATCAGAACAACGTAATGTTATACCACTGCCTAGTGACAGAAAACTGCGCCCTGGGACAAAGGCCTAAGTACATGACTTAGACAATAAAGATCAGTAATCAAAATGTGTATTGTTTTGTTGAATTGAAGCATCGATTGGGCGTTACGGTTATATTTAAAAATATGTAATATAAAAATGTTAGATCGACGTGGATGGACGTGAAGAGCCTTAAGGGACGTCTATCCTCAGCAGTGGGCGTCTTCCGACTGACGATGATGGCGCGAGCTGGAAAGACATGATTATGGACGATTCCATTACTGCTTGTGCTCGACTTTTGTGTTAACTTGTTTCTTTTATTATTTGTGTTTCTTTAACGTTGATATTATATAAAAAAAATTAAGGTACTTTATAAAAAACACTATTATTGATAAATTTGAATAAAAACTGTTGCGTTTGGCTTTTCTTAATCAAATGTCTTAAAGGTGATGAGGAGTTAAAGGTGACGAACTCAGCGCTGTAATATATTTGGTACGAAACACATGTCAATGAAACTGAAACTTGTTTTTTTTTAATCAATTAAGCGACGAGAAAAGCTTGACGTGCTTGATAAGAGATAGCCCTGCCCATAACAACGTGGCGCTAGTGAGGAATCATCCTGTAGTGATGGAGCGCAAAGTGGTGCAGTATATATGATATATACTGCACCACTTTGCGCTCGTCACTTGAGAAGTAAGATGTTGAGTCTTGTTACCCTAGTAATTACACTAGCTACAACGCCATTCAAACCCGAACACAGTAATGTTTGCACACTAATGTTTGGCGGCAGAAAAAGGAACTTTGGTGTACAAAAAGTCTCTACTGAGTATTACAAATTGTTTGGTTAAATATCAAAACAAAATTAACACTTCAAAGTTAATCAGAAAGCTAAAAAAAAAATTCGAACTTAAGGTATTTTAATCAAATCATGTCCTCGTAACATTTTCACTACTCTTGCAATATCCATAAAAATAAAAAGTAAGAGTAATAATTGTAGGGTATTAAAGAAAACTGTTAATATCGCTATAATAAACTCTTTTTTGTATCACATTTATTTAATAATATACTTTGACACACATATTTGTTACGTAATACATTTTGAAGGATTTACCCGTTTTCGTGAGGAATCAAACAGGACAGAGACAGGCCAAAAAATATACTTCAAGTTTTACATTTTATTTCTACCACATATTAATAGGGTTTTAATTAATCATTGCCGTAGACAAAATAGCTTGTACATGTAAAGATTGATACAAGAGAAATATATATGCAAAAATACTGCATCACGAAAACGGCTTACGCATAGAGTTTTAAAATATTTAAACAGATATTACATAATACTTATGTTTGTTGTAAATATAGTTAAGTTAATGGTTTATCAAAACCATATCACGTTGATCTATCTACATCGGCACTACGGAATGAGAAGAGATATGTGAACCATTTTAGTAGTGTCTACGGAGATATGTGTACATACAAGTTGCATTCGTTAACTTTAACTTAAAACCATCTAGTATTAGGGTCACTGAGGCACGTATAATTTAAATAGTTAATAATATTTTTAATATTTATTTTTTACGTAAGAATATACTTTAGTAATACACTATTATATCAAGATAGTAAGCGTAGAATAGTTGGATCAGTTCCAAAGTTATGTCGGAACTATATTTTCATATGTTATCAACTAGTTTTTATTGATAAGTTAGTGTTTCACAGCTATATATAATTAAATAAGTTTCTAACTGCATAAAAATATGTTTACGCGTTGCGTGATATATATAAGAGTATATAGTGTAGACAGATATCTACGAATTTAATGGGACATCTTTTAGTTCTATATAATCTGTTTCTTTTCGATATATTTATATCTACATATAATTCTCTCTCAGGAATTGTACAATTAGGTTAAAGTAACGCATTAGGTTTGTGTTAAGGTACTACAGTGTACTGCGCTGTATTTAGATAAGGTGCTTCTCACATGGAGTGCAATATATGTTCTCTTAACTTAATTTGTGTAACACATATTTGAGGTAATCAAGATAATTTAATAAAGGTACATAGAAATATTGTCAAATGTGCAACTACGCTTAGAGATCATTGGAAGAACACAGATCTTTATATATTTTACATAATTTTTTTTTATAGATATGTAGCCCGTATCCAATCCGATTGAATCCAATCTCTTAATTATTCATTGTAATACTAATTTATTTGGTGGTTATGTATTAGCCTAACTAGTGTCTGTTTTAGGCCAATGGAATGATAAGAAGAGGATGATCATTCCCTGTTATTTCTGCTTTCAGTTATTTTCTACAAATCGGTACTTATGGAATTTATAGATTATAAGACTCGTATTTACTCAATGTTTATTTATTGTTATATGCGTAATAATGAGAATAGAATTTCGAAATGTTTCATCTACTACTTTCATTTGAAACGTTTATAAAAGATGAAATGACAAACGCTACCTCGAAAATAGTTGTGCGTAGAAAATTTTGAAAAATTAATATGTATATATATATATATACAGTTTGTAAAGATACTATTACACATGAAGAAAGTAGCTCTTACCATTTTTGTAGAATAGTTATGAAGGGAAAATTCACTAAAGCACAACCTTGGAAGAGTAGTACCTAGACGCGCTTACGTACTAAAATTTATTTTTAATATATAAGGCAAAGTTTTTGAAAATGGGGTTATCAAGATGACAATATAATACATTTTGTTTTGGTGCAAGACACCGAATGTATATATTTATATATGCAAACACATATATTACTACATACGAGAATATTTTAAATTATTGAAGTTGTTTTGTAATGTGCGTTGTAGTAGTGCAGTGCTACGCAAAGCTTACAGATTTTAGCATACTCATGAATTTCGATAAATTGACTACAAATCAGGAGTAGGAAATCAAAATCATCATGGGGCCAAGTTATCTATCAATATTTTTTTATATTAACTGTGATATATTACTGAAAATTAATTTCCATGGATGTTGCAGTTTTTGACCCAGAATATATATAAACCGTAATGACGAATAGTAACATCAGTCCATTTCAGAATAATACATATATCTAATTACTGTCATTTTACTATATATCTATAATAGAAATACAGTGGAAAAGTGCCTGATACAATGACTGAAAAGTTTCTTAAGCTACATTGATACACTATAAAGAATTGCTACAAGTGGGACAACACTTTAAGGAAATTACAAAATATCATTATGTTAAAATAAATACGCATTGAATAATCAAAAAAGAAATATTAGACCGATATTTATTTTCGAAGTTTATGATAAACTTAACGATTTCGATGTAACGAAGATATAGCAAAAGCAATCTCTAACTTTATAAACAACAACGACGTGAAGGATTCCTTACCGATGAATAGTTAGTAAACATTGATATATCAAATTAATTCGCCTATACACATGTAGTTACAATTGTAATTTGTATATATTTTAGTGTCCAAATTTGATTGTTCAATTCAGAATATATAATCAGGGAATACGTCTACATCGGGGCAGCGTAGTTGACGTTTACTTGGGAAGCGTCGTGGGCGGGTTGCCGTCGTGGGCGTGCTAGTCGTCTGGCTGGCGGCGCTCCGGCGACGGCTCGCGCGATCAATCGGGCGACTCGTCGGCCGCGAGCGAGGTGGCCGGGAACAGCGGGTACCAGCCGTACGTGCGCTGCGGCAGGCTCAACTTGTCGAGGCAGATTTCAGCCCCGCCGAGTGCGAGGTTATGTTCGAAGCCGCCGCATCGTTGCCACAGCATCACTACCAACGTGCGTCCGAGTGCGTCGCTAGCCTGACATCACATAATTGGACAATCGCATAATTTATTTAATATTTCATGAAAAAATACTGGTGGTAGGTCTCTTTGTTGAATACCGTCTAGGTTCACTGCAGCTCCTAATTTTGTAGCCAAAGGTGAAATTCTAGAAGGAAAAAGTATGTCACAAGGCGACGAGCACAATGTGCTGTTGTATATATCAACGTAAGTAACGCCATTTTGTTACAGGCAGGGTATCATTTACCAACAGCAGAATGTTTCGCACATATCGTTTCATCGAACATTTATAAAAAATTTACGTAAAGAATGGTGGTTATTTTTTTTTGCTAAATACAATTTAGACTCATTTATTGTATGTAATATACATTTTTGTGATTCATTTTGAATCTACTTAAATTAACCGATAGCAACACTTAATGGCCTCTGTATCAGAACGAGTAGAATTTATTGTTTTACTCATATATATATATATCATAGTTACAGATATATATATAGACACATTGTATATCATAGTTACAGACAGCATATCTTGCTCATTCCGTTGTTTCATGTTTTTGAATGCAAAATTAATATGACGTACTTGGTACTTGAGTGTTTGCTTAAAATGTGGCTCAGTAGTGCGGCGAATGACCCGAGTCTTGCGTTTGTGAAGCCATTTGTCCCCATCACGCAGATAACATTTTACATACGAATCCGGCACTTCACCATTAACACCATACACTCGTCGGGCATGAGATACCTTCAAATAATTTGGGAGCGTTATTTATACAAGATTATATTTATAGGATAAAAATGTAAATTAGTAGTTTATATTGATTCTATCAGTAAATAGTCAGCACACAAATCAGCATATAGCTATGGTATGAAACATGATAGTAAATATTGGTAGCTCTTGCCTTATATTTATTAAAAGAATACAATAGTTGTAGTTTTAAAACCTACAAACTCTTTTTATTTGTTGTTAAAGTAAATTTGGCACTCAGTTTCGTCATAGACCCCTTAAAGATATAACTGTATATTATTTATCAGTATCGTTTAAAAAGTTTAATTAAAAAGTTGGTTAATTTGTTATTCTGACCTCTAGCTCGAGTTGTCCTTTGATCATAATGATGCTGATGTTGATTTCCGCGTGTAATGGCGGTAGGTGTGCAGCGCGCGGCGGTAGCTGGCCCGGACCCAGCGGCACGCCGTCTTCGTCGTCGTCCAAACCGCCTACGTTAGCGCCCACACCCACCGGCACCGCCGCCCACATGCTGCCCTTGCGCCCCGTCGCCGTGCCTGCCGCCACAACACCACCCGTACTGCACACGCCGCTCACCACCACACCATTGCACCTCCAACTTCCTACCTACTCCCTTTCATTCGTCGTCTTACTGAACTCGACATAGTAGAGCTTCACTTTCGTCCAAAGATTCATTCAACATTGATTTATTTCCTTCTTTCGGAACATACAAAAACGTAACAATACAAACAAAGTAAAATTAAAAAAAAACCATTCAATCGTACATTGAGAAATAAAATACATAAAGCACGTCAAACAGCTTCGTGCCAACGTATACAATAAGTACCGTTTACATAGAATTCGAGTCGACTCCTTTCCTAAACATAAAATGGAAGAAGAAGCGTTTCAACGTGTGCAGCCAAGAGTGTAATCGACTTTCTAATAGTTGTCTGAAGCGGTCTCAAACTGAGTACATGGTATAAGCATTCCGTGTTATGAACAGCCATTAGAATAAGGAAGTCCCGATCATTGTGAGGACAACTAATGATGTAAAGGGCACACGCTGACCGGCGGCGCGGCCTTCTACGACATGCGCGACCCTGACCTACTGCAGCGACACCTACGTCAGCCACCTTCGCGTTTGCATATGCATCATTCCCTAGCCTATTTTAATACGAATTAAGAAATTACGAAAAATCTTTGAATCTTCAACTACGGCCTAAGGATAAGATAATTATATACAGGAAATCTAATAGAAGGCGCATCATAAAAATGAATGACATTTGCAATATAATGAGGTCCAGACCTACGCTAGAAAATGTCATCGAAATGAACGGAGACGAGCAGCCGAACAGACGGTACACAGAAACAGATGAAGTGAGCGTGATTGCCCGCGGCCGGGCATGCGTCAGGACAGAACAGAACAGACACAGTGAAGTGATGAAAAGCGTCGGGCGCAGCCACATTCAACGGTGCGTGCGCGCGGCCGTCGCGCAAGCGATGTATGACCCATGCTACTACGTGCCCCCGGTTTCCTATCCTGTTGCCGTCCGTAGCCGACCGCGACCGGCGCCTTGTCTCGAAAATATCGGCACACATTCGAGATGGGAAGCACAGTCACGTTCGGTGGGGGTGCGAGAACAGAATCGAAACGTGAGGGCTTACGGCCGTCGGACGTCACAAGGGATCGTGTACACCGACGCCCCACACAAGCTGCCCTGAACGGACAATTGCAGGGGCGGGCGCGAGAGAGCTTACCGAGGTGCTAACGGTCCGTCGCTGCTGACCAAACAAGCACAACATGTACATGTCAGTACCCACAAACATCTGTATCATTAGGTTGCTGCCATTGTAACTTGAAAGTAAATAAGTTATTTAGACATACAAAGTTTTCTCACATTGCAAATAAATCACTATATTTTATTAACCGTCGTACCTATTGAAAGTTTTGACTTTGAACGATACTTCACAGGGACAGGCCTTCTGAAAATAATTTACTAAAAGACCGTAATCTTTATCACTTTGTCAAGACTGGAAAGAATACCAAAGAATAAAATTATATTCAACATAAGCTATGTTCCGAGAAGTAAAAAAAATATTATATTTTTTAGCTTATGCATACGTTTAATACAATAAAAGACGATAGTGCACGATGCACCAAATGTAGACGCATTAGTTTATAACTATTTACAGTATAATGTTAATTTCCACACTATAAAATAAATATATAATACTACAAAAGTAGCTTGTGCTTTTAAAGAAGTGTATTTAGTGTCATAACCATTGAGTCTACATTTTCTAACCTGGGGTTATTGTGTAAATTTTTAATATTAATGTACTGTAAAATATAGTTCTTAACTATTACTTTCTCCTTGCATTAAAACTAAAATAATAAACTGGGTTATTATTAAAAGCTTCTTTTTATTTTGAATGAATATTATAAGTTAATTTAATCTTCATAATTGTTTTTATTACGGATCATATTCGTTATTAGTGCTAAAATGTTTAAAAATATTTGTAATTTTATGCTACAAATTCGATTTTGATACTAAATTGGCGTTTATATGCTTAAAAATTTCTTTCTAACACTGTTAATAATAAACCTTCGCTATCGAAATTCAATATATAATAGAAAAAACAAAACTATATTTTTTTAAAAAGTGACGGCACGCTATGTCCGTAACACTGACGCACAGAATTTATCTGAACACACAAACTGAGATATACGACGGATTTCAACAAGAATTCAATAAATACGGCCTTAAGATTAAATAGTAAGAAATTAAGTATAATAAGAAGTATTGAGAAAAGGAAAGAAATGTTAACATACGTGATGTAGTATGACTACTTTATGTATTATATTGTATCATAGAGTATCATGGAAAGAAAAAGGATGTGCAAATAGAGAATATCGTTTATCATATGATCACCGATTACCGATTATCAATATCTCGAATCGGATAATGGAGAAAATAGTCGTTGTATAGGAAAAAGAAGTTAAAGAAAGGTCTATGTGCAGGTGTAGATGGAAAATACCTCACCGGTAAGAGCACAATTCTTATAAGATATAATAAATTGAGCTTTTAATGTACGTTTTTAGGTTAATTGTGAAACTTACGCCTGGCAGTGGAGCCGGATAGAGAAAGAGTACGACCCAGCTCGCCTTTGACTGCTCGTAGCGAGCGCAGTATGTCGTCCGGGTCGCGGCGGACACAGGAAGAGCGGCGGCGCTCGTTGCGACGAGAGCTGCTAGGTGCCACAGCTCCTTCTGCACACCCATATTTATTTGTGTTATAAAGCTTTTTTTTTTATAAAGAAGTAATGAATATTACGCACACTTAGTTAACGAAACACCTGTCCATAAACATGTAGTGCTAGGTAATATACAGCACCATGTTCCACCAATCGCATTTAGATCTGCTATCACCAATCGTTACCCTTGTTAGTTCAGTCATTGTGATTATCATATCTACATAGTCCCCCCTTTTCAATGTTGATAATGTCAAACTAACTAAATTAGTATATACTTTATCATTGTTAATGCCGTAAAATGCCTTACAACATTCCTAAATTAACCCTAAATCCTGAATAAACATCACTTTTGTGAAATATACACTAGTCTAGCCAACTAAGTACTAGTTAAATTAATAATTGCACTTTTTTATATTTTAGATATCAAGTAAAACCTTTATCCTGTTGCTGGAACGAGGAGCGACGAGATCCGGGCAGAGAGCGAGAGAAGTCTTTTCCAAGTTGATAAACTTCCACCTCGAGTGTTTCGGATTGCGAGGACCCTCGCCGCGAACCCGCTACCCACGCGTGGTCGGGGTGCAATAACGACGCGCATTCTCCTATTGAGTCCACGTCATCTAATAAATTAATATAAAAATAATGATACGAATAAAATTTATTCGTCTTATTTTTTTTTTAATCCTTTATGTTTAAACCTAGTCCACCACTGCAGATTGTAACTTGTTTGGCTGCACCTAAGTTTTTGTTTAAAAGATTGTTACAACTATTCAGAAAAAGGTTCAATTGATAATTTATCACTTTTTTTCTATTTGTGCAGCTATTACTTATTTTTTTTCAATTTTAAGACATTTCTATTCATACTTTGTTAAAACTGTGGTTTTGTTACAATATTATACATATTACCACATAGACAATATGAAAAATGTTTTTTTGACAAGATAAGAGAACATTTTCAGTTTTAACCTTTATATATATAAGATCAGTATTGATGATTAAAAAAATCATTATACATTTATGGTTAAACATATATTTTAAGTATTAAAACTAAAGACATATTATAATAAATGTAAGTGATACAATTAGGTATATCATTTAAAAAGAAACATACATTTTATAAATTAATATATTTTAAAAAACGCCGGTTACCGGAAATAGAACGTTGGGAAGCAAAATCGCCGCGGCGGAGTGCGCGTGCGCCGGCCAGTGAGCCTCGCGGAGAGGTACTGGCGGAACGGGTTCCGCGCTCCTCCAAAGTCCACCAAACCGCGCGTTCTTCTGCGAAAGCCTTTTCAAGCTCCATCTGAAATATTTTCAGTAAAAAAAATGTATAAATTTAACAAGAAAGATTAAATTTTTTTGTTAGATATTGTTAGGGCAGATTCGTCGTTTATTCTACGGTCCCATATCTTATTTTAAGTGGTGATATATTATGTTAATCAAGTTGGACTACTTACTATTTATATACAACCAAGAAATTGGTTATTATTAACGTTAATTTACAGCATGACGTAACGCTAAAAATAACAACTAGTGATTTTCTTGAGTGGTTTTTATGTGGGTTTTAGTGGGTTTAAAACTACCGTACGTTTAAGACTCACAGTGCATTCTCCGATGAGGACTGGATCAATACCGGGGCAGGCGTCCCAGAGCGTCAATTCTAACGCACGTCCAGCGAGTAAGTCGGCAGTGAGTCCCCCAAAACCGAGCGTAGCATTCCACACGGGACTGCACGACGCTGAAGCTGGATCCGTTTCTACCGGGGGACAACTTTCCCTGATGGTGATAAAATTCTTATTTTATTTCTACTATGTAATAATAATTTTTTAACATTTAGTATTTCATCTTTAAACATCAATATAAGAGATATTAATCGTCTTATTTATTACAAATGTAAAAACTATAGAATTTTGTACGAATAATAAACAAACTGAGCGGGAAATTTACTTTGTTGTAATTTATATACATGTCAAAGATCACTAGTAAAAATTAAAGCTTAAGTCAGTATTTTTTCAATTAGATTCGCCAGTAGACTTACAGAGATGGTAAGAGGCGTATTCGCGCAAAGGCCTCTGGTTCATCTCCATATCCAAGAGTGTGGTCCCGCGGCGGTAAGTCGTCGGCTGCGATAAGCACCACAACAAGCTTGCGCAATTCGCTCTCGAACCACACTTGCAGTTGTGCACGCGCAGGCGCGCGCTCCCGAACACGTTCCGAACGTTCTTGTTCCTGTTTAGATAGAGAATATATCTCAAGTTGTTGCTGCTTAAACAATTATAGCATGGTCTACTCTTAAACTAGCCTCTCAGTCGCCGCATTGCACCTATGCACAGCTAGGAATCTAAAGGAAACGAACGATTGGCAAAAATAGAGGTAAATCAATACCAAAACCTTAAATGAATATTCTATATTTTACGAGATGGGGAAATGCATTTTCATTGGACATGCAAAGAACAGCTAAAGTTCTTCATTAGCAAGAGATAATACAAAACATGTTTTCTTAATACATTCTCTGCTTTGAATTGTAGATACATTTTCTTCGCACATGTAAAGGGAATAATTGGACTTTCTTCGAACTTGCATACATTTGTTAAAAATAACATGCTTTTTGGGCTTAGGCATTCCTATGTATTACATAAGTGAACAAAATCTGACGCTCTCGTCTGCCATGCAGAAAGCTGTATCATGCTGATACCGTTTAGGTCCCATGTATTGTAATATTGGATTGAAGTGTCTAGGGGATAATAGATAAAATGTAATATTACACTGTTAACAATTCCTAAAGAATTGTTCCATGTAAATAACAATGTTCTTTTGTTCATTCTAAAAGTTGCTACTATTTTAAGGCATTTTTCTACAGCGATAATATATGTCTTTAATTACTATGTTGAAGTAATAAGTTTTAAAACAAATGTTATTTTAAACAATCATCATCATCAGCCGACAGACGTCCGCTGCTGGACATAAGCCTCCCCTAATGATCTCCACATTGATCGGTCCTGCGCAAAATAATAGGCATGATAAAATAAAATTTTAATGTTAGTCATATTTTTGATATCAAAGAGCTAATATTTGTATAAGAGCTTTGAAATATGAAGTAAATAGTAATACGATAGATATAATACATTTAACAAAGGAAGAGAGCGAAAATTTCGCATGACACGCAAAGGCTTCTCCTATATGGTGCTTCTCTATATGAATATGCACATATCATTGTGTGCGATTAAACAAATAAACTGTAACAACCAACTACTGTCAAGAGCCGAACGTAAATGTACATCGTGTTGCTTGGGGCATCAGTCGCATCGTTCGCAAGCCATCATCGGTGCGCCTGTCGCGTAAGGTGTTCCACTCCAAGCTGCTACGAGATTAGTCTTTTTCGAGCGTCTTTCATACAATGTGCGGCATTACACTACTCTAATCAAACAGCAAGACTTGGTATTAGACACTCGATGGTGAGACATAACACGGTACAAACGGGGCAATGCGGTGTTATGTGCGGGCCGATGGCAAGACAACTCTAGCACGTGCCTGCCCAGAACTGCGCTCACCTCACCCGCCTCCTGGTTTCAGGCTTCTTCTGTTTTTATGTTGTTCTGTGGCTGCCTTCATTGCCGCAAACTTTTTCTCGATTTCTATATATAACTTCTCCGCAAAAGAGCAACGGATAATGTAAAATCATTTTGTAGGCAAAACAATTGTTTGTATTTTAATGTATTAACGTATTATTTTTCCGGCTAAGCTTAAAGCGACGAATTTTCTAGTTTATCTACATTGTATTTATTTTTGTTAGACAAGTAAACTAATCATCCACGATTGTCCTATAACTGATGGCCGTTACTGGGATGAGTTTCCTATGCTACCATCGATCACTAAAATTTAATGCAGCGTTGATCTACACTTACTGAAAAATTCTAAGAATCATGGGTAATTTGTCACTTTGCGGATGTGACCTACATTCAACTCCGGCAGGCGACGTTGGCGACATTATGTAATTGGTCGGGTGATAGAAAAATAAAAATCTGAAAATAAGTAGGTAGCATTTTTTCACATACTTCACTTAAGATTATTATATAAACGAAGTAGTTTGACGTATATAGGTAACAAATTAAGATAAAATATAATTAGTTATTTAATACCTAAAGTACGTAAATTGAGATGTTTTAAACAGTATAAGGTTAACAAGTAACACAACTACAGTCGTAAATAGAAATAATGTTGTCTTAAAACTAAGTTAACTTGGAAGATGTTCGGGTGATAAGAGCAATAGTATCACAGCAGATCAACGGAGACCAGCTCCTGCACTTCATGGCTTTATTCATTTCAATACCAGAAGAAAAAGAATACCTTTCTTAACATATATGTAGCCGTAAGCAAAAAGTATTTATAATCACCAGCATAACTTAGAATTTGGTTTAAGTAAATTAGTGT
This sequence comes from Ornithoptera priamus, assembly GCA_029034505.1. Lineage (NCBI taxonomy): Eukaryota > Metazoa > Arthropoda > Insecta > Lepidoptera > Papilionidae > Ornithoptera > Ornithoptera priamus. The sequence goes on from JARDWD010000380.1 coordinate 266,483, forward strand.
TGGATTTGGAATTGAATAAAGTCAACAGGTGACGGAGCTACTGTTATCGTCACGCGTCTTTATATGAACAAGAAAAAGTAAAACTATTGGAAATATCAGTCAACATCATGAATAGACATTACTACAACCGAAAAGACTTTTAATATCAATGGAAAAAGTTTTGACGTTATTGATAAGTTACTGAATCAGGTCACACACATACATCGTATCACCGAACGTCATGGTCATAAATGGTAAATAAATTGAAGAATATATTCTTAAACATGATGTTTATCTAATATAACGTTAACTATATATGATTCACCAACGTATAATAACAAAGATTTGTTCGATAAGATCACAGATTATTTATCGATTGATCCATGAAGCGCAGAGGAATAGGCACCGAGTGACAGTCTATACTAGAGTTTATGAAGGTGCGAGCAGGTCGCTCGAGGTCTTTCAGGTCTCACAACACTTATTACAATAAAGCCTATTAGGTATTATACCGGGGTTTTCGGCAATTTTCGTCGGGTTGGCGACGACGGCGTTTTGTCAGTGTCGGGTTCTGAAAAATAAAAATTACAAAATACTGTATGTCAGTGACCACTTACTGTTGGGTAAAGTTCAAATTATTCTTATTACTTATTAATAAAGTAATAAAGTAGTTTACTACCGTAAGAACGATGTGCAGAAGAAGTAGAAGAGTTGAAAGTATTGAAGCTGGTGGAGCTATGAAGCGAAGGTACATAGAGAGAGAAGGAATGGATCAATACATGTAACATAATTTTAATGCAGATAGTAGTAAGATAAAAAAAACGTATACATGTAAGGTGAACTATCGTAAATGAGACTGAATATTTAACAGTTTTTATTATAAATGTTCTGCAGTTAAAGAAGTTAGCTTTGATTTAGCAATAATCTTTTTACATTCACTTTGTCAGCAGCTGCCATATTTGTTAACTGTTATATTTTTGTTCTTGACAAAACATCCCTAAGTCCAGCTACAGCTTTAGATCTTATTTTAAATCTGAACAATATATATTTAATTGTACATATTATTAAAAATACTCTAAAAGTTTTATTGGAAAAACGCCGCATTCCCGTAGGGTTTTTTAATATTTGGTGAGAGTGGATGTTGAAAATTGCTTCGCCGTATTATTATTTGTTATACTATAAATATGTCTGTACTTCAGTATATTATAATTGGTAATTTTATCCAAAGTGTTCTGCAGAAATCAGATAAATAAATTTATGATAAAATTTTACAAGTTCATGAACAAATAGTAGAAATTATATTAACCCCTAATTATCAAATTGTACTCATTGTATACATGTACGTCAGAAGCGCAAACCGATTGAAAGGAAGATATACTACTAAGCCTTAGGGTTATAAGTGTGTAATCGCCATTAAATCTATGTGGCGATTCTCTTATGAGTAACTGTAAAAGTAAAAGTTATTAATTTTTTTTTATAATTTTTTACCGTAAAGGGCGTGATGGTGGTGAGTCCCGTGTGACGCATGATGCTGAGTCGGTGCAGGCGAATCGTCAGGCTGTGGCGCTGGTTCCACAAGCAATTCGACGATGTCACCACCACGTTCTAACACTGCGCACACTTCTTCGAAACTGCGTTCTGTTAATGCCACTCCACCCCATTCTAAGACCTTCAACAACCCAACGTTCATTATTACGTTATGAGAGTAATAATTTAATACTAATAACAATTTTGTAACTATTAGCCGATATACGAATTCCGTTGAAATTGCTACTAGATGTTTGCCTATAGCTTTTACAGTTTTATTGATCTGACAGCATTCAATAATATATGAAAAGAAAAATCGTTGTAGGATCAATCGGAACATAATTAAGTAATATAACTTAATAGTTTCCTTGAAAGCTCTTATGTTAGAAAAAAAAACAAGTGTTAAGAATGGTTATATTATAGTAGTGATTCTTTTTATGATATGAATTCGTCATTTAACTTTACCTTGTCACCCTGCTGTAGGCCTGCAAGATCGGCAGGCCCTCCAGGGACAGTCCACACAATGACGGCTTCACGGCGGCCACTAGCATCTGGCTTACCGCCAACAACTCTCATGCCGAATCCTCGAGCTGCAGTTAACATATCGAAAATGCCATGTAAATATACTCACTATAAAAATACGAGAACACCGTCTTTTGTAATAGAAAAGTCAATGTGATTCAATAGAAAATTTTGGACATAAATAGGCGTGCTGCCAACTTTAGTAATATTTTTCGAAGTTTTAAATAAATTTATCATGTAAAGGCGCTTTATTAAGTGCGTACAACGGTGTCCTTTGTCGTTGGGGTCGCGACGTAGTGTGACGCGGCGCGGGGAGCGGTCGTCCACGTCGTGTATAACAATTTTGATGGCTTCCGCGTCGACAGACATTTGACGCGCCGCCGCAACCGCTGAAGCGGCGCTCTCAACATCCGAGCCACGGGATGTCAGTGCTACCATCGCGCTTAGTGCACCAGTACGTTGTTGAAGAGCGGCGATGTCTGGCCTGCAAGCAAGAAAATTATTTTTGTATGACAATGCTGTATATAATAATAATAGGGCGTTTGAGTAAGATGTTGACGCAACACCACATTACTTTTTACGCCTTAAAATTTTGTGTGATATCTAGTTACTACAGTAAATTCACTAGAAGAAATACTCTCCAAATAGGAATAAACTGGAGGCAGTAATGTATGACTAGAACTAGTAAGGGTTCTTCACGATATCTTAAGTGAGGAACTTATATACAAAATGTTACAACATTATATACAATCTATGTCCCAGTACTGTTATAAATAAATCAATTAGTTAATATAATGGTATTTTTCGGATTTACCGCAAACTTGAAGTTATGGTAAGTCCGTTCCAAGTATATTTGAGAGTAAATGGTAATATTAAATACTAACAGCTGACTTCCACGGCGACGCAGAGGGCGTTCTTCGTCTACACTTAGACCAGTGATCTGTGGTCCGGTGTCCGTGGGTTCTTCCGCGCGATACGAGCTGCGCCGCGATCCACCACCGCCTACTACGTCTACGGCTGATGCCCTAACATTGGAAAAATGTTTATATGTTTTATATCGTCATAAATGGTATATTATAATCTATACATTAATACCTGAAGGAAGCGCGTGAGTACGTTGGAGTGTAATATTTAGTATTGTTAAAGTTTGGAAATGGAGTACAGGAAGTTAAAATCTATACATAACCTATTTCAGAAATTTAATAAATTAAAAACTATAACAGATTGTCAAAAAGGCATTTCGACTACTTAAAGTTCTTTCTCTCTGAATTATTCTCACGGAATAAAATAAAGATCTCGCAATAATTATTTAATGTTTCAGGTCGACTTTTATGTTAATTTCACGTTTTTTATATTAGCGCGGAGGCGAACTTCTTTTTTATATTATATTTTTCACCTTCGCTTAATGTATAGTGAAGTAAAGGACATTAGTATCAAATTTACTGCCATTACATATAACAATTTTTGTCGTCTTACTTAACTTATCTTTATCATTTCTTACAAACTATATCAATTTCTTACTTTTCTTATTAATGTTTTTACCTATATTGTTTATATATATATGTACAAGTTACTTAACCTATTCTATATACCAAATATATTACAGATTAATGCAATTTTTTTATCGGAAGCCCGATTGTCTTTGCAATTATAGTTGCATCTTGCAGGCGTACGTCTTGTCAAACTAAATGATGTATCATATGAAAAAAAGAAAAACGTGTTGTGTTTACCTGCGCGACATAGGCGGCGGTGCTGAGAGTGCAGGCGCATGCGTTTGATGCGGCGGTGTCGGTTGATCCTCGTCGCAGGAGCGTTGCCGCGGTCCGCGCACCGAGCGGCGGCGCGCCGGCGACACGGTGCTCGCGCGCCGCGACTCCACTTCCGGTGTCACGCTGCCGCCACCACCGCCGCCGCCCTTCAACTGCCGCCGCGGGCAGCGACGTTTAAAACTCATCGCTTATCTAGCTATCATATGCTACCAATTTGCCATACTTCTAATACTTTCTACATACTTTAAATTCTGTTTTTGAAATTAATGCTTTAAGACGCGATAATACGATCCCAAACAAACCGCATTGGGCTAGCGTGGTGGGAAATAACCCAAATCCCCCCAGATGAAACTGTACAAACGACTCCCTGGGTCCGGCGATGCGGACAGCATAGGACCGTTCGATATGGGGATCTTTGGAGCAGCTGAAGTCCAGCAGTGGACGTCTGTCGGCTGATGATAAATACGATTCAATATCCTTTTTCACTCCTAATACAAATATGCTTTGTTTTTAAACATTCTATACTTCAATTAATTGTGCCAAAATCGTTTTCTTTTTTATTCAACGAAAGACGAGATGAGTGGAACGCTCCTGTAGTGGTAAGTGATAAGCTTGCCCATAATAAGATGGTGCTAGTTAGGATGGTAAACACTACACCACGTTACGTTCGTCGTCCTAAGACAGGATGTTAGACGTGTTACCCTAGTAATTTCACTAGGAAAAAAAATTATCTATTTCTTTAATTATACACCAAATGTAACTCGATTGCAAGCGTACTTTTTAAATAGAAAAAAAAAATTAAAATCTGTTCAGCTGTTTGAATATTTTCCAGTCTTTAGAAAAATAAGAAATTTTTATTTAATTTTGAAGATGGTTAATATTTTTTATATAATATCATGTCCTTAGCACTAACATATCAAAAGGTTTTAACAATAAAATATATTGTTAGCTTAAATTAAAAACTAGTTTACACAGATCTACGATAAGATAAATCTAAAAGGCTAAATGTATTGTCAATGTCGAACAGCATTGATAAACTTTATGGGAACAATCTTATAGCTCGTCAACCAAAAGGTTACGAGTGTTTTATGTATCAATTTTCTGATGTAGCAATTTAGATACATGAAAAAAAAACAAGGTTTATATCGTGCTTTAACATAAATTTTACTTGTTGTAGCTTCGTTGCAAAGTTGAGATTTGTAAATGAGACTTTTGTATTTAATCGTGTCTTAATGTTTATAAAATTATTTAGGTGTTTTTTAATACATTCACTCACTACTAGAATGTTAAAAGACTAACGTCTTTATTTGTTTATTTGTCTGCGGTTTAGTGGGCTTCTAAAGTTCAAAGCAATTTGTTCGTTTTTTTGAGTGTCTTCATGAGTCAACAAATGAAAGCCGTAGAGAGAGCACCCTTTACTCTCCCCGGCCTCCTTGTCACCTAAACATTATGTGAAATTAAAATCAAGTTTATTTTTTGATATATATTTTTACAGAGAACGCGAGATTTTGATGATATGTTTGGGAGACTGGTTAGAATAGCCTTATTGCCAATCTAAGTCACGTAAAAGGCAGATAAATAAATACATTATAAATAAAATACCCTGAAAAAAGCAGTAGCTTTCTTTTTAACCTTTACTGGCATATTCACTTGCCAAACAGAATGCATAGCATAGCGTGTACGGCAAATGCCCTCTTCTAAGTAATCTATAAGGTATTTCAGCTAAAGTCGACAAAATGCTGAAATAATGAGCTATTCTAAAGACAGTATTTAAAGTGTACTAGTTGCTTCAATTTATAGAGTATAATCTAATAGTTTGAAATCATAGGGAAATATTACTTTCTCGAGCTCCTTCAACGATGCTGGTGAGACGTCCGAGTGACGGCGTAATTCGGGAGACCTCGGAGGCGCGAGACCTCCGGAGCTACCGCCACTGCCAAGCCGCGCCTCCGAGTGCCGCCGTTGCAGTGCCTCGAGCACTGGTACTTCCAATAGAGAGTCCGTGCTATCTTGAGCTGCCGGTGGTAACCGTGGACCAGCCTTGCGACGGCATACAGAGCATCGCCAGGAATTCTAAAATATACTCGAAATGTACTTATATTGTTACAATCAATTGAAAAACTTCCTTTGAGTTATAAATTTAATTCGTTTTATACATGTGTTTGGGGCATGGACTTAGTACTTATATGAAAAGAAAACAATATAGATTTAGTTTTATATGTGTACTCTATATACGGTGTAAAATTTTCAACGAAAATTGGAGAAAAAAATATTAAAAAGATTTAATTAATTTATCTAGAATTTGTTATAAGTTGAAAGTAATAATTGAGTACAATATAGCGAAAATTCTTACCGCCTCTTCATCACTTGCCGGCTTTGAATAGGATGAGCAGTCCTCGCACACTCGGTGTTGGCAACCATTGCATGTGTGGAACACCTCCCCTGGTTTCAAAGCCTTCAGACATACGCGACATGCTCCAGCGCGAGAAGGTGCTTTACCTGCTTCGCTGTAATTTTAATTTTTAATGACGAACTTAACTATTTTATGTATTATATCGCCTATGGCAAACACTAATATGTTATACTACTTGCAAATTTTTAGCAGACAATGATATACGTATATAACCAATTAAATAATCGGGCTCGGAAAATATTCACATAGACGTGTCACCAAAAAGACTTAGAGCTAAAGTTTTATAACGTACAGACGAAATATAGAAATAATGTATTAACCAGTGTATTAAATAGAGCATGCTGTATAGCAACGAGAGATTTAATACAATTTATCAAGTTAAAGTTAGGTGTACTCTTTCGGACAGAGAAATAATGAACAATACCGATCTCTTCTATTAAACGTTATGTGTAAGTCATAAAGAAAGTTACTAATCTGTATGTATAGTTTATAAAAAAAGGATAATTTTTATACACATTTCTAACTTTAAATTATGAATTCATATCTCACCGTTCAGTCTTGGCAGGTTGAGGAGGAGGAGGTTGTGCAGGAGGGACAGCCGCAGGAGGCTCCGTAGTGGTCTCAACTGTTACTGGCCGAGGTCCGAGCTTAGTCACTGAAAATTTAATGCAGATATTGTTTCGTCGTCGATATGCAATATTTTATTATTTTTAAATAGTTTTTTTTATTTAAGTATATGGATATCATTAAGTTACGTAATTATTATCACCATCGTCTTTATTTTTTTTTCGTCGATTTTGATGTCTCGCTTTTAAGTATGCTTGCATATTAGTACGAGTATATTGGGATTATTGTTACGAGAAATATGATAGCAGTATTCTGGGTTCCCGTTTACTAGATTTAATTACAGCATTACACGGGGACACATTATTATATTAATGTAGTGAGTGAACCTTTATTATCTGGTTTTTCAAAAATGTATTGCCAATTACACATTTCTCATTACCATTCTTAATAGAAGCAGTAAAAATTTAAAAAGTTTTTATGTAGAATTCAATAACTTGATTATTAATTTGTCACCAGTACCGAAGAATTAGATTACAGGCGGCGCAGATTAAAAACGTTTGTTTCAATAGAGAGTAACATTCGTTATGAAACTGGGCGTTTTAGAAAATTATGAAGTCAGTTTTTATTAAAAGGCGTTCTTTAAGAGAATCAGCTCTGAATACTAAAAAACCAAGTTGAAATTGTTATAAATGATATCTTTGTTACATTGCTATGATAAAAATGTTTAAAGGAGTTTTCATATAACTATCGACAGATTATTGAATCTATCTTATAATGAAAAATATTATATTAGGGTCATAATATAATTCTTTATGAATATAAAAGATTATTGTGGTCTCTCTGGATATAACAGAAGATGTATATGAATCGCTGGTTTTTATTTTCTCATTGGAAAGAATCTATATGACTTTGCGTTCCATCTCAAAGTCCCGCGGGTTCGCATACCTTGCAAAAACTTGCTATGAATATTGGGCATGCTCGTAAATTCCAGTCGGAGCGAGCCTTAGCTGCTATCAAATGCTGCTCATTTTTGTTCATCCTTCACTTTATTATGATCGTAATATAAACTAAAGACCTGTGGTCGTTTCACGTAGTCTTCTATAATATAAATATTTATACAATATCACTAAACACTGGTGGTAGGTCTTTGTTGCCGAAGATCATCTGTGTAGGTACCATCGCAGCCCCTATTTTTGCTGCTAAATAGTAGTGGGTTCCGGATTTAGGGGACTTGTAGCTAGTGAAATTACTGGGGTAACGACACTTAAAATATTAAGTTACAAGGTGACGAGCACTATTTGGTGCAGTGTATACCATCCTAACTAGCGTCATGTTGTTATGGGCAACCGTAGCACTTATCAACAGGTGAATATCCCACACCTTTCATCGTTTTATTGTATAAAACAACATTCTTAGTTGCTGCAACTTATTCTAATAATAGATAATTTCATTTACTTTGATAGAAATTATGAGTAAATGAGAACTGCGCTATAAGATTCACTCCACATCATATTGACAACCTTTTCACCCATACATTTATCACACTTAACGTGTTTGAAATAAAATCATTTTTATGGAAGGACCGAAATTCGTATTAATAATTGTTTAGTATAGTTTCTTTATTGTTTTGAATTTTTTCGTAATTGTTTACTAGGTTTGTGTTAGGACGATATAGTAGAATTACTTGTTCGATATTTTTATCCGCATACGGGATAAGTAGTTGATATAAGAGTATAGGGATTGTGTGAGGGTGTATTTATATGTATTACGTTTAGTTAGAATTAGATGTTATATACGATGGGCCTGAATAAAAGTCATTAATTCATGTACTCAGACGGGTATTATCCTTAAGATGAAATATAGGACTGTTAAGCGGCGGTGTGAAGTATTATTTGGTCCAGTGGAGCACGTGACACGCATCGATTTTATGTTTGGAGGTACCCAGGAATGCTCTAGAGCATTTGGCATCTATCCATTATATGCAACGACGTGTCTGAAAGATATTTATTGTTCCTCACATGAATGTAATTAAATGTATATTATTGTTATGTGTAGTTTCTGAATAAATGAAACAATTCGATTTAAATTTACAAAATTAACACGAAAGGAATGAGAAAATATTTCAAAACGATCAATAAAATCGACAGGAAAATAATATGCAATATTATAATGAATAAGTAATCCCATTGTAGTAACGGAATTGTTTATATTTTATGGCAGAAAGATCTGCAAATAGCGACAGCATGTTTGCAGACGCAGTGTTGGTACATTATACACGAAGGCGACTGACAATGTAATGATAGTCCCAGGAAGCCGATAGACGAGGACAGTGCCGGACAGATCGGTGTGTAGGTTCTTAAAGTACATTTTTTTTTCATACGCCGAAGACAAGATGGGCGGAAGTTGCACTTAATGGTAAATATACGTCAACCATAACAACGTAGCGTATACACTGCACCACATTATGGTCGTTGCCTTCACACACAAAATGTTAAGTATCCCTTACCCTAGTAATTTATCTAGCTACAGTATTATTCGAATCGTAACAAAGTAATGTTTGCGCAATGCTGTTTGGCGGCAGAAATAAAGAACTGCGGTGGTGTCCTCCTAAACAATATTCGACAACACATACCTACCATCGTACTTACCAGTTAGCGTCTGTCATCTAATGATGATGATTGTTTCACATGCTTTTATTCTCTAAATCGTTGTACAATAATATAAAAAATATATGTACACACATCTGTGTATATATTTATTCCAACGTATTCTTATTTTTTCAAGTAATCAGCAAATATTTTCCACATTGCAATGGTTATAACAACTACGTATGAAATAGAGGAAAATCAAATACAATCAAACAGCATTACAACTATAAATGAGGTTTGAAGGGATTAATTACTAGCGCTAGCAAAGTTGTAATTGGAACGTCAAGTTTCAATTCGACTAAAGCTTTTGACAACTGAAAATTGATAGAGCTTGCAAGGAAACACACAAATACATCAAATCACAATTGCCAGTACCGTCATGACATTTATTGTATGGAGCCTTACCAATTCAAAAAAAATACTCGAATTGTGCAACATGAAGTAAATGTGATTATACACACGTTTATTACACTGTGAAAAAGTTCATTGCTTATCTTTTTTGTTAAATACATTGAGTCAATGTATTGTTATTTTTAGTGGTACTGAATGCTTACTTAAGTCTTTTATTACGTTTGATACTATCAGAAATTCTTTATAAAAAAATAAGAAATGCTTAATATGTTTGATTTTTTTTGTTATAAATTTTTTCATCATAAATACATTTTTATTTTTTCAATTTATCTTATAATGGTGCTATGTAAATGTACTATTTATTTCGTAGCTATGGCTAAGCAAGAAGTTCAATTTCAATATTAATATCGTAAGGCTAAATAAAAAGGCCCAAGTAGTAATAAATCAACATTTCCCGCATATGGTGAAATTATTGCCGCTGTAACTTTGTAGCAAATTGCGATGATAACTTAAAACAGAAACTTGGGGCAACATTTTAACTCTGACGTTAATAGCTTCTTATTACATTTGTATAACTTTCTTTCCTATAAATAAATTAGTTATTGTTATAACATTTATTGCAAACGATGAATATTTAAACCAGCGGCATGATAAATTTTTCATTCAAAATACGAAAATGTAAAGTTTCGGTTTTTTGAGAATGATAAAAAATTATCCTTAAAGACTTTCTTGCAAAAATGTTTATCTTGTCCTCTTGTTTTGTTAATATATTATCATTGTTAATACATTAAGTAGATTCATTTCACTGATAATTATTACATGGAACGTGTTGTTTATATACTTCACAAAGAGACGTTCAAAATTAAGGAAAAGATAAAAGCAACTAATTATTATTGGTTTTTTATTTTAGAATAATGTGTATACTGTGCTGTGAATAAGTTATAATTATTGATTGTTATCAGAGATATAAACACAAATGTAATTTATATTTTTTATGTTACTTAGCAAAAAAGTTTAAGTTTTCCACACTCTCTACGACATTCTAATGATATTTTAATGACCCTACACAATCGAGGTAAAAACCTATTTCTAAATGCCTGCAGTAACTAATCTAAGATCTACATATATTTTTTGTTTCAGAACCACAGGATTACGACGGTTAGGTAACCGCTATTTTGTAGTAAAGCCACAGGGCTTTACTACAAAATAGCGATATCATCAAATCTGGAAGATGTCAACATTAACGTACACGAAATATAATTAAGTCAACAACATAGTAGTAATTAAAAAAACAAATATTTATATCTGCTCTATCTGAAAAGTAGTGTAGTGATTAAGGTTTTGGATTTTATTGATTAAAATAAGGACAGGCTTCGAATTTGTGAGAAGAGGCCAACGACGCCTCGTGTCAGATCTAACTGAACAAGCCTTGGAAAAAGCTTTTGACCATTATAAATCTAATTGCAATTTCAAGGAGGTGCAATTCTATTAAACTTCAGCCTCTATCAACATAAGAAAAGAATTAGGACGAAGTATCGACTTGTTACACAATAAAACTTTAAAGGATTACATAATTTAATCAGCTATATTGATAAATATTTTAAAAACTATCAATTTTAATATATATATATCATAAACAATTGTTGTAATATAAAATTTAATAAAACTGTAATAATCAATGTATACTAGCAATCTATGCTGATTAATAAAATATTATAAAAAATATAACTTAAAAGCTGTCAATATGTTGAATTATTTACTCTACCTGTATTTTATTTTAATGAATTTAGTACCTTTAGTTAAGCAAATCAACTTTTAAATTAATTTCATGATATTTACTTCACTCGACTGTACTAAAACTTACATAAATATCTCATAGATACTTTCTAACTGTTAAAAGCAAAGTTTTAATTATATTTTGCGTGCAGTTATAACTTGCCTTTATCCTGTGCTGTGAGTAAAGAGGATGACAATGTTTGCCGCAATTTGCCAAAGGTGCTCGGGTTTTCAATTTGACCGGGAACCGTGTTAGTGGTATCTTCAGTCGCCACCATCTGAAAAAATACCAATACATAAAGTGAGTGTTATAAAGAATTACTACTAAGATTATTAAATTAAAATAAAGACATATTTAATAAATCCCAACTGGTGGCGTGGTGGAATATAGCTAATCCGCCTTGTAATATGAATGTGTCAGATTACACAAAATATTTTCTAAGCTACTATCCTCAAATTGTCAATCTTCCTTCATAATTATATTACTGTATTCCGGTTGTCCACATATAAAAGACGAGTGTTTTTTGTGAGCACCCTAACGTTTTTTGCCTCAATGTCACTTAATAATATATGAAATTGAGGTAAAGTGCTACTCTAGATAAAAAAATCCTTATCATCATGAAATTAAGCTTTGTGAAAAGAAAGTGTTTGCCTCACTTTCCTTAATAAAAAAATATAGGAAAGTGAACTATCTATTCATCGAAGAGATTAATAGAAAACCTTCATAGAACGATCGACTTGAGTATGTTAATGAAACATACATGTTGTGGCATCGTGAGTATTCAAACGTAAGTCGTTTAAATTACGTTTAAATCACAAAATTAAATTTAACATTACAATATCAATAATAATTATGTGAATTAGTGACATTAATATAAAAAAAAGTCTAGTCCCGGCAAGTGACAGCGTGTAGTGATAAAACTGTTCATACAAAAATAAGGATCCAGTAATACTGTCGTAAATTTTATGGAGAGCAACAGATGGGGAATGAAATACTTCGGAGACGGGAAAATCAATATTGGTGTCTCCTGTACTCAGCTGCGAACTTTTTTATTGCTGCGCTCTTGACACGCGAGGTATCTCACGACTTTCTGTTCAATAACCAACCGATTCCGATGATTCCGTACAAAACGTTACACTGTTACCTCTTTTACGAAAGGATATATCATTGTAATGGTCATCAGTTATTGTTAATTTTTCAGGAAAACAATTAAATAAATTTTATACTAAAATGCGCAACAGAACTATGCAATACAAAATTAAGGCCCAGTACTGTAAAAAAAGGTAAAATATTATGTATAAATGTAGAAATATTTTGCAAAGAAAGTAGAAAAAAACGGTTTCCCGGTGGAAGGAACTGGGTAAGGCTTCAACATAGCTAACTCGTAACGGACGTTGTAAAACGAGAGCACTGTGATGAAATCTGAGAAAGTAAAGACGGAAGGAGGCTATAATTTCGAAATAGGCATTACCTAGCTAAAGCTATAGACTTTGCTATCGTTTTCGGGATGATATATTTTGTTTAAATTTTATTATTCATCGAATTGTTAATCAACTATGATTTTGTTAGATACATCATAACATCTATATTTTTCTCTAAATATGCAGAAATCTTCATTTTATAAGGAATTGGACAGTTTTGCCATTTGCAGTATATTACATACATATAAACTCTTAACACCACACATACGACGCCGCTCCCTAGTGTTATATGTGAGATAAAATCCGGTAAGGTTCTCGGAGGCATTCTTCATCATTAGGTTTTATCGTCGACGTAGAAGACGGAGTATCGTGGATTATTTTACATCGTTATCACATGATGCGTAATAAAATTTACTTGCATTAAAACACACTTATTTAAAATAACAAAACGAAAACGATGGATAGAAATGATAATATAGGTCAATTCACTAAATAAGGTCGGTCATATGCGCTCTACGTCTCGAAGACGCGAAGGTTCTATTTTCACTGAGTTTGTATTTTTTATTGAAAGAAAACTACATGAGACATCCATAATCCATATCTGGCCAGCGTAGTGGATAAAAAGTCTTTTTTAACTTTCCCCTTGTGATACAAAGGTCCGACTTCTAGCAGCATGAAAATTAATCTGGCTGTATGTTTTTAAATTAGACAGGAAATATCTTAAAACCTTATAAGCTTTATCGTATATTATAGTTTGGATATAAGAAAAGAAAGGATTTCTCGTGTTTCGAGGTAATTGAAGTTTTAAAGCTCGGAAAAACAGAAGTTAAAATTTAAACAAAATGTTTAGTTATATTTTAAACATTTTATAATTCGTTTACATATAAACAAGAAAAAACCTAAATATTGACAAAATTTACTTTCTATTATAAGAATCTGTATCTCATTATTCATTTAGTAATCAGAGAAACTACTTTCTTGGTATATTACATTTACAATTTTAAGTATTTCCATAATTACGAGTTACAATGTACGAAGTTACAATTTTTGCGATAAAATAGATCATTACAATCGTAATCTTGACCCGGGGAATGGGGAAGGTTTGATGAGGGTGCCGCCCCAATGACCTACTTGTTGACTCCGCTTTTTATTTACATTACGATCCTTAATTGCCGTGGCCAAACAAACGACAACGCTTTGTTAATTGATTTTGGCAAACTACTATTTTCAAAAAGCTATAATATCACCGAAAGTGATAAAATAGCCTTTGGTAATTTACTTTAAAACATTAGATATTAAAATAAACTTATTATATTCTTTCTATAATTTTGCTTGAAATATATAATATGTAATATGCATGTGATTAGATTAACTTGGTGAAGGATGCAAATGCAATTATTGTAAAGGAACAATTAAAATCCATTTCCATATTCTTTCTACATTATGACTACAACTTTGCATTTGAATGAATCCCATTTGTGTGATCTCTTATCACTATCTATGATTTAGGTCATTAAACTGGATTTCATAAAACTATTTCGTCGTCAGATTGTTAAGTAATGGAATATTGATATATTTTATGTTGAAGTGAGAAAGCTTCTTACGCTTTTAAACATCAATAATGCAACAGTAACGAATGCCCTCTGTCAATTCATGGTAAAAATCGGGGTCATATTTACTTTATCATTTTACTTTATTGATAAGGGTCAGTTTGTATTATGTTTCTGTTCTCGTTTTCATACATAGCAAGTGAAATAAAAAGTAAGGATAAAGTGATTTCAAGTGCGATCCCGAGTGATGTGAATTTATTTGATAGTAGTTCCGACTAAATGCGTACCCATTGCCTTAATGCGATTTCTGAATGGTTACTTCCAGATGAAAGAGTCTAACAAACGGTAAATCACTAAAGTTTCCTCGCTTTATAAATGTTTGTTTCATGTTTACCGCTAGACAGAAGTTAACAATGGTTATTTCATTACAACGAACTACATTTAATTTACTGATATATACTGACGGTGTGTTTTTATTAAACTCATTTCAAAGATTTGTTTCGATGAAGAAAATAATAGTTAACATTAACTTATAATTATATCGCTTCTCTTACAATAAATGAATGACGAATATAACATATCGAAAGGGGAATTAAATATTATACGATTTTTTAATTTAAAATCTTTATTGTGACATATAAAATTATGTTTTAATAGACGGATTTAAGGTCTATGGGCATTCTCTACCAGTGAACCTAGAAAGTGAAGAGATGCTGTGGGAGGCGAGAAAGAACTTTTAACAAAAATAAAACTACATATACATACTTAATATTTATTAATAAATACAAATATGAATAAATAAATATTTCTAATTATATATACAACCATGAAAAATCCATACATAAAATAAAAACATATCTGTATTTAAATATAAATAATACACATATGAATATATAAATAAGGACATACACAGACATACATACATAAACATAAACATAACGAAGAAGTAATCTTGTGTCTAGATAATACCGATAATAGCAAATGATTAGTCATAACAAAAATTATAATTGCTGTTAAATTAATAATTCTTTTTACGTATCCGCTATAGTCCAGGTATAGCGAGAACGTAATAAATCAGAAGGTACCATTATTCCTATTTCTAATTTGGAGGCACTTTAAGATCACCACGACATGGTAACGGCAATAGGAACTAAATATCACTTTTATTAACTTAGCTAATAACCTATATAAAATAATTAATATTGAAGTAACTTTACAGCTGTTTTTATTTAATTAAATTGTATAAAAAAATTTTAACTAATCTTGCTCAGATTTAAAATAATAAATGATTTTCCTCAACTCCATTTTTTAGTTTAAGAAGTTCTGTCCCAGAGAGTCGAAGAACTATTCAAAGTCTAAGATAATCTTAAGTTACCGGCTCTAAAATGTGGGACACTATACTCTCTGTTAGTTCTTCTCGAGTTACCAAAGTACCTTATGATTTACCGCGTTATTAAATAATATGTATCTATTTATAAGTTTACCTTTACATAAATGTGTTTGTTCCTTTAATATTAATTACAACGTTGCAGATCTATGAGCTCTTGTTTTTAAACTCATCCTTTCAGAAATGGCATGGTACAAATATTGCAGGAATTTAATATTATTTTACAAAAAAAATTACAAGAGCATACCTGGAATCTATTGTAGTACCTGACGTCATAATGTTAGGTATATACAAAAAACGTGTATTACGTTATATCTATAATACATATGTATTCGACAAATATGAAAATGCTCAATCACTTTACTAAAATATAAAAAGTTCAAACAATTTTTTTTACGAGCTTTTTTAAAAAGTTATGATAGAGTATTTTTTTCTGATTATGTTGTTAGTGCTGCTAGTCGTTTTACCGACTGATACAATGTATAGGATGCTTGTTTCGCAAACCCGGAGTACAAAGTATTACGATGTCAGAGAAATTTTCGTTTAAACAAATAAATTTTATTACGATAAAGTAACGGTGTATTTTATCCTCTATCCTGTTTAACTGCGACCAAGCACTCGAACCAACGGAGTAGAAAATAAATAAACGCGATAAAACCTACAAAATTTAGTTACATGAATTTTAACACAGTTATAATAATCGCGTAAACATAAGATTCAATAAATAAATTTTCGCTATGGACAATATTGTAATCGTGACTTGTGCTTAACAGTATTTTATTCATGTGTATTACATTACATCTAATAGAGCAAATTGATGTACATACAATGATACCATTATTGTTTATTGACGTACATAACTTAGTAACCGGCAATCGGACGGTGTTTGTCAATCTGTAATTACATCCCTTTGTGTGGTCCCCGCACGGCTGGCCGCCGCATTATCCACAAACTATGATCTAGAACTTTGTCTCTAAAGCCATGTAGTAATATAATACAATACCTTTATACCTAAAAGCTGGTTTGTACGCGAATTTCTCATATATATATGTCTTAAAGATACCATAATATTAATTAACACTCCTGGTGTTAGCAGTTTTATATATTTGTTTCCATCAAATTACCAGTCTGGTAATAAGTTAATAACATATAACAAAATATATATTTTTTGTAATAGTTTTAGAATTAACGTCAGTCACATTAGTATCATAAAATATTAAATGAAAATTATAAATAAATGTAGTTATCATTAATATAATTGCTAATGTTAATCAGTATGTAGTTCGGTATTAACAATATTTCATTTTACATGAAATATGAAAAAACATTTTACTGTAGTATCAAAATACTTAACTGATAAGGTAGTAAACCTTGTCAGTTAAATAGTGTTTTTTCTACTAACAATTATATACTTTAATTATCGCATTGTTGTATATGTATATTTTTAATTAGTTAAAAATCTTTATATGTTGCCTGTAAGTAAATCAATTCAAAGCCTAACAACATTATAATTCGCAAAACAGAATGACTCATGGAAATATTTCAAGTGGCACATTTTAAATTAAAATAAATTATAACGTAATTGTCCAAATCCTCCCATATGAAACCCTTCCCGTTGTGGGGATCTTTGAAGGAGGCTTATATCAAGCAGTGAACGTCTATCGGCTAAGAATCATCTCTATCCCATACGTGTATGTATATATACTAACATTTTGGTTTATTGACTCCAGCGGCCAAAAATAATTGTCAACATTGATTTAGATATTTAAAAAATATTGTTTTGTCACGTCGATAACATAAACCTCATTTTGTTATATGTCATTTAACATTTCTACTAGAATCGGTTTTTTCGGTTTATTCTTGTTGACAAACAGTCATGTATATAATATAATCCAAATTGAACATATATACAACAATAGATAGTGACTACAATTTTGGTCATAGTTAGTTTGTCTATAAAAAAAATATTTTAATGTACAATTACGAAGTTGGTTATAAAAACCTTTTAGAGGTGACATTCAAAAATGCCATTACATTCACTATTAAAAACGAGTTTATGTTATTTTTGTGTTCATGGAAACATTAAACGCGCCTAAATTACTTATAGCCGTAATGGACCATTACCTTCTGATAACGTAATATAAACTAAGCCTGTAAGGCTTTATATTTTTTACTATTCTACGTTTAATTTCTTACTACCAGTTATAATAGCATCCGAGTATTACATATGTGATTTGGAAATTATTTGAATATAGTAGAGAACCATAACATATTCTCGAAAATTAAATACAATGATCACGATTATTCTTACAAATATTTGTTACTAATACAACAAAACCACTAATAATATGTTACGTTTAATGAGTTACAGGTAATTTGCACACAAAAGGAAATTATTTCAAACTAATATGTTTATTAACGATCTAATTTGCTAGAAGTTTGGAAACGTTACCTTTACAAATCCGTATATTATGAGTACTATACAAATGTCGATTTTTTTTTTCGTATTTGCAGAAGAGACACAATATTACAACTATAACTTTTATTGTCGTCTGTAATTAAATATGTTAAACATTAATAACCGGTGGATTATTCTACTCATATACATTTTTAATATCTGAATTCATAAAACAGATTTAAAAGATAAGTATCTACGGTAAAATTTCTACCTGCAATTAAAACTTTAATTTCGCAAAGGTCATAACGTGCCGCCATTTGATTTGATGATGCCAAAGGCGGTCAAAAAGAGGGGACTTAGGAAAAAGAAGCTCTATTTTAAGCACGAATTTCGCGTCAATTGCTTTTGTATTTTATCCGGCGGCGGGCAGAGAATACCAGCTTGAAATATAATAAGTGCTTAAGTTATTCAGAGTTTCAAGTACGAGTATTTATAAAACATTATACTCCAGTAAAGTATGTTACTCTGGTAGACGTTTCGGCTTGAGATAGAGATAGATATCTTTTTTTATTATTTAATTAAGCGACGAGACGAGCGGATAAGGATGGTAAGTGATACGCATGCCCATAACCACGTGGCGCTAATTAGGATGATATACACTGCACCACATTGCGCTCGTCGTCTGAGACATAAGATGTTGAGAACCTCACCCCAATAATTACACTAGCTACAGCGCCCTTAAAGTAAATTAAATTTTAAGTTTATTCAGTACAGTAGATTATGAATATAGACAATGTGATTAGATTAGGACCAGACTCATCACTCATTTAGTTGTTTGGCACAACATTTACATCTTCGAACAATAATGTGTAAAGATTAACGTGCTCCCATGTGAATGGTGCAGTAGCTGTAATAATAACTAGAATAGAAGAATAGATAAATCTAGAATATTCAATCGTCTATGGAGTAAGGTGTGTGCGCATAGTTATATTAAGACCGAATTTGACTTATTATGTGACTTCACAAAAATCATGCAACGTATTTGAATTATTACTTAAACATAATAATTAAAATAATTTTGTATATATAAAAATATGTAAAACACATCGTCATCGTCATTATCAGCCGATAGACGTCCACTGCTGCAAAAGTGTTTCCCACAAATATTCCTATATCAATGGGTTATGGATACTTAAGGGGGGATTTGAGCCATTTCCCACCACCGCGATCCAGAGCCTCGTCTGTTGATTAGCAGAGGCACAGCGAGCGGATGAGGCTGGCTTGGATCCGCTGAGCGTAGTTAGTGTAATTACTGAGGTAATGAGACTCAATACCTTAAATGTTAAAGCGACGAGCACAATGTTTATAACTAGCGCCACGTTTCTATGGATAGGCGTATCACTTAACATCAAGTGAAATTCCTGTTCTTTTCCGCGCTTCGTTGAATAAAAAAAAGACATAAATATAATACAAGTATTTTAGATTTCTGTTTTCTATCATATTGATAATATTCTAGAGTAACGTAAATAACTAGGAGATACGTTTAATAATATTAAAGTAATAAAGGATTCCAAAAAGGAAAAATTTCGAGTTGGAAGTAACAACATCATTCAGTTCGTAAGCATAAAACATTACGTTGATATGAAAGGGAGACATTTTCGCTTAGCAGAGCATTACATGACGCAGGAAGCACTGGAGTGTCGTTGGTGTGATAAGCGTGATGTACACAGGAACAGACTTAACATTTGTTAGCAATAGAGAATGGGCTTTTTTCATAGACACTGCACGCTTTATATATTTATGGAGAGAATTTAAAATAAAAATTAAACAAGTGTGTCAAAAAATAAGTGATATATTTGTAAGTTACACAAACAAATATTACCGTATTTCCGGTTTGAAGGGCGGTGTAGCTTGTGAAATTACTGATTTAAAAATTACATCAACATCTTATATCTCAGCCGAGGAGCGCAATGTGGTTAAGTATATATCATACTTACCAGCAGGTGAATTTTGAGTTTGTCTCGTCGCTTAATTGAATAGAAAACACACACACACAATTTTAGGCGAATGTAAAAACAATTGGCCACTGATCATTTTGCTTATGAATTATTTTTTTTTTTATAATAAAATATGATCCATATATTTTAAAGAGACAGAATTTTTTTGCTGCATGTTTTCGCTATAAATTATTATCTTTAAATTTAATTCAATAGAGACCATAAAAAAAAAATTCTGTACATAAATTAAACATATGCAAAATCATGCAATTTACATATATGGTAATTTTTTCTATTGTTTTGTATGGATACTTAATTTTACTAAAAGTAGAAAAGAGATATCTGATAAAATCGTGTACAAAGAAAATTTACCACAGGGAAAGACTTAATTTTACTGGTGGTCCGTCTCTGTTACCGGATATCGTCTAGATCGCAGCTACTTCTGTTGTCAAACAGTAATATGCAAACATTACGAATTTACTGTGCTAATAAAATTTAACATTTTGTTTCAATGCGATGAGAACAATGTGGTATAGTGTATATCATCCTAATTAGTGCTGCTCTGTTATAGGCAAGCATATAATTTACTATTAGGTTAATCTCTCATTCGTCTAATTATTTCATGGAATAAAAATGATTTACATTTTTTAAAAAACTAAAGAGAACTTCTATGTAGCGAGAAAGGCGAAATGCGATGTTTTTATTTAAAAAGGGATTTTCTCTTAGAGCGTCACCTCGTATCACAGGAAGTGTTGGGCGTCGCTTGGATGAACACATAGAAACACGTACGCGGAACTTTACCACCTATGAATGGCATTAGTGTATAAACGAACGCTTTGTTATATGAATAATTCATAATGTTATTCAGCGACTCGTTCTTTTCAGAAATGTTATTTAAGCAATAGTTTTGAATGGAAATTTAAAAATTTTCAATTCAATATACACATACAATCTATTCTCAAGTCTGCTGTTGTCTACAGTAGAGCATAAAAATAACTATTACATATATATATTTACATACAACAGAATTTAGAAAATAATTAAACAGTGGCTTCGGTGTTCATTTGAAATTAAATCTTTTTTATTTTTCTTCAATTAGGCAATATTATTTCTGGCAATTGCATATCTATTCCATATAGTAGCGAGGCGTCTAAGTTTTAAACATTAATTTATTATTGTACTTATTATTAACAACTCGGAAATATATACAATTATTATGTATTGTACCAATCAAAATAACGCTATAAATCTCCGCTTTCTGCACCAACGTTTCGGTTTGCACTGAAATTTTTTCAATATTCATATGCTTTATTGTTTTTTTTTGTAGTCATTACGCTGCTATTTAAAATACTATAATATATTCACATAACGAGCAGTTGTTTACAAAGGCCAACTTTGTTCTGTAGCTAGTTTAATTTAATATTTCAGTTCAATGGTGTATTAGAACTACTATTAACTACTGTATGTTAAAAACTACAAAGGTAAATAAATTACAAATACAAAAAAAAATTTCAACATTGTTAAAAAGATCTAAAGTAAGTCTTTAACATTATACTTTAGCAAAGTAATACAATAATTTAAGCTTAAAGAGTACTCGTTGGATCGTAATGTTTAAGAAACTTGATTATTAAACATTTACAGATGGTATATTCAAATGTTGTATATTGCTGAAATTGGTAGTTACAAAGAAAATACTGATCTGAACCTACAAGTTTAATTAAGCTTCTAGATTCAGGAAAAGTTTTTAATTTTTATGTATTATATATATCTGGTAATTAATCTTTGCTTCTTATAAGTAACTTTCTAAAAAAATATCATTATCATTGTCAGACGAAAAACACCAAAGGTTGAATACAGGTCTCCTACACACTGATTGATCTTGGTCTGGTCGCATCCAGTAGTTTCCCATGACCTAAAATAAATCGCCAGTCTATTTTATAGAGGACCTGCAGACCTCACTGTCACATAGGCCACCTAGCAATTAATCAACAGATGATATATAAAGTACCTACCACTAATTATTCCGGAGACCGTTTAGGTAGGTACCACTGCAGCGCCTATTTCTATCGCCAAACTATTTGAAGGACGCTGTAGTTAGTGTTATTACTGGGGTAACGAGACTCAACGTCTTATATTTCAGGCGACGAGTGCAATACGATGCAGCATATATCATCCTAACTAGCCCCACATTGTTATGGGCAGGTGTGTCACTTACCATCAGGTGAACGTCCAGCTCGCCACGTCGCTTAATTGAATAAAACAAATTCTAACAGCCGTATTTTGTAATTATATAAAGAAGAGAGAATGTTTTCTATTAAAAAAGTTCAATGGTTTAAAGGATATATAAACCGTAGTGAATGACTACTACTACTACTTACTAGTACTGTACTGTACTGGTTTAACGAATCAGTCTTGGTTAGACCCGTAGCTACTAGTAACGCTTTATATACTATTACATAGTGGAAAAGTAAAATTACAAAATTTCGCACCTTTTGGAAACGTTAACGAAAAAAGTTGAAACTATAACATTTTACCCATTTTATGCTTATACAAACTTTAGTCGTTTATCTTTATCGATAGCATTAAGGAGAAGAAATAACTATTACTTAAGATTCTCGCGGGATGAAAGTGGTAATGGGATGATGGTTTATGACCTTACCGAAGATAGCTTACGTAAGACGTTATAGCAATTTTGGTATCTAAGTAGGCAAAAATTTAAGGTTTGTCGATTATGAAATTAAAAAAGGTTTTTACAATAAATAAATTTAAAAAGGCCTTTTGATTACACTTTAGTTTGCATAATCATCATTCTTAGAAATTATTTTGAACGACAAGCAATAATGTTCAAACAATGCTGTATTCAGATTTGAAGAGCGTTATAGGTAAGCTGTAGTGTTATTCCACGAGACAGAATAATAAACTTTATCATCTTATATCACAAGTAAGTAGCCCTATGTTGGCAGGTAATCAACTTTATTGTCATTTAAGTGTAATAGGGTAATATTTCACATCATTTTCACAATATATTAAGTGACAGTGAGGATGACGATGGTAAAGCATGGTCTCCCAGAATAATCTTAGTTAAATTAATAGGGGCAGAAACTATTAACCTATCGTCTCCTTGTTATATTCGGTGTTTTCCATGTCATGGAATGAACCTCTTGCCACTTCACTGTATAAAAAAATCTCTTGCAATTCTTCTGTCATGGAAACTTTTCTGGTTATTTGTTTGAATTTTAATTAATTGTTAAAAAATTAAGGTCGCTTCATCAGTAGTCATTTTGGTTTATAAATTTAAATTGGTAATAACCTAAATAATCACCTAATCAACAGTCAACAGCCGCGAAATATTGTTTAGTGGTTTTTGTTCTTTAATATTATTATAAACATTAAAAATAAAATCAGTGTATCAAATTTTAGATTAAATTACCTTTTATTTTGTCTTTTAAATTCCAAAAACTTGAATTGTAAGAACAGAAATGAATCGTCAGAGGCAACACAGATACGCATACAAATAAGCTAAATTTTCAGGACAATAGATTATTCACAAGCAGCCGGAAGATAATCTCCCGTGTACATAGCCGCCTCGCTGTTCTAATGTTTGGGCTCTGAATTATTTTAGAAGTGATTATCTACGTATTTCTATTTTTTTTTGTAATAAATATTACTCGAAAGAGATATTTTTAATAACAAAGATAAAATGTTTTCGGTAACGTTTTATTTTACTTTTTTCCTTGAGACGTGTCGGCATAATGTAGTTAAACCTTCTCAATATTTTTAATAATAATCAATCTGATAATGTTAGCTATAATGATACATAATACATCATCAGCAGCCGACAGACATCCACTGCTGGACATAGTTTTCCCTTAGAGATTCTCACACCAATCAGGTAGGAATTCATATGGTGGTATTTCGGCCGTTTCTCACTATGTTGTCCTAATGCGGGTTGGTGGGAGCCAGCGCCTCGTTTGTTGATTAGCAAGGTGCACCATGAGCAAGTGCCGCATAACTCATGGGATCCCAGCCAACCTCACTTGTGTGAGTAGTTATGCGGGAACCCTTACACCCATGATAAATAAATATATATGTATTATTTGCAACTATTAATTATTTAGCACCTATTTATCAACCACGGCTTATGAAATACTTATTAATTAACCATCACAGCACCTATTTCTGCCGCCAAACTATAGTGTACAAACATTACTGTGTTACGGTTTGAAAGGCGCTGTAGCTTGTATTACCCCAGTGGTAATTAGACCCAACAGCTTACGTCTCAGGCAAGCAGCGCCGTATTGTGCAGTATATCATCTTAACTAGCGCTACATTCTTATGGGCGCGCGTATCACTTACCACCAGGTGAACGTTCCGCTCGTCTCGTAGCTTAAGTGCTTAAAAGGAAAGTTTCTTGCTCTTCAGCTCGTAAAATTTTATTTCGTTAGTATGTATAAGAAAACATACATATATTATGTAATTCGTCAGAGGTAACAAATCAATTTTTTCAGTGGTATTTGCACCTAGATTATTGAGTTCTTTATAGAAGGCTCGCGATCTGATACTTTGTGAAAGTGTCCTTTGTACGCGACCAGCATTTTTAAATTGAAAATACCTATCGGTTCTTGCGTGCGAGTGACGTTTAATTATTTGTATGTTTCTTTGTCTCGACTGTGTACACAGGACAAAGGAGTGAGTTTGTGTAAATCACTCTGATGAATTCCGCAACACAACGACTCTGCTCTTATTCATCTGTAACTAAGTGTAATAACAAAATGACTCAAAATCATATAATTCAGTAACGTTGTTAATTTGAAAGTTTAGTAATTTTACACTAACTTCAAATAAATGTGGCTTTAATATATTCAATTAATGAATATATATAAAAATACTAGATATTTTTAAATGAATTATTGTCGGCTGTATTCTTACATTGTTTTCAGAAGAACGGTCAATGACATCTTAAATCTCAATTTTATATTAATAAATTGTCTGCATTGGAAAACCTTCTGTCATTTGTTACAAAAATTATAATTGTACTAATTATTTATTAAAATTAATGTTTAAAAATTATTTGCATTTTAACCAAATACTTTTGCAGTTTTCCGAAACAATCACAAATTTTTATTCCCAAAAGTGAGGTAGAAAACATCTAGTTTGAATCTGTATATTTATTCCTACTGTGTTAATATTATCATTTAGTGCTGCGATATTCCTTTATCGTATCGATTGTGATATGTTAAAGTCGATATCATCAGCGAAAACGAAACTAAAAATAAATTATTACCAGAAATTATTTTCCTTCGCGAATTTTTTTACATTCATTCCACTTCTAAGCAAAGACGGAGGGAGGGTCTTTGAATCCGAAATCCCGTTCTTTTAAAAGAAAAAGAAATTCGCCTAAAGATCTGTTTGAAGTTTTTTTTTCTGAAGAACAAAATAATTTTTGTAAAACACTTCTTAACGTTATTTCTTACGAAGAGTGGATAAAATGAAACGAAATTGATTTTGTAAACTTTTAAACAGCTTTTGGGCGAACAATATTCTATGTACAGTTTTTCAAGCCAAATAAATTAAAGGCGTTTGCAATAAAATTAGTATAATATATAAAAATCTTTGGTTGTGTACTTATACATAATATATTTTTAATATAGAGAGATTATATACAGAATCCCCTAAAGTGTGACTTACCGTATTATATATTTCTAAAACTTTCAAGAACGGGAATTCAGAAAATAAATTGAAAAGTCGCATATTCTTATTTCCTAGGCCTGAAGTCGTAAACGATGTCAAGAGGCATCAGTACAGGTAAACCGTAAAAAAGGTGGGTGCCAATTTTCTGTATTCAGGTTTATCTGATACATAAAATTTTAAGATGTTTTATAATATTTTTTAAATAAGCTAAAAAAACTTACCTATAACTTAAAAATATAATATACCATGCTATGGTTGCCGTGTTAAGATATGCCGATGCTATACTGTTACTATTTAAATGATAAATAAAATAAAAATTCGTTTATTAAAATAAACCACTAAGGTAAGTGCGCTTATTGTAAAATAACTTGTTATATTTTTTTTATTACGTGACGTTTTGTATGTTAATTCCTATCAAAATTACCCTGGCTCATAGTTTAAATTAGTTCTCCTGGTGCGGGGCTTATGATAAATCTTTCCATCCTTCCTTATTTCCATGCCCCTAATCTCCTGTCCTATTACCTTGATCGATGGTTCTTTGGAGAGTAAAACTTATTACACACTCCACCTGAACATGACGAAATGACATTTTATATAATGAACATAATAATAAAATCAGTATTAACATGTTAAAAATTAATCAGATTAATACAAGCACTAAAACACTAGACTTCATAGTCATGTTTGCGTTCTAAAAATACATTTCAAAGGTGTCTTAAACAATTAGTAATATTTTTGAAATATTTTTTGTTAACAAAATTCCTAAGATATATTTAATGATGCACTTAATAAATCTTTTGTGGAAATATTACATATAAAAAAAAATCTACATTTGTACTATTGAATGAATATTCTCGTGTGGTGGTGTTAATTGAAAAAGTTCCTCAGAAATGAGCAGAATTAATTATGCGATGAAAGGGTAGAAGGTCAAGAATTTGTTTGAAATTGTTTGCAGGTAGGTAAAATATTTTTTAATTTATTACGAACTCTCGGCATTAAAATATTACCTAAAATGTTAATTTCTTGATTAAAGCGTTCGCTTTTTGTAACAGGGACAGACTAATTTCAAACTATATAATATATACACTGTAAATTTTCGATATGTATCCCTTTTACACACACTAGTAAAATGAATCAATAAAGGAATAAATCTATTGATTGTGTGTATTTATTCTGCCACCGATTGGAAGTAAAGTACCGTTCATCAATTCGATACTTTGAATTGCGGAAACATGATCAAGCTGATGTAAAATTGTGTTACTTTTTTAGCGTCAGTATTTTATTTTATTCAATTAAGCAACGAGACTAGCGGGACGTTCCCTTGATGGTAAGTAATACGCTTGAGAGATAGGATGTTGAGTCTCGTTACCCCGGTAATTACAGTAGCTATAGCACTTTTCAAAGCGGAACACACTAATGATTGCACATTACTATATGGTGGCAGAAATAGGCGCTGCGGTGTTACCTACCTAGACGGTCTCCGGCAACAGAGACCTACCACCAGTAAAAAACAGTAAACTATGTATTGGAGAGAGATGGATTGTCATCATTATTAATTTAGCCTGTTAAAGTTCACTGGTGAACATAGACCTTCCAAATCGATTTGTGATGCGACAAATTCGATATGATGTTCATCCAGCGATCTTCACTATGATGTGGACCATTCCACCCCACTAAAAATAAATATTCATACTCATAAAAATTATATTATAAGACATACAGTTCTTGTTTTTCGTTTAAATTTATTTGAAATCCTTCATCTAACGAAATTTTAGTCTCAATATGACGACATGTAAAATATTTGAACAGGTTTTCTGAGAAAGTGTGTAATTTTTTTAATCTATATATATATACATAATTATATTTTTTTTTGTACGCCAATCACATGAAAACTAGTGCACCTATCAACAAAGGAACATTTGCATTCGACGCGGAATGATTTGTAGATGATTATAGGCTATTTATTTTTTTGATTTCATAGATCTTTCATCATTTTATTTATATTTCAATTTTGTTGTTAGTCACGGTTGCTATAGAAAGTTATTTGCGGTAGCGATTGCTCTCAAAGAATAGTTCTGACAAAATTTCAAGTCCAATATTATAGTACGAACAGAAAAGCAGCCGGGGAGCAGCAAGTAAAGAATAAAAACAAAACAAAAGATAGACATAATAAACACGAGCACATGACGTAGAGAGCAAACAGTTTCAATGTTATTCAGTTTGCAAATACGTAAGTGGAGGTGAATATGAATGTAATTAAGTGAGCCCCATGTACATACATGAACATATTGTGAAGCGTTTTTTCATAGTCTGCATTGCTGTTTTGTTATTATGAGGACCAATTTAAGTGCTGCACAGATTTCAACAACAATTGGTTTTCATTCCTTGCTCTGTTCGTTGGTAAATTATTTTGATTATCGTTTCTTTTACTACGTAAACAGGTATGTTTTTATTTAAAGGTTTTTAAATATGAAGTCTAAATTGTCGATAAATATTTTTTGACGTTTAATTTCCTCCTTTGTAACACACATTTAATACACTGTTGTAGTATTTCTTCGTTATTTAATATTGTAAAAAGTTATACATAAGGCATTTTCAGATAGATAAAATTGCAATGAATAATTTTAAGCAGCGAAACTTAATATACAAAATGCGAGATCTTAAAGCGATCAAATAATTGTGTTTGCGCAACAAATTTCGTTGTATGTCGTCTTCAATATCTTCTTTGAAATCTATTTGTAAAGGAAATTACATCTTTGACTTGTTTTCGCTAAAATATGCTGTAGTAAAATTTGTACAGTACAAAATTATACCATACAAATGTAACGTCTATTTTATTTTCCGAAATATAATAAATGTGTCACAATAATTTAATAAAATCATCAATAATATTTATAGAGAAAAAAACCCTCCACGAATAAAAGAGAGCTTTCTTGAATATTAAAAGTATATTTGAATGCTATATAGTTTTTATATCTTTATCAGGATGGTTTTTTGCACTTAATAAATGATTAAATATTTTTTTTTTATTTTACGAAACTATGAGACGACCGACACATTCACCAGATGGTAAGTGATACGATCGCCTATACTAATGTGGCGCTAATTAGAATGATATATACTGCATCCCATTGTGCTCGTCGCCTTGAAACATGAAATCTTGTCTCGATACCCAAGTAATTACAGTAGCAACAGCGACTTTCAAACCGGAACAGGAATTTTTGTACTGCACTGTTGGACGGCAGAAATAAGTGCAGCTGTGATGTGATATCCATCTAGACTTTCTTCAGCAACAGAGAAATACCACCAGTAAAATTCCTTTGTGTTGCCTCATAAGGGAATAATTATTTCGATTGCCGATATTTCTCCAATAAAAAGCACAGATAAATTTAATGGTGTCCACATTTATAGCGTGAAGACCGGTGTTGGTGTGATAGCGCGCATAAGAGCCATAATTTGACTGAAAGCGGACGACATCCGCGCCCGGAGAGTTTTTAATTAAAGCGTAGGAGCCATAAAATCAAAACAGCCACTCAAACATAATACTGAATGTAACCTTCGTAAAATTTTAAATGAATTATTGTTTTTCCCTGTAGTAAAAAGAGTTTCTATCAAGCATTTTAGTACATCAACCATTTTACGATTCATCATCATCATCATCATCAGCCGAGAGACGTGCACTGCTGAACATAAGCGTACGCTTATGTTTCATATAACATCGCTTATAAATTTTGACGTTAATAGTTTTTATAACTAAGGCTATTTGTTTTCTAAAATCGATATTTTAACAATAAAATCGATATTATAATTATGTCGATAAATCTTATTGAATATTTCGCCTTTAAGACTGTAATCGATTTTTTTTTGTGTTGAAGATTGTGGTATTAGTTTCCTTGACTACTATAACAGATTCATTGGACCTGGGATACCGGAGATACCGGATAACATCGGATAAGAATATTGAATATCGAATCAGCGAGATAAGTAATTTTTTGGTTTTTGCACCTCATTTATTATTATTTTTTGTGACAGAGGTAAATGAATGTAATTTCGAATATTACATTGTCAGCTATAATGGGCAGAACTAGGTGTGTTGTCTACTGTACTAATCATAAATTGGAAGATGAGTTTTGTATTAACTAAATTAGGACAAATTAATTTTGTACCATTATTAAATTTCTCCGCTAGTACAAAGAGAGACTTTTGGAAGTTGGCGACACCAACTTTATGTATCTTTACCATAATTAACGTTTGTTTATACTGTCCGCGTAATGATCTAAATTTCTGTAAATTTGTACCTTAACGCGATATCAATTTATTATTTATTGCTTTTAGCTATAGGATTTAAAAGATAACTATAAACTACACTCTTTACTGGTGGTAGTTCTCTGTTGCCGGAGACCGTCTAGGTAGGTACCGCAGCAGCTCCTATTGCAATCGACAAATGGTAGTGTGCAAACGTTATTGTTCCGATTTGATGGGCGCTGTAGCTAATGAAATTACTGTGGTAACGAGGCTCAACATTTTATGTCTCAAGGCGACGAACGTAATGTGGTGCAGTGTATAACATCTTGCAAGTAGTGCCACATTGTTAAGGGCGGATCTTACCATCAGGTGAACGTTCACACGACTCGTCGCTTCGTAGTATAAAAAGAATGTTCAACTCACCTTCTTCATAAAAGACATAACATTGGTGGGCAGCATGTTGGCGTTTTTTCTTTTTCTCACTTTACATTCATTATCATCACACTATACTTTATCACTACTAACACTATACAAACTTAAACTTCAAACAGCACAAGTCAATCTCAATCGGGTATAAGAACAATAAGACCACACCACGACATCTTATACCTTTCCTGTATTATTTACAGCACTTTGTTTAACACCGACCGACACCTGAAACAAAACGAAATGTATTTTTATTTCAAATATTTCTTATTTGTATAAATATCTTATAAACGTAATTAATTTTTTCTTAAAGTAAAGACAAGCAGTTAACAACCGTAAAAAAGTACCCACAAATAAAGATTTTTGTAAAAATCTGGTATTAAAGATATCGGATATTATTTTTATAAAATTGTTTATATGATTTTGATAAGTAATTTACATGTGTTTAATTGCCACAGTAATGCTGCACTTAAACTTATGTCAAATAACAAATAGGAAATAAAAGTTACAGTTTTTTTTTAAAAATGCTTATAAAAGTTTACTTATGATGATAAACAATCAATGTATAAATATTTGATTGTTTAATAAAATCATATATTAAATTTTAAAATATGTATATAAATGGTTACGTAAACGTATTCATTTGTGTACACGTTATTTTTACCGTTTACTTCTTTTAGTTCTTTTAGAAGCATCAAAGAGGTTACACTATTGATTTTAGGATGATCTAGTGTATTATTTATTCAATAGAGAGATATACTAAAGTTGAACTTAGATGTCGCTAAACACTAAATCTTTAAATTATTTGACAGAGCGTAACTACAGATTATACAGAAAAAGTTCTAAAACTCTTAAATGTTACATTAAATATGCTTTTATTTTTCTGAAAAAAAAGCTGTTCTTTCGAAGAAGAATTCTCTATTTTTTTAGGGAGTTTGGGAGGATATATTTTTAGCCGCTAATGTGATTCAAGCTCGATCAAAAACATAATAAAGTCTACATTCATTTGAAAAAATATGATTACACTTTTTACATCTCCTTTATTAACCATTAACGATTTTCCTGTATTTCGTTTATGTATATGAAATAAATCTAAAAAAATCTTTATTTTTTAATGTTAATAACGTCCTAACTTCTTATAATTTTATTAGAAACGTACTACTAAAAAATTATGTTTATCATTTAAGTTTTTTGGCACCTTAACCTTGTTTCTGGTAACTAAATATATTAGTCAATATAAGTAGAAAATAAGAGAAACATCAATTGGTGATTCGCAAAAAGATAATACGAAACAAGTATTATCCGCGTTCTCCTGATATTTCTACTAGGAACAGTTCTTGTCTACATATATACTGGTAATAAGTTAAATAAGAGTCGAAATATGTGCTCCTCTTGTTTAAATTTGTATTTAAGCCTGAACGACCGTTCGATATCTAAGATTCCAACAGCCAATTAGACGATTCAGTTATAACGCTCAGTTGCTGCACGTTTCACATTCAGTTGACGTAGGCAATTACCTGGCATAGTGAACTGTAAGCGATCATCTTACCTCTTCTTCATAAAGTTTTAAAGGCGACCATATAAAATTTAAATCTTATATTTAAACACAAATTTATATGTAGATAATATTAGGAGCAGCTGAATCAATTTACTGGTATTAGGTCTCTGTTGCCGGAGACCGTCTAGGTAGGTACCACCGCATCGCCTATTTCTGCTTTCAAACAGTACTGTGCAAACGTTAATGTTTTCCGGTTTAAAAGTCGTTGTAACTAGTGAAATTACTAAAGTAACAAGACTTACCATGTTATATCTCGAAGCAACGTGCGCAATGTGGTGTAGTGTATACCATCCTAACTAGCGCTACGTTGCTATGGAGGGCGTATCACTTGGAATCAGGTGAACCTCCTGCTCGTCTTATAACTTCATAGTATTAAAAATATTATTAAGCGAATAATCTGAAATTCATAGTGTGTTTTTAAATTAAGAAAGAGACTTTTTGAAATTTAATAGCATAACAATGTGGCATTAGAATGATAAACTCTATACGACATTATAATCGTATGATATGATAACTCATTATCCAAAAATCTTCCTAACTATAACGAACGGCCTTCAAACCGGAACACAATAATTTTTGCACGATACTCTAAAGCAAAAATAAGAACTGTGGTGGTACCTGCCCAGATGAGCCCAGGCACATATTTTCTTTTAAAATAAAATGACGCAATTAAAAAAAAAACGATAATTATTAGTATGAATATTAATCCGATGATAAGTGTATATTTGTTTATTATAATTATATATTTCATTGTGGAAATAATATAGATCTTGTCCCAATACTTATTAGTTTATTTGCAGTGACCACAGCGAGCGGAACACCTTTAATATTATTCGGGAATAGCTAACCGCACCTCCAAAAATGGCTATTAGTATGAACGTAAACGTACGTTGATTGAACTTATAGCACCTTAGTCGAAGAGGACTCCCGTCATAGAATTGTAAAAGTTCCACTTTCATCCTGCCCCTACTCGAGCGCGATCTAAGAACGGAATGCGCACAGTATTGTATAATATGTACTTGAAATATCTCACATTGCTCTGTGTAACGAGGTGACCCGATAATGCTAACGCTGTCAGGATTGCAGCACTTCCAGTTGTTTCGATTAAGGCGTAAGGTAAGAAACCTTTTTTGTTTTATTTGTATATGGCGAACTCTTTTGTAACACAATGATAAGGTATTCTATTATATATAAGATTTTTCCATTAAAAAAATCATTATTAAAATAATATATTTTGATAAATTTTTCCTGTGGTGCCTAAAGATAGCTTTTAGCTTTATTCTATGTGGTGGTCTCTATGTGAATTTTAATCGTCATGTGGAAATCTCATTTGTATAATAAATGGGGCAGTATTTGTTCTTAAATTTCATATATTTTTAACTATAATTTAAATCCTAATTAAATGAACAGTCCTTATCTTGTTTCTTTCGGGGGCCTTATCTCCAAGAAATGGACAAGACCTTTTATCTACCACGTTAATGAAGTGCGAATTGGTGGGTGCCACACATTCACGCCTTGTACCTGAAAGAACTGAGTTTTCTAATGATATTTTTCTTCATCGAAAATTCAAGATCTACTTGTGAGACCTTTACTTGATGGTAAATAATACGTCTGCTTACAACAATGCGGCGCTGGTTAGGATAATATACACTGCACCGCGTTATGCTCGCCGCTTTGAGACATAAGGTATTGAGTCACGTTGCCCCAGTATTTTCACTAGCATCTGGTACATCACTCTTTATATCGGAACACAGTGATGTTTTCACAGTATTGTTTGGCGGTAGATATAGTAGCTGCGATTGTACCTACCTAGACGGTCTCCGACGAAAGTGACCTACCACCACTATTATAGATAAAATTGTATTAAGGTATAATGAATTAATCGAAATAGAATGTAGATTATTAACAAAGGCAGCGCACAAAAGCGGTTTGAATGCAATTTTCATGAATGTTTAGTCCTGGACATTGAATGCTGGATATTAAATAGCGCGAGGGTAAGTCGATTACGTGAGTCTATGGGGCGGTCCGCTACGTTAGATTATACCGGGTAATTGGAACGAGCGGTCACAGCTGGTTGAATACCTATCTACAAGTTCTCTTTTGTCTTATTCTACACTGCTGGTCAGCTCCGACAACTTGTGATTGTAGATAAAACAAACCACGAGCCTTACATCTCATTTCCAATGCAAATTAAAATGCCTTTTATATTGTACGCTGTTATGACTTTCCCTTTCTTAGCTCTCAGTAGTTGTCTCTTATAATAACTTTTTTGGGTTGTTGTCGAATTTTTCTGTCCGTTACATTGTTAATTAAACAGATGAGATATAAAAAAATATTATTAGGAATAGATTTTTTTAAAGTTATCAAAAAGATTTGGATTTCGTTGATAATGTATGAGAATAACGGTAGTTTATTTTGTTTTCATTCTAAACATCACCCTGTCCGAATCCGATTTAAGATTAGTCATCTCCCGACGCAAGTGTTATGAGGATTAACAGAAATGTAAGCACAGTTTGTAACATTAATATGTAATACATCTTAATATATTGTAGATTGTGATTGATGTAGATTTAACTTAATCGTTTCAAATATATAAAGTAAAAAATATATATCATAAGAATTACATACTTTTTTGCTGTATTCAAAATCGAAAGTACTTTTTTTTGTTTAAATTAGGCTGACATTTGATTACAACTTTACATTTTAATGGCAGTAAGTCTCTGTTGCCGGACACCGTCTAGGAAATTATCTCCACAGCTCCTATTTCTGCATTAAACAGTAGTGTGCAAATATTACTGTGTTCCGGTTTGAAGGGTACTGTAGCTAGTGTAATTACTAGGGTAACGGGACTCAACATCTTACGTCTCAGGCAACGAGAGCAATGTGTCGCAGTTTATGTCATCCTAATTAGCGTCACGTTGTAATGAGCGGGCATATCATTTATCATCATCGGAAGGTCCCACTTGTCTCGTCGCTTAATTGACTAAAAAAAAAAATATATTAAGTGACAATGAGGTAAAGTAAAGCGAGACATCTATCGCAATCGGAATGCAATAATACTGTTTAGGCTGCAGACTTACAATATGAAAGTGGTAGATAGCCAAGCGGGAAACAATAACATTAACGAACTCAACACTCGTATGGCCGGATTGCTGGTTGAAGCTAAAATTTCTGTGTCAAAAATCGAGTGTAGCTTTTGCAGTACGGAGACATTTATTAGTATAAAATTAATATTTTTCGTAAACGATTTTTAGCGGATGCCGTCTGTGAATACTGGCAGTGTTGAAAAAATATTTACTCATTTATTGAAAGCAATTATACTTTTTTATGAATATAAAACTAACCTCTAAGCGTTAATATTCTAGTTTTTCAGTATTTAATAATAATACAATTAGATAAAATGCATCGATAAAAAAATCATTTATTGTTGGTCATTTGGTATTATTTCCGTGAACAGATTGAAAAAACCAGGATAACAAATTATGCATTCTGGATTAATGTAGAGATAGGCCAGATACCATATTTTAATATCGGGGTATAATTAACCGTAATTTATTATCTATAATGAATTAACACTTGACCGCAATTTCACATGGTGCTATTGAGGCCAAGATAATGTGCGACGGAGACCGTAGATAATCATTTGTGTACGTCCAGAATATTCTCGTGCATTGACAGCCGGAACACAGCAAGACTGTTATGGCGGAAGTTGACAATATGAGTGACAGCTAACCAGGAAGTTTCGGGTAAAACTGTTACCTTAAAAAAACACAAACACATAATTGCCTATTAAAGTTTACTTTAACATTTTTATCAAAGATTATGTTTGCATAAGGACAAATTGTTTAGTTTTTATGGAAAGCGGCTTTATTGAATAAAATTAAAAATGTACTAATTCTACGCATAGTACTCTTCCTATACACTTTAGGGATTGTATATTTACCTAACTATGTGAAGTTATGAAGTTTTTTGTTGACACATATTACTGAATATATACTATTTCCTAAAATTTGGTATTAGTATTATCTCACAAATTCAAAAATAAAATGCCTATATAAAGGACTATTTAGGAAAACCATAAATTATTTACAGTCTAAAGCAAAAGTTTAATCAGAAAAGTAATAGAAAACAGTAGGTTAATACAATATATTTATTGATATTACAATTGTAGTTATTAATGGAATAAAACTTACTAAAACTGATACAACTAAAATTTTGAGGTCGCTAAAAAAATCCTTCATAACATGTTTCACCTTAAAATACAAATTATATTTAATAGTAATTTCAATTTCACATTGCGCAGCTTTAAAAAAAAAGAACTTATATCACAAGAATAATTAATTGTGTTTCTAATCGTAGATCAGAACTTTGAACCCAATGTTATAAAATTTGTGCGCAAAATAATTTTGAAGGTCAATTTGAACCTACTTGAAAATATATGAAGTTATAAGAAAAACAAAACAAATATAGTATATGTTTTAACAAACAAAAATTTATACACAAATTATTTTAGGTAATGTACAAATGGAACCACTATATTATGGTGCCGTAAGGAATATAATAACACAAGATGGAGAAAACTTATAATAATATGTTCAAAGTGACAAAGGTAAGTGCCAACAGGCAGTTGACAAATGATTTAAATATATATTTTGACATGAGCCCCATATTGCTTAACTTACTCATTAGCTTCACCCAGTTAATGGAGACAAGTTCTTTTTTTTAGAGGAAAAGAAGAATTTCTGTAAAAGATCCTTATTATGGCACTGTATACATTTACGATGATTTGATGTACATATATATATATATATATATATATATAACTTGGTTGATGTCTATGTATTTAACTTTGACAAAGAATTCAACTATGTCACATTTAAATTATCGGTGAAGCTAAAGGAGTAATTTAATGAAGCCATGCATTTATACAATTAATATTGATTATTCCTAGAAGCCCAACATTTGTTCCGTCACCTCATTTGGTATTTGATATATGAGCAAAATTACACTGATTTCAACCTTTAAATAAAAATTACTTTAATTTAGACTACTTAAACAGGGTTGAAATCATTCCTAAATTTTAACAAATTGATAATGTTTAGATGCAATGTGTTTTTGTGTGAAATGTAACTATTGAACAATTTTTCTTTTTTTAATCTTTCAATATTATCTGGCATTACAATATATTATGCAAATATTGAAAATAGGTTTATATTACAATTTACACCTTGACATAAATACATTAGATCTTTTAGTTGACAATTGCAAAGCAGTCTATTATAATACACTTTTAACTGGATGTTATAGGTTAAAATCAGCTTTTTTATTTCATTTGCAACAATATATCACAAGTCTGCTATTCCCACTTGATAATATTGTAAAGTCCCAGTCAAAGATTACACCACTTTTAAACATACAAAACACTAGTGGGTAACAGAAAAGAAAACTTTCACCATTCCGCATCACCATTAGCTTTTTGAAAGACATAATCCTTGCCACCTAGATTCATAATACCATCTTTAAGATAGAATTTCCATTTATTTCTACTGCGAGTTATTTTGTCATATTGGCACACAACCACATTATCTGTGTCAAACATGTCCCCAGGTTCTTCATCTGACACATCATCACCAGAATTGAGAGGTTCTTCTTCAGCCCCACCACTTTCGTCCCTTTCTTCTTCTTCTTCCTCCTCCCTCTCTTCAGCAGATTCTTCATCTTCGTCATCATCTGCTCCACCATCTTCAGAACCATCACCAACATTTGAACCTTCATCATCAGAAGAATCCATGGCACCATCTAAACAAAATGGTGCAGCACCACTGCGGCCTCCTCCACCTCCATCAAATTCATTCTGTTGACCCGCAAGGGCAGAATTAATATGTTGTTGTAATAAAGTTGCAGCTAATGGTTGGGGTAAATTAATTGTAGCATTGATAATAGGTCCAGTTAAAACCTGGTGTAACTTATTTCCGTTAAGTGCTGATGCAGGTATTTGAATGGTAAATGAGCGTGGTTGTGAGCCAGGTACACCCGGCTGTGCTGGCAATGTTAATTGAACAGGAACTTTATTATTAGGGTCTAATACATGATGTGGGTGTGAGCCAGAAACATTTGAGGGTGTAGTCCCGTGATCTACTCCAGTATTTTGGTGACTTGAACTTTGTTGAGCCATGTGTGCATCTGGCCTTTTTTGAATTGTGTTGTTTCCATTGGCTTTTTGAAAATTTTGAAGGACAGGAGGTGGAGGAGGAAGTATAGGCCCATCAGGCTGCGGTGGGTCCATAGCTCCACTTGCAGCAAGTTTTGTTTTCCATAACTGCTTCAATTCTTGAAGTACTTGTTCGTCCACACCATCATCCAAAAAGCAATCGCGCACTCCAGCTATAACATCATCCACTACA
Organism: Ornithoptera priamus; assembly: GCA_029034505.1. Classification (NCBI taxonomy): domain Eukaryota; kingdom Metazoa; phylum Arthropoda; class Insecta; order Lepidoptera; family Papilionidae; genus Ornithoptera; species Ornithoptera priamus. Next base: position 305,110 of record JARDWD010000380.1, read on the forward strand.
GTATTGTATAGTTTTAAAACGGAAAGTTGACTCATCGTCATCTTGGTGATAATTAGCGATCGAAATTTATAAGACACGAAATACTAGACTTTAGAATAGAGTTAATCATAAATATTAAGGAGCAAGAAAGTGAAAATGATAATTGAAGCGACAAAAAGTTCGATCGTCGTTCGTATTCACATCTCTAATCAAAATCGACCAATATTCGTGATTACACAGCCATTGTGAGAAAAATATTGAACATTTTACTTAACAATCCGTGATTAATAGTAATTACCATGTAATATTAATAAAAAGGTTTAGCCACTTCATAGTAGATTTCACAGCTTTACACAAATTTTGACAATTGACGACTAAAACATAACCTACAAATAAAAAGCAAATTTGCCAGAATGCAAAAAGAATTGTCTGTGGTTTAAAGTGAATACGACGCATGCGCGAATACAGCGCCACCTTGCGTCACAAGCAACTGTACGGCTATCTGTACACGACTCGTACAAAACATTTTAATTTAGGATTCTAATAAAACGAGGTATTATTTACATAAACAACAATTTATCTATAACATCACTTGAACTTGCACTTAATTTACTAATATTTTTCATAAAAAATAATGTAGAATTACATTCTCCTGTCTAATTTTAACCGTTATATATAGATGATATACAATCAAAATAACATCACAAAATTTTTATTTCTTCTTATTCTTTAGTTTTATTTTAATAATATCTTCATAGTCATAAATAAACTATTACTTTTTAAAGAAAATTTGACAAAGGTTTTTCATTGCACAATAAAAAGTTATAAACAGCTGTATTAATTCTTCATTGAGCTAGTTTAAAGAAATGTATATATACTTTGCCTTTCGTACTATTAAGAACAGATTAAACTGTACATGATTGAATTTAAAGAGACGGATTTAAATATTAATTTACATAATATATAAATGGATTTTAATTATTAATTACATTGTTCGGAATTAATTTTAAATAATACATAATACATACAGATCTCCCAGTGCTATGACACTCGTAGGAAAATCGTCCTTAGTTTTCTTTCGGAAATTAATTTTAATGAAACTTCCCTATCTGTCCATTAAGTAATGGTGTACTAGTAAATAGTTTAGAGGCCATTATATGTTTTTATATAAGGCCATTGTCATCCAAGATACAATAATTGCATGTACTTTTTTTTATAAAGGCCTGATTATTTTAGATAAAATATTATTTCATACGATTTGTGGTCCAAGGCTTAGCATAATTTTGAATTCAAAATTACGCCTTTGTAATATAAAATAGACGTCTCATTTCACAAATATTCATTCCGTAATTTGTTTTTATTGGTTTACATATATATATTTTTTTTACATTGCTACACGCCGGTATACCGTGTCGGTTCGTCTCGGCGCTGCACTTCTTTGTGCTAGAATAATTTCTGTTCTTACTACTCATCTATTACTTACTGCCTGACCAAAATTAGATAACAAACAAAAATCAACGACAGATATTATATCGTGCAAACTATTCGTGTATTATTATTTTATTGGGTAGTTTTATGCAAACATTAACTACCCCACAACCACATTTATGGTTTGTTATACAGGAAGTACATTATATAATTTTTGTATTTTTTTTTAATTTTTTACTTCTTTTTTATTGTCTTATATACATTTACATTGCACATGAATACATGCACGTGTATGTATTATTTTATTATCACTGTTCTCCTTATATAAGAAGTAAGCCATTAGTTTTCTTTGAGGGAATTTTTGCTTTAAAGCTTCCTGTCAGTCTGCAGGTAACTTGTTATATATTTCGGGTAACATGTTGCATGTTTGTCGTTACCCGTAAATGTTAGATCTTTCACCGATTAGTTTTATATTGTTTGCACGTCTCAGGTGGTAAATACGTTTAGTAGCAGGTAATATATTTAAGATATGTCTATTTTCTTTTAGTATTGAGTAGTGTACTTTTTCACGTATGGGAAGTGTTTTGCAGTACTTAAATAAGTCTTTATAGTTGTTTTTAAACTTCTCTTTAGTATTTTTATCTACTTTGACTTTATGTATTCGTAGCTAAATATTATAAAATTTGTTTAAATATGTTTTATGGGTTCGACCATAAATTGAGATGCCGTAATTGTAAAGCGAATCTGCGGTTGCTTTATACAAATTCATTAATATTGTGTATGGTATTTTCGGTGTTATTATATAAAGTTTGGCTAATATAGTTCTCAGTTCGTCGCAAATATATTCAATATGTGGGCCCCAATTAAATCTATCATCTATAATGAGTACTACATACTTGTGTTGTTTGACTTGTTCTATGTGTTTGCAGTCACGTGTCTTGGTTGTATCATGCATACAGCTATAAGTGTGGACTATTAATTTCACCTCATGAAATGTTATGTTATGACTTGAATGGATGTGAATTAATTTAGTTTTTTGAACATTTAAGTGAAGACCCATATCATAGGACCACTGATTTAATAGGCAAATTGAAAATTTTGGCATTGTCTTATAAGATTATTGAGGTCATTGACACAAGCTAAGTAATGTATCGGTCCTAACACTGATCCCTGAGCAGTTTCTTTTGTTATATTGATAGTGTCACTAATGCTATTTTGTTAGTTTTGTTTCTGCATTTTTTGTGTTCTGATTGCAGTACAGAGTTGTTGATGTCTTTAGACCATTTTAAAAATAATTTGTCTCTTTGCATACATTATTTTACAATATTTTTATTTACCCATAGTTCTACGTTTCTTTTGCTTCCTATGATTTTTGCTTAATATTTTGATCTTTCGTAACATTTTTTGAATTCATATTTTATGTATTGGTATTGTTTATTAGGGCATTCTATTAAGTTCACGATGTTCCAATTGATTTTCTTAATTTCACATATATATTTAGGCACAACCTGTATATTCTGTTGCGCGATACAAGATATAACGATCATGCGATGATCCGCTAGTACCGTACCGAGCACTGCAGCGAATAGGTCAACTCTGAGCGATCGTACAAAAATATGATCGATACCTGATTTAGTTATACACTCATGTCGTTTTTCTATTCTAGTGTAGTCGCTAATCCCTCAGGAAAGGCCCGTTCCGCTTAACATGTTGAGATATTCATTTTTAATAAAGTTTTCGTTTTTTAAATCAATATTCGTATCTCCTATCCTTAGAAAGTTTTCCAGAAGTGTGTATCTCTTAATAGTACACTGTAATTCTTGTAAATATGGATGCTTATTTTTCTGATTGTCCGGTGGTCTATACAATATGCATATTGTACATTTATCGTTGATTGGAGAGATTAGGTTACCAATTAGGCATTCAAACTGAGTGTTTGTAGTTTTGAACTCATTAAATTTATGTTTATTGTTAACGTATATAATAATACCGCCCCCTTTACGGGCTTTTCGCAACCTCATATGCATTGTATAATTGTCTATTTGATACATTGAACTAATATTTTGAGAGATACCCACTTCTGTCACCACAATGACATTGCTAATTCTTTAGCTCTATTTATACATTCTACAAGGCTGGAGTAGTTTTTAATCAATGATCGTATGTTAATATGTACACAGGTAAGTGCAGCATTAGGAATGTTTTTAAAATAAACGTTTAAATTACAGCAGCCAAATATTTCAGTAACAGTGGATGTATTAATCATAATGATTACTTCTTTAATTCTAAAATAATGTAAAAAAAATAACAAAAGTTCCGATCACAACCCGTATTCTATAGTTACCGTATATTCAAAAAAATATTTTATGTTAATACCTTTTTAATATCTTCCACGTTTTTGATGACAAATACTTTAGCTTTTTCGTCTTTTCTTACGCGAATTACTCCGTTCTTCAACCAGACGAATTTATTAATTTGTGATAATTCTTGTTTTGTTTTCCACAGCAAACTTTTATAGTATGGAGTTAGCGCTTTACGTATATATACTTTGTTTTTATATTCGTTCATAGACTTAGTAAGTTTTAGATCTTCCATTACATTTTTTTTTCCTTTGTTCGTTCAATCCACAGATTACGCTTCCCGTCTTATATTTCCACCAAAAGGAGCCCGGTCTTTCCTGCTCGCTGGTTCACGTGTCTAGCTGAAACTACCTATGTTTCAGGTATATCAAGTTTTTTGGTCATACGTTTTGTTATAGCTATAGGTTCTTCCTTTTCAGCGTATGCTATACCTTGGTTGTTTTTGTTCTAATTCATGCATTCTTTTTTTCTACAGCGCTTGGTTTAGTCTCTAAATGTATATTTAAGTTACTCAAAAGTGCGTTTTTGTTCTCCAATTCTTTGATTTTTTGCGTATATGCTTCCAGACATTCACGAAATTCATCTATTTTTTCATTGAAGAAGTCCAGTGAATTGCAAATGGTTTTCATTATTTTTAACCGTTTTCTCCACGCTTTTTAGCAATAACTTGATAGATGGTTTTCCAAACATCGTTTCCAATTCTTCGTCATTTTCCGAATCAACTTCTGGGATAATAACAGATCCCCGTTTTGCAGTCCTATTTACACAATTCTGACAGATCCAGTCAAAATTTTCCGCGAATTATAAAGTTGCTATTTGTTTATCTGTGAGGTTGGCACATTGGGGTGTTAAATGAACTATCTTTTCACATTTGTTGCAGTTTAGCTCGGGAAACTTTTTTTGTTATATTTTTATTACATTTAACATACTTAGGTAACATGAAGGTAGTAGTATAAAACAAACTATTTTAAGATTGTAACACCTCCGTTTAGCACGAGTAATTGGGAATGATGTAAAAGCGTTTCGTATTTTAATGACATATCATACAATATCATTAAAAAAAATTATACAATCATAAATATTACTTTATTGAACATACATGCATCCATTGTTTACTAGTTGTCTAAAATTTAAAACTATACCTTAACACGGATACAATTTTTCAATAATATTTGCCAATCTAAAACTTTTATATTATAATTACTATCACAACTAAAAGCAAAGCAGTATACCAATTAAAGATAAAGCCAAAATAATTAACGAAAGTTTGAGACAGTTTCTGTGTGCATGTTCACAATGGATTTCTACTACAATGTAAATCCATGTACGGAAATTTAACTATATAGTATGTGGTATATATACCACATACTATTATTAATTAAAAAACTGAACGTGGTTAAATAAATGTATGTTAATAATGTATATTATTAACGGACATTTTTATTTTAAATATATTTTACTGAAATTATTTCGAAAATTTAACAATGATATCTTTATAGTTGCTATAGATTCTTTCGACAGAGAATTTCAAGTGACGTTCAAATCAAGCAACGGAGATTGAAGTCACGTGTTAATTACTCACTATCGTCGCGCAGTAAAATTGTTTATCACTCCAAATTTTACGCGGCACAAATTACATATTACTTTTTACTTATATTTTCAATAAGTAACATTTCGTATTTAAATGGAAAACTGCAGTTGAAAATAGGTCAACGATAAATGGAGAAGAATAGCGCCTGCACAACACAAAGGAATTATAAAAGGTATACAAAGGAAGTGAATACAAACGGTAAATAAAGGAGAGTTACAAGACTTTACATTTTCATATCTCTTCAAGTGTGGATGCAATAATCAATTTCAATGAAGTACGGTTTGGTTTAGATGATTTACATATTTAAATTTAGCCTTGACTGGTACTCCTTTGTTAGGTAGCCCTGAGACCCAGCAGTGAAATTATGAAACGTCGGTTATTAATATCAAAATTAAATTATCGTTTAATTAATTTATCGTCCTCAAAAGTAACAATTAGTAGAAAAGTAAAATTATTTATCATTACAAATAAAAAGAAATAAAACTTGATTTATAACTTACAAAAATTTTATTAAAAAACTATTGTGTTATATGATGATCTAAGCATTTTCTAGGATATAAAATTTGTTTAGTGTCAAAGTATAGGTAAATATTTCAGCATTTCAGTTTGAGGACGGAGCTTAAGCGCGGTTAAATCAAGTAACGGAAATTACACCTGCACGTTAATTATTCGCTATCGACAGCGAATCGATTGTTAATAAGTCACAGGGTTGCTACATTTTTGATATTGTTTGTACTCGTGTTCACTACGAAATCTCCAAATGTTCTTCGTGATTATCAGTATAGTCGTGATGTTTGTTAATAACTAAGCCATTCAAACAGTTTTGTAGCAGAAATGAGCGTTGAGGTAGCACTTGCTTGGCCGATCATTAGAAACGAAATACCAAGCCTAATGACAAAAATGTACCCACAGAAACAAAGATAATAGAGGAAATCAGCGTATATAAACCATTTCTTTTTAATATCCTCTGTTGAATATATAAGTATTATCATTTTCTTTCAATAAAAGATATATAACTTTAAACAAAATTACAATTTGAACTAAAATACAAGGCATAGTTTTCACATGTCTATTATTCTAAATAATACAAAATATTTGCCTAAAAGTAAGCCATTAATCTAGTGAGATAAATAAAGCTTTACAGGGAGAGAAGCTGTGAAAAGAATAATTTCCGGACATCATTGGATAGACGTGGGAATATAAATTACGTAACAAAAATCCAAAATTCACGCGGAAAATGAATTGCTACCGTGAAGTAAGGCTAAACGTTAACGCGTTTATCAGAATATGCAATTTTTCTTTGTCTCTAAACATTAGAAAAAAACATTGTTTGTTGTGAATGTAATCTTTTAGGTAATGTATTTATATATTCTATTAAATATTTTCTAGTTGCTATATACCGTGCTTCTGTGGTAAACAAAGAAAATATTCCAATAATATACAGGTGTACTATTTTAGGTAGTATAGTAGTATATTTTAGTTAGTAGTGGATGTAAACGAAAACTGATGACAATTGTTTTTCTTTATATATTCTTCTACAATCTACCTATTTAAAAATTAAAATTTTGTCGAAAATACATATATAATAAAAATTTATTAAGCATTATATAACAAAAAAGATTCGTATTATATAATATAATTCTTCTTCCTCCTCCTGTCCTTTTCACTGCTATGTGGGGTCAGCATAGTATGTACTTCTCTTCCACACCCCTCTATCAGCCGTCACATCTGAATTCACATTCTTCTTACATATGTCATCTTTCACACAATCCATCCACACTTTCTTCGGTCTTCCTCTACCCTTATAACCATCCACATTCATTCTCATTACTTGTTTTGGTATATGTCTTTCATCCCTCCGCATAACATGCCCGTACCACGCTAACCTCTTGCTACTCAACTTCTCTGTCACTGGAGCAACTTTCAGACTTCCTCTAATATACTCATTCTTCATTTTATCCGTCCTCGTCACACCACACATCCATCTTAACATTCGCATCTAAGCCACATAATATAACTAAAGAGCATTATATAATAAAAAATATTCTCAACCTTGAATCAACTGTTAGTAAGAATTAGAATTATCGAAAATGTTTCCATTCGTAAAGTTTTATATAAACAAGATAATTGATAAATTAAAACTTATTATCATAGTAATCATCAGTCTATAAAGCTTTTATACACAGTATAATAACAAAGATACACATTCATTAATATGAGTGATACCATTTGTGTGATTTTATATCTGCTTTATAATCCTTTCACACTATACCACGTATAGGACGCGACCTTATTTATATACCTCCTTCGCCGAGTTATGAATTTATTATTATAAAGTCCCCAACCTGTCTTTAAAATGTCGTACCCTAATACTAATATATGCGGCATCAATTATTTATAATTAATACATATCATTTAAAGCTTAATCTTCTTACCATTTAAAATATTAAGGACAGTTTTTAATTGAGTTTTTGATTCGTAAACAAAATTTTGGACTCAAAATGTGTCGGCTGCTCTATTTGATCTTGTTTGATACTTTGTTAAGGAACTGAGTTTGTTACTAGCGAAGTTTCTATTTGTGATTGAATCAATAAATTTGCCAGACCTATTACTCCAGTGCGACCTAAGGAAATTGTTCACTATACAAATTAATTTCGTTTGGTCTAATCGTATTTTAAATGATAGAATATTTGTTGTAAATGTTTAAATACTTTATAAAATGTTATAGATATAAAACCTGTGCGTAACATGTCTATTTTTTAATTTGCGGTACAAAAAATATCATAAAAGTACACAGCTTGCTAATGTTTCCAATACTCGGACTTGAGAAACAAGTCAGAAAAGAAGAAATATTAAAACTAGATTGATTGTGAATAATAATTAAATAATATAAGTAGTGTAATAAGTTAATAAACAATGAAAATTATTATTAGATATAAATTTAAAAATAGATGGAAGGTAATACTTATCAATATATTATCTTTAAAAAATTACAATTAAATTAATAGTAAAATACAAACATAATAAGAATAGAAGTATTTTTAAAACGGAATAACAAAGAGCGGAACAAAGTTCTTGACAAATGAGATTTTTTAGAATGTTTACCAATACATGGACTTGGGACTTTTTCTCACGAAGAGAGAGTCAAGGTCGTTTATTGTTCTTGAAACTTATTAGTTTTTTCAAGATTATTCAAATACCTTTTTCTTCGTTCGTCACGTTTTCCGTGTGTCTTAAAGTTTACCTATCAAGTGATAATAATTCTGTGTGAAGTATGGATTATACTATATATACCACCACCGTTCCTACGAATTTCGAAAAGAGATTGGTAAAAAATTATTAAGAAAGGAATAATTTCAGAAGAGTCGCAGCTGCTACTGCTGAACGAGTATTATGAATACCCGCTTTTCAGCTGGGCTTTGTCCAGTTGTGGAAGTCAATAGGGTGTAATAATAAGGATTATGTTGAAACTACAGCGGTTAATTCTTTTGATAATAATTTCTAATACTAAGAAAGGTAAGGCAAGCAGCCAGAAGGGATAAAACCTCAGCTAATACTTATTATTTAATTTTAAAACTTATGTGTTGTTATTACTAACTTAGTATATTTAAGTTTATTATATCATCTGAAATCGCTGATGAGACGCAGCGAACGACACGGCATGTTTCCGTCTTCAATAATATCCTTAATATTCGAACAAAAAACTTTGCAAACCGAGCTTCAATAATTCTTGAATATAAGTACCAGTTACCCCGGAACGTATTTTTTACTCGGACCGTTAAATGGAAGTTACTTTCTCGTAAGTCTCATCGTTCATCTTTATGTGACGTAACCTTACAAAGGAGGAGTCGAAAGTGGTGATTTTTCGGAAAACATTTCCCTTTTCTATAAATTATGAAACAATGATACTTAAATTGGATATAGTAGAGACTATTAATTTTTAGATTTTGTTAAAATCTTAGTTACATACTTTAAAATTAAAGTAAATTTATGCAAATAGAAGAAGAAAGCTAGGAAAATGAGAAGAAAATTAATATATTGTTACCAAAAAAATTGTAATAAAGATATCTAAGACATTGTAAAATCGGCTACCGACATTTAAAAGCAATGCACCAGAGATCATAAAAAGGCAGTCATTTTTGCCCGAAATCAAAGTTCTTAGTTTTAATTATTAGAAAATTGATTTCTTAAATATTGTGTAGTGGTTATAATTAACTAAACGTATTTTATTATACATAATTTGGTAATCCACTATCTTACCTTGCCTTGAGTGAATTGGTTTTAATTGGCTAAGCACATAAAGCTTAAACAGACCACTGACTCTTTTAGACACCTACCTAAAATATTTGTAATTGATTTCATTAATTATTCTCTGACTTGAATAACTTTCAGACAAAGAAAGTATAATCAATATTGAAAAAGACTTTTCGACGTGACAGTATACATGTAAAAGTGATAAGCTTATTAAATGTATTTGTTTTCTCTTTTTCAGTATAAATATGTAGAATAATCCGTAAATTAAAAATATTTAGGTATATATAACTCGTCCAAGTTCATCAATTAGTATAATTTTACTTTAAATAAAAATTAAAATAGTAAAATTTACTGGAAATAAAAATGTCGTTAAAATACCTTAATGTTAATCGTTTTTTTTAAAAAATGCTTGAAAGTCATATCCGTCTTTAAAATTGTTTTATATAGGTACGTAAACATTAAGCACGCGATGTTAATTACTTAAATATTTCCATTATGACTTTACTATGAGAAGGAAATTTTCACATGTTTAGAATGGACTAAAAATTATAAATCAATCTTAAACCCCTCGTCGTTTTTTAATTTTTCACTCTGTTCATTCACACCCGCATAATCAAAACTCAAAGATAATTTAGAGCATAAGGGAATATTGTTGAATAAAGTCGGTTTATTTAATTTTGCTACAACTTTTTAATCTGAAGCACAGATAAGATTCAAACAAAAGAGTAGTGTAAATATCTTTAAAAATTTTAATAATACTTTTAGTTTTCTGCCGCACAAAAATAAACATATTGTTGTTACCTAATACAAACGTCGGAGCGGATAATAACAATCTTCGTAAGTAAATATAGTTCTCGCTTATATTTCCTTACGTAATCTCTTCAAACAGAAATCGTTTATATTTAGTATATTGCAAGTCGATTCGACTGAAGAATAATTCAGATAAAAATTTAATTTTATATAAGACAAGAAATCGAGAATATGCTATATGTACTTATGTTTTATGGGTATAATTTTTAATCTCCATCACAAAACATAATGGTTTAAGTCAAAGAATTAAATCTTATGTGTTTTTTACGCCTTTTGTTTTTTACCTTGGAATACCATTTTAACATTATCTTATTTGAATATCTTGACATTAATAATTCGAGACTGCTAAAGGTCGTAATTTGTCACTAGGTTCGCGTTATATGATAAATTCTTGCCTTTCTAACATCATCATCTACATCTTGCTATAGAAGAGACGTCTTTTGATCTACCAAAGGGAATATTCGGGGCTTTATTCAAGCAAGTCTTTATTATCTTCGAATGTAAAGTGTGTGTGTTTATTTTGGTAAGTACACTTAACTACTTACAAACTTTATTACATTTACTTACTATACAAAGTTAGTGTAAAAAAAGTTTGTAAGTGATGACTTGGACCTATAATAATGGGGGGTCAAATTCTTGTTATCCAAGTTACTTTGCAAACAGTGCACAACAAACAGGAACATAGAAATGTTTGCACATTACTTTAATCAATGTATGGTACTATAGTGGTGCTTATCAAGACGTACGAGTACCAAGAGATAGAGGGTATCTCTCTAGTCCATGGTACTGGTACTGGTACCAGTGAGTTATAAGAATATTTTCAACAAACAATACGACATATTTTATATGGAAGTAATTTTATTATTAAATAGAATTATAGAAATGATTTAAAAGAAATAAAATGTACTCTTCTCTTAAACAGCCTTCTTGGCGCGTAAATTGGTTGTTTATTTCAGTCAGCTACACCCCTGCAATGCTATTCATGAGCCAATTCAAGTCGTTCCTAAGCCACAACAAAACAAGGAAATAAAGTTGGCGTTCGACGTCGTTTTGAAGTTCCCTTCGTAATAGGATTGGGAACGATATTAATTTATTTAAAATGATGCAAAGGAAAACCTCCAATAATATCTGTATTTATCATTGAGGAATATTGAAAGATATATTTATCTTTAAACCATTGAAATAATTCAAGATAATGAAAATATGGCCAAATTCATTTAAATATAAGTTACTGTTGAATATTCGTTCTTCATATTATCTCCAATATCTCTATTACACAGCAAACTCTGGATTGGAATAACATATATAATGAATATTGTAGTGTATGTTTGTATAAATGTTTTGCTAAAGGATACTTAAAAGTATGTCTCGACAAATTTACATAAATGGCTGTAAAAGAATAATGACATTAGACATATTTTTGTTACAAGTTTTACAAAATTCAATAACACATTATTTCATTGGTATTCATCAATCTTACTAATAACATCATGTCTACAAAACATTTTTTCATTATTATTATAATAATTAATTCTAATTAAAAGATTATAATGTTTAGGAAATTAATAATTTAAAACTCCAAAAATATTAATATAAACTCAGGTGTAATATAACTGGTGGTAAGTCTCTGTTGGTGCTATACATTAATACATGCTCTTGCTTCAGAGAGGAGGAAAACTGATAGATAGGTGGGTTTATTGGTTTATTATTACTATTTAATTTACCAATATTTTATTATTTATTTACTGTGAAATCATGAAAAAACCGAATTGAATGCAATAATGAAAATGGCTCCAGTCTCTCACAATTTATTTTAATTCTTGACGACGCTTAAATAACTTAATTGAGTTCTTTTGTTTGTTTAGGCGCGCTTAAGTGTACAGTAAATAAATTAAAGGAGTTTATTAACTTGATGCTTATGGTTATAGCGTTCAAAAACCGATACCAAATTTATAATTAACAGGTTAATTCATTACGGTGGTAATGAGTGACGGTGTGCTGTACCCTGTGTAATATAATATAAAGTCACCTACCATCAATTAAACGTCTTTGCTATCACTAGTAATCTATGAAAAAAATAGAGAATAATTCGAAATAGAGGTATGGAACGTACTAGAGGTAAGTTATACCGGAAAAGATTAACTTGAAAAGTATTTCACATACTCCAAGAGCCAAATTGGCCGTGGATTCGGGTCTGCGCCCAGCCCATATGAGCTGTATAAGTCAAAATGACTAACAAGCGCAACAAATCACAAGAGTAGGGACTCTAACACTCGATAAGATATTATCAATTTTGCGGTAAAGAAAAACTACAATAAAATATAATATATAGACCATTTAATATTCAATTCCGATATATACGAAAATTTATAACTTATTTATGGAGTACACGTGTTATGCTGCAAGAAAATAGCTAGATTCAAGGATTTAATATAATTCATTCTAGGCATTGAAGTAATAAAGAATACCGGTTTACGATCAGTGGTTGCCAGGCAATAGACATCGGCCTCCAGTTAGATACGAAGTTTTTTGGATATAATTTGTCAAAATGTATTAACCCTTGTAAAAGAGAAAGCGCTAGTCATCCTCTTGTATGTTATTAATAACATGGAAAGCATGACTTGGTAGAACGTAACATGAGAACTTTCATTACCTTCTCTGATTTAAATGTAATGGCATCACTGAATAATCAGTATTTAAATAAATGTTTAATTACAAAGAAAATATTATTTAGTTAATTACTATATAATTGTAAAGCTACTTAAAACTACAGATAACCAAAAATGTTCAAAGTTCTGCCGTCATAGGATAATATTTAAGGTATTATTAGAGCAGAGATACAAATTTTTATTCGACGGTACGCAGGTATCTGATGATAAAAGATAACCTCGTCTATAATAGTGTAACGTTAGTTAAGATAATAAACAATAAACCATAACCTACTTGTCAATTTGAGACACAAGATTTAAAGTCTCTTTATCTCAATATTTATTTTGCAGGTGGTAGGTCTCCGTTGCCGAAGACCATCTAGGTAGGTACCACCTCAGCGCCTATTATTTCTGCCGCCAAATAGTAGTGTTGCAAACTATACTGTGTTCTGGTATGAAGGGTGTTGTAGCTAGTAAAATTATTTGAGTACAGAGACTTAACAAAGAAACATATCTCAAGATGACAAGCACTATGGTCTTGTATATATCATAATAGTTAGCGCCACGTTGTTATGAGCAGGCGTATTACCATGAGGTGATCCTCTCGCTACAGTACAGTTTGCACACCTGCTTGACGGCAGAAAATGTCGCTGCGGTGATATTCACCTAACAGACAGTCTACAGCAAGACAAACCTATCACCAGCAGAAAATCATATGTATCTTAAGGATATGAAAAAAATGTGCGAGGTTTTTTTATATATCGATTATCTGTCGGTACTCACGTGGATAAAAACAGTGAAACTGTATATTGTTCATTAAAACTTATAGAAAACTATAGGATAGTGAATTTTAATAATTTTATATTAACACCAGTGTAATATATTTACCTTTCATCATTTATCACGGAAGTTGAAATTTCATTAAGCTTTCTTTTTGTTCTTTATATAATTTTACCCAAGGCACAGCCAGAGGAAAATTGAACAACGTTCTCATTATTCATTGTTATACCCTATAAAAGAGCTGACCTTATAAAAGAAAAGTCGAAGGCACGGATTTTCTGTGGCAAACAATCCCTTCTATTTCCATAAATTACCATACGGTGACACTTTAAGCAGATAATGGGTAACGTATTCCTTCTTTATTCGTAATTGAGACGATAAGGTGCGGAAACCATTCCTAAGTAGAATAAATCTAAACACCTGTGGAAATTATTTATCTATTCTCTTACTTTGACATTAGCGCTGAGAAGTGTAACTTAATAGTTAATTGCAAAGAAAAGTTTGACACGCTCTTAACAAAAGCGCGTTGATTTAAATATTTACACAAACTTAGATTTCGCTAGTCGCATTTTCAATTAAAATATTGTCTCGTTACTCCAGTAATTTTACCAGATAACATATTTCCATAATGTTTAGTGGCAGAAAGCGCTTTGGCGGTATATATGTATTTAAATAGGATGTCTCCGGTAAACAGAAACGTATGCAGAGTATATTTTGTTATCAAACAAACTATAATGTAATACATATATTACGCAGATCTTTTTAATAAAAAAAGGGGAACCGAATTCATAACTTGTTTATATCTCATTTATTAAGGTATTAAATGTATGTTCATATAATGTCAATATTTACTAAGTTGGTTCTTTTTATTAAGTTATACTTAACACACAACGAATTTTAAGGATAGATAAAGAATATTTGTAAAAGCCCTTTTTTAGATATTGGCGAATACGTAAAAAAAATAGATCTCAATAAGGATATATATAATTCTGATTGAGGTGCTGAGAGGGTCTCATATTCTTAAGAGCAATAAACCGTCATTTGAAGCGCCTTTCTTGTTATCACAGGCATTGTCAATAATAAGAATGATTCAATTAATAGAAATCCTTTTTTTTAATATTCTAATAGGCTTGTGTTTTATTTATATTTATTTTATTAATACTAAACTACTTCTTTTGGAATATATACGTTATTGACACATATGACTTTTTATAAAAAAAATTAAACACAAGATTTTAAAAGCTTTGGGAAGTAGATGTAAATTTAATACTATTTTTCACAAACTATTTTCGTAAAAAGAGGTATCTTTTGTCCCTTTGACCTTCTAAGAGTTCCTGCAGCACCTATTTTGACGTCATATAAAAAATCTGTATCGAAGCTAAGGGTTGCACAGGTGGTGAATTACAGGTCCTCATACTTACACGCATGACCACCATATCGGCTGATAATGATGATAGATACTTGTACGTCCTACTACTACTACCTCAAACTAGCTAGAACAAATGTTTTATAAAAGACGTAATTATTGAAAATATTAAAAAAAATCTTATATAAATTGGCAAATTGTTTGCCGACTTGATAGTGGCTAATTTAATATAACTTGAGAACATTTAAGTCACAGAACTGTGTTGAATACGAAATTAATTGCAGCAAAAACTAGCATTTAACGTTTATTATGGCATTTTTTATTTAAGAACGAAGTTTTTAAAAAATTTCCAAGAATCTTTTTTAAAATCATAAAACCTTTATACAGGGTGAAAGGTAATAGGTGTAAAAGATCTGGAGGGGCTAAAGTATAGCTCGTATCCTACCTATCTACATAAAGAATACCCTATCCAAAAACAATGATTCTGGTGTTATTAATTTTTTAAGTATTTTCAAAAAATTCTAGATTTTATTTCTTACTTATTTCTACACAAATTTTAATGTAAAAGATATTGTTTAATCGTTGTTTTATTAAATTAAATTAATAATCAACACGTAGAGACCTTATTGTTCACAGACTAGGAATTTTCAGAAAATAAGGATGGAAACTCGTCGTGCGTCTGGTCGTTCGGTAGTGAAAAGCGAATGGGGGAATTTTATGGTATAATTCCATTGCACTATCTCCAAAAAGTATCTTATAGAATATCGCAAGATGGGCCATGGGGCGCGTATGTTTAAGATAGGCAAGCGTTTTTGTAACAAGTTCAGGTATATAAAGATTTCCACATCGATCAAATCTGCGCTGCCTGCATCCAGCAGCTTCTCGCAACTTTCACCAGATCCTTGGACCAGGTGGGGGGCCTACCAACACTGCGGTTTCTAGTACGCGGTCGCAATTCCAGGACTTTGGTGCCCTATCGGCTGTCAGTCCTTCGAGCGATGTATCCTGCTTGAAGAGTTCAAGTATATAATTCTTGAAGTAATCATAACATTTGATAAAACTAAACCTCATTAAAAATACTTTGCGAGTCGTACATACGTCTAAGTTTACATCTGACATTTATTCTGTTATTTCGTATTTTATTACTATATTTATAAATATCACAATACAATTTAAAATGTATCAAAACTATTTCTCATTCCGCTTTTATCAGTTTCGTCATCAAAAGAAAAATATTTATGAGACAAATTTAAACATTCTTTAGTGTTAAAGAAAAACATAAGTTTCAACCAAGCCGATATTATATAGCACCACGATATTTTTCATACATCAACTACTTCGAAATATATTTATACAAGCTTATTGATAAAGTATTCCCAGCACGACTAAATTGAGTGTTATCGTAGCGAGGGGTGAAACAAAAACGCCTTATGAAGAGCTAATACAAAACGCTTTACGTTCTCGCCTTACAAACGGAACTAAAAAGCGATGCTTAGAGTTTTATTCTCTTTATACCATCTATATTATTATATTAATCTAAAAAATCTAACGGTATTATATTAAGAATTTACTAGCATTTTTATTACGTGATTTTTCAGAGAGAATTTTTAATAAAGTTTATTAGAGAATACGTTAGATATTTCAGTAAATGAACCCCGGCAACCTCAGCCAATGTTTATTAATATGAAAGAGGATTAAAAATACCGAATATCGTTTTGAAAATTGTGTAAAGTTCTAGATAATTTATATAACAATGTAGATAGTAAGAAAACTAATTAAAAAAAAAAACATATCCTCCTGATATATATAAAGAATGATAATGGTTTTAAATTAATTATTATTTGCATTTATTGTTTTAATAAATAAATAATATACATATGATCTGGTTTGAACTGTGTTGCAGTTGCTCAAATTATTGGGATAACGAGATCTTACGTCTTAAGCCAGCGCCAAATTTACTTACCACGATGTAAACGTTCTGCTTGTCTCATCGCTTTGGCGAATAATATACTTAATTATTACTTAGTCTAATTAAATACAAATCAAAAATATCAAACACCAGTACGTATTCAATCTGTTCGTGAACTAACTAGCCAACGAGCTTATCTCTTGTGATTAATTATTCGTGTACGGGATGAGAGGTGAGCAGTAAATACTGTTGGCACAGATGTCTCTCACATGTGAGTATGTAATAATGTATAAGTAATACCGGAATACATTTTAACGGTACGAGGATTTAATGATTATATTAACTCTCCTGTAAATACCGAAAGAGTAATTATTGTAAGTTGTAAGATAAGTATTGTATAATAGATGCTAGTTTTTTTAATATTTATATTTAGAAACAATCACAGAGATTTTGTTTAATTACGTATATAGGTTTTTTTAGCATTAAGTGTGACGTAGAGTTTATAACGATATAAATATTTGTACAAAGACAAAGCCGACCTAAACATTTTCAGTCGAACAGAATTTTTAAAAATTGATCTGTAATGATAGACAATTAGATAGAGAGGGGATTTTATTTTGCGGAAATAAATCTAATTTAAAAGGTAGTCTCATTTAAAAAGTAGCTAGTGAAACAACAGAGATAAAAAAGACATAACTCATGTTTCAAAGCCACTGTGATGCAACGACTCAAAGCGCAATGTGGTGCAATGTATGCAATCCTAACTAGCGCTACAATGTTATGGGCATCAAGTATACGCCCTGTTCGTCTCGTCATATCGTTAAATAAAAATAAAATAAAAAAGATATTTATTATACAGGCGATATACATAACATTGCCTTTTATCGTAACAAAATAAACCAGCGTTCTTGTATAAAGAAATAACTTTGTGTTAAAATTAGCAGTAAAGGTTGTTGCGATAAGGAATTTCGATCTAAATGAACATTTACAGTGAGGCATTTTTAAACAATGAAATTTTTTTCGTAAATATATTGTAGAATCCTTCAGTGAAAAATTAATTTCAGTAAAGATTGAACGAGAGAAAATCATACTATATAAATGAGAACCTGCTTAACCACTTGAACGATATTAATGCTATTAGAAGATTTTTAAAATGTTTCTGATAAACCAATAATACAACTAAAAATATATAAGCTTGGGTAAAGTGACGATTAAGTAAAATATACTTGTCTACCAGAAAAACCTTCTGATCTGATTAAGATGAAGATCTCTGAAAGCTCGTTAGATGCAGGCATCGGATAGATTGCGCGGAAAATCGATTGGGTAAATTTGAGTTCAGCAGGCAGAAGTGATAATCATGGTACATCAATAAATGAACGGAAGTAGAAGATCGTTTTGATTATTTCAAACAATAAGGTACAAAGAAACAAAAGAAGTGCCAATAAGTTCTTAAGTAAATCAATAGTAAATTTAATTTTTTAATTTTTTTTTTTTAGTAAATCGATTGGATAAATTTGAGTTCAGCAGGCAGAAGTGATATTCATGGTACATCAATAAATGAACGGAATTATAAGATCGTTTTGATTATTTCCAACAATAAAGTACAAACAAACAAAACAAGTGCCAATAAGTTCTTAAGTAAATCAATAGTAAATTTTGATGAAAAATACCGCCCGCAAAAGTTTTAAAATACATTTAATCACTTTAATTGTGCCAATAAAACTTTTAGGAACCTTAAGTAACCACAGAGTTTTAGTGGTAAAAACATTAATTTTCTTTAGAGGGCAATAAATAAATTCGGTCGTGAAATTAATTAATTTAGTACTTTCCGTGATAAGTTACTTAGGATAAAAGTTTACTACAGATTTTTTTCTTTATTTTTGTACCAACACTTATAATACAAGCCTTATATGAATTGCTCGCTTGCATTTTGTCCACTGGTCTGAAACTTCACTGAACCATGCTTCACCTCATGGTTGAGTAAAGCCTGGATCCAAAACATTTATTCCGATTTTTGATAAAGCTGGTAGCAAATGCACTGAATAGTTAAACGTCTCTGCTCACATATGCCAAATAAATTTTGACTAACAAAACTATAACATACATAATGAATTAACAACATAATATAAATACTGCATATATAAATTAGTTACTGTTAATTAGTTTTATATAACAACTATAATATACATAATAAATTAGTTACTGTTTGTTTATTTGTAAAGAAGACAGTGTTTGCCTTATTCTAAAGATTACAGACTAATTAAAAAAATGTTGAAAGATTTAGTTAAGTATTAGCTAAGTTAATATCTA
Organism: Ornithoptera priamus; assembly: GCA_029034505.1. Taxonomy (NCBI): domain Eukaryota; kingdom Metazoa; phylum Arthropoda; class Insecta; order Lepidoptera; family Papilionidae; genus Ornithoptera; species Ornithoptera priamus. The sequence goes on from JARDWD010000380.1 coordinate 324,545, forward strand.
TGACCAGATATCTATATATATAAACCAGAAATATCCATGAGCTTTATACATGTGCTGTTTTTAATTTTAGCTCAAATGTATGAAATGAAAAAGATTATTTTCGTAGCAATTATTGCATTTTGCGTATTTATTTAAATTTCATTAAAATCAAATACTACAATACCGCTTACGTAGCCTTACATTATACAATGTAGTGTTTTGTGGTCTAAACTGCTTAAAAGCTTAGTGAATGGAGTCGGTTTCAATTTATATTTCATGCGAACACCAAATGTTTGCTATATTTTGTATTATAAAAAACACAAAATTATAATAATATGTGTATATCTTCGATTAACATTCGCACAAAGTTGTGTTGTTATTCTAAGTAAAAGTTGTATGTCACGGCTATTGTGTCTACAGTGTCACAAAAAAAAAAAACAAACACAAAAGTATCTTCAAAACTCTCTGTTCTGTAATGTGTAACGCTTGTTAGTAATATTTTTACTTAGCTCAGCTAATACTGGGCTCACGGACCCTGGTCCATAGTCTACTTAGAAAACTCTAGTTCTTTAATTAGTTACGTAACACAACGGCTGACCGCTAGCACACCGCACGATCTCATTGGTAATCTCTGGTTTGATTCTCGGACCCCACATGGTGAGATATGAGTTCTTCATATTGGCAATTTGCTATCATAACAGTTTTATTGTATTATCATAACTCGCTGTTAATACATGAGAACCAAAGTATTCTAAGCATTTTTTACTATTCTCGGTCTCATTATCACTCAACATCTGAATTTGAAGTCAAGTATTGGACACTTGTGATTGTTTTTATACTAAAGAATAAAGATTGAGGTTAAGTTATTTTTGTCAAAAGTAGTCGAGAAACATAAAATATATTTTATTTGAAATTGTTATAAATTTTAACTGTTTCATGTATTATTTGTGTCGTATGCAAATTTGATAATGCTAATCATATTATTATACTTAATACGTATTTTCACTATAAGATTAATTTAGCAACTTTTAATATGTCATAAATAGCAAATATCAGTATTGTCGAAAATCAGTATCATGGAAATTGAAACTCAAAAAATTGATTTTTATTGATACAGATAGAGGCGAATTTACTTAAAGCTTAAACATGCATATTCGGCATTAATCAAATGAACATTGTTTCGTTGACGCGAATTTTTTTATAACAAAATGTATACTATCAGCTACGTCCTGGAACGTGGCGTGTGAACGAACCTGGCTACGTTATGGAATCATACTGTGAAGGGTAAAACGCAATCAATGGAAATAAAATCATGAAAACGGGTAATTGTATCCCCGCTTCCAAACAATCAGGAAAATTTTAGTAATTGTTTGTTGTAAAATTTAATTAAATACCGGTCACGAGATCGCTTGTACCCAAAAAAAAGTTACAGTAAAATATTTAGCAACGTGTAAGTCGTTGATTATAACATTACTATGACACTTAATTGGCGCAATAACAATGTTGTGTTTTCAAACGATTTCATGATTTTAAACATACTTATGACATGCGCAAATATTATAACGAACAAAGTAAAACTCTGATTTTTCTTTAATGACGGTCGCTCTTAATAAACGAAGTTGGAAGACAGATTTTTTTATCTAAAGAACTAAAGCACTGGTGATGGCTGGTGGCAAGATCTCTGCTGTCGGAGACCGTATAGGTGGGTACCACCGCAGCGTCTCTCCAAACAGTAGTGTGCAAACATTACTATGTTTCGGATTGAAGGGCGCTGTAGCTAGTATAGTTACTGGGGTAACGAGACTTAACATCTTATGTATTAGGCGACAAGCACAATATAGTGCAGCATATATTCTGACTAGCGCTACATTGTTAGGGGCAGGCACGTACCATCAGGATCATTCTGCTCGTCTCATAGCTTAATTGAATTAAAAAAAGACCATTAGTAAGTTTTAAACAAAACATTAATTATTTTCAGTTGGTTTTTACGTTAAAAATCTTTAACGTAATTCTGATATTTTGTTCCGAGTCTATATAGAATAATATTTTCACAGAAAACATTCATAACAAATCTTAAATATATACTCGAATGTGAAGCCAGCCATGACACGTGGGAGTAAATATTTTTAGATGTCACATTGCACAGCGACGTGAGCTTGTGTGGGTGGTAAATACAAATTGCCACGACTGTCGTATAAATTGTATAAATGATAGTGATGAAAAGGTTTTTTTTTCAGAATAAGAGATAGAGTACAAGATTCAAAAATAACTTTAATGCGGCAAAATTGTAAAAGCTACTGCGTTTTATTTGTAGTCGCTTTCAATGGTATTCTATAGATTATTTTTGTGTTATTAAAAGAGGTAGACTGTATTTGTTTTAATTTGAAAACAATTATTATTATCAAATAATTACCAAAAAATAGGACTGTTGTAAAATATCTAAAGAATCGCTAGGAGAAGCTCTAGACTTTAGCCGACTTAAAGGTTTACATTGCCATATCATGTTTCTCCTAAAACACCCTCATTTAAAACTCTCAACTTTGATTTTATTTGATGTAATAAACACCGAGCATGTAAAAGTTTAATTATAATATTCTCACCGCTTTGAAAGTCGTATCAAAAACCGTGACTGTAAAAAAACCCCAGATACAACGAAGTTTGTAACTATTCTAAGTCAAAATTGCCTAGTTAAGTAGTGGACCATTAACAAAGCACATCCCAATCAAATAAAGCTGAAAATCATGATAAATATGACTAAATCTGATGCGTTGTTGATGTATTATATAAAATCTTCTTACGGCCTGTGTTTACAACCAACAGAAATAGAAGTTTTAATAATTATTTATAAAACCTTTTTCTTTTGACAAACGTACCTGAAACACATTTATTATTAAAGATCGTGCAACAGTAACTGTTAAAAAAATTACGTATCATCGCGGCGCGGTAAAATTTTGCGTTCCCATGAATTTAGGAATTTCCGTTGTAATTTATACTCGAGAGACTTTGCTAATGTCTGAAAAATGTTCCCTTCCCTTTGGTTTACTCCGTAAATTGTGACCTGAAATTTATTTTAACACTTTTACACTTCTCTAAACCTTTTCCTTTTAAAATAAAAGTGTAGCTTAAATTCAGTTTTCTTTATGCGAACAATAAAAATATATAGTTTATACATTTTTATTTTATTCGTTTTGGCCGATTATTTTCTAGACAATTATAATAAAGCAACAAGTTCTGAGTTGTAGGCTGTTTAGTTTACGTTCCACGTCGGCTTTCGCCACCTAGCCCCACGTTAATTGTCCTTATCCTCGCGATCGGGGAGCATTTGTTTAAAACTGTAGCAGTTAATTATAAAAACTATGATAAATTATATTTATTGACTATGGGAATGTGTGAAATAAAACACGCAAAGATTTAATGTACGCGAATTATTTGAAAAATTTCTTTGACAACGTTGACCATACATCCATAACAATCAATTTACGTCCCCACTGTGGGGCACAGGCCTATCCTCATATAACACTGAGGTAACTGATCACATGACCGCGTCAGTCATCGCCGACTACTTCTTAATTCGTACTTTTCTTCTCAATCCACATTACAGGCAAATATGAGTTGTGAATACTAAGAAGGTCCTAACGATTGATTCTTTCATCCAGCAAAACAGATTCAAAATGTAAAAACAAATTTAGTAAAAACTGCTTTATCTCATTTTCCGCAGTAAATAAAATATTATTTTATTATATTTCGCCAAACTAGAGAGTTTAAAGAATAAGTATATTACCCCTCACATGCCAATGAAATAAAAAATATTTTGAGTTTTTGATATATGAGAACATCATAATCATAATTTTAAAACTAAAATACTCAAAAAAAACTATTTGTGTGTCAAAGTCAAAGTCGTTTCTATTAAACTATATAAAACAACAAAAAAAAAACGTTATTTGACTTGCAATAGTCGTGTGTATTAAATATATTTGTGTATATATTATATTCCCCCTCTTTTTCGCCACACCACCACCACCTTATCGCCATTATTATTTATTATAAATATATATATATTTAACATTGCTTTATTTATTTATATTATTTTTGAATTTTTTACTACTTTTCTTTTCATTAATTCATCTCTTCGGATTCTCTGCTAAGACTCCACGTAATATCACCGCTGCTGCATTAACCTTGCTGCAGGAGATGCTCAATCCTGAGATCCGGAGACCTGTTCAAATTTATGTCGTAATGCCATTTAATTTTTTTTTATTCTTTTTTAGTATTAGTTTATGTGAGTGTTGAATTAACTTGTCGTTCTTTCTTTTCTTTCTTGAGAATAGAAAACTTTTACCTAAAACTACTTACCTTTATTAATAATCAAAATACGACAAATCATTATCATCTTTAAGAGCTACAAAGATCGGTGTAATGATTTTTTTATCTAAATATACGCTTCTAAATATTATTTTCTTGTCGAAAAAAAGGAACATTACCGTTAGATTAAATCTTTTACATGTTTATTTTCTTTTCTATTCTTGGTACATAGATGGGACTTAATGCCTAGCTGGCATTCTCTACCAGTGTACCCTGGGAGACAAAAATATAAATAAAATACCATGATGTTAAATTATTTACCTATGATATTGTAAAAATTATTTAATATTTTTTTGTAGCTATTCTTTTTAATTCCATTTTGGGTTACTGAAGATTGACGATCGTCAACCGGCTCCGATCTCTGCGGTATCGGCCCGGGCAAAACCTTTACTGTTGACACAACGCCCGCAGGCCCCGTTGCACGCATCCCCACCCTCCAACCCTCAGTTGCTAACAGGTCTTTACCGCCTAGCAACTTTGTCGAACTTGATGCCCGGGGCGCAGGCGATATAGCGGCCCTTACGAAGTACATTAGACGCTTCACATTAAAAGACATATTTAGCTAGACGGAAAAGCTTCGTGCCGCGAAAGGCCAAAAGGAAAGGCTTCTAGTATACAAGCACTACGATCTGATAGCCGCTCTCGAGGTGGATGTCTAATGAACGGATCGGAGGACGGGCCCAGGCCCTCCTCCGATGACCTCGTTGTCATTGACGCCATCCGACCCACACCGTGCGCATCTTAAATTCATATGTATATTTATATATATATATTTAATTATACCCTCCTTATCTCTCCCCCTGTACCACTATCCATCCCTACAACCCTTCCGCATCCAATATTTTCTCACCTTTCTACACCTCCCCTTTTTACATATTACTTTACCCATATATATATATACATATATTTAATTTTTTTTATGTGTTGGTTTCAGATTTGTGTTTTCGTGTTTAGTTTTTGTATTCATTTAGTTTTGGTTTAATTTTAATTTTATTTTCAGTTTCTTTTCTTCTTTTTTTTATAATTTTAGAGGGCCTTGAGACCAATGAAGCCGCTATGGTTGTCAATAAAACTGCGACACAAACATCACAGTAAAAAAAAATAATTCGATTTTATTTCTTTTTCTGTAACATAGGAATAATTATTTTCTATAATATTCTCCTACATATATATATGGCGTATTTTATTTAAGTTTTACTATGTATTTCTAATACAAAGTAACATTACAATAAAGAAAAAATCTGAAGAGAAATTCTTTAAATGAATTCCATTATGTGTTTTTATGAAACAGTACTGTTTATATAAAAGGCCGTAGTTCGTGTAAATGGTGATATAAATAAACACAACAAGTATTTTGCGAATACTGTTCGGACCCTTGTCAAAATACAAATATAACCCACAACGTCACGATAACTTTTTATTATCTCTATAAACGTAAACATAAGCTTCTTAAATAGAATTATTTTAACGGTTAAAATGTTGTACATGAACCATTCACTCCTTTGTGGAAAATAATCCCCGCGGAGATGGGTGAGGATATTCCCACCGCTTCTCCAGCCTGGACGTGTCGTAGAGGACGATTAAGGAAACCGTTCCTAAAAAACGTAGTAGCTTTTCCTTTACAAACATACTGCGTTCGCCAATCTGCATAAGAAACCTGAGGATTACGGCAACTATTTGAACCAATTGTGAACGCTACCTATGGACATAAATAAGCCTGATTATGATATAAAATTAAAAGTTAGAGTTTCATTTACTCTGGTTCCTAATAACTTTTATTATTTCATTGTTTAATGCAGTTACACATTTAGAGTAAGTTAATAATGAAGCAACTCGACAACCTATGTAATTCATCTTATTCGTAATCAGTAGTGTTATATCAAATTTTTAAATGTAGTACTATAACAATAAAATATTACGTACAATATTTACACCTTAATTAATTTTCCCCCACGCCTTAAAAAATAAGTTAACGAGTTCAGTTAGTTTAAACACTTCCAACCGGAACACAGTAATATTTGCATTCTACTGTTTAGCGGTAGGAATACTAAGTATTAGCTGGAGACCATACAGAGATCCAAAAATAGACCTAGCACTCGAGAAGAATTATAAAAATGCATGTTATTTATTTATGAATATACCTAATTATTATTTGAGCATTTTCATATAAATACGAAATAAGCTTCATAAAATTTTAGTATATAAGCAACTTATTTTACCTACACTCATACGTTATACTTTTACAATACACTGAAGAAAACATTAAAAAATATTACACAGCCTCTCAAACTTGTGTTTACAATTTATATCGCAAATCTGTGTTATGTACAATTTAATTAATTTGGAAACAATATTATTTGACACAAAACCCAATTACAAGTCATAAAGGATCAGAGGCGGAAAGCAAAGGTGATCAAGGAGCAACAATTTAATTAGAGATTGGTTGTTCAATTATATATACTACGGATTAAGGGGTTCAAACAAATCTAATGGATGTTTACATTTCAGAATGACATCAGAAGAAAAACCTTCAGATATCAATTAGATTCAAGTAAAATTTTGTACAAAACTTATTATGTAAATCTGTTATATATTTTTCGTAGTTCAATGAACAAGCCATTTGAAACTTGTAGTTTTGCTTTATTTTATTTATTATGTCCACCAAATGTTAAAAGCTCTATTAGAACTAAAAATTTTATTATTCTTCTCCATGTATTTAAGCTGAACTAAACAGACATTATTTATTACATCTAGATATTTTCTTCGTCTAGTAGATTTGAATTTTGTCATGACTTTTACATAATTAAAACACAAAATAATTAAATATTTATTTTGTGTTATAGATTCACATACTAAATGTGAAACAAAAATTTTCGTGAATTTTTTCGGAACACTGTCTCCAATTTATACCAATATTATAAAAATAAATTTCTTAGACAAAAATAAAAAAAGTCTCGACTTAGGCATTATACATTCTATACACATTTCTCGTGAATGCAAAAATTAACAACATTATGATATTAAGTATACACGATAGTGGTATGACTCTTTATTGTAGTGTTTAGTTAAAGGAATATGTTAAATATACAATTCCTGGCTCCTAAAATCCCCAATTTTAGAATGGTACTTGCTTTTACTGTGCGAATATAATACTTACAGGCATATGTTAGAACAGGTAAAGCCCAGATAAGTCAGGTAGATTAGGCGAGAATCATTGCGCAGAACATTTACTGAAAGCCATTACCTGGGATCGAATTCCTGATAAGACGCCTGATGTTAGGTATTTGCGAGATTACTCGGAAGAGAATATATGTACCAATTGCAAAGTTCAAACTCTCAATAATATTAGTTTACGACTATACTGATGCAATCTTTATTACAGTAGATACGTATCCTTCTTGATATTTTTAATGCACGTTTTAATTATCTTCTTTTAATTATCCTTGACGTAGTGCTTCTTGTCTTGAAACAAAGAGATCGAGATATACTTCCAGAGTTTTTTCGAATCCGCTTAGCTAAATAAATATTTGGAGGTGAATTTAAATCAGTCGCTATAACACTATCACAGTCCTGTCTATCGTCATCATATGAGAACAAAAAGTATTCTGGGTAGAGCATCCGTAACCATCCGCAGAATCCATTGTCTCTTAACACTGTGTGAAATTTAAGAATGTGTTACAGATTCAAAAATTAAATAAAATATATTACCCACAATACTGTTATTGTTCTTTATCATAGTAAAGTTTTCTTCTAATCAAACTTTTAATTCAACGCGTTACTTCTCCACAAAGGTAATGCCGAAAAAGACGTACTAGTATATATAAGCACGGAAAAGGAATACAAAAGAATAATATTTACAAAATGTTATTTATAACAGATTACATTAATCAAAAGTACCCGTCTATAACAATGTGGAGCAAGTAAGGACGGACGTTTTGAGACACTGGATATGTTTCTAAATATGATAGATCTTATTTTCTTAACACCTTCAACCACTTTTAAATCGGAAAAGAGGAATATTTGCACACAATTTTTAGCAGCAGAAATAGTCGCTGTGTAATGACAGACGGTCCTCAGTAATGGATGAAACACCAGTAGTTAAATATTTCAGAAATTTATAACGCAATAATTCCAAAATTTTTTGCTCGATTGGATTATTAAATTAGAACATTTGGTTTATAGGAGTGATAGCGACGCGTATGCCAATAAATCAAAAAGTTCCCGATTTGTAATAGGTATTAAGGCTTGTCTTTTCAACACGAATTCCTTCCGAGAGATGCTCAAACATTTGTTATTTAATACCCGTAATGTTATATACGAAAATATTTATAAAATTTGTAACGATTAATAATATTAACAATACGAATTAACTTTTGCAGCAATACAGAATTTCTAAACAGAATATATTAATTGTATAAACCTTTTCACTTAATTTATCTTTTAAGATATTACATATTAATGAATTACCGTACACCGTAATATTTTTCATTTAGCAATCATTTACAGGAAGCTTACAAAATCGTTGAGCCCGCGAGGGAAAAATTTAAATTGCTTTTCCCTGTAAAATTATAACCTTTTTCGATCAGATTGCTACCTTTTTAATAATTCATAATTGATTTCGCTTGAATAGAATAACATGAAAACGTGTATATAATACCTAAAAGAAAATGTTCACAATTTGAGGTATTAAAATTTCTATCGCTATATAATATTTTTTTATTTATTTTTTTTCGGGGGCGGAAGGACATCTCTTGGGGATACTTCAGCTTCATTAATCAAAACTGTCTTACTCTAAAGTCTAGTAGTATAATTTTTGCAATCTTTACATACTGGTCATGAATTGAATGAATAATACATAACTTCAGATAAGAAGATGTAAAATTTACAAAGTTAGAACTTTCATAAGAAAATACTAGACCAAAGACATTTCCTACGTATAATGACACCCGCCCAAACTATTTAAAACTTGTCATGCATAAGTCGGTCAAAACGAATGTTGTTAGAGTTTTATATCTTTCATTATGTTACGTATTTGCTACAACTTAACTATAGTAAATATTTCTCAGACGATGTAAATCACAGAAAACAAAACTTAAACCAAATACGTCGAGGCCTTACAGAAGTTCAAATTCTATTTGCATTATTCCAATGACGCTTTGTATAATTTCGCACAAAAGAAAACTTGAACCCGTTATGAAGAAAGTTCCAATTGAATTTTGAAGATTTTCCATCGCGATTTATCAATTGTGAATTTGTCCATGTTATTACACCTTTTTTTTCTGTTGTCGGGGGAGTATTTTCATAAAATACCCCATGTCTATTTTCAATTGTTCAAACACCATCGATGATCTTCTCTGATTCGTTAAGTGGTGCTACGGAATCCAGCGGTTTGCATTTTGACATAGTACATCCCAAAATAGAACAAAGGCCTAGCAAGAACCCCATCCTTTCTACCTGATGGCAATTACGAGACTATTTCACATTTACTATCCTCCTCGTGCTCGTTTATTAATTAAGTAATTATTTTTCGTGGGGAAATCCTGTTTTGCATCCCCTTCTGCTGTGGAGGCAACAGAGGAGTTATGCCCGACTCTTACCGGCTAAAAACCCCCACGATGTACCTCTCAACACTATTAGCCGAAACCACGAGAATGCTTTCAGATACAATCGTGTATGTAATTACATCTACCTTGCATGTAATTAAATCTTTTTACCGAAGGATTGATAGAACACAAAAAAGTATATTCCTTTAGTTTTCAACTACCAAAATAGCTTTTTCTATTTGTACAATAAAAGTACTGTTATTAGTATGCTTTATAAAAAATTACTTGTAACAAGTTTTCAAACAACTCAACAGATGGCGCTATCATGAACAATAGATTACAATAGCGCAAATCCTCATAAGGATCATACATCTTTAAGTACTTTGCCTTCGGTCAAGTGATCATTACGGAGTATACTATTGTATCCATTAACTGGATCTCTCTGGATCTCTGTAATGCCAAGACTTTGGTCAGTGTCATTACGGAGTATACAATTGTATGCAGCATCAACTCAATCTTTGTAATATTGTTATACTTAATAACTTATTCTGTACTGTGAATCGCTCTATCGTTATCTATATAGGGCCCATATTGCTGCGTGCGTTGTTATTTACTAAAGGCCCGCACCCTACTTGGAGACTCTTGCAAACTATATTTTATAAAAAAAATAGGCTGAATCGGTAGCTAATACTTTGTTTTTAAACACAGCTTACTTTGATTTTTAGCGACATTTAATTGGTCTACGATACGGATAGTGAGGAAATAAACATAGAGTAATGTTAAAATGATTGTTGTAATAATATACACGATAACTAAATGTTTTATAGTAGTAGGAATTACTTTTTAAGTTTTTTTCAACGCAAATTTTATTATTATCGCTATATACATCGTACATTACATACATCTTGAATACTAATTTAACGTCATTTAAAGTTATGTTAGTCTTAACAAATAGAAGGTAAGAGGTTGAATAATTTACATTTCAAATCCCATTATAAGTAATGTTTTAAACTGTTTCACATATATTATATTTTTCCCTACTATATCTCTATTTTTATACAAAGAATGTAATTACAAAATCGGTTTATTTGTAACACGGAAGTTATTAATCTTGTTACAATAAGTATACATTAATACCGACAGAAAATGTTTATTTGTAAGTAATCTGCTAAATTCAATTAAACGAATTCGGTAAATCATGAATTAGGTAATCCAATAAACCTCGGCCATATTCATTGTATCTCTTTTGAAGTCTTATGTAAAATTAATGTGTGAAATTTCAACTCAGTCCTGAACAGGATGTGCGTAATGAAATGCAACCGCAAAAATTCGGTCGGGGAAAAAGGAAGAGTAAAGTAGGAAGCGGTAAAGGATTTTGTGAATGATGAATTATTTCCAGAACCACAAATATATAGATGAGAAACGTTTTATCTTAAAGTGTATTTGTATGCTGAAATTAAATAAAAACGTAGTTGGCAATCCAAAGACAAGTAATTGATGATCTACTTAATTAATTTTTCTATATCATACAAATATGAACTAAGTAATCTATTTAATGGTATCTACGAACTAACTTTCTAGAAACAATGAAGGTGAATCAATGGAGGTATTAAATTATAATATTAATAATAATAATAAGCATTTATTCGTCTAAAAAAAAACTTAATTCTATGTATATAAGATTAAAACACAACAAAAATAAATACATTAGACAAAAAGAACTCAGTACATTGGCTCTGGTGCTAAATCCTGGTATTCTGCCCTGGCCTGACGTTATTGAAACACATGTACACTTAATTGTATAAATGCTTGATTAATTAAGTTACGGAAACAATCTGATGACAAATAGCGAACACATACGAATCAACCAGAACTGTTTCTGTCGAGTGATTGCTGTATCAGAACCCATCAGCGACAGTTGCGCTTAAAGGTGAACCGAGATACGATACGATACGGCGGATGTGGTAAGTCGTTCCAACATTTTGATACAGCAAATTTGAAACTACCTCAGGTTTGCTCCAAGGTGTGTTTTAGTGTAGGAAGAGGACGAATGTGCGGTCTTAGTCTAGCCCTGGCGAAGTCTGCGGACCAACTAAGCTTATTATAAAGATATGATGGCATTTTAAATTTTGTCAGTGAGTATAAAAAGCATGCCAGCTTCACAGTTCTCACGTTCTCTATTTTAAGCACATTTTTTTTAATCATGTAAGGTAATACGTGGTGTCGTATTGAGTAACAGTAGCGCCGCATACACGAGTTCTGAACACGCTGTATCGCCGCAGAGGTCTTCTTATATAGACATAAATCTTACTTTCCTCGAAATCTCTTCCTCTATAGCGTAATCTGAATGAGGACACAGTTTTATACTACTTTATACAACGCAGTTAGAATACTTATCGGTCTAAGATCATTCATACTTTCTATCTTGAACTTCTTAGCGATGGGTGTAATCGATGAACATTTCCATTGCTCGGGGAAAATACTTCTGATAATGATTTGTTGATAATTGCGAATATCGCGGTCAACGAAAAAGAAAGTGTTAGGCTTAACATGAACATAGATATTCCATCGCAGCCTTTTTGGTTAGTTCGTGTTGACTCAATAATGCGCGTAATAGTTCGAGGAGACACTTCCATAAATGTAAACACTGACTTTGAATATCTCTCATTTTTAATATATGTTTTTGACTGTCACACGCCGTATGAGAAATACTATTAATAAAAGAATTATTTAATTTATCTGGATTTGCGAAGTCCCGAGGTTAAATTGTCACAAGAACTAGTTTTTAAATGGTTGTTTAGCCTTTTCTATGTCCCAGAGCCTTTTTTGTTGTTGGTATTGAATATGTGTTTAAAAGAAGCGCGCTTTTCATTAAGGTCTGCGGCATTGTAATAATTGCGCAGATATCGATAATATTGATAGGATGACTCACTCTTTAGCTTTTTTGCATCCTGACATGCTTTATCCCGCAACACTAGCAGAGATTTCATAGTGTCAGTTAACTAAGATGTACGAGGTTCTTTGTATGTCCTCGTGTGCATGGGAGTAAATGTATCAATTAAGTCTAACAGTAGGTAGTTAAATGTAGTCACCATATCATTAATATTACCACATTGGAGAACTAGTTCTCATGGTGTATATTGTGCAGCATTTTTAATAGCATCTGCGTTTTGATTAAGCTGTCTATAAGACATGTCTGGAAAGAAATGGTGGCCAGGGCAACGCACCATAGTAACGTCCCTCAGTCATGAGATTACAACAAAGAAGAAGTCTATAAGAGATTGTTCTAGGGCTCATTTTCGTGGTTTCTAGCGTAAAATTGGCCACAACCAAACCGTGATCACTGAGATCATCGTTATGAATAACGTTTACTGAGTGAGGATTTAATTATGAATTTACAAACATTAAGTCAAGAAAAGTTTCAGTAGAAGCTGTGATCCGTGTAGGTATTTGCTTTAGTAATTATCTACAAGCTATTTAAAGCAAGACGGTGTGTTTACAATCTTATTAGGATTCATGCAATTTATATTAAAATCACCTAATAAGCTTATGCTATCGCATTGAGGTATAAATATCGCCAATAATTCGTTTAACAAGTCATGTGTAACTGTTCAGTTTTGAGAAGGAGGCCAATAAACGACACCTAATACTAGCCTATTGTGCTTGAACTTGACTTCCAGCCACATTTGCTCAAGAACACCAACAGGGTGACTTACTGTAATACCTGAACGTACATAAGCTCCCACACCACCACCGCGCGATAAACGTGAAGCATGAATTAAATTATAGCTCGGTATGTGGTAAGACTGAACGTTGGCATGTGGCCAGATTTCGTTTAGACATAAAATATTAAGGTTATTTGCTCTAAAACATTCTAGGAGTTCAGCCCATCCTGTATTAATTGATGCTATATTTAGCAATCCCATTGTAAGGTAATAAATATTAAATATAGAGCTATAGTTTGACAGCAGAACAGACTTGACGACGACATCATTCTTGATTTCTTCCTCAATAATTTCTGTAAGGTAGACTAAATATATAACTACGTAATATTAAGTTAAAGTTTTAATTTTTTTTTCGTATGTTTTAACGATTGTACTATAATATTATATTTTGAACAGCATGCTGCAATTTGTTTATAGTTTTGCTATGCTATACATGCATGTTGTTTCTATATTCAACTATATTTTTCGTTAATAACAGAAACCCTAAGATCTTGTATCATGATTTTCGAATAATTAGTTTTAACAATCAATTATTGACATAGCCATGCTACACATGATTCTTATATTTTATTGTTCAGAGTTTAATTTAAATGCTTAGTATGTAGGTAAAGAACTTCAAATTTTCCACTATATAACTCTTTAAAAAAATTAACTACATAAAATATTTTCACATTGTTAAATTATCCTCAAACAACGGATTATTTATTCTCAAAAGGAAATTTTCGGTAAACGACCTTCGTAATAGATGAGCGTACGAAAAATATAAACATTTCTCTCAAAAGGTTTTTTATAGCTAGCTTTAAACGTTGTTCCGTCTGAAACCAATACTCTTTAATTTTATATAACAAACGTTTACTCTGAAACATGAATATTCTATTGATTATTTCAGTAGTCTGGAATTATTATTATTATTATAGTGGTTTCTTTTGTTTTCATCACAAACGGGGTGGTGCGAGAACCATTATTTTCGAAACCTCGAGTAAATTTTCGAGTTTTCGTTAGTCTGGTAGCAATTGGCTCACAGAAAACGAATTTTTTTTAACACCAAAATTTAAAATATTAATTAAAATTGTGAATTATCCAAGTGAAACCGACGGTATTAAAGCTTTATGGGTGTATAACACGGCCTTACGAGATAATTTTCCAACCACCCATGTTTTTACCTACCTACGGGTCATGTCGCGGGACAACAACTGCGTAGTAGGCTTTGTTCAATCTATGCATACTATATTGACCATTTAAAATCTATGAAATTGAGAAAATACATGTAGTATGTCCATAGTACGGTAATAAAACATCGGCTGGAGTTAATCCCAACAATTCCTCTGGGTATGCAACCTAACGTACTAATGGATAAAAAGTTAAGAGATGCAACATCCCTCCCCAAGGTTAACGGACAGAAGAAATGTACTTTATTTATATCATATTTATTATACACATAAACTAAACACGTATTAGTTCAGCTAATTCCTATTTCGTCTGTTTCTGTCAACAGAAACAAAACATAATTAACAGAGAGCGTATACTAAGCCGTCATCATTACGCTGTAACCACGACAGTTTACAAACACAAAGTGCGCGATATTAATAGAATAAATACGCACTAATACGCTTATATTCACTACAACGTAATAATTGTTGATTGATATATTCTCCCAATTTATTAAGCATTTAAATTAAATTTATCGCTGTGATCAAACAGAGCTTGCTTACCATTTACTTTGTTACATGGTGTATTTAAATATTTACTTAACGTATGGCACAGTTAAGTAAACCTATACGATTTCTTTAATCCATCCTAATGCGTACTTAATTCTAAAAGGGGCATGTTACTTTGTGATTCAATTATTAGGATATAGGAAGGCAGAATTTGATACTAAGTACGAATAGTCTGTATGTAAAGTAAAAGTCAGTAAATCAAACTTTTCAACAAGGGATCATCCAATTTGCATTGTCACAATAAATTAAAAATCAATCTGTCGACTTTACACTTATTACCTTAAAAGAATAATTTAAAATAACAGCCGGTGAGATATCCTGGGGCAATGAGAAAATTACAAAAGTCAATTGTCGGAGACACGCCTCGGTAAAGACTGTACAAAAAATATTTACAATTTACTTCGAAGCTCACAGCCAGCTCGATGATCCCTTTATTTTTTGTTAAACAAAAATTCATAAACGGGTCGTAACAGACAACATCATGTTTATCTTAAGGTTTATCCTTCAAATCGTTGTAACATCTATGTTTTTGTTGATCTCTTAACATTTCTTTTTTTTACTTTAGCGTTATATTGTAACAATACATAAATCTCTTAAAGTAATTAATAATGTTAAAAAAATAAAAGAAGTTACTTAAATAATGAATCTTACGTACGTAGAGTACGTCGTTAAGTACGATACTTTCTTCATTGCGAAATAGCAAATGTAAATCTAACGAGTACGTAAAGCGGTTGGCAGCTTTAAGTATACTTTTTATTTCTACTCCGACGTACTTTAAGGTATACGTATCAAATAAAACTAGAGGCACCTAGAAATTGTTGCTTTAAAACAAAGAAATTTAAAAAAATACTCTGCTTTTTTGACTTCTAGTTTTATAAATTTTAAGTACAAACACGTTGACATTATAAACGCATCAGTATGGTTTTAGTAATATAAAATTTTAGTAATATTAATTCAACTTCGACTTAATTTCACATATATTCAAAAACTTTTTAAACGTATTTCAGACTACGGTTTTACGGATTCAATAACAAATATGATATAATATTAAATATGTATGAAGTGAAATATAGACACAAACGTAACGAATTAGTGAAGAATGTTTTATATATAAATAATGTTTTCAAAACAACAAATCTTTGTGATAACTGCAGGTTTTGAAGAGGTAGACACTTGGCTTAAACGTTTCTTTCTCGGCATACTTTAAGGGAAGTGCTTCTTTGTTTTATCTAAAAGTTGTATAAAGCTTAAGGTTACTTTAAAACTATGAAATGCATTAGTCTTACACCTCGAAGTCTTGACTATATTTAATACATCATTTTCTTTTACTAATAGATTTGTTATCTGAAAATTAAATCTTCATAAAATAACAATCTTTCAATCAGACTTTAAGACTGATGTTGGATACACTTCACATTTTCGTCAAACTCAAAGCCAGAGGATCCAGAATCCACCAGATAACAAAGCTAAAAAACTTTTGTCACTTCCGTGACTACTGTGATAAAGCTTTTACATAATTCAAAACTGCTTATATTATACTGATTACATGAGATTTTTAATATTAATTTAAGGTAGTAAAAAATACTTATTATCAGAATATATTATTTATTCTTTGCTATGATTATCGCAATAACATATACAATTTAAAAATCTAAGTTTTATAAAGTGTAAATAAACGTAATAATTTTTTTAACTAGTAACCAACCAATAGCTAACGTAGAAAAGTAAGTTTCGTATTGTCTTAGCTTTTATTAAAATAAAGTGAAGTATATGGAATAAACACAATAACTTTTCAGTATCATATGTGAACAGCATTTTGAAAACATAAATCTGCAAGGCGAATGTTGGGATTTGTGTTTAGAAATTGCAAGGATTTAAAAACAAAAACTAAAAAATATTTGTTCATTATATTCGTATTGCTCTGTAGTATGAACCCCAAACTATCAGGTTCATACAGACCGTATCGAGTCTATACAAAGACGAACCACTTATTTCTATTTTGATAGACCAAATAAAAGAGTTCCGTATTCTGACCGACTTAGACTTCTTAACTTAATGAAGTTATGCGATAGGCGCACATTACAGGACATGTTATTTTTATACAAGCTATTAAACAATTTATCGGATAATTCTGATCTGCTTAGTAGTTTTTCTTTTGATGTTGCAACTCGCTTGCCAAGCCACCCAAGATCCATCTTCACTCACAGAATGTATAAACCAAATTTGGGTCATCATTCCTTAGTTCCGAGGTTGTGCAGACTGCTGCAATATTTCATAAACAAAGATAGCTCCATTGATATATTTCAAGACAAATTACCAATGTTCAAATCCAAAATCATCCGGGTATTGAATCCTAGTAGAGACGCAGACGTCTAATATTTTGTTTTGCCATATCATAGACATGATAATATAACCACTTTTTTTTGCTAACGTTGTCAAATATATAGTTCTTACAAAACTAATTTAATTTAGAGGTTAACTTAATATATTTTTTCCTATTCTCTAGATAAAATTGCTGTGTAGTTTTGTAATTTGTTTTTATATAGTTAGTGTTTATGCACAGATACTTAACGCATGATGTGTTTATCTAGGTCATGAAGCCAATTATGTAATTATGTTATATTATGCCTTACTAAATAAACAAAAACAGCATTTGATATACCATTACAGTCGATTTTTGAAGCTCACTACAATAGTTAACAATTGTTGAGGAAACTATAGGAAAATCTATACAGATATGTTCACAGTCAATTCTTTTTGATAGATGAGACGCAAATTCTGACTATACTTAATAAAATTGTAAACTTATATTAATCATAAAATTAGAAGTATTTAAAATATTTCCATGTAATAGTAAGCGAATACAGCTGAGTAATATTTTCTGCTTTCGCTTTGAATTGCAAAGTTCTTTCAACGCTTGTTTGCAAAGAAAAGTAACGTAATCAGTTTTCAAGTTTTATAACTTCCTCTTTTACCGTTCGCCTTTCAATATAAATAGAATATGTTTCAAAATAATATTGCATCGATATTTAAGAAATACCAGTATCAATATTTGCCTACAATTAAAATTGGAGAGAAACGTTTAAAATTTACTGGTTGTGTGTTGTGTGCTCCAGAATATTGACGATGGGTATATAAACCATATTGATAGTGTTCAAATTTTTTATTCAACCTGTAATCGTGTCGCTTACAATTGAAGAATGCACCAGAATCCTCAGAATGCTGGAAACAGGCCGGAGTTAGCGCGATGCAGCCAAGACTGTCGGTGTGTCGCTGTCAACAGTACAAAGAGTTCTTCGACGTTACGAGGAAACTAGCTTTAACCTACGTAGACCAGGAACAGGCAGAACTAGGTATACCACAGAAGAGAAGGAGAGAGTGAGACAGAGAGAAGAACACCATGCTTCGTAGTCGCTTTCTCACAAGAACTGAACTTACAAATAAGTTTCGACCACAGAACAAGTAACACTAGCACATGGACAGTAAGACAACGACTTGCTGAAGCTAACTTAAATCCATTTAGACCTGCAAATGGCCCTAACCTGGTGATCGTATTTCAAGATTAAGATATGTCCAGAACCATTTAAATTGGACTATTGAAGATTGGTTGAAAGTTACGTTCTCCGACAAATCAAAATTTATGCTATTATTATATATATATTATATATATGGAAGACACAGAGTGTATAGAAGACTAGGGGAAAGATTCAGGTAAGCATGTATAAAAGTAGCCTACTGTAGTGGCTCTGTACTTGTGTAGGCCGGAATCTGAGAGTCGCACAAACTGGTGTTCATATAAAACGGCTCGTTAACTTGCGCATGTGCACGAAATCCTTAATGAACACGTTGGGTCATTTATGGTCATTTTGGATGAGGATGTTTTTTTTATGTATGACAATGCCCGATCGAAAGTTTTATTGTTAATGACTACCTACAAGACATGAACATTACTCGTATGGAGTGGCCAGCACGCTGCCCGGATATCAACCCGATCGAGCATCCATGGGACGAGCTAGAGAGATGCGTAAAACAACGAAACCCTCCCTCAATCGCTCTTCGTGAACTCGAAATTGGTCTCACAGGCGGATGGGGGATTATTTACCAAAATCGTATAAGAAACTTGGTGTACAGCACGCCAAATCGCATAAACCCAGTAATGGAAGCAGGAGGACGCAATACAAAGTATTGAAATTCAAGAAAATCATATTGTTGTACAAAAATGTTATGTTTCCTATTTTAATTTAATGGCGAGATCAACACTTATTTTCTCTTTATGTAATTTTTAATAAATAAAATGTAGTGACTTATAAATTTTATTACTTTCATTTAAAGGGTATATTGTCTATTAAAAACCGTTTATTTTGTTAAGCTAGTATTCTTAGTTTCTAAGGTTTATAAGTTTCTTTAGGTGCCCTCATTCATTGCTCTCCAATATATATCTAAAAAATACACGTTTCTTTTTCAGTCTGTCTCCCAATATATTATAGAATTTTCCCTTTAATTTATCTATAGTTAGCCAACTTTAAATAACAATATCACAATTACTTAAAAACTAAAAGTTAATTTTGCGTTATCTCCGCAAGGATGGTCACGTTTGGTGTGGTGATAAACATATCTTTTTCCGAGAACTTTTAAGTTTTTCAATAAGCTCCATCCTGCTAAAATTATCGTGATTTCGAGGTGGACATGAAAAGAAAATTAATTTATTAAACTACCATTTCGAGTTTTAACAGCTGTATTCAAAATGAATCTGTGGAAATTATAAAGTTTGTTTGTAACAGTAATACAACCTGTATTTAATGTTAAAAACTTGAATAAGAAGATGTCAAGTTGTGACTTAAATTTGGCGTTAGATGATAATATACGTTATCTATATACATATATGTTTATATGTATATATTTATATATAATAAAAACGGGGTTCGTTTGTACACAAATCTCGTGATTACTATTGAACATATCGACATGGTCAATTGACTCGGAATATTTTGTAAATGGTTTTAAACTATTTTTTTTTTTAATTTCATAGACTTTATGATTTTATTTCTACTTCACCTTTATAAATAATCTCATTTCGTATTATTTATGCGGTTGCAATTGAAAGTCATTTAGAGTTGCGGTTGCTCTCAAGGAATATTTCAGACGAAATTCAAGTCTAATTTTATATTACGGCCAACACAGACGGCGGGGAACAGTTAGCAAATATATATATATTAGAACATTTTAATTTAGTTTAATTAAGCACCCGTAATAAGTCTCCAGTCTATTATTTAGTCGCAGACCATTAATGTACAAGCATTATTATTTTACTATTTGAAAAAAATCGTAGCTTTTGTGATCCTTTTTTGTCAGAAACTACCAAAAAAAGTTTAAGCACTGAAAAGCTTTGCAAAGAACTCCTTCATTTAAACACCTGCAAGGCGCCTTCAATAACTACGTAAAAAGGAACTCATCTCCTCTTTAAAATCATTATCAAAACCGATCATAGAATGAGTATTTATTCTAAAATAGATTGTACTCGTACAAGCTAAAAGATATCATTTGGACACACCCGTCCGCGTTGTGAAGGCAAATATGCTGCATCTAATGTTACTGACGTTTCTTAGCCATTAATGATGGAGTAATATTATTTCTCTACATCATGGGAACTTATCATTTAAAGTTTATTATTTGAATACAACGATTTGATAACATTTTATAGTAATATTTTTATGCAGTTGCCTGTTTACATAAAGGGTTAACAGCTGCACTATAAACTTGTCGGTTGCACGACAGTCCTGTAACTATTTATTAACCAGTTTGTGTTTACATACATAGAACGTATTGTACACGCGCATAGTATGAAACATTAATTCATAGCTCGTGTTACTCAAAGTAGTCGTGTTCAACCAGATTAATACATATATATTGATATCATATGTACACTGTGCGTTCTAAAACCACTTACATTTTAATGATTTAATTATATAGGCTAACCACACACTACACTACAGGAAAAGTTACAATCACGCTTAAAGATATTTTTGAAGCTTTTCGTAATTAAAATATACAAAGCTTTGTACAACGTTATCTAAAAATGAATAAGTTTTTGAACTGTACGAGTTTGCAATAAAAACTTACCTTTACTATTTTTCAACATTCACATAACATTTCTAAAATAAATATGTGCTAAACATTGGACCAAATATTTCTTAATATAAGTGAAGATCTGTGGTAAAAGTATCTACGTATATAATATACTATACAATAAGTAATCTTGAGCTTTAAATCCCCTTTGTTGGGTCTAAAAAGGTTTTCAAACACGGAAAGAAATCTAAAATACATTTCTATGTGGAGTAGCTTTAGAAAGCTATTATTACGGAGAAGTCAATAAGATTTCAGCTTTTAAAAATAAACCAAAATATATAATTTAAAAAAATACACAAATTATACGATCAGTAAACTATGTTTTTAATAATAATACAAGTATGATAATTTATAATTAAAACATACAAACCGTAAAAACTGTTTGCAAATATATTCATCTACCAATTACAAATACGAGTACATAATGCTCTATTATATACAAAATCTTTATTAATTCGTATTGGCTTTTGTTTCCTTTTCAATTAACCAATGACCTGCATTGATATAGATTGTTTAACGATAGCAGAAAAAAAATTCCGGGTCAAATGTATACTGATTCGTTTGCTATTATAATGGAGAGGGAATGGAATAAAACCGTAATGTTTTTAAATTTACATAAAGAGAGATAAATTATACGTAAGTTATTACGGATACTTTATCCGTTGCAACGTTTAAGCTCATAACTAAAGTAAACTCGGTGTAAAAATAGACGGTATTTCAAAACGGATTTCAAAAACGTAGATTTGCATTTCTATTGAAACGGGAGCACTATCAGAATGTTTACATTTTGCTCCGCAAGTTTATTTAGCCTGTCTGTGAACACCTATATATCAACACTTGAACACCATTTTTTAATTTAGTCAACTTCTTTCATCGCTGTGATTACATATGACAAAAAATTATTCCAGTTATTGTCCATCTATACAAAATATCTAACCACACAACCAACTTTTCAATAATCATTGCATATCACTTCAATAGACTATATAGTTGAAAATATTAAAAGCAAGCATTAATTCTAAACAATATAATTGCACATCAATGATATACCTTACCTAACTAAACCTACTAATGTAACCTTATTAATTAAGCGTTGCTTTAAATTACTTTATACTTGATGCGTATTTTGCGTAAATTAATAATTAAATACTCAATGAATTTAATTCAATTTATCAAAATCATTACCATTTCAGCTTATTGATGATTTCTGCTAAATAAAGTTTTCTCTAATCTATATCCAGCACGACCGGACCAGCGCGCGTTGATTCACTTTGAACTATAAATAAGTAAGTACATTACGTTGTTACGGAAAAATTTAATTCGAAATGTTTGTAGCAAGTAATTTATAACTTTATATTTAAAAACGAAACGATAAAAGTAATCCCTTTTCGTCAACAAAATATAAGATATTATCTATGAATGAACACAGCCCTTTGTTTCAATAATAGAATATTTAACACAAACAATGACAGTTATTATAAATACAGAGCAAGTATATTTATAATGAAGAACGTGTCTTCTTTATTATCCCATTATATGAATTTAAATATGGCAGTCGATTTCTCTTTCAGGAATCACAAAAAAAACGAATCCTCTTTTATTTGTGTTAAAAAAATATGTGTATGGCGTGATATAAAAAGGACAATCAGTGTTTGGCTTTATTTTAATCTATAAGCTATTTTCTAGATAAGTAATATAATGGCAACAATAAACCGTGCGACCTGCTTCTCTAAAGGCCATTGGGTGTCGGTGCTTTGTAAAATTGTCACGTCCAATGTAAAATTGAGCGTTTAAATATGTTTTAGGAATGAAGACAGAAAGCAGGAAAGTTATACTTTCTACCTTGAAGTGAAAGTTAAAATTAAAGCAAACATTAAACGTTATTTTAACTTAAAAAATAAAATAGAACAAACACAAAATCTTGTGTTAGTTGGATATAGCGAGCCAGAAAACCTTTGGTTTAGTTTTATTCAGTTTATGTGTTCAGATATTATATAACAACTTTTATTTTAAATCTTTTGATATACATGGGTCTATGTTATAATTTTAGCCGGCAGTATAGGTTATTAATATGAAGAGAAGTTCACAAAATTGAACGCAACGTAAAATATATCTGGAAAGTGACAAGAGAGTAATTACAAAATTAATTAATACGAAGTAGTATTAAAAGTTATTAAATCCGATTTTTAGACGTCCTGTATTATTATATAAAATAGCAAACAGACAATTTAAGAATTTTATATAACTTAATATTAACGAAACAAAATCAATGCCGGCGAACTTGTACAACTGGGTTAATTATCTAAACTAAGAATTGTTTTAATCTGTTCAGACATTTGCTGGATAACAGAAATAACAGTAACAATGTAAGGACTAACTATATAACATTTTTTTAATGACTTAATTCGTTGGGTTCTTATCACAGCTGGTATCCCACCTGTATTGGAGCCCCTTGAACTCGCGCGCGACGCTGAAAAGAGATAACTCTAATTCTTTTAAGAGGGGGGCCGGCTCTTGTGTGGAATGCTACTTGCGTCGATACACTTGCTCCGTTCCACGTCCGGGGTACTTTGAGTATTACTGGTGCAGCCGCAAACCACCCGGAGAATCTCAAGCAGAGCAAGTATGAATGCCCTAGTAGGGATTTCATGTTTGAACCGTTTGGAGTGGAAACATTAGAGTCTTGGGGTTTGGGTGCGCTTAAACTTTGTAGAGATTAATCAAAATAACTAACTGAAGCCACACGAGACCCCAGAGCCGGCAATTACTTGGCACAAAGAATAAGTCTAGCCATCCAGCGCGGCAATGCCATTAGTAAAACATAAAATTAGGTAGGAATATTCCTTTTACCGAGTATAAGTCAACTAAGAACAGTTTTTTTTTCACAATTCCATCCCTAAAGGAAGTTGCGGCAGTGTTACAGCCAGCACAGTGGCAAGATAACAGTTAGTATTGTATAAAGTATCATCTAAGTAACTTCATACTATACAAAATGCGGGTAGCAATAATGATAAGACGCAATAAAATTTCTAACATTAAGTTGTGTGTATCCATTAACTAAACCAATCAATTATACCGCTGAAATTTTGAAATGTTTGCCCATACACCGGATGATTTTATTTAAGCTCTGAATAATTTGATAGCAGGTCACGGCCGATAGCTACGGGGGACTTTATTTGCGGAAATATTGAATCTGCTGAAATAATAGATGCGCTCGTTGCGAAGCTTCACTGCCTTTTAAAATAGTCTTATTATAGAGCTATACAATTAATAATTTGACCTAAGTCTTATTATGGAGCGATGCAAATAATAATTTGACCTACATTTACAACGACAACTCTCCGATAAATTGTAAAAATGGTTGTATAGCAAAATATTTGGGTGTATATCATTACCATAATATCTACATAGAAATCATCTGTAGAAAATAGTTATAACACTCATTATGTTGTGTTTTTATTAATAATACTTATTCGATTCTGCTTCACTCTGACTTTCTTCTACGCTAAGTTTAATTACAATTAACTCTTACAATGTTTATTTGAGAATTTGAACTGTACCGCAAAAACCGCTTATTTTTATTTATCCATTAACATACCATCGGTGGTATGCTAACTGCTATTGATGGTGGTATAAAATACGCGGTACCATATTCATAAAGAGATGTTTTCGCGATGCAATACAGCTAGATGGAAATATGTAGTTTTTACAATATTTCTTCTTAAAAAACCTTGTACAAATCCTTATTCACGTTATGTAGACCGCAAATAGAATACTTAATGTTTTGTCAGCAGTGGCAGTTTAATGTAGCATTTATGTTATAAACAAAAAGTGCGTTTTGTTATTTTATCTATCATAGTAAATAAATGCCGGATATAATATGCCAACGGATTTCAAGCCAGTAAAGGATGACGTTGTAGATTATCTTGACACTTCTCATTTAACTTCATTGTCCCTTTGACATTCTATTATTATTCAAAAGTTACTCAACTCTTTGATGTCTGATCTTAAGACGAAGGAATACTCTAGAAATGGGCCACATCTTTTGTTTTATTGTGAAAAGTTGAAATACTTTTTATTCAAATAAGAACTGCTTTGAAATATAACAGAGATATGTTTTTGGAAAAAAAATTAGAGTTGCGTAATTTTAAAATATTTACATAAAGTTCATAATCGGGATATAATGAAATGAAAGAATTAAGCGTCGTTTCCATTTCTTGTATGTAATAGATATATTTTAGGCATTTTTGTGTCCAACTCTACGAGTGTATCTTAATTTCTTAATTTTACTCATTAAATATTCTTTAATCCTTCAACAAACTTTAGTTTTTAATAAATAGCTGTGGTTAAAATGTATTTGATACAGTAGTTGCCTCTCAGCAGTACCTATAGAGGTATGAAAAAATTCTCAAATTGCTCAAGCAAAAGTTAAAGAATTTTTATCAGTAACTCTAATGTTAAAAATCATATCATTTTAATAGAAAAAGAAAAGGTAGAGAGAGTCCGAGTTAAATTGATATTATTTGGGAGACGTAAAAAATATTCTTTGAAATAAAACAAATATATAGGTTACAATAGGTACATATTTTGCTTCAAGGCTAAAACTTTGTGGCATTATATTCAACGCTAGTCTCTTTTTATTGGAGTTGTGGGTAAAACACATGTGATCGCATAAATTTCGTGTATACAGAAATTCCCAGGTTTTTGTTTTGCTTTACAATCCCAGATAAAATTATTATAATACACGTGCAAAAAAGTCGTTGTCACCTTATTTTCGTTATCAAATAGCCAATTTAATGTATCGTTAATTCTCGTTGTTCATGATCGGTCTTAATGTTCAGGGAAAATAATTTACACATCACAAACTATTCGTCGGCTTTTGTGTCTCTTTTCATCATCATCATTTCAATCGATGGACGTCCACTGCTGTACTGGTCTGGCTTCTTGTAATGTATTCCACAAAACACAGTCTTGCCGGTCTTTTTTATATAATATAATTTTAAACACACATCGAAAGTTTTTCTTTATCATTATATAAATTAATTCTATTATTTGTCAATGTTAATTTAACAGATTAATTCAATATTTAATAGCAAATAGTAAAAATGTATTAAATAGGCTATAATTTACCTAAAATGTATTATAACTAAAAGGCAGACGTAATCAGATAACCAATGCAATCTACTCAATCATGAACGAATCTATTCAGTCATAAATGTATCTATTCATTAATAAATGCTCAATACTATGAAAATTTATGGAAACAAATCTGTGTTTAAACAGTTTTTAAACATTTTTCGAAAACATTAAAGATTGCTACATCTTTTTAAATATTTTTTAATGATAGAAGAAATATTAATGTACATACATATTATGGGTACAAAAAGATAAAACTGGGAATTGTCTCCAATAATCATAATAATAACATTTATTTATTTCAAGCTTATCTCCATTGTTGGTCAAATATCTTTAACGATTAAGGTAATTACACGGTCATTTTCAGAGAAAGGTGTTTAAAAAATTGTTAGTGCTTGTGACCTACAAGTTTCGCTATTGTTCTCCCACTTTCATGTAATACGATTAAAACTCATGGTTGACTCAAGTCATAGTTGCATGAGACCCGCTTCTATTTGATTGAAGTAATTAATTTTTTAATATACAGATTGACATTATTTCCAAGTCGTGTCTACACATTTTTGTAGCTTTTATACCTTTTTATAATCATGAAAATCTCAAGTGCAGTGTTTTCAGTA
The DNA here is from genome assembly GCA_029034505.1 of Ornithoptera priamus. Lineage (NCBI taxonomy): Eukaryota > Metazoa > Arthropoda > Insecta > Lepidoptera > Papilionidae > Ornithoptera > Ornithoptera priamus. The sequence goes on from JARDWD010000380.1 coordinate 351,751, forward strand.
CAGTGTATTCATAATACAAGGTATACAAAAAAAATAATACACATTTTAAATCCAAAACAAATAAACATTGCTCTCATTATTAAGAAAGTATTATCTGATAAAAATAACTCTGAATTACGAATACAAGAGTTTCCGCCACCAAGTTTAATAAATATTTCTTCACCACCATCACCACCATAACAGCCAATTTACGTCCCCCTCGTTGGGGCACAGGCCTACTCTCAATATGAGCGTGATTTGCCATATACAAATGGACGAAATACAAACGGTGAAACATTGTGAGGAAACCTGCACATGAATAAGAATTTATTCTCGATATTTCTTATTCCCTAAATATTCTTTAATAATTAAGTTCAAATTAAAGATGAAAATAAATGTGGTCTGATTTCCAAATTCTATATCCGCAATTAATGTAAAAAGGTCAACTTTTATTGACAGAATGATAGACATTACCATATTTTTTTTGAAACATTATTCAGTAGAAAGCGGTAACGTAAAATTTGCATAAATGATAAGCTTAATATGTACATAATCTATAACTGGTCTGGCCATAAATACTGTTACTTAAAAACTATTCTTTTTTTTAACTTTTTAATTAATTTGAATTTGGAACAAGCATATTATTTTATAAACTTCTTTAGATTTTGCGCCATTTCACATATTATTTCGTGTTTATTATCAATTTACAATATGGAATGGAGTGTTAAAGAAAATAGGATTGCAGTGATTGCCTTAACTTCAAATTATGGTCAGTTTTAAAGGACATGGCTTGCTCTAAACCCCACGGCGACATTGACACTCTTAAAAAATCTTTGGAGCAAGCAGTGGCAAAATTTCCCCTGGAAACAGTGCGTAAATCCGTGGATTCGTGGTCAAATCGATTAAAGGTCTGTATAAAAGCCAAAGATGACCATTTCGGAATATTATTTTTATTTTTTGATGAGACTAATAAACATGTAGGTATACATTTTAATAATATTACATTACTTCATTAAATAAAATGCATTATTATCATTTGTAACAGAATTTTTGGCTTCACTGGGACATCTTTAAAATTAGACAATTTTATATCAGGAGTACATAAGTTATTTACAAAGCAATGTTTTTAATTTAGTAAATATAATAAAAATTATTGGACATCGTAATTAAAAAAAAATCGATTTAAAAATTTTGTCTATAAACAGACAGCAAGAATTGTTTTAAAACTCTAATTTCCGATACCTTTCCATCTACAATCTCAACTTTTATACTGTCTATAGTACATGCGTTGCCTTTTTTTGCTCACTTTTTTGGTCACTTTATATAATTTGCCAATAGAAGGTATTACGGCAAGATATAACGCAAGACAGATCCAGCAGTGCACGTCTATCAGGATACAGACAAGCGCAGTTCAACCTTAAGAATGGATAAAGTTAAAAAAAAATCTAATAAACGCAACTTAAAAGCATTTAAGAGACAATTTTAAAACGAATGAAGTTTTACAATGCTTCTTTTTTTAAAAGATTCTATCATTTATCTATTTAAACATATAGTATATAAATACAAACATAAATTCATCGCCACAGTGTACAGTTTTATGACTAATATAAATTGAAAATTAAGCAATTTTAAACGAGGTGGTTAAAACCCTTGTTAAGAAATGTTTACTTACAATAATACTTTTACTATTACAGTATGCTAAGAAGTCATAAGAACTTAAATCGCCAAATGTTTAAATGTTATCTACAAACCAAGCTGAGAAGATTTTATCGTGGAGCAACTGTAACGGTGATTCCGTGCCTTCGTTTACACTTACAGTTTGATAACATCACAGTTGATTTAGGTCAGTCGCTAAATCTCGTCGTATTAAAAGATAATCTACGCGAAAAGTTTATACAGTTTTAACTTTATGCACTCTCCATTTATTATATACTTATGACTAATTCTAATTCTTCACTTTTATATTCATCAATCACAAAACAATAATTCAATAGGAATTGAAAACTATTATCCTTGTTAAATAGGTGAATACCACGGTTGCACTCGTAGCCTAATACATAAATTGTTGAATCTCGTTACCACAGTAATTTCACTATCTACAGAGTGCTTAAAATCGAAACACAGTAGTATATGCACATTACTTTTAGTGCTATAAATAGACGCTGTAGTGGTACCTAGACGGTCCACTGCAACAGAGACCTACCACCACCTTAACATTGATACAACGTTTGTTTATAAAGATCTGTATTGTGGTACACGCCTCAATACATGTAATACATATACCGTGTAACAAAATAAAGTACAAAAAATATTTTTATTTGCAATTGCCATTATGCAGGCAATACATTAGTGCGAGGCAGGTCGGGTCGCGATAAAATCAGTGGACGACGGTTGTGAATCGATTTTACCGACAGTTGCTTTCATCGAGTCCATTATTCAGCATATAACCATGATAATATCAATAATGTAAATACATATTTACTATTTTAAACTATGTCTAATTTTAACACAATTAGAATTCCTAGTTTCTTACATCATTTCAACTTCCGGTTATAATTTTATATAAGATACAGACATAATAATATAACTATTTGATTTCGTAATGACTACTAACACACTTTTCTCTATAAACAGTTATAAAATAAAAGAGAAGTTGTAGAGGTTACCTCTTTTTTAATTGTATTTTTATTATATGCTTACAAAGCACCAGTAAATGATTAAATTTATTTACTTAAAGTTCTGTGTGTAAAGGTTCCCGTACAACAACTCACGGGACCCAAGCCAACCTCACCTGCTCGTAGTGCACTCTGCCAATCAAGAAATGAGACTGGCCCCAACCAACTCGCAATGGGCCAGCGTGGTGGGAAATTGCCCAGATCCCTCCATATGAATCCCTACCCGATCGATGCGGGAATCTTTGGGAGAGGCCTATGTCCAGCAGTGGACGTCTATTGGCTGATGATAAAAATTCTGTGCAGTTTAAACAACCACGAAAAAAACAACAAGAGAAATAGGTCGATTTGATGCCACTTTCTCTTACAGACATTTCGAGTAGTGATGACAAAAAAAAATATCAAAAATACAATACTATAAATAGGAAATTAGTATATAATACAAACAAAATGAAAAGTTTTTAATCAATACTTTCAGTATTGGACAATTTCTTTCAGTATAGTAGTTGAATGATTAGATCCGCAGAAGTTGACTTCGTGTAATGCTCGACTAGTACAGGAATGTGATAAAGAAGACACGTGTTTTCGCTTAGAGACTTGATCTTTATTGTTATAAAAAACAATGAAAATATAGATAATCTTTGTAAAAAGATAACGATAATAATCAAATAGATTCATATCCATAAGTAATTTAAAGGACATTTCATGTTTACGGGTTGTGGTTGGAAAAAGAGAGTTAAAAAGGAAATTTCCTAATCTAATTTTAATAACCGTATTATGACTGGGTTGATATACTGACTGGGTTCATACGTTATAGTCGTCAACTACGGCACCCAATATTTTTTTAATATATTAACAGACCCGTAGTTAAATTTGTCATTATCAATTTATTTATTATATATAAATGAAAACTTCTTTCTTTTCCAACAGATACAAATCATCAGCTTGGTTTATCGCGTATAACGATGAGACTATATATTTACGACGTTTCTTAACCACAACACAAATTTTATTACCTAGAGACAAGATAATACGTTTCAAAACCCCTGTGCTACACCAAAGATAAGTCTTTGATGATTGAGACTATCAAAAAAGGAAGGCAGCCAAAAAATTGCAGAGTTGTTATTTGAAGAGTGACGTGACAAGTGAAGGCACTGGGCGAATATCATCTTATGACTCAAGGCAAGGAGCATAATATACATGTATTGTTTTATTTGTACACTATAAATATCCTAACTATTTATGCTTAGTTGCATAAAAAAGTCGCACCAATTCAACCTACGTGAAGTTGTTGTTTTATCAATATCAACTATAAACTTTCTAGCGTTATTCAAGTTAAAATTTTGATTAGAATATAAAACAGTTTTCATGTCACAATCACAAAGCGTATCCGGGACAGCGAAGCGCTTTCCTGAGAATTAATTAACTACAGTCCTCCGCACCGCGAAGCTTCTTTCACATCGAATAATGAAATTAATGTGCGCTTTCTAAGTTCTTATAAAAATTTATTCACTTTCACACTTCATTACTAGTTTTTTTTTTAAATTAAGTTATATGCTTATAAACCTCTCGGGTACTTTTTATAGGTTTTTTCATAACGGCTCGCATTGAACTTTATCTATGATAGTCTTATCCTAGATAGAAGATAATTCGCGCATACCTAGCTTCAACGATCGATCGGACAAAGAAATATTCAGGTAAGAATACAGCCAAACCTTGTTACAATAATTTATGGTTTTATATTTGGGGTTATTGTTTTTATGTCATAAATTTATTAAACACTTGAAATTAATTTAACACGTGATATTCATCGCCGTAAAGTTGGAAAACATAATTAAAGAAGCAATAACAAATATTTTTATACGGATGGAAATAAGAATATATATACTCGCAATCATAACCATCGGTGATTACGTCGCAATTAGAATAAACGGACGATTATATTATATTTATATATTATATTTCCTTTGTAGAGTAAATAATAAAAAGGGCGTAGTGAGTGACCTTTAAAGAACTGTTCTTTCCAATAAAAACTCCTGACCTTCACCCAGTTCGGGTATGAATTCAGTTCTATAATGGCTAACTCAATATATTCAATTTTAATATTATTTAAGAGCTTTACCTACGTTATTATGGATTTAAAAAGTAAAGAGTATTCTTTATATTGATTGAAATTTTCATGAAAATTGTCACGAACACTAAGGGCGACCGGAAATAGCGCGAGTCGTTGAGAATCAATTAAATTCGACTCTATTCATCGCCAAGGTCTTTTCTTTGCTAAATTATATTTAGATTACTGCTTTTTTAACAATATCATTCTACTTGCGTCTTAATTACAGTTTTTAATAGAATTTCTATGAATAAGGTAAATGTTGTTACGACAATAGCTTTTTTTATTCCATGAAACAACGGGAAGAGCGTGACGTTCACCTGATGGTAAGTGACACTAGTTAGGATGTTATACATCACAACATTGTGCTCGTCGTCTTGAGACATAAGATGCCAAGTCATGTTACACCAGTAATTTCATCAGCTACACCGCTCTTAAAACCGGAACACAGTTCACGTATTACTGTTTGGCGGCGGAATTAGCGATTGTACCTATCCCGATAGTCCCCGGCAACAGAAATCTACCACCAGCTATCAATAAAAAGGTTAGAAATGTTTGAATGTTTTCTCCACTCATTTAAACTCAAATCAATATTACAATTGATGTGATAGTCTGTACAAATCATATTCCAGTAACGTCGTTGTATAGTTATTATTCTATAGCCACTGAGGAAGCCGGTAAACAAGAGAGTTGACAGCAATATCCTCTAGAACAACGACGTACTGCGCTAACAAGGTCTCCATGCGCAATACTCAACCGACTATGAAGCCTTCACTGTATTCTGTATATGTATTATATATCACATAATTAATATTAACGAAAATTTATTTACAAACATTTCAATTACTTTGCTTAAACATTTACATCATTTCAACAAATATGTAAAAAAAATTGTGTAATTTTAAAAAGGGACCTGATATTTGCATTATTTGTTGAAGTAATCAACTCTTGAGATGTACAACATGATCAAAAAACCGGGAATGCTATAAGTTTTCCATAAGAACATAAGGAAGGAGAACAAGATCGTATAGGTTAGAAAAAACAGTTTATAGAACTCTCTTAAACCAAATAGAAAGACAAGCTCTGGGCTTCATTGCATCAATTTCCCATTCATTTCTGCAACAGCTCGTCCTATTTATCTTGTTTTCAACTATGTTAAAACGACATTACGTACATTTACATAGAATAACTGGTTTACCTCACTATCACAATATTCTCATTTATTAAACTTTATTAAATCAACGAACTCTTTAAAACATTTCTCAATGTATGTTATTTAATTACTCACCACAATATACATTTTCAACTTACATAACTAAAAAGTGCCATAGTTACATAACTAAAACCTGCACCTTACAAAAGTTTTAACATCTTTGATAAATATAATAAGCTTTAAGCTCTACGTCCAATGCACTAACGGTCGGTATAGACAAAAGCTAAAGGATAAGTCTGTCAAAGGTACGAAAATAGAACTAGAGAGAGAGAGATAACTGTCTGGACTATATATAGCTACGAACATGTATACAACACATACATACATACACATACTTGATAAAGTTATTATTAATATTTTTAAAGTTTAATCTCATAAATACTAGAGATGAATGTAAGTAGCAAACAATACCTAGATTTTGTCGGAATAAAAGGTTCCTGAGTAATACTTAGTGTTCGTTCTACTGATAAAAGAAAAGTGAAACAAGAATTACTTTATTCTTAGTGTAGATGGAATATTAAACTGGACTGTATTCACATTTTCTATTAAGGCTACGTTTTAATATACAGAAGTATCTCCTATTACAAAGTTAATATTAGTCGACAATAAAGTGAGGAAAAAAACTAAAACAAGTTACGAGTGTTTAACGAGTAAATGTCGTCATATGTTGGACTATAGTAAATTATTATATAAAGGTATTTGTTGTTGTATATAAAAGATGAAGTTATGTCTCCTGTGTCATGGAGTCTTTTTATACTAGATACAGAGATGAATATATGTCGAATTAGCATGAAAAATATGTTAAAATAACTATAAATGTTGAAGCAAGCAGCTAACTATGCTCTTATATTTGACTGAAATAACACAGCAATAATGATTAATAATTGAGTTTAAAAAACATTATTATCATCAAAACTCTATTTTAGTGGTATTGTGTAAACGAACTAGAGATCTCATATATAACTCCGTCATATCATCACTTGACATGAAAAATTAGATAAAAAAAACTTTAGTTCCTTATAATATGAATTTTTATGGAAAAACCTTAATCACTTTGAACAATAAATGCTGTAAAAAGTTGATTATTTGCTTTGCTTTATAATTACATACTTTATTTACTTCTTTTAGGAGTAACTGTCGCAAAGTGTTAAGTAACGACAAGCATTAGTCTGTTACTAAAGGAGTTGGCACTTAGTGAAGGCGAACATTTGACATCTACAGAGAGACCATTAATAAACAAGTCATTTGTTATATCTACTCGTATATATAACTTATACTTTATAAGATATTTAACAACTTTTAACTATTTTAATTATAACTCCTCTATTTAACTGTAGAATTTCAATGCACTACTATAACTAACCACTAAATACGTGATGTAGACGTTCACCTACTAGTAAGATATGTAGTTCACATGGTGATATTGACTGTTACCTACAAAGCACCACTTGTCTAAGAAAAGTGGGTAGGTACAAAAGATCCAACAAGATCGAAATGTTGCCAGAAGTATAACTTCGACTCCACGACCCCACAAGATAAAATAAGTAAAACAAAAAGGGCAAAAGTATCAACAAATATAAATTGATTCTTTGTAAAAATATATACATAAGAAACTAGCCATGAATTTAAATAAAAAATTACCAAGTATATAATTCGTAACGGCAGAATTTTTTTTAATTCATTATTATTTTAGAGACTTTCAGCCTATCAAGGCTGTGCCAACCCCACCATAACTTAAGCACCTATTATCTAATTATTACTATTAACTAACATAATAGTAAATACAAAAATACCTGTTACTTTTAACTTAATTGAGTTAAAAGTAATTAAATTTACAAAATGTGGTTTTAGATAATTTTTGCTGCTGCTGGAGTTGGTAGAAATAAAATACACTGACTTGTACCGACGTTTCTGATGTCAATTTGCAAATTTTCCTACAATATTTTCCTCAGCGGTCTAGTCCGGCCACCAGAAAATATTCAATTGTACAAAGCATTAAAAGCTTTCGGTTTAATATACTTTCAATTAGATATAACAAGATGCTTGTTAAATGGAGAACATTATAATTATTCGCTATTATCTTGTAACTCGGATTAATACGTTATTTCTTTTAAATTTCTTGTACAATAAATAAACCACGAGTCTTTTACAAATCTTTTAGACGCATATTGTCTTAAAGTACGAGACTATGAGCGTCTTCAAATTCGTGTGTTTAAAAGGATTCTACCCCTCACCGCCTACTAAAATCCTGTACCACATAACCTAGTCTTCTCCTCCTTCCCTCTTACGAGAAAAGATTACAAGATTTTCTTTGCTATGTTGACTACTAACTAAAATACAATTGCCGATAAGTGGAAGACTTTCATGAAAAAACAACTATGCTATTGGTAGAAGTTTCCAAGTTACTATTTTGCTGTCTTTGATAAAATAGGCTCTCCTACGTATATCACGGCAAGAAGTTCATGTGCAATTTTTAATTAATATCCTTAGATATCTTAACATATATACAATGTTAATAAAAAACCTGGTTTTATCGATAGCTAAGCATTTATAGTAAAAACTGATAATAAAGATTAGTACATATATCGGATATTTGATTCACAAGTTATGCACTTTAATATTTTACGAAGCATGCTAACTTTGATAGTTAGCCAACGACTTACTGACGACTCGAGAACAGCACTGTTATAAAAGATTGTAAGCAACCTTCATACAGTGTTAGTGACATAAGCAGTTTCTATTTTAATAAGAATATTATAAAAGTAACCAACGAACGTTCATCTCCAAACTTTATAGTAACACTATTTAGACCTTATCGTAAATTTTGCGTTTGCGTGTCCTGTTTAATGAAATGTCACTTCTTTTACTCGCAAACCTATAATACTTTAACCTGGTAACTCATTTTTTGCTAAGAAAAAGTAATTAATGAACATAATATAGTCAATTTATCATCAAATCTTTACCCCAACACACTATTTTCCGCAGGATGTCGCATTTTAATATGTTATGGTAGATTCATTCTTCCATGTAGTAGTAAAACATGGGTTTAAATGAAACAATGCTCGCGTTAGTTACAAGTATTGTTGAGGTATTATTGAGGCTATGGTATTTAAGACGTAGTGGAATCAGTTTGTTTCCTATGTTCAAATTCGTGAGAAACAATTGCAAATGAAAGGTTATGTTAACCGTCCTTCAAATAATGTTGTATTTTCTGACATCTGCAGACAGCTGACTGAGAAGCTTCTCTCTATATGTTTCAAATTCCAAGATGTTCAAGGGTTTGAAAGTTGACTGGCGAAGAAATAAACTTCCTTTATACAGGCCCCTAGTGGGCAGCAAATGAAATAGTTGGAGAATATAAAGAATTGTACCGGGCTCATATAGTATCAGTTAGAAATAAAACGTTGTAAGTATATGTACTAATATATATCGTATATATATTATGTATTAATATATATATATATATATATATATATATATTTGGAGCGATTATGGCGGAACAGGGGTATTAGCCGCAACACCAAAAAGAAGCTAATGCAGACGCTCATATTTTCTATCTTTTTATATGCTTCTGAAACCTGGACACTAAAAGCGAGAGTGAGATCGAGGATTGACGCGTTCGAAATGTGGTGTTGGCGCAGAATGCTGAGGATATCCTGGACGGAACGTCGCACAAACGAGTCAATCCTCAAGCAGTTGAACATAACAACACGTCTCTCAACAATCTGTAGGCAGAGAGTCCTCAAATTCTTCGGACACACGGTCAGACGAGACCCAGACAGTCTGGAAAGACTGATTATTACTGGTTGTGTGGAAGGAAAGAGAGCGAGAGGGCGGTATCCTACAAGATGGACACGCACAACTCAGGACGCTACGGGAGCTACCCTACAATCATCCATCCAAATGGCGCAAGACAGAAATGTCTAGAAAAATATGGTGGCCAGGGCAACGCACCATAGTCACGTCCCTAAGTCATGAGGTTACGACAAAGAAGAAGATATATATATATATATATATATGTTATGAAGAAGTCTTCTGATAAATCATAAAGTGTTTTCTTATGTTAAGATAGTGATGATCTTAAATAAGAACTAGTAAGTGTAGGTGTCATTAAGAAAATAATGAATAAATAGGGTGTTACTAGATTAATACGCGTTACCACCACGGACCACAATAAACACCAGGTTAATGATTAAGCACTAACCCTATAATAACTATTTTAAAAAAAAGTCTAATCATTATAACAAACTAATGTAATATCACGAAAACATATTTATTTAACTTATAAAACATATTTAGCTATCAAAAAAAGTACCACATAGTAAAAAAGTTGTGTTTTTCTTGATAGGTCTCTGTTACCGGAAGCAGTGTAAGTAGTTACCACCGCAGCACCTGTTTTTCATTCTAACTAGCGCCACATTTTTATGGACAGGCAAATTATTTATCACCAGGTAAGTGTTCCGCTCATCTCGTCCCTTCAAAGTACAAAATATATATATATATATATATATATATTAACATTAATTACGGTGTACTTGTATACAATGGACCGACCTAATGCATTACGAGTACATAAGTATTATTTATCTCATCCTTACATGATACCCGTAATGTAATAAACCGTTAAAATGCTTTCTCATAGTTACTTTTAATTCATATGAGTATTGAAGTGTATTGTAAAATATTGATAAAATAATGTACTAGTACCAGCTAACGAATTTGTTCTGGCATTTAATATAAAGTGACAATCAATACAAATGTTATATTTTCAGTGAATTATTACTACTTTCTTTCACTTTTCGTCTTGGTTTTTTAAGCAATATTTTTTTTAAATGATGATAAGTATTTTAAACTTAAATTTTAACCGTGACATAGACCTTACATTAATTAAACTTAAAGTGCATCCGGCTAACCGTATGCTCATATAGCATTATGCTACAAGAGACAAACTATAGAGGGACTACTGAAGGACAGACGCGTAAATATGTTACCTTTTAATCAGTGAAATACAGTCATCTTTTCAAAATAATGAAATATGTTCTATTCATTTAATTATAAAGATATTACTTTAATTAAAGCGGACGATAGTACAAGAGTTTGCTGCTTTTGTGTCCGCGCGTAGGGTATAATATATTTGCATAATGTTCAAGACAAATCCAGTGGAATATGTGTTTGCCAAATACTGTAGTGCCTTATTGTTCTCCAGTTCAAACAAATCTAGTAAAACAATGTTACAATTATTAAATATTGTTCTTACTCATACTCGTTTTTATCTTTTTATTAACGGTCATATATATATAAAAATAATATTCAGACTATTGCATTTTATTTTCAGCTATAGTAATTTTAAAGTCTTATTAATAGAAATCACCTATATTAATAAAAGTAAAAAGAATTATTATCACAATAAATACGTTTGTATTAAGTTAGCGTCTAATGTAATACATGTAACAAAGACAATGCAGAACACAAAAAAAGATACACACGGTATTGAAAACATCTTTGTTATCGGTTGAAATTTAACCTACATTTGCACGTTACAATGTTAATTTATATGTAGACCTTATAAAAGCTTGCCAATATACTGTATATTAGTTGCATAAGGTGTACCTTGTTTAACATGCAGATTTCAATGTAATGATCACTACAGGATCAACTATTCAATTAACCTATTTCAACCTCTGTCGAAGGTCCATGATTCAGTAGTTATATGTGGAGAAATTTTCATATTCTTTTGGCTTGCTAACATCTCTACATTTTTAATTTACTATTATTACCGATTTACTGTTAAAGCAGTTAATATATGAGTCGCGAGAGTATTCTGATTGTGCACGCTTTACGATCTTCTGCCTCAATGTCATTTGACCACATATTGTCATTTTACCCAAAACAATTTGTAACCAAAAAAGACAAAGCTAGTTGAGTAATGTATATTTTGGAAGATAGTTATTAATACACTTCAGAGAAATAGGTTCAAATGATTCAAGTAAATAATATATAGGTAAGCTCTACAAATATGTAGTAAAACTTATGTTAAATTAACTTGTAATATAGAACGTGATTGTTGTTACATACACATATTTGTTTTTAATATTTTAATAATAAAAAAGAAATGTCTTGATGGTATACTTTAACTATTACATATATAGCCTAAGTTAGAATTGAGTAGTACCTTTTATAGTTTTTTCCGGAAATGAAAAATTAAAAAAAAATTTAAACAAGCCTATTTTCTTCATTGTTCTGGAAGAAAGTATTTTCATTTGTGATATTACTTGGTGACATAAAAATGTCTACTTATGTTACTGCTTAAAAAATATTTTAATGCTATATATCTTTGGTGATGAAGTTTAGCTACGTTACGTAAAGTCGACTGAATAATAAATTTGAAATATCTCAATAAAATTTGGTAAAGTTCTTACGCATAAACTTCCTACGATTCGTAGTTAACTTGAAGTTATACAAGATCGTACGATACGTCGTTAACGATGTTAAATTCGTACGTCTCGCATTTGTAGAACCGAAATTTACACAGAAAAGATTAAGTTTACTGGAGAATGTTCTGTACTCTCCCCTCTTCGGTACTTTTAAAACACATTTTATCGAGGTTGGTAACGTAAAGACTAACAAATAATTAATTTAATTAACAGAACATTCTACAAGCAATGTGGAGTGTGTGTTTGTATTTACATCTATCACATTATACAGAAATTAACCGAACAGGTTTTTTACTGGCAATGTTTGATAACGATATTACTAAATTTCATTATTTGTATTATAGGAAATCTAAAATGAGAATAAATTAATATTGTCATTTTTAAAAAGAAATTCCGAAACAAACACTCAAAATTTATCGAAGTAGCGTGTAAATAATCATTGATTTAAGTAAAAAAGAGTGAATGTGATATTACAAGCAGACACTTAAATTTATTATGACGACAAAAAACATATTTTAAGCTTAAAAAATATTTTGATAAGTTGATAAAATTTGTTTTCATATTGTTGTATTGTCTATGTCTAATTTTATATATAAATGAGAAATTCAACACATCGTTATAAAATTGGCGAGCATACGATTACTTGCGGAAAAGCGTAAATAAAATGTAAATCAACACACTTAAGCTTCGAGCAAAGCAAATTTATGGAGATGTTAAATTTTAACAAGGTTCAAGCGGCGGTAAGGGCTTGATTTTGTACGGCCCTTTTTTATTGGTGGATTTATTCTCTCTCTGGTAATACAAATACCGACCCTAACATCTAATTGCTGTGCTAAAATTTACCTTCCTTGTGTCCCCAAAGTTGAAAACAGACTAAAAATAAACTTACAATGTTTTAAAACTTCAATTTCTCTTTCTTGTACATACCGATTTCACTGTGCTGTGAAACATATACTCTTTCTTAATGATTTAACGTTAAAACTATATTAATAATATAATTGGAGTTTAATAAAATAAGTTATTAAATTATATAACTTAACAGCCTGCTATTCCACTCAGAGCAAACAGAAAAGGCTGAACACTGAATTCATGTATTTCAGTGTTCTACTTATTCTCTTAACTAATAAATAATACATGACTTTGTTATGCCATCAATAATCTAAGTGTAAGAGAAAGCGGTAAGTAAGTTATTGCCAGTGTTACAAAAGATTATAAATTAGCTAGACTTACACGCTCGCATTTTTCTTCACGAAGTCCTAGAAAGTGATGCTTTTACTCGAGTGCTAAACATTAAAACGTGGTATTTATTTGCGAGCCACAAATGTTAAAATTATACCGCCGAAGCTAGACTACAAGGAATTATAGAAATTATGACCTCATTCCTGTACATTATGGGCTCTTCCACGCAGATAAAGGAATTTCATTATGACTGTATTAAAATAATTGTAATTCTGAATGTGTCATGACTTATTTCGTAGTTTTAATACGGACGTTTATGAACGACTAATCTTTTTTATTGCATGTTATCATCTGTTACACCGTAACTGGTGTAGTCCTGTTATTCCGATTTGCATGATATTGAATATTATATATCACCATCCACTCCATTCTCTGCAACGAGAATAATTGGTTTCAATTTTTACGGAACTGAATCGATATCTGCTATTTCCTGTAGCTGTTCTTTTTTTTCAGCTATTTACGTCCCAACTGTTGGAGCACAGGCATTTTTTTTTTTTTTTTGATTCGGGGGGGAAATCTTCGAAAGATACCCTGCTTCTGGGGGGAAATCAGGGTTATATGAGATTTTTACTCACTAAAACCCCCTCGGTGCTCTGCATCAGTGCATTCGGAGAGGCTCCGGGATCTCGTGTAGAACGCACCGGTGCCCCTCTACACTTTGTGTTAACACATCTCTGAGGAGAGGCTTAACCCTCCTAGGCTGTCTCACACAGATTCGCATGTTCAGCGATAAGGACCCCCTCCCTCAAGGCCCGCGAAACTCCCAGGCCCTTTTAGTCGCCTTCTACGACAGGCAGGGCTTACCTTAGTCCTATTCTCACTAGCCCGAGACTATAGGACTGTGGAGCACAGGCCTACCCTCAATATGTGGGTGATGGAGCCATAGTCACCGGCCCAATGCAGATTGGCGACTTCATACACATCTTAGAAAAAATTCTAGTTCATGTGTAAGTTCCCTCACTATGTTTTCTTTCACCATTTGTATTTCGCTGTTGTTACTAAAGTTCAGAAAATGTACATAACTTAAATATTAAAGTTATCGGTACATGTCAAGAATTGAACCCGCGACCTTCGGAATGGGAGCCGCACGCTCTAACTATTAGGCCAGCAAGAAACAGCTGTTTTTATGAATTTTTAATTAAATTGTTAATACAAATCGTATGCTTTAAGAATTTTTAATATCCAAACAATTATAGAATTAATGGCGTAACTAACCTCAAGAATAATATTTTGGCTAACGAAAAAATCTACACTTTCTACATTAACGTTGGTTATTTATAAATTATGCCTGTTATCAGATTCTGAAATAAAGACATAGCTTATAGGATTAATAATGTACTAAGTTTATTATAACTTACGATAAATTTCAATGTAATTAAAAATAAAGTATATGGTGAGTATATCCTCTTCGCAAAACCTGAAAACTCTTTAATCTACTATGAATAGTTGAAACGACAACTATTAAGTAAAAATCGCTAAAATGACATAAGATTGGCAGTCGGTAAAAATTTATTTCGACACTTGCAAATTATCAGTATTACAGAATTCCAGTGTTAAAATCAAATAAACCGAACACAAACCGCAATTTGTAATTTTTTTAAAAGCGCATTTTATAATACAGTGTTGGAACATTTCACACATAAGAAAAACACTTTTCATACTTATCTCTAAATTAAATGAAATTCTGTAACAACCTTTGTACTTTCATATATTGAAAAACGAGATACGATTTACGTTGCTGTATTTTTGAATTTTAATTGGCAATTTGTATGTTTCAATTGTATTTAACGAAGTCGCGTCGGGGGGTTCGACAATAACGGCAAAAGTGGCGCCACTTCGGGTGACAGTGTACTTATGACGGTCGTTGAGCTAAATTATGTCCTGACTACTGACGACACACTCGTTGCAAAAGTCGCCTCATTGTTTTTTACACAAGCTAAAATTCAGTTTACAGTTACGTTTCCTAATTTTTTTAATAAATAATATATTGCTTGACTACTAACTGACTTGGTGGTAAATCGCACTAGTCTAGAAGTAGCATATTCACTAAAAATTTCCACAACATAGCTGGACGGAAACGCTGATACCGACAGATTGTTCCTATTCTTCGCGGTTTGCTATATAAAGGACGAAGTGAAACGCTTTGAGCTTGAATGATTTTGAAGGTACGATTTTATTATCCGAAGGTTGATTACACACATAAGGGAAACCCCTAAGAAATCTAAATAATTTTTATAAACCAAATAAGAAGTAAATAACGCTATTTTATATTGATTTATTGTAAAAACAGTAGTACACGAAACTGTCTTTTTATCTATTTGTACGTGGAAGTAACGAACGATAGTTTAATATGTATACAAATCATAAACAGCTCCAGCATTGGTTTTAGGTTCAAGTAATTATAAAGAAGCGTGAATCTCGCGTCTGTTAATGTTATAATAATGAAGCCATGTCTTCCATGTGGTCCGTTTTTTTTTTAAAACACGCCAATACAAATTGTATGACGTTGATTATACCATATGTGTTGTGAGTGTTGTGTACTTATCAGAGAGAAAACTTGTTCATATAGAATATCAATATTATAAAGAATCAAAATGTTATTTATTATATTAAAAATCGGTACAAAAAAACTTTTCCTTAAATAAAAATGGGTTTACCTCTAAAATGCCTTTTTTTTTCATAAAATATACGGTAAACCTTACGCATTTGTTCGTTAAGAGAATAAGAGCAGGGGGTTGATTTACATACTTGTATGTGCCTTTTTGACCCTTGAATACGGACAGACATCAATTACGTAATGGCCTCGTAGTAAACACGCTCGGGTTGTTTGGAAATGTCCCGTTGAAACGAAACGGTCATCTCGAGAGAGTAAATAAAAACTGATTGGACCTTACACTCTGCACTAGTAACTATGACGAAATAATCTTTGAAAGATAAAACAAAACAATATAGGCAAAATGCTGAAACTTGCTTTCTTATATTTAGTTTATTAATTAATGCTGGAGCTAAACTTTTCTGTAGTAATTATTAAATTATGACACACATCTGAATAAATTTTATTATAACATACTAGATTAGTTAAGTTAAAATTATGAATATGCTTAATTTTTTCTTTATTTTTTAAATCTGCTTAAGGGTGCGTTTAAATATTTTTAGGTACTGTAATTTGGATAACCTTCCAAATATCTTTAAAACTTGGTAGATCGCCATAGTCTCTATCAATGATAAACTTTTATTTTACAATTTATAATTATTTTTTATTTTATTAACATAATAAATAACAATAAAAAAATACTTCATTCAAGTAAAATTTATATTTTCGCTTTATTATTCTCATATCAATGTCACCACGAATAATTCAGTAATAAAATCTAATTTTAAGCAAAAGTAGATCATATCCAATCAGTGCTGCAATTATCTCTGAACAGAATTTGATAACTTAAACGGTCATTGCACTTTATTGGAGATAAAATGCTTGGAAACGGAAGTATTACGAATCTCACTGTCTTGATTAGAAATTAAATAACATTTTCATTTAATACTTGAACGAATGAATGAAATAATAAATTTTGGTTAGACAAGAATATATATGTATAAGTATATATATATATATATATATATATCTGTGTATAAATTTACAGAATATGTATACATACATATTCTACATATATATACACAGATAATACAAAAATGTTTCCTGTTTTTAATTCCACAGCGACGAAACGAGCAATACAACTGTTAATTAATAACACATATACACAACAATTTAGCCCTAATTAAGATGATATAAACACACTATATAATGCTCGTCGCTTTAAGACATAAGACGTTGTTACTTTAATAATTCCACTAGTTTCAGCACTCTTTATACCGGAATATAGTAATTAATCTACTTTTACCAGCAGAAATATATATATAAATATACGCTAAGTGCTAATTGGCACTATTATACTCATTACAGTTGTTGCAAATTTACATAGGATGCAAATGTAAAATTTTTGTCTTTATAAATATTCAGAATCTTTGTGAAATCTATATTTGGATGCTACCAAAATCATATTAATAAGTTATAACAAAAAAACAATTCATGATTGCGCGCTTACTACCCTTGCTGTTACAACTTACTGCCTCATTATAAAACTTGCCCTATTCAATAAACTACGCCTTCAATATTTGCACATCTGCTGTTTCTCAAAACATGGCAAAAAATGTGTCAAATCATTAACGGTAAATGCTCTCCCGCCTCACATTTTTATATATTACTGGCTCTCCCGTAAACCAAGACGTTTTTCCGGGCCTAAAAGTAAAAGCTTTTTTTAAGTATACTCAGAAGCTTACGACCGCTTTAAAAACAGATTTAATAAAAATTTTAAAGCAATGCGTTCCGAAAATAAAATTGTTTTAAACAAGTTCACTCCTAAAACTTAAAAGCATTTTTGTGATATATTATCAGAAATATAAATTAAGATCAAAATAAAATTATATAATATTAGATTAAAAAAAGTAATTAGTAAATGAAATATTAAAATTTTAAAATATAAAAGTTCCCTTAAATTTATATCATTGTTGTATTTCTCTTTGTAATGTTTAAATTCTAAATTCTGAAAACAAAGTTTTTGGTACACTGTATCGTTTACAAACAACCTTTTAGATTACAGTATAAAATATATCTCCACATGTCCGTAAATTTTTTTCCAAAATTATATAATATCTTCTTGTGCCCCTCTAACTATGGAAGATTGAATACCAATTCTGCGAATGACATTTAAATAGATAAATATAAAGTGTTTTAATATATACATACATTAATATCTCCGTAAATACATTAATATCTACATGATAAATGGTTATGGTTTTAAAATTTTTAATTGTTTTTGTTTATTTATCTTCGTCGCAAAACATGTCTATAACATAGTTTTCAGATTTTTCCAAATACTTGAAAAAGTTAAATGAATAACATATTCTAAATCCATACAATGAATAGACATCCTCAGACGGAACAGAAATATAAAGGTGTGATTTTTCTCGAAAAAGACAGTGTTATTTATCAAATAAAGTAAAATTGCTCAATTCGGAACGTACAAAGGACACCCAGTGCCATAACCGGCCTGACGCAGAGACAATTCAGTGGAACAACCGCTCCTCGATGACGTAAAGTGGCGCCACTTTTGCACGACTTTTGAAATGGTGAACGGCAAACTTTTCGTAACAAAAAAAGGATACAATCAAATAGATTTTAAATTAAAAATATCTTTTTAACATATTAACCTGTATTATATCCGTATGTCAACACTGATGTGTTGCCTGTGATAACGTAAGGAATCGAGACGTAGGCACATATTTATGATGGGCTTTATAGCGATGAAAGCAGAAATGAAATCCGTAAAAGAATACGGTAATTGACGTGGCACAAACGATTGCTAGATTTAAGTAGTAACAAGTAAGATATTTTGTTTGATCAACTTAAGCTTGAATTCTTTGGAGGAAGCCTATGCCCAGCAATGAATGTCTATATGCTGATGATGAACATAAATAAAAAAATAATGAACTAAATATAAGATTAAGCAAGGTATTAAATACATAATCTATAAAACTGATCACAGAATAAAACAGTACAGTAGAAATTGTAGCGCGTTAAACTATATTTAGAAAATTATTATTAACTAAAGCAACCCGAGGCAACGCGAAACTTCCGTTTATCAAAGCATGAAGAATATTAACTTACTAACTATTCCTTTACTATAACTCAGTTAAAACATTCATAGTACTTGCTTACGCTAAAAGGAGCTTATTAAAAGTGTTAAATATTTACAACTTCATAAAAAGGATCATACATTTCCGTTCCTACTTACAATGTCGTAAATAGAAGGTTGATTTTAAATTAACTTAAACACAATACTTTTTAACTTAATTTATATATTAATTTAAACACGATATTTGAAAAAAAAAATAATTCAAACATTTTTCTTCCTTATTCTATTCTATTAACTGGTTCCAGGAACAATTTTGAGACATTTACTGACAGAAAAAAAAATAAACGATAACACAACATACGTCTCCCAGTTTAACTAGTACTTCATAGATTTTAAATTTTGTGATTTATAAAAATTTCAAACGATGAAATCGCATGATAAAAACGTTTAATGCTGAAATTTAATACTTTTTTATATAGAAATAAAGTAATTTTTTCCACGTCTGTACCCCGCGTAGCCAGATGTTACAAAAGTGCTACGAGTGCTCTACGAATACAAAGCAAAGCACTGCGGTCCGTTCATAATTCTACGGCTTTGTATTGCTTACACCCTAAACAAGTGACAGATTTTATATCTTCTTTTCTCAAAATTTTTAAATAAACATTAAGTTATACTTCAAGTTTCCTAAATGTCTCTATTGCCGGAGACCGTCTAAGTAGGTAGCACCGCAGCGCGTATTTCTGCCGCCAAACCGTAGTATGCAACCACTACTGTGTTCCGGTTTATAAGGCGCTGTAGCTAGTGTAATTACTGAGGTAACTAAACTTAACATCTTATGTTTCAAGGCGACAAGCGCAATGTTTTGCAAATGATATCATAAATAGCGCCACATGGTTATGGGCAAGCGTATCACTTATCACCAAGTGAATGTCTTGCTCGTCTTGTCACTTCGTAGAATAAAAACGAAATTAAAACGAAGGTACCAACTACTACCGTTCTAATAGATCTTCTTGAAGAAAGTAATAATATTTAACATATTTTAATAAATATTTTTTTTATATACACTATTAAAAAACATTTTCAGATTTTTGTCTAGAAGAAAATCACACACATTCTTGAGAGAAGGACACCACTATAATTACGTACATTACTTATTTGTTATATTGTATAAACAGGTCGTAATAAAAATTTAAGTACATAAGATGAATATAACAAGACTAGTAGCATCTATAAATATATATTATTTACAAGAGTCCTCTCCTTTTGTGTCTAAGCCTTTATAGATTTTTCTACCCCTAATTAGTCATATTAAAAGCTTTAATATTTCTTACAAAATTCTATACGTAATACGCCGAAAATTGTTTACACGTGGAATTCACACACGTGAAATTACGTACTTCATTTTGCTTAATGTATAGTATGCATGCCATACTAATTGTGTCTTATTATTTTTTATTTCGATCGATCGGCGTGGAGATCTTTGGCAGAGGCTAATGTTCTGCAGTGGACATTTCTCGGCTCATGATAATAATTTATTTTTAAGGAAATTTGTAATATTTTCTTCCAGTATTATAGCTCGTAGAAATCCCTCTTAAAATTTATTGACATATGAACTGGTGATGAAATTAGGATAGTAGCAGTATCCATAATTTTTAAAAATCAAATGAAAATAGCTAATGCAAAATATAACATACGTATGCGTTATATACAAAAAAATATGTTTATAATTTACATATAGCGGTAGGATGAACGAGCAAAAGGGGACTTTATTGTCGTACTTGAATAAGTAATGAACATCAATTTTTACAGTCGGGTAACAACGAACTTTTATTCAAACCATATCATACAGCAACACGTACAATATTAATGTCTGTTACGATTTTAATAAAACGAGGTTAGCAGGTGGACTTTATCGTATATTCAAAGTTTGTCGCTAGCCAGGGTCTCGTTAACGTCCACTACCAGATTAACTGAGCTCCGTGTTCTTCCTGATTTTATTCGTGTTTGTAATTTGGATTAAAACTTGCAAAAAGTGCTTTTTATAATACCTTAACGAAACATAAACAGTAAAATTTTAAAACACAACGGTTACAAATGGAAATGTTAAGCAAAATTAAAATATAGCAATACCTGCAGAATAACAAGTTAAATATAAATATTTACACATACTACTGAACCCTACTCTTTTTTAATAGAGATAAGAACGGTTTAGATTTTGTCACCTTCCAATAAGTTATATAACTAGATCGACATTTTGTTGGATTCCTTTACACGAACAGACACATAGGCGCTCAGGATTGTTAAATATACACCATCCAATTTGCATTAAAAACCAAGTTTATTTTAAATCAAATTAAATAAATATTAAGTATTATCCACTAATATAAAACGAATTCTACGTATTATTAAGAAATGTTAAATGAATTTAGTCCGTTACAGGATTAGTACGAGTATATTAAAGGCAGAATGGAGTAATCATCTGGAAATATTCATTGTGCTCACAGAAGCAGAATGAGATTATGAAGCCATTTTCGGTAATTAAAAATTCTAATGTGAGTGTGTGATGGATTAGTGATAATTATTACAAGCATATTATACCCTTAGTCACATAAAAGTAAAACTTATTTAAAGTTTATGATAAAGTTATAGTTGGGAAAACTTTAAATGCTTTTGTGGTAAATATATACAATAAAATGATGATACACTGCAATAAAGTGTAGTTGTGCAGATTTTTTTTTGAAATATGTACCATACATGTTAATTTTTAGAATGTTTGGTTAAAAGATTTCGGAGATTGGCATTATTTTTTAATACACTAGTAAAATCAGCAAACATTGTGCTACTCCTTTAAAATAATTTTATTTATATTATAACAATTATTATTGGTACCCAAGAGAAGAGTGGCGGTAGATCTCTATTGCCGGAGTCTAAGTAGGTATTGGGTGAACGATTGATGTAGAAATCTTTGGAGGTAGGAGATCCTATGTCCAGCAGTGGACGTTTATCGGCTGATGATGATGATGATGTAGGTAGGTAGGAAGTAACCGAAGGGTTTTCTTCTGCCGCCAAACAGTAGTGTGCAAATTTTACTATGTTCCAATTTGAATGGCACTGTAGCTAGTGTAATTACTGGGGTAACGAGATTCAACATTTATGATTCAGGTGACGAGCGTAAGGCGATGGTAGTTTACATGATCTTAACCAGTGTCGGCTCGTCTTGTTGCTTAATTGAATAAAAAAAAAACTGAATTATTTTAGAGCAACATGTAGCATTCATGACTTCTCTAACCTTCTGCCAGTGAACTTCTGTTACAAAAGTATTTGAAATTTATTAACATAATAATAAGGAAGCATTTATTCTAATTAAATAAAAAACTAACCATTAATGAAATAAACAGCCACTGCAATATCATTTATTTCTACACATTTAATTAAACGATCAAAGCAAAGTGGAATTTTTTTTCTAGCGTATTTTTAAACTGTGCCGTTAATGAATGAATTTTTAGTGAGAGATTTTGTGTATAGTCAGTTTGTTTTTAATTGCTACAGTGGCACCGTCTACCTGCGTTATTTTTAATATTTTTTCTGTACAGTGTATTTCGTTAAAAGTAACATGATTTATAGCGAGCAAGTTTAATTTGTCACCTATTATAAATGTCGGGGTTAATTCGACGACACGCACACATGATTTAATAAACATGTAACGAACCGTGAAACCAGAAAGTCACGCTCACAAACGAACACACGCGCGGAAGGAAGATTCTACATACAATGTTAACAATTGTATTCTTTGAGTAAATTTTCACTTAGAACATAGACTGAAGCTCATTGCGTGTAACATACAAAACATCCGGTAATAAATAAAACAATTATTTTCACAATCAACTCTATTTGTTTGCTGAAGATAATATTTTATTTTATTACTTAAAGCGTTATTTCCACTGACACGGGTCACAGTTATATCACTTAGATTATACAGTTTTACAATTCACAATAGCTGACTGAAATACGAATCAAATAGTTGTCATTAGAACTAAAATTTTAAGTCTCTTTGCAACTTGCTATGTGATGGACGTTTTAGTAAGTAATGTTACCGAACTTAACTAGGTTCAACGTCCATCAAACAGAAACACAGTAATCATTGCAGAATAGAGCTTGACGGCAAATAAAAAACTTGCGATAGTAAATAGTAGTCGCCTTGACAGGAACGGTACCGCATGCGTCAATTTAAAAGTCCTCCTGTGTTTCTTGGCGATAAAAGTCAAGATTCATAAACTTAAAAATCTGTTCTTTTTTACCGGTTTCTACAACTTGGAGTTATCTTTGTTTTAGTACATATATTATGTGAGTGCACCAAATTTGCTGTCGATATTATAAAATCTTGCAACTACAAGAAGAAATTCCACATTGGAATGAGTATTGTCTTTGCATTTATTTCTGTGCATGATATATTTTCACTGTAGCTTCTGTTTGCATAAACAAATGGATCTCTAGCAAGAGAATCCTGTCCGCAGTAACCATGCCTGAGGGTATGGTACTCTACACCACGTATTCATTTTGTTCTAAATTAGCGTTATTGTTGCTCCAATTGCCATTTCACGCAGACAAAAAATTATTTTGTTACAAGTTCTCTTTAGTGATCATAATACGTTAAACCTGTAATTTCAGAAAACTGAAAAAATATATGAAAATCACAAAGTATTATTCATTCCTGCTGATTAAAATACAAACAAATTGATTGTGATATAACTTAAACTCAAATGTGTAAATTCATTAATAAATTGGCAGTGATTTTAGCTATTGATGACCCGCCTTTACAAACACGTATTTTCCGGTGTGTAATATTAGGACGCATGTACGACAGCTCTTTATTAGCGAAGTTAGGGCACTATTTGTTACTAATAGCCATTTGACTGTGAGGTCGCAACCTAATGGACGCATGAAAATACCTGTAGTAATAAATTTAACAAAGCAACTGAACATGTTTTACTGAATATAACCATTTTTATTATTAATTTGTATTTCAAAAAAAATTCTTAATTAAAACAATAATGTTTTAGCTTTTTATAAAACAATTTATGTGAACAGTAAAGAAAGCACTCTTTAATATTTGTTAAATATTGGTTATAGACACGTAAGTTACAGACACATGAAAGTTTTTAATAAGTACGCTTTACTATCTTCTACTATCTCCGACCTCTTTGTCACATACCATGATATTAAGTTGTTAGCCTATTGTCAACAAAGAAAACATGACAAAGCATTCTGAGAAGAAAACTACAATTTGGCGACGATAAATATTATACTGAATTGTATAAACTATTAACTTCGATATAGCACAAGTTTACAAGAATATAAAAACAGAAATAGGGCACCTTGCTACTGCCAGTTAAGGTTTGCTGTTCGATTCCGACATAGTTTCCGCACATACATAAATAAATTTCCGTACGAAAAAAATATACACCTCAGTTTAAGATTTATATTTTTAAGATAGATATTCTTTATATTATAAGTTCCGAAAGCTTCATAAATTTTTTATAGAAACTTAAAATTTTTAATTTTGAAATTTCCGTTTTAATTGAACCTTTTTACAAAATTCTTACATTTCTTGATTTTTATTACATTTTTAACAAAACATTATATTATAAGAAAATAAATATTTAAAAAGAATAGTACAAGAAACCTTAAAAGTTTTTAACAATTGTAAATCGAAAACTATTTTCCAGATATCGCATTTCGTTCCTAAAGGTGTATTAACATTACTTTAGTGAATGCGTTATTTTGAAGCAATTCCTACAATCCAATAAAGAACAAATACTACCGTCATAAATCTTCTCTATTTTCGTCCTTGGATATTATTGTATAGCCATTTGCAGAAAAGACAGTACGTGTACAGAATATGTACTAAAGAAATATAAATATTGTCAAACACTAATACATATATAAAAGTGAAAAGGCGCGTAAAATTTTTAAAACAAACAATTTACAGTACTTGCATCGGTAGTACATATTAAAGTTTATTAAAAATTGGTAACATTTGTTAATTACACCATGCCATGCCATTAAATTATACCTCCTGATACTTGTGTACAATTGGTAAATTCCTTTCATTAAATTTGGTTAAACGGCATAAAACGTGAACTATTATAGTGACGTATGATAAGTAACAAAATGGGTAATAAAAGACCTTCATAAAAATACACCAGTTGTAATTAACTTAACACAATTCTCTAAAAATAACTATTGATTTCCCTGACATATTAGTTTTTTTGTTATCAATAATATTACTTGTAATATAACAATCTTTAAATTAATGGAAAACTATATTAATAACAGAGTACAAATTATTCACAGATCTAATATATTAATATATGTTTGTACGAGTACTATATTTTTACGGAGTATCGTAAATGAATTTGATTTAAATTTTACCATAACTACTGGGGAGTAGGTTTTATTAAAATAGCATACATATAAAAATTTATGATTTAGTAAAAAATTCTATAATACTCTATTAATCCATCCATCCATAACAGCCAATTTACAACCCCACTGTTGGGGCACAGGCCTACCCTCAATATGAGGGTGATGGGACCATAGTCACCACGCGAACCCAATGCGAATTGTTGACTTCACACACACCTTAGAATAAATTATAATTCATGTGCAGTTTTCCTTACGACTTTTTCCTTCACAGTTTGTATTTCGCTGTTGTTACTAAAGTTCATAAATGTACATAACTTAAATATTAAAGTCATCGGTACATGCCGAGATTGGAACCCGCGACCGGAATAAAGGCCGCATGTTGTATTTATACATACTGTTTTAACACTTTTTATTTATTCTTCTTAGTTTTATAAGAAAAAGTGATTAAGGTTATAAAAAAAAAATTAAAGTATTTACATAGTTATAAAAACGATAACGTATGCAACTATGCGAAAAATCGATTAAGTATCCGGCCCCGGCGTAGACTAGAAACGAAAATATGCGGAGCAATTTGTGTTGTATGAAAGAAATTTTCAATTTCGTATGGTCATTAATTTTTAATTCATAATGAGAAATATAGTAAATTCTAGTAATAGTTATATGTAATAAATAGACTCAAATTATAAACAATTAACTTTTTAGCTTTGCACACATAACAACGTTAAGGAAACATTTAGAAGAAAGGGAGATAAAGAGCTGAGGGCTACATATGAGTATTCTAAAGGTTTCCTATGAATATGTGCGAAAAAAAATATAAATACTTTATAAAATATGAAGAAACACTACATATAGATTCCAATAATTTTTATTATACATAAATTTATAGTTTTGATTTCATATTAACCTACTTCTTTACAAAACAACAACGTAAAACGTTTCAATGAAATGACTTTCCTAAGGCGCATCGCAAAACTCGCCAAATGGAGCATCGCTAATAGCAGGCACTCAAAGGCCCCCGCGTTTAGACCAACATCTCTTTGAATATTTAAAATCGGTTATTCCGTTCCTTACATCGGGCCTAATATTTCAAAAACGGGAAACGCTCTCGCCCTTCTTCCGTTCAGGATTTTATTTCTATTTTACACAAGGTTTTTCGTTTTATCCCTCTTTCTAAATTCCAAATTTACTAACATTAATCCCAATTGTATATGATCATCACATTATTAACTCAGAACATATATATTAAGAACATAAAAATACAGAAAATAGTGTTTGCCTTTTGCTTAAACTAGATTGAAGTTAAAAATAAATTATAAATTGAAGTTGAAGTTAAATGCAAACCGACAAGATGAGGAAAACTTTCAACTTTGCATACCTTCCCACAAGGATGGGGAACTTGTAAGAATATTTACACAACACGACATTGAATTATTCGTCACAAAATGTAACCACGATACGTATTCTTATTACACATAGTACATTTTTTTTGTGTGCTTACTCACAATTGTGTAATATAATAATACATAATGTACAACTTAAAAAAATGTATGTACTCTGTACATGTAAGCAAACATAAAAGTTAAAGACAAACGAACTATAACTTATATTCAATTGAAATTTGGTGATGTGTAATTAAAAATCTGATCATCCAATTATAGACCACCATCAATTTCCACATAATATATCACGCAACTAAAGACCGTCTAGGTAGATACCAACGCAGCTCCTATTTCTGATAAACTGTAATGAGGAGACATACTGTGTTCCAGTTTGAAAGGAACTATAGCTAGTGTAATTACAGAGGTAAGGTAACATAACATCTTACGTCTCAAGGCGACGAGCGAAATGGGGGGTTATGAATACTATCTAAACTACCACAAACGCCACCTTGTTGCGCGGGCGTATCGCTTACCATCAGGTGAACATCCTGTCTCTTTGTTATATTTAAAAACAAAAAAGATACCTATAGGTATTAATTCTATAATACACATATTTTACGCTAATTTAAATCATTCGATAAATTTCTAGCCCTCTGTACAGTCTACTTATAATAATTATTTTCTAATCGTTCTTAACTTTATGAAAATGGTAATTGTTGTATTATTAATAACGGTGTACTAGGTTAATTTTATACGGTAAAAGGAGACCAGCAAGTGTAGATCTTTATATAGATACCACATAATACGGTCGGGGTTGTAACTGCTTTCGCATCGCAAATATTGCGGTTATTTTTCACTGCAGTTTGAACGGCTTACTGAACATTAAAATTACCTATCAAAGAGAATTAAAAAAGTAAACTTGCGACTTTCATATAAGATAAAGTAAAGAACTTACATATTTATTTTTTAACTGTAACAACGTATATTTTTCAGTCTGGATGACTGACAAATATAATATACAAAATGTGAACCATGCATTGATTTATAAACAATTTCGCATATACAAATCATGAACAACGCTCACAAAAATTTTATTGGCTTTAAAAAGTAATTTCGATAATTTAATACTACTATTGTAAAATTAATATACCACGTATAACGGGAATAATAAACATAAATCATTTGTTTTGGTTTTATGTATATATGTATAATGTAGATTATACTACTCAGTATAAATACATTTTATGCAAAAATAATCACTTTGTATTACAGCGCTTTTTATTTTATGTGAAATATGCTCCAAAGGTATGACAATGAAGCATACTTCACATGATCGTTGCATTCCGGTGACCGGACCTGCATTTTTTAAGCAGGACAGGATTTAATATCTTCATTCAAGATCACAATTTAGTAGGCGATATTATTGATGATTGACTTCTATTGTTGTATTTACTTAAGTATAACACAAAAAAGGAAAACGGAATTTTCAGGAAATCTTGAATACCTTAGTACCACATTGAAGAGGACCACCGCAAATGCTTCGTAGTAATAATTCTGCTTTGCGGCGAAATAATAATCGTTTTTACTGAAAAAGCCCTTACTTTTCTGCCGTAAACAGGATATACTTTTAAGTTTCTATTTCTGCAGCCAAGCAGTTCTTACTATACTACGTTACCGTGGTTTTGTTTGAAAGGCACTGAAACTACTAAAATTAATCTTATTACGAGACTTAATACCTAACTTTTGGAAACAACGAACGCACTCACGTGTATTGTGAACATCCTTAAAAGCGCTTCTTTGTAGTATGCCTACGCTAAAGAGCACGTTTTCTTTATCTTTTCACTCCATGATATAAATGAAAGTATTTTGTAATATATCCAACTGTTTTTACATTAAGTAAAACGGACTCATGATAAAAACGAATATATATAAGAATACATCTGAAGAATCTCTGCGATGTAAGTTAATAAACAATGACGATAAACACCAACTTTCCACCGTACTATAAACAGTAGTATAATGGAGTAATTTACGTAATCTACAGGAGACCACACCAATGTGAATTATTAAAAGCTTTTCACGAAAACTTCGTTCCTTATTCTCTGATATCTTACTCTCTCTACAGAAAGCTTTGATTAATATCTGCTTGACTTTATATAATTATATTGTCGAAATAAAATCGCCTAAAATAATATTTTTTAAAAACTAAAATGCATTTAATTGAAATTGAGGAATAGTTTCACTGATCTCTATGTTGCCGGAGATATTACTCGACGCCTTTCAATCCAAAATTTGAAGAGCGCTGTAGCTAATAAAAGTACCGGAGTAACGAAACTTAACATGTTAGAATACATTTAGCAAATCTTGTAGTGTATATTACTCTAGCGCCACATTGCTTACGATTAGATGACCATCTCGCTACTGCGTATAATAATAAAATACTAAAAACTCAATTTTAATTGGAACACGCAGGAAACTTCACTGTAACTGACCTTCTGATAGATACGCGTACGCCTACTGATAAATAGTACAACCGTAACAACTGTATTATAAATTAAATGGAAATTGTTACTACTGAAGGTACTGAAATAACGAGACAAAACATTTTATGGCTCAAGGTCACAAGCACAATGGGATACTATACCACAATACCACCAAGTGCGTAATTGTCCTTCTTGTATAGACGAATAGTTGAACAAGAAATCACTAAATTATATTTTAAATAACGTATATTAGTATAGCGTTATATAGTAAAATTTAATATAGAGAATTATTTGTCTCCAACGTTGTTAAAATTTCTGTTAACTCCTCTATAAAGTTAAAGCTTACATGCACCAGAGAAATGAATTCAAATTGCTTAAAAGCGAAATATTTTTAAAACAAAATAGGATAGAATGAGATGAATATACATCCATTAATAATACGAGTAAATATTTAATTAAAAAATTTATAAAAAAGCAACCCTTGCGTTTGTCGCAATATTTTAGAATACACTTAACGTATTTTCCCTTTAATTAATTCACATACAATTGAGCTCACATTTATACTAAATGTCATATGATATTCGGTGAAAATGGGGCCGAATATAGTAAAGTATGCATGCGCACATTACATTGCTTCGCATATACATGACCATCGGAATACAACAATCCTGTCGAGGTGGAATATTGACAGTACCATTTGCAACTAGCTAAACCAGTTGAAGAATATCTTACCACCGTTCCCCAATTACATAGAATCGAAATGAGAATCTGAATGACCCAACGTAAGCATTTATGTTATTATATGCGTATTATATAAAAAATGCTGTTACTATCGAAGCATAAATCCACCTTATCCTACTATATAGACGTATCTACTATAGTTATAGTTCAGCGAATCTACAGTTTATTTTGTATAGACATTAATATTAAGTCCTTACATATGAAATTAGCGTTTTGTCGTACTGACAACTTTGATCTGAAATATCTCCTCTTTGGTTAGGAATTCCAAATTCAAATTTATAAATTCATTGGTCTGGTACATTTGAGTTTTGAAAACAGTCATTCATTTACTTTTTCGTCGTAATTTTTTTCTTTGGCGTTGCTTATTATCGCACAATGGAAAACAAGAAATATCGGTATATTTACGAGTACGAGTTCTACCGTGGCACCAGTGCTACAGAAACAGCTCAAAGGATTAATGATGTGTACGGCAATGGTGTCGCAAAAGAAAGCACGGTAGGTTTTTGGTTTCAATGATTTCGTTCTAGAATTTTTGACCTTCAGAACCAATCACATGAACGACCAGAGACCAAAGGGGAAAATGAAGAAATAAAGTCTATTGTGGAAGCGGATCCATCACAAAACACTTCAAAGATAGCTGGAGGCTTCGGGGTAAGTGATAAAATTGTATTAATCCACTTGAAGCAAATCGGGAATTTAAAAAAACTTGAACGATGGGTACCTCATGAATTGTCCTCACGCGTCGACTGCTGCTGCTGTGTTACTTTGCTCAACCGACACAATAATGAAGGAATTTTAAATGGAATTATTACTTGTGAGGAAAAGCGGATACTATACGATAATCGAAAGCGCTCGTCGCAATGGCTGAGCCCTGGAAGCCCAGCAAAATCCTGCCCTTAACGAAAATAGACTCAGAAAAGTTACTTGTAAGTGTTTGGTGGACTAGCGCCAGTGTCGTTCACTACAGCTTTCTAAAATCTGGCCAAACGTTTACTGAAGATATCTATTGTCAACAACTGCAAACCATGAAGGAAGAACTAGTTGCTAAATAACCGAGATTGGTCAATCGCTCTAGGCCACTGCTGCTTCACGACAATCCAAGACCACGCAATACACAACAAACAACCACTAAGTTAGGTGAGCTACAATTGGAATGTCTGCGATATCCACCGTACTCCCCGGACCTTGCCCCAACAGATTACCATTTTTTCCGGAATTAGAAAAACTTCTTACAAGGAAAAAAATTCAACTCCGATGCGGCAGTCCAAACCGCCTTCAAAGAGTTTATTGATGCTCCCCCCCATGGTCTTTTTAGTAAAGGGATCAATGAACTACCTATGAGATGGCAAAATGCATAGATAACAATGGTGCATACTTTGATTAATTAAATATATTTAAAAAAAAAATACTTTATATTCCTCCCGTACCAAACGCGCAATTTCATATGTAAGGACCTAACATTTAAAAATGTAATAAAAAGTTATCTAAATATAAAATCTCTCGTAAGCATTACGACACAGTCCAAATGTGGCAACTGTAAAAGACCCCCGGCTAGACAAATATCTCCCTGAATATTTAATATCGGTTGCTTTGTTTATTTACATAGTGCCTAAATATTTAAACATGTTCGTTCTCGGTACCTGTGCCAAATCTAAACCAATCCAATCAGGTTTTATGTTCGCACTCGTAAAAATTATTATCAACTATTAAAACCATATTATGTTATATAAAATATTTTTCTACACTACAGTGGAGCTAATTTTATATTACTTTAATGAAAGTTTAAAGTATTTATGTTCTTTTCTATAAACAAGAATCCACAACATCGCACAAAGTTTCTCTAGAAATGGCAGGATTATGTCATGACATCTATTGATTTTCTATATAAATAGAAAAGACGTGGAAAACGTTAAGAGACACAAAACCAGATACTTTATAAATAGCGCGCCTTATAACATCTCCAGAAACATCATGTTTTGTGAAAAATTATTGTTACACGCGATATATCTAAAATTTCTATATCCGAAAATATACTAAAGGAATATCCGAAAGTTTATTATACCTCTCTATATTACGCTTCGTAGTCCATTACATGTGTTCATACGTTTCATGAGCTTAGTAATCTCATTATCTTCATACCAAAGCACATTTAGCTGCAGAAAAAAGCATAAGGAGCTTATTTCATTTAGATGTAAGATGATTCCAAGTCTTAATTCTTTAACAAGAATATTATATGTCAGAACAAAACTGTTACTTCCGTACAATTTCGTAATATTCAACGCCTCATAGCTAATTAAAACCTCCGGTCGACAACCTTCAATTACTTATAAATAGAATACCGTAATGAAACTTCTTTCACTAGGAAACCGTTGTTCATGTAAAAAAGGTTTTGTTAGAGAATTATCTTGAGTGATACAACATTTATACTTATTATAAATTCTTAGATTTTTATTATTTAACTTTAATATGAACGTATTTGCATAACAGCTGATACACCAATACTCCTTATGGTGAGTAAAGAAGCTTAACGCATTAATAAACAGATTTTACTTTGTAATAATGAAAAACTACTTATAACAAAAGTATTATTACTTTTGAATAATTAAAAAAAGAATTACTACAAATATACTAACAAAAAACTTGAAATAAACTAGATTTAAAAAATACATCTTCATTTACGGAAACAATACCTTCTAGTTTTCTTATTCTCTTGTGATCATGATAACAATATTAAAAGCTTTAGTATCTGTACATATATGTATTTCAATAAGTTGATGAAAAATTATATCTGTTCCTTATATTAACAAGTGTGGCCGACCAAAAGAGCACAAAGTTTTTAAAATTTTTATAAATTATATTTAATCGTTATTTATACAAAAAAGATAAAACAATTATTCTCTTTTATACGCAACAAAAGCATACAAAATACAAAAATGCAAAACTTCAAACCATAGCCTGTTCGTAACTACATATGAAATTTTTTTCTGTTTACCAATTTTTGTCCATTTTCCGCTTTCCTGTATTAGAAAGTACAATTAAATATAAATGTTTAATGATTTAGGATTCATGTCTATCAATTTTATTATTTACCTAATACTGCAAAATTATATAAATCTTTAGAAGGGTAAGCTTATTATTTCAAAAATTTGTATACAAATAAAATTTATTTTTAGGTAAAAAGCAAATAATTAGCATTAAAAATAAAATACAACAAAATCAATTTAAAGTACCAATAAATTTCTTTAGATATAAGGATTCCTATAGCATTTGGTCCTAAGTGTTAGATGAGAACGTTTCTACTAAAGTAAATTGTTTAATGGAAAAAGTTTCAATGAAATTTGATGAGAGAAACGCTCTCAGCAATATCGTATTTTCTTTAACGTAATATTCTGAGAAAATATGTTTCTTTTTATTTGAATGTCGATTATTTTTTAATTGTAAAAAACATCAAGGAAAAGAGCCATTGACACACATTTAAAACAAAACTCGCAAATTAGTTTATATAAATTGCAATTTGTCGCAACTAGTCGAATTCATACATAAAAGATTATTGTTTAGATATTTTGCGCTTAATTAGTGTAATAAACTCACGTTAATAGTTTACGTTACTCGTTATAGTGCCACAAAAGCTCAATGAAGACATAAAGTACTTGCGAGCTCTTGTGTGGAGAAACTAACTAGGGATTTAGTCTGGTAACATTCCGTGTACATAAATTAGGAAAGAATGGCCCAAGTTTCGGCCTTAATGCCAGATTGAGCAGATTAAATGTCTAAGAAAGCGAAACGCGACAATTGATGAGGGATTTATCCTACATGTATAGCTTAGGCAATATTAGTGCTCACCTTACCTAACCTAAAGGTAAAATAATTTTTATTTATTACTTTTATTACATTTTACTTTTTAATGTGAGGCCTATAACTCGTTGTTTGTGCTTCTTTATATGAATATTAAATAAAATGTATCAATATGACTAGCCATACATCAAAGTCTTCGTCAGAATTCTACAAAGAATATTTGGAATGCAATAATTTAACAGAGTTATGTCTAACGTTGGATGAACTAAATTGGTGAATTTTTATAATTCCTCAAATATCATCGCGCTTAGCGTGGTATTCACTTAAATTTATTTTATTACATATATAATTTGTCCCTAATAA
Organism: Ornithoptera priamus; assembly: GCA_029034505.1. Lineage (NCBI taxonomy): Eukaryota > Metazoa > Arthropoda > Insecta > Lepidoptera > Papilionidae > Ornithoptera > Ornithoptera priamus. The sequence continues at coordinate 386,278 of JARDWD010000380.1, forward strand.
AGTTTGCATATAATTCAATTATATATATTTGTTATTTTATACAAAAAGCTACTTTAATTTGGCTACATAAAATAATATTTCCAAAAGAATCTTATTAAATTACAAACTTTAATACTTTTCACTTAAGTCATATAAAAGTACTTTTTACAAAAAGAAAGAACTTTATAAAATTTTGTCTGTATGTTTTTCTCTTTGTCGGGATAAACTTTGAGATACTAAGATTGATTTGACAATTTTCATTTATTGATCCTGATCCTGATCCTGTATATACTATATATACTGTCTGTAATCTGTATACCATAAGTAAGCTTTATTACTTTTATTTTAAAAATGTTTACCTCATATAATAATAGTTAATTATTTGTATTTTTTTACTTACCCTTTAATGCAAGCTTGATTTGTGTACCTGTAAATAAAATAATATATTTTGAGACATTATAATGAAAATTTTACAAAAAAATCTGCTCGTTCGAGATTATTGATAAGTTGATATACATATTTACAATTATATTTGTTGAAAATACACGCAACACCACACAATAAATGAAGACCTTTTTCCAAAACTTTTCTCGAAAAATCACACTGATCTACACTGTTTATGGATTTACACATGTAATCAAGAAAAAGTTAACAAACCTATTCAGCACATCTGTTGTGACCTAAAAGTATTGACATATCAAATTGGGTAGAGTAACCACAATCACAATTTATGGAAAAGATACATGCTTAATTTTGTAACACTAACGACTTTTAAGTGTTTAAAAATGTTTTAAAAAAAGCACAACGGATTGTGAAGCTCATGCTTTATAGGTAGGTAATAAATTTGTAGGAGTAAAAAAGAGATATAATATTATTATTATTAATGGTTTTTTACATTTACTCGAATATTACTTATCTAATAGAACCAAATTTTACATTAATATTTTGTTTTATTAAAAATAATTAATGCTAATGTTCACTGTTTCAAAAAAGGAATGGCTGACAGAAAATAGCTAACATGGAGATCCCTACTTGAAATCCAGGACCATAAGTTAAGGTAGGATTTTTTCAACTCTATCTATATACAACCTTATAGTTACGATGACTACTAGATCTACTATAATGAAAATTTAAGTCAATTATTTCGTTTTGCAATTACATCTTTACAAATGTATCTATAAAGGTAAACGTATATTTAAAAACGCATATCACACCTTTAACCGTAAAGACGTAACAATCAAAACCGCTCAGCTTTCTATACGTACACTGCTTACAAATACACGTACACATGTTCCGCCCAATCGATACCTTGTGGCTGCCATCGTGGGCATAACATCTACAACATATGGAGGCTGTATACATAAATACAAAATGGGATATTTATTCTGGGACGGAGGTTTTCGTTACGAGTAATCGATAATGTTAATTAATGATTGGTTAGGAATTCAACAATAAGATTTAATGGTTGAGTAAACACCATGACGTTCAGTATCATTAAATTAATTATTTCTGAATTTTTAATGTATAATATTATTTTTACAATAATATTTATATATACTCGTATAAAAGTGTTTAATTTAAATAAAAACTATTGTCAATATTTAATAACTAATTTTGAAGAGAGAATAATTCTTGCTTGGTTATGACAATTGATTAAATGAACTATTATATAGAACTATAAGTCATAAAGAAAAGTATAAATTCTATGACATAAATATAAAAAAAAATTATGTAATTCAATATACTTTAAAAACGCCAATGCGAATGTTAATGTGGTTTATTAAAAATGCAGTTTATAAAAAAAAACACTAAATAGGTTAAGTTTCAATCTATTATTAAAGAGACGGTCATTTATCAATACAAATTATTAAACTAAACGCACAAATCTTAAGTAAATTTTTTGCATATATTTTATTGTAAATAGATTATATCTGAGTTCTCTGTACATCTAAGTTGCTGTAACTAGTATCCACCAACCACCACTTGAAAAAAAGTAATAATCTCCGCTGTTTGATGATACATTTTACAATAATGTGCGGACTTGCAAGCACGCGGACTTCGCTTAACCTAACCTAAACTTTGAAAAATCATAGAAAGAGAATATTACAAACAATACTCCGGTATAAAAAATACGTATAAAAAAGTAACATTTCGAACGAATTACCTGAGTATTTCATAAAATCACTTACAACAAACAAGTATAAAACAAAATGTAAATTGTAAAGCATCAGAATTCGAAAACGCAATATGCCTGTACTAATGGTGGTTAAAATAAGTAATATAACTTGTGTAAATATTTACAACGATAATTGATTGAAACGATAACGATTTATCAATATATCTACAATTAATTCATTAGCTTATTTTAATTAATTATATGAATTATTTATTGTGATATTTATTGAAAGGGACAGTTAGCTGATTACAATCGAATGAAACGCCTGCGGTCGGCGTTATTGGCTCACGGCACGCGTGACGTCCAATGCTTACAAATAGACGTAGGTTTTGGGGAATCGATTACATCTGACGCTATAAAATATAACAGTACACCTCCGTATATATATATAAAGTATTTTTGAAACAAAACCCTAAAACTAAATTGCAAAGAGGTTTTAATTATTTTACAAACACCACACGAAACCCATGATAAGACTGGTAAAGGGTCTCTTATCGGAAAGGTTTTAGGTAAAAAGTATACCAAACATTGATTAATCGTTATTAAATTGTAACCTTTGATTTATAATAATTTAGTTTAACACAAGCAGTCAAAAATCCTTTGCATTCTAGACATAGCTTCCTCCCTAGGAACGCCACTCACAGAACATATAATTGACTAAAACTGAGGAAAAATTTTGTGATAAATTTTTAGTTTTACTAACTGGAGAATAAATATTTTTAATGAGAGCTACTTTCTATTGTAATATTTAATGGATCCAGAAATTGCCATTTCCACAAAAAAAAAAGACATCTCGGATGCTTAAGCAGTTATTAAAGCCTGACAGCTGACTGAAGTTAATAATGCTTGACCCATCTATTTCAGTTAAATTTAAAGTTTAAAATCTCATAAAATATGTTTTAAAATGAAGGACTAAGATTTTTCCTTCAAGTTTTAAAAAGCATCTTCAACATGAATTTCCTTTTGAAAGTATCTACTTTTTATATTACAAAGTAATATTTTGATTAAATTGATTGATTTTTTAAAATAAATATATATATTAAGACATATTTATTGTTAGCCTAATAAGTTTAATACATATATATATAATGACATTTGGTTAACGTAAAACGTAATATGATTTTGTTACATTCTCTATAAAAAAGTATATATCTCGCTTTTATTAGACATAATAATAATTTTCTTAACAGAAGAATTAATTATTATTATAATGTAAAATATTACAGCATATTACTAAACACTTGCTAATTATGACCAGATATTTACCACCAGATGTTAAGGCTCGTTACCTCAGTAATTTCATGACATGTTACAGGCGTGTAGGATTCTATTTAATTTTTAGAAAGGTAAATTGTATTCTGTTGGAATATCATTAACAAAAGGATGATATAATTCTTATTTTTTCAAATTAGCAAGCGCAGTTTAGTAAAAACAATTATGCTGTAATTTTTGTCTTCGTTGTTAACGTTTGGTTAATGAGTCATTATGTGTAACCTCTCTGAATAGAATCCAACATCCTCCTAAAAGCTATATATATACTCCAAGTAAAAACAAATTCAATGCTAATAATTAAAACCCTAGATCAATTACATAATATATTTGTTAAAAGACTTCCACGAAAAGATCCCGTTATAGGGTATTCTGTCTTTGATCTATTTAAAAAACTACTTTATTAGTATTATATTTGTAATCTTCAGTTCTGGTTACTCTATCAACCCTTATTCTGTTTGTCTGTTTCATTTTGACAAAATCAAGGGTTATTAAACTATAATAAAATTATCGACTATTCGCGTTACAAAGAACAGTCTAAATAGTTTTTTTATTAAAAAAATTACAATTTATACATACATCTACCATATTTATGATATCTACAACCCACAAATACTTACATAAGTTGTAAATGAGGAAAACTTTCAAGAGATCTAGGATCTAAATTGGTTGATGATCTTTTTATAATACGTTCATAGTCTTAAACACGGCAATAGATTTCATTAAAATTATAATACAAGTATCATCCTTAAAAGTGAAGATTGATTTAGATCTTAGACTAGCGTCTTAAGTGTTTGATTGACAAGTGGTTTAACTGAGCTTAATCTCCTGTCAATGCCATGCGATGAACCCGGTAAGTAAATTTAAAGATTTATTTATTACCCTTTGGGTAGGCATCATACAAAATAATGTTTATTGCAATTTAAAAACTCTACATAAATAACTATTTTTTCTACTTTGATATTTATCATAAATTTTGATAATTTATTTTCATGAACGTCCAATGAATATTTTTATAGTATCTTTGTAGTTCACTTGAATTTTATAATCATATTGTTAAAAAAAAGAGAAGAAGTATTGATACCGTGTGGATGATGTCCGATACGTTTGACCTTCCTGGTGAGGAAGAAGCTATAACACCCGAAGTAGGCGCAGAACATAAAAACCTTCAGTAAGATTTTGAGGTTATCACAAACACTTCTAAACCTTTAAACTGAGAAAGATGAAATTAATCGCGGACAGTAAAATTTAAAAGCAAATTTTAAATAAATTATATAGAATATAATTATAAATATTTTGTTTCTTGTATTGGTACAAGAAACTTATATCCAGCAGTCCATCGGTTGAAATGACGATAAAAAATTACTCTATTACATTCTTAATAATTAATCTTAATTATTAACATCTGTCAAATTAGGCGCCAAAGCCTTGCTTACAGTTTTCGTCAATAAAGCAAGCGAGTTGATATTTTTAGCAAAAACACAATTTAAAACAACTATAAAATAATTAAAAACCTAAAACAAAATCCACTAGGACAAGTTTATCTCTACTAGTCGACGTTAGGGATTCTACATAATCTACTCGTGCAGTCTCAAGAAGGTAATTATAAAGAATAAGTGAAGGTAATTAAAAAAGCGGATAAAAATGATGTCGTCTATGACCACTCGGAGTAAAGTTCATGAGGAGATTCACACCCAAAAATCAATGAAAAGAAAGAGCTGGGCGACTTTAGCTACACACCAGAATTCAGGACTGATGGGAGTTATTTGTTTTTGTGTTAGACTTATGCCTAACCGTGGACCTCGATAAGCCAATAATTATAATGAAAGGACTATTTATTGCAGAACCATTATTAAACAAGCAATTAAACTCGTAAACTCAAGGATCGGATAAAGTAAGGACGTTTCATTTTTAATAATCGAAACCTACACTTTACGTACATAAATGTCCTTAAGGAATATAAAAATTTATTTCAATGGACGTAAATCTGACAAGCAATTCAAATATATTTGTCAAATAAATTTACTCGTTTAATACAATTTTGTCCCTAGAGGTGCAAACAAATTTTTTTATATATTATGTTCATCTGCCAGTTTATATTTGTTTGAAAACTTAAACTGACAATTTCTTAAACTATTGTCATATAAATCTTTTGTAGACTTACACGTTACAAGTCCGTTGCCTGTCTATATCTACACACAGACAAACTGAAAATTTCATAATTTTGCCAATATTACATAAAAGATTATATGAACAACTAACCTAAAAATCTCTTATAGAAAGTTTTAAAGATTAAAATTGAAGACAGTAAAAGTGTTAATTAATATTTTGCTTAACAATAAAAAACATATTCACATATCATTCATTTCAACCGATGGACATAGTTGTCTTGTAATGTATTCTACAAACCACGGTCTTGCGCTGAAAACATGTATATCGTAATAAAATATACATAGTTTTGTTATTTTTAAGACAAACACCTGAAGTGTAATTTAGCTGTACTAAAAGACTTTAACAATGCTCCATTTCAATCTAATATTAAATGATTGCAGATCTACTCCAAAATTTTCTCTTCTTAATAGTTTATTTAAACCATTGTAATTTAATAATGGAGACATTTATGAAAAAAAATAAACATAATATTTATTTTTAAAGACTACATTTAATATAAAAAATAAACAATTGTTCGGATTTATTTTTTTTCGCACAAAAATATTTAACGGACAAAGGAGTTAACCAGAAAATAAACCTTAAATGACTCGATGAACCTATACGTACGACCACAATGATAACGGAGTTATTTTAATAACTTCCTACTACGAAGATAAATTCAATTTCACGGATTTAATAATTGATTATAATGGTGATAAAGACATAAACTAATAACTTCAAGCATTCAACAGGTACACTATTGTATTGCTAACGGATATCCATCAAAAAGGAGTGTGTTCGGCGAGCGCGGCGGTAGCTGGCGCGGACGTCGCGCGCTCCGATCCACGAGGGCGGGGTGGAAAGGCGGTGCGAGGTTTCGGGGCTCGTTAACCGAACTAAAGATAAGTAATTAAGTCCGCAAGGTTTTACTTACGGCAGCACGGTCCGGACCGAGAATCAGACTAGTAGTAACGGGTGAGACCGCGTGGCCGGGCTGCGGCAGACTGTTGCTCCCGGGCCCGCTTCACTTGTTACGTGCCACCCGCCGCCCTGCGCTTTTCCACCCCGTGCCACGAGCCCCGCAAACCTCACTCCGCAACCGCCCTGCCAACCCCGCCCCGCATCCGCTCACCAATATCATGTGTCCTTCACTTAGCAGCGTCCTTCTTACTCACCTAGGCTAGGTACGTAGTACAGTACATCTTTATATTTCAAAAGACTTTTTGAATGTCAATGATATTCATCAAAGGGTAGCGCTTAATGTATGAAATTTGAATTTAAAACATAGGCCTTGTAGACGGAAATTTATTTGTAAAACCGATTTACGTAAGTACATACAGTACATATCGCATAATTGCCGTTAATCTATTAACGAACATGCAAAACACAAATAAACATTACATTTTCAACTCAATCAATTGGCGTTACCTTAACTCGTTGGTAACTAGGACACGCGGTTCTGAACTATTGTACCGTACAGAAAATCTCGGCCAATTTCTAATAAAATTACAACACCTTGCAACAATATTCATAAATTTCTCTTTAAATTGTCGGGAAAGATAAATAAATGTAATCATGATTAAATGTAATCAGATTTCAGAACAACGTATCATCATCATTATCATCTCAACCGATGGACGTACACTGCTGGTCTCTCGTAATATTTTTTTTTTATTCAATTAAAAGACGAGCCGAGGGCAGCGTTCATCTGATGGTAAGTGATACTCCTGCTTATCACAACATGGCGCTAGTTAGAATGATATATAAGGTGTTATCTCGATACGCCAGAAATTACACTAGCTACTTCCTTCCTACCGGAACACGTTTGTACACTACTATTTGACGGCAGAAATAGGAGTTGCGGTGGTACCTATTTAGACGGAGTCCGGTAACAGAGACTTACCACCAATGATTCCACAGAACGATGTTGCGCTTTTTTAATGACCAATGGCTCGCAGTTATTGTTTTGATGTCCCGAATTCGTTATTCCAGCACTTTTAGTTCTCAAAAGCCATCGGTTCTACGAGCTGTATGTTTTGCCTGTTACCGCTTGAGATTCGCAACTCGACGACAATGATAAAGACATATACATAGTATAATGATAATGTTCGTAACCGGTACTATGAGTAAATTAGGGAATTAATTCTCGCTGTAGAGTAAGTACACTCAACGTAAGCCACATTATTCACCTTTCACCAAATATTTCATTTATTTCTTTTGGGTTGTTAACTAATAATTACAGTGCAAAGATGATCAAAGCGACGAATTTTTGTTTTAACCCTCTGTTATAAAAAAAGTGCAAAAATGTGTTTAGTAAAAGGCAAGTTTAATAAAAGGCAATGAGAGTATGTTGTTTTATAGTAAGATGAACTCAGAAAATAAAAATAACAAACAATAACAAACAGAAAATAAAAAAAAGAATATAACATTTCCTTATGCAATAAGCAATTTTAAAACCGATTTTAAGTTATGCTTTGATCACTAAGAAAGTTGATTACTACTATTTTATTTTATAGTGTCCAACAACTAGAGAGTATAGATACATACTATATATTATATACTCTACATGAAAATATTCTACGGACTCTTGTTAAGGAGTTTTCGAGTTCACATGTCATAATTATTTTCACAGATCTTAAACAAATTCAAAATCTGCCGACATTTCCCAAATTTTCAGTTTTATACATTTTCGGGATGCTTAATCCTTTCTAATTTAAGTTTACCATCATTTGAATGGTTATAATTAGGTTATTAGAACTTTAACCTTCGAAACGGATTTCGTAATTTTATATCAAGTTTGCTACATATTAATGTTTCACAGATTTGAGTATACGGAATACTAATAGATAATTTTCTTCCCTTTCTTTACAGCTTCCATATGATTATCGGAGCCTGTGATGATTAGCACTAATATTAATCAACCGTTACTTTCAATTACTTTGTAATAAATATTTTTCATCATCGCTTCCTTAACATAAAATATCGTAATCAGGCATAAGTAATATCCGAGTGGTCTGCATCCTTCCCGCTGGTTTTCGATCATGTTTTAGGTTCTCTTCTCTATGCACGTTTACCTTCTATTTTCCCCAAAAGAATTTGCTTCTCCAAACAATCTCTTGAAGACCTTCAGGGAACTATTTGCATAATATGCTTAGGGCTCTTTTTTGGTAATTTTTAAAGATCTCTCTAGTGATTTTTAGATTTGTTAATCCGGATTAATTAGTTTTCTTAAGTACATTAAACATATACTAATAAAATAAGTTTTTTAAAGTATATATACGATTGAGACTTTATTTAACATGTGCACTGTATGTTCACCTATTACTTTTTCCACTCCGTAAATATTATCCTTACGATATGAAACGTGATAAAGGTGTTTGGTTATTTACCAAGTGATATATTATTACACTAACGCGAGGAAGGTGCTGCTAGTCGATATTCCATCAGGAAGATTCACGATAATCCGTACAATTAAGTTTAAGGCACGTCTACAATGTCGGCTGAGAAAGCTAGTTATATAGAAAATTTTCCTGCAATTCAAAGCAAAAAGTTTTGTAACGCTATTCCATTGGATAATAATGACAACAAATAATTTATATAGCAGAGAATAATGGATAATTAAAATATTTAAAATCAATATATTTAAAAAATCATCTCATTACAGGTACCACATATGTACAATATTAACCCTGAACCATATATCTAATAGCATTAATGTGAGACGTCCTCATAAAATTTAGAAAAAGGCACGAAACAGAGCTGTAACTTATCTGTACATAAGTAACGAGAGTTCAAAGAAAAGAAAATTAAATCTCAGCAAATTTTTCCATAAACTCTATACGTATTTGTCGGTTACAGCTTAGGTAAGATTTATCTCTTATCGATTTATCAGTGAAACTTGTTTGCGTATAATGCACCTATGCCTTCTAGAGTAGGTCTCAAAACCCCATTCCCAGAAGCATAGTATCTTACAATACTACGCACTCTCAATACTAAAAAAGGTTATTATTGAATGGTGTGCATGTGTGTGGTATGGTAGTTATTAAAAAACTAAATTTTTAAACATTACTTTATTTTATAGGAAACACGAACCCGAAAATTCTTAATGAATAATTATAAATATAATCAACTTAGTAAATATAAAAACAATCATTTAATAAAACAAAATTTGAAGTAAATAAATAAATGCGATGAAAATCGTAAAATTTAGTTTTATGGAATGAAGTATTCCCATATATACAACAAATCTAGTACTGGTGGTAGGTCTATGTTGCCTGAGACCGTCTAGATAGGTATCACGGCAGCGCCTATTCCTGCCTCCAAAGAGTACTGTGTTCCGATTTGAAGGATGCTGGACTCAACATCTTACATCTTAAGCGACGTGCACAATATGGTGCAGTATATATCATTCTAACACCACGTTATGGGCAGGCGTGTCACTTATCATCAGGTGAATATTCCGCTCCTCTGGTCGCTTAATTGAATTAAAAAAACAAAAAAATGATTTTGAAACAAACATCTCCGGAAGTGGTCCAAGATCATAAGATCTTTTGTTAATTTTGAAAAGCTATAAAGGCTAACGGAATAGTTTAAAATTTTCATTCAATGGGTATTATATAATTTAGACTTGAATTCTTCAACTTATCTAATTAAAAAGGAATTTTAGTTTCGCAGTCAACTAGTCTCCGGAGTATAATATAAAACAGTTTGTATAAAACTCCACAATATCAAGGCGATCCGATAGTCTTCGAGAGCCCCGTATATACTACTCTCTTATAAGTCTCACATACACAACAATATAATGCCAAAGAAATAAAAAACACATCTCTTTATGAAAAAAAATATACCAACTTTGTATCCTATCGTGAGTACAAATTTTGTTTGCTGAGCTGAAAACGGCTCTTGCGTCTCTTTCCCACATTATATATAACCATTATTTCCAGAAACAGGAATAGTATTTCTTTACAATTGAGTAAAACAAAAGCAATATAGTTTCTAAATTTATGTAATAAAATTAAGTGGACCTCTAAGTTAGTATCTTATTTTAAAGTTTATATATTACAGCGCCATCTTGTACAGAAATAAAACAAAGTAAAAACTAAAACATTTTCAGCGTCTGTAATAGTATTTTTAACATCTTTCCTGAGAATAACAACCACTACTGATGTTGATGTTAATGAGACAGCAGCGCCATCTGAGGACGAAATATCACAAAAAGCATAGAAAAAAACATATTTAAATAAAAAAGATTACACTTGCAAATTTTTATGATATCTAATGTTTATTTATAGTATTTTTAATAGAAATATTTAAAAGTTAAACACATTGTTAAACAAAATTAAGCAATTAAATATCTATTTAAGAATAATTTGAAGCGAAAATTAAACTGATTAAATTTGTTATTCGTTAGTTATTTTTCGTGCAGTGTACACTTTACAGATAAAATCGAGGTATTAATATGTACATAATGATATTGCTCTACAGATTTGAATTATTGTATCACTCTGTTCAATATTTATCCTCGTTTAACAGATTATATTAAAAGTATATACATTATTTTATAAACAAATAACAAAAAAAAATCCTACGTGTATAATGCAAAAGTTGCTATTGTACCATGACAGAATATTGTAGTTATGAAAATAATATCGCATTTGCAACATCCAGTAATTTTTCTACTCTTACATTATCCAAAAATACTTTTTTCTTTTATAAATATTACTCACTTAATCAACACCATAATTTATAAAATGTTTAACTCCCTTTTATAATATATCATTTATTCATCCAATTCAATACCTTCGAGATATGTAGGACACAGTCCGTGAAAACCTCATCGTAAGCTCTTAGCCACGAGAGGTATCTGAGAACATTCCTTCGCGCCGACAGTGTAGTTATACATTCATAATGTTGAAGCATAAAATGTTACATATATAATACTCTTTTTTAATTTGTATATATCGAGAAAAATACATCACCAAATTTATTTCATGTAAAAACTTTCAATCACCGTCACATTCAAACCCTTATTTTTTTCGTAAAAATATCATAATAAACATAAAAAATAGAAAAAACTGTGTGTTAATATAACTACATCAGATTTTCCTCCTTGTAAACGATTTCATTATAGATGCAAACATGTGACACTTGTTATTGAATACTTGTATTATTACAAAGAAGTTAGTAATGTCATAAATATTAATGTATTTATATATTCAATCAAAACATAAATTTACCAAACGGATAAATTAATAAAGCCCTCAAACTGTAATGTAAATAATAAACACGTGATACTCTTTGAATGTTATTTACTTTGTTGTTCTTACAGACATAAAATACAGATTAAGTCTTTATTTCCACTAAACTACGAAGTATTACTTGACAACTTTCGTCAATTCAGTCTAGTTTACTAAAGAACATGGCTTAAGGAATATCTCTGTTTTTCCTTATGATAGCGTAAACAACAAATAATATCAGATTAACGATAGAGACAACTATATCCATTATATAGCAAAACAATGAATCGAATAAATAGTTAACCTCATTGTAGGTGTTAGAACATTATCAGTTTTTTCTTTTTAGTTTAATATTGAAGTGATGCCTTCACAAATCCTCAGTTAAATCAAACTTATACAGATTAAGACACTATTTTCTAGACTCTACAGACACGCCCAATCTCAGAGTAAAAACTCATATCCAGTCTTACGCCACCAGCCGGGCATGAAGGCCATCCTTTGTCAATTTTAGTTTCATCGTTGATGACCGAGTCACGGCTACCGAGTCCCTGCGCCACGAGAATTTGTACGAAATAAATTTTACTCTAATATGTTATCAAATAAACGTTAGATACTAAGACTCAATTACATTACATTGTTATGTCTACATTTATTATTATATTGTAAACAACTATTTGTACCACGATAAAGAGAAAAAAAAATTAGCATTGCCAGTTATTAGACGTGTTTAATTTTATAAACTCTTAACTATTTGATGTTCATCAGAAGTTCAGAATAACTTGCTTTACTTGATCAAATTTGCTATGAACATTTATGTTATTCGGTTCTTGAGTCTTTAGAGTTTAGTCACAATAAGACATTTTTTTAATTTGACCGTGAACATTTTACTGCTACTGTATCACTTTATTTTATATAAAAGATGAATATGACACCAATGAAAAACAACTTGTAACTACATGTGGTACATTGCTTTAAGTTCTATTCATTTAAAACTGCGAAATCAATTATCAGTTTGTTATTACGGAGATCGCTCTAAATTTATTTATAGAGGCATGGAGTGTTTTACTGATAGGTATTTTTCCAAGTTTGTCTTTGATTTTGATTAGAGTGCTGAATGCGTATTGAACTGTGACTTTTAAATATTTGTTTAATCTTTGTGAGTTATTTTCAGATTTGGTATCAAAAGCTATTTTAAACAAAGTGCAGGTCAATGGAAAAAGTTTTTGTTTAAGTAATTATTTTAATACACTTTGATAGTTTATACGTTTATTTTAATATTGCGAACATAAACAATCTTGATCAGTATGAGATGCCCCCAAAAATTACATAACCTTCTGACATGACCATCCGACGTCTTAAATGTTGCAACGAACATAGTGATCGCTCGCAATCCGCACCAATGACGAAAAATCAGAGGCAGGCAGCAAACAATTTAATTGTTTATAACAGATCTCTTTGCGCTTACAATATTTACCAATACTTGCGCAAGAATAACAAAAATATTTTTTTATAGAAATATTACTCTTTAAGACAACCACTACTTAGCTGACAATGTTTCAAAAGCAGATAAAAAAACAAAAGTATGTCCATAAATTGTGATATTTGAAGAGTTAGGGCAAAAATAGTCTAGTCCAAATAACTTGGAATAAAATTATGGAAGAGAAAAAAAAGCTATTTTTATTTATGAAATCAAGTATTAGCCTCATTTTATTTAGCAATAAAGGTGGCGTCTGGGTTCTGTATAAAATGGTCCTAATAGGACATTACACTCTATGTTCATTGCAATACAAAGACCGCATCCCAGCGCAGGTTCAAGTATTGGTGACAGCATTCCACTAAGCGCAAAAAGTACTGCAAACCACAGAAAATTGATCAAAATTATTAACATTGTATACTACCATCGTAAACATATTGGTGGTAGGTCTTTGTTACCGGAAACCGTCTAGGTAGGCACCACCGCAGCGCCTATTTCAACCGCCAAAGAGTAGTGTTCCGGTTTTAAAAGCGCTACAGCTACTGTAATTACTGGGATAACAAGATTTAACATCTAATGTCTCAAAGCGACGAACACAACATGTACTATTCTAGTTAGCGTCACATTGTTAAGGGCAGACGTATCACTTTCCATCAGGTGTATGGCCCGATCAACTCATCGCTCCGTAAATTAAAAAAAATATTTACAGTGCCAGACGAAATCTTTAGATTTTATTTATAAAGGAAACGTATAAATATAAATTGTTGTTTTTCTATAATGATACTTTTTGCTCGTATGAGTCCTATACTATTGCGTTCTACTCTAGACGACTATATCTATACGCATCAGAAATAATGGTTAAACATTTTACGTCCGGAAAATGTGCAGCGCCATGACGTGTCAGAGCATTTTCCAATACATTTGCAGCTCCTGATTATATGTAAGCTGAAGATAAAACAGAACAAATAATTTCATTCGATGAACAAGATCGGTTCATAAACATGGGTTTGCATTTTAATGCATTTAATTAAAATTTGTTAGAGTACACCAGTCCAAATTTTTTTATCTTATTACTATTCAAAGCAAAATATTTTTTAATTACTACACATACTGCACGGCCTCTGCTGATATATCGATTTTGGACAAGTGATGGCGGTAGCGAAGGCAGAGTAAGATGTGAAAGCCTATTGAGTTGAAGAGATATTATTACGCTATTCTTTGTATTTTCCGAAACCAAATCATAGTAAGCGACAAAACCCACAACCACATCGGCCGCAGGGGTTTTGTGAGGGCCTGCTCTGTTGGTCCCTATAGCCTTTAAACAACGAGGTCGATGGATTCTTTTGTAGAGGTGAAGAGGCCAAAAGCATAGCGGTTCCGGCGCGCCTCAGCGCTTTGTACACTCGCGTGCAACTGAATCGACTCAAGCCGTATATTGGTATAAAAGATTGATTTTTCGGAAAACGGCTTTTCCGATTTTTATAAAAAAAAATTTATTCGAAAACTGATAATATTTTTCATAATACAGTAATTTTCAAATAAAAAATTACAGTGTTTTAAATAATTACGGTCAAGCATGAGCGTTACAGAAATTGCTCGTTACGGTACCCATGAGTTGCGGGACTAAATCATGTATAAAAGCTCACTTGACCCATATTTCTTATCAGTTACTCGTCAGACGTTAATAGGAATTAGAAGACGCCTGAAGAAAACCAATTTAACTCCATAGCAACCAGCCAGAGGCCCGAAACTAACCGCAGCTCACCGTCAAGCCCGATTTCATTTTGCTAGTGAACACTTCGATTGGGCTATTGAGCAATGGAGCTCCATCCTGTTCACTGACGTGAGCAGAATGTGTCTCCATGGCAATGACAGAAGAAACCGAGTATACAGGCGTCCAGGGGAACGGTTCTCGTAACGCTGAAACAGTATCATATGGCGGTAATTCAGTCATGATGAGGGCTGGAATATCATATGAAGGGAAGATCGAGCTTCTTTTCGTGCGTGGTGGCGGTCGGAGAGGGGGCCTGACAGCTCAAAAGTACATGGATACATTCTCCTCGATCATGTTCTACCTTATGCAGCATATCTTGTATTGATGCATGATAATGCTCGGTGCCATACTGCATGTGCTACTCGCCAGTTTCTCGAAGTGGTGGAAATTGAAACGATGATGTAGCCAGCCCTCAGTTCTAACCTGAATCCCATTGAGCATTTAGGGAACGAGCTCAAACAGAGGGTTCGAGCTAGAGATAGGGCTCCATCAAGCATCGCCGAGCTCAAAACTGCATTAAAGGAAGAATGGAATATAATACTTCAAGATTTTATTAAAAAATTGATAAAGTCCATGAACAATCGCATGCAAGCCGTTATAAAACCAAGGGGAGGCAAAACAAAGTATTGACGATTTTAACTTTCTTTATTTTTAAGAAAAAATAATTTTTTATTCATTATGTTGTCGTTTTAATTTTTCTTAATTTTTTATGCATTTCTGTCCTAATTAAATTTCATCAATAAATACTCAACCGATTTTTCTCCTTAGAATAGCATTTTTTAGAGAAAAGATTAGTCTCATAAACAAAAAAGAAAAAACAAGAAAATCGGATAAGCCATTTTCTGATAAATCAACCTTTTATACCAATATACGACTTGAGTCGATTCAGTTTGCACGCGAGTGTATATTTTGTTTTGTTATTTTTTAAGTATCAGCATGCATGACATGTTACAGATGTTCTGATTTTGACGATTCTCTGTTTTAACGACGAGACGAAATATATCCTGAAGAGAAGTAGTACGCCCGCTATAAAAAAAAATTTAGCACTAGGTAAAAAAAATAATAAACAGCTCTAAATTCTGCTCGTTGCAATAAGACACAAAATGTTTAACGGTGTTATGTATGTATGTCACTCTAACTAGAGTCACGTTGTTATGGGCAGGTATATCACTTACCAAGTCGTTACTCCAACAATTTCACTTGCTACCTTGTAACTGGAACAAAATAATATTTACCCACTACTGTTTGACCGCAGAAATAGGTATTGCGGTGATTACCTATAGTGTCTGGCAACAGGCACTAACAGTAAAGTTTTATTAAAATATACCTCAAAAACGGTGTTAAATAAATTTTCAAATAAATACTACTTTTAAATATAAGAAAATATATGACTTAGTAACTTTTATCTATATTCTATTGAACTAACTTGATGTATGTATTATTCAGTGTTCTTCCACGAGTATCAATCAGTCTTTTCTTATGCTTTTTTCCTCAACATATTTTTTTTTAGAAAATTTAATTTTAATATCAGATATAGTTATTTTAATATCGGATCTATAAGCTAAAATAGTATGATCAATAATATATTTTTGCTCGAGAGAATTTAATAATCTTTATAATCTTAGTTAAATATTCACACATTGAATGATTATAAACTCGTTTCTCTAACTTATAATTGGTGACATAATATTCACCAATAATAAACTAATAACAATAAGCCCGAACGTATAACGAACAACTTACGTTTTAACTTCTGTGGCTGTTCGTAAATATTTATTAAGTATCAATAATAATTTTATTTGATTGAGGTCAGTTGATATACGTCAATGACGCGTTGGTATTTTATATTAAGCATTATCTTCTACGTCTTATACTTCATAATAAACTTCCTTAACCGATTCTAACTACATATTGGCAACTCTGTACATGTAGTGCTAGGGAAAAAATCCAAAGATAATGACATTTTTATCAGATCTGGCCTCAAATCCAAACCTGCCGCGTTGGATTTTATAAAAGTATATGGTTATGCATATGTAGTACTAAAAATTATTGAATATTTTAAAAGTTGGACTTTCATCATCATTTCTTCAAAATATTAAGTGAGTATATAGGAGTGTATTCGAATTCGCAAATCGTTTCCCAAATTTTCATTAAAAAGATTAATTGTTTACCACTATAAATCTTAACGAGCATATTTCTGTTTTTACTATGAAACGATGTGAGCCAAACATTTACCCCATCATAGGCATCTTTATAACAATGTGGGTAGCTTGGTTGGTAAATACATCACATTGTTTGATGCTTGAATATTAAATGTTATTTCTCATTGCCCTAGTTATTTTACAAGCTTAAACATCCTTCAATCTAGACCACAGAATTGATCAAAGACAGATACAGGACTTACAAACTGAGTTATCACCTGCTTTAAATTATGCTTACCGTTATTTATATTCTTAAAATTAGTATGCAATAATAAATATTTCTGTTATTACTACAATAATACCCGTGAATAATTATCTTACATTTGACGAGTGTTGTACCAAGTGGAGAAATAAAACACCAATAGTTCCGCCGTCGCATTCCATATATTGCATGAAAACATTCAAATATTCAGATTATTTAAAAACTATTACAAAAGCTAAAATATTGCAGAAGATTAAGTGGCATCGGAATTAGAATTTTCTATTTTCATTGCAATGAATGCAACCTATCCTCTAAGTAAAAGAAAATAAAATGAAAATGAAGTATTAGCGCCCACTTGTGTGATCTTAAAAAAAGGTGTTATATGATGATGTACTGTCCCTCGACAAATGATATGTTTATGTCACACTGCTCGATGTGAAACTGTTATTCTTATTAGAAATATGTACCAGAGACTTATCTAGCTTAACAGAAAAAAAAACATCAAAATTAGAACAGCTCCTGAACCTTCAGATGAGCAATTTCCAAAAAAACAGCGTTTTCTTCGCGCTGTGGTGATATTCATTCTCTTTAAACGAGGGAGGAAACTGTTTTATTTTATTAAGCCTTTTGCCTTTAACAGGTCGCGCATAAGCCCCTTAATATAGCGGATCTCCCGCTGAAGATCAGAGCATTTGTCACCGAGTTCCGTATGTCGTTGACGGAGGGTCTGCTCCTCGTTGAGCAGTACTTCGACTTCAGCCTTCTTCTTCTGACGATAGCGCGTGGCAGCATTCTTGTTCTGCTCCTTCTTGCGAGAACGACGGTCGTCTACGTTTCGCGAGTAAGGTTTAGGGCGAGACGGAGCAGACCATTCTTCGTCGGTAGATGAAGAGCGCGGCGAAGAAGGTGGTGATGAACGCGGGGAGGTGCTAATGCTACCATCTGAAGCTCGAGGTGATGCTAACTGTGCTGCACGATGGCGAACCAAATCATCTACAGCCTGAATATCGCAGTCATATTCAACGGGCAAAGCAGAGATGACGTGCGCGATAGGCCATTGTTCTTGTTGAGTTTGCACGGGATGCGCGGGCGCGAGCGGGGCGTACTGACCGTGTTGCGCATAACTCAACAACAGCTGGGTTGCTGGGCCTGGCGGGCTCTGCGGCGGGGTAAGGTGAGTCAGTTCTACGGCACCGTAAACCGATTCAAATTCACGAAGTAGCTCTTCAGTTGGTTGGGGAACCACATGTGGATGATCGTACGCGGTCACGGTCACCGGTGGCACCGGCACTGCTTGGATTGTAGACACCACTCGTTCTGGCGCTTGATTGATGTTCTCGAAGATAGGAAGTTCCACCTTCTCTTCAAGCCAGTTGGGAAAGATGTTTTCTGTAAATATAAAGAACAGTAAAATTAGCATAAGACGGTTCCTACAAGTTGCTCCGCGCGTTAAACAATTTCTAATAACATTACGTAAACAAATAAACATCAAGAATTCTTGCAACTTTATGCACGAAATCTGAATTTTCATCAAACATATATATTCTAAATTCAGCGAGCACGTTCACGTTGTTTACACTTGACACACGATCGACCCTAACCCACAATTCAGATTAGACGGCGTGCCTCAATTATTCTACGGTTAACGATTACAGTAGAACCCACTTATCGTGGTCATGAATAATAAGAATTTTCACGCGAAATCGTTATTTTCTATTATATTTACCTACAAAAGATTTCATTCAAATGATGAGTTTAATATTCTTCTGGTTCAGTTCGTTGTAAGGTTATTATAAAATTAAATATTAACGTGGTGACTTTTGTATTTGTTCTCTTGTTACTTGATCTATGTCCAGCAATAGACGTCTGCTGATGATGATGAAGTTTACATGAATTATCTAAAACCAAGTCCAGCTAACTAAAAACCAGTTCGCCTTGTTTCTTATAAACAATAAATAAATATGCTACTACCGTTGCCCTTAAGTGTAAACAATACATTTAGCACACCTTCAGTGTACTTAACGTATTAATATTTAACATAATTTCTGCTCTTAATATTTCTGAGTCTTCTATGCCATCAGGAAAAAAAAATGAGAAATTTGAATATTTAATTGCAAATTACTACAAAATTATCGTTTCTGGTTCTCTGATCTAAAATAACTGTATCAAAATTACAGATAAATAAGTGCGAATAAACTTTAAAAGTGTATCATCTGTTTATTCCAAATAATTATTATAATTCCAATGCTGATGCGGAACGTGGCGGCAGCCGCGTGATCTTTGATCTCGGCTCTGGTTGACATCGTTTTGTGATACTCATCATAACATCATTCTTTATTAAACTTACTATTATTTTTTAAACGTCTTAAATTGTATTTTGAGACATAAAATTATTCATAATTTTAGCCATTAAACATTAATAAATGACTTTTAACAATTTAATATCATCAATCTGCTTGTTAATATTGTTATTGCTTATTATCAAATGTTCTTCTAATTATCTAGTATACTGGTATCTTCTCTTTTCATACAATTTATTTTTTCTTTTCCAATGTGCTGTCTGTAAGAGATTGCTTTTAGAGCAATAAGACCGCCTATTGTACATACTTTTCCATTCATTTTCAAAAAGCTATATTGTTTTGTACATATTAGGTTTGCTAAACAAAAAAGAATATGATATATAATATGATATGATAATGGGATACACGAGCCTATGCTAAATGTATTTCAGTCTGTAAAAAAATTCAGATTATTCTGCAGGTATTAAGGATCACGGCCTTTTGCATGAAAACATAAATTATTGGAGAGAGGTATAAAATGTCTATTGCGTGGTGAACTTACTTAGGTCTTTCCTGCAACTGATATAAAAATAGTGACAATGACAACGCTTTGGAGTTACCAAATTTAAACTATTTTATCTTTAAGGACTGATAATTTTGAAAGTATTTTTGTAACTGTGGTTTGAACATAGTGCGTTTATAGTATTGCTGTCTATCAGAAAAGCTGTTACATTAATTTCCACTACAATTAAGTCTCTCTGATCACCAGCCGATACGCGTCCACTGTTGGACAGAAGCCTCCCCCAAAGATGTCCACATCGATCGGACCTGCGCTGCCCACAGTCAAAGTATATGATTATTAAATGTTAAAGTAATTTTCGAATTTTTTAGATTAAACGACATGTATAAACGATAGAGTTAATATAATAATTGTTTATAGTCAAAATATTAATAATTCTTAAAAACTAACGTGGTATCGTTTATTCCACACAAATGTATCGCAAGATGCTATGATAAAGATACAAGAGGAGCCTCCGTGAACTGAACAAACATCTCATGTTGCACGCAAAACATCGGACCTCAGACCATTGTTCGATCAAGTAATCGTTGGCAGCATAAATAAATTAATATTCTATGATTTAATCATTTCAGATCGCATTTCCATTACAAAATATAGATTTTGATTGATATTCATGAGATTCCGAACTAAATATTCCTTACAAAGCAAGTTTTTTTTCTTCGTAAACAGATATCCGTACCTTAAGAACTTCGGCAAAAATGCCAATAATAATGTTTTAGTTGTTTTCTCTATAAGCGAGCACAATCTTGCACTCTTTCTTTTTCTTTTTAAAAAAACTCAAATGACATTTATTTCACCTTTCGATTCGATGAAAAAAGTTACCAAGTAAAGAATTTGTGAAATGTCTTTATACTATAACTAAAAGGTGAAGGTCGATGTTCTTTATAATTGGTAAAGCTTTTCTGTAGTGTTTTTCCAAGATATGAAAGCCTGGTAAAATAATTAGACGTCAGTTTTTCTATGCATTTAAATATAGATAGTCATCATTAGTATGTTAAACATAAGCATATAAAAATTACGTTTTGTTCATTTGTATATTTAAAAAATTTTCTTAAGTAAATATTCTTAAACCCAGCCTTTGAATCCTTAAAAGAATGAAATACTTACGGTAGTTTTGTGATCAATACATTGTGCATCGACCATATTATTTATTTTTTAATGATGTGTGAACATTATGACAAAAATGTCTAATAAATAACCAATGCAAACATTTTAATGGTGATTGACATCAAACTGTTGCGTCTAAATGCAGTTTCAACATTAATGTGACTATGAACAGTGGTGATACAAAATCATTAAGTACAGCAATCACAGCAGGCGACGAGAACACACCAAAATCAATTGAAAGTAATTGACGAACGCTTGACCATCATGGCTCTTTGAGGCAGTCGTGTACCAGCAAAATTGAAAAGCGAAACATCAATCATATCTGTAAAGTTGTACACAGTTGGGTATTTGATATACTTTGGTAATATGTAAATAATTTACGGACCTGTGAATATTAGATAGATTTTATAATATCATTACTTTAAACAATTTATGATGTTATTTAAAAGATGTAACGGGAATTACTACATTTGGACTGAGGTTCAATAACCTCAGACTACAAAAAGATATACGTAAATTTTTATCGATTAGATTTCACGAATGCTGAATAGTAAGGAACTTATTAAAACCAAAAATATAATAACATCACTATATAGGAATGGTTAAATTTGTTTAAATGAAACACTATATATGCTGTTCAGTAAATTAGCCCGTTGCATACTAACAATGCCGTTAGTTTGTATAATATTATTTAATTAATCATATCTAAAATAAACTAAAGCTCCAATTATATTTAAGCAAATTAAGACTTTCAACTGTGTGGGTAAAAGACATATCTCGCCAGTAGCAGGTTGCTGCAGTGACCCTTGATAAACTTTTACAATCTCCGCTACTTCTCTGTACGCTCGCCCTCCACTTGTTTGATATGTGTCGCTATGATTCTTAAAATAATTTCCTTATATTTTTGCCATAATTACTAATATAAAAACTATGTATTATCGTTAAAAATACTCTATTAATTAATTTGGCAGAGAAACCAACAGCAATGCAAACGTGATGTAGGCCACTAATTTTTTTTTTCGTCCAAGCGAAGAGATAAATAGAAAACTCAGCTGAGGCGTGTGCCATGATAAAGAACCGCCAGTTAGAATGATAAACACTGCTCTTGCAATATCTTTACTAAGCACATCCTCTTGAGACAGTATCAAGTTTCTTTATCATAGTAATTTCACTAGCAACAGCAACTTTATAATCGGAATATAATGTTTGCACACGTACACTACATACATAGATTACATTATTACTCTCCAATGTATATGCGTTAGTATTGATATAATTTTAAATGTATCATTAATGACATTCCATAGAACAAAGTAAATAGACAAATAATATATATTACAATCAGTATCATATTGAAAACAAGTGGTCAATACGTCGCTTTAATTATTAAGCGGGGTATTAAGGCGAGGTCGACTTGTGCGCGAACTGGTTTATCAATAAGACGTGGTACATGTATCAAAAGATTCCATTCCTCTCAAAACAAACGCCCGTTTCTTGTAAAGAACGCTACGTATACATGAACGTTTATGATAACTGATAGCGAAACCTCTGCAGCCTCTCACACGTTATAACTTGGACCCCCACTAGAACCTGCCACGTGAACGTTGTGAGGAAATAACATGAATATTAAAATTATAGCCATTTACTTATTTGCACGCGGTTACATTGTTATAGTGAATATATTTATTCAAATAACAAAGCAGGAAATTATAACAATTCTTCCAGCATTATTTTCAATTTTCAACCTTTAAATATAGCTGATATTTACATGCACATGAAACTTTCAAATTTATTCAATAATGTATAGATTTAATGCGAACGTGAATTTTACTACAGAGCTTACGGTTGCTTGATAAGACACATAGTGCTGCAACGCAAACAGTAAATGATGACGACAACTAGAGCATGACAACCTTGAAAATGCTTTCGTAGAATAACTTTCAACTATTTGATACAAGTCAATACCATCATGAAATCAATCGTTCACAACAACGTACCGGTATAGAAATCTGTCAGTGCCATCGCGACGTCCAGATGACAATTTTAATTTTATCGTCCTCTACACCAGTCCTTACTGCTATCAATAAAAATTCTTAAAATAATTTTTAATACGATTATATAGGCAGTGCTATTGTATATATAAACTGTTCGAGTCCTCGTAGAGAGCAGTAGTCGTCGTGAAAAGTTCAATTGAGATCGACAGCGATCTAACGTCTCTTGACAAGTTTTTGTGAGTTGAACACTATCTCCTTATTCCAAATGCAGCGATAGTGGTACTTCATTCTAACGACGTCCAGGCGCATCGACGGCGGCAGACATAGGTTGCGTGCCGAGCGCGGGCGCCCGTGAAACGATCCCCGAGTCGAATTTATTGTCACGGGTGGTATTCTAACCAAGTAAACACCTACAAACGCGACGCGGACCACAAAACAACTGAGTGCGCGCGCGCACCACGCTCACTGACCGCATTGGACCTCCACCGCCCTACCCCGCTACCTCCACCCCGCATACAGGCATACATACATACATACATACAAACAACAGTGCATTTAACAATCATTGCTGCATAAATTACAAACAAAACGAAAGTGAGTTTAAAAAAGAAGTAATGATAAAACCTTAAACGTAGGGCGGGGCTTCAATTATTGATATGAAATATGATAATTCCTCTCAGTGATAACTGATATTGTATATATTATAGCATTATAATTACCATTCAAGTGAAGAACACGACTTGCTCAAAAGCAATGTTATGCAAAAAAGAAAAATAACCATCTACAAATTATTATTTTATTTACTTTGCACTATTTAACAACTTTATTAAAAAATATAAAACCCTAACGTAATATTGATTCTTTAGTTCCGCCTAAAGTTTAAGTTTAGTTAAACATTCAGTTTAGGCCCTAAACTGAAATGTTACTTTAAGAAATGGTTGTGAGGTTTGGCCATCGGTATTAATAACAAGGACCTTATTCCTAATTCCTATTTCTACCGCCAAACAATATTTTGCAAACACTACTGTGTTCCAGTTAAAAGGTGGAATAATTACTGGAGTACCGAGACTCAACATCAAACGTATCAGGCGACGAACGCAATGTGGTCCAGTGTATAATCATTTTAACTAGCGCCCCGTTGTTATGGGCAAGCGTATCACTTACCATTAAGTGAACGTCCGGCTCATCTCGTCACTTATTTAATTAAAAAAAGCGGCTCCTTTTTTAAATCGACAAGGTTAGCGCTTGACCACGATCTCACCAGATGTTAAGTGGTGATAAAGTGCACTAACCCTTTTTTTGTTATCGGGAGGAAAAATCTAATATAAAAATGCTCTGTTTCTGGGGAAAAGACAAGGTTATGTGGGATTTTTACTCACTAAAACGCGTGTCGGTGTTTATCGTTGGTACGTTGAGGGAAGCCCCGAGATCTACGGAACGCACGGGTACTTCCCGGCACTACGCCTAAAGCACGTCCCAGGGTGGGCTGTAGCCCTCCTCTACGTCTCGTCGCTTTGGTACAAGAACTAGACCACTTCATATTTGTCGTTTATCCCGTGCTCGCTTAGTGGACAATAAGAGTCCCCACCTTTAAAGCCCACGAACCAGAAAACCCTTTTAGTCACTTTGTACCACAGGCAGAGATTACAATAGTTCTATTGTTAATAGCCCGGGACTACAAGACATAAAGTGCTTTAACCTAATAATAGCCTATTCACTCTTTTTCTTGAAGACACCCCTCGTCGTATTTTTTTTTGTAACGACATCTACCATAACAGTCCTTTAGCACTGTGTTCAAGTTTTTCGGAAAATGATCGTTACAAAAATTTCAATTCAACATTCTTTCTCAAAACCGCTTTTAATGGGTTATTTGCTTTTATATTAAATATTTTACCCAACAATAATGATGATTACACGAGAAGCTTGCTTCTATAATATATACACTAATTAAACTTATTTATTATAATTAAATCAAACTATTTAAAATTGGAGATGTTGTTATAAGCAATTATAAAGCGGTGAATATTTTTAAAACACTTTTTATCTCTAATATATTTACTTTCTAATTGGTGTGGATATCCTTAGAGATACACTTAAGTTCAGCGGTACGTGTTTATTGACTGATATATGTACGAATATTCATAAAGTTTACAGAGTTTTAGAGAGTTTTAGATTTACAGCAATCAATTTCGTTAAAAACTAAAAAGGGAAAATAAATAAAAGACTGACATGGGTGGATAAAAAAATATTTTTCCCTAGATAATTCTCACTTTTACATATCATGTGGCAAGACCTCAATTACATAAGTTTTTTTTATTCAATTAAGCGACAAGATGAGCGGAACGTGTTCACCTGATGGTTAATAATACGCCTGCCTATAACAACGTGGCGCTAGTCAAGACAATGTACACCGCACCACATTAGACTCGTCACCTCAGGAATAAGATATCGTCTCGTTACCCCAGTTATTATATTAGCTACAACGTCCTTGAAACTGGAACACAGTAATGTTTACACACTATTGTTTGGCGGCAGAAATAGGCGCTGCGGTGGTACCAACGAAGACGGTCTCCATTTAACTGAGATAGATCTACCACTAGTGCTTTCTGCTCGGATTTATTAACATTATTTTTTTATATGAATTTTTCCGGAAATTAAGTAAAGAAAGTACTACTACACTCACTACTCGGTAAAGTAAAATAGGATTACAAATTAATTTATTATAGATCCTTAGATCGAACATGCAAATATATACGATGACGTTCAGATGACACTGCTTTGAAACGATGACGTGACAAGTTTTTTTTATTGTTATCAATGTCATCAATAATCTAAAGTCTATCGCAAACGTAAGAGATAACGCATTTATAATAAGATAGCAACGGAGACCTGCCCCTAGAGGTGTGTTCATGATAGTAAAGATAAAAGATAATATATATAATTCTCATATAGACCACAGAAAGGTGGAGTACATATGGGAGATTCATAAAAAGTAAACTAATTCATTATTTAAATCGTTTACCGAATTCGCTGATTGTCTCTCTTTTATTCTGAACTCTCTTACCATGTGCTCTTTTTTTACCTAATGGCATAAACCAACTTGCACGTTAAGCCACCATAAGGAACCAGGTTCTACGACACAGACCTAACGCTTTTTATTCGGTTCAAACTAGTATAATGTACGTTTAACGGCTTTTTTATCGTTAACAGCTATCAAGATGACTTAATAAACGCAAATGTCAAGGAACTTTTAAAAAACTATTTTTTTTAAATGATCCTAATTAAGTACTAATTATTATCAAAGTTTTTTGTCATTAAAAACGATTTTTTGGAGTTAATAGATTTATTTACCAATTGAAGCTACTAGATATAATCGTGCCAAAAAATTTGAATCGTTGTTCACTTAATGCACACTTCCTCAAAACTTTTCAACTTAAAATTATTTAACAATGTAGTGAGAAATTAATCTGTTTGTATATATAAACCACTTTTCACACAGTTCCTCGCCTACTTTGCTGGCCATAACACTCCCGCAACTCTCTTTGGGGAAACAATTTTATAAAATCCATTCTTAGCTGGCCTCTAATTTCTAAAAGCAATATCTCTACAAAATATTGAGGTTTTACGTCTAATAGTTTCTGAGGTTTCATAATGAGTCAATGAATATGAATACATTAATAATTATTTTTAACAAAGAATAAATCAGCCTAAAAATGAATTACGGGCGTAATCATGGAACGGCAATTCATTGTAATACATGTAATAGGAATTACACATCAAATTTCAATTCAACGACATCAATAAATATTTTTTTTGATTTAATAAAAATTTTTTCATTTAAAAAATGATACAATATTTATTTTAAAAGGCATAGTTCAGTCAAATGATTTTTATTTCTTGCTTACCTTGTTTGTAGTTAGTTTCTAGCTGCTGCAGAAGATCGTTCGCTAGCTCTGCGCGACTTGGTTTGACTTCAGGTGGCGATGGTGGATAAAGATTAGTGGAGCTATCGTCTTGCAGGTGGAATTTGTCAAGTTCGATCTTCGGTGCAGCGCTTGGGAATACCTTAAGTAAATCTGCAACAATTTATTTTTTAAATATATTAAACTTGAAAGTTATGCATCAAATAAGTGGATAAATAAATAAAAAAAATTCAATTAAAAAATGAAAAAAAAGAACTACGTAATTTTTAAAAAAAATATGCCGAAGTACCCATAACAATTAATAGTTATATCTTAAAACCATTTACAAATAATAAATAAGCAATGTCTTACTTTGCAGTAGGTTATACTGGAAATCTCTACACAGGTCGCACATCCCGTTGTTTTTATAGCAACACATTTAGTACAAAAAATATTATTAACTACTGGATATGAATAATGTAACACAGTTATATTATAATTACTGAGTCGATATGTACAATTTGTCTGAATATATCAGAGAAGTTTCAAGGTGAGGAGCTTAGATAAGTGTTGGACAAAATACAACGGGCAAATGAAAACGTCAATATATATACTAACGATATCTGTAACCCGCTCTTACGTCAAAGAAACGCCCAGATGTCGTGATGCTTTAAATCTTGTGTGATAATGTCAGAACAATAACCGATGTACAAAACATGGAGGCATTTAATTTTATTATAATTACTATGTTTTTCCTTTTCGCTGCTGCAAACGTTTGTTATTCATTTAACTTATATCCTTTTGAATATAAAAAACAAATTTTGATATTCAGAAAACATACAACTAATAAATTTGATATTCAGCTATCTTATTGTTAATAATGGGCCTCACTGTCTTTTGTCGCAACGACATTCAAGGTCATTTATCTATCACGCTGTCTAAGTGCGAGTTGGAGCACATTCACGAAAGCTGTTCTTGAAACATAGCAATTCCCTCAAAATTTATTCCTTCGCCGGAAGTATAACATATGAATGAGTTTAATTTCATAAATTTAATGTTGAATGTAATATTAAGGCAGCGATCATTATCAGCCACAATAACATATTTACCGCTGGCCCGGCCCGCCTCATCGTACGTAATAGCATCACACCACCCGATGCCAACAAACGCGATATCTTCAAATGTCCGATATTTCGTATAGTAACAACTTTCAACGTGCCGAATATCTTCTCCACGTGTACTCCAAGAACATATTTTTTCAAACATCTGATTACTGGCATACAATACACACAAACACAATTGAACTGTGCAAACATTTTTTTATTAATATTGTAATTTTCATTCCCTTGAAAATTAGTACACAATTGACAGGTGCGCAATCATTGAGCTGTATTAAAATGAGTACTGTAATACACGTGTTATAAACTTATCTAGATAATTTATAATCACTACACCAAATTTCATTTTAAGTGAGCATCCGCCCATAACAATATGGTGCTAGTTAGTATGATATACATTGCACCACATCATGCCCCTTGGCATGAAACTTATATTAAATATCGTTACTAAGTAATTTCAACGCTTTAATAACTTCAACACATTTTTGTGACAGTACTGTTTGGCCTACCTAAATGATCACCGATAAAGAAGTACCAATAAATTATGATGATTTGAAAAAAATTAAATATACCAAAAATAGTAAAATAAAATAATTAGTGTTTAGGTTGTAATTTGCTTTTTGTATAATTAATGCACAATACTATTACAAATCAATTCCCGCTAACCCGACAATATTACTAAAAAAGAAAAGGTATTTCTTAAAATATTGTATAACTCAATTTTAAAACGAAAACCTCGATGTTCTCATCATTATATTTTATTTACTTCACCTGTTATAATATTTACAGAGAGCAATATGGGCGTAGAATATCCAAAATTAAAACAAGAAACCAAGAATTCAACTTATAATCGTCCACTTGAAATTATCTAAAAATATACACCATAAAGGAGCTTTATTTAAAATAATATAAAATAAAAACTACAACATACACCAAATAAGTTCAAAAGATATGTATGTTATTGGTGTTAGGTTTCCGTTGCCGGAGACCGTCTAGATAGGTACTACTGCAGCGCTTATTGCAGGCAACAAACAGTAGTGTGCAAACATTACTGTGCTCTAGTGTAACCAACCACTGGGGTAACGAGACTCAACATCTTATGTCTCGGGCGACGGGCGCAATATGGTGCAGTATATCCCTCCTAACTAGCGCTACGTTGTTATCACTTATGGCGTATCACTTACCATCATGTGAACGTTCCGCTCCTCATCGCTTAATTGCATCAAAAAAGGTATTACTTATTTTCTTTTAAATGTAATTGTAACAAAAAAAAAAATCCATTAAAACTATACGTCATACATAAACTAAAAATGTCACAGGCTGTCAATTCTATTTACACTTTGCCTGTGTGTTCATTGAACAGCAAACATGTTTTTAAATATATCATGTCACATTTTCATCGAAAACACGATAAACTGTGGAAAACAGAACAGGCGACGATATCCTCTGGCAAAACATGACCAAGAGGGCTTCTTAAATCACAACAAGTTTTGTTTTGAAAGAAGTAATGACGTCATACGCATAAAATAAACTACCCAATCACAGCTCAAGATATTGGTTATCAAGACACACCCATGTTACCACCATAGCAACCGGAGAGCGCAAAATACTTATTTAATTCACTGATAACAATTATCAAGTTTTCTCGCCATTAGCCGATAAATATGTTTTATACAATAATGATATGCACCTTGTGATCTACGAGCTAACCAGGTCTTAAATAATCAAAGTCACGTAGACTGTTAATCTTATCATTTTGTTTTTCAAAGTGATTTTACCGGGTCAAATAAATCACTGTCTGTAACATTAAAATGCAATGATAGAATCAGAATTAGGTCTAGACTAAATATAACAGAAAGAATCCTTCTAGCGGATATCCGCAGATCTATCTCTCATTAAATCAAATCCAAAGCTTGGGCTTTGATTGTTTGGGATTTCAATTACATCGCCCCTACTGTAACATTTAACAAGATTAACAGACGTTTCCTTTATATTTATTTCCATTATTTTATTTCCTTTTATTTATTTATATATCTACAAGCGTTAAGCTGGAATAAGAGTTACAAATGTAGGAAGAATAAACAGTGAATGTCTTGAAATGAATATACGAATGGTGATTTAAAAAGAAAAGAAATTAGAAAGTCACGCTGCATTTACAGGGAAAGACATAATAGATCGTACAAGAGTGAGAGGTGCTTAACTATTATCATCAAAGTATTTTCTATAAACCGTGCGGAAAAGTGTGAGATCAAACAACCTGTTGCACATAAAAAGAGCCTTTTTATCACGTAGGAAATCTTAAAAGATACCTTGTTTCTGGGGGGAGGACAAGGTTATGTGGGGCCTCTACCAACTAAAACCGCCTCGGTAGTCTCCGTCAGTGCATTAGAAAGGGCTCCTGGATCTCCTACGTGACGCGCTGGTGCCCTCCTAGATAAAAAGCGCCTGTTACTGCCGCTAAACAAAAGTGTGAAAATATTTCTGTTTTCCAATAACAAGACTTAAAATCTTATATTTTAAGGCGACGAGCACAACGTGATGCACTGTATACCAATCTAACTAGATCCACGTTGTTATGGTATTCTTAATATCAGGTGGACGACCCGCTCGTCTCGACGTTTCGTAAAATAAAAAAAAAATATTTAAGCATCACCAGCCGATAGACGTACAATTTTGGACATGGGTATTGTTTATAACAATTAATTAAAGCACTTGCGATTGTTTACTTAGCATTGATGAAATGGAAATGTACGTGTGCAGGGCATATAAAGACCGTGTCAATTGCTGACCTTTTGCCTTATCATGAACATGAGGTGAATTTGTGGGGGGCTAACGAGATTATTAGTTCGCTGTAGGGGTCAGATGCCTAGATATACCCCCTTATCGTCTATATTTGCGCCAACTCAAGCAAATTTAGTTACTGTCGTCGATGTCCTTAAAATTAAATAATGCTCTAAACTGTGACCCAATTCGAAAGCTTACATATTGAATGGAATAGTACAAAATTATGTTTCTACATTCGTATGTAATTCTTTTTTTATAATTAACAAACAATAACTTCAAACCATTGTATCTCTTAGAGCATTATCCTTTAAAATCAATTTAATAAAATATATCGGTGTTCATTATTTGTGGAGGCGAACCTAATTTTGTGGCGGGGCAGCTAAGTGCCTTTAGCCACAGTTGTTTCGCACTCACCTAGTTTTTTTTTTTTTTTTTAGGTGGGGGAAATGCCTACGCATACTCGTCCTCGCGAGGGCAAGGACGAGTTATGTCGGACTTGCACCGACTAAAACCCCCACGATATTCCGGCTCATCGCCATGATGGCAGGGTCACGGGAACGCACGCACTCAACCGCGACCCTGCCGGCGCTGGCCGCTTGCGCAGCCCCAACTCGGGAGGGAGGGATGAACCCTCCCTTTCCAGGGCGTGCCGTGCAGGGCGCCTCCTCCTCGACCTCATGCGTGTGCGGGCGACCGGTTCCCCCGAACCTGTAGCCCAGAGGCCGCACTCAACTAGTTACCACCAACATAATATACATCTGCCGCCGTAACAGCATTACGATATTCCAACTGTCAACATATGAAAGCCGGAACACTCTGGATGAGCCCGCTTAACCATCTATAGCTTTATTGTAACTTAAGACCATTGAATATTGTGGTCAAGCATTAGCTCATTGTGAAGATATAAAAAAAAACGAGTTTTACGTGCGTTCGATTGGTTAATTAAGCTGTACAGTAATTCGATCAAAAACCCATCGGTTTGACATGAATATAACATAATTGCAATTGTAATATTCAGAATGTGAATAATAATAAATAAATATTTTTTTAGCTAAAATATCACCTGCAGTAGTGTTTCAAACTTATTTAGCTCGTCACTCATACTTGTTACATAAATTTTATAAACTACTATTGATAGGGATAAATGTTTAAAATCAAATGTTTCTTTCTAGTTATTTTTAATAAACATCTAAATTTAAACAAAAAATGCTAAAACATTTATTAAATAGTCAAATACAAAATCTGCATTCACCTTTTTTTTCTCAAAATTAAAAGAATTCAACTTGAATGAGGGTATAAGATAATTTCCATAACATTCATTAATTAATATTGTAATGATAATATTTTTAAAGAAACGAACAGAGGTTGACATCCTTGTTCTTGGTAAAAACCGCTGAAGGGGTTTACTTGTCAGAAGCAGGTAACGCGTAACTTAACCATGTAGTTTTTAAGTAGTAAAAGACCATACTTTAAACTTTATGATTTAAAAAATATATTATTAGTTTTGTCTTTATTCAAAAGGATTTAAATCCAATGTTCATGTACTAGGGATTTCTGGTAATAATTTAGAGACTCAAAAAACGTCACGAGGAATAATCAAATCCAGAAAACTGTAACGGTTGCTTAAATTTTTGTTTTATTATAAATTATTTAATCATCACCATCATTATCAGCCGACAGACGTCCACTGTTGGACATAGGCCTCCGCCAAAGATCACCTGCTTCCCGCAACCTGCATGCTGTATTTATAACTTGTTATTAAATTATTTAATAACAAGTTATAAATACTGAGCTACTTGGGGTGTAAATGGTCCCGCCGTATAAGAATTCAAGCAATCCAAGTCAACCTCACTTACTCGTGGTGCACTCCGTTAATCAATAAACGAAGCTCTGACTTCCACGAACCCTCATGGGGCGAGCGTGGTGAGACAAGGCCTAAACTAAACGACGACCCCTAGTGCCCGGCGGTTTTTCGGACTGCACAGGATCAATCGATGTGGAAATCTATGAGCGACGCCTATTTCCAGGAGTGGAAGTCTAGCTGATGATGATGAGTTACTCAAATGCAGTATCGTATCAGCAGATATTTCAGAAATACATTGTTTATCTTTTGTAAAATAACGATTTCACTTCAATGTATGAGACAGTATTTACAAACAGATCTGAATTTGAAGTTTGGCGATTAGATTGAGAAACCAGTGAAGTCTTCAATTTAAAGATGTAACCTCATAATTATGATGATGACTAACAATCTTGCTGTTTTTACAACTGTTCCAAAATTACTGTTGTAACCACTTTTTCGTTTTTAATAAGTTTTATTAACATTGATGTTATTTTTTAATTACATTAACTATAATAATTTTCTAAAGTTATGTACTTGAAAAAGGAACAACACGTAAAGGTGAACTGTCTGATGTAACTTAATAACACTACATACAAGAATACTAGATACAAGAATATTCCCTGTACGAAGGTAACTGTGAATACTTTAATTAGCAAATCGTTAAAAAAAGCTACTTCAAGCTTATTCCCTTTAATGTCCTGTATGACACCTTTACGATTACTACTGTTTTTTTTTTCGGTTCAAATTTCATTATAATAATTTTATTTAAGAAACTTATATTAATTACTTCCTCAGTCTTTTCAGTCTTTGCACAACACAATATTTTTTTTTATTCGACAAAGCAACGAAGCGAGCAAGACGTTCACCCGATGGATGATACGTATGCCCATAACAACGCGGCGCTAGTTAGGATGATATACGCAGCACCACATTGCCTTCGACACCTTGAGGCATAAGATGTTGTCTGGTTACCCCAGTAATTTCACTAGCACAATGTCCTTCGAACCGGAACACAGTAATGTTTGCATACTAGTGTTTGACGGCAGAAATAAACACTGCCCATCTAGACGGTCTCTGGCATCAGAGACATACCACCAATAAAATGTTAGTTATGAATGAGTTTTATTTTTTTATACAAATAAAAAATAATGTCGGCTTATGAAGATTAATTAAAATAATCAACTCTTTTTACAAACACGGGACAGTCTAGGAATGAAGTGAAACGTAACATGAAACTGAAACAGGTTGGAATACGAGACATTACACTTTTAGGAACATTATTTTAAACAAACTATTATCTGGTGTTGAGTACACCTATCAGGGGCACTAAGTTATTTTTCCCAGACGCAGCAGAGGCATATCAGTTAATAAAGAAGGTCCGGCCAAAGGGCAGTTAACCTAGATATTCACTGAACACGGCGGATTTCCCAATAATTGAACCGTTTCAAGTGTCAGGAGACCCCGTCGTGCAAATGTGATGGATGACTCCGTGGAGGAATCGAATCCACATTTGCTGACGGAGTTTGCTATACATAGATGCTTGAGGTACGATTTTGATTAGGAGACAGGCTTAATAATAGATACAGCCAGTCTACCCGACATAATAAAAAATAAATTCGTTTGAAGTAAGTTCATGTTATGGTTTAAAAATATGTAAGATAGTAAACAATGGAAATAAGTAGAAGTAAATATTACTTTATATGTATGTATACAATAATATTCTATATATATTTGTGAATATTAGATAAGTAGATAGCATAAATATAAACATAATGGAAAAAAAAAGAATAGAAACAATGTCAGAAAAAATGTAAAAAGCCAATAGTAATGAATATGATGTAAATAAATGTTGTAAATAATAAAATAAGCTAAAGCCTTGAGTAATAAATTACCTATTTCGTATCAGAGCAATTCAAGTGCTGCCTATCTTTGTGTAATAACATAGTAACACTAACTTTGGTATTGCCATAGTCGTCCTTTCAACCAATGAATGTGCACTGCTCTACATAGGTTTCTAATGTTTTCCACAAAACATAGTACTAATATAGTGATGATACTTAGTGAAGATTATTAGGTGAGCACTCGATGGGATATTCACGCATTCCATGAAGAAAAGAAAAAATTTCAACTGCATTCAATACACCATAATCCACAAATTTTTTATCTTAATTAAAAGACAACTTCAAGAATATTTGCTAAACTTTTACATATGAATTATCAGCGTAGAATGGCATGTTTTTATTATCTTTATCACAACGTTTGGCTAGTCAACTATCTATGAGTTCTAGGTCAAATCCAACACGGTGGGTGGGCGGACGACAAAAAAACGAGAAAACGATCTGAGTATTATAAACAGTTTCAAGTTTATTTTAACTTTATAGGACACTAGCTGTTCATCGCCCGCTTTGCTGGCCGTAACATCCCGTCACTTTGGGAATAACATTTCGTAATCCCTTCGTAGCTGACCTATACTTGGTAAAACGAAATTTCAAGTCTCTAATGATATAAATATATATATACAAACTTTGATGTGAAAAATGTGGCAGAAAAATTGGTATTAGTAAGTTCCAACTCCACCAAACCTACTATGTCTACTGCTGAACATTATCTCAG
The DNA here is from genome assembly GCA_029034505.1 of Ornithoptera priamus. NCBI lineage: Eukaryota > Metazoa > Arthropoda > Insecta > Lepidoptera > Papilionidae > Ornithoptera > Ornithoptera priamus. Next base: position 421,960 of record JARDWD010000380.1, read on the forward strand.
ATTGGGGGTAATTGCCGTGCACGCAACCCATGGCATGCCGGTTGACAAACTCATTATGCTGGTTAAGGTCAAAGGAAAAATAGCTAATTTTCGCGAAAACTGTTTCCACTTAAGAGCCATTTACACCGAAATTGTATCTATTTTATTTGATTTTTTTTGTTAAACTGTTAAAGAAGTATTTACAGGCTACGGTAAACGATAAAATTTTAAGGGACTGGAATATGCTATAAGCACTCCAAGAAAACGTATATTTGAAATAACAGTAAGAATGTAAATAAATGAAAAAAAATTAAAACATATGTATATATATGAACTGTTGGTAAGTCTGTGTTGCTGGATACTATCTAAGGAGGTACTACTGTAGCTCCTATTTCTACCACCAAAGAGTAGTATGTAAATATTACTGAATTCCGGTTTGAAGAGGGTTGCAGCTTATGAAATCACTGAAGTAACGACACTAAACACCTTATGTGTTAAGCAGACGAGCACAAAGTGCTGCTGTGTATCGAATCCTAACTAGCGCCATGTTTTTATGGGCATGCATATCACTTACAATCGCGTGAGCGTCTCACTAGTAAAACCTACACAAAAAGGTTTACATACCATCATCTGTTTTGAAAAGATCAACATCGAGCAGGATTGAGCATTCTTCATTAGTGAGCAGGCCGCCGGCTGAAGCCAGCGACCAATCCCATACGCTTGTACTCATTTTCAGAATTGTAGATGTTACTGGTTATCTGCAAGACGTAATTAATTATTGTTAAGTAAATCTTTTTGATATCAAGACACAATAAAAGCCCATTTTATACTTCTACTGGACTGGTAGCCTTCTATGATAACTAAAAAATCGAGGCTATTTTTTATCTAATATGCTGACTAAGTATAATTAGCAGTGTCATAATTTTCACAAAAAAGACTGTCATTCTTTGGAAGTGTTGCTTTCCTCGCTGTTTTCTTTCACCGGAAATTCAGGTGGAAGGGTTGAACCCTCGTCCTCAAGACGTATAACATGTGCTATCGCCATACTGACTGAGCTTCCATAGCATCTTTTTAATTTAAGATCTAGTAACAATCTTTTCACTTAATGTTAAAGTTTAAAATTTGTTAAAATTTTAGTTACATTCATGATTGTTTATTTTATTACTTATTCTTTTGTTAAATAAAAACATGATTATATATAATAAATTTGAAATTTAATCTCTTAGAAATTTATGTAATATTTTTTGTACCTTGTAGTATTAATCAATAATATTCTCAAACATATATGTTTTATTCAATGTAATGGCCACTTTATTAAAACTTTAGGTTTCATTTTTCAAACATTTTAATTTCAAAGGTTCCAAATTTTATGAATGTAAATTTTTTTTTTTCATTCCTATTAAATTATACAATCCATATTTATTATAATACTCATATTACTATAATAGTCATTAAAATAATATAAGTAGATTAATTTAATAGGATCAACACCTCAAAGAAAACCTGCATTGAAATGATAATACCACAAGATAATTAGTATCATCGGTAGTGTGGAACACAACTATTATATGAAAAATAAGTTTTTTATATACACTAACAAGGAAAGGACCTAGCCATGTAAATAAATGTACATTTAAATTCTAATTTGCAACTTTTCTTATTTAACATCATTAAACTTAACTTGAAAATTCACATAACAAATTAATGCCTTTTTAGTCTGTACATTCAATAAAATCTGTTCAATCATCAAAATACAAAAAATTAATGTTTGTTAAAAATTTGTCAAGCAGTTTACAATATATCAATAGACGGAGTTCAACTTTCTTATATAAAAGAAAACCTTACCAAAGAAATAAGCACAAGCTGGTTTGGATGATAAACTGGTGCAGATGATGGTAGTTGTCGAAGGACAAAGATGTCCGGAGAAGGCGCCATGGTGGCTCTGAAAAAGAAAAACATTTTTATGAGCATTGTTAAAATATAATAAAATGTCACAAAATGCCACTATATATGCCACTATTAATTTTACTATAAATGAACACCATATAAGAATATTCCGTACAGTATCTTCAGTTATACTTCAAAATTAAACAAACCTATTTGCTAATTACTACTAGGAGACAGAAACAGGAATTATAGAATTACCTTACCTATATGATCTGACATGGGACAGCATATATTTTAAATGAAAACAATGAATTACTATTGTAAGGAGAAAAAGTTTTTTTCGAACAATACATAATTGAATAGTAGTTATGTATGTATGCTTTAACTGTTAAACAAAAATAAATTTTATTTAAGCTTAAACCAATAAATATTAAAATAGTTTTAATTCTAGTAATACTTTAAACAGAAGTAATAACCACCAACTTTTGTGATCATGTGGTAAAAACATTGACATTATTTATTTATTGCTTACAGAGGAAAATAACAAATATTAATAAGATCCTGTACTTCAAGTTGGGATTCCCTTTAAACAATATTCATCAAGTTTTTTTTAATTGTTGTATACTATATTTATTTAGCATGTACCATCAATTCCTTGATATAAAACTGCTAAAGTAGCTATTTTGCTGAATATTCTTTAAGCAAATATCTCAATATGTAGTAATGTTACTAAACTTACTTCTTATTTGAGAAATAATACATTGTAGCAAATAAAAAAAAGGTTTATCCATTTTTAGTAATTTAAATTATCATACAAATGTTGCCCTGCTTCCAAACTTAAAAGGTTATCATAAGTTATCAAAATATTATTATAATTATATTAAGCAGTGTCTTATAAACAATTTAAGGAGTAAAATAGATACATTTTATGTCAATAAGTTGATTTTAATGTTTATCTATATAATGATATATAAATAATAAAAAAAATTATGATATTAATCAACCATCATTAGAGAGCATCTAGTCATTTAAATTATAAACAACCAGACATTTCACTTCAAACCAGTCATCAATTTTTATTAAGTTTTATTATACAATTATACTCTATAGTTTTAGAAAGTATCCAATTATGTATGAGCCAACTGACTCAAATATTATGCAATGGTTCTATACTATTACTATTACTGTATCTGTAGTGAGAAATGAAGCAGGCAAATAAAGTTCGAAATTTACAAAAGAACACTTATCTATAATACAAGCAGTCTTAACATCTGAACAATTTAACATTAGAGTTTTTTACACTTGCTATAAACTTGGAATATAATATAAAATATGAACTCTTGTATCTTTTCCATATGTTATAAATAACAACATACTCAAACTTGAAATGTGCTTCACATTAACATTTAATTATTGTCTTTTATTATTATTATTATAAACCTGCAAGTAATTTTATCATTGTTCTTGAAAATATATTACTAACTATTTATGCACCTAATATTTTTGAATAGTGTTCTTGAGGTGCTAAAAAATCGTTTATAAAGAATAAGTATATTACAGGAAATGAATAAAACTTTCTTGAAATAAAAAAAAAAATTAACAGAATAGCTGCTACTGCTTTATACAAGAATAAAACTCCATTACACGCCATTTAGTACGCGGACGATATTCATACTTGTCATTCATTACGTGCAATTCCTAGAAATTATAGTTGCTTTATCAAACTTGCAAGCACTAAAAGGGAAAGTGTAGCAGCAATGGAATATTTCGTGGCACAATTATAGAAGTCATAAATAAATATAGATACTTACAACATTTTTATTTCGATTTCAAGGCACACACAGGTGTGCAAACGTTTTTCAGATTTTAGAAACCCATCTTAACTCAAAGTAAAATACGAGAAAACAAACAATACGTCTTTTAACTTCGAAGCATGATGAGTAATAGAACGTCTGACATGTGAATCTAGGTTGACATCACTAATAATTATTGTTGAATGACTATTTGTTATAGAATCGAATCACAATATATCTAACATTATTAAAGTAAATAAAAATTATTTATTGGAAATATTACAAGAAGTGTAATGTGATATATTATTTATTTCGTTAATTACATTAAAACAAACTGTTACGTTTGAAAAATAGTGAAAAATTAATAATCGATTTAATTTCGATTCCTCTATTGACTACCTTGACATCTCTAGTAAACTTTTGAAATAAATTACAATTTAAAACTTTACGCTAGTGTCAGCATATATATATATACACGTAGCAAATTTTAATTATATTGCACTAATCCTGTTCCAGCTAATTATATAATAATGATATTTGTTTTATATAAGCATAATTTTAAATATCTAGAGTAAAGTTCTAATTCTCAACCAATCCTAATTTTCGCCTCGACTTCTAAATAATATAAATATGGAACGGGAAACATAAACCATTGCGAACGTCTTAAAACGTTTGTCTTGTTCTGTTATTAATATATGAATCACCCAAAAAATAACCCTTTACCTTCAATAAATAAATATGTTAGAAAATAACACTTCTGATAAATTTACCACTTTTGTTAAAGAAATAATAAATGGTCACCTTTTAATGTTATCTACCAGTATCTGGTTGCAAACATAATAACTTTCGTAGCGCACAACGACCAAGTACTTGCCTTAGGCTACTGAAGTCACTGGTTCGATTTGGAAGTCACATATCACGAAGTTTGGTTGGTGATAGTTTGTATGATCCTACCAAGCTAACTCCAAACACTTTTGAGCACGACAACAGCATTGCTGTGTTATCAACATATGAGAGCCAAGATATTCTGTTGATCTCTTTTTTCTTAACATCCTTGGCAACTGAGGTAATGTTAGTAGCCCATTGGTGATAAAAAAAGAATCAAAATACTAGAGCTAACAGATCAGATATAAATTAAACAACAAGGTCTCACACTTCTTTTATTTCCTTTTCTAAATTTTGGAAGTACTTGCAATCAATAGAAAAATAATATTTCAATTATGAAAATATCATAGTGTAGCATTCTAAATCAGCTAAATTAATAATTGCTATTGTTTTAGTTTCACAAAAATTAGGCACACAAACTATTCTTATAATTTGTCCATCTTGTCCTAGAAAAAATATTAGTATTTATCACAACTAATAATTTTATCAATATAACTTTTAAGAAAGAAGAATTGCCCACCTTTTAATAAATCCGTAGCAAATTCTTTACAATTACCACTAAAATAAATATTAGGACAATTGTAAATAGTAAATGGATCACTATCTATACAAGGTGTGCATGGTACAGTATCAGGGCAAGTAGGTGCTATATGACTCCATTGTATTGTTTTTCTCATTATTTCCAATTGGTTATCAAGTTTGCTATATTTCATAATATCTTTTAATGGCTCTCCAGATGTTCCTAAACATAAATAACCTGCAAAAAAGTATCTGAAGATTAGAATAATGCTCTTCATTATTGTTACAATAATAAAATTGTTACATACCACCAATGTCACATTCATAGGGATTTGATACTCTATTAAATGATTTATACTCCACCGCTTTTGGAAAAAGACCTAAAACATTAGAATGTAGTTGAAGTTATTTCAGAATATATCAACATTTTTATTGATAAAAAAAATATAAACTTACAGTAATGGAATGGTTTTTGTGGTAACATTATACCAGAAGGGTCTTTTAATCCGGGCATTAAGTCTAAAGGAACTGCAGCACTTACAGCAGCACAAAAAGAATCAACTGATTCAGCGGAGGCAATCACATCAGATTCATTTAAAGATAATTCATTTGTGTGATTTGCGAAAATGCCACCTAAAAATATATACATTTTATTAAGATATTATATTAAGTACAACAACTGCAATAAAATGATCATTATTAATATAAAGTACCTGCAATAATTACTCTTACAATCTTTGAAATTTCTTCTTGATAGTTGGATGTGCCACAAAATCCAGCCAACCATTCAAGAAATAAATTAAGAGAAAATAAATTATCAGCTGACTTAGATGCCATGTTTAGACCAGACATGAGAACAACATATCTATAACAAAAAAGATATAAAATCAATAATTTTACAAACTATTCAGTTTAAAATATAAGCTGTTTTATTTATATCCAAATTTCTAAAAATGCAGAGATATTACCATTTATGTAGACCTTTTTTTACTATAATTAGTGTTTTAATTATCATCTATTTGTAATTCAATCTTGAAGTAAAATAAAAAAAACTACTTTCCTTTTGGGGTGTAAGAGGTTCCACACAACTCACAGGACCCAAACCAACCTTACCTGCTCATGGTGTACCCTTCTAATCAACAAACAAGGCTCTGGCTCACACCAACTGACATTGGGCCAACATGGTGGGAAATGACCCAAATCCTCCAAATAAACCCCTATGTTTGACAAGCCCTAATGCTCGGTAGCGCTGAAGGTCATGGTGACTGCAATGCAGGACTGGTCAACGTGGAAATTTTTGGAAGAGGCCTATGTCCAGCAGTGGACATCTATCGGCTGATGATGATGATGAGTTTCCTTTTCATGTGTCAGAAAAAAATAATTTCAGGTCATAATAATTTACAGATATTAATTCCTAGGTAGGGTTTCCTCCTCAACAGCAAAAGTTGCAATACTTAGCTATGATTTAAGGAGTTTTAAATGTAACAAAAATAGACAGTTAATTTAAAAATGTTATCTTGCAATTATTAAATAAAAAAATTACCTATTAATTCTATACATTCATATTATTTGGAAAAAGGAAGAAAAAGAATCATTTCACAGTATTGTTAGAGTGAAAGGATCAATTCTAAATTCAACCAAAACAAAAACAGATGTGGTGTGAAAAATTATACACACAATAATTTACTAATACATACATGCATTAGTGTTACTTACATGGATGTTGTTAATTGTTTCTATTTCTGTAACCTATATAGCCGAAAGAAAGAACTATCAATGGGTGTACAAGAAATTCACCTGTATCTAAAATAAGTTAGTGATGATTATCATAACTTTCTAATTATATTTACTTATTCTTTTACATAACAATGCATAAAATTGATAAGCTTGTACAATATAAATTAAAGAAAAAAAATATGTAATTGCAAACCACCTATCATAGTGTATTTTTGGAAATGGCTTCTGTACATTACACTCTGGCCAACACACATCTTTGATAGTAAATATCCCATCTTCATCCTCAGACCCTGAAAATATTAATATTTTCATTTTCATATAAAACTTCATAAATAAAGAGTGTTAATTTTGTAATAAAGGTGTTGAAAACACAAAGTTATTCTAACAAGCCTTACTAGAATTTTTTTCTGCAGAAATTATTTTTTTTTACTTACCGAGGATGGCAACAACTATTCCAGTAACTACCTCATGTACATCAATACAGTTATTAGATAATTTAATTCTTTGTAATTCATCTTCCAAAACAAGTGTATCAGCATCATGGACGAAGTGAGTTCTACAAATCAAATATATAAAATAAGTCCTTAAATAAGTCCCTAATAACCTTACCTTATATAGTATTTTTTGTACACGCAACGAACCTATGAGGTTGAGGAATGATTTCCAACTGATCCGAAAGCTCTTTTAATATACTTGGTTTTAGCTGTTGTAGCTTAAAAAGAGTGCCAATGATTACACATAACGTGTTTTTTTCACGTAATTCACATAACTTTAAAATTTTATATTGATTGGACCACTTCTTTTTAATACATGGTCCTAAAAGCTTTCTAAACGTATTTAACCTTGCAGAATAAATATGAGCGTATTGTTTAGAAAAATCGCGTGACGCCTGGTGAAACCTTTTTGAACGATCCGTATATTCTAAGGTTTGTCTATTTAACTCTACTATTTGAAACTGTTTTTGCTTATTAGGCTCAGGTTTTACATCAAACAACATAATGAAACTATTTTAATTTTTTATTATCGTAAAGTTTAGACGTTGGCGCGCTTTTAAAACTGTACATACAGCTTGTCATTATATTTTTTTATTATTCTTAGTAAAGGCGAAAGGCTTAATTTTAAAGCTTTTTTAATTAAAAATATGATAATAGTTAGGTAGATATATTGGTGTTAATAACATGCTTTAGAAAATTTTGCTTAACTCTCGCATAAATTAAGATAAAAAAAGAAAATTTAATTTACCTAGTACGTGTTATGCAACATGTGCCACAAAACAATTTAATTTAAATACATAGAATTTTTAAGGACAAAAACGAATTATACATTTATTGTTAAATTTAAGAACGAAAAACTTTAACAACGATCTTCGTTAAAATAACATAAACTAAATTACACGTGAAATTTTAATAACTCTATATTTGTTATATTTCCCTTAGGTACTGCCTTCATGAAACAGTGAGAAATAGGCTTGCGGCTTACCTGGTATTAAGTGGTCACCACAGCCTATAACCGCTAGTAACACCATTGGTGTCGCTAGCATGTAGCCGACTCGGTGGAAACCTTTTCACGTTATTTTTCAAGAACTTCATATTGTAGGTCCCAGGCAAAATTTTAATAGTTAACCCAATCCACAATTTTAGTATTTTAATGGGAAAAGATCTTTGGAACCGGACCGTACGTGGCTAATCCGGTACGAGCATGTGGGGATGAATTCCCTCCCGATAGCGAGCAGTGCGATTATAAAAATAGTTGTAACTTTAGGTTGTTATACTACTAACCTTTTTTTATTTGACATAGTGATTATTCAAACAGGAATTTTACCAGACGGTTAATGTTTGGATTCTAGATACCGTCACTTAGAACAATGTGGCACGCGCTAGGTTGTTCAACAGTTTAACAACAAAATTACTCTCAACTGTGGTACCTATGTAGACGATATCCGGCAACGAAGACCCGCCATCAGTAAGATTATTCGAAAAAAAAAATATTTTTAGTAATGTACGTCAAAGTAAGAACTTATTTGTATTGTAGTATTATTTTTGACTTAAAAAACGCTAAGAACCACTAAACTCTAACAGCGCTGGATTGTGTTTTGTGGAATACAAGAAAATTATGTTCAACAGTGGGAATCCGTAGGTTGAGATGATGAATAGGATTTTTTGAAGTACAATTAATAATTTCATTCTGGCGAATGGGCGACATAACGTGCAGAGACAATTACAAAATTTTATTAATGTGCTTATAATCCTTTATTATGATTACAATAATGTAATATTTGCTTAGTCATGATTTGTTTACTGGTGTTAAAATAACACCAGTACAATCAAAAATAATAGGAATAACATTTAAATGCCAGTATCTTTTAATTTTTTTTTAATATATATGCCTTCTATTTTGGCGCGAACAGTTTCACGAATATTTACTTTTTAAAAAATTATTCGTTAATACGTTTAAAAATGGCAGGAGTCCAAAAAGTTGCTTTAAATAATTTAAATATAAATATAAAAAATGCATTAGTTATTGGAATAATAATGGCTAAAAATAGTCCAAGAATAATAGGCTCTAAAAAGAAAAATGGTGATTCAAGAGGCGTTATGTCCTTTACTATAAGAGATTCTGATATTGATACTATTAATGTGGATGTTTGGGGTTCAGAGTACTTTGTGATGACATTTTATGAAAGATTCCTTGTAGGCGATGTTGGTAATAAGTATTGTTATTACGGATATGAAAATAGTGCAAATTTATTTATTTTCAATTATTTATAATTGTATAATTGTTTACTTATATTTGTGTTTCCATATTTCAGTTGAGATATCCTCACCAAAAATTAACATTAAATCTGGCGATAACGAAACATTTAGACCACAAGTCAGTAATTCCTTTGAATTATATTTTGGGGCATTTACAAAAATGATTAATAAATTAAATATTTTTTTTGTGACACCGTTTTTAATAGACACTATAATATATACTAAGACTACTGTTTTTAGTTGTTATTAATATTTTTATATTTTGTTAGGTTTCCTCGCCGTTTTTCTTGTCAATTAATGAAGGGTCCTCCGATGTTAGTATTTTTAGCGGAGACACATTTGGTGCTTATCTACCGCTACTACATATTCCTAGTAAGGCATCTTCAGGATATTGTGGACTAGCTGAAATAATGAAATTTAATGGTACCGTTCATCATTTAGCTACATATATTAGAGTCATGCTCCGATATTTGATAATTGAATGATTTATTACACTGTTTTAGAATCAAACGGTAACGCATATGTAGACTTATTAGTAGTTGTGAAAGCTATACAACCGGTGAAGATAATAAAGACCAAAGCAGGTATTGTATTTACCAATTTGTTTTTTTTTTTCGCAACTATGGCACTTAACAATATGTATAATGTTTATTGTGTTACATTAGGTGTGGACATGTCGGTCCGTGGTGTTGAAATTATAGATAACACAACACCTGCATCGCTCAATTTGGACATGTTTGACTTAGATACAATTCAAAGGTAAATTAATTTTCATTTTAACTAAAATTTCTGTAATAATACATTAAAAAAGTTTTCTCTTAGAGATGTAATTATAGATAATTTGATTATGGATTCCTTCCTACATTGTCATTCCAAATTTCTTACATTTTTGCATTCTTATTTAATGCGCTACTTTTTCTGTCTTAATTTTTTTTATTTACACTATGAAATATTATTATAATTAATGATTTGATTATACTTAGTTAAAATCATAGTGTGATTATAAAACAAATACATAACACTTTACAAATAACCCTCTTTTTATCGTGAAGAAATCTTCAAAAAGATTGTCTTCTGGCGGAAGAAGGTTAGCGTATGATTAAGGTCAGATTTTTACCCATTTAAACGTCCTCGGTGGTCATCTTCAGCGTTTGGAGCTGTTACGGAATCTCCATTCGGAACGCAACCGCGACAAATATAACCCTAATCTTTACAGAGATAATTATCGCATATGTACATTAAAACTGTTAAGTAGTATGTTTTATTTTTAAAGTTATAATAATTTTTGTAGGGCTGAGGAATGGCAACCTTTAGAAAGTGTTTTATTTATTGCGGACGCCCGAGTGTCGTGTGGTGATCACAGGTTGCGCTTGCAGGTTTGTGGTCGCACTGTGGTAACACACCAACCGCACACACCAGATGCCGAAGCACTCCGAATCTACGTATGCAATCAAGCCGGTACAAATTACATACATACGTTAATTTAAAATTGATTGCTTTCACCTACTAAATATTGATCGTTTAAGTTTTCTGAATAATCCATGATTTTAATATATTTTTTAAAAACAATGGGCACACAGTTGACCTTGATTTCACATGGATATTCATAGATTTCATATGGATAAGATCATAGATTATTTAGTGTGCTCGCTCTAAAGAGGCTAGCTTTCATATTTCAAGTCAGAACATAGCAACGACGTTATAACGGCAGATTTACAATATGAGAGTGGTAGCTAGCCAGGTGTGTTCGAGAAAACCCTAACAGCAACCAAACTCCACAATATACGACCCAGGTATAAAACAAGCGACCTCAATCTTATGAGGCATGCGTTAGCCCCGGCGGCAGTAAACACAAAAGCCATTTCCACAACATATCTTCCTACAATTTTTTCATAAATAAAAATTTTAGGTAAAGGCGAGGCAGCCGCTTGGGCCGCTTGGAGTGGTGAACGGGCTTGTGCTGTCTCTGTGGCACAAATCCGTGATCGTCTCGTAGCTGGAACCCCTTTCAGCGCTTCACTTCACGCATTATTGACTCATCTCGATTTAGATGACCTAGTTAATTCTACGTAATAGATTTTTTCCAATAATTTATTTTGATTGACAAGTTAAATATAAATAATTGAAATTTGTATTACTTTTATCAATTTTAGAGTTAGCAATGTGGACGAGCTTAAAGTGCGCTTTTCTGATCATACTGGGGAGCTTAATGCTCGGTTACCTACAAATATTTTACGAGACTCACTAGGACATACGGTACGTATACTAATTATTCACTGACGAATGGGACAGTGAGATCTTAGAGTGGCGGCCATGTACCGATCTGGTGTAGATCGTGGGATACTTAAATGCGGCAGTGCAGGACATGAGGATGTGGAAATCTTTGGAGGCGCCTATATCCTGCTGTGAACGTCTATCGGCCGTTGATGACGATTATTCTCCAGTAAATTAGAATTATTACTTAAATTAAATAATTACTTTGCTCAATAAATTGAAATACACGTTGTTGACGAACCGCTTTGATCACATCTTTATCAATATAATTTAATGTAATTATCATTCAATTTAATTCCTTTATATCATTTTATTAGGCCGAGGAATTGAAGGCCATGTCGGTTGATGATCGAGCAGTGATTCGCTGGGGAGTTTTATTGGAACAATGCAACGCCAAGCTGGCTGTAACACCGCCCCGTATCATCATTCTATCACTCAGACGCGCCTCTTCAGCTGATCCTATACCCCTTTATTAAATATTAAAAAAATTTATTGTCTTTTTCATTTTAGTTCATTGTTTTAATATTTTTTAAAAAAAATCATTGTCCATTTTTTATATCTAAAGTGAAATTAAACCTTACATGATAAGTACGAGTATAGTTACTTATTATAATGCATGGATATAATGGTTGCTGCGTATTCATATCTAACATGAGTATCTGACCAACAATTGTTAAAACCTTTCTAAAAATCATCGTATTTGAGATGTGTCACACCGGATGCGTCTTATAGACCACGAAAACAATGTAATGGTGTTACTGATAATTTTATTAATAGAAATAAAGCTAACACACAGTTACGTTATACAAACTTGAATGCGTTTTTATCTGCACAATGGTACCCTTAGTCGCAACGTAGTAACGTCATTGATTAAATAGTCAAAGCCATGGAAAAAACAGATAAATCTGAAATCACGTACGAGTATACTAAGAAGAGGAAAGAGTTCGGAAAACAAACTCTATTCGAAGATCATGGCCCCGAATTATGTGTCAGTATTCCCTGTAATCCAAATTATTATAAAAATTACATTCTACGGAATCCTGTACATGTTGCTGTTCAGAACACTCCAACCATGTCCGAGCATTGGGTAAATTCAGTAAGGTAAAGTTTATCACCTTTTGTTATAAATGTTTACATATTTTAATGTTGAAGTCGACAATTAAAATTGCACTAATAGTAGGATTCGGTTATCCACTAATAAGAACTTTTTATTATCACAAACGGATTAGCTAGGCCGCCAAACAATCGTGTGCAAACATTACTGTTTTGCAGAGCTTAACATCCTACAACTTACGCCGACGAATAAAATGTGGTGCAATATATATCATCGTAGCAAACAGCACATTACCTACTACTGTCGTTATTTCGTCGAATAAAAAAAAAATCATGTTAAGTATTGTTAATGAGACAGTTTTTCAACGAAATCTCAATTTTAGAGCTGAGTATACAAGTTCCGGTATAAATCACGTAGAAGGTGGTTGGCCTAAGGATATCAACATGAATGATCCAGAAGCTACTCAAAGATATCGTCGCAAAATAGAGAAAGATGATGCTTATATTCACGCTGTTATGCACCTTGGCCATGTAAGTATTGGCGTACAAATATCATTACGTTCCAGTTTGAGAAATTTGTGAAATCATTGGTGTAACAAGGCATAATAGCATATATCTCAAATGTGAAGTATAATTTGGTGCATTGTTTATCATCTTAACGAGGCCCAAATTGTTCAGAGTGGACGTATCACTAACCATCGAATGAATGTGTTGCTTGTCGAATAAAAAATTCAAAAATCCACTAAATATATATTTAGAAAGTAAGTTTAATTTATTATTATTTAAAATTGTTTAAGAGTATGGAGCACAATATTTTACAAAATAACGCAGTAGATATGTACCAGATATATTATTCAGAATTACCTTCGATTCCGTCAGTAGAAAGAAGTAGTTGTCACACGGTGAATGTATACCGAGAGCCCGGTACCAGGAAACCGGTAAGATCTCTTTCATGGCAGGCTGATGGTGGAGCTAGATTGGCAGCGGCACACGCTGATGACGATTTCATGGGTCCCAATAGAAATTTGCAAGCATCTTACATCTGGGATATAGGTAACCAAACTTCTGTTACAAAATAAACAAATAGAAATGCTTATATTCATAATAATGTTATTCTCAAATTTACAGAAAACGCAAATGCACCAGAGCTCACATTGAAACCCCCACAACCATTATTAGATTTGCAGTACAATCCACGAGATCAGCATACACTTGTGGGTGGTATGCTAAATGGACAGGTTAAACACTCATTTTGATAAGCTATCTTTTCTTGTAAACTGATGTAGATTATCCCAAAAATAAAGACTTAAAAATTATACACTAAACGTATGGAACATGCATTAGTTTTTACAAACGAGAAGAACCATTCAAATAATAAAGAAAAAAAATATTTTTATTTAAATAAATAAAACTATTCAAATTAGCATTAATAAAATTAATTTGACGCAGAGGAGGAATATATAATGGAAGGAAGATAGTATAATGTTTTCGCTTTTTCTCTATCCTCAGCAGGAATTACGGTCAAAGTCGGTGCCAAAAACCGGATCAACCACAGAAATGTCGGAGTTTGTGATATGCATAATGTCTCCTTGCTCCCAACTGGTGTGTGGGGGGACCCGCACAAGAACTCATGGGTCCCAAGCTAACCTCACCTGCTTGTGGTACACACTGCTAATCAACAAAGGAGGCCTTGGCTCTTAACAGCCCGCATTGAGCCAGCATTGTTCGAAATGGCGCAAATCCCTCTATTTGATGTAGAGATCTTTGGGAGAAGCCTATGTCCAGCAGTGAAGATCTATCGGCTGATGATTAATTGATTGCCTGCTTCCAACTCTACCCAGCGAAATCAGGTAAAGAAAACAATCCTACGTAATTTTTTAACAAATCATAAAATCTGTTTTCAGGTCGGTTGGTGGGATACACGCAAAGGATGTGATCCCATTGGCCTTTGTCCACCTCATATGGCTCATCGTGATCTTGTACGTAATGTTTTGTTCATTAATTCAAAAACTGGAGCCGAATTTTTTTCATCGTCGCCGGATGGTGTTGTTAAATGGTAACATGTAATTATTCACAAACATAAATGATTTGTATACTTATCACAATCTCTTTAATATCCAAAAAAAATATTTATAATACCGGATTTACTTTGTTAACGCGCTAAACAACGATTTAAAAATGGAATGTGCATTTTGTTTTGCTATGAATATTGAAGTGAAATATCGTAAAGGTGCATACATTTTAACTATGGAGTATGGAGTCCCCGCTTGTTGATTAAAAAATTATTACACGAAAAGCAAAAGAAACAAATACAAAACTTAATAAAATTGCATTTAAACAACTCGTAAACAAAACTTGTATTTAAACTGTTTTAGGTGGGATACGCGAAACATGAGCGAGCCTACCGATTCTATGATAATTGATCTAGTGAAATTGCCTAATGACACACAAACTATGGAGAAGGCTTTAGGAATATCAGCATTGGAATATGAACCTACTATACCCACAAGGTAAACACAAAATATAAATTTTCTTTAAAAGCTTGTAACATTGTGCATTTAATAATAAAGAGCTTTCTTATTATTCTCACTACTGGTATACGATATATTTACCCTTACACAGATAGTATTCTTATTTATACTTTCTATTTTAAATATTAATAATTCTCACCTTCATCATTATCATCTGTTGATAGAAGTCTACTGCTGGACATAGGCCTCCTCCAAAGGTCTCCACATCGATCGGTCCAGCGTTCACCTACTAATAATCTCACCTTACTTATAACTGATATGAATAAAGGCTTTGGTCGGCAAACCAAAACGCTAGTGTACGCGATGTGTGCTCTTTGAGTGCCTATGCTACCGATGGGAATATGTGAAGTGTAGGAGCACGAGTGTTGTATATTTCGATGATGTTAGTGAATAATTACTTTCTTGCCTTATACAGATTCATGGTGGGAACCGAGACAGGCTTGGTGATTGGAGCAAACCGCAAAGGGAAAACGCCGTTAGAAAAATTACCATCTAAGGTAACGAAATCCAACACGAACTCATTTTAATTAAAACAAATTATTTAACTTCAAATATGAACAGAGTACTAAATTACAATTTTATTACTTTTTCTACTCTCCCACTTGTAACTTTGATTTGTTTCTTCTCAGTATGAAGCTCATCTCGGACCAGTTTACGCCCTACAAAGAAATCCGACTTTCTTGAAAAACTTCTTAACTGTCGGCGATTGGACGGCGCGGGTGTGGAGCGAGGATTGTAGAGAATCTTCAATCCTATGGACCCACACACATCGGACTAAGCTGACGGACGGCGCATGGAATCCTATGAGGTATATTTGCAAGTTAAAAATAATATACCAAGGAATAAGTTTGTTCCTTATTTGTGATTGTGGCTCCTAAAAGACGTAGTAATCCTATCGTGCCTTAAGGGATAACTTGAACCAGAATTTTTTTATTCAGTTACTTCATCATAGGTCAATAATAAATTTATAACCATTCAGTTCTTTGACACGATAAAAATAATGAATTATCATACGCTAAAAAAACGACTTGATCGTTATTATCAGCCAGAACTCTCTAAGCAGAGCTTTCATCAAGAATTTCCACACCGATCACTTCTAAGCTACTTACATTCAATAGTTTCCCCCCGACCTTCACCAGACCGTTATTAATAAATTCCAGATTTTCACTGATGCTTGTGACGCAATGGGATGGCTGTCTCTCGTGTTGGGACCTGTTACGGAGTCGAAACTCGCCGATAGTGACTTCTCAGCTCTGCGATGAACCCCTGTTAAGATTACGTCCACATGAAGGTGTAAGTATATATTATACATTTTTTAATTCCAGTTGACTTTCATTTGACACCTTGTTAAAAGTTAAAGCTTTGTACCTGACCTTTAAGCTTAACTGCCTCCGTGGCCAGGCTTTTTGCGTTATAATATATAGATCTCTAGTTCGATTCTGAAGCCGGATAGATGACGTTTATGGAAGTTATGGGTTTCGAACACACTTGTAGTAGACCACCCTGATCACGTCATTCTGCTACCATATCATTAAGCTGCTGACAAATGTTGACTCTCATTACCACAGCAATATCATAAATATTTTTTTTTATATTATAACGCCTTTTTTCCCAGTAGCAGTAGGCAGAGGCGAATAAACGCTCACTTTTCGCCAGATGTGGTCAGATTAGATCCCATGTAACAGGGGGCGAGCCTGTTGCCTCTTTACTGAGGCCACCACACACACAGATAATTTCAGTGTGCGGGTTTCGTTACGATGTTTTCCTTCACCGTTGTATTTCGCTGTTGTAACTTAAGTACACAAATGTACATAATTTAAATATTATGTCATCGGTATATGCTGAGATTTGAACCTGCGACCTTCAGAATGAAAGCCGCACGCTCTAACCATTAGGCCAGCGTGCTAGCATAAATATAACATCTTATACCGCCAAACAACAGTGTGCAAGTGTTACTATATTCCATTGTGGAGGAAGGAAATAAATAATGTCGGCAAGACAGTATCAAGAGCTATTATTCTGTTCTGCAGGGGCTATTGGTGGCGTGTGGTAGCAGTAAAGGAACTGTATATTTAGCGGAACTATCACAGAACCTTGGAACGGCGGATAAAAATGACAAGCAACTCCTTACCCACGTAAGAATAACAAATTTCACATATATTATCAACATAAAAAGTCCTAAATCACTTTTAAATAATTTCTCGTAACGATTTTAAACTATAAGCTGTTCAATCAGGTTGTTTTTTTAATTATTAAAAATACCTCATGTTGATGTTACCCATAACTGTAATTTGCTAATGTTCAAGTTATATATCAATAAAGTATTTCAGATTACTTATATCCATGTAATCGGAATCTTCATATTTACTTGTTAATATACGTTATTGAACTAACTTAGAGAACTTTTTTCAAAATTAGTTCAATGATATATATTAATAAAAATTATAGATCCTAGAACGGGAAAACAAACGGGAACGTATTCTGGAAGCGCGCATGCGGGAGCTCAGGCTGAAAATGCGACAAGACCGTGACGGCGGACAGGCGCAGATGGCAGAGAGCGACCTCACCACGAACGACAGAGATCTAGAGGAGGCATCCGCAGAGTACCATCAGATTGTTGACGAACTATTAGCTCCACAAAGGAACCACTAACTTGAGACTAACATTGCATACAAATACAGGCTTTTTCAGTGAAGTCTCTGTTGCCAGGCACAAGTGCCACTGCAGAGAATATTTCTACCATTAAAGAATAGGGTGCAAACATTAGGGTTTCAGTTTAAAGGGCGTTGCAACTGGTGAAATTACTAGAGTAACGAGACTTACATCTTATGTCTCATAACTGGTGCACATATTTTTATGGGCAGGCGTATTACGTCTTACCGTCAGGTGAATATTGTGATCGTCGGTTAATCGAATAAAAAAAGGGTACACGGTATTAGTGATATTTTTAATTCTTATTTTTAATACTGTAATCAACAGACCGTGTTTAGAAAAATGTATTTACACTTACAAACTATGAATATCACATCTTTACAACTTAAGTACATTTACAGAGAACACAGGAACATATAGTTTATTGGAAACAACATTCATCTTTTAAATATTAATGTACGCATCATGTACAAGAACAAGACATTAACAGGATTCCACCAAAACGTAGGCAGTTACTTTTAAATGCATGCACTGGATTGGTTCGGACCCATCATATTTGTACATTTTTGGCACTAGCTATTTATTCTTTTATGAATGCGACGAAAGACCAGCGGTGCTCAATGTTAGCACCGACGCCGGTTGTTGTGCATTGGAAGACATCTCCGTGCTTCTGCAGTATGTGGTGTACCGTACCCTGAGTCACTTCAGGGAAAAGGGCGCGAACATATGATACTACATAGTCCAAACTAGCTCCTCTTGGATGCACCTGAAAACGCAACTCTTATATTAAATTTAATCTAAATAAAATAAACGGGTTATAAATCTCGAAGAGGCGAGTATACGATTGTGAGGAAACTAACATATACCAAGCAAAAAAGATCCTTTGGAGGATCAATATTGTCCACAACACTGTCCAAGTGTGGATGTGTTATCCACACTTGGACAGTGTTGTGGATAAATAGCCAAGCCAAGCCTTGTAAGGCTTCTTATCGACTTCGATCACTAAATTACAAACATGTTTAATGTTGTGGTACGAACAATTTACCTGTAAAAATGCAGACATGACGCCAATAAGTTTAGCTTCACCACAACCCACTTCTATTGCTTCTTTTAAATGCATTGTAGCATTTAAATCCCCGGGCAACGGCGGTGGTGGTGGCGGTTTTTGTATTGGTGCTGGTAAAGGCGGCTATAAAGATTAACGAAGTGATTTAATTAGCCGCGGCATTCCCGTCAATAAATATAACATATAATCTTCGCAAAGTTGAACGTTGAACCATTGAATAAGTTTTTACGAAATATTCTAGATTGTTTGCTATTCATTTTAACTCGCCTTGTACGGTCCGGAAAGAATAAAACCAATATGCCTGTCATACCCGGCGATTAAAAGGTTCTTCGGGTACGCGGTCCTTAAGGTCGTAGGCCCTTAATTGCTAGATTAACTTGGAGAGAGAGCGATATACATGGCCTGATATTTACCGTAGTTCATTAAAGATGCTGAGAAAAAAGTCTTGACCTACTTTGAGACATGCTTACCAAAAGTGCAGAGGGACACTAGTGCATCCAGTAGATCCCAGGATCCCATCTAATTGAAGGAGACCATAGAGATGTTTAGTCAGTGGAAATGGTAAGGAATCAAAATATCTCTCGATAGACAAAATTCTTATGTGCACGTAGTTTGCCGTCGTCAACAACTCGATCATATCGTCAACTCGATCTTATTGTAAGAATTTATTATAGGTACCTCATTTCTATCTGAGGCGCTCTGAAGCAATGCTTGCCTTGCTATGAATTGTGCCTTAAACTTTTCCATTTCTTTCTGAGCTTCATTTTTTATGACATAAACTTCATTTTTGTATGCTTCCAGTTGAAATTGAAGACTTTCATTTTCTTTCTATAAAATATTGGACAATTTAATTATTTATTATTAAATTTAAGTAAGATAAAACATATATGTAAGAAATATAAAATGTACATCTTTTATACCTTCAACTGTTGAATCTCATCATTAATTTCACTGTTTCTGCTGTTACTAGTGTCATTGTACTCCATTTCTTCATTTTGAAACTTCTCGTAGAATTCTTCCTTCAATGTGTTAAACTCCTTTAAAAGAACAAAATTATTTTTGTAGTTAACATCACCCTCTTTTCAATTAGCGTTTGTAGAAGGTACAAGTTATATATAAATTTAAAGGCATAAAAATTTTAACTTTTAAAGGTTAAATAATAGTTAAGATTTCCCTATTAGACACTATAAAAAAGTACAATACCTTTATTAGAAGTTGAGGACATTGATTACCTGTAGTTGATAGTCTTCAGATGACTCTTCATTAAACAGCTTCAAATCTTGTTTCGTTTATGTTACAATTTCATATTTCAAGAAACTTACCGGATATTGATGAATAAATAAAGAGACAAATAATTTTGTAAACCATAATATAAATATATTATAGTACAATATATGTATCAACTGATTTAAGTATATACTGTGCGCTAATTTTAACGATTTTTATTAAAAACAAGGAAAAAGCAACATCGTCTCGTATCCATATCGTAGGGGCCGGCACTTGAACTTTTAGCCAGCTTTCCAGCTCAGTTGAACTCAGCTCTCAGATCTACTGGGTACTTTGCATTATCATCAGATTCGTTAACATTACTTTTATTTTATTTAGAGTTAAAAACTGTACTTAATAAATTTCTTTTAATGGTTTCTGGATTATTGAAGACTATATACCAAATTTATTACAGTGGAAGTTATCACCAATTTTTCCATAATAGAAATATAACACGGTGCAATTACTGAGATAAAATATATGTTTGTTTACATAAATTCTAATACATCGGAAGTGAATAAAGTACAATTTCAACATAATGGACTAAAACAAAAAAATTGGTACTGAAACAAAGATTTGCAAAAATGTGTTCATGCTATCGACACTGCATGCATACTCTAACCTATATTACATTGACGAGATAAAATAAATTATTACCAGAGGAGAAGTACTTGTTTTTTCATTAAAAGTAACGAATGGACCACAACAAAAACTTTAAACTGTTTGGGATTCTTTACACACCTGTGTCATTTTTTGCCATGTTTCGATATTTTTCCTCTGCGGCTTTGTAAAGTGATCCCACACACGCTGATGTGTTGCTGCTATAAACACTTTCGCCACCTGTGCGACTGACGTTCACAAATCATGTTAAGAGCGTTGAACGCAGACGTTCAACTAAACATACCATAGCACCCTGGTGTCTAACAGCTTCCTGCGATCATGCGAGATTGTAAAACCCCTTATAAGGTCTCCTTCACTTCGTTAGTCTGGAGTCTCTGAACTTGGCCTTATACTAAGCGATACCCACCCACAAGGCTTGCGAATTCCATAAACCCTTTTAGTCGCCTTCCACGACAGGTAGGGCTTACCTTAATCCTTGGCGCAGTATCTACCTAAGCACGGGGTGAAAGTAGCGTTGTTGCGCCCACCGGGCGGTGTCATGACTCATGATGATCCCAGAGATTTGTTTTGCTTTGGCATCATACATTTTTTATTACTGCATTTATTTAAGAATATTCAAAACACTTGTAACAAAATAATGTATGTTTGCCATAGCATAAAACTTACACTTTTTCGTCCATTAGTTGCTTCGGATATCAAAAGTTTCATGAAAGCACCCGAAGACTGCAGTATACTCGAACCTTCTTACTGATACTTCGTTGATGCGACCAGACCAGAGACGAGCAATTATATATTAACTAAATTTATTATGGCAGTGCCAAAAGTTAGAAAAGTTGCCAATTAATATCATTTAGTAAATTTAATTTACATAATATAACTACGAATGAATTAAACTTAAATTGACATCTTTTCGAACAAATTAGTAAAACTTTAATTCATGTACTTACGCTGGTCAATAATTATTTGAATGTTGTTCTTCACTCTTTCTCTACAATCCTGTAACTCTTCCTCCGATTGCATTTTCTCATTGAATAATCTACGAATATGGGAATTTGTCGCTTGGATCATGGAGTAAAACTGATTTGAATATTTCTTTGAACATTCTCCCCGCTCCAACCACGCAATAAGAGTCTATAAATAAGTAAACCACTGCTGTGTATAATATAGTTAAAGTAGGTAGCGCTGTATCCCCCCGAACAGGTTCCCGCCTTGTCGTGACGGTGGGGCACAGTAGCCGTGGCTTGGTCACCCATGGTGAAGCTAAGAGGAACCTACCCGGTCGGCCCGAGGCGTAGGACCGGCCCGAGGTGACCGCTTCAGATGAGCTCTGTGAGCTCACCTCAGATATGTACCAATAGAATGCAGGGTCAGGTTACTGACCTTTGCAGCCGAGATGGAGTCGCGGAGGGATAGAAGTGTCAGTGTTGCGATTCGCCGCTTTCCCTACCCTCCGCGACTAAGCCGTGCCGCACCGCTAATGCGGCGGCAGTAGGGCCGTGGGGAAAGAGGTGTCGGTATTGCGTTCCGCCGCTCCCCTATCCTCCACGGCCGTATAACGGTTGGCGGCGGAACCCAAGACTAGATCTGCCGCAGAGAGTCGGGAGTTTTCTCTCTTAAGTTCCATGGCCTCTGGGTGACGGATTCGAGAGGCTCCACTGCCCGGGTGAGAGGCCGAGAGGAGGGCGCGCTGTGTTTCGGCGTGCCCTTATAGAGGTGGAAAGGGGCTTATTCCCGCCCCGAGGAGGGACTGCATGGTGCAGCCGGCGCTAGCGGGGTCGCGGAGGTGTGCAAAAACGTTTCCATCCGATTAACCGGTCCGACATAACCTGTCTTTACCTCCGCGAGAGCAAGTATCTGAAGGCATTTCTCCCACGTAAAAAAAAAAGTAGCGCTATATATATCATCTTATAAGCCACATTGATATTCGTGAAAGTATCACCCATCAGAAAGCGCTCGTATCGTTACCTCGTTAAATAAAAAGCATTTGGAAAGGAGGCTGATAATGAACCGCCCACACAGGTGAATAACACTGAATCGAAGATGATGGAAGTCGATGCGAGTTAAACTACCTAAGAATTAGCGGCATGGTTTAACTTTACGTTAATACGGACAATATTGACACATTTGCATCAAATTATAGTTTGACTGTATGCAAAAAGAAATACGTGTTGAAACTTGTGTTGCCTTGTTGATTCGGTACAGTAATGAAGGAATATTGGATCGAATTGTGACGAAAAATTCTTTAAAATAACCGTAAGCAAACTTTACGGGTGGTTGGTGTCTGTTATGTATTGTAGAACAATGACGGCGAAACTGGTATTGAAACATCCCGACTCGTGAATCAATCTTCACTATTATTGCTCCATAACACAATATATCACACTGCACGAGAAACCGTTGTAACTCTATAGGAGTTGCGGCTAGAAGCCATACATCATCCTCCGTCTTGCCAGACATTGCTTCAACAAAAAAAAATTTTTCGTGTTTGGTGATAAATTTCTACTTGATAAAAGATTATCTTCCCAGGACAAAATGCGTCCACACGGTCGAAGGTAGATACCCACTGGTCTATCGTAAAGGCACGGTTAATATTATAATTAGACATATTATAACTTAAAAAAAGGATCTACAATTTTTGAACAAAAAGGATAAATTATGAAATTTATAAATAAATAAAAAATAACAACTTACAGGAAGTGAGGCTGCAAACTGTTCTTCATTTTTAATTTTTTCTGTTAATTGCGTAATAGCTGCATTTGAAAATGGTTGTGTTCGCAGAGGAGAAGGCGATCTCTGATAATTTACATTACAGTTAATCTCCTGCGGCGGAGTAAACTGTTGCATTTGTGAGTGTTGCACACGATGCGCCTGACGTTGTCTCCTCTCATACTCATTTTGATCATCGCGACTCTGAAAACACAAAGTAAAAGTATATACTAAAGTTATAGTGAATCGTCACTAGATATAACAAGTTTTGATGTATAAACGTATAATTCAATGTTTATTTGTTATTAACACAGTTTGTATACATTATATGAACAAAACCTATAATAGTCACTGAAGTTTTAACAGTTTTTAATTCAATCCATCGAAAGGTAAAGAGACGGAAAAAGTCATGGTTGAGAAATATCAGGGAATGGACTGGCATATCTGAGGCGTCGGAATTGTTTCGCCGAACCAGAGATAGAAAGGATTGTACCACGCTGATCGCCAACCTTCACTAGTTGGAGATGCACTTTAAGTAGAAGAATTCAATCTATAATAACTAAAAATTTTTAGATGTACCTTCCCCACAAACTTCGTTTTTGCAAATAACTAAATTTTTACACACACAGTTTATTATTTTCATTACAAGATCTAATTTAATAGCTTTTTCTTGTAAAATTTAATTATCATTAGCAATTGCTTCAGATTAATATTAATATATATGTATGTTAGTTTCCGAATTGTTCTCCTTCGTATATAAACATGTTTTCTATATTATTGTTAGTATGTAAAATTGGATGAAGTAGGTGAACAGTCAGCTACAAATAAAACAACACGAACCAGACAAGTAATCAAACTGAACGGAAAGATTTTTATAAATTAAAGAGAGAAACTCTTACTTATAAAACGTAATAAATTTCTTACAAAATGAATCGGAGGGAAAGAAGGATACGCCAATTGGTTCATTATTATCTATTGAATTGCTTGAAATACTATAAGCAATGCAAATGACAACTCTTGAAATACTTTCCAAGTACCTTATAGTTAAAAATAATACAAATAGATAGAAATATTTACAAAAGTTATCATAGATAAATAATAATATGTTTTATAAAATTGTGATAAGTATGGAAATTTAACTAAATAAAAATTAGAAAAATTTGCGAAGCAGTAATTTTGCAAGAAACAAATTATACTATTTGTGCTTTGGAAATGTGTAATGTCTATAGAAATAAAAGCACAATGATATTTTAAGAATTAAAGTACAGACAATTATTTTCTTACTTTTTTTTTTATTTAATGGAGAGAGGTGATCTCTGCCTACCCCATTGGGAATGAGGCGTGATATATAGATATGTATGTATGTACAGTTACTTTCTCAAAATAATTCTCGCCTAATGATAATAACTATTTAATCTAATATTAAAATTTGTCTTGTTTTATATACATTTCAATACAAACATAAAAGAAATGAATGAGGTTGAAAGTCTTAACTTTCTTAGATAATAATGTCAAAAAGTAATGAGTGTTAGACAAACATACAGATAAATAAATTAAAAAAAATATATACATCATTACAAAATTAAAAATACATATAGAACAGATATCCACAAATATGCACACAATATTTATACATATAACGCTTCGCAGATAAATATGATAATACTTACTAAAGCATAATCAACATGCAACAATCCATGTGTTGCGTGAGAATCATCTTCAAAAATTTTATCATTATCCTTATCTTTGAAAGTCAATTTTACTTTATAACCGGAAATAGCCATAGCTGCATCAACACAGGTCTCTTTATCAAAGCGAATGTGACAAAAATTCTTTTTTGACAGTCGCAATATTTGTATCCTTCCATAAGGTTCAAATATTTCTCTCACCACACTTTCACGTATTTTATCAGGTAGTCCACCTACGAATATAGTGCGACAACCAGGAGGCCGTTCCCTTCGCGGGTGTTGTGGTGTATCTCTCTCTGGCGGTATCAACTTACACTGTTTCAGAATAATTTCTTTATTTTCCAACATCAGCTCACAATTCATATTGGAATACATAGCTATCAATGAGGGATCCAACACAACTCCCATCATATTTATATCTGCAGGTGGTCCACTAGATGCACCTATCCCTTGAGTTCCAATAACTGACATTTCTACTGATGTCTGTGGTAACATTTCAATTCCAGAACTTGCCATCATATCCATAGTGGGAGGTTGCATTATAGCCCCAGTCATCATTGTATTTGGCATCATCATATTGCCATATACACTATTAGGCAATAGCATATTCCCTGGAATTGGTTAAAGAGAAAATTATTGTTAATTCTATTAGTCCAAATGATATCATTAAACATTAATTTCTCATGGGAAGTATTTTTTCAGAAAATCATATTTTGAAAAGGAATGTAGATGTTTCCTGCAGTCTAAAGATTATTTACAATAACATGACAATAAAGAAACACCTAATGTATTATAATCATCAGCCAATAGATGTCGACTACTGGACATACCAAATGTATAGAAATACATAAATAACATAAGATGAAAATTTTCAAATAGTTGTTTAATATTAGAAATAATACATTTTTAATATTAAATATCCAATGCAATTATAAATACCCATAAACATTATAACCATTTTTTTTTTATGCAAATTTATTAAAATAAAATATGAATTATTACTGATAGAGAAGTATTTTCAAATGTTATCTACTTACTAATCAACAAAGCATATCTGATGACTTTATCGCTTAGAAGTACATAATTCAGCAGTATAATTTAATAAGGTAAAGAGAGGTACATAAATTGTGAATGTGTGGGTAATTAGAGAATCTAATAAAATATTTAGCACTTGTAAAAGGAAGATAATATCATTTAAAGTCGAGTTTAAAATTAAAGACCAAAGATAAATCACAAGATTAAATTAACTTACCATTATGATTGTTACAAATACAGTATAATAATATAGGAATAATATTGCAGGAAACACCATTTAATCTCAATAAATAAAAATAAATTGTTTATGACACATATTTGCATATTGTTAATTAGCAAAAAAAATACACAAATATTAAATATCCTCTTGTAATAAAATTAATGATTAAATTAGCAATCATTTTTTAAGTAAGAAAATATACCCTGTGAATACATGTTTGTCATCATCATCTGGTTCATTACAGTAGACATATCAGTTGTAATTGATTCTTGATGTTTATCACGATGCCTCCCAGAAATTTCTCTTGAAGGAGATCTAGACCTATCTCTTCTAATACCTGTCAAGGATATTGACAATGATAATTTACATTTAATTGCATATTGAAAACATTTAGAACCTAAACACATTTAGAAAACAGAACTGTTTATAGATACATAAACATTTTTAGTAAGAAAAAAGCTTGTAAACTATTCACAGTTACTATTCATATCGCAAGTACTGGTAATGTGTTTTGCTTATTATGCTTCTGGGGCAATTCTCGGATCTGGTTCACAAAGCATACTAAATGCTTATACCTATTAGCTTTAAGCAATAAACAACTTATCTTTAGTAATACCATGAAATTGAAAATAACTATCATTTGATTTAAGGACTGTACTACACTGATCATCACACCTTCACTAGTTGGAGAGGCAGTTTAACAAGAAGAAAATCACTGAATTAACTAACAATTAAAGTTTATAAGTGGAAAGGAACTTTATGCTACATGACTCAAGAAGTGTGGGTTAGATCAATACTGAACTAGAACCTCCAATAAAAAAAGCTATGAAGAAACCAATACATATCAAGAACAAAGTGTTCACAGTGTACATTCAAAAGAGACATTCAAATAATACACTACCATTCAGGGCTTGGCCAACATAGTGTTCTTTACGAAAACCGAAGTCTCAGCAATTAGTAGTAGATACATAAACCTCTTAGTTTTAATATATATCTTTATTCCTATCTACTGAGATTAATTTTGTTTTCAACTTTAATTTTATGGACTTTATAAATTAAAGATAGTAAAAGTTAAGAATATTAAAATAAATACTGAGATATAAAAAATGTATAGTAAATAAATAAATACATGAAAACGCATACAAAATAATATTTGAATAGAATCTATAAATTCAGTTAAAAAAACATATTTAAGAAGTTCATTTACCTGACATATTAATAAAATTATTCGCTAACTTCTATATTTTATACAAAAAATAGGGGAGTAACACGTTAAAGACTTTTTCTCAAATTTATTTTCTTCTCCTTTGCGCTTAAATCTAAAAGAAACTGTTTCTGACAAAATTATTATCAATAATAAAAAGTAAAAACCATAAATAGTTTACTGTATGCACTATGGTTGCAAATAAATTTATAAAATTGAATAGTTAGGACCAATAAAAAGAGCAAAATGTTTTTTGTCCTAAAGACCTTTAAATAAAATCAATGCATTCTTGATGCTTGCAGATTAATAATTTCTAATTAAATAACATATTGCTAATATGTTAATTCATTAGACGTAATATATTTAAACCGTAGTGATGTAAAAATTGCAACGTCTGCGATATGATACTTTGTTATTTTATTAAGTGATTGTTCTGTTCAATATTGCGGTATCTTAATCATTTTTTTAACAAATAATTTTTGATAGATACTTTTGTATCATTCTAAATTAGTTTAAAAATAAACAGTTGGATTTTTGACAATTGTCTATACGTCAACAATGTAATTAATATTTATTTATTTTGATAATAATGTGTAGTGTGTTAAGTATTTAAAAGTATAATGAAGTAGCATGAAATTTCTTTATAATGTTTGTGTTATCTGAAATGAAAGATGTTATTCGAGTAACCCCTGAACATTTCCATCAAAGTTTAACGGAATCAATAACTGCATTGTTAAATAGAAAATTAGCAAATAAGGTTATTAAATAAAATTGATGATGAGATTGATTTAGTAAATTCTTGTATTTATTTACGATATTATTTAACTAACATTTTATTTATTCCTAATGCTTTTTCAGGTTGTTTTAAATGTGGGTTTATGTATAGCATTATTTGATATTACTAATATTGGACATTCATACCTTTTCCCGGGAGACGGTTCATCACATACTGAAGTAAAATTTCGTTATATTGTTTTTAGACCAATTGTGGAAGAAATTATCATTGGAAAAATAAGAAGTTGTAGTAGAGAAGGAGTGCATGGTAATTATTTTTAATCACAAAAAGTTTTTATGGTATTTTTATCTATTTCAAATTATCTTTTTAAACAAATTAAACCACTGAGTGATATTTTATTTTAACTTTAATTTTTTCCCAAATCCATCCCACCCATTCAAAACAAAATTGTTTTGCAAGTGTTGAAGTGAAAAGAACTAAAAAAATAGTATAGAGTTTGGCTTTAAAACTTCTTTAATTCATATTTTGTCTTGAAGTAAAAGCTTATTCCTTTTTCTTTTAAAACTCTTATATTTATCTACAGTGACAATTGGCTTCTTTGATGATATTTTGATACCTGTTAATGCTTTGCAACACCCATCACGATTTGATGATACAGATCAAGCATGGGTATGGGAATATCCAAAAGGAGATGGAGAAAAACATGATCTATTCATGGATTCAGGTAATTGACTCTGTTTTTTTTATTCTACAAAGAGATGAGTGGGATATTCACCTGATGGTCAGTGATATCCCTGTCCATAATGTAACACTAGTTGAGATTATATACACAACACCACATTGTTGTCTCTCTTTTTCCCCTTGAGATGTAAGTTGTCAAGTCTCATTACCTCAGTAATTACACTAACTATAAAGAACTTTAAACTGATGGCTACTATATGCAGCAGAAACCGGTGCTGTGACTGCACCTACTACCAGTAAATTGTGAAATTTACCTCCCTTTCTTTCTAAGTATATATTACTTCACCACTAAGATATATGGTGTAGCATATAAAAAATGTTATATAGGTTACCTTTGGTAAATATGAGTGACTTATTTATCCATATTCTTTACCTATATGAATAAAAATTTAGGACTTATTGTATAATTAAAAAAATTGTACTTGTAAATATGATTCTTTAAAATATATCTATAGATTAAAACAAAAAAAATCCCTAATAAAGTATAATAAATTTCAGGTGAATCCATAAGATTTAGGGTAACAAGTGAGGCTTTTGAAGAAAGTTTACCCTCAGGACCTCCAGGAACTGAATGTCCAGTTCAAAGTATTGCACCATACAGAATTGTAGGAGGCATTAATGAGCCAGGTTTAGGTTTGTTGACTTGGTGGGAAGCGCAAGAACAGGATGATGATGGAGATGAAAATGATGATCAGGAGAATGTTGAATAATTTTTTTATAACTTTACAGTCAATTATCTAAATACCCTGTTATATTAAAAATATTAGCAACTAATATTGATTAAAGACTGTTGCAAAACAGCATTTCCTATTATGACTTATGTGTGCATTGTATTTAACGCTCTTCCTCTAACACCCTTGAACCTATACAGGTCATCCCAAAACTGCTTCACCTGTAAGGCCATGAATATGGAATGGTACTAATAAAACATCAACCTGCACAGCGCCCCTAAATTTCGTTCAGTAGCATAATTCATGCAGGATTGTACTCTATCACTTTGCCAAAGCCACACACCACTTGAACCCACTAATAGAGCCACCAGTAAGAATCGACGTCCTCAGAACGTGCTTCCGCACAAAATCGATGCAGAGGGTCAGCCTGACAAGCAGGACACCCATCAATGACACCCAACACTCAACACAACACGCAAGCGTAAAGACACCAATCACGGATTCACATTTCGGACGCGTCGCTTCCGCCGCTGGTCGAGGCGCTCGTCACACTCGCACGCAAGTCACACCCGGCTGCCCGGGCGGTCCTCACCGCCCTCGGCTCGCGATACAGACGGAGGTGATCAGAGGACGGGCCCGAGTCCTCCTTCGATGACCTCATTGTCATTGCCGCGATCCGACGCGCACTCTGCGCGTCTTAAATTCATATGTATATGTTTAATTGCACCCCTCTTATCTTCCCTCTATAGCGTTATCCAACTCTTCAACCCGTCTGCATCCAATACTTTCTACTCCCGCATTTTCATACTACTTCATCTACATATATATATATATATTTAATTTTTGTTTTGGCTTTAGTTTCTTTTCTTCTTTTTATTATTATTTTAGCTGCTCCGAGTTCAATGAAGCCACAATGGTTGTCAATAAAACTGCGGCGCAAACATCACCATATAAAAAAAGAACAGCATTTGCAAGTTGAGGATGTGGAGTATAAAATAAAAACGTGAATATTGCAACAATATAATCTCAATTACGAAGCCATTAAACATATAACAATTAATATGATGTATATATACTATTACATAGTAAACTATTTATAAATAGACAACTATTACAATAAGCAAATATGCTTTTAAGCTTAAAGGAATGAGTAAAACAGCCGCATTTATCACTATAATTGCATTGGTAACATTCAACAAAAGTTCAAAATTATCTTGGCAAGCTTTAGTCTTCACATTATTAATCTACCTATAAAATTAATAAAAATCTTATATACTTAACAGGTTTAAAAATGAAAATGGAGGAAAACATATTCAAAATAATAGTTAATTGATGTAAGATTATTACAGAAAAACAATTTGTTGTTGAGTTTGTGTGGAAAAAATAAGAATTAAATGAATATTTTACTTGAATAGCAAAAATGCTAACCTACTATCAAAGCACCAACTTTTTTACACTATGTAGATTGCAAACTGAAAAATAATAGTGTTTTTTACTAATATTTCTTAACAACATGTGACAATTTAAAGCACCAAAATTTACTTTCAAAATTCTAGAACTGCATAGAATCTGAAAAGTATTCTCCAACTGACATCCCAGCTTCAATTTTAAGAAGGCACAGGAGCTAAAGATGATTATATCAACAGTATTAGACAAAGAAAATCAGTAGAAATCTAGACTTTAGCTATAACTAATGAACAAACAAAACAGCAGATAATGAATAAAAAAATTTGACTATTTTTTCTAACAATACTTTGTGTATGAAAAAACAAATTATACAATGCCTTAGCATTTCTAGATCATTGGTCCATAGCTAAAGTGGTGTGTTGGAATCAATTCTTAAAATGTTGATAAAACTATATGTTATAACATTTTATCCCAAATTTAGATAGTCGCCATTAGCACAAATTTAGCTCCGCAGTGAAATCTTTATCACTTTATCAACCTATAGTGTATTATTTTTAAAGGTTTTTGTCCAATTATATTTAATGTTTTGTTAGTTTTTGTACACACACTCTCAATATCTATGTAATAACAATAATTTTTAACTAAATTTATTTTTGAAGTATAATCTTTGCCAAGGTATGAAATTGGAATATACATATTCAATACATTTAGCAAGAATAATGGACTCAACAATTACAAGTAGACTACCGATTTAAAAACTAGAATTTATAATATATTATAAGAAGTATAAGGTTCAACCAAGCTAATAAATATTTATCGGATTACAGTATTATTATAACATAATAAATAGCGAAGCTTTAGTCGGAACTGGCAGATGAATGCGAGAGGCTAACAGGTTGATAAGTGTTAAAATATAATGTTACATTATTTACTTCATTTACATACATAGAAGTCCAAAGAGTAAGTACTCGAAAGATAAAATGTGACTAGAATGAAACAATATCAGTCATGAAACATAAAATGTCATCAGGCAAAATTAATCACATATCTTAAACTTTCATAACACTGATATATTTATTATGATCGAAGACATTTAAAATACTCATGCTTTTGTTGATCCTTTTTTTTATATATTTATATTTAGTATGTATACAGAGAGCAATTTAGTTAAAGCAAATAATCTACCGTGATAAAGAATAAATCACATAATGAAAAATATTTGTCTAAACTACCCGTAATAAGATTCATATTTAAAAAATATTTTAAATATAGTAATTATAATAAAGTAATTTTATAAAAAATTATTTAAAATATTACTTATTTTCATAAACATGATCATGTTTCATCATTTTCTCAATAGAATAGATCTTAATATTAAATTAATTAATTTCATTACTTTTTTTAAATTTTGTGCCTAAATATGTTCCCAATTAATTTTTTGCATCTTTACACTGCCTCATTAACAGCTCTTATTTTTCTCACTCAAACCTTTCTCTCTCAAGGAAAGGGTCAAAGCTATTTTATTCACTATGCTAGCTAAGTGCAGTCAGGTGGATGGTACTTGTCAATGAAAGCTGTTTTACCTTGGAATGTTTCACATACGCCTAACAACTGTCTAACTTTTCTTGCTTTAAACATTATAAATTACGTTTTCTGGCTTAGCTATTGTATATTAATACGCTCTGCTATACGAACTGTATGAGAACACTGTGTTCTAGTTAAATGTGTACAAGAGAGGGCTATTGGTGAAGTGGTAAGTGTTGTTGACATGTGAAATAAGTCTGCCGTCGATCAAATGGCGGCCGTATGCAACCGCTTCAAACTCATCGTTTGCGAGACCTGAGTTTATCAGCCAACTCACAAGGCAAGACCCTCTGAAAACGCCACGATACGTACGCATTCTCCACCTGAAATATAAACATATTTATCGAAATTATTTTGATAGACATTTAATTTATTTGTATCACTGCCGCGTTAAGTAATGGTTAATAAAGAACAGCAAATTAATATTAAAAACATAAAAACAATAATGCTATACTTCTATATTTTGATTATTCATTACATTACAGGGTATTTGATGACACAATCCAACAACTCATTAAGTTTTGTGCACAAATCTTCAAAAAGATCAAAACATTTACAACAACATAACAAGATATGTTTAATGTTTTTTAAAATTATTTACAAAAGATAAAAAAATTGATTACAAAGAATTTCTATAATTAATAGAATTTCTGTCACTTTATAATGACTAGTGTTTTAAATTTGTTTGTATGTTAATCTCGTTTGCACTTAGTTCGTATTTATTGTTTTGGAAGTTCATAACTCAATTAAATGCTTATCATAAACGCCGTACTTCTCGAAGTCATGATGATTGTATACCCACTAGACTTTTGCCCAAGAAACTGATATGTTTCAAAAGCAACATTCTATGTGGGCATATGACACCCATCACTCCACACTTGGCCAGTAACCGCACTTAGCCACATAGTCAATAAAATAGCTTTAACTCTTTCCTTAAGAGAATGGCTTGGGAACCATCATAAATAAGAGCTGTTTACAAGGCAGTGTAAAATTGCATAAAATAAATTGGAAATATGTTTAGGCACAAAATTTATAAAAAAAATTAATAAATAACTGGCGTAAGTAGTCACTGAGCATAAAGTTTATGTATAAAATTAATTAGTACCTGACATCCTTGGCTATAGCTTCCTGACAGCGCGACAAATGATGATCAATGAATTGCTCACAAACATGTTTAGTTTCAAAACTGAGTTCCTCTACCGGAGGCAAAATCACTGTGTCAGCTCCATGCCTACAAGAATTAAAACTTTTATGAATCAAATGTGTCCATAAAAATAGTTTTGGTAAATATATAAGATTGTTTAATTCAAATACTGTTAGACACCACAATTAGAAGATTGATTTACATGTAAAATACATGTATATTTGGGGAGTTAAGGATATGGTTAATTATACAATTACAAACAAAAATTATTATTATTCTAAAAAGGTGTCTTATTAATTACTGTATGTATTTTTTAAGCATCGAAGCAGAAAATGTAACACATGGTGGTAAATGATATAAATACTTATAATGATATAGTGCTAGTTAATCTGTAGTTGTTATTTGTTTATCGATTCTGTATATGCAAGAGTTCACATATATAATATCAATCAATAGGCATATACAGAAAAGAAATCCTTAAATATAAAAATCCTAAAAATCCTCCATCTTTAAATATAAATATATATTTCTTTCATGTATGTAAGTCATGCACATACCATTTGTTTTTTATAAACCTGATGAGTGGTACTAAAATCTCCTGAGGATTTAATCCGAAAAGCACGAACATTATCAAAGATTGTCCATTATTCACAGCAATGTCGAAGAATTCTATTTCAATGAATACACCGCTTTCATCTTTTCTTAACACTCGCCATGTTGTGTAAGTTACACCCTGAAAGAAATGAATCGTCAGTTATTTCAAGGTTAATAGCAAAATCTTTTCATGAAACTGGTAAGTAGCTTTAGTAAGGTATTGGTCTAGAACATATGCACGTTCTTTCCCCATAAAACTTAAGAGCTTTCGATTAAGGAAATCATCGTAAGAAACCGACCCATGTTCAATCCTTAATTAATTAGCCAGCAAAGTGGGCATTTTAATTTTATTTGACGTGACGAGTGGGACGTTCACTAGATGGGGAGAAATACGCTTGTCCATAAAAAATGAGGCACTGGTAGTTAGAATGATATATATAGCACCACATTGTGTTCGTCACCTTGAGGTAGAATGTTGTTTCATTAGCGCAATAGTTTAACTAGCTACAACCTCATTTAAACCAGAACACAGTACTGTTTTCACATTATTATTTGGTAACATAATAGGAGTTACTGTGGTACCCATTACCTGAACAGTCTCTGGCAACAAAAACCTACCACCAGTAAAGAACTTTGACTCTTTTTGTGGGAAAGAGAATGCAATAGTAGAAACACCAAAAAGGCTTTATATGAATATCTAGAGAAAAGTCTACCACACTGCTGTATTGTATGATAGAAAGGAATTTCTCAGTATATTATGACTATTGTTATATTTGTGGGTATTTGACTTGTATTTATTATTGAAAAATAAGATCGAACTTACTTAGCATACTTGAAAAATATTCACATTTATCATCATTTTAGAAAACAGCTACGTAGCTGCTAGCAAGTAGCACCTACTCATTTTATTTTATAATATATTCAGTACAATACAACTATATTCTTACTTCAATATTTTTACTCACGATAAACATGGTGAGGGTGTAAGCAATGATGAGTACGGTGTGCCGCATCAGTTGGCCGCCGCGACCCCGTGTTTGTTCGGGCGGAAGCAGGCCGAGCTGGCTCGCCGCGCGCTCGAGCTGGTTGAGATACTGACAGGAGCCCGCCGCACCACATCGGTGCCTCTGCGAGGGTGGACACGCGCAATCCCTGTATGGCATTAATCAGAATTTATAACAAGAAAAGAACGGAAATAGAACAACTTCACACATTAAGGTTATCATAGAAAACTAACGTGGATGTTTTCAAATGAATAGTGAATAGGTTTTTTTTTTTGTATTCAACAAAGCAACGAAACAACCGAGATGTTCTCCTCATTGTGAGTGATATGAGCGCCTATAAGGATGTAGCTCTTGTTGATAAACAACTACACCGCGTTGTGCTCATTGCCGTGGAAAACGTTACCTTACTTACTACGTATCTTCACTATCTAAAGTGCTCTTCAAATCAGAACATATTAATGTATGCATATTATTATTTTGCCTCAGAAATAGGCGCTATGGTGATACCTATCTAAATGACAACCGATGAAAGGGACCTACCACTAGTAATAAAGCTAGGAAGTTTTACCACCGCACACCTCATCTCCACTAAATGTCCGAATTAACTTTTGATCACCAAATTGGTTTTGGTCTTTTTTGTTCTGCTTATATAGTTCTTCTTGATATTGACTTTCACTGGACTGTTGTTAAAAAAGTTATATATCGTGAGAAGACATAATAAATAATACAAACTTATGATTGTTGGTACTGTCTTCAATGTCTGCGGGAACCGAGTTCGAAAATCCATTTAGGCAATTTTGATCATTCGAGCAACAGCCATTTCCGCCTGGATTCCTGTTGGGTGACGGCGTTGCCGTAATTGCCCCGTAACAACCTATAATGATAGACCAGAAAAATATGAAACGGTTCAGTTGCAGGACGACAAAATTAAAATACTATATACGATAAAAAACTATATTGATGAAAAGACTGTCTGAAATAAAGGGAATGACTCAGTTTGTGTTTTAAGTGTTGTTAAAGTATGTTTCATAGCAAGAAGCACAACGTGGTGCCAATACTGTCCTATCAATATCGACCTTTAAACTGGAGCACAGTAACCTTAATTAAATACTATTGTTCAACGACTAATAGTTGCTGCTTAATACCTCCCAGTTTTTAAAAGATACCTATTGCAATTAAATTAATCATTATCAATAACTTCATATTTACCATGATCTTCAATTCCTTAAGAAGCATAATAAAATACAATAATTGAATAAGATATTTTAGCACAATAAAAAATATATTATGGATTAGAGACATTATTCTAATGTTAATTTGTTTCGAAGCTAAAAAAAACGACTTTTGTTCAATTATCAGGTCTAAACAGTAAATGTCAAAAGGGTTTAGTTATAAAATATGGAAACTCGTGGTTTATTTCTAAAAGCAAGTTTTGTAGAGTTTTGTTAGTAAAAGAGTTTTTCCAATCCACCCCTACGATGCATTCCTATTGAATGCTTTACTTGAAAAACATTGCTATCAACCGATGATATTTAAGTCAAATGTTAAGCTATTACATATAAAAAAGGTTTTACAAGCTCTAGTCATACCCATATTAGAAATGGACTGCGTTTGTGATGTTGGTTCTGCATTATCAACAAGGCTAGTAGATTCATCTGGTGGACTCGACCCAGAAGCTAGGTCATCTGATAGCGCCGCGAAGTGTGCACTGCGTCGGCGGAATCGGATGTACAGTATTAAACAGCCGGATGTCACTGAAACAGAAGAACGGTGAAACAAATATTCTTTTCTCATAGATAATGTAAAGTATGTAGTGTGTATCTGCAATATTATGTACATTAAGAATTCCAATAACCTTAATAATCAATACTTTCCGGAACTTTAGATTTCGTTGTTTGAAAGTGCAAGCCGTTATAAAGGGCTCCATTAAAATATTTGTAATAATTTTTTTACATATTTCTCGTACAGAAAAATATAAACCGTCTGTAACTCTATAAACATAAATTTGTTTTTCAACTACACAACAAGAGCGGAATGTTCCGTCTCTTTGTAAGCGATACACCTGTATATAACAATATGACGAAGTTAGGATGTTAACCATGGCATCACAGTGCATTCGTCAACTTGAAACATGAAATGTTGTCTTGTTACCACAAAAACTTCAATAAATACTAAACTAACTAATATTTAAGGCCAAACTAGGCGCTGCATTGGTATCTACTAAACGGTCTTCGGCAACAGAGACCATATCATGGGGAATAGTCTTGTGGTTAAATCGTAAATAAACACTTATAAATATTTATTTATTTAATAAGCAATATATATTAACCAGGCTAAGAGATTATGTAAATGTTTTTTCTAATGATATGAATAATTAATATTATAAACTAGAAATATTTGGGAAAGAACCAGTTTACGCGACACTGGTATAACTATTTACCAAACGTCCTTCTCTACACATAGATTTCTCAATTATAAAAGTAAATTTATAACTTTAGTTAATAAATTGACAGCAATGTTGATTGCAGAATTCATTTTGTGAG
Organism: Ornithoptera priamus; assembly: GCA_029034505.1. Taxonomy (NCBI): domain Eukaryota; kingdom Metazoa; phylum Arthropoda; class Insecta; order Lepidoptera; family Papilionidae; genus Ornithoptera; species Ornithoptera priamus. The sequence goes on from JARDWD010000380.1 coordinate 460,253, forward strand.
TTCGTTATGAAATAAAAACAGAATTTCATAATCAAAATGACTATGGGATGGCTTCGAAGTTTCGTGATCACTTGAAAGTTTATATAGTATAGATTAAATAGTAATTTTTATAGTTACTAGGCATTACACATTAATCTATACTATATACTTATAGTTACTAGGCTAATTATAGTATAGAGATACACGATACAAACATATAAGAAAAAACTGGAAATGACAATGCGGAGATGGGGCCCCGTGACATCAATGTAAGCCATCCTAACTCTCTAAGAGTCACGGGTTCGATCTTACTGTCTGTGACATTGTCGTAAAATAAAACATAATTCGGAAATTGGCATATTTTAAGATAAGGTCCTGACGCCCAATAGTGGGAACATTAACTGTAACATATATTTTTATTTATACTCATAATTAAAAAAGTCTGTAAAATAGAGAACAAAATTTTTGTCAATACAATTAATCAGGATATACATACCTGTTAAACTGAAGACCAGTAAACACAGTCGTATCACATCAGTAGAATTGCTAGATATAATCTCATTAGCTGGTTTGGTCACTATTAATATGATGACCATCACAGCTGGAGCGCCCCAAGCAACGAACGCTAATACCGGCCATAACGTTAACACGAAACAAGGTCCGCGACTCTGTGACAATACAAATTTATTACTTACTTTTATTCGAAGAACTGATGAAACAAGTGAAATATACATATTACCTTAACACACAAGATGGTATATCTTATGAATTTAATAGTGATAATACAACAACTGTCTAAACATGTAGTAGTAGTAGAACACTGCTACTCACGGCAAGATATAGAAATCGCGAAGGTCCCATATTAGATAAATGTTGTCATGAATAAAAACAGTAACATAATAAAGCTTTCATCTATGGAAAGATATAGCGTTATTTATAACAAGGACGTTTTATTTCAATTGTATTTCTATTGCTGGTGTTCAAAGCCGTCCAGTAATTTTTCACAAAACTGGTTTCAGATCTCTGTGGTGGCACCTACCGATATAGTTTCCGGTAACAAAACCTACAATAAATGGAGAGTCCTACCACAAAGATAATAGCAATTATATGGATCTCTGAAGTCATCGTCAATACAAATTTCATGGTTATATAATGCTTTGTACTTATTTTAACTGAGTTTATACATTGGATTAACATGAAAATTATAAGAATTAAAAATAAATAATAAAATTTGTGTAAATACCTCTAATGTTAGTAATCCAACAGACAACATACAAGTCCATAATAAACAGGAATAAGTGCTAAAAATCTGCAAACATTGTTGCACTATATACTGCCACGATGGTGGATAATTGTTGAGTGGCCCACCTAACAATACACTGGTAGCTAACAATATCTGGAAAAAACAACATTTGAATGGTGGCTTTTTTTCTTCATATACATCTTCTTTTTCATATGCAGCTTAAGTATGTGTCAGTTTGTCGCCGATAGCTTATTGTTTTTTGCATAATAGTGCCAGCCAAAGGAGTAAAATTGCCAAGGAATTCAGTGTCCATATTCACTAATACAATGCATGCAATTATCCTTGTTAAATTTAATTCCATAACAATTAAAATAGATAATAATTAAAAGATTTTAATGTAAAACAGCTGTTCATATACACATACATTTTCTTTGATTTCCAGAACAATTAGTAATAATTATAAGATTGTTTATAAACAAAATATTCACTGGTTTAATTAAATTTCCACAACCCATAATAATAACAATGTCAATTAGCAGACACCTTTGTACAGATATTCTTAATCACAATTCATAATATCTAGAACAGCAGTCAATTCTGTTGACTGCCGGGCTTTTACTAGCTACTACTATATTATAAGCCAGTTTCTTTTTAGTAATGATTCAAATGATACAATAAAAATACAAACAAGCTAAACAATTGACCCCAAGGCAAAATAAAAACTAAGTGCTTACTTTTTAACAAAGAGATGCCTGGTTCTATTCCAGAGGAATAAATTGAAGAGTTTGATTAGTAGGAGAGTTTTACCGAACGAGTTTAGCAATCTAATCTTTTAATAAGGTGTAATAAATGTGCTGCTGTTATGGCATCATCGTGTTTAGACTAATAAAACAAAAGGCCCATTCTGGGTTACCATGCCTTACCAATCACAGCCCCACTGTTATTTACTTACTTGCTATGTAAAATTGAGTTAAAGTATCAAGCCATAATAATAAAAAAATCTTTTCATTAATGGTACAATTACTCAAAAAACAAATTGTAAATAATAGAAAAAAAAATGTCAATCTCAACAACTAAATTCAGAATGAATGAATTATCTGCTTTTATTTAACGAAAAATAAGATTTTAATTTTATAATATTCAATAAGATAGTTTTGCCTAATCATAATTTCAAAGTTTAAATTAAAGAAAAACAAAACTGGCCTAGACAAAAACAGTACATTATACTTATTTTTTATGGAAAATAACTCTTCTCAGTTTCAACATAACAGGTAGAACAACTTTGTGATGTAACCAATCAATATCTTAACATAAAATAGAATAGTAATGAAGTATTATATTAAAAAAAATTCTAATTTAAATGTAAATCACATTATACACAGTAAATGTTTTAAGATCTGTGAAAAGCCTATATAAAATTTGGTTCGATCAGCTGATGATCAAGGTGGTAGATGGTATGTTAATGACAACTTCATAGCTTACCTGTGTTATATTCAAACAGAATGTAATTCCATGAGGCATACGTTTGTATTTCTTTGTAACTGTGAACACTATGAATATCCATAATGCTGCAAATAATGCAATTATTGATAGGTCAAAACCAAACTTCTTTAATTGATCAGCGAAGTCTTTGTTTAGTGTTATCACTTGTGCAGAAAAGAATGTTATAGGAGCTGATAGGAATGTACAAATGACCATAGATGATGCTACCTGAAAATGTAAATAGAATTAATTTCAACATCAATATTTCAACCTATTGTTGTTCACTGCTGAACATGGGCCTCACTAATTTATTTGCTTTGGATTTTTAATTGGATGGGAAAAGTTATAACAGTATATACAATGCTAGAATTTACACACATTTGAAAATTACATGCCTCATGTCACTAAATACACAATAGTTTTGTATACTAAACTGAACAAACTTTATTTAATGCTACATATATAAACAATGGCAGTACTACTTTACAAATACAAAGACATGCCTGAACTGCAACAGGATCAAGAAAATATTGCATCCACCAGCCTTGTATTTGCTAAAATTATTATTTTCTTTCCTAAGTGCACTTGCTTAGACGATCAGTCACATTATTAGCCACACATTTAAGGTGACAATAAGGATCAGCAAATTTTAGCTCTGTATACTATACACATATAAGTACAATTTACTTATATGATTAGTTAGACTTTTAAATATTTACTTCTTATTTTTATTGAAATTATTTAAATAAATGCAACATTACCCCACATTAAAGGTTGGATGGTAGAAAAAGTGGTTAGCGTGAAGTTCACTCATTATGGCTTAATTTAGGATAATCAATTTTTTATTTAAAATAGGTAACCTTATTTAGTATTTACCCTTATTAGCGCCCATAGATTTAAAATTTGAGAAAATAGATAAAGTTGGAAATATATATATATTGTTAGTGTTTTTTTTTATATATATATATATATATATATATTTATATATATATATATATAAAAACACCAATAATTATTTCTTGATAGTAATATTATATACTAAATAATACTCACCAAATCCATTTCCAACTGATATAAATTAGAAAATACAAAAACAGCTGGAGCTGTTGGTATGGTCCCATACAAAAATGCATATGTTGAGAGAGATGAGGTTTCAGTTTGGTTTATACCAGCATTTAATGCAGTGACACATTCCCTCATTATAACAGGTAGAATTATTCTAGATTTTATAAAAAAATGTATTTAAATAAATTTAATTTTTGGAATGAACCATGCAATTATTCCTATTTTACTTACAATTTAACCATAATAAGTACACACGGAACAACTAATGCTGCACCTCTTAGCCGATGTACTTGGCCCACCATTCTTAATCCTAATAAGAAAAGTGCTGCTGCAGTAAAGGATTGACCATAAACCTGAATTTTAAAAAATTTTATTAACAAATGAACAAATTGTTTTAGTTTTCTGAAAATATTATTTAGGGACAAAAACATTTCTCTGTAATATTATATTTCACGAAAAAAATGGAATAGTAGATTTTAAATTTTACAAATGGGACAGTATTTTTTTTTTTTGCTATTTTTGAACATATTAGAAATTGAAATTATATTTAAAGATATGAATCTCCATGTCTTAAAAATCCATTTATGTAAAAAAATTTGCAACTGTTGTATTTTATTTACTTTTCAAAACCCACAATAACAATACTTATGTAATACCAAAAATATAAAAGGAATGTTTTAATATAAATCATATCAAAAATACAAACAAATCTTACCTCTAAAAGGCCTTCAATATATATAGACAATTTATGTTTAAAAATAATGTTACCTACAATGCCAAGCACTGTCATTATCAATATTGGATTAAATATTATCCCTTTAAAAATTTGTAGCAACATTTTTAATTTTGCTATATATTTCTTCTGATGTTCTCCAGTTTCAGATAGATTTATATTATTTTGCCTCTGCTTATTAATTTCCAATAACACAAAAGCAACTGGATTTAGTATAGCAAGAGATATAGGTGCCATCAAATAAAGATATAAAGCATATTCAGGATGTGTTTTTTCATATATTGCATTTACTGAAAACAATACTTATATTAAAAAAGCCTACAATTAAAGTACACTTGAAATCTTTCATCTTTTTTTGTATCGAGTTTACAATTCTACTCATAGTTTTTGGGACCTCTTATTTGACAGAAAATGGTCATCAAGGTTTAGATAGTGATTCATTATACAAAAAACATTATTGTAATATTAACATCAAAACTAACTATTTCTATTATAATATAATAAATAACTACTTACTTATAGGATACCCCAAAGCAAAGTCATTGCTCTGTGTGCAAAATATAGCAAACATTCCAGCTTGTCCCAAATTCGTAGGCTTTGAAACCAAAACTGTTATAATAACAACAGCAAAAAAAACTATTCCCTTAGCCAATAACATTGAAAACAAAAATGTCCAATTTACAATACTGAAGTCTAATTGTGCTAAAGATAAAAAAATGAGAGATGGCAATGCAAAGGTACCAACAAATGTTGCAATGCCTTTAGATTCTGATTTTGAAACTACATTAAGTCTCCCAGCAATGTATCTGAAAATTTTATTTCAAATTTAAAACTCAAAACTAACATTTAAGAAACTGAATATATATTGAAACAAACATAAGAAACAAAGATAACCAATAGGTTTTAATTATTACAAACAAGAGACTTATTTAAGAACATTATCATATAAATATGCTCCTGTAAAATATTTTTTATTAAAATATAAACACAACACAGTAACAATTTCACATTACTTTAGGAAATTCTTAATGATATAAATAAAGATATGAAATATAAGGTGAACTCGTAATAACCTAAATAACTAAAGGTTTATTTTGTTAAGGTATAAATTTGTTTCTTATTAAAAAAATTGTATACAATATAACACTAATATGTTGAGATATTCAAACCTACTTACCCACTTAATATAATCGTAAAACATTGAAATAAAGCAGGATACAAGCGCTCCGAAGCAGCTTCTGCTACTTCCAACTGCATTTCTATATCTATATTTATGTTATAATACTCACGGGTTTGAAACCTGCTAAAAGTATTTTAATGGTTATTCGCTGAACTTGGTTGGTTATTTACTGTATGTGCCCTAAAGAATTAATGCAACTGTGAAATAGTACGGTTTATAATCTAATAGAAAATTCGTGAATTTTAAATGGAAACGAAAAAAAAATTTTCAAATAAGATAGATATACACATACAGTCGTTCAATGTTATTACCTTAACAATGTTTTAACTACTAAATGAGAAAAACGAATTAATTTTTACACTTATTAGATCATTTTTCTTAATTTATACGTTTGTACCGCACTTTATATCGAGGTAAACTATTTAAAATCCCATTACGTAAATTAATTATGACAATGTACGACTTTATGCATATCTTCACAATAATGTGTAATACATATACAATATTATTGTATGACTATTGACTTTACTTCAGAAGCCGTTGAAAATATTTAATGCAAATAACAGATAACATTATAATACAGCATATACAGGGAAACAGACCTCGCATAAATTCACAGAAACATAGATAGGAATTATCTAATATCTTCACTTCTTACTGCTATGAAAAATCAATAATACTTTCTTCTTTTAATTTTATTACTAAAAATTATTAAAAGGCTAATCATTGAAAAACATTGATAGTTTTATAAATAAAATTTAAATGAATCAGTTTTCATTTAATTAAACTGTAAATAAGAAGCATATAACGGCAACAACAAAAGAAAATTGTTTTCTTTTGCTTTGATTTTCAGCGAATTCTTGTGCTTATATTCTAAATACAGGAATAGCATAGCGAAGTGAAATGGACCTTTGTGTCTACATAATATATAAAAAACATCAGAAATTACTTTCTACTGGTCAACTTTGTGTGCGTTTTATTAATTCTTCTATGATTACAATTATATTTTATGTTAATGGCTAAGTATGTTAAAGTTATTAGTATTTGACACGTTGTACAATACGACTGTAGAGTTTTTATTTGGATTAAATTATCCAATCGACAAATTTAACGCCCGGGAGATCAGTGTCTCATTACATATAACATATGTTTTGAACATCCGCATTCAGTTATTTATTAAATTTTGGAAATGCTGTATTATTATTAAGAGCAAATGCTCAAATTTCTAAAAGTCATCTTTTCCAAATATGAAATTCGCGTGGTTGACTAACGTGAAGAAATAAAACTGATAAAACACATCTTCTATAGTGCTGTACTCTAAACATTTATATGTTCAATATATAAAAGTAGATTTAAAAAATTATTCTGTTGAAAACAAATGATTTTGGAACATGTCTCTGTTTATCCTTCAACTCTGTCCTATTACAATTGTTGGAAACTATTAAATATGTGTTGTTGGTTAAATTGTATTTCCGAACAAAAAAAAACATCCCTATTTGCAGTCTTATCAGATTCGTTCAGTCGACTTGGACACTGATATTAATCCTGTAAAGAATATCAGTAATAATATATAATTTAATCAAATTGATTAATTCAAATCGTTTAACTAGTGTTCAAAAGAAAAACATAATTACATGTTAAAATAATCTGTATCTACTGTAGAAATATAGATGACTATTTTAGAAACAACTAAAATGTAATATTTTTGTATATTTTCTTAATATTATAAAGTAATGGAACATAAAGGCAAAAATAAGGGTTCTCTAGAAATTTTCAAAAATAGATATGATCTTAGCTAAACTTAATGACTAAAAAAATTCACGATAAATAATCGAAAAAATTTGTTTCATCACCGAAGAAAAAATATAATATTTATAATTTCAACAGTTTATCAGTAAAAATTTACTCTGTGTTTGAAAAGAACATTATTTTAAAATATTATTTCAGTACTTAGGAGAACAATATCAAACAATAAATTTAGATCTATCGGTTATTTTATGTATTATCAAACATTACTTTTAACTTAGTGGTCGGTTTTAGATATTTTTTTTATTATTTAATAGAGTCAACAAAATCAAATGAATCACTTTTTGGAGAGAAGAAACCATTGCTTTTGTTCCAGTTATTGAAAAGTTTTTATTTTTCTTTTAGTCTTATTACACATAAATTTTTTCATTGTCCATAGTTGTAAATAAAAAAACCGCAATAAAAAAAATTAAACACCATAAAGAGAGAAATTGAAAAACTAAATGCAAAAGCCAACATTGTAAAAAGAATAAAATAAGTATTAATTTTTGGACGGGGTAATAATTATAAATTTTTTAGACTTGTATGAAGATTACGCAACAAATTATATATAATACTGAATATTCTTCAAGAAATATCTGTTTCGATTTTGTTGCGACACTGTTTTTTTTAATAATAACCGCATGTTTTTGTTTGCTAATTATAGGACTTTTTATAATTTTTAAAACCTGTTAATATTTTTTTTTGTGAGCAACCCATATCCGTTTCCGGTGGCCATTACAAAATTCATTCCATTATCGAGTTGTTCGTTCGCCGGGTCAGTCGAAAGAGATTTATGAAAAGTTAATAAACTTTTTTCAAATTCTCTCTTAATTGAGAGGTAAGTTTATTTTGTCATTAATGATGACCTTTGCAATTAAACAGAGTAGAAAATACAATACTATTTGGTTTTTATGTTCCAGATACCTACTCGACCGTTCACTACCACGTAGGTGGGCGCCTACATTCTTCACTCACAAAACGCCAAGATGCAGTTCAACGGGTTCCACAATCAACCTCATATGTAAGAAAATATCAAAGTTAATCCAAAAAGTAGAATATTATATTCATCAATATGGCCGCATTACATTAGTGTAGTTATTGATCGTCTTAAGGAGCGGCCATTTTGTGAAATGAGTTTTGTTCAGATGAGACCTAATGGCTGCTTTTATATTAAATAAGCAGGCTTAAATATATTGTTTAAAATCCGGCATAACTAATAGGTAACCGATTTTTATAACAAAATATGATTTACAGTTTACGCTATACTGTTGTCGAGTGCGCATGTCCTGAAAATAAAATCAATACTTAATTTCAACAACGAATAAAAACTACATCATATTGAAACAAAGCAATTTTAACTTACATAATCTTTTTCTTTTATTCATTTTAATAGATTCTTGTAGAGCCTTTTTATTCGAACATTGGCTGTTAACTCTGGAACTAGTCGGGCATCATGTGGAAAGTAGAAAAGTTCCTCAGTTAAAATAATGCTGTTCCAGTGATACGAGTTTACCGGATTATTTGTTCAAAATACCTGTCTTTTCTGTTAAAAACTATTAAATCCTATATTATTAAAGTATACCCTCGGTTTTATAAATTTCTTTTTATTCGATTTTAATAAATCCGTTTCCATAATATAATAAAAATATCGTAATATCAAAACACTTTGACACTAATACAGATCGGGTATTTATAGCGCTATAAAAAAGGGTTGTACTAAATGTTTGCTTATTCACTAATTTCTTTATTATAATTTATACTAAACATACTTCAAGGTCCAATAGTATATTATGTATATCTAAATATGAGGGTCCCTCTAAAAATAAAACTGTTTTTTTTCTGGTTTAATTGCATTTATTTAATCATTTTAGTACCCCAATGTCTTGACTGGTTTCCAACAGTTATGATAAAGAAGGGATTAGGCTTTTTGTGTAATTCAATGTTTATACCAATATGTACACCAGATGAATGAATATTTTAAGGAACAAATTTTTAACATTATTCTATGTTAATAAATTATGTTACTTAAAAATTTTACCTAAGAAATGTCTTTAAAAAAATTGTCATTTTAATTTATTAAAGTTTCAGACCACGACTTGACCGGAGTGAACAATTCGGTAAAATGCCTTTTTTCAATGGCCTTCCTGACTTTGGAGGACCTAAAACTTTTAATCCCCGAGGTATGGCAAATAAGAACTTCAGACCTAGATCTGATTTTAATGGGATGAGAAATGATTTTAATAATCATAAAAGTGAAAATCAGAATGACTTTGGTGGACCAAAAGAATATAGGCCAAGAAATAATATTCCCAATCAACAACAAAATAAGAATGAGTATGAGGGAGAAAAAGCTGCTGGTGGCAACCAGTTCTACAGTGGACAAAATGATTTTGGTGGACCAAAGCAACAAAATTTTCAAAAAAGTAATTATGGTCCTAAAAGTTTCAATGTCAACCAAGGAAATCCTAATCAACAAAATTTTGGATCCAGAAAATCTTATAGCCCAACTATGGGTCAAAATCAGCAGCAATCACTTGAGTTTAAAGGTCGTAAACTCCAGAGCATGAAAGCCAAACATCCAGGAGATAGTTTAGTCAAACCTATGTGGGACTTGTCAAAACTTGGACCCATAATGAAAGATTTTTATAAACCCCATGCCAATGTAGAAGCACGAAGTGAAGATGATGTCCAGATGTATCGAGCTACCAAAGAAATTACTGTGAGTGGTAACAATGTACCACGTCCTAACCAAATATTTGATGAGGGTAATTTCCCTGATCACATTTTGAATACAATTAAAGAGCAAGGTTGGGAAGAGCCAACAGGCATTCAAGCTCAAGGATGGCCTATTGCTTTATCTGGGCGTGATATGGTAGGAATAGCTTCCACTGGATCTGGCAAAACATTAGCTTATATGCTCCCTGCTGCTGTTCACATTATGCATCAACAACGAATTCAGCGTGGTGATGGTCCGATTGCACTAATACTGGCACCCACACGGGAACTTGCTCAACAAATTCAATCTGTTGCTCAAGCTTATAGTGCTAATGGTTGCATTAGGAACACATGCATCTTTGGTGGTTCACCTAAAGGACCTCAGGCTAGAGACTTGGAAAGAGGTGTAGAAATCGTTATAGCTACTCCAGGACGGTTGATAGACTTCCTTGAACGTGGTGCAACAAATTTGCGACGATGCACGTACTTAGTTCTTGATGAAGCAGATAGAATGTTAGACATGGGTTTTGAACCCCAGATTCGTAAAATTATTGAGCAAATTCGACCTGATCGTCAAGTCTTGATGTGGTCTGCAACATGGCCTAAAGAGATACAAGCTTTAGCTGAAGATTTTTTGAATGATTATATCAAAGTGAACATTGGCTCATTGAACCTATCTGCCAATAATAACATAAAACAAATTGTTGAAGTCTGTGAAGAACATGAAAAAGAAATTAAACTAACAAATTTGTTAAAAGAAATTTCTTCTGAAAAGGATAACAAAGTAATTGTGTTCGTGGAAACAAAGAAAAAGGTAAGCTAATCGCAACTAATTGCATCATCATGCAAATAACATGTATAAGTTTTATGTCTTTTTAAAAATTCCAGGTTGACGATATCGCGCGCGCTGTTCGTCGCAATGGACATAAAGCACTGGCGATTCATGGTGATAAGTCCCAGCCAGAACGTGACGCTGTCTTAACTGAATTCCGAAATGGAGCTACAACCATCTTGATCGCTACCGACGTTGCTGCGCGTGGGTTAGACGTAGAGGATGTTAAATTTGTTGTCAACTTTGATTATCCTAATTCTTCTGAAGATTACATTCACAGAATTGGTAATGACCTGTTCTAACATTAATAATGTGATTGTTTATTATCAGTAATATATTTAAAATCCTAATAATTTCATTAAACAGGTCGTACTGGTCGCTGTCAGCAATCTGGTACAGCCTATACGTTCTTCACTAGTGGTGATGCCCGCCAAGCCCGCGGCCTTGTTGCGGTATTGCGTGAAACTGGACAAAATCCTCCTGCAAAACTCAATGACATGGCTAGAAACAACAATAATAGTTCTGGTAATAGACCGGAGAAAATTTATAAACATTTTATCATTGTAATTATTATATATTAATAAGGATTATTTATATAGGTCGCAACCGCTGGCAGCAAAGAAAAGATAATAGTGGTTCCAGCTCACCCCGTCAACAAAGTAATCAGTGGAATAATAAAATGGCAAATATTACTATTGAGGAGAACCAGAACAATTATCAAAACCGCAACACAACCCAACAACCTCCGCGATTCTCAAACCAAAATCAAAACAACCAAGGTTACAGACAGAATAATTACCAAAAACAGGTGCCATTCCCAAGCCCTAATGTATTTGAATCTATGGGAAATTACCAAGGTGGTTACAACAATGGATATGGCCAGGCTAACTATAACAACCAAAATGGATATGGCCAGAGACACTTTACAAGTATGTCTATAACATTAAATAATTTTATAAATGGTGCATGTACTGGTGTTTTAATAATATGCTCATTTCAGACTCTCGCAACAATGGACAACAGTACCGCAACAATAATTCAAATGGTGGCAATAAGTCTGGTGGGTCAGGATCTTCATATGGATCACCGCCGCCACATTTCGCCACTCCAGCCCATTATCCACAAATGCATCCACATCATCAAGATATGCTTGGTCAGTATATTTAATACGTTATCTCATAAATATTCCAAGTTAGTACGAAAATTAAAGTGACGGTTTGTTTTATGAAAAGTCAAAAAAATTGTCTTTTAAAATTTCTGAACAAAATGTGGTAGTAAATAATTTATTTATAATTTAGGCGGAAAATTCTACGGCGGCGGCGGTGCCGGTCCCTGCGGTTACCAAGCTGCAGTAGGGGCTGGAGTTGCTTACCCTCATTTGCCTCCTGGACCTTTGGTGTATGCTGCCCCCATTCAACAGTAATTTATCTATATTTATCTAATGATGTGTGTAACTCCTGAATTGTTTACTAGCCAGAGGCAGTAATAATCCAGAGTTTTTAGTGTTTTTTAAAGATATATTTTTTTCCAAAAGTTCCAATTATAATTGTGCTCTCTTAATGTTTTCAAAAATTAGAATTTTGATAAATAATGTACTTAGTGAAGTTATTCAATGTTTAAACTATTCAATGTTTAAATTATAACCCAATTTGTGAGAGAAAGAAATATGTCTTTATTTAACTAATGTTGATTTTTTATTATTATTTGGTTTTATTGTGCTGTAGATCTGATTGTATTTTCCAATTATCTTAGAACGAGAATTTAGGACAAATTTTATATATGTATGTAACAAGTTAAATTTATCTTCAGTGCAGGATTTTGGGAGATCTACACACTTCTTTATAATTCTTTGTCAGATCATTTAAATATAACAATTAATGTATACTAAGTGTGTTAGATTTAATAAGATACTGCTTATCTGTTGACCACATTCTTTCATTTTGTTTTTTTTTTTTGTTCAAAGACATTAGTAACAACAATGAAAATTTTATTTTATATTACACAATCATTATGGACCTATTTGTATAATACTGACATTTGCAATCTAATACTCGCAATATATTTCTCAGCATTTTTCAATAAAATTTTTGTGTAGAACAATGTCTATTTCAGTTTTTATTAAAAAAGCTTCATAATTAATGTGGTGAACAGTAAACAGGCTCATATTGTATGGTGGATTAAATAGAAGAGCAATTGTCATTTCCACCTTAGATTGTAATCATTATATTTGTTAGAGTAGTTTGGTGTCGGTACCCTTATCTATAATCCCGGGTGCCTTTCGTTTTTAAATGTCTGTATGATGTACGAAATGCACGAAACATATAGAAGATGAGATAAAAAATTTAAAGGGGAGGGCTTTCAAATGGCAGATATATTTTATATAAATTATTTTACTGTTAATAATCTTTACCAGTGAAACTTATGGGACAACTTAGTATTAGAAAATTTTAAATGCTTTTGATATATTTCATAAACAACAAATCTGTATTGCCAGATAAAATTGTGAATATTTTTCTTATGTGAAAAAGGATGTCAATGACATTTCAAGTCACTGATTTCAAAGTTATTTTTATTACGATTAGATCTTAAACTTGAGTATTATGTCTAGAGAATATTTAGTCTTAGTCGCCACGACGAGACAAACTACTGGTCTTCGAATGCTTTAGAAATTGATTCTCTCATTCTCAAAAATGTAGAAGGAATGTAAATACATTGCATTTAACTTAGGGGGATTAGTAATTTGAGCGTTATGAATAATCAAACATTGGTTATTTTCATTTCTTAGCGAAATAAGTGTTTTCTTCATATTTGTTTTTCGATTATTTTTACATAACGTAATTTCACATATTCGTCTAGTTAATAACTGGAGTTTCTTTGTACGTAAAGGGGTTCTAAGGGCTGTAACAGAGAGATAGTCGTCGTCAAGTGGTACAAAGTAGGCAATGGTTTTTTGTTGTTTTATTATTTAGAAGCCCATTACTGTCCAAAGAGGAAAAATCTGTGATATTTCATTACCTATAACCTGTCGTTGCGTTGGTCAATTGTTATAATACAAAGGAACAGTTCTCGTGCACGGAACGTGGTTTACTAGACAAAAATATATTTTTTGACTATTTGAACGAATTTCACAAATGTTTGTGACAACAAAGCTTGCAAGTCGTTCACAGATATAATGTAATATGATAGATGTAAGATTTAATATTTTATTGTTATTCAATTTAGTTCTCTGTTTGCCGCAAGGTGACTAAATTATACCAGTTCAAAGGGACGTAAACGTTATTATCTCGAGAACCCCGTGGTGGTCTACATCTCAGGTGTGTTGTGTTTTAACAGCGGGTCTCTGCGAATATAAAAGGGGTGACCAACGTGTTTGTTGATCTCGCGTTACGAAACAAACGCTGTGCGAGGTTTGCTTCGTTATTTATGTACATTTAAGCGGAAGAATTTGTATGTGGCATAACTTCATCTAAAAGATGGATACCTCGTGCTGACCTGACCGTGCCCCCGTTGTGGGCGAGTAGCGGCAGGTCGAGTTGCATACGGTGGTACGTATTGGACCGGCGAGCGTGTCAAGTATTCGGTCGCGGAGTGCGGGAAACTCCTGCGTTATGTACAAAGTACTACACCCACCTCTACTAAACAACTGTGATAATAACACTAAGTAGCGTAGCAGGCGATTTATATACTAGTTACGTCCAAGGGAAGGAATGACATCATATCTGACATATTGTATTGTGATAATAAATATATCGAGACGTTGTTTCAGCGCCGGTGAAACTTTTCTCTAAACAAGACTGATTATAATTATTTCTATTTGAATATTTTATACATGTTCCACTTTGACTGAGTGAATTAAGGTGTTTGTATTTATATTGATGGCATTTCCGTGCTGTGTGTTTTTTTTTTGTTTTTCCAAAATTTATTATTCACTATGTTGGATATGTGTCAAAACGCCTTTCTAAGCAGTCACCGAAATTATATAAATTGATATACTACCACTACTACTACTACTACTACCATTCTCAATATGTTCATTTCTTTCATTTATTGTGATGAAAAATGTTGTTGACAAAGTAAGAGCGGCAGCGACAGTATTAACACTTAAGAGTTTAATTATTATTTGTTGTTAATTTGCAAAATTTTATTTATCAACAGGTTTTAAATAATGGAATCCTTTTTAATTCAAGCTTTCACAAAACACTTAAGAATTGTTTTTCAAAATCGGAGTTTGTGAAAAATATACATAGATTTTTAAGTATGTGGCAATGCAGATCTTCATAAATATCGATTCTATTAACAAAGAAGTACATAGGTTATATTTATCCAAGTATTAAAAACAATGGAGAGACCGGAGGCTCCGTTAACTGTCCCAAAGGGAAGTCTTCTGAATGTTTCTGAAAAGTGCATTTCTTCTATGTAATACAGTATTAAATTCCGATTAATAAATGTATAAACAATGTCAGTTTTTGTTTTAATTCATCTCATCTATCTATGGTTACCGCGGCTCCTCCGCTGAAGCACTCATCCGCCACCGCAGGTGAGGAAACTATCACCCGTGTCGATCATTATTTACTCGCTGAAGTGTATCTAATCGCAGCGAAACAGCAATCGACCCCTCGACGGGTTCCCGCCTTGTGGCGGAGTGCAGGGGCGGTTTCATACTGCCCTTTGCAGTCTAGGTGGAGTCGCGAAGGCTGTACCCTCTGCGACCAAACGGTGTCGCACAATGAATGCGGCGCCGGTGGGGCCGCGGAGGAAGAGGTAGAGGTGTGTCGGTATTTTTTCCGTTTTCCCTATCCACCGCGGCCGTTTAACGGGTGGCAGCGGGCCCAACATTGGAGCCAAGAGAGAAAACTCTCTTGGCTGCCATGGGTTCGGGGGAATCCGTTGCCCGCGCGATAGCAGGAGGCCGAAGAGGGGAGCGCGCCTCGGAATTATCCCTTGAGGATACAGTTTTCTCTTCGGTGCAAGCAGTCGAGTCCGCCCATAGGGCGGTTGTTGGCTCAGGCCACGTCGGGCACAACCGTAACCCGCTTATAGCATACCCCGAGCGGGAGCGGGGACTGCGGTCATTGCGGCCATATTTTTTTTTTTTTCTCGTGGGGAAATCCTGCATCGGATACTCTTCTGCTGCCGGGTCAGCAGAAGAGTTATGCCGGACTCTTACCGGCTAAAACCCCACGGTATCCTTCTCAAGACCCTTGGTCGGAACTACGGGAACGCTTGCGCATACTTCCGCGGTTCCAACGGCATTGATCGATTATAGGATCTCGCCTCAGAGTTGAGCTGCCACTACCCACCTTTCACTAACGTACAGACGCACCTGTACGCGCCACCTCGAGGCTTTTGACATACGGCAACAAGCGACCCCCGAACGCGCTGCCGTAACCTCTCTTATGGAGGTTGGAGGCAATTATTCATTCCCCTCCGTCACCCAGGTCTCTGGCTACGAATAGGGAGAAGAGAAGTTCTTTCTCTCTCCCTCTCTGCAGCCTCCTTTTGCGACATCACTTGTTCGCAAAAGGCGACGCCAGCACTCTACGCCTTCTCGCTTCCTGTCATAGCCTTCATAAAAGCTTGAAGAGAGAGGTTTGTCCCTATTTCAATGATAAGATCTCGACGCAAATTTGTCCAACTGAGACAATCCTCCAACGTATGCTGCGCCGAGTCCTCATCGCTGCCACAATGATGGCACATAGCTGTTGGCTCTCTACCAATGCGGCACAGGTACTTACCGAAACATCCGTGCCCGGTCAGCACCTGTACCAATCGGAAGGTCAGCGCGCCATGTGGTCTGTTCAACCAGTCATTTAAAACTGGTAACACAGCATCTATAGTTCTGTGGCCAGCTCGGGGATTTGCAAGTCTGTCCTTCCATCGTTCAATAACAGACTGTCGAGCGTGTAACTTCTATAGAGCCAGTTCTTTTGTGGAGAGCTGTTGTCCTTGCGTTCGACGTTCCAAGCGCCACACATAAGTCAACGCTAAAAACTCTGCCTCCAAGTCCCATGGAGGGGACCCCACTAAAACACACGCCACCTCAAAAGAAACAGTGCGGTAACCCTGAATTACCCCAATAGCCATCGCTCTCTGGGGCGTCTTTAAATATGTGACAGTATGCTCCGTTAGAGATTTCGCCCATACAGGTGCTCCGTAAAACGCCATTGACCGCACTACTCCTAGATAGAGGCGGCGGCAGGTAGCTTCGGGTCTACCGATATTGGGTAACAGACGCTTTAGGCCATTGCGACCAGAGTTATGAGGAAGACAACTTACCTATGGAAGGAATGGCCAAGTGGAATTTGGACATTTGTCTTACAGCTCAGTACACAATAAATGTTGTTTTTTTTTAATACAATGTAGAGAAGCCCGGGACGTTCACCTGATAGCAAGTAGCCTGCTCATATTAACGTGGCGCTAGTTAATATGGTATTACCCTGCACCACATTGCACTCGTCACCTTACCAGTATTTTAAAAACTAATATTACCGAATCTAAATTTGTTCATTGATCTAGAAAACAATTTTTTCCTCCACCGCTACATTATAATTCCTCCATTCGATACAGAGTTTAATGTTACCACAAAGTACCTTAAATAGGTAGTACGTAGTAAGGAGTACTTTCCTTGCCGATGACAAATAAACTAGGATATCTCTGATACACCCTATGCTGCCTAATAACTGCGAATGTATTTCGCAAAAAGAATTTATCGATTAAATACGACCTTTACTTCTTATAATTGAGAGAACACAGCATACTATTTTGTATAATGTTACATGTAAATGCAAACCCGAATTTTTTTTGGAAAGGGTTAAAAAATTTGTTGATGATTTACGAAATTTCTTAACAAATTGTCTATTGGAGTTACAAAATAGAGTTCTTGAAAAAGGGTCTGACAAGCTACGACAATATTACACGCGCCCTGGTGCTAAGGTAACTATTTACTAGGCCCCCGTAACAGGTTCCCGCCTTGTTGTGGTTGAGGGGCTTAGTTGCCGTGGCTCGCCCACGGACAATCGAAGAGAAACCTACCGACTCGGCCGCTCCAGGTTAGAGCTTTGGTGCTCCACTGTTAAGACGACGACGACGACGACGACGACCACGACGACGACGACGACGACGACGACGACGACGACCACGACGAAGACCACGACGACGACGACGACGACGACGACCACGACGAAGACCACGACGACGACGACGACGACGACTACGACGACGACGACGACGACTACGACGACGACCACGACGACGACCACGACGACGACGACGACCACGACGAAGACCACGACGACGACGACGACGACCACGACGAAGACCACGACGACGACGACCACGACGACGACGACGACCACGACGAAGACCACGACGACGACGACGACGACGACCACGATGACGATGACGATGACCACGACGATGACCACGACGATGACGATGACGATGACGATGACGATGACGATGACGATGACGATGACGATGACGATGACGATGACGATGACGATGACGATGACGATGACGATGACGATGACGATGACGATGACGATGACGATGACGATGACGATGACGATGACGATGACGATGACGATGACGATGACGATGACGATGACGATGACGATGACGATGACGATGACGATGACGATGACGATGACGATGACGATGACGATGACGATGACGATGACGATGACGATGACGATGACGATGACGATGACGATGACGATGACGATGACGATGACGATGACGATGACGATGACGATGACGATGACGATGACGATGACGATGACGATGACGATGACGATGACGATGACGATGACGATGACGATGACGATGACGATGACGATGACGATGACGATGACGATGACGATGACGATGACGATGACGATGACGATGACGATGACGATGACGATGACGATGACGATGACGATGACGATGACGATGACGATGACGATGACGATGACGATGACGATGACGATGACGATGACGATGACGATGACGATGACGATGACGATGACGATGACGATGACGATGACGATGACGATGACGATGACGATGACGATGACGATGACGATGACGATGACGATGACGATGACGATGACGATGACGATGACGATGACGATGACGATGACGATGACGATGACGATGACGATGACGATGACGATGACGATGACGATGACGATGACGATGACGATGACGATGACGATGACGATGACGATGACGATGACGTAAATAAACACAATTTTTTGCGCTTTCTAAATATTCTACGTTAAATTTTATTGTACGTAGTGATACGCCTGACCAAACACCAACGTGGAGCTAATTAGGCTGTTATACACTGCAACACATTGTGCTCGTCGCTTTGAGACAAACAACTTCAATCTCGTTAACTCAGTGGTTACACTAGCTACAGCGCCCTTCACAGTAGCTACAGTAATGTTTGCACACTACTATTTGGCTGCTGAAATAGGAGCTGCTGTTGTACCTACCTAAACGGTCTCTGCCAAGAGAGACTTGCCATCGATAAATGTTAAATTATATCTCTGGTTTCATAATAATTAACATTTTCTTAAAATGATATTTAATATTATACGGAACATCCAGGGTTCAGTAGTGTTTCACTGTGACACTTCACCCATGTGGTGTGGAGATAGTCCCAGGAACGATTAATATAATAAAAAATAATGTGGTGAGTAGGTTTCAATTGTCGGAGACTGACTAGGTAGTTACCATCTCAGCACCTATTTTTGCCGCCGTAGTATTGTGCAAATATTACTGTATTCCGGATTAAAAGGTGCTGTAGCTAGTGTAAATACTGGGGTAATGAGACTCAACATGTTGTCTCAGGCGACGAGCGCAATGCGGTGCAGTGTATATAATCTTAACTTGCGCCACGTTGTTATGAGCAGGCACATCATTTATTATCAGAGAACATCTCGCTGGTCTAGTCGCTTAATAAAATAAAAAAAAAATTAAATGAATGTGCAGTTAATAGCAAGAGGTAATGAAATAAAAAAATATCGTTCAGTGCTCTCTATGATTTTCAAGATATTACAATGCTCTATTTATTAGAAATTGTTACAACGATTTGTAATGATGTACTAAACCAGCGATAGATGGCGTGGACATCAAAATAAGATTGTTCGCAGTTTTATCCTCAATGCTGCGTTACTGTTTTATAAAAAATTACTCGTACGTTTTTGGACAATTTCAACTACGAAAATCTTAACAATTAAAGTGGGTGTGTGCAATATTTAAATAAAATAATTTTAAAATCTAAATACCGCGAATTATAACATGAACCTTTCTTAGTGTCTGCTTCAAAATTAGTAGTGTTTGTAACTAGAGGCTTTAGTGTTTTGGGGCTTCATTGTATAATAATGGTACGTAATTGTCTTATTTGACTTTTTAATCTAAATTATAGTATTTATATATCCTGTAGTTTGCATTGTAATTGATTTTTAGAAGAAATTATTTCACATAACCAAACTTTCACTAACAAGACGAGACGGCCTTGAGTCTAATCTTGTCAATGTCGTTTGTTTATTAAAATAGATATTATATTGTGAATATAATCTTTCTATACATACAAATTTTATCAACGTCAGAAACTAGCGATTTGTAGATAAGTTTAAGCTATTAAATAATTCATAGGGTTGATTTAATTAAAATTATTTAATTTGTAAATTTTATCACATATAAGATAGTACCTTCTTATGTACGAGAAGGGAAAATAAAAAAAATATTTTCTAATCTTACACCTTTATGATTATCGTATTTATTAAGTTCGGCTGGTTTAGCTAATAACTTCCCTAATAAGTGATATATTATCCAGGATATCGTATTATTATCACATTTTGTTATGTTGCAGTCAAAAAATATATAACATTTAATTTGCTGTACTTTTTACTGTTGTATGCTGTGAAGCCATAATAAATTCTTTTTGTTGTCTAGGAGTTAGCAAAGAAGCATTCGGCCCTCAAGGGCAACAGCAAGTAGGTTAAGGCGTCACAACACGTAAACAGTTCATGATTGCGGAACGAGGTAAGAAACATCGTCGAGTATGGTAACTCGGTTATTCTAAAATACCGTGGTCCTGATTCACAGCTGTTTGCGCAGTTGCGTTTCCTTTTCAGAAACGATAGCACAATACAATTGTTAGTTAAAAAATCTGTTTACTATGATACATTTTTGTAGTAAAACCTAAAACTTTACTAGTGGTAGGTTGTGAGAGACCTTCTAAATTGTTACCACCGCAGCGCCTATTTCTGCCGCAAAACAGTAGTGTGGAAACATTACTGTGTTCCGGTTTTTTAAGAGCGTTGTAGCTCGTGTAATTACTGGGAAAATGAGACTCAATATTTTGTCTCAGGCGTCGAGCGTAATGTAGAGCAGTATATATCAACATAACTAGCGCATTTTTACGAGCGAGTTAATCACTATGATCAGGTAAACACTCGTTTCTCGTTTCGTCGCTATAAAAAAAATTCAAATCACGTCTAGTTGCAATCATAAAATTATTTAATTGATAACGAGAGCACACTTCAATTCGTCGATTGACTTCATCTGATAATACTACCTCTATTCTCTGGTGATGTTGAGCGCTTGGTAGTCATTTTGACTTACAGCTCATCTGATACTAGGCTCGTGGGATCCACGGCCTGTTGAACCGACAATACTACCACAAATTCTTCTTTTTTATAACTATACTATATAATTTAACCATGGTTTATAATTTTAAAATCGTAACTATATTATAAGCACTATTGCAATCTATAATGTGTTAAATTATATATATTGATCCACCTTGATAATGATATTACGCGTATAGTCACTTTGAAAAATAGAAACGTAGATGAAAAAAAAACAATTTTCTTTTATTTATAATTACCTTTCCGCCGATAAATAGATCGCTTTAATACATGGGCCTCTCGATTCAAAAATCAATGATATATTTAATAATGAACACTTAGTACAATTGCAAGGGATAAATATTTGGCTGAAAATCGAACAATTGGGGAAAAAGTGGTAGTCGTTAGAAACGAGTTATATAAATTCACATTGGTAATTTAAATAATATATCAAATATAAAATCGGCTATTTTAGAACTCATGACGTCAAATATTTATATAATCAAGCTTTAAAGACAATTATAAAATTAATTAGATTTATAGTTGGATCTATGTAATGAACTTTGTTTATAAAGATTAGAAATAGCTCAGTAAACTTACGTAAAAGTTACATTACATATTAGGCATTTATTTAGCCTTACTGATGATATGTGCCTATTGCCGCAGACCGTCTAGATATATAGATCCCAGCGTCTATTTTTGCCACCAAATATTAGTGTGCAAATGTTACTGAGTTCCGGTTTGAAGGGCGCTGTGGCTATGGTAATGAAACAGTATTTTGTACTTTAAGGTGACGAGTACAATGTCGTGAAGCGATTATGATCTTAACAAGAGCCACTATGTTATTGACGGCAGTGACCGTTTCTTCTGATAAAACAAAAACTTTAGGAAGTGTAACATAAAATATGTTTTGGACTAAAAGTAATAATATCCCAAAAAAAAAACACTCGCATTTTTTAATTGATGACAGTTAAAAGTGAACATTTGTACGAGCTATAACATTTTTGTAAAGTGAAACTGCCAATAACCTTCAACAAGTATTGTTTACAAACAAACAAGACGTGATCGCGATGCGTGAACGCGCTTTACACCCACCTGCACCTAACTGAATGCACTTCTTATGTAATGTTTACTTTACTCATTTTAATTAAAGCTATGCCTCAAGCGACATTCATTTCTTTTAAATCACACAATATAAATCTAACACGATTTTAGTACGTTGAAAATGGGAAAAAAACATTAAATTCTCCCTGATTAGTTATCATTAGATATTAATAGACTAATTTCTACACGAACGATAGAAGACTTCAGGAAGGTGATTTGAATGTCTGAAAATCCCGGAAGAAACCCTGGCTCTCTTATAACAATAAAAGGGCACGGCATGAATGACCCTAAAATACTAAAGATACACTGAAGAATATTAGTCAAATATCGTGTGATCAGATGATTCAACTTTTGGAGTTAGTAAGTTGAACTAATTACCGAATAGCCATAAACAATATTACTTTAAAATAAAAGGTATTGATAAGAATATTTTAATTCGCCAGAACTTTTACATTTGTCTGTATTTCAGGTTTTGGTACACCTGATGTGATTTTTGTGTCGTCGAGTAGGGGAAAGATTTTATCCAAAATTTGTGATATTGACTTATTACTCGGAAAAGGTAGCATAGTGGTTTGCAGCTGTATGAGGGACTTTAGATTTAACGAATTATTTGTATGTGATAGAACGCAATACGTACTGAAGTCTGCAGAAACCATGTTCATTCGCTCTTTACCGAAAAGACTTACAACCGTAATTAAGAAAAAAGAGCGGACCCAAAAATATTAATTTGTTTTAAATAAATAATAATGCAAAATTGTATTAAATTGTTATGTTTATTTCGCTGTAACGTTCTTTGAAAATGTAAACATCGTGGGTGCTCAATATTACTGGCCAAGGCTGTTTATTATAATTCGTTATAATTAACCAGTAAAATGTAATTATATATGACTACGTTTTGGGGAAATACATTTTATTTGATACTCTGTGCTCGTATGAGGAAATCACTACTTTTAAAGCGATATAGTTTAGTTAATTGGTGACACGTCTCTGTTTCTCGTTTCTCTTATAATTTTTTTTTCTTGAAAAATAGGTATACAAATCATTGTTGTATGTGTAAAGAGTAAATATTGTTAAATTGCCTAATTAACATTTTCGCAGTAACGATTAACCTTTATCATGATTCATAGGAATTCTTTTCTTTAAGTTAAAATAACAATGGACAGTCTCGAGGTCGCAATGTACAAATCGACGGAGACGTCTAGACTTTGATAGAATAGTAAACGATAAATCTTCCACTTGAAATCATGTACCAAAATAATCGAAACTTTTGTCTCGCCTGAATTTTCTAGAAAATTACTTCATGTTACTATTTCGTTAATACTTAAAGGCAAAAAGATTGTTTCAACTTTTTTCTCCTCTGTATGTTTTTATATACAAAAATATTTGTTATATATTTTTTTGTATTAACAAAGAAGTTTAAGAATATTACAAATTATAAATTTTTTAACCTATTTACAGTTTTTTTTAAGTATCTATTAAAAACGAAGCTGTTTTTATTGAGAAAACAAAGATTATATACTTTGAAAGTAATTTGTATTCTAAAACATTTTACGTTTTACCAATCGGTTGTTTGATATAACATTAAGTGATGTGAAGGTCATTCATGACTAAAAAATTTTAGGAAAACGTTTGCTAGGAAAAAAATTGATACACATTTGACAATGAATATATTTCGTTCGGTGATTTTTTATGAGGTTAATGCATATATGAAATGTAGGTTTATGTAAACAAAAGGGTTCGTTACGTAAAGCTGTTATTTATAACCGGATAAAAATAACTATTACGAAATTGTTCAAGTTGGTACACAGCGCAATGTTCTATGACTGCGTAGAAGCCGTGACCGTGTCTCAACTTTCTAACTTACATAACTCTTGCGTTTGTTTTGAAGTGAACCACGACTTAACCATGGAATGCTAGCAAGTTGTTTTTATAATACGTTAAGTGTTACAACAAGTTCAAATGCTTCAATTGTTGTAAATCGTCCTTGTTTTTTTATATTACATTACAAATGTACGAAATGTTAAATAAAAAGATCCATATAAAAAAAATATTTACATGAAATATAATGGATTCCTAAAACTAGTTAATATTATGCCTTAGTGTTCTTAAAGGATATCATTATGTTCCCGGCATTGTAACAGCGAAATTAATGATAAATAGAAAAGAAAATTGTTTACTAGATCTGTATATAAATGTATATATATAGGTGGGCCTTATCTTCAATGTTTTAAAATATTTTTTGTAATAAAGATTACTTAAGTGCAGTAACTTTACCGGCGCGTCGTTGAAATGAATTTTCTTATATAATTAATCACAATGTCACATAAAGGTTAATTTATGACATTACGATTTTTAAAGGTAAGTTAAGTTTTCCTACAATAAGTGTTATTACAAACATTTTGTAATATACGTGATTTTTGTAAATTTTATTAAAAATTGTTTATATCTGTGGTAGCTCTCTCATGTCCCTTTGTAATGTTTTTCTACGAAACGTCAAGAGGCGCCAGACGTTCACCAGATAATAAGCGATACGCCTGCTCATAACAACGTGGCGCTTGTAACGATGATATACACTGCACCACAATGTGCTCGTCGCCCTGACACATAAGGTGTTAAGATTCGTCACCCCTCGTTACTTTTCACTAGCTAAATCACTCTTCAAATCGGAACACAGTAATGAATGCGTACTATTGTTCAGCGGCAGAAATAGGGGCATTGGTGGCACTTATTTAGATGGTATCCGGCAATAAATGCCTGTAAAGTATCCTGTGTTAGCGGTGGTGTTCAATAGTCTTAACCTGTTTTGTTACTAGGTAATTAATTAGTCATTAA
This sequence comes from Ornithoptera priamus, assembly GCA_029034505.1. Lineage (NCBI taxonomy): Eukaryota > Metazoa > Arthropoda > Insecta > Lepidoptera > Papilionidae > Ornithoptera > Ornithoptera priamus. Next base: position 485,828 of record JARDWD010000380.1, read on the forward strand.
TTATGTATGATTTCCGAAATTATAAATCTGAAAATAGCCACAAATACTATATGTTATTCGATGTTTTTATGTTAGTTGCTATAAATCGCCAATAGATGGCACTGCATATACACTTCATTCGAAGTCTATGAAATAATTTTGTGTTTACCTTTTATTACAAATTACCACCCAACAAAAGTGTTTTCTTGTCGAATCTATATATAATGTTTGTAACTGTGATAAAATTAGAATAAATGAATCAGATGAAGTTTTGAGCTGATATCGTATTCGTGTCACGATATCCAAAGGTATACTTTAAATGTGTTACGCATTATCAAATGTTTACTTTCACAAAAACATTCATTGAAAGTGGATATGTAAAGCCGTGGAAGTATTCACAATTAATCAACGAGTTGGTATTTAGTAATATTATTTTAACATTACCGAAGCCTATTGTTATAAATAGCTCGCTATATGTTCTTTATGCTGTGAGCCGGAGCCTTTTGTTAAAAAGAAAGTACCAAGGTTATTATTTATCCACCACGCAAGCCGAGTGCTAGTTGGAGAGTATACCATACGGCCAAACATGTAGTTCTTCGGATTCCTCATGATAATTTTTTTCAACGGAAGCTGAAGATTAGAAGGAGACCAAACCGTCCTTCTTTGACATGCAAGGCGCTTACGACCGCTTTCATAAATTTTTTATAGCTAGCACATTGTAGTTAAAAATAAATAATTCAAATGGAAAGTTAAATGGAGTAAAATGTGATGTCGGTCGGTTGGTATGCGTTGCACAACATGTTTTGACGGCGGGGAAGTGTCTGTTGCCTCATACCTCTTCGGTGTTTTCCCGCTACGTTCCACGGTTACAATCCGCTAGCAATGCGGTTACAATTTCCAAGAACTGCTTTGATCGTTATATTTATAATCTTTATTGTTTAAAATTTAGTAAATTCTCGTTTTTTAATTGTCGTTCTAATGAACTCATTAACATTACTTATTTAATTCATAATGGACATTGATTTACGTTAGACGTACATACATTAGATAATATTTAATTTAATTATAACGTAAAACTATGTATGATATTATATATATATAAATTGTATGTTGTTTAACAATAATGTCAGCGCACCCAACATTTGTATCGTTTAAAATCTTGAGGTTGCTGTACTTGTCCCTAGCTAATACGGTTATCAGCTACGGGTTGAATAGCTACGGTAGAACATATGAATAGTATATTAACGAAATATATAGACTACAAGTACTTAAAAACTGTTGTGCCTTATAAAGTTAAAAACAAGTATAGAAACGTTGATGAAGGTATATTTAAGTGTTGAAAGTTTTGAATGTACGTGATAAAATTAAATTATTAATAGTTAATAATTACTCGATTACTGTATATTAATTGACTCGCTTACAGAGTACAAACGTCCATTAAATTTAAGACAGCTCGAAGCAAAGAAAAAAATTGTGGTCCCGAAATACAACAATGTTTATGGTAGCATAATTTTTGATTATTAATTTATAAATTATTAATATCTAATTGTATAAATAGCTTACCAACAGATATCCAAAATATTGTTGTATCGTCGAGTCCATACCGAGCGAGGCTAAAAAGATGGCTTATGGCAAACCAGCCCGGATGTGACTTGCGCTGCAGCTAAGCCACGACGACTGTATTATCCAGATAAACCTTACTGGTTTTCGGGAAATAGTAGGTGGGTTTTTGAAAATATTTTTTGTCTAGAAGGATAAATAACAAAATTTTTTTTTATAAGCTACCTACGTCTGTCTGTGGACGTTTATCTGCTAATAATGATAGTGACTTTTAATTGGTCCAGTTTAATGTACAGGACGACAATTTTTGTATAATTTTTCTACGTTCGCGTATTTGCTCTGATCAACAGTAAGTTTCACCTTGCTTCGAACACCTGTACAAACATACGGTACATGTTTAGAAAGTAATCCGACACAAGGAAAATACTTCAGTTTATATACTGATTTGCTTCTGTCCTTACGCGAGTAGGCTGTGTTACGTAAGGCTTTCCCGCCGCTGTCCTTCTTAACAGTTAATACAATTGAACGTAATGACGCAGTTGCTATTCGGCATTGTGATTCTGTTACATCTGATGTTAAGTTAACAAACATTACGTCACTGCAAACTTTTACTGATTTTATATATTATATTACCAAATTCATCGTATTTTGGTGACGAATTTACTAGTGGTTGGACTCCGTTGCAGGAAACCGTTTACCATCGGGTAGGTACCACCGCGGATTATAGAGATTCATATTCTATAGGTATAAATGAGTATTAAACATTAATAAAATAACGATTTACGTAATATTGTAACATCTATATATTTGCCGGTTGCTCTGTGAACTGTTGGATGATGTTGGCGCGTTTACATTTACGTAACTGTATCGGGATCTCTATTGTTCTTATTTCTTATAACACGACGGCGTAGTAATAATGGGGCTAGTTAAACCGGTGCTGGCGACGTAACTAGCCGCTGAACAGGATCTCGGTGTATTACTGCTCACTGCAGCCTTGCTAGAGGCACCGTTTCTGCACTTACGACATCTTTGTAGTGACACCATGTTAGAAAAATTTAAAAATATATTTTGCTGTCACTTTCATGTTTCAATTATTTGTCTCTAAACCTTTCTGTTAAATCATGCCTTAATTCACCGGTGGATAGAAAAGCTATTTATTATAACGTACAATTTCATACATTTCATACATGTAATAAATATTTAAAAAGTATGTACTAGGCCACATTTCTCATTGCGGATTTTTAAATCTATTGTTTAAATTCCTATCGTCCAGTATCTTCTTGATTCTTTTATTGCTTCATTTAGTACTTTTGATTTTTATATTTCAATCTTATTGACTGTATTACAAACAAGTATTGCATTTCTGTACATTTCACGACGCTCAATAACGTGAGAAAGGTTTACAACTCAAAAAAATTTATGACAGGAGGTATCACTGTACCATAGAATGATTACGTAATCAATTTCACGGATTTTAATTTCCTAGAATTATTTGAAACGCGTAATATAATATTACTTTATTTGTCGCTTTTGACCATAGTGTTAGCTAATTTAGCTTCACAAGTAATATTGGTAATCAAATAAAACAATATAAATATTTTAACGATATTTTCTCTATTGTATCTGTATTGTAATCTGAATTTTCGGCCAACAGCGAGGAGAGCTACTTGTCCATAAATACTTTCAGGATACTATTGAAAGTGACTTACTGACCATGAAGCATAGGTAGATCTTTTTCTAGCATTGGCCGAAAATTCGGTCTGTCCGCATCTAGGTATTGTAGTTCTAGGAAAGCATTTTTAATTACGGTTATAATTATTTTCCGGAGAGTCCACGAAAAATTTAAGTGTTGTCATTGTTATAGCAGCTCTTTCTCTCTCTGTTGTGGTATTGCGGGAGTGAGACTACTTGCTATTAATAAATAACCTGAGCGGTGAGTACGCCTGTACGCGGCGAAGCGTGTGAACAACAGCGACACGCCGCCGTCTCTTAAGGTTGGCTGGTGGTTTGACGCAACCACTTTACCAATCGAAATTAACATGATATTCTTCTGTAAAATTGTCATAAACCTAACATGTTAAATTATAAAACAGAACTTTTTTACTAACCTTAATTACATTATAATCTTGACTGAGAAGCGAAGAAGGTGGGATGTGTTATATTTCTGTAAAAATTACTAAGTTAAGCTGGTTTCTTCGGGACATTCGTGTTAAATCTCATTACCTGAGTAATTTCACTAAAATGGTACACAGTTATATTTACCTACTACCCACTCCTCGGCGACAGAGCTCATGTGCTACTTGTCACTGTACTTATCACCAATATTTTAAACTTATTAATTTATATAACATCATAAAAAATATACGGGTATTTGTTACATATGCGATGGTTTTGTTCCATACGTTTGTTCTAATGTTGTATACTCTTGACATACTTTCAGTTTACTACAGGTATATCGACTATTTATTATATGCAAATTCCGTAAACTTGCAGTTTCGAGCGGTTTCTAAATTTTTTACATGCAAAACTTAAATGAACGTTGTTGAGATTATGTTCGTTTAGAATTAATTCCATCACTTATTTAAATTTAGTAAAGTTTTGGGAATAGGTCGTAGACGAATATTCCAACAAAGGAAACTAAAAGGATTACACGCTAAGAAATGTTCATTGTATATTTTGCTGATTAGAAAACGTTTCGATGACATTGGACAATCGGTGTCGACTGCTTATTCTGGATAGAACCAGATAATACCTACACTTTTATATTAGTATCCTAAGCGTTGGTATAAACACGGAAGCTATTGATTGTGTAAATTGACGTTATGCAATTTCTCTATTGTATTATTTATTCAATGGTTTACTTCGTTATTCAATAATAAAAAGACCACGATGTCCGGAAAGTACAATAGTTTAATGTACTAAAAACTTAAATAGCTGCAATAAACACTTTAAATACCCACAATTTTGGCAGATTGCTGTTCTTTACATTAACGCAAAAACTCTTCTACAATCGTCTTTGTTTACTTGGACTTTTACGTCACATTCTCAGTAACGTTCAGTCGTCTTTAAATATAAACAATGAAAAAAATTAATAAAATATTGATGCAGACACAATTCTAAGTAATAATGTTTACTAAAAAATATTTGACTCCTGTCTGCATCATATACGTTTTCACTATTACCGTAAGATAAGACCGGAACATTAGTAAATTCTCGTAATCTGTGAACATAGATGGCCATTGTCAAATATTTGTGTATTGTATATGTTGTTTTATTAACATCTAGGATGACTGGCGATGCTTTGAAATACATTCAGTAATGTTTTACCGCACAATGCACATGCGATAATGATTTGCGAACTGCAACATCACAGTTTGCAAAACATACTTTATAAATGAGTGGTATACAAACATGTTTGAATACGAGCCGTGAAAATATTTATAGTTTTTAATGTAGTGTTTATTTAATTTAACAACAAATTACACTTGCCACGACCGCTAGTGACGGGTTTCCTGTTTGCGTTAAGTTTCGATTGTAGGTAGTTTGCTAGTGTTTTTGTTTGCATGCTGGCGAGTTGTCTTGTCGGAATCAAATGGCCGTGGCAAGGTCGACCGCCGCTGCGCTGACACTCACGCTCTTGTTTGTATGTATTGCTTACTGTTGTTTCCTTTCAAAAAATAGAAATGTTTCTTCATTTATATGGCTTGTTTATTTCTGTATTGCGTAAATAATACTTATGAAATTTAAATATATTTCAGTTGTTATTCATTTATATATCAGATGAAGTTTAAGTTTCAAAGTTACTACCCAGTGCTACACTTCATCAGATAATAGAAATTAATATGTGAATGATATTTTTTTTCTAAGAGAATATATGTATCTACCTAGAGGTAGACAGTAGAAAGCTGTAGACAGTTTCATAATAGAATTGTTCTTAATGATCTAAGTTGACATATGATCAATCGCAGCATTGAAATTATCAAACGTTTGCCTAAACTCCATGTTGATAGGAATATTGGGTTTATTATATTGTGATTTTGCGTTTGATATGTAATGTAATAAAACATGTGAGAACAAATTTAACTTTTGTAGTAGTTTTTAACGCGAGTTTAATTTTTGTAACGTTTCACTCACTTATAGTGGTAAAGAAAAAGAGATTTTCTATCTTACATAAGTGGTCATCAGTCGTCAGGCGCTAATGTAATTTGGCGCCGAAACGGCTCAACTAATCCCAGTGACATAAATAGCATGGAAACGTACAGGCAGGCAACACATACGTATCAATCGACGGACCTTTCTAAACGGAGTCACAAGTCACAAGACCAGCAGTTGGCGCGGGGTTTCGCGAACGTCCCCACTCCCCCCCACTACCCCACCCCGCCCCGCACACCCGCAACGGCCCGTTCCATCCGCGGCGGGCCGGCGTCGGCGGCGTCGCTGGCAAGTGGGCTAAGGTCGCGGGCGTGCATTTTTCATCGCGCTCACTTACCTGTGTTACAGAACTGTGAAGCTAATTTTTTAGCCACCTTTATTGCTTTCACAAAATTGGAAAGGTCATAAAACAATATCACTACAGTTATAAACAGAACTGTGTGATGTAGTTTTCCGCCTGTTGACTTTTTATGAAAACTGCATAATTTAAATATTTCTCTAAAGTTATCAATTACTTTTTACTCATTGTTTCATTATTCCTAGGAATTATTGGGACTCCTTTAAACCATTTTTATTAATAGATTGCTTACCTTATACGTGATCTAGATACGTCAGATGTTGATAGATTTAATTGAATTCCTAATCCAGTGTTTTGCGTCCGCAGCAATATCGAAGTGGGGTGGTAAAAGGATATGGTCTGCGGAATGCGCTTTCGTTAGGATATGAGTGCGCGGCGCCGTATGTGGGTCAAGCTTGTTGAGCCATACTGCGGTTGATAGGTACACTATTTACGTGTCATGTGCCACAGAAAAGTGTGGCGCAATATGTTCACACAATACATTTCAGGTTTGTTTGGGCAAGATGATTAGCGAACCAGTTCGGTGAAATATTGTCACTGTATTAGGTCAAGCCGTTTCGAAATTATTGTAAATAGTGGGTGATCTTTTCGTTGATTCAAATTTATCCGTTACTTCCTTATTGATAATCCATGTTCAATAATAGATCGTAACCTATATTGTTGATACTAAACAATCATGTTTTTGTTGGCGCCGTAACGGTACTGTGAATCGAAATACAGCATTTTCTTCAAGGAAAAGAATAAATGTATCTTTTCCTTGAAGAAATCCAACTTTAAAAATTACAATGGGTGGATAATTGACAAATATTTTTACAGTAACGTAAAACAGTTTATTACAAAAAAAAAATAATAGTAAAAATATGTTTTAACAAATTTTGATAATAATTTTTGTCGAATTTATTAACGTTTGATTGTTTTTTTATGATCGTTTGATAATAAAAATATTTTTAATTTTTAAAGTTGAAATTAACATTTCATGAGGCTCATCCTGAGATTCTTGAGAAGAACTTAAATATCACTCTACACTAAAATTAGTGTAATGTATAATAACGAACCCTTTTTTGTGCGTCGCTTAAAAATTTACGTCTCCGTATGAATCATACCAACTTGCGTTCGTCCTCAGACGCCAGCGGAATGTAGGTCGAGCTCGTGATGGTTTGTTTGGGTCCCCCTGAATTAGCGTGTTAATAATAAGACAACCTTTTACTTTCTACGTCCCACCAACCCCCTCACATGTCCGTCGATTCTATTTTGATCAACGCTTTTGAACGTCTACCAATTTCACACTTGCATATCATGCTTGATGATAATGTCCGCACCTTTCAGTGTTTACACGTGAAAAACAAATTGATTTGTGTAGTCGTTTTTAAAATATTACATGTTATTTGTTGTTTATGTAAGTATAACTAAGTTTTTCCTCTCGATTAAAGAATATGGGAAAACCCGTGTGCCACTGAACATGCGAAAAACGCCGGTTGAATGAGGAAATCAGCGGTTAAAAACTTGAAACCGAAAAATTTTATCGCATTAATAACAAAGTTAGATTAGGATTTGAATATAACAATTAGCTGTTTAAAGCCAAAATTCATGTATAATAATTTATCATTATGTTATAATACCCATGGTGCTGATGACCTATGTTCAACGGTAGACCGCGATAAGTTGAAACGACGATGATGAATAAAATTCTTAGCCTATAAAAGATATGATATAGCTAATACTACATCGATTATATGTTTTTGTAAATACTTTTTTTCAGGGGTACCTTGTATTCTTACAGCGGGCTTCAGCCAAGCCATAAGAACGAGAAGAATAAAGCGGAATAGTATGAGGTATTAAATTATCGTTTTTTTTTGTTTTCAATGTTTTTATTAAACTGAAAGGAATTATAGATTTCAGTATTGGTAGATAAATTTCTGCGAATTATATTTGAGATGAGTTCTGTTGCTTGCACAACAGGAACTGTCGAAATGTTTTTATTTTCTTATTATTATTATGCGCATGCGGTTGATGCATAAAATCGCGGTAGGTGTGACATAATAGCGAAGCCAGTGGCCCGGTGGCCGGCGTCGGGTGTAAATAGGTCAGTTGCCCACGCCACCGCCGCAGTGCCTGGTTTGTTTGGGTCCCGCGTATTGATTCTGTACGGGCACTCGATATGCGCACGCAGCCTCTCAGCTTAGCCTATTGCAGTGCCTGCCACGTTTTAAACAAAAACAAATTGATTTTCCTACTTAAATATAATTTTCAGCACATAATGATTTGTCTTAATCGTCGACTAGAAATAGGTTCTCGTTTCGATGCGTGTGTTTCTCTGTCGCTTTTTCATGTCTACTTTTTATAGTAGTCCAAATTTGATCATTTTCTTTCCTCAGAAAAATTATAACTTGTAGTTGGTCTTATATTCTATTTTTTACAAACAACAAAACGCAGGGAGACAAGAAATATTGATTTTCCACCTGTGCATAATTCTCTAATATCTTTAGTTTATACATATAATCCGTAAACATTTTTGTGAAAATGTATGATTTGCGAACAATTTGAAATTTTTTTGCAATCATATATCAGAACTATATTTCTTAATCATGATCTCATAATAAATACCTGAATTAATTAATCTAATTCAACTTTTGATACAGTACACAGCCATGTTAAAAGTTGTATTAAAATGTTTCCAAAGTAATATTGAAATATGAGTTCCAGAAATCATGAATATCGAAGAATCGAGTTAACTTTTAGTTTGTTCAATAATAATAATTAGTTATTACCATTTCACATGTAAAAAACAAATTTCACTTAGCAATGTTAAAATTTGTAGTTTCTTTTATTCGAATGTTTATATTGACAATAAAACAAAATATTCATATTACAGTGGAGTAACAACATGGTACAACGATGAGTTTCGAATAAACTAAATATCTATATTCTTATTAGTTTGAATGAATAATTGTTGTTTTTTTATAAAAACAAATAAAAAAAACATAATTGTTCGCTTAGCTTCTACTCGTGTTTATTTCAGTTTGTGAAATACCGTTTATGGTAATTTTAACCTAGATTTCCATTAACGTCGACCTAATGCTTTATTCTAGGTCGTCGCCGATACTGACAGTCGAAGAGTTATTTTTTTAATAATTATTCTATAAACATTCTCAACAATAATCGCGTTGTAGTGTTCCGTCATATGTTACATAAATAAAATCGGAAAGATAAGAAAGTAACAAATCTCATGAAGACAAACCGCAGCAGTTGACCGCATATCTTATAACCTGCTGTCTCTGATTTGATTTCAAGGCCACGTAAATATTTGTTATATTATTTAATATACCCCTGATAGTAAATCGCCTGCCATTGATGATATGACGCTGGAGACAAGTAATTGTACTAGTTACAGCGCTCTTCAAACTAAACACATTAGGATTTGCTAATTTTTCTTATTATTCTACAAAGCGACGAGACTGTCGGGACTTTCATCTGACAGTAAGTGATACGCCGGCCCATAATAATGTGGCGCCAGTTAGGATAATATATACACTACACCACACATTGTGCTCGTTACCTTGAGACATACGATGTAAAGTCTCGTTACCCAGTAGTTTTACTACCTAAAACGCCTTTCAAACCGGAACACAGTAATGGTAGTACACTGCTGTTAGGCGGCAGAGATAGGGCTTTGCGGGCCGGTATTTATTAAGAGAATGTCCAGGAACAAAAACGTAAGTCATCCTTGAAACAAAATAAAAATTCGATCAGAATTGATTGCTCTTTGAGATCACAAAATATCACAGACTGTTTCCTTGATATAACTTTAATACCTTTTTTTGCTCGGCAGTTAACATACACTTATTCGGGATGAAAGTTGCCTTTTACATGTATATATGCAATAAAATAAATAATACATACAAAATAAAAATATAATAATAAAGGTTTTTTTTAAAGTTACACGGCTTAATAAATTAATAAACAGCTCTTAATTGTAAACATCTTTAATAACGACCTTCACGGTAAACAAAAAAAACATAACTTGAATACTTTTTTTAATTACATTGCTGTCACAATGTTTTTTATTCAATAACGCCGTTTTTAACAATAACGAGAGTGATAATTTTTTTTTTACTAAAAACAGCATAATAAGTACGGCAGGAAAAATCACAAGTTATGATTAGAACGGGAATAAAGTTAGTGGTTTGGGAGCGTTAAATTCACCGTAATTATAAAGTATTAATAACGATTATTAAGTTTAGGTAATAATTAAATGTATGATGAATAAGCAAATATTCATTTGCCAGGGATTAATGTTAATATAGTTTATTTAAAATTAGGTTTACTCTTTATTACACGTTTAAGGAAGCCTATGATCAGCATTAGATAACAATAGGCTGAAATGATAATCATGATGCTATAACTGTTGTGCGAGGCAAAGAGAGATCTATGCCTACCATAATTGTTTAAAAGCGTACACATACTAAAATATATATGTATTTGCATTTCATTTTGATTTTATAATGTTTAAATACCTAACGTTGTATAACATTTTACAATATTAGAAAATGTTGAGAAATTGTTACGATTTTTTATTTTTACATTATTGAATTATTCTAACATTAACAAGATCGAATTATGTACTGCTTTCCTGATTTATTTTAATAAGCAATTTCCGGATTTTGTATTTCGCAATGAATTGCAATGAATGAGGATTCTATCTGGGGCACGCTGCAAACAGGCATCGTCTGAGATGGCAGCAGTCTTCATCGCGCCTGCGCCTGGCCTTATTCGCAGTCCTGCGGTCCCTTTCGCGTTTCGTGTTCGATCGTTGTTACGTAGACACTACGAAACGTAATTGTAAGTAGGTCGGAGTTCATTGCGCGCGCAGTTGCTTCCCCCTCTTCTCTTCTTTTTAGTGCAACGCCTCCATGGGCTGCGAAGCACTCCCCTCCTCCCAACCCCCGCTCATGTACGACGACGTCATTATTGATCGCGCACGTGGCGCCGTAAATGACGTAGCGGCTGTCGCGTTTATAGTACACCCCATCCGTACACCCCTGCCGCATTTTCGCCTCCCCAGGTCAGCTCGTGTCGGGGTTCGCGTGATGCAATTAATATCATCGCCCCCAACTTCCCCCATATCTCTTAGTTTGTGCGTAAGCCTACTTTCAAAACAGAAGCGAAACAATTTTCCAATAGTATAACCTTCAAAAAATTATGTCAATGACGTCGTAAGCAAATGCTGACGGTATCAATGAGTAAAAAAAATAATAATTGGGAAATTGTTAGTAATTGCTGGAAGAAACAGTACCGTATGAATATTCCGTATCAACAACACTATGAATGCTGTGATGTTGACATCACAATGTATTATTTATGTTGCAACATGTGTCGGTTACTGTTAACATGGTCAAGGCTGTTAATGTACACACGAGTTTTACATAGTTAAATATAGAAAACTCGTGCTGGTTTTAGGTAAAATGTAAACTAATGATCCCAATCAAATTTCGCTTACTGATATGGTAATGTGGAATTTACATAAACCTCAAAAAAAGTGATTTTGTTCTAAAAACCTTTAACTCGTGAAAGCAGCTCAATCGAGGATATTGCAGGATACACGTAACGCTTTGATCGTCCATTTCCATTTCATTTGTCAGTGTCGCATTTTAAAGTGCTTTTTAAAGTAAAAACTGTATTGGAATTGGTCTAACATTTTTTGGCATATAAAACCTTACAAACAACGAGCAAAATCGTTCCTTTTTTTTTCTTGTATGACTTCAAAAAACATACTTATTAACTTTTATCAAGATTGAAGATTGTTTCTTCTCGTAAACATAATATAAAAGACATTAGTCTGTTACTGCAATTTTTTAGTCATTATTTAGCTGTTAAAATGTAATGCAGAAAATAAGTTTTGTAAGGGTAAACTAAGAATAATGTATTTTATTTGACAAAATTTTTCTGAAGACGAGTATGATTATTTAAATAAAATATCTAAGTTAAATAGTATACTAACATTGAAAAATATTATGAAAATTTTATTTTATCGGCACAATTAAAATTTGTATGGGTGGTATTGGTGGTGAAAAGTCATATCGAAGTCGTAAGTGCAGACAGTCCGCAATATTCTATAATCATTTGTTACGTAACCCTGCCATTTATGCAGTGAGTTTAAATCGCTATAGTAGGTCGCGCTGGCAGAGGCGGAAAGGGCAGAGGTCGTGGTGCAATACAACTGCAGCGCGGGTGGCAGTGGGTAGGGTTGGGCGAAGGCTGGTAGGCGTCTTTGAGGCGGACGGGCGGGCCATTACGTATATACAGCGCTATTTATACACAGTTCCGCTAATGACGAAGGTTGTTCAGCATAAGGTCGAACGTCTGGGTCACTAAACGCAAACGCTTCTTTTTTTTTAAGAAAACATGGCTGTATTTATAACTTAAAATGAAATGTGTAATTACAATCTTAATAATTTTATTATATTACGTTGAACATTTTTTACTCTGTTAAAAACCATTTGACTATTTTTAGTATTCAAACTTTTAAACAACCCCGTGTAAAAGATAGGATCAGGACATATCCTTTGCCATTCTACCCACGAAGTATAGAAAAAGTTGACTGAACAGAGATTATTCTAGCAATGTTTCCCGTGACTTAGTCATGTTCGCCAAACATTGGAGCTGTCTATATTCGACAATGAATTTCAATAGATTAAAATGATAATGATCAGCTTATTAAATATTCTTAACGTTCAACGGACGCTGATGAAGATATCGATGATAATTTTGAGAGATGCGCCTTAAAATAGACTAATTGGTTATGATTTAACTCCATGACTAATAGGTAATCGCTGACTTCATCATTCTCGGTTTCAATGACATAAGCAGAAACATGATGACATCGGATCTGATTGAATCCCCAGAAAAGTCACAAAAATTGCAATGGAATTTACGAACAACTGATCTTCATAAAAGTATAAACAACTTCTTAATCTTTATATTTGCGCTTGATATAACATAATTATCATCATCGTCATCTCAACCGATGGACGTCCATTGCTGTACAGAAAGAATTAATTCTTAAAGAAGATACAATAAATAATTTAGTATAATGAGACTTACAATAACTTACTTTGAGATCTTACAATTAAATTTCAATTATGTAACTTGTTTTGTATTATTTTATTTTCTCGGTTCTATTATTATCTCAAACCATAGTTAACAATAAATAAATAGAAATGAAATAATGACGGTTTGGTAGAAAACATATCTAACAATATGTCCTTTAAACTCGTTCGTTATTGATATATGTATATATACTCTGTAGTCAACTTCAAGTGTCGTGTCATTTTGTAATAATGTCTGCAAGTCCGTGTTTAAGAGAATTGAGTGAGATATTGTTGTTAATTAAAAGGGACGTAAAGCCCCAATGAGAACTTTTATTTAATTTTTCAACATTATATAGTTCTGAATCGTTACAACATCAGTGTGTGATTATTTAGTGCTGACAATTACATTTTTGTCGTCAAGAAAGTAATAAACAGACATCAATTTTAGATACCCGTCATAAATAATTTTGTAATTTAATTGTATTGTAATGTAAATATTTATTCATTGTGACATGCTATGCTACACAATCACAATAAAAAAAATACTAATATCACCGGGTGTCAAGTGACAATGTGTTTTTAACTGGTGAAGCGCATAAACCAAAGGTAGCGAGCTTACTGTGCTCTTGAAGAATTAAACAGTTATCGTCTTATCATATTTTAACAAGGCTATACGTAGCCTTTTGTTTAAAAATTATAATATTTACTTGACTACGTGCTTCCAAGTATTTTTTCTATTCAAGGAATGTGTTCAATCACTATGAAGCTATCGCTTTCATACATTATGATTCCAATAAACGATTGTTAATAAATCTCGCAATAGTTATCACAACTAAAGTATTAGTTTAATTGATTGCATTGCAGTAGACCTAGTAACTTACACGGCGCCGTGTAGTAGGCCCCTCAGACAACACGGTGCGCTTCATACAGGCAAATAAGCACAGCTTACCATAGTTTTCTAAACCTAAACAATTTATATTCGTCCAAATCATTCAAAAGGTACGAAACTGTGCTACTCATTATATATATAAATAATTCTTAAGCACAGATATATCGTGTGCGATGTGAATACTTTATCGGAAGTCTGTGTACAGCCCTAACAGTATATGATGTATAGACAATTTTTTTTAACAGTAATTTTATTTTACCTTGTACACATGCACGCCTGCGAACGTGTAATACCATACTATTACTTTCATGATATAATAGCATTAATCAATTAAACATCACATTTTTCTACCGCGAGGAGATCCTTGGAGATTTCAATTACACGAGTTTATCCATCGTACAAACATCATAATATTTATACAATTTAGAAACATTAAGAAAATATTTTTCAAATTGTATTGTTTTTAACGGTTAAATATTTAGGACCGTTAATAATTAATTGAAAAAAAAAATATTTGATTATAACTTTTAGTAAGTTATTGCAACACTATTGATACTAATTGTGTAAAAATATGTAAAAGTATGGAAAAGGTTAGTAATTATTTACTAGAAATCCGTAGTGTTTTTTTTGTATATTTACAGCAATATTAATGGTTACGTTAATAAACAAATTTGTTAATGTGTCTATTTTTAGCGATCAGTGAACTTGAAAAAAATGTGAATTTAATTTTGTCGGTCGATTAATTACTAACATTTTAATCGACATTCCAGTACATATGCATGCGTGATTGGTCGATTGCAATGTCACTTACATGTCGCAATGTGACCAGCCTTGATTGCTGTGGAATTAGAATACCTCCTGCATTCACACACGGACTCCGGTTTGTAACCATTATATATATATAAGATTTTGCCATCAGTACAAAGATTTGTTAAGATTTATACTAAAAAAGAGTACAATTTATGTAGCATATAGTTTAAGAGATGACCTCTACGAAATTTATGAAAGTTATTCTTACTTTAATTTACAGTGCTTACTTATTTTTGTTTATTTTTTAAAAACTTATTGGGTGGTCTCTGCTGCGGCTTTGCCTATTTCTGGGGCCAAACAGTATTATAGTCACATTACTGTGTTCCGGTTCAAACGGAGCTGTAACTAGTGAATAACTGGGGTAATGAGACTTCTGTGTCTCAATGCGAAAAGCAATACATCGCACAATGGATATGATCTTATCTATTGTTACGTTGTTATAGACATTACTTATAATCAGGTGAACACACTACTTGTGGCATAATATGAATGGTCGTAATGATGACGTTTTTCCATCGTTTATATGATCAGAAACCAAATTCAACTCTGAAAATTTAAATATTAGTTCTTATACTCCAATAAACGGCTGTATTCAAATTTGTTCAGAGCTGACATAGGTCATTTAAAAATTAAAAAACTCGATAAATTATTCTAGTACTTTGTGTTCCGTTACTACTTTAACGTAAATGACTATAAATATTTTTTTGGCCCCAATATAGACAATATATATATATATATCAAAATTACATAACTATCATGAGATTGTTATGTAAGTTAGATAATTGTATAAGGTTATTATCATTAACTGTTAAAGAATAAAAAATAAAAAAGAAAGAAAATAACACTTTATAAGTTTAATTTAGGTCTACTGGTTAGATGTAGCGATGATCTGCTAGGTCGTGTATAAACATTAATATAAAACATTTGACTTTATAATTTCTTATTAAGGAAAACATTAAATATTTATAGATACTTGATAAGCCAACATCTGTACATGCATTTATTCGCAACCTCAATAAATCTTTTCATGTGTATAACTTGAACATACGATTATATTTTACCTACTTTCAAATTGTTAGAACAGCTTTGCATATCGACGATTTCTAGCAATTTTAATATTGTCCTTAAGTGTTCATTCTTAGAAATAGCAGTGGCAAACATACCTCACACCTCAATCAGTTACCGATAACTTCTCAGTATAGAAGCCGGAACTCGCTACGTTTTAACACTTGAATGATATTTCTATTTTTAATATGCTCTATTCGTTTTTTAATGTTCACGTCATCTATAAGTGATTAAATAGATATAAAGTATTATTATTGATATATAAACAATAGTCTAATTTTTATGCGACTACAATTTTTTCTTTATTTTGGAGCGATGTAATCTTTCAAAGTAAAACGCCAATAAATATGGAAAGCAATTTATTGTCTCTGTGCAAGTAATAGTCAAGCAAATTACTTGTGTATCCGTTGGAGTGGTTCGTACGGTAAGACTATCGCTGATTAATGTTTTAATCTTGTACTGTACATTCGTAAAATTAAATTACGAAATTGTAATAATCAAGTAAATTTTGTTTCACTAGCTTATTTAACAAAAACTGTGGTTTTTTTCAGTTTTTCGCAAATAAACTAATATACACAGTTCTGAAGCAAAACTAATTACTCTCTTAATTTTGATAGATAATATGTTATTAGATACTCTGATGTCTTTATTCAATCTTTATTTTGCGGTGTGATAAGAAAAATATTTGCTAAAGCGGGCTGATTTGTTAGTAATCGATCCGTTTGCCTTCACGAGATACTGTTGACGAAAACCGTAGGCAACGACCGCGCCTGCTACGCTGTGACGCAAACTTGTTTTGCCAATATTACTTAGTCACCATTTCAAGTGTTTTTAAAGAAACGCGGCGTCGTTTCTCGATTGTAAATAAACATCCTCGCTGTCTTCGCTTTACTTGCCTAACACTACTTAAGTACAATAAATTAGATAAGTTATATTAGTAGTAATTCCTTTGACCAGTTCCTTGTAGTCAGAAAACAAAAAAGCCTAGTGATTTTAGCGTAGTGTAACTTAAATTCGTTATACATGCATACTATAAAAAAAGTTAACACAAAAAGGAAGAGTTGCGGAAGAACTGCTCGATGTTATCCCGTGACCCTCGTGCTTAATGTCGGAAGTGTTTGGAATACCGTGTGAAGCTTTTTAGTTGGTTGGAGTCCGACACTACCCCGTTACCGGCCTTTGGTTCCGGGGTGTGCATTCCGTTAGCATTTTGTTATACACATTAATAAAAAAAACACAACAAGGAAATAAAAAAAAAATGCTTTACTGAAAGGTTAAAATGATTAAACTTACCTGCTGTGAAATAACTAAATTCAAATACTCAGTTTTTGATATAATTCATTTTAAGCATATTTTATTTGTTGTAAGGCTATCGTAGCTATCAGTACCTTCGCTATAATATTCACCAAAATAACAATTAGGAACCAAAATTTTCTTAAGTATAATAAATGCATAACGCCTGTATGTAAATTTCCGTAAAATAAAAATATGTCAAGTGAGATACGTTATTATGCTATTTAAAATATATTCATTTGAAAATAACTTTCGTATGGAATACTTTAGAGTTATATATGTTTTGGTATTTTGTAAGAAATGTTGCTTTGCATTGGCGATGTCAACAGATCGTTTAAGTACGACGCGTTTACGTGAAATACTTTTTGCTTTTGTTTTTGAAACCATAAACAAGATTGCGCAAAATATTGTTTACAAGTATCCTTCACTGGCTTTGTAAAAGTTATAATAGTAAACATTTTTAAATTTCTCAATATCATATCATATCAATGATCAATTTTCGTTCGACTTTTCTTTCCCGAACTTTACGAACTTGCAAAAATGTACAATAAAAAATCTAACGGGGTTTCTGTTATGAACAGTTTCTATTACATATTTTAACAGCGAGGACTTATGTCCTTCTCTTGTTTTCTTAAACTTTTTGTTTAAGGAGTTTGATGTGAAAAAATATACAAACAGTTTTTTACAAAGTTAAGCGGAAAATTTTGTGTTTGGCTGCGTAAGTTGAATCAACAAATTATGGCAATATTGTTCGAGTTATAAAAAAATTCTAAGAGATTAAGAATGTAACATTTTTATAAGTACGGCGTTTTTAAATTTTGAAATATAATGTTTTACAGATTTTATCCCCTTTATTTAATATTTTAATGGAAGGTTTATGGAATCCATCCGGATTTGGAATTATGGTACTACTATGATAGATACTTATATTGGGTCAAATCAAACGTACCATTGTTATCTATGCACTTTTGCCATCTCATAGGTAGTTCATTTATCCCTTTACTAAAAATAACCATGCTACCCATCGTTCAAGTTTTTTTACTTTCCCGATTTGCTTCAAGAGGATTAATACTGTTTTGTCACTTACCTCGAAGCCTGCAGTTATCTCTGAAGTGTTTTGTGATGGATCCGCTTCCACAATAGCCTTTAATTCTTCATTTTTCACTTTAGGCCCCGGTCGTCCACGGGATTGGTTCTGAAGGTCGAAGTTTCCAGAACGAAAACGTTGAAATCAAAAACGTACCGTGCTTTTTTTTGCGACACCAGCGCCGTACACGTCAATAATGCTTCGAGCTGTTTCTGCAGCACACGGTAGAACTCATACTCGTAAATATACCGATATTTCATGTTTTCCATTGTGCGGTAATAATCGACGCCAAAGAAAAAATTAATGAGAAAAAAACAAATGAATGACTCTGTTCACAACTCAAATTTACCAGCTAAATGAATTTATAAATTTGAATTTGGAATTCTTACCCAAAGAGGAGATATTTCAGATCAAAGTGGTCAGTACGACAAAACGCGAAATTTCATATGTAAGGACCTAATATTTCATCGATGCAAAATATATATAGACTAAAAATAGATTTTCAATATTAGCATGATATGTAATTAATAATAATACTTCATTAGCGTGAGAACTTCGTTGACGATGTAACTTATCTCGAAGATATCTATCTTATTTCATAGTAGTAGCAAATTTATTACTTTTGAAAGGTGTTATGCTCGTAATTGATAAATAAGTCTAGACATTAGATAAGTAAATAGTTAAAAATCGAACCGTTATACTGATAATCGTAACTATCATTTTATTTCCTCATAATAGTTTTACGTGTCTGTTTTTAGTGCTTTTGTAGAAGGAAAGTAAATACGAAATAAAATTGTGTTAAATGTATATTTGAATTCGTAGTACTGCAGAAATCTGTCAAATTGCATGGCCACTTTTTAATTCATCATTATTACATTAAATATACGATCCTGAATGAAAATGAGACGGATATTTATGTATATCGAAATTAACTTTAATAAAATTAAACAAATGTGCATATTTTTAATTTAAAAAAACTGATACACCAATTCATTAAATACGTATGGTATCAATGTTCTGTTCACACAAAATCTTCCGCGTTACAGGAAAACTACGTTTTTCCTTTAAAACTGTATCGATTTTATTGTTGTATTGTTTATTAATATAAGACTTCCTACAACATCTATAAATAGCTCTGCCTACTTAGCAATCATTCAAACGAACGATTAGTCAGCATCCGGGCGGGGTACTCTACCGTACGCGTCGTAAGCAAGTACTACACCGTCCTTTTTATATTTACCGTACCACATTCAACAGTCACCAGGCTAATTATAAATTGTTTTGTATTAAAAAAAAATCCTTTTTATATAAGACTCCCCCTATCATCACCCCAGTGATATCTACAAGGTCAAAAACACTTCTTTTTTTTAAAAACGATTTAAAAATTATATTCATGATAAATTTTTTGTAATATTTTTTTAAAGTTATTTATGGAACGGTACTTCTATTATATTATTTCGTATAATATTGGTCTAATCTAAAAAACATGTATTTTTATTTATGAATAATATATATTTACAGGCGCAAGAGTCAATATTCAATATAAATGTACCGGAAGCACTGAATAAAAGTAAGACAAAACCGTATTATATAATAACAGTAGTAGTATATAATAACAACGCTTTGTTGTGTTTTAATGTATTAAAGTTTAGAGAGTTTAACCAAACTGTAGAGATAAATTCCAGATTATTTCTCATTATTACATGTACAGTGTATGATGCATTAACCATTATGCAATTCTTGCCGCTTAATGTTAAGTATTTCATACAAATAGTTAGATATAATCAATTATATCAGCAAGATAAGTTTTCCTTTGTGAGCATGCCGTATCTCCCTATGTTGACTCGTCTAGACGTCGAGAACAGAAATTGTTCCTTTTTGTAAAACACGGTAAAGGATAATCGTAGTCTATCTGTCTGGTTTTATTTAAAACAAACCGTCTAGACTACATTAGATTTCGGTGCTGTCTAGACGGGCTATGACCCCTTTATCACGATTAGAATCTGAGTAAACAAGAAGGAGGGGTCGAATACAATAAGTGCATTTTCATATCTATATGTTTGTGTTAAATCTTTTTTTAGTGTATTTAAAAATCATATACAATTTAAATCAAATTTTATTTGTTTATACATAAATTTTATAAAGTTTTCTTTTTGGATATGTTACTAATTTTTACATACACCAGAGAAATTAAAAACTTAAGAAACTACAAAGATATTGTATGAATAAAAAGCAAGGCCTAAAAGTTATTTATGATCGTTTAGACACTTTACGTTGGACATGTTTAAAAATTTGTTGTTTTAAATGAAAAGACTTCACTCATAACAGATAACTTTATTTCATTTATTGTATATGTTTTCACATTCATTATTGTTTAAAACGTGTTGCAGATGAAAATTCTGGGCTGCTTTAGATAACTTAATAGTTATGGCTTTCTATATTCTCTTTGGATAATACAGTAGTGGCAAGTTTACTTGCGCGTAAAGTCGCAGCTGTTGAAGTAATTGGCTTCGCTTGTTTTTACTTTAGATTAGTAATTAATCGTTATTTTGTTTTTTATTAGCTAATTCAATCATAGAATCCAAAACGACAGCCTTCGTGAATATTCTACACAAAGAGTGTCTGACATCGCCATCATCCAAAAGATAATATTATGACGTAGTTCATATGTATTACAATATTTCCTACTTAAACTTACGTGCGCAATTAATGCTTATTTCACGCCTGAAGTCATCAACAATGATGTGGCGAGTTTCAATGTGAAAATGGCGCGTTTGTTATTTAGGGGTAATTGGTTTGACTTTTGTCCCTTGCACGTTGTTGTGCAACTATATTTCATGTTATCGCATCGAAAACTATTAAGGTCAATGGCGACGTATAACATTGTAACTGAGATGTGCACGAGGCGATATCTAGTGTTATAGCTTCATATTATAAGTTATAAATATAGCTTTGTTTTCTCAAATGATGGTTATTCCGTGACATATAAACATTGTTACACAATCTCTAATACAGAAATCATATCCCTTTTTTTTAACTAGTTCAACATTTCGTCCAAACGATTTGAAATAGGACGCGAATTCTATGGATTATTGACTTCCTAAGAGATAAAACGTAGAGGTACAATCTTACAATTCGAGGGTTAGTCATTAAAGCATACCAACCTTTAGTATAAATATTTTAATTTGATTTATCAGCCACCTTGCTTGAGCGGGCGTATCGCTTACCATCAGTTAAATATCCCGCTCTTGTAGTCGCTTTGTAATATAAAAAAAATTGTAGGGACTTAACCCGACGGTAAATGATGCTGGTGATAGGTCTCTATAGTCAGAGCCTGTCTATGTAGGTATTATCGTAACTCCTATTTCTACCGTCAAACAAACATTACTCCGCTCTGCTTTAAAGACCACAGTAAGTAGTGAAATTACTAGGGTATGTAATGAGACTTAACATTTTATTTGTCCCAATGTGGTGCTATGTATGCCACCCTAACTAGCGTCACTTTGGAATGAGTAGAAACATTCTTTGCCAACACGTGAACGTAACGCCCGACGTTACTTCATCGAATAAAAAAATAAATGTATATAAAAAACATTGTACGATATTGACCTCGAACCGCAAGATGTTAAATCTCGTTACTCCAGTAATTTCACTAACTACAATGCACTGCGTACTAGAACACTCTGGCACACTAGTGTTTGGCGGCGGACAAAGACGCTATGGTCAACCTAAACTGTCTCAGGTGATAGAGGTCTAGTACCAATGAACATTTTATTTAACTAACTGAACTCGGCAGATGATAAATTGCTGTTTGCCGTTGAATGATATATATGACAGCTGCAGGTTATAAAATATAATTATTTAATCTAGTGGCAGTGAGCAAGTGATGCTCATCGTATTTATTGTCGTAGTCATTATTGACAGCGACACTTGCTAAAAGATACCGAGACTCAAATGGCGCCGGTAAATAATGCAAATTATATATTTTTTGCGTTATTCACGTTTTAACATACATTATTCTGCGATTTACGCTATCGCTAATCGTTCGTAGAATACATAATTATCACTCTAAACTAGTATAACTGTACGTTACCTGCTTAACAGTTAAAGTGTCTTTTATATGTTATTGAGGTTCACAGCTAATCTGCATCATCGTATGTAAATATTTAGTGTACGACATTCCGTAAATACCAATTTTTTTTTAAAAATTTTTTGTAAAAAAAATTATTATTTTAATCTTCTCATTTCCTTTCCAAATACCTTTCACTTTCTTATCTCAATTGTATTATTTCAGTCTTATCTCACTTCCTCAAATTTTTACACTACTTGGGCTCTATTCTCGTATAAAAAAAACAGTCGAGGCAAAAGGCGCTTGGACCCAGCGTGTTAGATAAAATTCCAACATGCTAGCTAAGTGATACGTGCGTGATGAATATTACTCATTACACTTACTGGTGGTAGATCTCTTATGCCAAAGACTTTCTAGGTAGATCCCGGCTTTTATTTCTGTCGCCAAAAAGTAGAGTGCAAACATTACTGTATTCCAATTTAAATGGCGTTGTAGCTAATGACATTACTGAGATAATGAGACTTAACATTTTATGTATCAAACAGATAAGCATAATATGTATATCATCTTAACCTAGCATTACGTTGTTATGGGGCAGCGTATCACGTACCATCAGGTGACCGTATTCTTAGTCTTGTCGCCTCGTGAAAAAAAAATGTCCGTGAAAGCTAATGTTCTTGGAATATGTCGGTTTCTTTACAACGATTTCCTTCACCGGATGCTTAAGCTTAGTGGGGATCACACCCGCGTCCCTCCGATACGTATTACAGGCCGCCATACAAATAGAATTATCACGGCTTCCTCCTGCCAAACTCCTATATAAGATTCGAGTATATATAGACGTATGATCTAAAATTAATAGAATATTAAAACAGGTTTCCAGCAAAATTACTACTATAAAAATTAAAAACAGTAATAAATTGTAACAATAATATTTTTTCGATATAGTAATTTGCGGTGTAACTGGATATATACATATTATAATATCGTTCCGTAACGAAAAAAAAATAATGCGATTATAAGACTTCCCGTTTTCCTTTACGATACGCAACCCCTCTGAATTGTTTACAAACTTTAAGGAAGCCGTACTTCTGCGGGCAGTGTTCATCATCGACGAAGTAGTAAACCCGTACTAGTGATACACATATTATACAAGATATACATTTTACATACAATTTTCTTTTCTGAACTTAATTATTACGTAACTTATATGATTTAAATGTAGTTTTCTCCTTTTTTTATAAGATTTTGAAATCATTTTAAGGAAAATCTTTCTTTTAAAAGAAATATATTTTTTGCATAACATGTTTTATTTAATATCTGTTAAAAATTAGCATATATGTGAAAAATATAAAAAAAATCTACGCAATATTTACTCAATTGTGGTTCAGAACGGTTGTATGTCTTGTTATGTACGTTTATGTGGCGACAAACATACAAAAAGTAGCTTAATTAATTTATATCGTTTATCTAAATCTACTTAAATTACTTATCTACTTAACTTTTTTATCTTAGAATTCCAATGAGTAATGGTGGAAGCTATTGTGATATATTTTTGTATTTTTAACAATAAGGTCAATACATGCATCCGAGTTTTGTAACTTCCACTCACTTGATAGCACCGACGTCCGTGTTGGTGAACTGACACTGCGGTCAGTTTCTCACTTCCGTGCTAATGCATCTCAACTGTTTTACTGCCGTCACCCACCATGATGCTACTTAGTCCTCTTTTTACCCTATTGATATTAGTTATAGTGGTTTTACGTACAAGTAATTTTGTTTGTTACTTGAGTTTGTTTATTATAATAATATTATAGAATATAGATAAAAAGAAAACGAAAGCATCACCTCCGTCATTTTAACTGAACGTTACAATAAACTGAGAAACTATATACAAGAGATATATACATATTGAGTGAATACTTTCGAATACATGTATTTGAAAAAATCTTTTAACCAGAAATATTTCGATATTATTTGTCATTAAATCAGGTCTCACTGTTCTTTAATTATGTTAGTATGTATACATAACTTAAGATGAATGACAAAAAAATATAAAACCAAAAACTAATATAAAATAGTGAAGGGGGATTATAAATTTCTAAATAATATTAGACTTGAATGTAAAACTAAGTCATTTATTTTTAATTATTACAGCAAGTTAACGTTTTATTCCAAATATAACGTAATGTAATAAAGGGAACATGTTAATACCGCATTATGTTTGGGATCCCGCATCATGTCAATAATACACGGTAATTTACAATTACGAGTAACGGAAGACCCGCATAACGTGTCAAAAATATTAGTTATACTTTGTATCAATGTCCGCCGGTGAACTGTTCAGTAATGCTTATCTAAAGACCTATGCACTGTTATAACGATTACGCAGTTATTGTTTCTACATAACTGTGATAAGATAAATAACACTGTATTGTTTTTAAACATTCTTTCGACATTACGTAATGAATGACCAGGACTCTCGCAATGTTATCACAAGTGCTATTATTGTTTTCCATGAGCAGTAGAGGTTTATTACATTGTTTAAACTTGAAACTCATAATTTCTCTATTGAATAAGACTTGTATATAAAATCACATAATAATCATATGCACTTTATTTAACAATGCACCTTGTATTAAGATCCACCAAGAAACTCAATGGGTTTGTCTACTTCTTGCAAGCTTAATTTATAAATAACGTAATTAGCCTACACGGACATTTTTAATGGTTTGGACTAAAAGAAATGGCGGAAATCCAAATTACCTTCTATAATTGTTGTTTTTGTTGGACAGATTAAATAACAAAATAGGTAATGTTAGTAACAAAAAAATATGTAATTTTTAATTTAAAATCAAATAGACAAAAATCTAAGATAATAATTTTATAGTTAAAAAATAAAAGATGAAAATATTATATACCTATGTCTTTTCACTTATTTCTATAAATAAGTGCAAAGACACACTTATGCCAATATGGATTTTCTTCCAGTAGGCCTGTGGTTGGGAGATTTGATTACAGTGACAGTAAACTCGGTGCACTTTAATAGTAAACATAATGAATAATTCGTGTAATAAAGATCGGTTGCAGTGATTAATAATCAAGTACAGTGTTCTTACTCATAGACACAAAACGGCTTGTGAATGAGTTACTGGCGGTGTAGTTCCGGAACGTCCCGCACGTGGGAACCGAGTAGGCAACGCGCGTTTCCCACGCGCCATTGTCCCACCCGCTCCACGGCCTAGCCTTCGACACAGTTACATCGACCTACTATTACGACAACCCTGATACGAGCTGTACTTTGAAAACATCGATCGTTTGTTACGCTAGTTGGACAGTGTTAGGAATGTTATTTTCATTTAGTCCTCTTTTAAAACGCTTTCAATGTTATTCTTACTTTTTTTATTTGTCTAATCATGTGACAATACAATATATAGTTATATACAATTTTTTTACTTATTATTATTGTTTGTAGGCCTCTGTTGTCGGAGACCTTCTAGATAAGTACTACCGCAAATCCTATTTCTGCTGCCAAACAGTAGTATGTAAACATTGCTACTGTATTTAGTTCTATTACATTGAATGGCATTGTAGCTAGTGAAATGACCGGGGTAATGAGACAACATCGTATTTCTCAAGGCGACTAGCACAATGAAGTGCTGTGTATACTATCTTAACTGGCGCCATGTTACGGGCAGGGATGTCATTTACCATCAGGTGAACGTGTCGCTCGTCTGATCGCTTCGTTGAATAAGAAAACAAGTATTATGCCAGTATACCGTGTTGGTATGTCTTAGCTCTGCATTACAACCTCCAATAATACCTTTTAAATATTAAAAACTATAAGAAAAATTAAAAAAAAAAACTATAAGATGATGAGAGAAAAAGAGTTCAAGGTATGAAGAATGGAAAGGCTGTTGGGCCGAATGGAATACCAGTGAAGGTGTGGAAGTTGTTAAAGTCGAATAGATGGATGTGGCTGCTTTATTCTTCAACAGATTGTTACAAGAGGCGATCCCGAATGAGTGGTGTAGCAGTTCCCTGGTAACCATCTTTAAAAACAAGAGTGATATACAGCTCTATAATAACTATAGAGGAATAAAGCTTATGTCACATAGTATGAAAGTGTGGGAAAGAATCTTAATGGGAAGACAGAGAGGAGAGTGAGGTAGACCGCAACCAATTTGGTTTTACGCCTAGGCCCTATTTTTGCTCTTCGCAAACTGTGCGAAAAATACAGACGTGTGCATAAAAACCTGCACGTGGTGTTCGTGGACCTCGAAAAGGCATACGATAAAGTACCCTGAGAGGTTCTGTGATGGGCTCTGAAAGTGAAAGGAGTGCCTGAGAAATACCTATAGCTAATTCATGCTATGTACTGTCGTGCCAGTACATACATCCGATCCACTGCTGGCGAAACCGACAATTTTGAGGTCTTGGTGCGCTACCAAGGGTCGGCATTAAGCCCGTATCTGTTTCTCCTGGCAATAGATGCACTGACATCAGCCATACAGGAGGAGGCACCCTAGTGTACGCTTTTTGCCGACGACATACTACTCGTCGGAGAAGATGAACGCGAGGTGCCACGCAGGTTGGAAAAATGGAGAAATAAATTGGAGAAGGCTGGGCTTAAGGTCATCAGGACCAAAACAACATTTCTTCTGTGACTTCGGCGGTCCCACCAGCTTTTCTCCAATCTCCTTAAATGGTGTATCCCTACCAACCTGCTCCGATTTCAAGTACCTAGGTTCACTCATACAATGCGACAGCGGTATTGATCGAGATGTGAGAAGCCGAATAAATGCAGGTTGGATGAAATGGCGACAGGTCACTGGAACGACTTATGATCCACGAATGTCCCTTAAACTTAAAGGACATCTACAAGTCGGTCGTTAGACCTGTCGTATTGTATGGATCTGAGTGTTAGGCCACCAAAGGTTCGGATGAAAGGAAATTACATGTAGCCGAGATGCGAATGTTAAGATGGATGTGTGGTGTGACGAGGAGGAATAAAATAAAGAATGAGTATATTAAAAGAAGTCTAAAAGTTGCTCCAGTAACAGAGAAATTGAGGAGCAAGAGGTTAGCATGGTACGGGCATGTTATGCGGAGGAATGAAGGACATATAACAAACAAAGTAATGAGAATGAACTGGATGGTTATAAGAGTAGAGGTAGACCGAAGAAAGTTTAGATGGATTGTCTAAAAGATGACATGTCTAAGAAGAGTGTGAATTCAGATATGACGGCTGATTGAGGGATGTGGAAGAGAAGTACATATTGTGCCGACCCCACATAGCTGGCAAAAAGGCAGGAGGAAAAAGAAATATTATAAACTATAATTCGACAAAAAAAATTATTTACTGTATTTAGTTATAAACTTATTTGATACTTTGTCTTTGTTAAGTTGATATATCACTTGTACTCGGAAACAAACTATTTCACAATTATTTTTATAGCGGTGACGATAACGTATTATATAATATGTATTTTCCTGTATAATTTATCAAGTAAATTCTATATATGTACTTACGATAAAAAGTTTGGGTTGTAAATATAATTAAAATGTGTAATTACTTTTTGATTAGATTAAGTTTTCAACGATCCTATTGCTAATAATTAATTATTGTATGTTAGGAAACGAAGACAATACTTTTGCGTCGGCGGCGCCAAGGTCGGGGTCGTTAAACCATACCGTCGGTTTCTTTAGGCGCCGTCTGCCGCACGTCGACTAAATAAATTACACGTATAACACCAACTTGATATATCATTACGTCCTATCACCAGTATTCGCCATGTATCATCCTGTCTAAATAACGAACTATGCTACTTTCCATTATGTATATTTTATAGATAACCAAATGTATTTTACATCACTTTGACATTTGATTTGCAACATTCATCATTCCCCATACTTCTAAATCAGTTTGTAGTTTAAACAATATTTTTTTCGTAATTAAAAAACTTATATAGGTTATTAGTATATATAAGATATTATTTAAACATCTCAAATGTGTCTCCAGTTACCGGTTTACTTAATATTTTAAGTTTTACAAAAAATATATTACTAAGGCCCAATTTTTCCACTTGTATGAAATTAAATACAAGTATTTTACATAATTAACAAACGCAATATTAAATTTGTACACTATTTTAATGGAAATTGTTTCATATACATATTGATACTTATTTATATATTAAAAGTATGGGAATTTTGTTTTCAAAAAAATTTCTAGGGAATACAAACGGAAGAATATCCATGAAAAAGTAATTTGCCTACCGTTCTTGACAAATAACACTAAAATAATTGGTGTTTAATTTGTAGGTGAACAATGTATTCGGACGGGCTGTTCTGGGGTGAGACGTGGGTGTTTTCATTGTTATTTGTAAAATAATGGTAGCAGACGACAACGTGGGTATTCATTGTCAATATTTATTAAGGCTCTGACGTCTTTCCATTGCAGACCATACGCTAAATCAACATCATGAATATAAATACTATTTAAACACGCAGTGAATGATCGTGCGACAGAAACGTCTTTCATCAGATTTCATATTTGTATGAACTGTGATTCTCAAGCAAAATTCTTGTTCATAACTTGTTATCATTACAGTTTATTTTTATAAAGCCAAAAATTGTGTTATCTTATCTTTGTTTATTTGTTTTGATATTGCGGCCTTTGTTTCTACTGTTCAGTTTTATTAAAAACATTGAATGTTTAATTGAAATCAATTAATTTATTTAAGTTTTACACACACAAGATATTCCTGTAAAGGGTTGCAAACAAATGAATGCTTGTGTAAGTGAAACGATAAAAATACCTTTCTTTTTGTTTATATGTTTTATCTTTTTGCTTTAATGCAAACGAATAACATTCGGTTGAGTTACATTAAAATATCATTAATAATATAATCGGGAGTGAATGTTTTAGTGTGCAGTGAACCACAAAATGGTAAAAAGACCACTGATTTCGATTCTTACAAGTAAAAGGACATACAGGTACATAAAAAAATAATATAAACTTGAGTTGTATGTTTGTTATGGCCTTCGAGCAGTTAACCATATCGGTGACTGACCGTCGCCGGTTGCTGACACTGAACGTGCGGAAAAAACTTCAACAAAAACTACGATAACCTCTGATTGTAAGACGTCTATCAATTGAGCATTCGTTTAATATCCTGCATCGGCTTCTATTACATAGGTTCGAGTGCCCTGTCTAATATATACTTAAAGACGAACATAAGTTAACTTTTTTAAATAAAAATGATCATAGCTCTTCTATCCTTTATTTAATACCTATGTAACAAGTCTTCTTCACAGTCGTATTCACGTCACATGAATTAGTTCTTTAACAAATAAAGTTATAATGTTGGATATATTTTTTGTCGTTATGATTGAGGGTTGTATAAAAAATAAGCTCTTCCTCTAGGCGCCTTGCAAAGATTAATTTTTCGTTTTTCGTTTAAATAATATTTTGAATATCATATTTATGCCTTTTGATGTTATGTCGCTAATGTGAAACTAACAGACAGGTCATCCATACCTAGTTTTTTTTATTTGGTACTTTTGAAAACTTAAGAAACGAATAACACGCAACCAGTAAACGAACGAATAATTAATTCAGAGCTAACTAAACTTTAAGTAAATTGCCAATGTAGTTAAGTCACGATTATCCGGTGTTCTCTATTAATCATAATTTTTTTGTAATCGTCCAAAGTTTTTGATAACATTGTTTTATTTATTAAAAACAACTTTTACTATATACAAATATAATTTTTTTACACTGCATTTAAACTACATAATCCATTCATTTTTGTCTCTCATGAAATCATTAGTTAGATTCCTGACCGATATCCATTATTATAACTTTTGGTTAAATTACTATATAGTTGCAATTAATAATAAATCTTACAATATCGTGAATTTAGGAGGAACTTAAATGACTGTGATATAAATAAGAAGATTTTTTTCGTCTTATAATTAAGTTGAAGTAAGACCGACCCCAAATAACTATGATTAAAAGAGTAATAGACATGTATTGCTAGTAGTAGTTGTTAGTATGTTAATAAGAAAATGTATTTTATATTTCCAATTAAATATATTTATACTAAAACGTTGGTTAATTTAAAAATCTAACCTTAAATTTATATTTAATATTCTCATACCATAAATGTACAAGTACAAAATAATTTCGTTTAACGTTGTAACAGGAGTTCGTTCAGTTCTTGGGGTACCTTCTTTGCGTCTTACTGTTTATTCGAGCAAGGCGACGCATTGCAGACGGCGAGATATTTCCGGTGCATCACTTTATTTGTTACACAGGGTTGGTTGTCTTTTCTGTCAATAAATATAAACAAAAAATAAATGGTTTTGTGCGAGGTTCAAATCTAGTATATCTATGGTCGAGTTTGAAGGATGCAGTTATTGGTATCTTTATATGAATCATCTTCCCTTTTAGAGCGTTCTGCTCAACGTAATGTTTTATAAATATCCTAACTATCGTATAGTAAAGAGCCGAAAAGTGATTTGCTGGCAGGATAACATCCTGCTCAATTTAAATCTAATTTAATAATATTTAAAAAAGTTTTCCAATTATTTAAACATCAATAAAAATAATCTATTATCGATACAATAAACTACATATATCTATAAATTAATATATAGTATAAGGCTATGTTATCTACAATACGTGCATTACCTTGATCAGTAACTTGAAGATTACTTTTTATACATCTGTCAATCCGTAAAAGGATTTCATAATTTATATTTTATCTTAAGTTAGAATATATTTTTATCATATTCTAACACTTCAAAAAAAGCTAATCCAAGAAGTTTGTAGCGTCGGTAGCTTTTTGTAGGGACCGCCCGCCGTTAATAAATTGTTGGTTCGAATCTGGCATTAGACTTTTTAGAAACTATTTCTTAGGACAAACGAAAAGCTTAATGAGATAGAAGTAGGAATATTTATAGTAATGGCTACTAATACTATCACTAAAGTTAAAATACTTTCCTACCAATCACTGTTTTCATTTACCTTTTATATTGAGAAATTTTGCATTATATTGATTGGTTATGATTATTTATAAAATTTATCTTATTCATTCTATTTGAATATAAACGTGGATTAGCTAATACTTCAATTGATATCTTTTAATAGGTAGACATGGTAGAAAAGCTGTTTAAATGTTATGTTAACCTTTTATTATTCTTCTTAAAGTAATGGAGGCTGGCCATTAAATCTGTGAATTTATCACCGACTTGAGATATTTGGAACAAGTTGTTTTAAACTGGCAAGACCGGCAACTAGCCCAAGATTGTGAATTGGGGAAAAGAAACAATGTCGACACGTTTGACACACCCCTGAGGGGAGACGGCGCGTAGCAGAGTCCAGCGGAATATTCTCGGAGTGCACCGCACCGCGTGCGATGCCCCTCGTTTGTTGTTTACAACGACAAGCAACACGCAACACAACACGCTCGCGCCGACCCGCTGATGCATCGCTACGTCCGCATGACGCACGCGTTGCCCATGTTTACTAAATTTTTAATGATGTTTATTATTCATTCGCATTCCTCTTACCACCACTCATAGCACCTCTATTTCCACAAGGTACTTTTCATTTGAATGCTAGCATAATCCAATGCATATTACTAGGACTAGGAGACAAACCGCATGAAATATAGCGCTGCGTAAGCCTAGTAGCGATATGTTGTTTACTAACATTATCCCGACCTTATCTGTTTCGCTTCTCGGATTTAATTGGATTGTGGAAATCATGTTCAT
Source organism: Ornithoptera priamus (assembly GCA_029034505.1). Taxonomy (NCBI): domain Eukaryota; kingdom Metazoa; phylum Arthropoda; class Insecta; order Lepidoptera; family Papilionidae; genus Ornithoptera; species Ornithoptera priamus. The sequence continues at coordinate 517,961 of JARDWD010000380.1, forward strand.
ATCGGCAGGGTAAAGGCATTTAATCCGTTCTATAGTTTTGCATGACAGCATTGTTTACAAGTTGGAGAATTCGAGGAATGAAACTCTATGCCCGTGGTCTATTCATAGCGGATGATGAGCTATGTGATGGATGTATGACGCGGCCTCGCCGGCGCTGCAGTGTACCGTTTTGGCGCGGCGTCGGCCTGATCACGAGGGCACGCACACATTGAATTATGTACACAAACTATATTTATTACATCTCCATTGTAATACCACATACCGTACCCATCTACCTCACCAGATGACGCTCGCACAGTATGATGATGTAATACACCGCTGATAGCATTGTATTCAATGAACTTTATAAACTATGGCTGATTGATATTTAAGATTATGTATCAATGTGGAAACGTTAACAGTTATCCTGAGTTTAAACTTATATACTGTCTATAAAAACATGAAAAATGGTTTATTTTAAAAAATATCTATTCGTTAAATAATGCTGTGGTATATGTTGTAATAATTTATTTGTTTGCAACTAGCGCGTTAAATTTTCTTTTTTTTTTGTTATGTTTACCTTATTGTTCCACATTACAGCGACCGTATTTACTTTTGGGAAATACTTATTTACCACTTAGTAAATGTGTCAATGCCACGACGCGCATATGCGTTCCGATTTCAATGGAAAATAACTGAGCAATTGACTTTTCAATTTTGTAAACAGTTTTATTGTGAACTAAATCTTGTGGATTTTTTTAATATATAAAATAAAACTAGATAAATTAAAGCACAAAGTCATCATATTATAATCACACTTTAAAAGAAATGCCTGCCTTTTGTTAAGAATATTAGGTAGAGATCGGTTTACGCTTATTATTTTATTACACAGATCCTTTCTTACATACTTTATTATTTAAAGTTTAACTGTTTCACCTTCTGATTACTATTACGTACAGTTACCTAACTCAACTACTACTTACTAGGTAGTAAGCTTTCCCCGTCGCAACTCTATGGAATACAAAATGTTTTCGTCGGAAGCGACGTCAGCGTCACGCGTTTGTGTCAATGGCATTATTTATAGGGTGGTCGGATTTAAACCGAGTCGGTTCTGCAGAACAGGACCAATTTGGTCGTCGCCGTGGAAGCGCCCACGCTGCACGTGATTCATTCATTTGGCGTCGTAACGGTAAACATTACTCTAATTACATTATACAGTTGCAAAGCGACCCTGTCGTGTGAAGGCGTATGTTGAAATTTGAAAAGACATTGGACGCTGTACACATGAAATTTTATATGTAAATACCCATAATTAGTGCCTCAAGCTACATACGTAAATTTTTATATAGTAAAACAGGATTTTTACATAGAAACATCATAAGCCAACTATTCATCACAACCACAAAACTAAAGGAATGTATAAAAAGCATTGATAAAGATTGGTGTAATAAAATCTCTAACTGGTTATTTTAGTACCAATAGTTTTTTTATAAGACCAGTTCTATTGAAGACCTAAAGTGCAGGCATTGCAAAGGAAACATTCGAACAATGCATCACATATTATGTGAATGTAATAGTTAGCAAATAAGAATTATCTTAAAATGGGATATACAAAATGAAAACTCGACACCTTTCGTTGAGCAAGATAGTAGGAATGTTAATAACGGCCGCCGCATGCGCAACGTTTATGGTAGGAAAGGATGTAAACACAAGATCTAATTAGACATTGCTGTTAGAACTAGGATCTAGTTGTACATAAAATCATCTAATAGTAGTAACTCCGTTATTCATATATACAGGGGACGTTGATCGGCTGCTAATAAATATATATAAAACCAAATGTGTAAAATTATTGAAAAAGGCCTGCCTGTATATATTCTATAAGAACCACCTACTTCTATAATTTATCGAAAGGAAAATGGAAATTACTGTCGAGTTACTTTAAATAAAAGGTAAATAACTGTTTCAAGACGAAATAATTTAATAGTAATTCAATTATTATACAGTGTAAACCGTACGCAGGAATTGAATGAGTAAAATATATACCACCGATGAATAGTTTTTGTTATTATTTTGGTTTATTTTACGTTGCAACAAGACGAGCGAGACGATCACCTGATGATAAGTGACATGCCTACTTATAAAATCGATGGGTCAGAGAAGACTACTTTGTGCTCATCGCCTTGAGACATAAGGTGTAAGTCTCTAATAGTAATTTTAATAGCTAAAACGTGTTTCAAACTGCAACACAGTAATATTTGCACACTATTGTTTGACGGTATATATGAGGCTGCCGAGATTGCAAGAGATCTAGACGGTCATTTGTGTTAATTATTAATCGAGAGTATAAAATACTTTGATTCCAAATCAAACAAATACGATATTAAATTACATCGAATTATTACGTTAATTCTCTAACCTATAATTAAGGAATTAGTTAACTATTACTAGAAAAAAAAAATTACCTATATAAGGTTTTCAGTAATATATATCTGTGCAGATAGTTATATAAAAGCAGGTTTTTTAGTGGTAGATCTCTCGCACACTGTCAAAATAGAGGCAGGTATATTCTTCAAAAGCTTTCTTAAATAACAAATAATTATTGAACGTCAATATTTTTCACAATCGTAATATAATTTTCCTCTAAATATCTGACGTCAATGTTCTTTCACAAAACTTAGTAGCACATTATGTTATCTTACGTTATAATTGTCTTAATGACGTAACACAACACAAAAATGACCCGTTCAATGCGCCAGACTTGACTTTTAGCCAAGAATCTGGTTTTAATTTTTTTTTCTGTTCATATATATGTTATTGCTTTAAATAGTCATAAAACCTATCTATAAATATAACCATTGTATTACTTTAAATATAGTTTTAAAGATATACAATTATTTCAAAGGTGTTTAAGTTATCATTGTGGAATTATGATGCATAACAATTTTATAATTACTTAAGTGAGTACATATAACATCCAGCATTTGTTTACAAGAATAGTTATGGAAAAATTTGTGCTCATCTTATTCTATGCTTCATGTGTACGTCGTTATGCGACAAAGCATAGATTATAATCGATAAGATAAAATATTTTGCGCTAAATTTAACTAAGGTAATTTATTTATCATACCACCATAAGACGCTTTCATGTTTTTGTGATCCAACAGTTTTTATGATGCATGCATATTTTAACAGAGTATTTACATTTAATCTTACGTGATGTATATAATAAGATTTTAGTATTAAACATTAAATAGTTACAACCTGTGTTTAAAATTGCCAAAATATTTTCTTCTCTTTCATAACAGATACAGAATTGCTTAAAAAATATTATAGTAAATTATATATGACGTTGGTTTTAAAGCCATTACAGTTCATGTTATGATTGTTCTTATATAACGTATTGATTGATGTGTACACGGATAAGAAACCATTATAATTCATTATTATTGTTAAAAACTATAAACAATTTCACTAAATGACTGCGTGGAGACGTTGAAAGGCCAAAGTGTTTTAAGCCTGTTAAATAATTTAGAGATTCTAAAAGTAATAATATGTTTAAAAGGAAAATGGAAATATGTAACTTTTTATAAGAATAACATTCGAAATTTAAACTCAGCGACAGATAATAAAAATGTAGTGTTATTTGCAAATGTCTAAATCGATTATTTAATTACAATGTAGAATTATCGATGAAGTTGTATTGCAAACATAGAAAACAATACAAATTTGGTTGGTTTGTACCAATGGGCAGACACATGCGACTGTTAAATTTATAAAATTCGTGTTTTTGTTTGCCGGTTAAAAATTGAAGCGCGACACACTTGTGCGGGCGTGCGGCGCGTTTGCGTTTATTTCTGCGTGCGGCCGGCGCGTCGCGTCTGCATTTAGCGGGAACATGATACGCGCGCGTGCACCGCGCTGCGCCTGCACTGCCGCAGCGCCGCCCCCACTCCCACACCGCACCGCACCCGCTTCCGCTCCCGCTCCCGCACCACACCCGCTCCCGCGCCCGCCTCCGCTCCCGCTCTTTCACCACAACCGCATACGCTCCCGCTTCCGCGTCCGCTCCCGCACCCGCCCCTGCATCTGCTCCAACACCCGCACCCGCCTCCGCACACGCTGCCGCACCCGCACCCACCCGCTCCCGCATTCGCACCCGCACCCATTGCTACAGTCGGCGCGACGATGCATCGCGCCAACAGTACCGTCGATGGCGCCATAATTCCGCTACTAACATATTTACAAATCCGCAGTAACGTATTTCACGTTCAACGGCCAATATTACATTCATTTGCAGATTTTATTTTTAAGAAATCCTTTAATAATAGATAAATGACATCTTATGTATAATTTAACCTAGACTAATTTTTTTAACAGAGGCTTAAATTTTTTATTCGTAGTTATAAAAACATGACAAATATGTAAGTATAAGAAGTTATACATACAATTACATAAGGACTACAGGCTAGTATTTAAAAAAGTAGAACAAATATTCTAGCTGTTCTAGCCAGATTTATTACAATCTCGAAATAAATAAACATTTTTATTTCCTATATGTTATGTCATCTACACAATACAAAGGATAATTTTATTAAAGATTTATCATTAAAAACCACCTTTTATTAGTATATCTCGTATAATATCAAAAAAGTGACAATACATGGAGACTTGTGTTACTTTTAGTAGTTCTATGCACAATTTGCATTGTTCCCTTTCAAATGAAACAAAAAAATAATACAATAAATCTAATACCTCTATACTATGTTAAGAAACTTTTGTGTTGCGGAGATATACAAGGCCATTACTTATTTATCAGTTTCACAATTTGTTTTCTTAGAAGCGTCGCAGGTCAAGAACAGTGACCATTGTTTCGTTTTCGTTCCTATTCATTCATGCAACTATTGAAAAATAAAAAAAAAACAATAACTGGTCTTTTCATACCAGCCGCAACTGTTTACAAAGACTGTTAACGAGGACTTAACAATTGAATAAAAGTGAAGTAAAGAACCGAGATTCGTTATCGGCATATATTTTAGTTTAGGTTCTTTTACAAATCAGTAAGTAAACTCAATATATTTACATAAATTTGTATTTTAATACAGTAAAAATACTATATGTAGTAAAATTCTATATATTAATCGATGCAGAAAAATAATTAGACAAGATATAGTCTAATATGAAATCTGCCACTTGATATCTCGCTTCGTAGATAATTTCAAAGAATCTCTACTGCTGATAAGCACCACCGTACACCAAACAGTAGTGTGCAAACATTACTGCATTACGGATTGAAGTATGCTGTGTCTAGTGTAATTATAGGAGTAACGAGACTCGATGTCCTGTTTCAGGCGACAAACGCAATGCGGTTCAGTATATACCATACTAACTATCGCCACATTATTATGGGCAGGTGAATCACGATCAGGCCATTCCTGCTAGCTTCGTGGCTTAATTGAATAAAAAAAAATATCTGAGAAGAATACTATTTATTATAATTTACGTGTATCACGTTGCGATTACAGAAACAAATTTATATGAAAAAAACGGAGTTTGGTATATTGCTTTCGCTAATACTTATTTTTTAGTAAATATACTAGTACATGCATTGGCGTGGTAATTAGGCAGGCGTAAAATCATGCCTTTATTGTAAAAGTTATGTTATAGTGTTATCCTCATAGTACTTTATCTTTCTTGTCGCATCGAGATAGTTGTGATTTATTTACTTTAGTGTACATCATTGTTTTAAAATGTAAGTTAGCTTTTCCGGATTGTATACCGCCATTGAATTTATGCGGTGCTAAATTCAAATATACATGGTGCGATGTTAATGTTTGATTGTCAGGCCGCGCTGGTCGCATTTATTTGCGTTGGACACAGTTCGCGGAAAGGAAAACGGATCAGCAGGGCGCGGCGTCTGCTGGCTTTATTTATATTTTCATTGAGCGCCTCACCCCGTCGCACCGCACCTTTGCAACACAACACGCCCAGAAAAGAAATTTCTAATCGATACGTTTTTTTTTTAAGTGACGAGACGAGCGGAACGTTCACCTGATAGTAAGTGATACGCCTGCCCATAACAATGTTGCAACAATTAGGATGATATACAGGGTGAAAGGTAATAGGTGTTATAGATCTGGAGAGGCTAAAGTATAGCTCACAGGGCGGGTCACTCGATCTGACATAAGAAAAAGGCTTCGTGCTTGTATCAGGAACCGTAGCCGTCAATTTGAGCAAAATTTAAATTAATATTTATTTTAAACTTTCACTCTGAACTCAATATTTTAAATGACAACAATAAGTTCGCACGTTTACAACAAAAATAAAAGGGTCAAATTAAGATTTCCCTAGAAAATCGTGAGTTTTTTTGATAAATATTTAAAAAATTAATAACTCTAAAACCATTATTATTGGATAGGGTATTCTACACATAGATAGATAGGATACGAGCTATACTTCAGCCCTTCCAGATCTTTTGCACCTATTAACTTTCACCCTGTATACTGCACCACATTACGCTCACAGCCTATGACATAGATGTTGAGTCTCGTCACTCCAGTAATTTCACTTGCTTCAGCGGCCTTCAAACCAGAACCCAGTAATATTTGCACACTACTGTTTAGCAGCAGAAATAGGCGTTGCGGTGGTACCTAGCTAGACGGTCTCCGATATCTGAGACCTACCAGCAATGAATACTACATTTTTACTTATTTGAAAATAAAAATCTCTACAAAAACATGTATATAATATATGACTTATTAGTCTTTAATCACGTCGGTAACTTTAATATTCGATATAATAACGAAAGGTTGTGTTATCACCTTGTTTAATCGTAAAATTATTTCATTATTAAGATAAAACATTGCCATTATTCCTAAAAACTATTTCAATGGAAATGTGAGTATTTTATGTAATCGATTAGTTTAACAATTGATGCATGTAACTGTTTTTACAACAGTTATCGTGTTAACTGCGTAGTAAGAATTAACATTTTTTTTAATAATATAGTTTTATATGATATAATTGTTAACCATTATACAATAAAAGGTTTCTTAAATGTATGTTGACAACATTTAAAGTGTAAAATAAATATCAATCAACCTTCTTTACGAATATCGGGTACAGTCTTTTTTTTATTTGGGCATTTAATAATACTTTAGCCTCGTTTAAAAGGAACTTATTATATTAAAGACATGAGTAATGTTTGTTTGTTCATTGTACACTGACGATTCAGGGTATGACGCGACGACTCCTGCCAGCTGCACAGGGTCTAAAGTCCATCCGTCGACTCCGTCCGCGATCACCTACCCACGTCCTAATGTCACCATCGAAACAATGAGGCCTCAGCTCATCATTGCCTACATATCCATCGCACAATCAATAAACCCTCTGTTACCAACAATGCTCTCTAATTAATGCAATTCAACTTCTTAATAACGGTCGCATTGATCGTGAATACACAAAGGTTGTTTATAAAAATTTCCAGTCGATGAACGCTGTTTACGTCTCTTCACCTTCCGTTCCTTGCAATGTTTGTAAATAACTTTCTGTGTGTATATTAAATACTTCCATAACCTTTTAATATAATATTACAAAGTAGTATCAAACACATCTAAAGAGAATTCACTGGATGTTTGTAAAATTTTTATTGCGTTATTTCTTACTTCATACTTGTATAACTGCGTAGTTAAACAACGCTACTATTTTTAATTTTAAGATTTATGTTGTATCATCTTCCAAAACATTAGATTTGATTTCTTTTGTAAGTTGAACGCCACAACGGCGACAAACAACCAGCCACTTCACAAATAAAAATATTTGTACGCAGTACGGAGAAACGTAAGTGTAATGACCTAATTGTATACATTTTGTATTGATAAAGAATGTTTGTTTACGTTTAATTTCCGTTACTCATTGTCCAATTCGTACGCCGTTGTCGTATAGAGCATTACGAAATATGTTTAACGTTTTACAATTCAGCTAAACAATGCACCATGTTCTGTTGACTAAGAGAATTTTTTAATTGATCGTCCGCAGGTGTATTAAATACGAGAAATTCCGTTAATATGTAATAACTAAATTAGCGGTTTTTACAGATACTTCGCATTCTTACACATAACATTTTATTATATTATAAATATTACATGGATTATTATATTATATATAGTACCACATTAAATAAAAAAAAGCTTTATTAATTTAGACCAGTGTTCGTATGTAAGATATATTATTAATTGATAATTTGGAAATAAATATGTATTTATAAGAAAAAAGAATGAATTACATTATAATTTTATGATATGAAATAAATAAGGGAGTAAAGACACACAACTAGAAAATTTATACTCGGATGTTAATTTTGTAACAGTAAAAAACATCGAAATTGTAAATTTATTACCCGGAGCTCAGTCCCTTGTGTAAACAAGTAGTATAAACACCCTTCGAAGTTAATTAAACGTCTCTCGATTTTCCACGTGCTCGGCGAATATCAACCATCGTGTTTGTTTTCTTTCCAGTTCGTGTCGATAATGGAATTTTTTATTAGTTTTTCATGTTTCTTCATAATAATCCCAGCCATTGATATTAAACACTTTTAGGGTTTCCTTCTTCAGACAAAATAGTTTCTAAAACATGACAGACGTATAAAGGCAAAAAGGAAATTGTTCTTTCTAAAAAGGTAATTGTCACTCGCCACGCTTGGCATGGGATTCAGAAGCGCAGTAAATGTTACAGGGAAAGCTATTGATCTCTTCACGAAATTATTCACATTTACTACCCTTTTATGCACTATGAGTACAGCAGTAAAGATATACTGTGAGTACAGCAGCATTGGGATATAACGTTCTACAAGGAGACTGTTTCCAGTCTGTTAGCAAATGTTATTAGTGAATATTGATGACGAAAGATTTGTACTCGAGCAAAGCTATAACTTGTTAATCCTGAAACATACTAGTTCGATTAAACGATTGCACTTTGATTATTCCTTATGAATGTTAACTTAAGATTAAACATCTTTCTGCTCGATAAAAAATTTGTCTATTACTACTCGCTGTACAGAATGAAACGTCAGGTGTTTTAAAACCATAGAGCATCGTCAAGACACTGTCGTATCTTCGAAACCACACCGAGTAACGCTAAAGAGATATTTCATTGTAAAGCAACCAGTTAAGACGTAATTTACGAAACAATTTCTTTCTTTTTACACTACGAAGCGACGAGACGAGTGTAAGGTTCACCTGTTGGTAAGTGATACGGCCGCCCATAACAATGTGGCGCTAGTAAGGATGTTATACCCACCACTACATTGCGCTTTTTGCTTTAAGACATAAGTTGTTGAATCCTGTTAACCAAATAACTTTATTAGCTATAGCATCCTTCAAACCGGAACACAGTATCGTCTCAATATTACTGTTTGGCGGCAGAGGTAGGCGCTACGGTGGTACCTACCCAGACGGTCTCCGGCAACAGAGACCTACAACCACTAAAGATGTAATCAAGACGACTAAATAAATAAACCGTGCTAATTTTCAGATAGTGATTAATAAGTACTTTTGTTCTTTTTTTATTTAATAAGCTAAAAAAAGCGTAAGGAACCCTTAAATGCAGGGCAGCACGTGTAAGAGCGACACGCGCCGCATTTAAGTGCAACGTACTGTAAGGTCGACTGTACGAGTACAATACTACCCATACAATAACCCGCTCAGGTTCTACGAAGTGTTACGCAATCAGCAAAGATTTGCTTTAACCGTAGCATTCGTGAACCGTGCACCGGCGATAACTACCAACGTAGCCAATAACTTTTTCTTTATGCATCAACGTGTCGCTTTTTACTCTTATCAATTACACGTGCTCCAAGTTTACTATGCAAGAGTTGTACACACGCGCTATTGTAGCAAACGTAAGTCAATTATTATTTTTACCTCGTAAAAGTGCGACATCGATTGCGTCTAAAAACAATACGTCAACATTAAACTCTTTATGCGGCGTAATCGAGAAAATCGATTTGTGTGTTTCTGTGAGGTAATCATCGACGTGGAATTACAGTAATATTACTTCTAACATTGATATTTGTTTTTCTCAATCGTAGCAGTTTTGACGGGGTCGTCGTGGTTATCAGGTAGATGCAGTGACCTGCTCCACTAGGCACCACCACTCCTCCCAAATTATTCACTAGGGGTAGGGCTCCGTCGCCTGAGACCGTCTTGGTAGGTACCACCGCAGCGCCTATTCCTACCACCAAACAATAGTATACAAACATTATTGTGTCACGGTATGTAGGGCGTAAGTAATATAATTACTGGAGTAACGATACTTAACATCCTATGTCCCAGGCGACGTGCGTAATATTTATGAGATAATTTAAAAATCATCAAATAACCTATTCTCTAATGATGTTAATTGATGACAGGTGTTTTACTGAATTCTACAGCACAGGATACAGATGACAACGGAAATTATATAAAATATAAACTATAAAAACGAAATTAAACTATATCCTTTTTATAGTTTTTTTTTTAATTCTTGTAGGTATTTATTATCCATTTTAATTCAATTTTAAAATCTGTAACATAATTTCACATATGATTCGATCGTTATACATATTCGTTGCATGTTAGACAGAGTCCACGGGGCATTTTCTCAGAGTGCTTGATAAGAACCTGTTTCTTAGTTATGTTGATGTGAAGAATATCGAGTGAAAGTAATAAGGTGTGTATGTTTATATATATACGCTTACGTAGTATAGATCGGAGAGACGTTTGCATGGTAGGTATTTAAATGCGGAGATACCGCTTGATATTTCGAGGCGGTTCAACCCAAGGTGAGCAGACAGCGAGGCGGCGAGACGAACGACAACTTCAATGCCCGGCTTACTGGTTTTTTCTAAATAAATCACATCTTTTATATTCGAAGCGGTGTTGAATTACTGCCTGGCCTGCACAATCCTTTCAATAATTCGCTTTTAATAAAACTAAATCATTCACCTATGCTCAAAACCCGTAGAAATAAAAGAGTAAAAAGTTATTGAATTGGCATTTTGTTATTAACAATGGCAGACATGTATAAATTTGTGTTATTTTTTTTTTCTTTATTAGTAATTAAGTTTTAGCATTCTCTTTAACATACCGAGTTTTATTACCGCGAAAAGAGTATTAAAGTAAGTTAGTTTACAGTTACTAAGTAAATTTTGCAAAAGCATTAAAGTAAAAAGGTTAAATCTTACAGAAATTATTATGTGGTATCTACGTTCGATGATATGAAAATAATTTATCTGCATATCAAATAAATTCGTTAGTAAGCAGGTGTTGTGCTTAATGTCGCCTTCGTATTAAGTGTGGTTTACCCAGACGTAGGGTGTCCATATATGAACGAAAATATTGAAGTAATCGAGTAAGATTATAATACATATCCAAAATATAGTTTGGTGCCTTAAAACAATACAACAATAATTTAATTATTAGTTTATGCAATAATATTTCATTAGCAAAGTTGCAGATGCTCAGTGATATATGTTTACTTTTTAAAATACGCATTAGCAGCATTATTGGGATTGAGCACAGAACATTATTATAATTTTGTTATAATATATATCTGTATTATAGGCTAGAAAGTATCACAGTGCCTGTATCTAAAGCCAAAGAACAGTTTGCAAACATAACAATGCTTAAATACTTGTCATCTTGTGTCTCAAAATGATGAGCGCAAACTAGTGCAATGTATGTCAACCTAATTAGCGCTGCATTCTTATGGACAGACATATCATCTCCAGGAGAAAGTTTTACCCGTGTCGAGAAAGAAAAACCTTCTGCAAATTAAACGTATGGCAATCCTAACCAGGGCCAGACAAGGGCGAATTTAAATATTAGCTAGCGTGGCCCGGACGCGCTCCAGCCGGGCATGGGGTGAACACCCGAAATTACGCCGCCGTCTCAAACAAGGTTAATAACACGAATAACGACCGTCTCGCGTCTCTTCCACTACACTTTCAAGTGTAATTTTATCGCCGTACATTTAAAAGGTTCGATATGAACAGCGTTTTTTATAAAATGGTTAACAATTTGCATTTTTAAAATTCTTGTATAGTTTATTATTCTGCTCTATAAACATAAAATGTCTTCATGTAAATTGTGCAACAATAATAAGACCAACATATCTGCAATATCAAACGCTTCGCCAATGCCTTATTACTAATAATTAAACAAACTTCTCAGATTTAACCAAGAAAACGTTTTGTTTGTGTAGTATTGAGAAAAAAGTTTTAACAAAATCTCAGATTACCATGGTGCATAATCAAACTTGATAATTCATAGTATATTTACAATTTAGTTACTGTGATTTTATATACATTTCAAAACAAAAAAAAATAGTGATTAGAAGTGTTATAGGTATTGTGCAAAATTATATATTTATTATGATTTTTAAAAGTTGAACCTTTCCTCTGGACTTTGGACCACCGTTGGACTATTTGCATACGCACAAAGCCTTATTGAAAAATTTAATAATGTTGATATTATAACAAAGACCCTAAAGAAAACTGCTCCGTGTGGTTTATTAATATAGCATAGCAAACGTAAATGAAATCATGTTCGACCAGTACCGGTACAGTAGTTTGATATTTTTATTTATTTTATATGTAACTTTTTTTATTTTAACATTTATTTATTTTTTATATGTAACTATCAGCACAAATTATAAAGCCGAAACGAAATTAATTATGAGTTATCCATATTTTATTTCTTGGATATTAATAAGCGCAATCTATGAAATTATAATAAAGTGTTATGGCAGGAGTTATAACTTGCTCAGTGTCAGTGTCCTGGAAATCACAAAGTGAACACTTATTAGTAACATGCACGCGAGCACTGTCTGCATCCGTAGTTGGATGTAAATGTAGCAATGTGGCGTCGCCCAATATGTTTACGTTGTGGCAAGATGCGGGCGCCGAGGGCGGAGGCGCCGCACTCGTGAATGGCCGCGAACAATGGACATGCTTTTAGCTTACGATTGAGGTACGATAATATTTTTAGGTAATGATTCGTTGAAACTCAACTCACGCTAAAGACCTTAAAATTTGCTTCAACTCACTAGATACAAATATACATAAACAAAAATAAGGATATTAAAAAAAAAAAACAAAAATCTTAGGTAGATTATAAACGTAATGAAAAAATATTTAGGTTCTATGGTCCAATAAAATGACTAGGGTAACAAATCGCAACAACATATTTTCCAGGCACCAAGCGTAATGTCGTGCAGGATATACCATTCTAATTAGCACCACGTCATGGGCAGGCGTACATACTATCAGGTAAACGTCCCGCTTGTCTCGTGGCTTAATTAAATTAAAGAAAGAAAGCCTATCATAAGCTCACAGTATAATAATTTTTAATTTTTTTTTAATTATATATCGTTCAAATCGTTAACGTCTCGGTACAGTAGCTGGACTGTTGAAAGAACCTCGACGGGTTTGTACTGAACGCCGACTGTCTCGTGACTCACGGTCGGACGGACCACCCACACCTTGCGATGCCTCTTATGGTTTCCGGTGCTCAGTTGAAATTTTGTATTTTCTAATCGGAAGCAGCTAACAATGAGGGTAATCAAAACAAATTTTGTTTTTAAGTACACAAGTAGTTCTACGCGGTGTTGTTTTTGTCATTTTCGGTTAATTTAAAAGATTATATCTGAAGACAGTCGAATTTTTAGCTCATCGGTATCCTTATATGGTGGATGGTCATATCACTAAATTTCAGTAACGTTCGTTTATTCATATTTTTATTTCAGCTTCATTTTACGTGTTTGATGTTCTTCACATAAATAAGTAACGAGACAGACAAAGACATGTAAATGTCATACATATAATAACTTATTGTTGCAGATAAATATGAGTACACAGATTAAATGTTTGGGTCTACAACCTTACCGTCTCACAATGACTCTCAGACCTGAACGCGTGGCCTTCGCAACGAATATTGACTTTATTTTTTCTATAATTTAATCCAATGGATATATAAAACCTTTCGCTTTAACATTTAAAGAGCATTTTCTTTTTAAGTTTCATGTAAATACGTTTTATTTGTATAATATATATTTTTTATTTGTTCTTTATCATCCTTAAAAGAATTATATGACGAGATTCGTAGTTAATACGTCGATTTTTTTGAAATAATTGATAAATTACCTTTTTTATTTAACTATGCGACGAGATCGGTAGGAGGGCACCACTTAACATTAGTACGCCTGTACATAATATTGTACCTTCGCAGCACCCTACCTTTGCTACGATAAACAAGCAATGACTTCGTATTTGTCGTCCACCGAGGGATCACTTAGTGGATTACGAGTCAAGAGCCCCTACCTTTAAAGCCCACTAACTCGAAAATAATTTTGGTCGCCTTCTACGACAGGCAGGGCTCAGCTTAACCTTATTTTTATAGCCTGGGAGTGCAGGGCAGTTTTAAAAAAGAAAGAAAGTTGAGCATTGCTGTAGTGTCTCCCGAGAGGTAACGTCTTCGGAAATCGAAAATAATTACTAGTAAAAGTTTTGAACTAAAATATTAAAGCATTAAAATGATAATATTATAAAAATATTTATCAATTACAATAGAAATTTTGGTTTGTTGATTTTTAGATAATAATATTTATATATATTAGTTAGAGCCAGCCACAACTTCAAAATCATATTCAAAAAATTGATATTTTTTCTTGGTAAACTGTAACGAAATGTGTTAGCAGAACTTTTTATGAATTTACCGCCAAAATCAAACGCAACCGTTGTCCTTCATAAAGTCTGTTCACCTTACCTCACTTTGGAGCAAATGCGTGTTTAACGTACGGCGTAAATACTTTTTATAAATGTTATGATTAAAAATGTACATTTTATTTGATTTTTTTTAAATATTGTGTTATTAACAAATGGATTTCAGACTAAATATTTTTTTTCATAATCATATACTACTTTCTTATTTATAGGTGCACAGTTTGTGTAAAAATATTACTATTTACGTGTTCAAAAAATATTAACTTAAAATCTTTCAATCGCGGAAAAAACACTGGTAAGACAATCCCATGTGGCTTAATTGGGCAAATATAAACTTCTAAATATAAATTTATATTTATATAACATAAATTTATTGAAAAACATTAATATACAGAAGTAACTCATGATCCAGAATAATAGCGCCACAAATATACGCCTAACATTCCTGAGTATAGAAGAGCATGGGAGAGGGCTTTTATGTGTTTACGGCGGGCATGGCGGGCGGGACGTGGAATGGTCGGAATGTAACCGTCTCGCGAACCGATGCAGCGGCGCGTAAGTTCGGCGAACGACCGCGCCGTGCCGCGCGCCGACGCCCGCCTCCGCCCGCCGCCACTCGACGCCGCCTGCCGCTGCCGCCGCCCGCAGCAGGCAGCCGCCATGCGCCGCGCATTCCCCGCGTCTGATTCACTCTCCAGTCTGTTCGATTACTGCCATCAGAGATGTGCACATTGCATAGCTGTTAGGTAGCGGTTAGGTACGGGAGGAATATAGTCATTTTTTTTTGTAAAATATGTTTGATTAATCAAAGTAGAACACCGTTGTTATTTATACACTTTTGCCATCTCATAGGTAGTTCATTGATCCTTTTACTAAAAAAAACCAAGGGGTCGAGAATCAATAAACTCTTTGAAGGCAGTTTGTACTGTCGCATCGGAGTTGAATTTTTTTTCTTGTAAGAAGTTGACCAAATTCCGGAAGAAATGGTAATCTGTTGGCGCAAGGTCCGGGGAGTACGGTGGATGTCCCAGACATTCAAATTGTAGCTCATCTAACTTAGTGGTTGTTTGTTTTGCAGTGTGTGGTCTTGCGTTGTCGTGAAGCAGCAGTGGCCTAGAGCGATTGACCAATCTCGGTTGTTCAGCAGCTAGTTCTTCCTTCATGGTTTGCAGTTGCTGACAATAGATATATGAACGACACCGACGCTAGTCCACCAAACACTCACAAATAACTTTTTCTAAGTCAATTTTCAATTAGGGCAGGATTCGGCTGCGTTTCCAAGGTTCAGCCATTGCGATGAGCGCTTCCGATTATTGTACAATATCCACTTTTCATCAGAAGTAATGATTCGATTTAAAATCTCTTCATTATTGTGTCGGTTGAGTAAAGTAACGCAGCAGTCGACGCATGTTTGCAAGTCCGATTCGCTCGATTCATGAGGTACCCATCGTTCAAGTTTTTTTACTTTCCCGATTTACTTCAAGCGGATTAAGACAGTTTTGTGACTTACCCCGAAGCCTGCAGCTATCTCTGAAGTGCTTTGTGATGGATCCGCTTCCACATTAGCTTTTAATTGTTCATTTTCCACTTTGGTCTCCGGTCGTCCACGGGGTTGGTTCTGAAGATCGAAATTTCCAAAACGAAAACGTTGAAATCAAAAACGTACCGTGTTTTCTTTTGCTACACCAGCGCCGTGACATGATTAATCCTTCGAGCTGTTTCTGCAGTACTGGTGCCACGGTAGAACTCGTACTCGTAAATATACCGATATTTCATATTTTTCATTGTGCGGTAATAAGCGACGCCAAAGAAAAATAATGAGAAAAAAACAGACGATTGACTGTTTTCAAAACTCAAATATACCAGGTAAATTAATTTATAAATTTGAATTTAGAACTCTTAACCAAAGAGGAGATATTTCAGATCGAAGTGGTCAGTACGACCAAACGCTAATTTCATATGTAAGAACCTATTACTATAGCTCGATAGTCAACGTTGTCAAAATACAAATCGAAAGTTTTTTTTTACACAGTTAAGCGACGAGACGAGCAGGACGTACACCTAACGGCAAGAGGTCCGCCCTGATATAACGTAACGCTAGTTAAGATGTTATACACTACATGACATTGCTGCTCGTCGCCTTGAGACATAAAATGTTGAATCTCGTTAGCCCAGTAATGACACTAGCTACAACACCCTTAAAACCGGAACACAGGAATGTTTGTATTGTTCGGCGGCAGAAATAGGCGCTGCGGTGACACCTATCTAGACGGTCTCCGGCAACAGAGGCCTACCACCAGTAAAGTTTTAAGACATTAGTTTTATGTTGAGTTTTTAGCATTTGCGACTTGAGTTTTTTTACCTCATTTTTACATGGTGTTAAGCGGCAATGAGGACAGTGGCTCTCGTACGCAACACGGCAATGTTGTTCTGACGGCAGATTTACAAAAGAGTGACATCTAATTGAAATGAAATGAGAGAGAATTGGAAAATGACTTCATAACGAAACGTAGACAATTTTTCTATAACACTTAGCATCATCGGATATTTTCTCCCAACGAATGAACTACTGCTCTGATTTTCGCGTAAACTTTTACAAAAGTTGTCTTTCCTTTAATTTTTTTTAATAAGTTTACGTTTTTGCGAAAATATAAGGTAAGAACTACTTACTCAATTATATTACACCCGAGTCTTTCCTTTCTTAAATAAATATATACTAATGTGTGAATTTATTCACAAATTATTAGGTTTTTATAAATAAAATTTTTCTGTGTTGACATCAATTATCAAATGCTGTTTATTTGTTAGTGTCCCAATAATATTGAATGGTCTTTCTAATGTTTATTACATAAATATTTATGGCTGTAGTATGTATTAATAATGCATTATAAATAAGTCGGCTCATTTGGCGGGTTACCTTTAAAGACTAAACATTAAATCATTTTAGTACAAAGAGTTGGACAGAATGCAGAAATGGGTATCTTCGAAGAATTTCAATTGGTAGGAGGTGTATCGAGCTTTTTGCCGGCCGCTTCGAGTTCAGCGGCCAGACACTGCGCACCGGTTGCTTTTTCCTTTTTCTCTCCCTTTAGCTCCGAATAAAGGACAACGTCACGTCGCGAGAAGAGCACAACGTTCACCTGATGTTAAATTATACGTCCGCTAAATTATACGTCCGCTCATAACAATGTGACGCTAGTTGCAATGACAAACACTACACTACATTTTATCTTCAGACATAGATGATAAATCTAGCTACGCTAGTATTTTCACCAGCTGCAGCGACCTCCAAACCGGTGCATAATATGCATGTCAGTTTCCCGAGTAATAAATTGGATTTAAATTGATGCACCGACATAAGGCGGTTTGTAGCAACGGAGGAGTACCTTCCATTGATGTTTATTCTTCTAGTCTTACCCTAATCTTATCGCTCTTTTATGTACAAACAATGATTACGATAATTTGAAGATAGATTTGAAATAAATATGTGCCATTTGTCAACGTTCATCCCCACTATAAACATTATTTTCAAACGTAACGGCCAGTAAGAGAGGTGCAGCCTTTTTCGAAGTCGAACAACAAGCGGCGAGGTCCAGACCTTCGTGGAATTTGCACCCACACATCAATCGCAACTACAGACTCGCTTTTAAGTTTTTTTTATGAAATATTGTACGGCGCCAAACTGTTTCATATTTCGTAGAACAGCATTTGAAAGGTTACCTTAAAGATATTCAGAGGTTAATGGATTTGTCCATACAAAAATTCTTGAGTATAAATAAATAATGAACACTTCAACAATTTTACGTTTTTTTTTTAATCTTATTTACTCATGAATTAAGAGAAATTTATAAGCATTTCGTTGGTAATTTAAACATTTATTTAAATATTTGTATTAAAAAATAGTGTGTAAATGCAATAAGGAGTGCCATTTCAAATTTTTAAACTTTTGATATAGTGCGTCCACAAACTTATGTGCATTCGAATGTTTACTATACATGGTTCTAATTCCGTCTGTCTGCTTTTAAAATTTGTTGCGTAGATATGATCACCCTATCCAGACAGGGCAAATACCCCTCGGGGTGTTCGACCCTGTCGCGACGGGTACTCTGTATACAGGGTTTTGATTAGGCCTATAGAAATAATTTATTTTAAAATCCTTATAAAAAGGTTTTTTCTAATTTCTTATTTTTTTGGTTATAATTATGAGAGTTGTTCAAAACAGTTATTTTATATATTATTAAAAAAATTAAAAGTACGTGTTTCCTTTCGTTGCTGTTGTAACAAAACATATGGCTCGCTTAGGCATCAACAACTTTTTTGTCTCTTTTAGATGATTACATCGGTAATTTACAACGATACACAGAGTACAATTGCCCCACCTCTTCTTTTTTTGAAAAAAATATTTGAAAATGATTAACAAAAATTATTGAATCTATTATATATATACTTAAATTAAATCTATTATATCTATCTATATATATATATATACATAAATTCCATTTTATCTTCGCAGTGACAATTTTCAGAGAGGGTATGTGCTCGTAATATGGTTGCATCGATTCGCTATAGCTTAAGAAAAAAAAATTCAGTTCTACCACTATTTTGATTATACCCTAGCATTTGGCGCCAAAATGCGGCGTGGTACTTCCACATTAATGGCTGCCGTTCATTGCGCCCGCTTGGGTGTATTGGCCGCAGCTCGCTACGCGCATCCTGCCTACCATGTTTCTTGTGTCCCACTCGCACACATACCCCGATCCGGTAAAGAAAGAGACGTCCTTATTGCGTATAGCGATTTTTGAGCCACAGAAGGACGCGCCTCGAGATCAATGCACTTTCCGAGGACAGCGGGGGCCGTTTTTATACGGGTTGGAGTTGGGGCCCCTCCGGATGTAATAGGAGTCTTAAAGGCTGTGGTCCTAAGATTGTATTTGGAAGAGAGATGCGAAATGTCTACGTCTAGACGCGCGGGAAGTGAATAAAAGTATGTAAGTAGAAGACATTCCACCCACCGGAATACCGGGCGCATTGTGCGTGCAGCGCCGTGGCGGCCTCTCACAACTTGCCCATACGCCGCCAGTTATTTTACAACTTATATTTTTAGCAGAGTGGCGGTATTAAAATAGACCCATTTTAATACCGGTTACTCTCGCGTCTAAATTTATTCCATTTTATCTATCGTCCTCTCTATTGTAAGTAGCTTTTGTTGATGTTAATATTTATGTTTACAAATATGCTTTCTTTTCAGAAATTATTTTATAACAGGAATAAAAATTTATGGAAAGCAAATATTTACATATAAAGAAAATAAGAAATGATACGTAATAAAAACAGGGTTATATTTGTTTACATTAAGTGAGATGTTTGCTTGTTATCTCGACACAAATTGCTTTGACCGGCTTCACTATCTGTGGGCAACAACAACAGCTGTCGTGCACGCGGTAATTGTTTTTCAATTGGTACGCACCACGTTTCTTTCATTTATTGATTATTTGTTGCTTCTGAACTTGCTTTAAAATTATATTTTATTGCTTGTTAATATTAGCATTCAAGAACAATTTTGGTTTTCATAAAAATATTTACCTAATATTTATCAAACATCATCATCATTATCGTATAGATGTCTACTGCTGGACATAGCTCCTCTCCCCACCCCCCAAAGATCACAACATCGATCGGTCCTGCAAAACAATGTATCAAACATAAATGACTTCAAATTGGGCAGTTATTATTTTAGTTGTTTTTCCATTAATCCTTTATCTATTACTGTACTACACAATTAAAGGAGAATCTAGAGCCGTCTAAAAAAAATATAAGTCAATGTACGTGGCGTTAATTGAAGGCCAGCAGGAAAGATACATGAAGTTACCTGCGGTTTATGGCCCTTGAA
Source organism: Ornithoptera priamus (assembly GCA_029034505.1). NCBI lineage: Eukaryota > Metazoa > Arthropoda > Insecta > Lepidoptera > Papilionidae > Ornithoptera > Ornithoptera priamus. Next base: position 538,588 of record JARDWD010000380.1, read on the forward strand.
TAATTACCCACCATCGGTCATCGCACCTTTCCCACACTGCGAAATGTCACAAGTTGATCACGAGTGAGTTATAGGTATGGTTGAATATAAAATATAATGATTAATTTATATTGTAATCGATAAAAATATCTACGTAATAGTTTTTATGTTTTGACTAGTGATTGGGTGTCTTTTGCCGGAGAACATCTAAGTAATTAACACCGTAGCGTCTATTTCTGCGGATAAATAATAGTTTGCAAAACATTGCTGTGTTTCTCTAGGACGGGTGCGCAGCTTATGAAATTACTGGGTTAAGGAGACTTATCACTATACTATTCATCTAATTCTACAATACGCGATGAGCTGATTTTTATAGCACGCGTATCACCTACTAACAGGGTGAAGTCCCGATGTTGTCGTTTAGTCGAACAAAAAAAATTGCATTAAACATATGAATTGCCTTATATTCAATTTCCCTCTTTTTTAAGAGATTCAAATGTATCTCTAATATTTAGAAAATTATGGATTTGTTACTATAGAGAATTTCCAAAGTTTATGTTATCATCGGATATTCGTTTTCAGTTTGTCATCAAAATAATGCTACACTTCACGTTTTACTTTGTAAGCATTAATCCTTATTTAAGCGGCATTGTATATGTTAAAAACCTTAAGGACATTGACCGTCTTGGTCTGCCGCCTTTAAGATGTATTGATAATATAAATGAGTACATTGCTTAAGTTGTTTCTTTGAATTTAATAGAACTTATCTATTCTATGTGGGGCTTTGTTAACGGACATTGTTGCTGTTAATCCATTTTTAAAAATATTGTTTCTGTAAAAGGTCCATTAAAATATATTATTTTGTTTTCTTTAATGTACAAAACAGTCTGAGAATGTCTTCTTATAGTTTCGAGGAAACATAATAATTCAAGGTATTTAGACCATTCTTAGAAAGTATAATAGGTGTTTGTCAAAACATTATTAGCTTTTAAAGATATACAAAAATATCAAAAATCAATTACGTATCCGTTTGACTAAATTATGTACGACATAAAGTGTTCGTTATTCCGAAGCCATCGCATCGATAACGAATTTGGTTGACGGAAGCGTGCCAGTTGTGCGACTCGGGGGCCGTTCGAGCAGGTGGTGTGTATACCTAACTACTACCAACAGGGTCAAAAGACCCGTTCAAGGCTGCTGTACCATACATTTTGCAGTCGATAACCTAAGCCAGGCGCCTCGCTTTACCTCAACGCACTATCAGGGTTGTCGTATGTATGGATTTCCCCGGGTTTTCCTATTTGCGGTGTGAACGGTTTTGTTCCGCATAACGGCCAATACTACACAATCAGTCTGACCAAATTAATAACTAATATAGTCATTGTAATGTAATACTTATATCACTTAATACACACTTGTATTAAGTATTAAATAATTTAAACAACATCAATACAGTTTAGATTGTTTTTACTGTACTATAGACAATATACACAACCTGTACACATATTTATATTATTGATAAACTTTTACACTAGAATTCATTTTGATCTTGTATCGTATTTTTCTAATATAAACCAGTATTTTTATTGTCACCAATGACGTAAAATAAATTTCTCGATTACACTTTGATCACAATTTTTATTTAAACAAATGAGTACTATTAGAGTTTATTATGAATTTAAATTTTTGTTGCATTTGCAGTTGAATGTTGTGCGTGTACAACTGTACATCATGATCTACAATCGGCGAGGGTGACGGGGTAAGGCCATTGACTCGATTCACCCCTTCGGAACTTTATATATAAACACTACTACATTCAGAACGCACTTTGTTCAATTTAAAAGAGTTTCCGTATTGCTCACATTTTGACAGTATTTTTAACTCCATTAATCAAATTTTTTTAACTATTTTTGGTATTTAGTTATAATTTCCAATTACGTAACAATCAAATACATATGTAAATTTTATTTGTTAAAATAAAATAATTAAGCAGTTCTTTTGTATGTATAAAATATTTATTTTTATTCGTCCGTAGTCTCTGTTCCAAATTAGATATACTGCAAACAAAGATCGCTCGTCATTATCCGGGTGATACTTACACGGAAACGAATAACAAACGCTAATGCAACTACAAAAATAAACTCTGGGCTTTACCGAATGACTCAAATGTTTATACAATATTTTTATAGAAACTAATTGAATTCTGATGTATAAAAAAATATTACATCGCGGAACATTAATGAATGATTTTCCTAATGTTTACTGTTTTCGTTTGATCTGTAAATAAAAAAAACCTTCGTTAGTACTTTCACTTTGACATTTTAGCATCCTCTGTTTGGACACATCAAACTTTTAAAAGAATCGTCTAAATTACATTGCAACAATCTAACAATCTTTTCTGAGAACAATATAAATTAGGTACTTAAATAATCATCAAAATTTTATTATTGTGTTGTATTGTAATGAAAAATTTTTAAAATGTTTGGTAGTAGCTTTAAACAGTATCGATTAGAAGTAATAACTAAATAATGTAGTTAATTATTAAAGAAGTATTCCTCAATTACTTGAACCGACATTTAAAAAATTTACTTCAATCAATTTCATAATTACGACGGTGATTATCTGTATCCTATTCATATTGGCCTCCTTACAATGTGTTTATGTTCATAAGGTGCTAAACATACACATTTTTTTAAAAACATACTTTTTTTTATTAGTCGTAAAGTTTTTTTTCAACAATACAAACACTAGTGAAAACAAATTGGTTAGATGCCCTATTTGCATTGCGGCGAGGGCTTAAATCAATTACTATGATGGTAGGTCCATCTAAAATTGAATCCTCACGTTTTCGAGACGTACGCGCACCGTTTTTCAAACTAAGCCATTGCGGCTTCAAGTGTAGAAAAACATCGTGAGGAAACCGATATTTCTCAAGAATAACAATTTACGTTGGCACCCATGTCGTACTTGGCTAGCGTAGTGGGTACAAGGCCTTGATGCTCTCCTTGTGAGAAGATCTGAATTCCAGTATTGAGAAGAATAAAGGGGGCTATTTATTGCATAAATCAATTAATGATTTTTTTGACAATTTCTCATTGAAATTTTATGTGATTATTTTATACATCTTAAATATTACAGCGGAAGGTTTTAACAGCAAAAAAACTGTTCCAAATAAAACTTGTTTTAAATAATAGTTATGAAATATAAACAATGCCAGTGAACTAGAACATCTCCCGTAAAAACGCTTACTGTATATTTCTTTCATGCTATGCTTTACGTTAGTCCTATTTATCTGCAATGCAAAATTGCGTGTTTCTTAGCGGAATTTTCATCTTGTTTACGAATGCACTTATTGCATATCCACCGCCTTACACGTGCCAACAATTCAAGATAGGAGGAACTATGCTAATATTTATGTATATCTAAATAGGTAATAACATAAATTTTATTAGCTTCAGGTCGCTTTATTGCCGCCTTTGTACTTGAAAGTGAATTGTTTGTGTGTGCATAGTAATAGTGCTGTTGCCCCGTGCGCACGTGCATAGCCGATGTTTTCTGAAACACCTGTGCGTCGTGGAAACATCTGCCGCCATCGTGCTCCACCTTGATTCGCCTTAAATTTTACTTTTTATAATGTTTTTTTAACAAATCTGCCAACATAACGGCATCACTGTTCCAACAGGTAACATACGAGAGCTAAAGTATTCTAGGCTTGCATTGCATGCTTCACTATCCAAAACCTCATTGGTACAACTATCTCAAATCGAAATCAAGTGCTAACTCAATGTTAATAAAAAGTCAGTTTTATTGTTATTAGTATAAATTAATGAAGCGAAACTTAATAAGTACGTCAATCTTTTGCTATAAAATGTTAATCAATGTTAATGTTAATATTATATGATCTTCTGACTTTTTTGAGAACAAACTACATTTAACATCTGAATATTTTCATCAGAATGTCATTCTTGTCAGTTGATGGAATATTCTTTTAATTTCTTAAATTTACCTTGCACTTTACTTACGAAATAGAACTATAAGATAATATTATGTTCCTGATACCCCTTTTAATAAACCACATATGGTCTTAAAATTCAAGGTTATATGAAACGTTAACCTTAACCGGAAACCCATTAATACAAGGAAACATCTGGGTCCCGATGTCTCGCCATAAGTTCAAAGTTATTCCGAAGGGCTGTAATAGCTGTTATAATAACATAGACATTAACATATGCACGGTGTTACCACCAATATTAAATCATATCATATTTCTTTGATAGTTAGTGAATGAATGAACGATTATCGTTACGAATGTGGGCCCGGCACGTGGTGTGGCAGGCGCCAGCGCTGACGTCCAACTCTTATCGTGCTATACGCACCTTATCGACTATATTCATTTTAAGTATGTTTGTGTTACATAAAAAGTCATATCTCCTTTTATATAGTTATGGAAGTTTTTCTATAACGATAAAATAAATAAAAAAAAATTTAAACGTATACGTACATAACATTATACTAACAGATTACACAATACATTTGTTTTTTAAAAACAATGAGTAAAAGGAAATTAACCTATAATTGACATAATATAATGAAACCCAATGCCACTGAACATATGAATTATCATGAATGAACAACTGTGCATTCACTTGTCTAAAAAAAGTATTGTAGTCACGATTGATAACTTTAACTACTGTCGTCAATATTCGTGTCTAATTTTATAATTACTAATAATATAACATAATTTTTTATAAGGCTATTAACCTTTTATACGTGATATTATAAAAATTTATAGGTATCCACGTGTTAATTATACAACATTTTAATACAATAATGGTAAACCATTTCTATAATAATAACTTTTGCTAAAGCGTTGTTGATAAATGTTTTAGATATTTTTACATTAAAACTAAGATCGAATTAAAAATGGAATCTAAAGTCAGTAACTGTCTATCATACTATATTCATTGAAATCACTTTAGATCAAAATGTTATTATATTATGGACTTCAAAAGAAAAAGAGATATTAAATAGAAAATGAAGAGATTTTTATGACTTATTTTGTCTGCTTTGTTTTCATTATAACAAACCTTTAATAGAAGCAATTCTATTTTTTCTTTCAAATAATTTAACACAAAAAACTTGCCAGGTGCCGAGTTCAATGTTCGGGGGTGGTGTTGTTTTGTTTTGAAATGAAGTCCAAACCTCAAGGAATGGTAAGCCGCCTCCGGAAAACAAAAAAATTGAACCGCCACCTGGTGCCAGCTTCACCTTAGTTTAGATACACTACATTGTTACAATTCTGACAGATGTTTCCACGACCGTTCACACGAATAATTGTTCACACTGAACGAAAATTAATAAAGACGTGGACAGCTTTATGTGAAAATGGTGTAAGTCCATTTAAAAATTAGATATAGCTAATACATAATTTATGCTTCTATTAATGTATATAATTAATATCAGGATTGAAAGTATTTCATTTCTTAAAGTAGTACAGTGGGAGTATTGATAATGTTTTACTTGCACGGTGACTTCGGTTTTACTATTTTCCTCTTTGATTTAATACATAATTTTATCATTTTAAATGTTCTAGATATAGTTTTTTAATATTGTTAAAGTGCAGATAATGCGACTCAGTGTCTCCCTATTATTAGAAGAAAGGTTCGTTTTACCGCTCGCATTTTGATCTCATTTATATATATACAGTATACTATAGATTATAGACGTTTTGTAGCAATATACTGTCGACCAATCAATCTGACCGCCAAACTTTGAAGGTCTAATAAAAATAACTAAAACAGTTTATCGTGCTAACCTGGATGTTTTTTAAATAAAGTTAAATTATTATCATTTTCATTAGTGTGCCTTTTGAACTGTTAAAGATTTTTATTACATTATTAAAAGATAAAAAACTTATTGCAATCATATATTTTAATGTTTGTTTATTTTTAATATATTTTATTACTGTTGGTAAAAAAGAGAGTTAACCGTTGTTGGTTAATACAAGTTTTAAACGGTAGTTGCTAAAAAATATTAAAAATATATAATGATTTAAAAACGAATTCAAGATGATTGAAAATAAAAATAAACTAAGTATATATCTGTAACACCAAAATAAAAGACTCACTTTTCATATAGATTTTTATGTTTATTAAGCAATTTTAAAAGTATTAATCTGTCTTGTGTTTATGTTTTTTTAGGTTAGTAAAAATAGAAACCACTATTACTGTACTTATTAAAAAGATGTTCTAGAAACAATGACTGAAGGAATATCCAACTCAAATAATCAGTTGCAAGCAATAATGGTGACCTTGAGAAGTCAGTTGATTTTATATCGTTTATTGCCATAATAATTCAAAATGGCAGATAGTGTTGCGATGTATAGGCACAACTATCGAGTAAAGTTCGATACACAGGTGGCTAGATGGGCAGACTAACACGTGCCCCGACAGCTGCGTGTAGCCTTCTCATTCTCTACCTACCTATAAACGTATACCCTTGCCACGTGGCCTTAAAAAAGTACATCGAAAGGAGATCCCCACTGTGTCTTGAAGACATATTATTGTACCTTGGACTTTTAAAGGAATTTTTTGTTAGTTTATGAGGTTTCATTATTTATTTACACAAATCAATTGCTTTTTTTTAAAACTAATGATGTTTAATAGTTATTTTAATTAAATAAATGCAAAGGCATGTAATATAAAACAATACGTGTTTACTAGACAAAATACATCATTTGAAAATTATATGTCAATACAACAATTTCAAAATTTAAGTGTTCTTATCTCTTTTATTTGAATACCTACTGAATATAACCTATTAAATTGTGGATGGTCGGTCGGTAGTCAAACACGTGTAACGCGTAAAGTATTTGGTTAAAATAAAAAAGAGGGTGCATTATATGGCATTTCCCCCGTCAGATAAAATATTATATAGCAAGACTAACAATGTTGCGGATTGCCGTATTTTGTTTGTAATTTATAACTGGTAATTTATACATTGCATGACCGTAAACTGCCTCATGGCCTCGAGGCTTTCTTTTACTGCACATCTTAATATTATTGATTTTCTGACTCCGTCCGGGTTTGTACTTTTCCCCCGCGCCTCTGTGTTCCTAACCAACCGCCGTCCTCTTCCTATATCACATGATTTCGTTTTGAAAACCATCCTCGAAAGTTCCAAAACGAAACCACGTGGGCGTACATTTTGTATTTTTGGGAAATATTCCTGACGCAAATTGTATTAACGTTAAAAGTTCTCTATTATATATATATATATCTTTAAAAAATTGTGATGTTGCGGGTGAATAAAATAACATAACTTTATGATTTGTGTAATAACGTAAAGCGTGGTACTTATTACTGCTTATGAATTTTGTATTATAACAACATGAGCAAGGCGTTTACTCGTGTAAATGTTCCTAATATCATATGCTATATAATATCAACTTTCCTGTGTAATGGGTAATCTGAGTTAATGATATTGAAACATAAAATCGTACAGTATTTCGGGTGGGCGGCTCGGAAGGCAGTATGACAATCTATGCACTCGTATCCTACGACACGAAGAGCGGTGCGATGGGGTAGGGTGAAGTGAAGTGAGGTGCGGTGCGGTGCGACGCGACGCCGCGCGGTCGCGGGGCGGGGGCGGCGGGCGCCACAGTCCCGCGCCGTGCGTAAAGCGACGACCGTGCGATTATTCCGTCTACAGAGCGGAGGCCGCAGTCAATGCTTTACTCGCGTCAAGCGCTGTGTTTGTTAGCAATCTAGTCTGCACCGTGCTGTTGAAGTGAACGGACGTACGCGACGCGCTTAGCTTAAAACTTGATCATCGTTTACAATTTTTCATTACAGTAAATAATCTTTAATTTTTAGCATTTCAAAATCACAAGTAGCCATTTGCTTTTGCTTTAAAAATAATTAGAGTGTCGTATCGGTTTGAAAATTAAACAACCAAACTTCATGAACTGTGATCGTGTTTTCGACCATTTCGTACTTCAATAAAACGATTGGACACAACGTATGCGACGGGTAGAAATGAGCGGATTGACCATCAGAGTTAAAAGAGGATCGAGGGGTAGTGCAACACTTCTTGAAGCTGCCAACAGAATTTTGCGATTGCTTGGTGTGAGCTCCTCGAAGCGCGGGAAACAGCCCTCGCCGAAATCTAAGGTAAAATATTTTTTTCAGAGCCATATTGTTTTTTATTAGTCACACTTTGTGTATTGTGTACCTTTTTACATAAAGTTATTCTTGAAAACTAAAAGTATACAAAACTTAAGATAAAATCAAAATTTATGTTAGCGTGAATGCAATACTCAAAGTATTAATTCTTAATTTCATATTTGTTTTATATCTTAGATGATTTAAATATTCTCTCGTAGTTTTAACATATAAAATTTGATTATAAGGAAAACTTTTGCGTAGTGAAGAACTGTTAGGTGGAATTGTTGTTGAAAAACTTTCGCTGCACTAGCGTTGTCGCGTACTTTCGCTGGTGTTTTTCATGTACACCAGCATGCGAATGACCGACCGACTCTCGCGCCAAGTGACTGTACCGCCGGAACGCGGGCGTCGAACAAACGTCAACGGTCGACGGTCGTCGGCACTGACGCGGACGGCACCAACACGACACGACACTTGTTTGTTCACGCGCCGCCAGCGTGACCGTCTTGTTTACCATTACAAACGCTTCACGATCCGATTCATCATTCATTTATAGTAGTACCTTATTTTTCTTACTTAAGGAACTCCTCCATTTAATGAAATTAAATCGTATTAAGAAGTTTATCACGAAAAGATTTCAAGACAGTGAGCTCACCTAAGATTGGACTGTAAAGTATTATTAAAAAGTAGGTAGAAATATATAAAAACGTCTTCTTTCACCACGGTTATCCGTGTGATCTTTGGTGGTGAAAAGCACCATAAACGTGGTAAAGCACCATAAATAAACGCAATAATATAACATTTACTTTTGTTTAATTACTAGAAAGTCTTAATAGTACAGTTTTTTTACTAGATATTTCTGTTCTGATGGTTGGTTTATAATGGGCGTGTTATGATCCGAGGATAATACAATATTAATTACTGGTATTAACAATTTGCGTATGTAATAGTAGTTAAATGAAATATTTTTCAAACAATTTAATGTATAACATGAACGTAGGTGTTAATGTTAAATTTTTTTTCGAATAAATTTATATTTGCGAAACCTGTTTATGCTGGGAACCACTTCACAGATTATTTCATTTATGCAAATTTATATCTTATCTAAGGCTAACAGCACTACAGAGTTGTTTGCTGATATGCGACCGTCGTCACCATCATCAGTACTACCGTCGTCACACGTAATGGATAACGACATACGCCCACATTTATCGATCATTGTTGTTACAAACACTTGTCAAATTGTAACCTAAATTTATTTAAAAAAATACTCTATTATTACTTTTTAAACATTGTCGGTATAAAAAATAATCCTTTAACTAAAATTCTTGTTATTGATTATATTACAAAACAAGTTTTTTGTATAAATAAAATACTGATAAAAGTTTGTTCCGAGGCAGCCGCCATTCAGTTGCGGCGTGGACATAACATGCCTCGGATAATGCTAACAGATATTTTCACTGCGTGGTTTGTTTTGACCGCGATTAATTTTAAAACGTGATAGAGTTAAAAAAAACTATACAACGATAAGAATAAAAGTGTAACATTCGATGTGCCTTTTTCATAACATAAACATACTATTATATGTTACTGTTATTAAAACGTGGAGTATGTGAGGTGTCTCAACCGGATGTAGTTTACACGGACCGATGCTCACTGGTCTTGACACGGTAGTTTGATATTAGTATAGCGACGTTAAGGTAGGTCGTATTTCCCTTAACCTTTGGTGAGTTTACGTTCATATCATTCTGTAATCCGCAGCGTGTAAAAGTTCGGGAATGATGAATGCGCTCATAGGTGCGGTCGTTGTCGTAGTGGGCGGGTGGGGGCGGTGGTGGCGGTGGCGGGCGGGAGTGCGGCGTATCCGTTGCGGCGCGGGGCTCGGAGGGGTTGGCGGGGCGGGGCGCTATGAGACCGTACAAAGCGGGGGGAGGGGATCGAGGCCGCGGAATGCGTTACGGTGGGAATGCGCCCCGAGTACCGTTGCGCGCCGGTGTACACCGCTCCGCGCGGAATGCGAGACCCACTTGCGGTTTGCATGGACCAGCACGATTATTATTAGTGACTCATGCGCCACTTAAACTGACCACACTCGAACATCAAATCTGGGCCGGGCCACCGTACGTCCTTTTACTGAGATTAAGTACTACCATTTAAATCTAGCTTAATACTTTATTAATGTAGCGTATAAAAAAATAAAAATAAACTATACTCGGCATTTTTCCGTTACTAGCTACTACTTACAGATATTTAGTGGGTTGGAGCAGATTTTTGTCTGTTTTTATTTTACAACTATTTGTTTACACAAATTGTATTGTTTAGTGGATAAAACATTAAAGACATGTTTGTTTATTAAATTAATCTTCAGATGACAAGAAAGTGCAAAAACAATTCAGCAGTAATGCTTTGTAAGGTCATTGCCGAGGACGCCGACTTAACTAAGTAATCCTGTTTGTTTGCCTTACTCTATTCGGAGAGTGAATTAAATCTCATAATGTAAATTTATAACATTTTCCAAACATCTTTCAATGTATGATTTATTGGCTTAAATCTTTTATTTTTAATAATTATTTCCATTTGAAAATACACAGCGAAAATGTTACTTCTTGTTACATTGTTAGCTGTTTCAGAATTCTCCTGCAACGGTATTCGCGTCACCTACTTTCATTTGTTTTTCATTAAATTCGTGTTTAGTGAATTAACAGTTAACGTTTAGTCAGACGTTCGCTTCTAGGAGGAGGTGATCGTGAATCCGCGCTGCATTTCTTTATCTGTCCTAGCAATGAATGGAGGAACTTTTTTTTTATTGAGTAAAGCACCGTAAGAAAATCAACAAAAAAGCTCGGGCCGCAAACGTATGAAATTGGATCGTCGAACTGTGAGTGAGGCCAATGAACGAGTCATCGTTCGGATCAGATAATTTACCCAGTGCGATGTCAGTTTGTTTGTCATAATATTTAAGATTAATGTTTACAAAAGAAATTTAAATTAATGTTAAATTTAACGCAAAAATAAAGTAATTAATCACACACATTTATGTTTTTTTTGTTTCAAAATCAATTATACTACGCGTCGCTAATATAAAAAGTTTTATAGCAGTTCGTTAAAGGTTGTTATAAATGTCGAAAATTTCAAAATTTATTATTAGCAAATGTCAGTTATCATTGCTGTCATTAGAAGCGGCATAATGTATTAAGATTAGATTCGCGCGAATATTCTACGTCTGTAACGGATATGCGACTGTTTTCGGGGTCGGTCAGTTTGGATATCCGAAAAAATCCGGTGCAGTAGACGGCGCGTTGCCCCTTTCGCCCCACCGCGTGGCGAGACACCATCGCCGCGCCGCTTCGTAAACAAGCGCACGCTGTTACTCCGCACCGACGCGTCTGACCGACACTCCCGATTCGCGAAACTTTCTTGAAACAGTACTCGGACGTTTTTTCTCTTTTTAGTTTTAATTATTTATGCAAATTTAATGAATGTTTTCGTTTTAACAGCCTAACGTGAGAGCTGGAAGCGAAGTTCGGGCTCCGATAGCCACATCTGAGTCCGCGGCGGAGTCGCCCGTTAAGATGCAGGCTTCGCAGGCCGCTGCAGCGCCAGTGCCTGCCCCCGCTTCGACTCCGGCCTCCAGTCAATCTTTCAGACCCACAAAACGAACCGCTAAAGATTATATATTCGGAAAATTAATTGGCGATGGCTGCTACAGTACCGTATTCCTCGCAAAAGACATACACACCGGAAAGGAATATGCAAGTATGTTGTTAAAGAAATTGTTCTCAAATTTATAGTTCATACATAGATTGTTAATAAATATGTTGTATTTAATATGTATTATATTATTTCTTTTTCATGTTTCAGTTAAAGTATGCGAAAAACTTCATATCATAAGACATAAGAAGAGAGAATACATAAAGCGAGAGAAGGATGCTCTGAACTTGTTATTTAATATACCGCACGGTTTTGTGAAACTGTTTTGTACCTTCCAAGATGATGAAAGATTGTACTTCGTCTTGTCTTATGCTAAGAATGGTGAACTACTGCCTTATATAAATAAAGTAGGCTCATTTGAGCTCAATGTAGCAAAATTTTATGCCGCCGAACTTTTATTGGCGTTAGAAAAAATGCACGCTAAAGGAATTATACACCGTGATTTGAAACCTGAAAATATATTACTAGATGAAAATATGCATTTGCAAATTGCTGACTTTGGAACAGCGAAAATATTAGACCCTGAAGAAATTAGATCAAATACGCCGCCTACTGTCACAACAGAACCGGAAGAAGACAGTCCTAATAAAAATGACCGCTCTAGAAAAATTAGTTTTGTCGGTACGGCGCAGTATGTGAGTCCAGATTTGTTACAGAACCGTGTCGATACACGCGCTTCTGATCTGTGGGCTTTCGGTTGTATTATTTATCAAATGATATCTGGGCTGCCACCGTTCCGCGCTTCAACAGAGTTCCTGACCTTCCAAAAAATACTTAAAATGGATTATGATTTTCCAGAAGGCTTTCCAGCTGACGCAAAAGATTTAGTAGAAAAATTACTAGTTTTAGATCATACGAAAAGACTTGGGACTAATGACGAAGGCGATGTGTATGGGAGTATTCGAAGCCATCCATTTTTTGACGGTATCGATTGGGATCACATTTGGGACCAAACACCACCAACCATTAGCCCGTATTTGCCTGGAGGTTCGTTTGAGGAGGAATACACAGTACCCGATCACCTTGAACCTGGTTTCGGAAATAATCAACTTGTGAGGCTTTGGGAGTTTGACCTGTCCACTTCTAGAGGTAAGAATTTTTTCGTGAATATTTAACAGTTAATATAGGCAATAAATAATAAGTTAATAGCGGTTGTATTAAAGCCGGAATTAGTTGTTTGCGTCAGTGACCAAAATTTTTAGAAAATGTTATGAATGTCGTCTCATTACTGCATCGATGCCACCAACGTTCTGCTTTTCCGTTGCTCTGTTGTTGGCCGCTTAAGATATGCTTTAATACAGAACCGGTACATGAAACGGAGCGGTAATTTTAGACGGTTGTTAAAAATTGCATTTTTTTACACTGATGCAAGTCATTTTTATTTTATCTATAATGGGATCACACAGGATCTCAATGCTGCGTGACACTAACCGCCGGCCTTATTATCACATAATGACAATAAGATCGTGGGTGGGTAGTGTGGTCGCCCGGAATTCTCTGGCTTTCATATGATGCCAGATTTACAAGCTAACCAATAGGATAACAAAAAACTTCCGGAATGGAAATAAGGACCTTTGTGTTTCAAGGCAACGCATTACTAATGCGCTACAGAGGCAGTCGGAATGTGCAATTGGTTGAGTTTTTAAGATGCCTTTAGCTGGAATAGAGGTCGTGACGTCATTGGTTTGGCGCGTCGAAGGAACTCTGCGTTCTCGGTCGCTTGCGACATTGCATGAATGACTACCACCGCCACGCCCGACCAATCTCTTTATTAATGACCGCATTACCCACAGCTGAGCGAGCTCAGTGTTACTATTTTATATATTTGTCAATTAGTAACTAAAAGCACCAGGTTTAACGTTCTCAATAATAATGTAACAGATATTTTTACAAAGCTTATCTTGTTTCAGGAATCTTAAACATAAGTCCTGATGAAAGGCGTCGTCGCCTTGAAGTTCAAGCACGCGAAAATAAATGGCATCAATTCGTAGATGGAGAATTAATATTAAAGCAAGGCCTTGTGGAAAAAAGAAAAGGCTTGTTTGCAAGGCGTCGAATGTTGCTGCTTACTACTGGCCCACGCTTGTTCTACGTCGATCCGGTTAATATGGTTTTGAAGGGTGAAATTCCTTGGTCACCTGAGTTGCGCGTTGAAGCTAAGAACTTTAGAATATTTTTAGTACATACGGTAATTATGCAACCAATTTTTGCTTTCTATTATATTTTTTGTATATAACCGTGTAATTTGTGTAAATAATATTATATAAAAAAATTGCCGGTTTTTATATATAATAATGTTGTTTATGAATTACGTTTGCAAGTCTTTTTCGATTATTATATTTATTATTATATCTTTACAGCCGAACCGAACGTATTACTTGGAGGATCCGCAATCGTACGCGCTGGAGTGGGCGCGGGTCATTGACGAAGTGCGCATTGGCACATACGGTCGCGACACGACTTAAACGCCGGCGCTGGCGACATTAAAGTCGCGCCCGCAACAGTGCACACTCCTAGGACATTAACTAGACTTCATTTCGAGCACGAGAATCATCTAGAAGAGTTTCGTCGCGATGATAACGCCTAGCACGCCATGAAATGGGAACCGGGCTGACTTGAACGCGAAGCGTCGGTATGCAGGGCGCCGTATTTGCGCCAGAGGCCCGCGGGCGCGTCCGAAACGACGCTTCGCGGACGGGTGCCGGCGGACAGCCGCGCGGGATTGCGGACGAGTACATCCTCTCCGTGTCGATACTGAACGACTGATTCCTATTAGTTTGTCCCAACTTTAAATTATTCTAATTTAAGTTATTTATATGTGGATATCAGTGATGTGTAAATATTTGTCGTAATTTATTAAAGCAAATCGTTTAGATGTAACATGTAAACGGGCTGTTGTAACTTAAATACCGGCCTTTGTAGAATGGACTTGTTATCTCACCACCCGCGTGTTCACGAAGCCCATTCCAGTTGGTAACTAGGCAATTTATAGCTAAATTATTATTATTTATTTTATTATAATGATTTGCCAACGGAATGTGACTGTGTACAGTAATAAAAGTAGGAAATATTATTGTTTAATTTCTCAGTTTCCATTAGGCTTCGGCGTCGGCGATGTCTGTACAACATGTGCAGCAATTGCTGATAACTGTAATAGAACTGTGCCAATTGCAATGGAAATTGTGAAATATTAAAAGGATAGCTCCTTAAATAATAGCAAAATTAAGAGTACAGTGTTCATTCTTATGAAATTATCACTGTACTCTATTTTTTGTATTCGCTCTCCAATGGGTATATTGTTGAGGGCTAAAATAAATGCTTCGTCGCGTGCATACAATGCACGGCAGTGGAAACTTAGAAATGGTGTATGGACAACGCCACCAAAGGTGACGGCAGTTGGTATTTGTCTATAAATTCTTTCATTTGTGTAAAATTTATTTAAATTTTGGAAATGCTTAGTGGATATCTAATACGAATTTGTGTTTGTCGTTTGTCTTATTATATTATGTAGTAATCACTAAGCTATTTATGTGTATCAAAATTTCAATGTCATGGTATAACAGCGTAGTTTTCGTATCAAGTGGTTAATTGGGTAATAAATTAGTTTGATTGTTAAAAATAATAAAATGCCTAAATCTTGCCTCAAAGGAATGATTAAGGGGCTTCAAGTAAAAGCAAGGACACGTTCTAGTACTGGATGTAGTGAATTTAGTATATAGATCTTCATCCGTTAGTTAAATAAAGTTTATTTTCCTAAACTATTTATGAGTAATAATACTGTCAGCTTTGAAGCATTATAGTTTTACATTGGATTTCTCCATGACATTGTTATTAATAAATTTGCATTTAAAATTTAATAACTGTTAACTATTATAATTATATTTTAAAACATTTGTATTGCATAAATTCCATAAAATAACAAAATAAGAAATTGAGAATAAATTGCAGTTGATTTTTTTAAATATGTTTTATTGATAATTCCACTTTATAATTCCAATTTGTAATTATTAGGATTATTTAAATAAGTCCTGGAGACAGCCTTTTTTGCGGAATTAAAATTAAGATTTTTTTGTAGTTTAAAATAAATTTTCAAAGTGATGTGACAAGTGATCAATTATCACAAGATTCAATATTAACTGTATTGGGAAGAATTGCTACTTAATGTAATATCATTAGTTTTAATTTATACAATGTTTAAATATAGCTGTGTACGGTCATTGTATTATGAGTGCCACCGCAAGTCTTATTTCTGCCACCAAACAAGAGTGCAAACATTACTGTGTTCCAGTTTGAAGGTCTTGATAGCTAATAAAATTATTGGAGTAACAAGACTTAAGACAAAGGTATGAGGGGTCTCGCAAAACAACTAACGGGTCCTAAGCCAACCTCACCTGCTCGTGGTGCACACTGCTGATCAACAAACGGGGCTGGCGCCCATTAACTCGTATTGGGCTAGTGTGGTGGGAAATGGCCCAAGTCCCCCATATGAACCCTATAAACGACGGCCCCTGGTTTCCGGTGAGGTAGGCAGCACAGGACCGAACGATGTGGAGATCTTTAAGGAAGGCCTACGTCCAGCACTGAATGTTTATCGGCTGAGGATGATGAACAAGACTTAACATCTCATATTTCAAGACGACGGGCGATATGCATACTTTCTTATATATCATATCATTTACATCGTCAGTCGATAGACGTCCACTGCGGGACATACGTCAACCTCGAAGATCTCCACGTCAATCGTTCCTGCGCTGCCCGCATCTAGCAGCTATGTATAAACATACATACACTATTTCGAACGCGATTACAAAGTAAAACTGACATAAATTTACTTGTCTATTTGCAATGATAGCCAATATATTTTTAAACGTTAAATTTTGTACATTAAAGTAATATATAAATTTAGAGTTTTAAAAAAATTGAAAATTTAGTTCATAAATATATAAATACAGTATAACGGTATTATATTATCCTTGTTTATAGGACATATTAACGAGTGCTTTTATTGTATACAAGTGAAATAACAAATACACCTCTTTAAGTTTTTTTTTATCTCGGGCTCAAATTCAAACTCCTAAATTAAAAAATAGATTTGATTAGCACAGAGCGCATTAAAATAATTGATTTTTGAAAGCGCTGTCAGTAATAAATTACCACCAAGTGAACATATTCTAGCTCGTTGCTTTCTTGTATATATATAAAAATTGCCAGAGGCACTTAAAGATTTTGTGTGATTACAATGTTTCTTATTAATTTAATTTCATACAAATATAAGCGTATAATAGTAAAGTATTAGTTTACGAATTTTAAAGTAAAAGAAAGTACAAAGCATTAGGAAAATATAAAGTTTGCAGTGGTAAATTACAAAAAATCTTTATTAAAAATATTTAGACAATTATAAACAAATTAATTCAAAAGAGGAGTGTTTTATTTTAAGACGTGTCCCAATAGCATCAGTGGCCCCAAAAAGTTGAATAAAATTTCTAGGTTATATAAGGTTTTCATTGCAATATTGAATATGAACGTGTTCTTCAAAACATAGACACTGATCAATATTTTAAGACAGTTTGAAAATAGTCAATGTTGGTTTACTTAAATAATTTGTTATGACTATGTACAAATATTTTTTTTTACTTGATAATTATAATGTGTTATTTAATCAAATATTATATTTTAGACTATTGTCTGAATAAATTAATTAACTGTATGTTTTTACGTTGTCTTACGTACATCTGTGTCAAAAATCCTAAAACTGACATATGAATTTCTAGCCTAAAAATTAGATTATTACGAAGCTAATTATTTACCAACGTTTATATATTGTAGGGATTTATACTAATATTAAAGATAAGTTAAAACAATTTACGTTATTATTTCTATTTATTATTGGGTATATATATTAAAATTTAAACGCATTAAAGATCCTATTATTAAATTTTTTGAAGAAGGATACCGTACTAAAATTTACGGCCTAATTATTTAAAATACAAAATGACATCTACTGTTATAAAATATGTAGGAAGAACGACCAACTTTAAAGGAAAGACTCTATGGGAAATCGTCGGAAGCCTTAAAAACTTTGGGGTTGGAAGACTTATAGTGCGATCTGTATTTGAACGATACCCTGAGCCAAGTTTCATGAAAATTGTTAAAGTAGAAACGTGCCCAAATGAGGTAAGATATTTAAGGTCTTATACGATATACGAATATTATTATATATGTATATATGAAATATATTAAAATACTACAAACTTCCAATACATGCAATACATTAGAAGTAAATGATAATCTAGCGTACTAGTAAAAACAGTGGTTTATTTTCACCAAGCTTAACCGACTAGTATGCCGAAATATTATCATTTAAGAGAAATAATAGTCTATTGTTTGACTTATTTTGGTAGTAGTAAATATACTATTTAACTTTTTTTCCTTTTTATATTTATATTTTATAGTGGTAACTGATATTATGTTTTGTTAGAATTGTTTTATTCTTTTTACATAAATTTATTTTGTTATGTTAATTAAACATAAAAATGGTCTTATTTTACAGGAACGACGTCGAGTCCGTGTATGGGTCGAAAAAACATTCAGAGGCAAGAAGCTGGACAGATTGACTGAAATTTATAGAACTTCTTACAAGCCTGATTATAAATTGATACCAAAACATGAAGAAGCACATTTAATAGAGTCTGTTAAAGACAACAGAAACAGTGTGCCAGATGTAATTTTGCCAAGAACAATTGAAATGCCACCATTAATGAAGAAATTTATAGTCAAAGATCATGAAAATAAAGGGATGGAGGTATATTTTAGTAAAATTTCTGTTCACTGCACTCTTTAAATTTCATTTATATATACCATAATTGTAATATCATGGTTGTTTTTATAAACATGAACATCACAGTGCTATAGTATTAAAATTACATTAAATGTTTTGACATAAAATAAATAAAACTTAATATTATGGATTTAATCAAATTTAGAGTGCTTAGGAGCATCCCTAATTGGGTGTACTAAGACTCCATTAAAAATAATTTTATTAATTTTGTAGTATTCACATAAATCACATCATTCTAAATAAAATGAATTTTGTGTTAAATTTTATATGGTTCTTGCATTTAATAATATTTTGGGAAGGTTATTTACTAATAACTTAATAATGATTGCAGTAGAAATCACATTGCTTTATACAAGTGATTTTGTTAGTGGAATGACTTGCCGCTGAGAATGAGTTTTAATATTTTAATTCTATATTGCATTTATCACTTTGGTGTATAAATTTGTATATATAATGTTTCAAGTAGCATTGCCAGAATAACTATCTTTTACAGGTTCTGAAAGAATATGTGATGCCACTAAGTTACAACCTAAGTCCAAATAGAGTGCATAAAATCGCCCAAGGAGATGAAAAGCCCACAGTTAAGTTTACAATGGGTTTAGGAAAACCAGCAAGCCCTTCTTTATATGAAGGTGTCCCATTAGAATAAATATTTGATTTATAAAATAAGATTTTCAAAACACGGATTTAGTTGTTAGTAATGTTTAATTAGAGATATTGAAAAATAAAGAAATACAAATGTAATTAATAAATTTTGTTTAAATTTTCTTAGTTTCACTGGCAGCTGCAAATTTCTTAGCTAAAAGTGGATTACCTTCAATTTCTGGCAAATGTTTTTCTAACTGTAATTTCTGAAAATTATGAAGTTTTAAAAATTTTTTGTAATATGGAGATTCTTTTTTTTCATTGATGAAATAAAAAAATGTATATGAAGGCAAAAGGCAATGAAATTACTGAGAATACTAATTTTAAAACTACTTTAAATATAAAAATGTTCTTTTTGATATAGTTGTTATTATTATGTGTAGTCAATTATTGAGCTAAAATAAATTTTAAAATTTTTAATTTAGAGGGGAGAGGACTGGTGATTTTAAACTTTAGAAACAAAAAAGGATGATGATGAAATGAAAGAGGTGTTGACCTTGTCAAGTGAAAATTAAAATGTTATTCTGTAGTTAATTTTTTAAACAGTAATTTTAAATTGTCGGTAATAATCTAGGTAGGTATTAGAGTAACGCCATGTTTGCCATCACATTACTATAATCCTATAGATTTTAGTGAAAAAAATGGTGCTGCAGCTGTACTTCCATTCGGTACCATGCTCTTCCCGTTTACCACATTTGTCATTTAATAAAAAAAAGCATTGAAATATTATATACACCTTCCAGAAGTTTCGCATTTCCTGCACGTCGTCTTCTCTTTGTACAAAGTATTGGCGAAGCGTTTTTTGTATTAAAGTAGCAGCATATTCCTCAGGCCACAGCCATGACTTAGGATAAAATTGTCGTCCACTGCAAAGAAAATATAGTTTTTTCTTTACTTCAGGGATATTTATCTCTGGTGTGTATATCAATTTCATCATACTATTTAAATTGTTTTAACCATAATTAATGTTTATAACCTCTATTTTAAAGTCTTTGAATTTAAATAACTTGAGAGTAATTCAAGCTAAAATTTCCTTTTAATATTTTCAAATTATTAACTTAAGATAAAGGCTGTAAGCAAAGAGCATAACCAGTAAGTACAACAGTAAGAAGACAGTTGATACATTGTTATAGCAATTTACAATAGTTTTTTATAAATTCGAAGTATAAAATCTCACTTACTTAACTTTAAGAAGGTTTCTAACCCAGGGCATGTTAAATATATGTAAGTTATGTTCTCTTCGTTCTGGATGTCGCGGGTTATTATTCCACAGTTCCTTGAAAAATGGTTTTTTATTTAAATGTATACCATACTTTTGTAATTGTACTGCCATAACAAGTTTCAGCATTAAAATTAACTGTAGGAGTTTAGATGAACAGTTTCGTTCTTAACTATTGGAGATTTAATAAAACTAAAGTTTATGAAATTCATCGCGTTTATTTATTTATTTTATTATACTGATGTTTCGGAGGACTTCTGTGATCTTGGCTGTAGCCAAGCGATCGAAATATCGGGATAATAAAATAAATGCGATAAAACTCCTAAAATTTGTTTTATTAAATGCCTATCTAGAATTTGCTTAAAAAAAGAATTGGAGATTTTATATATATTTATGATGACAACCTGCATGTTTTAGCTTCGAAAGTTAAAATGATGCGGTAAGGGTAGCAGGACGTCTGACGTTAAATGATACAGTCTGCTAGTAATGTGTCATTATTTAGGATGATGTACGTTGCACCTTAGTGTGCTCGTTACCTTGATACATAAGATATTAAGTCTTGTTACCCTAGCAACTCGAAACAGTAATGTTTGCACACTACTGCTTGGCGGTACAAATATGCGCTACGCTACCTAGATGCTCTATAGCACCAGAAAACTCACCATTTAAGATAACTAAAATTGGTAATGATATTTTGCTACTTTGTCCATAATCCCTTTTCCGTTTCCTCCCTTTTCTTTCCCCTGCATTTGTTACGTTTTCTAACTCGTTTTTCTTTGTTGTTTAGAAATAATTTTCTAACTCACCTGAACTATGTGATCAATGCCGTTGAAGAAACATTTTTGTATTTTTAAAGCGTCCCAGATTTGCGCTTTAAATAGTGTATCTTCTAAAGCTGGTTCTAAGTAAACAAAAACTTGTTCCTTTAAGTAATTGCATTCGGTATCTGCCATTTTGTAAAAAATCACCATATTAATCTATTGACTAATAATAATGTAGGACATATAAATGTGTCGCTTATCTTTTTTTATATTTGGTTCTTCGAAAAGGTACATTTAATTTTTTTTAATAAAAATATTAAAACGAGGGATGTTAATAAAGTAATGAGTGAGTACGTTCGTGGAAACCATGATAATCCAGCGTTATTCCCTATATAAATATTTCATAAGAAATCAATACTGGTGCGGACAAAAATGATCCCCATTAGGAAATAATCTTTTATTTTGATTTGAGGGTTCTACGGGTGAACAAATTATTGATGTATTAAGAGAAAAAGTAATCTCAGCGATTGTGTTACAGCATTGTATGTATCTTATTGACCTCATGACCATGCAGCGTTTACCATGAGGTGAAAGTTTTCATCGTTTCGTCGTTGTTATATACGAAAAAACAGCAATACCAAACAAGATTTTTCATTTGGTTCCAATGAGGATAATTTCCATAACATTTCTATATGATATATATTAGATTATATAAATAACTGTAGTTATACTTAAAAACGGTGACATAGGCAGACGTTCCTTTTTACTCTCTTCGTATTCCTCGATTTCTTGAAACTTTCTTTGGCTTTCACCAATTATATCGTTCCATTTGGCAAGTTGCTTCTTTTTGCGCGATGCCGGAAAATAAACGTCGGAACATGTTAAACTATCGGGAAGCCTAAATGAAGCAAGGTTATTTTCTTGTTCATTTATAATCGACTTAGTGTCTTTAATTTTGCCTTTGCGATCAGTGGTTTTCCCGGCCATATAAATAAATTTTAATTAAATAATTTAATGACAGTTTCTATTTTCGTAACTAATATCAATCGACAATATAATATTCAAAGTAAGAATTGACTTTGACGTGACATAAAAATTGCTATTGTTTTTAAGCAGTGACGTCAATACATTTTACATAGCTTTGTATTTGTTTAGTTAAAGCTGGCTTAATATCTTACTTTGAAAATTTTTTCGTTGCAATGATGAAGAAAGATATACATTTTAGGTAATTTATCGCAGTGGCTTGAATGATACGAATTAATGATGTGAAAAAATATTACGGTGGTCCACGTGGTGGACAAAATAATCTTCCAAGACTGAATGTAGTTAATTGTAGCACGTGTATTTATCTTAAAATTTAAAAAGTTTTTATTTAACAGCAAAATATTTACCAATGACAATAACGTAATAAAGCCTTTTTGGTTGCGCAATAATTTTCAAATTTGATAAACACGAGCACTTGTATTGTGAAGATTAGCCACATCTTAAAGTATTTAAAAATAACGCTTTTTACACTATGAACTTGAGGTGAATGAAAAAAATAAAATGTTTTATCATTGAATAGTTTATTAAACTTTTAATTTTTTACAATATTCTGCATATGCATTTACTCGGATTCTCTGAGCATTACCGCCCAAAGTTATACAATAAATTATAAATATTCATTAAATAAATTTAAAGTTAAGTTTTATTCGTCAATGGCTTCGCTATGGATTTTTAATAATTGGAGAATTTTCCAGTTACTTGTGAGATCCAGTCAAGATAATGTGCTACTTTTACGTAGACACCTGGCACTCCAGCCTGGCCGCAGCCTATACCCCATGATACAACTCCTACTAATTGCCACGTACCGCTGCGTTCACACACTAAGGGACCACCTCCATCACCCTTACAAGCATCTTTACCTTCTTCGCCACCAGCGCAAATGAAACCAGGGTTGAGTTCATAATTGTAACCTAATCTGGTCTGTTTTAACTGTTGCTGGCACTGACTATGAGCTAGAATGGGTACATCAACTTCTTTCAAAATATTTTGGTACTTTCCATAGTCACCGAATGCGTCTTTTCCCCAACCAGTCGTCCAGCACCTTTGCCCAGCGTATTCCGTGTATTTGTCTGGTAAACAGGCCGGGCTTATGTGTGGGTATTTAGTCCAGTCGACGGGGTGCTCCAATTTGAGGATTGCTAAGTCATTGTCCAAGGTTCCAGCGTAATATAATGGATGGACGTGAACCGAAACGACATCTCTCTCAATATACGGATAGAATTCAACATCATGGTTTACATCCCATTCACCCAACCTCACTCTCAGTTCGAATCCTTTATAACTGTAAAATGAAGTTATAAGTAAGTTTAGAATCTGGTGCATAGAAGAAATTGTCTTGCTTTCTGTGTATATATATAATGTTTGAGAACAAGAAACTTATTCACTTTTTGCTTTAGTTACATTACACATGACATGTAGACAAAAAACACGTAAATAAATAAACGTAAATATTATTGATACTTACGATTTGACGCAATGTGCAGCAGTCATAATGTGGAGACCGTCAATGAGGGTACCTCCACACACATACACGGACTCTTTAGGGTCTTTCTTTAAAATAGCCGCTTGCCATGGGTATTCACCAAACTCGCTGTCACCATCTACATACGATGGTGTCTTTATTCTGCCATTTATACCTTGAGAATGTCTGATACCACATTGGCCACGATTGGAGGCTTGAGGTCGTAGTGGACGGCGGCAGCAGACTTGATTTTGTTGGCAGCGTTGAGAAGACGGGCGTCCAAAATATCCTTGACGCTAGAAATAGAGAAATGTTAAATAAAATTTAATATTTTATCTTCATTCTATTACCAACATTATTATTTAGATAATGTTTGTTTTTGTTTAGATTTGTTATTTAGATAATTTATTTCCGTTATTTTTACCTCTTCAATAGATTCCTCTACAGAAACCTCTCTCTTTCTTCTGTTGTCGGGAAATCGGATGTTCGTGCCTCCCCGGTTTGCCCCGAGAGAACGAGATGGGAGAGTTAAGGAACGGGAATAAGCGTATCTGTTAGCGTAGCTATTTTGATTTTGAGCAGTCGTAGTGTTAGCTGATCGCTCATGACCGGGATTGTAGAAACCGTTATTTTGATAATTGTAATCAATATTGTTATCGTAAAAGTTTGTATTATCATCGTCATAATAATCATCATTAGAAAAATGTGGTTCGGGGGAATTATAAGGACGATTAGGATAACTATTAGGATATAAGTAATGTTGAGATTGGGCAGGTCGACCGTAATTGTGATAAGAAGCGAATTCATTATAAGGTTGTACATGAGGTTTATTATAGTAATAGTTATATGGGTTGTGATGGTGATAGTGTTCATGTTTATTCAAAAGATAAAGTTTTTTTTCATGAAATAAATTTCCAATCTTATTAACAACGTGTTCATTAGGAGTAACGTGTAAATTAACAAAAGGTTTTATAATTTTTTCCCCGTAATCGTTTTTTGTTACTTGTACTGCTAGTAATGGGTTAACCGATAACAGTCCTAAATTTATACCACCTCCATTCAAAGCAGGACCATAAGGGTTTTGTATAGGATTACCATTAAAAGGATTAATGGAATATCCGCTATGGGAAGGCTGGGGCAACCCAAAAGAGACACCAAACGTTGGCTGCACTTGTTTGTTGTTATTACCGCCATTGCCGCCGTAGCTGGCTCCAAAGACGCGCTGCAGTAATAGTGTATTAAATTTTTAATAATTTATATTTATGTGCGTTGTTAGCCATTTGTAAGTGCCAATTGTTTAGTCTTTCTTTTGTATGTTATTGCAAACGGATAAAATATGCTATAAGTGTAGCTTAATGATATCCGAATGCATTTGGCGAGTAAGTTGTTACCCCAGATTAATTTAATGACGAGGATCATGGAAGGATGTATGACATGGGTTTTCGTAAGACGTGAAATTTTGAGAGTGATCAATATGAAACATGCTTCTAAATTTACTCGTACATTAATATAGATGATCTAATTAAGAGACACTTACCGGCTCAGCCTCATTTGTAGCTTCGTCTTGTTTCTCTGATTCAATTTCTCGTTTGCTAATACTTTTGACTTCGGTATTATTTTGCTTCTTATCTGTTTCTAAATCTGAAGATAAAGTTGCGTTCAAGCTATCGAGTTGTTCATCTGTCAGAGCCGAAATCTCACTGCCTTTGTTACGAGGGTCAATGGGTAGATATAAATCATCCCTGCGTCCAATGATTTCTTGGCTTGGACATTGGTCATAATTTACACAAACGCAATCAAATCCTTGCGCTTTTGGTTCATGATAATTTTGTTGGTACACATTGTTTTGACCAAAGGTTGCTGGACCTTGATTATATAAGTTATTTGCAGATCCCACGTGAAGTTCCTTTTTGTAAAATTCTGTATTTTGAGATGCGTAACTTCCAAGTGAGTTACCCAACTTTTGATCGTCAAATGCGTTATTTGGATAAGGATTAGGTAACGATTGGGATATAATATTTGAACTACCCTTATTAATATTTGTGTGTCCAAATTGAGATCCATAAACAGTGTCTGCTTCATAAACAGGCTTGGTATTTAAAGGATAGCCTCCAGTCATAGGTTTAAAGCCCCCAGAAGAAAATGAACCGTAATCACCGCCGGAGGCCGTTATTACGTCAGATGAATCTTGACCAAAGCTTTGAGCTCCTAAATGCCCTACAGACCCTACAGGTATAGCTATGGGCTTAATAATTACCTTAGGATCTTTTTCGGCGTCACCGTGTACGTAATGATGATGAACATGTTGTTGGACTACAGATTCTGTTTTACCTCCGCTTTGGACATTTGTCGGAAGTTTATTGTATGAAGGTTTCGAGTTTTCAAATGTGTAGGGCCCTACATTAGAATAAATAGGTGGTTTGGTAACAAAATTGCTTTCATGTACATTATAAATGCCGCTATTTTGGGAGTATTGGTAATTACTTCCAGATAGACCATATTTATCTGAAAATCCTGGTCGAATGTTTCCACCGTAACCGATTCTTTTTGGTGGCAGTTTTTGTGGTCGGGACGGATATGGCATAGGTTTTGGTGGGCCATATGCTCGGGGAGGTCCCCGGATTGGAATTGAAGCAACTGGTTTACCAATAGGTTTGATATCCACGGGCTGAGCATAAATGAGATCATCAGGAGAAACATAAGTGCGCTTTTCTTGAGTCTCACCTTCTTCACACTAAAAAAATATATATTTATTTATACTGTATTAAAAAAAGAACATATTCTAAGGCAAATAATTTATATCTTCTATATTTTTTACATTGATTTTATGTTTTTAATTTGTTATATAATTTTTTTTTAATTTAGCTTACGTCATAGACAGTATTTTGTAAGAACATAACGAAAAAAATTTCAAAAGTTAAACGTACCTGTATAAGACCTAATGTACACAGGCGATCTTTAATGAGATTTCTCGCCTCGGTATCATCTCCTGCATCCAGAGCTTCTTTAATCGTTGGATCACCATATACTTCGTCGAAACCTCCTAAACTCCTGCCTTGTTTGCCATTTATTAATTCATCTACAATTCCGTCGAGAACTGTTTCATTACTTTCAAGACTTTTCTCTTGAGCTACAGGAAACTGCTCTCCTTCTAATAATTGATCTGTTTTATCTTTACGCTGATCTCCTCCATCGTTACTTTTTTCGTTTCCCCAAGACCACTCAGCTGAAGTGAACGCTATTGCTATTAATAGCAGACAATAACTTAATAAACACCACCGCATGATCTGAAAAATTAAGGTAAGTGTTTAAAATTATTTATCGTTTAATCTTCTTAAAATATGGAAAGAAAAAGGTGTCGTTTCGAAAAACCGGGCATTCTGAGGCTGAGAGCACTTTTACTTTCGCAGACGCTTCAAGTTATATAAGAACAAATAATATCGACGCACCGTAATGTCTGTGCAGTCACAAACACGTCGTCGCGAAAGCGCTGTCTCGTGTTGTGTAGGCTCTATTACGTATGCGGATTATGGCTCTTTACTACTAGTTAGAATAATGTTCATTTGTAATAAATTGATCATAACATGAATATACATTATAAATAAAATAATATAGACAAGTTTTTATTTTGACATTTTCTTTCTAAACGTGTACCTACTGACACACTTATTGAACTAATGGCTTTTTTTATTGTCTTGTGGACGAAAGTGAATTGGTGTCAGTAGTAATCCAAAACCGGCACAAGAAGCTATTCAGTAACCGCAGCGCACTGTTTGCGATGCGTCATAATTTCACGTAACAAGTCGTAACCGCATTATGTAATTCAAGACTAATAACTTTAACTCTCTTGTGTCAGGTTTACTGATGCTTAAACTAGAAGTATGAATGGACTAATTGCTCAATTAAAACTGTAATAATATTGTCATCATGAAAGTTTTAAGCACATGGCATTGTAGAAGTCCTGACACGCGTTGTGAGTTAGAGAGCTTGCTGCATGGTTCGTTGGACAGTGAAAGTATTTTGAATAAACCTATCGTATCTTATTATGCAGGAAAATACTGTCTACCTCCTCTAACATAATTATGTTACTATTAAATATATAAAAAATCATAATATGCATATGTTACCGATTCACTCGTAAAAAGGCGTATTTAATTATTTTTGCCTTCACGTTGTTATAACAAAATTCGTGTTTATTAATATATTTTAGAAGTAGTGTTTTTAATTAGTATTTAAAAGTTTTATTAATAAAAAGCTCTTAAATTGACCAAATAATGGGTCCAAGTAGTAATACTACATTAAAGGAGAAATCGGAAGTAAAGATATATTTGTCACCCCATGTACAAAAATGTGAAAACAAATTTGAATAACTCTTAATCTGTTATTTATATATAGTAATCCAATAAATAGAATAAAATTGACGTATCACAGTAAAAGTTTTTATTCACTCACACTAAAACTTACTTTTTTATAACACTTCCTTTGTTTAACACTATAAAATAATAATTTTCTTTTACTTCGTTTTCACCACTTTACCGACGCTCTGTTTGCGTCCGAATGACTTCCACCACTATAGCAACAGCGCTTTATACTTCAACCAACGCAAAGATGCACGCAGCTCGGTTTTGAAAGATGATCGACTCACTCTCCTACCATTGAACGCAGGCAACGAACTATCGCTAAAATATCCCGTTCTCTCATATGTAAAATAACACGACTCATTTTCTTGCATGTTTTATTGGTACAGGGTATGACGTTTGCAGAATATCATTGATCCACCCTCTTGATCATTCATGACTGAGTTCCGAGACGCTATTATGAAACAGGGATGTCATCGAGGTCACAATAGCGGATTTAGTGTTTGGATCGTCTTGTTGTCCCCGTTTTAAAAAGTTTTACAGTGTAAGACACGAAGTCAAAACAATTGTGTTCTATGATATGATAGAATCGTATTTCTATAATCATACAGATCGCCTCCTTTTAGAGAAAAATAACTGATTTAACAATAATATTTATAAGTTTTTTTGATTACATATTAAAGTTACACATATTAGTAACATTTTATATCTGTTACAAATTACTGTGTAGTAAAGTATTCCATTCTGAGAGTATAGAACTTTACATACATGGGTGTACGTCTTCCCGTAATTGGCATTACTGCGCTTTCACTATAACACATTATAAACAGTAAAGGTAACTTGACCTACTAAGAGCTAAATATGAAATAATTTTGTAATATTTATCTTCATGAAAATAAGGCAAATATTACCATTGATTGCAGACATGTTCTTAGTAACATGCCACGAGACTTAATTTTATTCGTGTAAAAGATTTCAACGCATTTGGAGTATTATAAGTTTCTATAATTCATTTTGATTATTTCAAATGTAGTAAATAAAATTATTTGTATCTTAGGTATAAAAAATTATATATGTGTGTAATAGTTATTTTCCCAATTTTTTCCATGGTTCTAATTCCTCAAGATATTTTGCAGTAGTTTGATTTAGTGTAAAATAAATAAAAATCAAATTACATTTAAAAATAAGAATAAAAATTTTTGTTTGGTTTTAACTTACAACGTAACGAGGAAAGATGTATAAATTTCTTTAAAATTTTTGAATGTTGTAGTAAAATTTATAGTTTTGATATTTGGGAGACCGAAGTCCAAACTAGGATGTACTGTGCTTCAGAGCTCCTGGCTCCCTTGGTTATAACAACCAATTTCAACCTTCTGTTTAACTTAACAAAGAAGTTTTAAAAATTTTGGTTAAGGTGTTGATAGTACATAATTTTTTTTTACATTTGTCCGTGAGAAGGTGGACTTCTAAATAAGAGTTTATTTTTAAACTTTAGCGCCATTTTTGGGTCACTAGTTGTAAAGCAGGATTAATGATTTCGGCACTATTGCGGCTTCCATACATTGCTTTACCAAAGGCTTGCATAAGACGGGCTTTCCAGCGTGAACCGGACTTGCGCGGGCGCAACGCACGGCGGTGCCGCCACTTGCGCAACAGTTCGGTGAACCAATTCTATCAATTTATTATTGGATCCGTAATACATGTTATTGCTTAAAACGCTACAAAATTCAAAGTAACTAAGTACAATGCGCTTTATCATAACACACATATACGCATAACGCTTAAGCAAATCAAAACCCTCTGTAATTGATACAATTAATTTATCTAAATACTGTATCCAAAATATTTCGACCGACGTTTTGTTTCGAAAGAAGAGACGTCTTTATATTTACAAAAATAATAATAAAATATCTAAGGTATTAAATTAGATGGCTAACGTTAAATTTACACAAGGTAAAAAAAAACTTACGAGTTTCGTTACAGGTTAGTTAGTTCATATTTAGTTTACAAAGTCACTAAAAAGAGGCTAAAGCCTTTAAACTTAAGTTCTATTGTTGTTATAGAAAAATGTTTCATTATGACTACAGCTTCCGTTGCATAGAGCAGAGCAACGAACTGATGCACTGAGCGCTGCTTGTGGTTGTTACTGTCTTGAGTTCGTCGTTTATTTTAATTGTAAAAACTTGTTCAGTTTGAATTGAAAATGTTGTGTAATACAGATCAACGACTTACAAGATATTCGATGTTTTTTTTCGATGTTGAAGATTTACGAGTATCTAAATTGGTAAGATCAACTTTATATCAAAATAAATGAAGGGATTTATGTTATTTTGGTAAAAATTATGATATTTTACGATCATTGCTTGATTTATTGATTTTGTATGTTTGTGTGTTGCTAGTAATTGTTTAAACAATTATACAGACAGTTATTTTGTAAACAATTAGCAGAAATTTAAAATGGCTTTAATATTTCCTTCGAAAAATTGTTCTTATTTCTTCTTTATTAAATGTACTTTCATATTTGAAACACTAGATTCGATATTTTCTGGAAATAATGGCTTTAAATTTGTTATTAACTAAATATTGGAAATGTAAAAAAATACTAAGTTTATGCGTATGTTAATGTACTTATTCCATTCATCCCAAGTATGAATTTCTGTAGAGAGTTTTCTGAAAGAGACTGTTTTAAGTTTAACACTTACTGTCTCAATTTTCTCGCATTTAGTTGAATTCCGATTTATATATCGTGAAATAATGAATAAGTATATAAATAAATGTTAACCAGTTTAATATCAAAAACCATTACAAGGGCTAGGAAAAAACTGTGTTGCAATATTCAAACGTGGATTTTCCGAACTCCTTTTGCCGTTTGAAGGGAGGTCACACTTTGGAAGGAGGTCTTTCTTTGGAAGAGAGAATCAGTAGACATGACTTGCTATTTTATTATTGTACTCCAATATGTATCTCATCATCATCTTCATTTCAACTTTTATTTTAATATTCATTTCAATTCTGACATTAATTTTACTATGGTTAGTTTATTATACGCCATTATATTAAATTAGTATAATAGTATAGTAATAGAACTCGTTTTGGTGAACGATTGTAGAAGCTCGACTAAAATGATCTGGCTTTTATGTGTGTGTGCTTTGTTTTTATCCAATGAACAAGTTATCTATATATCAATTTCATTAGCTATACTGAAGCGCTGCAATATTTGTGTAAAACTGTTTGGCGGTAGAAGTTGCTATGCTTGCCACTAATAGAGCTTTTTGGTATGATTTCTCCACACTAACATTTATTATTGTTACAATTATGTGATAAAGCTAAACTGACATATCACTAAAATATTTATATTAGTGAATACTGTTACTGACACTAAAGAAAACTTTGTAAAGAAAAATAAGGCACGTTGATACGAAAAAACATTATATATTTTTAATAATTTAATACAATACAATTCTTTTTTATTATGTTTACCAACCATAAAACTAAGGTAATAATGAATTAAATTTATTTAGGTCGAGTGCGACTCCATTATATCCACTGTTATAATCAAATCATTGACCTACTTTTATTTTATTGTACGATATGCTGCGTAATGTTGGGATTCCCTTGTTTCTTATCAAGGACTCCTGGCGAAACTGCATTCAGAATAATCGTTGGGTTTATACACTAGTTAAGTAGATTTAAACATTTTTCTTAGATACCGCTTTTCATTTTTTATCTTGTGTCTGTCTTAATTACTGCACTAAAGTATACAATAATTATATTCATAACGGTCACCATATACATAAGTGGATAAATTATGAAACCGTTCGGAAACATAATAATTATTTTGTAAATGGTAAAAGTTAATGCTTAAAGAAAATTTCTGCTGATGTTAAGTGACGATATGGTTCTGTTATTGAAGACTGTGGTCTATTTAACATCTAAGGATTCTACTCACTCGACTATTAAAGACATCCGGAGACATAATCAAACGAGATCAGTCCGCCATTACATCTTCTTGACTTCTATTGCTAAACAAACACCTCCACGGCCTGTGAGTGGGTCGCAGGTAAAGCTGATGTACTCTCTTGAAATATTCCTTTCTTAGTTTCCTATTACGATAATCCTAGAATAGAGTGGTTATGGTGAAATTAAAACCTGTTTCCTACACTAGATATTGATAACACATAAATGTCGCGTTTAGTACTTTCTGTAAGTTACGTTAGCAGAAACAAACTCATTTTCTTTTTTTATTCTGGATAATAATACAATCGGTAAATACACAAAATGTGCTATGTAATAAAAAAGAATCGTGTCTGTGAGAAAATGTACAGATACTTTCTCTAAGATATACACAACATGACTCCGGCAATTTTTATTGTTTGTAATAAAACAATACCACATTAGCATTTGCGAGATCTGAGCATTCAATTCTGATATTAAGCTTCTTCATTAAGATCTTGTTTGTTATAATTATATTTATAGTACTTATAATAAAACGGTAAATTAAACATTTATTGTATACTTCAGATGTCGTCATATTTTTATGAAAGCTTAAATAGTTTATATATACATTAATTTTATTACTTTATTTTACATGGAAAGTATTACTTATAAGGCGGGTATCAAATAGGTTTTATAGATAATAAAGTAATGTTGTCCGTAAGGTTTCATAATAAAAAGAAACGAAATATTCAAGATTCCTTTCACTTTATTTGCTTTTAAAAACATTTATGAATAATGTGTTAAAAAGTTGGATAGATCCAGATATGACGTGGGAGCCATAAGGGAAGAGTGAATAAACTTTAGACTTGTGTGTTCTACCGCCTATTTAATACATTTCCGCTTTCCATTAGATGGGATCGTAGTCGGGCACTGGGCTATATAATAGAAATATAAGGCTTTCTGAAATCTTTCCACACACTTTCTTCTGAAATCTGATCACAAAATTTTTAATTTCTAAAGATTTTTCTTTTCTTGCCATAAGATGGCTCTGTAGCACCTAAATTTTCACTTAAATTTCGTTCCAGTGTTCGAGCACAAAACGAAAACATTTTGGAACTTTTACTACATTACTTCTTTCCCGTGGAGGGTACAGCCTGTGTTTATATCCGGTCAGAATTTCATGCCTATAATTAATATGTATGCTTCACTTTTTTACTTTTATCTTTCTAGGTGGTAGTAGTGGTAGGTCGTAGGTTCTTAGGTGTTTTTGTCCATTCTTCCTTAACTAATATTATACGTACCAAATAGTTAAAGTTAACTATCTAAAAATCGGTGGAAATTGTAGTCGTGATTGTGTAGAAGTTTATTCTATTGCCACCTACCGGTGTTTGTAAGAACTAAATAACAACTAGTTTAGTTGAATGTAAGTTTAAGCAGAGGTGATAGCGCCTAATAATTGAGAAAACTATGAGACAGTCTCATTGTCTATAACTTGAATTTGAATGTTGGATTTTAAGAAAAACTTATCAAATTTATGGAGGATAGATAAATATAACATTGAATAATTATGTATTCATGGTTAAAAAGGATTTGTTTTTATTTTACTTGTCTTCTTTTTTTTGCAATTAGATTTCAAGGAAAAATTTTTTAATTAATATGACATCTATGGATAATAAAGAGAAACTTCTAAAGGACAGTACTTACTTCTCATCAAGGAAAAAGAGGTTCTTGAATATTTAGTTAAATTTTTCACATTTTATACAGATGGAGTGGGTCAGTAAATTCAGTTTAAAACTTTTTATTTCTAGTAATGATAATACACACCAAATAAAATTATTATGATATGGATAATTATGAGAGAGTTGAGGTATAATACTTTTTTCGAAATTATTCACATTTGCTTTAGGAGCATGCCTTCACAAGGAACGAGACGATCACTAAGTTCACCTGATGGTAAGTGATATGCTTGCCCATAACAACATGACGGTAGTCAGGATGATATAGACTGCACCATATTGCGCTCGTAGTCTTAGGACAAGATATTGAGTCACGTTGTCTCAGTATTTTCATTAGCTACAGCTCTGTTCAAACTGGAACACAGTAATATTTGCACACTATTTTTTGGCGGCAGAAGAAGAGGCGCTGCGATTGTACCTATCTAGACTATCTCCACAGACAGAGACCTACCACCTTTATTTAACACATCCGGTTTGCTGATAAAGTGGTCATAGGCTGAATGTTTGATGATCGATATTTAATTTCCTTTTGTATGAACTAATTCCCCTTTTTTTTAATTTTTAACACCAAAATAATGTTTTGCTAATTATGACCAACGATTAAAATGGTTTACAGTAACGTTTTAGTAATGCACTGATGTTTCGTATGTTTGTTAAATAATCCGAATTCGGAAGCAGTACTCATTGTGTGGAGATTGTGGTAATAAACGGTGAAAGAATAATGGAGATGTGACAAAAGTTTCTACTTATCGTAAGGACTGTTTCGGAAGATAATGCGGATGTAGTCGCGCTGCAGTCAATGGAGATTTAAATTAACGTCCATATAGGTCCGTGTCATGTAAACAGCTTTTAGAAAGGCGGACACTATGTGTATCATATTATGATAAATAGTTCGTCAGGGTTTTGTGGGTTGAGATAGTAGGTAGATTGTGACCTTCACTTGGGGATTTAACCGTATGAATATTAAGTAACCTATTTATAATTATTATAATATTTTTATTTTACAAGTCATATCCGTTAAAAATTTCAATAGTTTAATTATTATTCTAAATGCTTAGTATCTAGTATAGTGTTTTTATGACTAACATAGAACGCATCAAAAATACAATAAATCTTATGTCCAGAATGATTTATTTATTTAAATAGACATCTAGTTGTTGTCGCATAACATAAGAATTAAAGTATAATTACGCAACAATAATCTTACTATGAACTAGGGGTGTAAGGGATTCCACCTAATATCTTACGGAGCCAAAATCAACTTCATCTGCACGCGGTGCACTCTGCTGAACAGCAGACAAGGTTCTGTCCACTCATCAATCCCGCACTGGGCCAGCGTGATGGACTAAGACCCAATTCTATTAAATAAATTCTGGGGATATCTTTGGGGGAGGCCTATGTCATGCAGTGGACGTCTATCGATTGATGATGATGAATTTTACTATTAATGTACAAAATTTTAAGGATATCACAGCATGCGTTGATCAAACGTAACACTAGAATTAAGTAACAGTGAGAAGATTAGGCTAACAAAAATAATGAGAATGTTATTAATATAATATAATAGTAACATAATAAATACGAGTATCTAAATATAACAATTAGCAAATAAACAAAGAGTTATAATTTAATAGATGATAGAATATGATTAAGTTTATTAAAGTAACTTTTTACTGATATCAGTAAATCTTAAACAAAACTGTTGACTCATAAGGCAAGTTCTTAACTGTGTGGAGGATCTATTTCATTCTTCTTAATATATATAACGTTTTACTGTTACTTATAATATTTTTACTTAATTATGAACTTTATAATGGTGAATACCAATATGATTTTACGAGTGATATTAATAAATTAGACTAAAATCATGAAAGAACTGTTTAATGAATACTTACGTTGAAACTTGTTAACAAAATTTTCAATTATTGTACTACGAATAATAAGTATTTTTTTGGTTTAATAAAAGGATTTTTATATATATAATTATATATATATATTAAAATTTTGTGATCTACAATATTAATATATTGTAGATCACAAAATTTAAGGGTGACTGTAACGATTAATAGGGTAAAAACAGATTTTTTTAAATTTTATAAGATTTAATAATATTTAAACATGTTATCTTAATGTTTTTAATAATATTGCAATTAAAACGTTGCTGCATTTTACATATTTCTAATACTTTAAATTACGGGAATGGATGTTAAAGAACAATCATAACAAAGTTATAGTTAAACTAGTATATCTCGCCCGCTATGCTGGATGCAATTTAAAATTAGACAAGAAATTTATTTGAAATACTTCCTGAGAACACACATATATATATAAAGACCGTTACTATAGCAACCGCACAATTAATACAAAAAAATGTTTATAAAAATTAATGAGAAATAAAATGATGAAGGATCTATGAAATCCAAAAAATTAATCACATAACTATATACAAATCATTTCTTGTCGAAGCTCATGTTCCCATATTCTTCCCCACATCCCTTCACTAGGTTTTACGTGATTGGCGAACGAACAGAACCCATTTTCATTATGCATACAGATATATAAATCTTTAATAAGATTTTCTTAAGATTATTCATTACAAATAATTTACGTACCCGACTTCTTTATGCTTCGGTGTTATATAGAAAAAATAATCTTAAATTCTATGCAATGCGTAATAGAATTTTTACACAAGGAACCTTAAAATACATTTAAAAATATTTTGTAAATACATTAACACGTTCATTCGTGTCTACAGTTGTGATCCAATAATTTTTTAATGTTGTAAGAAAACCAGAAATGTTTATTATCGATTAATTAGTTTAATTCGTTTTCTTGTTACAGTTGAATTTTTCAATATTTATTGCGGATATGTCTCTCGTTAACATGATTAATGTTTCTACAATTCGGCGTGTTTATGATTTACCAGTGGGGTTTTCGTCTATCAGTGTTGTTATCTATTAAATTAACCCGAAATGCCAAGGAGGATCAGGTGCCGCCATAGATCGGTAAGTATTACAGGTACGACCTTTTTGTCATCTAAATTCGGCAACTGTACACAAGGACAGTGACTTTTGTATTTCCGACGCCCGAATAAGTGATCTAAATAGATTTATGCATAGATTATGTTCATCAGTATATATAGTGTAACAGCCTCACTACGGACATCAGTCGGCTGTGATAGCTCGAAGTGATCTTCTTTCTAAATTTAACACAGACCACGTCCACGATGAGATCGCTGGTGGTGTTCGTTGCTGTATTAGCTTTATCAGTTGCTGCACCGACTGAAGAGTCCGAGTTGAAGAAACGATCAATTGGACATGTGGTTGCTTACAACGTACCAACGGCGGTGGTAGCTGAGCCTTTGGTGGAAGCGCGTGCCGTATACGCTAGCCCTGCTGTCTACGCTCCAGCTGCTACAGTATACTCCAGTGGTTCCGCAGTGTCTCACCAATCACGAGTAGATGTACACACTTCTCCTGCTGTGGTGGCCTCCGCCCCGGCTGTCGTGGAAGCTGCGCCAGTTGTTGAAGCTCGTTCCCTATATTCGGCACCACTGTACGCCGCGCCAGCTGCTGTATCTCACCAATCGAGAGTGGATGTGCGCACTTCTCCTGCTATCGTTGCCTCCGCCCCGGCCGTAATCGCCTCACCAACTGTCGTTGAAGCTGCACCAGTTGTTGAAGCTCGCTCTTTGTACTCGGCACCACTGTACGCCGCACCAGCCGCAGTGTCTCATCAATCCCGTTATGATGTCCGCTCCTCACCCGCGTTCATCAGCGAACATGTAGTGGCTCCAGCCGTTTACAACCAACAACTTGTGTCAGCACCTGCTGTAGTTGACGCTCGTTCGGTCTGGTCACCATCTCTCTATGCTGCCTCCTGGTAAAAAAATTATACAATTTCAAAATGATCTTTAGTTGCTTTTAAAGATCTTTTTCTCTATTTCATTTTTATAAATGTTTTTTTTATATGAAATTGAATACAATACTAAAATACACAACGATAATTTAATAGTTGTTTTATTATTTATTTTCTTCTTGCTAGTAAAAAAACTTTAACATGATTAATTTATCACTTATTACATGATTTCTTTTATGACTTTCCATTTATAAATGCATTAGTACATATTGCTGAATTATGGAAGAAAAAAATACTATTTCATTACTGAATTTATTCACTACTCCCTATCGTCCTATTACCATTGTTCATCTATAACGAATTGAAGAAGATGAAGTTTCTGTTACTGTACTTATATTTTTGTATTAAAGAAATCTAAAACATTATCTATACGTACATTTGTTATTACCTAACTAAATGATGCAGCAGAGAACATCACATATCTTAATGTGTTTTTTGATAAAGTATAAGAAGCTAGTGAATTATCGCTTGTTTTTTTGTTATAATTTATTTCGAAGAAACTTTTCATTCGTCTTAAATAACATGTTATTAACTTACTGCTAATGTATATTTTTTTGAGATCATCTTTATAGGTATATGAGCAGTGTCTATTTTTGCAGTCTTCTTGTAATGCTTATAAATACTCATAAGAATTTGTATTTATTAGCTGTTAGAGATATCTAATTATTCCTTGTACTGTTTAACACAAAATAATGCTGTGTTTAAATCATTACTTTTGTAATTCTATTTTTATAAGCAAGTTGTTTCTTGCCCCCCTCTTAATAACAGGATCAATAATAACGACGAATGATGATAAAGGAAGCCTTAATGAGATGTGGCTTTTAACGATATACCTTTCTTGCTATTAGAGAAGAAATTTTAAAAATCATGTTTCAAAACGTTATAATTAATCTAGAATTAGTCATCATCATACATGGTAGTTTTTTTTTACTAGACTAAGCGACAAGACGAGCATGACTTTCACCTGATGGTGAATGATACGCTTGCTCATAATAATGAGGTGTTAGTTGGGATGGCATACGCTGCACCACATTGCGCTCGTTACCTTGTAACATAGGATGTTAAGATTCTTTACCCTATTAATTTCAATAGCTATAAATCCCCTCAAATCGAAACACAGTAATGTTTGCACACTATTGTTTAGCGGCTGAAATAAGGGTTGCGGTTGTACCCACCTAAGCGACCTCCGGCACAATTTCCCCATTAGTTTTTTTAAATAAAGCGCTCAAATATATAATAACAGAGCAAAGATATAGTGCAATATCGAAAGGAAAATGTTTCTATTTATAGGTGGAAGTGTTAGGAATTATAAATTTATGTATATATATCCATAGTTAAAGCAAGTAATCATAAACTATGTTATTACACATCGGAACCTGAGGCCTAAATGAACGTAAACAGTCGCCCCAGTCACGAGGCCGTCTACATTCATGTGACTTTTGACATTGTAGTTCATTAACGTTAAATTTTCAGTCTCGTACGTTTGTAATTTAATTAATAACTTGATAGCAGCAAGTATAAAAATCTCTGATACTTCACTTAATGTTATTAGTCAAACGAAAGAAGGCTTGAAGTGATTTACCAAATCATTTCACAGAGCACAATTTTAAATGAAATTGCTGGTAGTGTTCGCTACTCATACTGCTGCGGTAGTGTTTCGATAGTTTCATGGGCACAACCAGCACACCATGCCGTGGCTGGGTCTCCAGCGGGATCCATATGGCCGCCCTCTTGACACCGTTGAGGTAATCAATGCTCGCGCCATTTATCTTAAAGCGTAGGCACTGGAAGCTGATGGTAATTCCTACGTATCACGCGGTGCTTTGATCGCTCACGCCGCGGTCTTCTTATGGCCATTTTAGGTGCTGCGTGCGCTATCGTTCCTCATCAATTCCGTCTGGACGTCCGGTCCAACTCTGCAATCGTAGCCGCCGCTCCCGTCTTGGCAGTTGATTGTGTCCACCCCGCCACTCTCCTGACACACGCTACTCTCGGATTAGCTGGTCACAGACATCTGTTGAAAATGCGCTCCTTGGGCTTCTCATGTACGCCGCTCCTTTCTACACTGCTGCACCTGCTGTTGCATTGCACCAGTCCCGCCTGGATGTCATTTCGAGCCCGGCTATTGTGTCCCATGCTATCGCAGCATTTATGGTGGCACACGCTGCTATTTTTCCACCTGCTCACACTGTTGTCCTCGCTGTAGTTTCGCGTAAATCTAAACAGCAACCCGACGATCGTCTTGTACTGTATTGTCACTGCACCATTATTTAATGCCCACTCTT
This sequence comes from Ornithoptera priamus, assembly GCA_029034505.1. Lineage (NCBI taxonomy): Eukaryota > Metazoa > Arthropoda > Insecta > Lepidoptera > Papilionidae > Ornithoptera > Ornithoptera priamus. Next base: position 578,645 of record JARDWD010000380.1, read on the forward strand.
TTCTAGCTGTTTCTGGACACGGGCATGTATCGCAGAAACGTTCCTCGGGCTATGTTATTGTACCCGTTTCTGTTGTACACGCCCCCGCAGCGGTCTCCCATCAATCTCGTCTTAATATGATTTCCAGACCAGCAATCGTTGCGCAAACCTTATCAGTTCCAGTTGTCGTAGCTCACTGAATTCCAACAGTCCTACCGCACGCAGCCTCCAACGTTCCACATAGCCATTCCGCAGGCTGGTCTGCGCCTGCTTCACATTTACGTTATGCAGCGTCCTTAGTTCATGCTGCAAATTTGTAATTCTAGGTGTATGAACGAATATGATTTTTTTTTTGAATGAATATTAATAAATATTTTAAGATTACCAAAGATACAATTTTTGTTTAATTTTTTTTTACTATCAACTGTGTGTAAATTTAACCCCAAAAATCGTACGGCACATTTTTGTAAGATGTAACTCCACTTAAAAAGTGATTCTCATTTCTCAATAAGAAAACTTATTTTAGATATCTATATATTTTTTTATAAGTTTTCTTTGTTCGCCTTCCACGTGAAAACTAGTGAACATATCGATATGGGAACATAAGCATTCGACGCGGAATATTTGTTATAGGCTATTTATTTTTAAAATTTTATAGATCCTCAATCAAATAAAAAAAAAAGAAAAATATAAGCATTTATTTCGTATTATTTATGCGGTTGCTATAGATTGGATTGTCAACTCTTGTGATAAATCTGAATAAAATAAATTAACATATTAACAAACTGATGATGATGATGATATCCATGACGACAACAACAATAATGATGAAGAAGAAGAGTGGGGATGTCAAACATTATATACAAGATACCTAACACAGGAACTCAATAATTAATTAATGTACGTAGTCAGGATACCCTCTGTGGTTTTTTATTAATAGTATTGAGGATACTTCAGGACACTTGAATGTACTAATGTACAATTCAATCATTTCTGTTTCAATGATTTCTAGATATAATTTTTTTGTAAATTTACGGCCGATTGGTGAGGATTTCTTCGGGGAACATTAAGATAACGATGTTTGTTTTATGTTTATCTTACAAAAACATGTAAATAAAATAAAAATAACAGTTTAAATATAAGTGTGTTTATAAAATACCTCGTTTTAAATTAAAACTGACTTATTTGAAAAACTATCCACACATGTGCGTACAAAGATGATTCACATCTGAATACTTAGAAATATTTTATATTTATTAATACTAAACGGGGATAAAGTCATAGATGAAACAATCTACATTTAATATAATAATAAACTTAGTTCAGTTATTTATCATGGTTATTAATTTGATAATCGTAGAATATGTATAGTTGGTAGTTTCTTTTTTAAAGTGAACATATAAGTAATAATATGTTTCGTAGTTCGCTCCATGATTATAAATACTCCATGTAAATCAAATAAAATATATGTAAAGATATTATTGACGTAATTTCATTTCAAATTAAATCATACTATATTTTGTTTATATATTAGAACATTTGATATACAAATATGTTTAAATAATTGTGTCAAGCACAGAGCACATTATTGACCTATTATTACTTAGCCTTTCCGTGAACTTATTGTAAGTAATGATGAATGTCTGTTATATAATTCAATGTTCCTAGACAATTGTAAATGCCTTATTGTAATACAAGGACCATAAAATGGTAATTTAAAACGTAATTAATATGGTAACATATAATATAAATGTTGTTGTGTGTCATTTACCTTTTTAGATGTTTTTGTAATGAATAATTTGTAAATTAACTTTTTTGGCTAATGCGATTTTTCAATTTTTATATATTGATATTGTCATATAGCGTGAATGTTTTGCTGCAACCCTTTTTAAACCTTTTTAAAAAATTGTCCCCCATACAGTCTGAAAGATTTGAACTTGTTACGTATAAGTTCTGATACATAATTCGTAAAGTATATGTTGCAATACATAAAAATCGTAATAATAATAAACGTTATATAATATGTTTTAATAAATGTTTAGAGGGGCGGCTGCGGCCATGAACAGATAAAAGTCATTGTGTGTTTAATTGTTTATTTTTTTATTTATTCATTCATAAATATTATTTCGTTTTAATTAATCTTAGGTCGTCATGTTCGCTTTTCACCAACCATGGGACAAGGGGGCTGAATGTAAAAGACCAGAATGCGCCAGAGGAGCAGCGACTACACCGTGCGCAAGGGGAGCGATGGCAGCATGCGAGATGATCGCGGGGCTGCTGCGTACATCTACGCGAGATTGATGGGACACTGCAGCAGGGGCAACAGCGTGAGCAACTAGTGGAGCGACAGCAGCATGCGCCACCACAGGTGCTGCGACGGCATGGGACACAATAGCTGGGCTAGAGATGACATCGACGCGGGACTGGTGTGATACGGCAGCAGGTGCAGCAGCGTAGACAGGAGCGGCGTGTGCGAGGACGGGAGCGGCGTAAGCGAGGTGGCCCAGAGAGCGCTTTTTCAACAGATGTCCGTGACCAGCAAGTCCGAGAGCAGAGTGTCCCAGGAGAGGAGCGGCATAAGCACTGTGAGCTGCCAAGACAGGAGCGGCGGCGACGATTGCAGGGCTGGAGCGGACGTCTACGCGGGACTGATGAGAAACGGCAGCGGGCGCGGCAAGTACGGCGGGTGCGGCGAGCACGGAATGAGCGACGGGAGCGACAGCTACGGGAGCAACTGCAACTGGGGCAACGGCTCCGTGCAACAGAGCACCATGGCCTTCCAAGGCTTTAGCCTGGAGATGAACAGCGCGAGCGTTGATCACTTCTGCTGTGTCAAGGGGGCGACCGTGCGGGTCGAGCACCACCGCGGCATGGTGCGCGGGCTGCGCCCATGGTATGATTGAGCCGCATGCAACTGAGGCGAGAGCGAAAAACACCACCAGCGATTTCATTTTAAACGTGGTCTGTGCTTTTACTGACGAACTAGATCACTTCGAACCGAACTCGGTAGACTGATAAATTCGCCTCGCGTACAGTCTTATTTATACTGACCGGATATAATTAAAAAGTAAGGCGATTTCAGTAAGCAATAGGTTCGTAATGTTAAAACAATGTCAGTTGTCAATAAGTCCGAGTGACCTCGCGGAGTGTGGCGGTCATGATGAAAGAACTTCGTGGTCGCCGTGTGGTGTGCGCAACTATTGTTCGTAGCCCCCACATGTGCAGATGCTATCGCATGTATAAGCGAATTAAAATATTTCATCAAAAGGTCAAGCTACCACAAATTAATTGTTTAATTTTAATGAATATCTTTTTGGTATGTTTAAATTCAGGTTATAAACTCGGTAATAAATTAGGAATACAGTATAATTTCTAGAAGTAATGTAGATAAATCTTAAATGTGAATGGAATGGTAGCCTTGCGAAAGACATAGACGGCTCGCAAATCGCACAAAGAAAAGTAATGGGGCGCAGCCGGTCAGGCGAGTGGACTGCACTGCTAGGATATTTTATCGGTCCCCGTGATAGTTCCGGCTTACCAACACGCACCGCCTTCTAGCACACTCAAGCCTCGATTTTGCAATGATTGCTTAGCTGTAATAAATAGTTGGTAATATTTCCTGAATTGATCCTTTAAAACACGTTAAGATTTTAAATACTTACAGAAAGTACAGGCAATTTTGTCGGTGATGATATTCTATCCACAGAAAATTATTTTTGAATTAGTTTTAAAAGTTTTCTTCTTTTATAAACTTCTTAACAATGAAAAACATGATTACTTAACTTTCTTTGAATAAAAATTAAGATAAGTCTTATAAATATAAATTCTTACCAAAATGTAACTATGTACTTAAATTCATAAAGTAATATATATTATATATATTGTATAATATATATATATATATATATATATATATAGTATATTATAGCAAAAATATTTGCATGTATAAGATAACAAAAAGGATACCATACTAATCGGCAAGTCACATGTGATAATTGCAGTGCTGATTTAAATTATAAATAAATAAACAACATCCGCGAAACGGACATGCTGTTGACATCATAATAACCGGTACATAACTAAAACTAAACCAGTTCACCACACACGTGTTTACTATTGAATATTTTTACGTTAACTACATATATCCTAATAAATTAATATTGTCTAATATTTTGAATAATAACTACCCTAAAAAATATTTAAACATTAAAATATTGTGTAAATTGTTTAGTACAAATCTGTGTTTATCTACATTTAAAAGAGAAAGATATAGATTCATTCATAAACTTCATCAAGGAAACTTAGAGGAAAACTATAAAAAACTTATATTTTTCCAAGAACTGGTTTTTTTAACGAACTTTGTTATAATACCTCGGTGGACCGTTTATCCTGTTATTATGGTGATATTTGATATATACCAGTATTTGAGTCCATTGGGATTAGTAAATAATTTACTGTACGTGTTCTTTAAAAAAAACAGGTTTATTAAATGTATGTTATAGTGTTCAGGGATTAATTATTTTTTTATTTCATTCATTCATTATTATTGTACAACAACGGGTTTCCGGAATACATGAGACTGATAAGTTAAATTAACATTATACTCGTACAGTCGTATCGGTTTTAAGGTCAACTTGGGCAAGTGTGTATGAATCATTCAGTTCTATAACGGGTGGCTTTACTAGTCGGTCGTCAGGCTGTACATCATGTTAACTTTTCTGTAATATATATTTTGCAATAAAATAAAAAAAAAATTTTTTTTACTAACAAGCTTTATATTTGACGCTTATATAAATAACTTTTTTATGGTGGCAGGCGGGCTGAAGGCTTTTGATGATTATGCAATATTTTCTTTAAAGAGTAAATTTCGATCGCAATATCTCGATATAAAAATCTGAGAAAATAGTATTTTGGTTTAATAGTAGATTGGTTTGTTTTTCAGTTGTTATTATTAATAATTGTTATGTTTTCTTTATATTCTACAGGACTTTACCTTCGGACTATCAGGTCTATCATAACAAAATGTCTTTAGATAATTAAATAAGCTATAATTGCAAAGACAACAGTTACGAAGATTAAAATTTTTTTGGGCAATACGTCGACACGAACCTAATGATAGCTTATTGTTGTACGCTTTTCCATAAGGATTTGGAACCAGTCAAGAGAATAAAAACTGCACTATATTCCTTTTTAAGACGAGACGTTAAGTGTCATTATCACAATAATTTCACTAGTTATGGCGCCCTTCATATCGGAGTACAGTAGTGTTTAAACAATATTATTTTGTACTTGAAATAGACGCTGTGGTAACCTAGACTGTCACCTTTTACAAAGACCTGACTATGAGACAGAATATTCTGGACTAGTACACATGTTTATGTTCGGTCTCAATTACACTTATCGTTTTGTGAAAGTGATGTAAGTATTAAATTATTGTTGATAAGAAAAATAATTCAGTAAAATGTAATAATATAAACAAAAAACTTTCTCCTGCCCATTGGCTTGGTGCAAGGTGATAATATTTGTAATTTTAGATCGCTGTTTGATAATAATTAATTGGGTTAATATTATTCTATAAAATATGTAGTGCGCGTTCATGTTATATATTTCATGTTATAATGCCCTTTACTTACCATTCCATAATAAAATTATTAATGGGGCATTGATATCGTAAGGTAATCGTTTGGTAATTTGTTGCCACATTAGGTTCGAAATGTTTAAGTAAATAAAAAATGCGTTTTTTGTCTTTTATTGTAAATATGCTATAAACACATTGTAAAAATGTGATTTATGTATATCGTTAAACATTTGAGGTGTATTACTATAATTTTCGCAAGTTATGAATGTGAAAGGTAAGTTTATTAAAAAAATTGCTAAATGTCGGTACATTATAATATGAATGTTTGCTTTGTACACTTCTCGGAAGTTCTGACATTTTAACGATTATGATTACTTTATATTTAAACTTTGGAGAACGTAGCAGATATTATTTCGAAGTAACATTAAAACAGGTCTAGATTTTCCATACCAATGCTAATCTCAACTTACAGGTACATAGATAGAACTTTTAATGCAAATAGTAAAACTTTTGCGTAATGTGTAATATTATTTGCTATATTTATGTTTTTAGTTTGTCTATCATGTGTTCTTACAATATTTTTTATTTGATGTTTAAAGAGTCTCATGTATCTCGTGTCTCATTCACATTCTGCATTTACGTATGAAAAGCTTCAGTTTCAGAGATATTTTACACACGATGAAAGGCCTCATATGGCCTATTACTATATATTTATAGGACGGAAGTGTATATATATTAGAAATAGGTATATGAAGTATACCTATCTCTAAAAATTTTCTTTTCCATCATTTTGTCAATTATTTTTTACTCTTAATTATTGAAATAATTTTTATTAAGTGTGACAACAAAACTTTTCCACAATAACATAAAACAATAGTGAGGTTGCTAAATGTCATAAATATGTGTTTAGAAGGTTCCGAATAATTATTTCTTGACCAAGGCTTGAGGAAACCCGCATACCAGTTCATACAATGCTGTATAATTGTGCTTTGTACATTTGTCCTTGTTTGACAGCGAAGGCCAATTTCAATTTGAATTGATTACCTGTTTATTAGTATCGTTTAAAAATACAAAAATATATAGTGTTAATATTTATAATATCTTTGCTTAAAATATTTTTATTTTTAACTCTCCTCAATTAATGAAATTACATAGGATTTTCCTTCTTTCGTTTTCTTTTAATAATAACGCTTACAATGGTCTAATTTTTTATAGGAAGTATGTCAAGAAAATGATTTCATAAAAATAAAATGATTAGAATAGAAAAAATATGGAATTTTTGTGTGTTTTTGAAAGTTTTATAGATCCACCTGAAAGACTCTAAAATAAGTCTATAAACATTTGAAAATAGGTCCCTATCATTACATAGGTGGGCATATATAGAACAAATTGATTTTAAACCGTTTAACAGTTTCTATTATATCTTTTTAGTTCTTGTTTATTAATGAACAGTACAACTCTTTTTGATTTGTTAACACCCTGCGCAATTGAAAGACTGTATCTGACCTTAAGTTTTAATTTAATACTTAAGTGACTGCCTACGTTAATATTTTGCAGTGAATTCTTGCGATTACGTTTTGAACGTATATGTTTTGCAAAGGTCAAACAATACGAATGTTAATTGTTCATTTACTTTGTTAGGAATTCCGCAGAGTTTTATCGTCACAGATTTTTAATGCAAATTATTAGGTTCAACTTACATTTTAACTTTGAATAAATTGTGTGTACAAAAATATATTCATTATATTCATTATCTCCTCATCCACTCTTATTACATGTATTAAAAAGAAAGTAATTGTCATAGGTGTAAATAGTGATATTTCAGTTGTCGGCTTTGTAAATTTATGTGTAAGCAATGAATTGTACGAATTACAAATAAGGTGTAGGTTTAGTTAGTTATATTTACGTTCATTTGTTGAGGAATGTAAATGTAGACCAGGTAAATTTCGTTTAGATACGAGGAATAAAAGTCTATTTAATGATGTATGGAAATAGAAGCATTTATAATATTACGTTTCAAATTCATTCCATGTATTTGTGATCGATTGAAATAAATTTTATCGCCATAACCGTTAAGTTTAAGGGTCTAATTTAAATCTCTGAAATTACAATGCAAAGCACAAGATTAAATTACAGTTTATCGTCGTCTTAAATCCGTTCTCTTTGTATACACGTAAATGTTGAAAGTAGTTCGGTATTTCGTTAGTACATGTATATTTCTGTTACGTACATAGATGACATCTAAAAGGCACTTACAGGATCACCATCGCCATGTACGCAGTTACAAGGGAAATTAACAAGACAGTTTAGTGATATAATAAAGTTATAAGGTCTCCAAAAACGTCACGCCCTGAATCCGTAAGATTTCTTATCTAGATTCTAACCAAAAATGGTCACAGCCAATGCAACTTTTAACTTATCAGAGAACTTAGTGTATAATTTAATACGCGTGCTTATTTTTTATGCATCAGATAATGCTTCAAAAGATACGTATGAAAAGTCGTGTTTGAATGTTACTGTTGGGCTCGAATATATAGTATGGCAATCTGCAGATCAAATGTTTAAACACCAAAATTATAAAAGTTTTTTTTTATTTTGTAGTTTTTCTTTTTTATTTCTTAAAATCTATTTTGTTTATTTTATGTAGGTTGGTCTTCTGTTAAAACCGCTTTTTGCTTCTGCGTACAGTCTGTAATAGTAAAACGCAGTAGTGATTTCGGTTATAAAAATATTAAAGAAGGAAATGATTTTCGACCAAGGTAAGACTAGTTCATTAAAAAAGTGACCTTGTTCAGGTTAACCACCTACTGTTTGCTTCTAATTTATTAGATTTGCCACAGTCGTACTCTTGGCTCTTTAATAAACCTTTCCCTTCGCGTCTTTGTGCATTTTTTCAAAATTCCTTTTCCGTAACGGCGGTTCGTTTATGGAACTTTTTACCGAACCATATTCGTATCGTCAAATCCCTATTTTCTTTCAAAAGACACTTAAGTAACTACCATCATAAAGTTTAAATTATACATTCTGTCTAATTGTGCTATTGCTTGGTGATCGTTTTAGTTTTTAATAATTTAATGCATCACTAATTTATCTTTGCTTTTAGCTCACGTCTTACTTTGCAGTGGATTGTCTGGAAGAAATTGCTTTTTGAGTAATTAGACCGCCCATTCTACATTTATGTATATATATAATGTATTCCATATCTTGTAACTTGTGTACAATAAATGATAAATAAATAAATAAAAATGTCCACATTGACCTCAATGGTCAAATATCAATGTTAATTTGCTTTGTATTTGCTTATGGGTGTGTATGTAGTATATTACTTCGATAATAATAAAATATTTAGAAAATTGACAATGTTTTTAAGTTGTTCCAACTAAAAAATCAAATAAAATCCAAATGTTACATATAATGTAAGCAAGTGCTATTTAGCTTGACCCACTATACTTAAGTGTTGTAACACGAATTAGGCTTCGTAATGGATGTAAGCGTTTATACGTACAGCTTAAGGTCTAGAATCAGTACTAAAGCAACTCTACGATAATTGTAATGAAAGGCTTTAATGGACTATGGATTAGTTCATTGTAAATGGCGACTAGCTCGTCTATTAAATTAGTGATCGTGTATTAGATAAGTAAATAATAGAAGCTAGAAAGTATAAATCGTTTATGCTGTAAATGTCAAAGATATTTGATTAAGATTGTAAGTATACTCTGATAACATTAAAGCACCATTTCATAAATATTTTATTATTATGTTCAAACGTCATGCATTTCGATACATACGATAGAGCAAATTTGGAATATTAAGATCAACAAAGTCATGTAAATATAATTGCTGGTAGTTGGTCTTTATTGTGGAAGCTTTTAGGAGCTTCTGTTTCTGCCACACAGTAGCAGGAACAAGCTTGTGTTATTATTAATATAACAAAAGTTTTAGACTGTTATGATCGATAACAGCGACGATCACAATGTTATGATTTGTAAATATCTTGTCTAGCCTTTCCATTACAATATGGGGTATGTCCCTATTACCAAGCGAACTTTACGCGACTTTTAAAAAAACAAAAGTTTTTGATAGCAAATTTATTTCCTGAATGTCCTGAACATACTAGAACAATCGATCTACTAAAGATTTCAAAGAATTGTGTCTACGTATTGCATAACACCTAATAGATTTTTTAGGACTTTGCTACAAACAATTTTCACTTTTCTTTTTAGTATTTTGAGTAATATTTGGAAATTAATGTCGAGGTAAAGCCATCTGTGTGTTAGTGTTTAACTTAATACTTAGGTCATACAATTTACTCTCTGGTGTTGCGGTTAACCAGAACAAGATGTCGCTGTAGTATAAATCTTTGTGGCTCTAATTAAAATAAAATATAAGTTATACCTATAATAAAATACCTTAATAACTTAATAACAATACAATTATAATTCTCTAACTTCAATTCGTTTGATTAAGTCTATAAGAGTTTCTTAAATCTTAGATAAAATTCATTATTAATAATCAGTGTAGTATTTAAATGTTTATTACCTTTGATTAATCAAAGTTTCAAAGCTCAGTTTATCGTATGGTCTATACATAACGAAGAGTCATGGGTTCGAGTTCCACTTAGATTGAGCTTTGGTTTGAGGAAAAGATCATAAGCAAACTTGTATGTTCAAATAACAAAAACTTTCTTTGACATATGATAATCTTCAACTTTGGGCAGCGCGATGGACCTTGTTTTTTTGGATTCGGGGGGAAATTTTCGAAAGGTACCCTGCTTTTGAGCAGAAGTCAGGGTTGTCGCTCGGACTTCCATGCATCACCTCACGCTGCTTCCGTCGCTTGTGATTGGGGTATTTTTTATAGAGAATTTCTCCTCGTGGCCCGGCCAGCTAAGGCAAGACCCCCGTTTCCGACAGGAGTCGCGAGACGTGACCACGACACTCCCATTGGGTCTGCGGGTTCCACGTGCGTATCCGCGACGTCGCCGATGGTGGCAATAAGACAAAATCAAATTGCCCGCGCGGAGTCAGAGTTAGTGAACATTGCGACCGTCATTGCCTCTCCAATATGCCTTCCGCTGATTAGAGGGACTCCCGGAAAAACTCCTTCTCGGCAGATTATTCGCTGCCAGTCTACAACCATGAATGCCGCTGACTGGCCCCAGGGTGCTTCATGCGGAGGTTACCGGCCATAACACCCCAGTGTGATGGACCTATGGCCTGCACTTCCTCTTTGTCAAAAGAAGACCTAGAGTCCTATTAGTGGGAACAGTTTACCGGTGGTAAGTTTCTGTTGTCGAACACCGTCCAGATAGGAAGGATTGCAGCTCCTATTTCTGTCTCCATAAATATCGTGTTACATTTTGGGTGGCGTTGTAGCTAGTGAAATTGCCGGGGTAACGAGACTTAGCGTCTCATGTCATAAGGCTATCAGCACATGTAGTACTGTGTCTTTGTAACTAGCGTTACGTTAACCTATCACTCATCTCGGTGTACGTCTTGCTTCTCTCGTCGCTTCTTCGAATGAAGAAACATTGAAAAGGCAGCTTATTTAATAATTTATTTATTTGTGTAATAATATAGGTAATATGTTTTTGAAGCTATTAGTTAAAAAGATGTATAATTTTTTTTTTATTCAGTAAAAGAAAGAAAAACTTTATCCTGAACCGTTGCTTTAAATTATCAAGTTATTTATGATTGTTAACATGACATTGCACTGGTTGTAAAATTTATTAAAGGCCAAAGAGGCTTTTTTAGTTTTTATTACAAAAAAAAATAATAACAGCTTTATGAGAAATAAGTTTCTCTTAAAAGCACAAAGTTGTAAATAAACATCACATTAAGTTAATTCAAAAGAAGTATAAAAATATGAAAAGATAATCTATCCAGAACTTTTATAGAGTTTTAGAACTTAAAAAATTTGTATGTATGAAATGTTAAGTATAATATGTAAAATTTACTATGAATAAATATATAATTCAATAACAAATAGTTATTGAATTAAATTATAGTTTATAGGTTCCCTTCTAAATTATTAACGGAAATGTATACCGCCTTGGTAATAACATAGGTTTATTCTTGTTCCTGATGAAATGAGAGTGGAAATTTCATCAGCCAGGACCGTTGCGTAAATTTACTAAACATAAAAGATAAAATCTTTTAGTGATTTATGATATTGCTATAACATTCTCTTTTATGGTAATATTGTTTTTATGAAAAACTGACATAGATTTTCTTGATTATACTCGTAATATGCAAGAGTAGCTCGCTGGCCTAATAGACGTCCACTGCTGGACATAGGCCACACACAGACACATACACACAAAGAACACAATAAATGTCATAACATAATATCATTTTACAAATTTTGGCCGCAGAGTACTGTAATGGTGCAAAATTGCCATCGCTAAGTGGAAATGTTGCTACAAAGTGAACAACCTGATTTTCAGCTACCACTTTATTTAGGACCCATTTTATCAGCGAGATGCTGTGTGCGTAAATCACTGGCTCAAATTATACATTATAGATAACAATATTAAAGCTAACGATGAGACTTAGGCTGGTTACCAATTTGTTTTTCTCAGAAGAGTGTCTTTATTTTTGTTTACTTACAGCAATGCATTATGCACGACTTGGCACATAACACTATAAGTAGTGTTAATTCAGTAATTTCACTTGTTACAGGGGCTGACAAATCGAGAGTCTTAGCGCACAATTTTGCGAGTCGGAGGAAGAATGGTATTATCTGAAATTTTCACCCGTTTGAACGCCCTCTGTGCACCCAGGATCTCCTATAGATCATATAGGCACTAACATACTAACCTAAACGACTTCCGGCTCCAGATATTTACCAACAGCTTGTAATAGATATTTGTTCATTGCTATATAACATTTAGCATCTTAACGTCACAATTATCTTTTTATTAATTGAATAAATTATATAACTATATGTCATTTACAAGTTTATAGTCTGTGACATGTTCAAATTAAATGGTCTTCGAAAGTCGTATCAATTACTGTGGATGTATTGTAACAACAATATGGTCGTGTGCACATCGGTAATCTTTATGACGACAACGAGCATCATTAATTTCAAATGTGTAAAATTATAACTACACAATTTAAGGTATAATTACTATACTTATAATATTAATTAAATATACAGCGTTGACACAAATCAGTATGATTTATCGGCGTAGCAGCATACCATACACAATGTAATCATGAACATGACTTAATTGAATTAACTTTCCAATTAACTTAATCATTTATTATGGTACTCGGTTTTCTGTAGTCAAGGCGACGATTTGTAGCTTTTAATCCGATGATTATAGTTTGGAAGTGAAAACACGTTTAACTAAAACTCCACTGGGCAACTCCTGTCGTCTATTAAGGCCGTTTAAAAAAATAGCTTCGATTTCTTCAAATGTACTTTTCGTGCTTCAAATTTTTTTAACAATACCTTCTGCTTTTGTTATGTACACTCGACATTGCTCGATTTCTTTACTTTGTTATCAAACGAAATTAAATAACACATTCAAGGGGCTAATAGAACATTTTTCAAGTGGTTGTAGTTTGTATATGTAGCATTGAAAACTTTTTTACTTTGTCTGTATAATCTGTCAAAACTTTTTTGATCATCCCAAACTTTATATCAGATTTGATAAACTACAAATCTTTACAAAAGAACATCGAGTTCAATTGCGATACGGAAGGTTGTTGAATTAAAAATTCTGATTGTATCGAGTCTGGTCCCCAATAATAGTATAGTTAAATCTATTATCAACCACACCAGCAAAAGACTTCAAGATTGAGCGAGGTCATTCTGTACACAATAATTAAGCAGTTATTGGTCGTCACCTACAGTTTGGTTCGCCGTTGACTGGTTGATGCAAAGCACTCGAAATGATAGGTTAATATTTTTTATTCCAGATACAAAATCGATAAATTTTATTAAAGTTTAGTTTTCTTAAAAATTATACTTAGTAATTGGTTATAAATTAGATGAATGTTATTTTTATACATGTTTTAGTATTACGATTTTTTTTTGCTGAACAATCGATTTCTTTGTTCTCAATCGTTGGAACTAAACTCTTCTTTAAATGAGAAAGCAGTAATTTATTAATAATCGTTTTAAATTCTCAGATATTTTGGTAGGTTTATTGCAGTACTGTTTTGACTCAAGCATTACTAGATCAAGGTGAACCACGGCTGCCTGCTAACAAGATCAACTACACTGTCCACTTTTCGCTCTTAATAATTTCTGCAATTATGTGCTCAATTCCCGTTTTGTTGACAAGATATTTTTTAATAACGAGTATCTGTTTATTGTTATTATATATATATAAATATATATATGTTTTGAGATTGGTGTAGTTTTTTGTGTTTTCGTTACGAGCACAGAATTCTTACTTCTTACGTGTAGGATTTTTTTTATTAGACCTTTATTGGTCAAAACTCATCATTTTGAATTGTTGTTAATATAAAATATTATAGTAGTAGGTGAACACATCTCATAATTTTCGGCGTTTTAGGGTTAGTTTATTAGAATGAAGGATTTTTATCAATTGTTGATATTTTGACACCTGGCAACAAAAACAATGGTTCGACCTTATAATTGTATTGAATGTCATTAAAGGAATATATTATTTATTAATTTTCCTTCTCTCCAGAGATTTATTTCGCAAGTGTGTGTTTTTTATTGTTTACCTGCAATTTTTATACCCGTGTCTTGTTATCGTTCTGTCCATTTTACCAAGCAAGCGCGAGTGTTTCCTTTAATTTATGAAGTAAATATATATAGTATAATTCGATAATCGAATTGGTAATGGTTGTTTTGAACCAGTTATTACCTCACAGTTTTTGTGCAACGTTTTTGCTCCTGACCACCGCCGTTTAACCTTGACGTATTTGGTCGTACATTGAAAGCGGAAATAGAAATGTGTTTCGGATAAAAACAATTTGGTACTGCTAATAATATATTTTAAAATCAGTTTTAAAACTCTTTCATTATTATTAAAGAAAATATTTAACATTTATTAAAAAATCTTAAAGTCTCAATCTTAAATCCTATAAGTTTCAGTCATTTTTTGTTTTGTTACAGTTTCGGGAAGATGAGAAAAGATCACAAGAATGTTTTCTTTCGTACAATGAAACCTTACTTTTATCCAATTATTATGACGTGATGTGTCAGATTAAATATAAATAGTAATATTTCTTCTTAATACCAATTAATTTTTTTACAGATTCAAGAACCAAATTCATATGTTTTGTTTGTTTCATATCATCATCAGATGAAAGATGCCGACAGCCTGACTGACATAGGTTCCTTACTATTCTTCTATTGTTTGTTTGATTAAAAAAAGCTTTTTTTATGACATTAATAACATCTTTAAAACACAGACAAACAGAAAACTACTTTGAATTTCTTTATTTATATGTCAAGGTATGAACTATCACTAACATTATACATTTATCACAGATTATAACGGAAATAGTAGTTTTTCAACGCACACATTTAATTACAAAATTTTAAATTGCATGTTCACGACATAGTTTTATTAATAACTCAATATTAATAAACATCTATTTATAAAGCACATGTTGGTTGAAACGAAAAACATAACATTTCCTTATTGTGAATTGACATGATTTTTTTTTATAAAAATGCTCTCGTTTCTGCGGTTTTACAATTATGAAGTTTAAGTTCACGTTAAGAATTTATGTTCAATAAAATAATACACGGCTTTTAAATGTTTAACAGATAAGTTTTATGAATCATGACCTTTTCACAAATAAGGGTGGATTTGTTTTCCTTAAATGCATTCTGAGTCAGATGGATGTGTTAACACCTGATTGTAACTTGAAATAATCAAGTAGGTTATAGCCTTAACTCTGTTCATGAGAAGGCATCGAGTGCCAGTAGCGGCAATAATGTCTAAATTGTTGTTAATTCTTGAAAAATTGTATTTACAGAGCGAATTTGGGATACTCATATGTACATTCATATGAGAGAATGGAAAAGATCACTCGTACATTCTTTTTTATTTATTGCCACATAAAAAATGTTGAGTATATAATTTATATAAAAAGATTTGATACCTTTGGTGACCTAGCAATGATGGGATGACGGCATGTGGATTTAGCCCCAGAGTACGCTATATGGCACGTTGTGGTGCTTAAATGGTCCTAAAAATATTTGCTGCCGAAGGTATGGGAAAACCAGTGCAACTACTTCTCCGTGACAATCGTAAATGATTAATTTCATGGGAAAGTAGCAGTAGCTTCATTATCACGACCCGCGTGTCAAGACTAGAGAGGGAGAAGAATAAGTGCCGTTGGCAGTAGCCAATACTAATTCTTTAGATAATTTTATATTAAATTAGCTTGTGCAAAACAAACTTTACAAATGGAGTTTTAAAATGTTCTTAAACACTATTACCACAGATTTAGTTTCTTAATGGTACTTTTCATTCCGACATGCAACTAGAATAAAGATATTCATACAAGATTATAACGGTACGTGTACCAAGGAGTGCCACAAAATTAACATGTCAATTTAGAAGTATGGACCTCGTCAAACTTAAATATTGACAGCTGATGTCCAGTGTTCATGATTTTCGAGATAATGTCTTATTAGACATATCAGATTTAAAATATCGGAGATCATGTAGGTTATCTTAGTATATATCTGCCACGAAAGAGTAAAACATTTCAAATCTGAATACAGTAGTAACTGTGTTGTAGCGAGCTAAGTTACTGGAATAGCAGCGGCAGTCGAGTTGAAAAAAAAAGCTTTTTGGTCTTAGATAAACGGTTATTTATCCTTCGTTAGCGTTTAAAGATCTATGTTAGACACGTGGGCATTAAGTCAGATTGCAAATAAATACATATTGTATTTTATTACTAACGCGACAATTTCCATATTTAATAATTATGTCAGTTCTAACTTTAAACTTGAAGTTTTAATAACATAGATAATATTACTACTGAGGTTTTTGTAGTTATTGCAGTAAGAGAAACAAGATTTTTTTTTTTTAATTATTTATTTACGAAGTTACTTTCATGGTAATATTTCTAAATGTTTCATGTTTATTTCATTTCTATTAATATGAAAAGTACTTGATACTAAAATACTTATATGTACTTTTTTGTACTTTCTAGTTTATCAGCACTTGCCGCATGTATTTGTTAACTATTCTATAATTATACTAACCAGATATTGTACTAACCGTCTATATATGTATATATGAAAATGTGTTGCCACAATGTCTTCTGTGGGTTCAACTTATGTATGGTAATGTATGAAAATTTTATTGACTCAATTGCAGTAAAATCGCGGGTTCGTACATGTGATACGTGAGTGAAGCCGACCGGTTCAGCAATGCATTTGTGAGTACTTCTCAAGTTCATGTTCATGTCAATGTGATGTAATACATAAACAAATCACCACGGGTTAAATAAAGGATATCTCTATGAGAATGTATGTTAATAATTATTATGATTGATAATCAATAATTGTCACATACATTTATTGGCTCCCAAAGGAGATTTTTTTATTATCACCACATATAGATGTCTACATTGTGTTCTGTGCATTGTATATTCTGTACATTGTGTGCGTATCTCATGTTTTTATAGTAAGTATTGATCACACGTTTCCAAATGTACAGAGGTAGATATTATAAAGTAACACTTCATTATTCGTAGGATTCGTATTACTTCTTAATTTTATAAAATTTTTTTGTTCAGCAAGGATTTAATATTTGTATTTTATTTTTACTGTTATTTAATATACAATTAAGCGACGAGACGAGCGGGATATTCACCTGATGGTAAGCGATACGCCAGCCCATAACCATGTGGCGCTAGTTAGAATGGTATACACTGCATCACATTGTGCTCGTCGTATTGAGACATAGGATGTTAAACATCGTTATCCCAATAATTATACTAGTTACAGGGTCCTTTCACTGGGATATAGTAATGTTTGTGTGGCGGCGTTCGATTTCCGGACGCATCCAACGACTGAAGTTGAATTTGGAATTAGCTGTGACAACAGATCGAGAAAAGAAAGGAAGAGTGGCGCAAGTCAGAGAGACGGAATCGGTGAGACATAACGTTACAATCTGTATCGCACGAGTGATTATTGAAAGACTACGAACTAAGAACGCTTTCATTTGGATGAGACATTAGGGATGACTACAGCAGCCTATTAACCATCCTACTTCCCTCACATTCCATATTTGCATACTAATGTTTGGCAGTAGAAATAGGCGCTGCAGTGGTACTAACCTAGGTGGACTTCGACAACAGACACCTACCATCAGTAAAAATTTCAATTTGTGACTAAGTAATTTTTTTCCTGTTTATATTAAGCGATAGAATAGGTAATAAAAAGTAATTATGTGACTTTCAGGTTCTGTGAAATTTACACGTAAATTAAATATTTACTCTCTACTTCAAGTGAAGAGAAAATTATCTAATCATGAAATAATTACTTAGCCTAGAGAGCTCGTTCAAAAAGGTTTAAGGGAAGTTACAAAGAGTTCATTGAACGCGTATCTACTCAAGCTCATCTCGTAACTTGTTAACGTTATTTTTATTTAATGAACTTTTAAAAAGCCAGATGCCAGTTTTATTATCATTTTACTTCACCCTTGAAGTGTAACCGTCGTTGTGAATTTATACATTACAAAAAGTTTTTGTGATAATTAAGCTTTGTACTATATTAAACTATATTAATTATACTATATTAAGGAATATGAAACATAATAGTCAAAATTAATATATTTTTTTAATCAACAGTAACTTACTATAGAACTTTAATTTCACAGTGTGTTACGTGATCATGGGCTGTAGATGTTGATGCGTGTTTGCCATTATGCTCGCGCTTTTCCACACATGTTGACAACCGGAACTGAATAATGCTTTAATAATGCAAGATGTACTTGAACAATATGAAGCTAGCCAGGCGAAGCAAGGCAAAGGAAACCTACTGTAGAATAGAGGCAAGTAAATATGTACACTTATATCCGCAACAAACGTTTTATAGATATCTAATAAGTAGCTTTATAGGTTGTGATTCAATAAAAGTACACTATTACTACGAAACAATTCATGTGTTGTTGTTCTTCAACATTGTTTGATACTTAAGCATTTTCACAAAGCTAACGACGGCTGAGATCTCGTTAAGAAGTTTTCCACGTCATTGCATGGCTCTATTCCGCAGTAGAAATATAGTACAAGGTTGCATTCTGGCTTGTTAGTTTATATTTAGAAACCATTGTCTTCAACTTCATTAACGGAACCTCGGGCAGACGAAGTACCTATAAGAGGTGTTGTATGATCTCGAATAGAAAACCTATAGTTCATAGTATAACCAACTGTAGGCAGCCTAAAGAGGCGAGTCACATTAGAATCGGAACATCGGTGCAGTAGCAGTTTTTTATTTTACTTTCAATATTATGAAAATACTATAAAATGCCATGAAACCGTTCTCGTAAAATGAAATGGAGACAAGTCGTGCTTACTTCGGACTTGCATCTGTTAAAACTCCTTCATTGTTCTGTCTCTGTCGCTGTATGGCAGAGCTACGGGATCCCTTCTGCACACATCGGCGACTCTGCCAGCACTGGTCAAACTTTTACAGAGAAGGTCTTTTTTCTTCTTCAAGTAAGGCACACCGGAATACATAACTTCTTGTGGCTTTTTGTGACATAACGGATTTTCCGAATGTGCGATCACGTCCAGTTACGAGAGCAAAGGGAGCCAGGAAGTATCAGAAAATGCTATTATAAAAAGTCTAAAGTAATACATACGTTATATAATTTTAAATATGATTGTTTCCATAAATATTTACATGTAAAGTGCTTTGAAGCTTACAGAAATTTTTCAAAGTAGGAGGTTTAGGTTGTCGAGTAATCACTGAAGTGAATGGCCCCTTATCTAGGTATCCAAGGTGAGCATGACCACAGTAGTGCTATGAACTTGGTAATAGAATTTAATCCTATTACATTTAGAGCTTAAATTGAATGTTTTTAACTGTCTAATTATTCTACTGTCGCATTTGCGAGGGTTTATTTTTCGAGATTGCCAACCAACGCCCTACGGAATTTCTGACGTCACAAAAGTATCTGGGATAATAACGCCCCTTGAAGGTATGGTATAAAAGTAATGATTTGTCATAATTATGTTACAGTTGCTCACTGGACTAATAACAACACAGACCACAATGTTCAAGCTGGTGGTGTTGTCCTCCATACTGGCCCTAGCGGCAACAAGTCCTAGTGGTGTCGCTCCGTGGGGTTTAGCTGGTCTGGGATTAGCTGCTCCTCTACTCGGCGCAGCACACGGTGCCCTTGCCGCTCCTGTTGCTGCTCCTGTAGCTATTGCGCCGGCAGGGCTACGTCCCTACAACTACCGCGGACCTATCTCTCTCGCACCGGGCCAGCCTGCTAACATCTTGGCTACTGACGGCAGACCATTGGATACCCTCAGTGTAAACTTGGACCGTGCTGCGCATTTGACTGCGAGAGCTGTTGACTATGCTGGCGGTCACCTGTTGAAGAAGCGTTCAGCTCCTCTGTTGGCTGCAGCACCCGTGGCAGCAGCTTGGTCCCATTCTGCTCGACTTGACATTCCAGCCGCCCGTTTGATTGCTCCTGCACCTCTTGCGCTCTCTGCCGTTGGAAAACCTGGTCTGGGCGCACCTCTCGCTCCATGGGGTTTAGGAGCTTTGGGTGCTTGGGGTCATGGTCTACCTTTAGCTCATGGTTAAAAATTTTACAAATTGTACAAACAAATGAGTAATAAAGCGAGTCATCTAATTTCTTTTCCACATCCTCTATATTCTCTATTATTTCTCCTTTCGGGAACTGTCATATATTTACTCACATATTCTTTTTCTTATACTCTTAAAACTGGTGCACACTTAGTTGTAGTCAACCTTGTTATTTTAAGCTTAAAACATGTCTCAGCATTGGTTTTATACAACAACAATAAACAAAATTACAACCATCACTTATTTTATTTAGTTAATAACTTTAAACGTTAATATTAAAATTCTTTATAGTTTTAATTTAAGGAGGTACATTTGTTAGTTTTTTGGGTTACCTACAAACGAGACCAACAGTTTATTTGTCCTTCCGTTTGTAAAGATTTCAAAATGATCTAGATTAATTATCTATACCAGAGTTCGAGGCGAGTTAGGCTGACAAACATTGAAATCATCATCGTCTCGACAGATGGGCGCCCACAGCTGGACATTAAAATAACAAAACTTAATATTGAAAATGGTATAACATTTCCTATTTAGCACAAATGCTTAAACTGTTAATATTATTCCTGTCGTCTAATGCAAAAAACATGCAAATAATTTAATGCATTATGACAGTTTAGTATAAGTATAAAAAGATGTTTATGAAAATGTCTTCTTTGCTATGAGCTATACGCCAATTATTCCAGTACTAGTTCTACCGAACACCAGATAATTTGTTTTATGTCCTCCCGTCTCTCGGGTCATCATCGTCTTAGTATTATTCCTAGTAGCTCTGATGATATATGTGACGGGTAGCCATTCGTCAAAACGTTTATAGACGAAAAATATATTTTAAAGATAATTTCCTTGAATTTTAGGTACGTTTAGACAAACCTATCTACTAACTTTTTTCCGAAAAAAGAGTTGAAATGAAGTTAATATATATAACAATTTAACATAATGTTTAAGTGACGAACCATCAGGAATAAAAGCCTCTAAACTCGTTGACAGGAGTACAAACTGGTAAATCTTCTGGTTATTATTCTATCTGGCGTAAAGACGTGCGCCGGGTAGTAAATGTTCATAATAATGAAGCATCTTCAAAGAAGTTCACTTAGCACATCACTTGTTATCCTTTCACTTTCACTATCTACAATTGTTTGGCGATAGAAATGGATATACTGGGGTAGTATATGTAGACTGTCTCCCTCAACAGAACTACATCCAGTAAAAGTAATTGTGAGTGTTTATATAATTGTTATAACATATATAGGACATTTCCCATCAAAGAAATGTTCTCCTCATTAAGTATGTTCTATTTATTCAACAAAGCGACGAAATGAGCAGAACGATTAACTGATGTTTAATGATACGCCTACCCATAATATCATGGCGCTAGTTACGATTGTGTTGTGCCACCACCACATTGTGCTTGTTGCTTTAAGAGATAAGGTACAAGCCTCGATACTCCAGTATTTACTCTAGTTAGAGGGCCTTTAAACCGCTACGAGTAATGTTTGCACACTGCTGTTTAACGGCAGAAATCAGAGCTGTGGTAGTACTAACTTAGACGATCTTCGGCAATAGAGACGCACCACCACTAAGTTAAATAAA
The DNA here is from genome assembly GCA_029034505.1 of Ornithoptera priamus. Lineage (NCBI taxonomy): Eukaryota > Metazoa > Arthropoda > Insecta > Lepidoptera > Papilionidae > Ornithoptera > Ornithoptera priamus. The sequence goes on from JARDWD010000380.1 coordinate 600,570, forward strand.
TAATAAACTTTCAAAAACTATCTTTTGCGGTTGGTTATAATATAAGTTACATGGCTGCTTAAAAATTATATATGTTTTTTAATAGATCAAATCAAATCAAATATTGTAATTAATAGAAAATGGTACAAATGGTGTCATAGCAGCTCATTAATGTCACAAATATATTCTGCCACGTATGGCGTGCAAATATATTAGGAAAACTAATTACAACCACTATTCCACCAAAATTTTAATTGATTACAACCACACAGCTTCATTTTTGACGATATTGTAAAAATTGCATTCAATAAATATAGTTTAAAATAATGTGCTGTGAAATAAGTGATAAACTACTTTTTTTAAATTTTGATTTAGACCACGATCATAATTATGGGCAAATGTTGTCTTTTCTAAGACTTGCTTTTGATATACTGTTATATTTATACGAGGTTTGAGTATGCTGTAGAGAAATGGCAGAGAAGAGTAGAACAATCCCCTCTCTTCCCATGGGTATCGTAAAAGACGTTCAAAAGAGGTTGAATTAGTAGCTTTGCTGCTACGCTGGACTTCTGAACCTCTGATGTCGGATTACATCAACATCAGCATTCCCAAAGAGACTTGATGTTAGACAGGAGGTCACAAAATACATGCCCTAACTTTTAAACATGGTAGTTCATGATCAATAATGAGACTAGCTAAAAATTGTGGATCTTATATTTGCGTAATATAAAATAAGTACTAAGATTTTTGAAATTTTATAGATTTTACATTATTTATAATATATTGGATAAACTTTCCTCATTGTATATGTAAAAGCCTTGTAGATGATATCAGACTTATAATCCTATTTTTGAATACTGTCCTTGTCAGAATTAAATTATTTTCAATTTTGTTGCAGAAACTTATGTTTTACTATTTACTTTTTACAAATGAATATATATTAATATTAGAAATCATCTAAAATAGTAGTTAACTTAAATTACCAGTAAGATAAACATGTACATTAAAATACTTTGAAAAGTTATAGTTAACGGTTAATAAGAGTTTATTATTAAATAACTATTTCGATGTTGAGGTCAACGTTTAATCACTTAAGTGAATGTCCCTTTATCAAAGTGTGCAAGGTGACAATACCACCACTAGCTGAACCTTTGTATTTAGTCTATACACTTTAGAGTTAAAAGTCGTTATGGTAATTGATGTTCGAAGTCTATGCAAGGATTTCGTTTCCTAGACTGATCGCTGGCCAACGCCCTACGATAAATACCTTCGAAGTCATAATTGTATCTAGGATAACGCCTACCCGTTCAACAAGTATATAAGCTAGGAGTTCTAGGGAACATGCTACAGTTGCTCGTTAAACTAATAACAACACAGACCACAATGTTCAAGCTGGTGGTGTTGTCTTCCGTAATGGCCCTAGTGGCAGCAAGTCCAAGTGGTATCGCCCCATGGGGTTTACCTGGTCTGGGATTGGCTGCTCCTCTGCTTGGCGCAGCACATGGTGCCCTTGCTGCTCCAGTTGCTGCTCCTGTACCTATTGCGCCGGTAGGACTACGTCCCTACAATTACCGCGGACCTATTTCCCTCGCTCCGGGTCAGCCTGCTAACATCTTAGCTACTGATGGCAGACCTTTGGATACCCTAAGTGTGAACTTGGACCGCGCAGCACATTTGACTGCAAGAGCTGTTGACATTCCCGCTGCCCGTTTGATTGCGCCTGCACCTCTTGCCATCCCAGCTGTTGCTCGCCTTGGCTTAGCTGCACCCCTTGCTCCATGGGGTTTGAAAGCTTTGGGTGCCTGGGGCCACGGACTTCCTTTAGCACACGGGTAAATTTTAAAGCCTACTTTAATTAATACTCAACATTAATTTTAAGCAAAATAAAAAGAGAGTTACCGAATCAATTTTCTTTATTAATTTTCTCTTTCCTCTTATATTAATGTTCAATACGAAACATTTGAAAATGATTTAAGTTTAACTTAACACGTTGACTGCTAGGGCACATGAAGAAATCGAGTTCCAGAGAAATATTTAATTTATATGTATATATATTTTTATTACATATTTAGTTCATGTCTTGATTAACTTTCTGCTCATTCAAGCCAATCGCAATTATTTTCTCTCTTACCCGTGAGTTACTATTCATATTTACATAGTTATTCTTTATCTTAGCTTCACTTATTTGGTCTGTAAAGGCGCTGATAACACTTAGTAGGTGTCCTGGACAGGTAAACAACCTTCGAGTTATCTTGTAGTTGGCAGTCAACATGTTAATTATGGTAATGAACACGATTACTACAGTAGAAAACTATTATGGGGTAGTAATTTTTGTGAAGTCGTTTGTGAGTTGCTATCACAAATGACAGACTAAAAGTAACCGACGTTCCAAGATAATTGTTCAGTAATAAAGTGTATATATTACTTGTATTGTGTAAGTGTATATATTCTTGTCAATCACACACCAATGTATGATGTAATACTCGTTTTCTTCTCGTAGATAGGACTATAATAAATACAGAAGGGACAGTGGGAATGTGTACTTGGTACTGGTGTTGGTGTGACTTGGTACCCAAAAAAATATTTTAAAATAAAGTGCCAATCAACTTAAATCACTCTGTGAGGCATTAGTTGATTCTTTTGTCTTGTAACATAGAGATTCGTGATTTGATTTCTGGGTCATATGTGATGGAATTGGGATGGTGGATTTCGGATCATTCTGGCTAACTTGTTGTATCACTACTATTAGCACAGAAGAGAATCCTAGATGACACTTTGTCATTTACGGTCTTATAGTTTTTGTAATGAAATAGAGGACTTGTAAGTTTATTGGCGATAAAAAAGTTAAAAAAAAAACTGATTACAATTATCTGCTAATACTAAAAAATCTATAGCTTGTTATGCTGTATTTAAACTATTTTTATCATTAGCTAATTGTACGATCTATAATGATATTATCGATAGTAAAACTATATGGAATTTAAAGCACGGTATTTTAATGAAAACTACTGAGAAAATAAAAATGTTTGCGTTTATATCCACTGCTGAATATAGGCCTCCATCAAATATTCTCAAAGCTATCGGTTCTGCGCTGCTCACATCTCCTGGCACTAGAGACCGTCATTTTTAGGGGCTCATATGGAGGGATTTGCGCCACTTTCCACCCCACTGGCTCGATGGGGGTTGGCGGGAGTCAGAGCCTCGTTTGTTGAGTAGTAGAGGGTGTACTATGAGCAGGTGAGGTTAGCTTTGGCCCCGTGAGTTGTTGTGCGGGACTCCTTATATCCCTATGATTGCTTATTTATAGGTAGTATATGTATAAAACAATCAAATCCGTCGCGACAGCGCAGCATCTATTAAAAATTACCTATTCAATAAAAAAAGGTTGACAAATCAATGTCATTTTAGAGTGGCTGAATTGTTGAAGTTAAAATGTCATGAATGGCTCCATTATAGAAATGTTTTGCAAAACTGCCTTTGTCGACGTTATTGATGGTGAATATGTAATGTTTCCATATTCACGAAAGCTGTTGTTATTGAAATATAAAGGTTTTCCCACGATGTTTTCGTTCACCGACAGCTCAAGCGCAGACGAGACCGATTCTGCGTTTCTTCGAAACGTACAAAGCCAACTGTACTATCATGGCTTCTGATACATGACGATCTATAGTGGAGTACATTAAGAAGCATGTTCAACAAAATTGATTGTGAAGGTTCATCTAAAATATGTACAAATTTTGTAAGTGTGTTATGGTTTATTTTAGCACTTGTTATAGTAAACTTGAAATTTACAATACATGTGTGATTGCGGAATGACCAATCACAATGGGTGCGAGGTGGGCGGCGGCGGCAATGGGTGCACCGTACGCGATGGGCGCGGCGTGAGCGATCAACGGAGATGCGATGCGCGCGATGGGAGCGGCCACGAGAGGAGCGACAATGGAGCGCTTCTTTAAGAGATGGAGACCGTTCAATGCCTTCGCAGTGTAGTGAGCAGAGCGATCCAAATTCACATCCAAGGTGTCAAGAGGTCTGCCGTCAGCAGCCAGTATGTTAGCAGGTTGGCCGGGAGCCAAGGACAACGGTCCACGGTAGTTTGAAGGCCCCCATAGTGGTGCAGCGTAAGCCAAAGGCGCGGTGTAAGCGAGGGGCGCGATGAGACCCGCGGACGCAGCCGCCAGCAAGCAGGACAACACCACCAGCTTCAACATTTTTAAAGTGGTCTGTGTTGTTGAATGGACGTGAAAACACTGATGTTGTTGCATCGAACAGCATCTCTTATATACTTGCATTCTGAGTAAAAATAATAGGCGTTGCCGGAATGCATTACTGACCGTGAGAGGACAACATTTACATGACAACTTAGGTCGAATGTATAATAGGTAATAGGATGTTTATTTACTATATATAGTAGTAACCTTTTAAACAACAATAAGAGCATTTTAAAAATATTAAATTTATGAGATATTTGAAAAAAAAATGTGCTACTATCTGCTACTAAATTTCTATAATCTTTCTGTACTTACAATGAGACTTATCTCATATTTCTAAAACGACAAGCACAAGATGGTGCCCGTCTTTGATGTATAATGAGTCCTCTAAGTTGTAACTTTCAGTCTTGGAGTGAATTAGTAATGTATGGTGTTTAATGTATTCCGTCTTTCTCTATACTTAACGTGAATTTTGAAATATATTCTTTGATGAAGTAATTTACATGAACATTTATTTAAGCGGCAGTTAATCTATTGCTTTCTAAGAAATGAAAACTGGAATGAAATGGCATTTTGTGGTTCAATGAAAATTAGATGGAATTTTAATAATAATTTAATATTCGATTTAAATTTATTAATTAATAGCCAAAGTTTTAAGAAGGAACAGTTAATTAGAAGCGTTCTAAGAATCTGTTACGCATACTCATGCCTTACGTAGTTTGTTTTTACTCTGACGATAAAGTACCACTTTGTGGTAACATCAATTTCTTTTAAAAGTTTTATAGTTTTCATGTATATGTTACATTTATTATAAGTTAGAAACGTTATACCGATTAATTGAACACGATATTTTACAGTTTGGGTAGTTAAAATTTTATTGTACTTGGTTTCGTTTCATAGTGTTTTATCACTTAATGCAATTTTGAGATGTGATGAGGTTAGATGTAAATATGTCGATAAGTTTGTTGTCGAAATCATAAATGCTATGAATACTTCTTTCTTTGCGGTAGAGGCATACCACAAATATAAATTGCATCAGTTGCACTTGAATGTTTTATTTTTTTGAATATTTGTAAGATAATGCAATAACTACTTAAATTGCATTATATAGTAAAATGTTAATTATTCTGTAAAAGCTAGTTAAATTTTATGAAATTGTTGGGGTTTAGTTGGAAAATATAATTTTTATATCTTTGTTTATAACTCTTCTTCTTCTTTCTCCTGCCCTGGTCCCACTTTATGTAGGGTCGGCACAACATGTTCTTCATTACCGAACATGTTGTAAATAGTTTTGGCTAAACTTTTTACGACCGGCCGCCTACCTGACATCAACCCTCTTTTTGGGAATCTTTGGGGACTTTTTTTTTTTTTTTCTTCCCCATTTGTATTTCGCTGTTGTTACTAAAATTCACAAATGCACATAACTTAAATATTAAAGTCATTGGTACATGCCGAGATTCGAACCCGCGACCTTCGGATTGAAGGCCGCACGCTCTAACCATTAGGCCAGCGGGCTACTATCTTTGTTTATAACTATTGTCGTCTTTTTGATCGTTTAAAGATTCATGTACCAAAATATTGATGATTGACTGATTCCTTATTTTTTTTCTTCACAGTGGAGTCTAATCTCCTCTGGAATGCTTTGTCCGAAGATAACAAGAGAGTGATACAGGCTCACATGTTGTTATAGAAAACATCATAAATTGTGCTTAATTGACCGGGATAATGTCATTATAATTTTTTTATATTACAAATTTATATTTGAAAAGCGAAAACCACCACACGTTTTATTGTATATAAATATAATATAATTTTATTTATATTTGTATATATATGGCATGTATTATTTTTATAGTCTTTAGTTTGATTTCACACACATGTATAAAATTTTTAATTCTTCCCTTGAGTTGAGTGGCACAACTTGCTTGTATGGTATTAAGACACTAGTCTTTTGTAATCTTAGCTTAAGGTGTTGAAAAAATAGAATATATATATATATATAATTATAGACAGTAATTTGTGGTTGTGGTTGCTCACAATTTATTTTTCAGAGAAATTTCATGTCTAATTCTATATTACGGTCAGCAAAGCAGCCGGGGAACAAATAGTCACATTATACAGACGAAATTAGTGATATTTCGTGGGCTCCTTCGGGCTATACTCTCTAGCTGTGTAAGTTATATTATTACTTTAATGATTACAAAAAAACTTTCCATTTTAAATACCAAAAAGATAATGTGTATGTATCAAAATTCATAGAGGATGTATGTCAGTGGACACCAACGAATAATAAAAAAATTATTGGAGTAGAATTTGAAGAAAACTGTTCGTTTAAATTTAACTTGTCAACATTGTCAGCTAGATTAATAAAGATTGAAAGAAATTTGGTTGCTATTTATGCACACAATTAAAAATATATACTGTTGTTGAAGCCGTTGGATGCGGACAACCCTGGACCGATCGATATGAAGATCTTTGGCGGAGGCTTATGTCCAACAGTGGACGTTTATCGGCTGATGATGATGACTGAGTTTTTTTCCTATGTTAAATGTGCTGAGGAAATAATTCTGCTCGTTACACAGGTAGTAAAAGCATATCTTTCTGTTTCAGGAGCCGTATGGTTCAACGATAAGTTCAAGATTCAACGACATCCATATAAAAGGGCGCTGGTGTACTAAGAGTGATAACTACATATTTAAAACAATTTTATTACACCACAGATCAATTTTATCCTTTGGTAAATATGAATATACGAGGTATTGGACTTTGTAAATTGAACTGGTAAGATCGATGTGAATGGAGATATAAAGAACACAGAGCACAACGTTTCCGTCCATCTCTTACAAGATAATGTGAAGTCCAAAGTAAATTCCATAACGAGCAAGATATGAAGAAAAATTCGGAGGACTGGTAAAAATTATATAATAGTAAATGAATTTTTTTTGCAATGAAGCGATGAGACTAGCTGGATGTTTACGTGATGGCAAGTAATATTCCAGCTCATAACAACGTCGCTCTGCACTGCACCACATTGTGTTCGTCGCTTTGAGCCATAAGAAGCTAAGCCTTGTTACCATAGTAATTTCACTAACTACAACTACTCTTCCATCCGGAATACCGTAATGTTTGCACACTACTGTTTGGCGGCAGAAACAATAGTACCCACCTAGACGGTCTCCGGCAACAGAGACCTATCACAGATAAAATGCTTAGTGTATGATGCCGCTGGCTGTTAATGATGATGCTAATATGATTACTACAAGTATAAAATAATTGATTTATACCTATTATAAATATTTATAGTATTTATATAATATTTAACATATAAATATATTTTAGTTAATTACTTCAAATGTGAAGCTACGTTTAGCTTTGTGCCCTAGGTTGTCATGTTACAGGCATCGTCCAGTGTGGAATGGTTGTTTATAGTTCTTATATAGATAATGCTGTCTTTTTTAAAATAATAACATGCTATAAGTCCTCCAGAAATATTTCTTTTTTATTTTCTTCATAGTGTTTCTTCATATCCAAATTCACATCTAAGGTGTCAAGAGGCCTGCCATCAGCTGCCAGTATGTTAGCGGGTTGACCGGGAGCCAAGGACAGAGGTCCACGGTAGTTGGAGGGCGCCCATAGCGGTGCAGCGTAAGCCAAAGGCGCGGTGTAAGCGAGGGGCGCGATGAGACCCGCGGACGCAGCCGCCAGCAAGCAGGACAACACCACCAGCTTCATCATTTTGAAAGTGGTCTGTGTTGTTGAATGGAGAAGTTAACACTGATGCTGTGACATCGGACTGACATGCTTTTATACTTGCATTGTCAGGTTTAACTGATAGGCGTTACCGGAATGTATCGTTGACCGTGAGGGGACAACTTTTGCAGGACAAATAAAGTTCAATGCATAATAATGATGTACCTATTATTTTCTATAAAAAGTATTAATACGTATTATTTTGTTATTGTACAAAATTCACTTTAATTTAAAAACTATCTTGTATAATTATAGATTTTTATACTTTATTAATCAAATTAATTTAAACCAATTGAAAAAAACAAAACTAAAACAGTTCTATCACTGAAAGAAAACACTGCAAGAAAACTGAAATTACCTGAGAAAAACAGTTTTCCTAAATCATGCAAACATATTGTATTGTACGTTCGTTAATATAAATAGGTTATGTTTAATATTTATGTTTCTATAATAAATTTCTTGTTTATTATATACCTTTCTATGTATGATGTACTTGCTTTAATATATTCCTACTTACAAAAGTTTGTACTTTCTTTTCTCTCGTAATAACCACTGGATCTCTGGATAAACTATAACTAGTAGAAATATTTCTAAAGATTTAACACTGTTTATATAAGTTATTAAATTATTGTATTAATTAATACAAACAAGATAATAGTGTAATGCAATAATTCTATGGCCCTGCACTACATAATTTGACTTTTCAGGCTTTATTTATTTACGTACAATTTTATAATTTTTAAAATATATAACAACTGTAACACTACTTAAGTTATCTCCGGTGTTACTATATTAGCAATAACAGGAAAAGAAACAATAATTTTGAAATTAATTTGTAACTAAAATTCATTATAAAGATAGTAAGTAATGTATAATATTAAGTAGAATGTAATATATTAATACATATAGACATTAATTTTTAAAGAAAGGTAACGAAACATATATAGATTTTGTAAATAAGTTAAAACATGTCCTCGCAAAGCGGGTAATTACACGCGGGAACTGGAGATGTATTTGGTTTCAATTTGAACCTTATTTCATATGGCCACGGAACATTTAGATTGCGCACCGGGACGTTCGTTGTCCGAGCATCAGCTAATTATAATTTTGTGTTTTTATGTTTTTTGTATTTTTTATGAAACTATCGCTTCATTTAGCTGTACTAACATAACGGAGCCTAAATAATGCTAATAAAACGTTTTAAAAAAATGATTTTTTTTAATCATGGAACGATTTTTTTTCTGTCCCATCATCAAAGGTGTCATTTGTACTACCGTTTGTCTTCGTTTTCGGAAGCGGTCTCCTAATATACAGTATTATTTATACGTTTCTTTTTTAGAATAACTGAAATCTGGCTTTACCTTCAGATTAATTCGCATTCTGGTATTAAGTTAAAGTAAGTGCACCAGTAGTTAATGTTGGCAATGAGAACACAACTTTTGATATTTGTTGCATTATACACACGATGAGATTGTTTCGTAAACGACGAAGTTTGATTGAATGTTTTTTTTTAGTCGATAATTTTTACATTTGCGAAAGAAGATTTATATAAATTATTAATAGTAATTTAACGATATATCGTAAATTGTTGCATTGCTGGCTGAAAAGCAGCAGTTCCGATGTAGTACATTACAGACGGTAATTGCACTAATTTTTTTATTGACTTTGTCAGTCAATCATGATTTAGTGAACTTTTCGACGACTTTGCTACTATTTTTGTCTATATTTAATTAGTTAAGTATAATTTTAGTATGTTTCATTTACTCGAAGATGTAATGTGAGACACGTATGTTTGTATACATGGCTCTCTTTAAGCGATTATTTGTACTTAACTTGTAAATATTCTAAAAAAGAAACATACAAGAAACCTAACACAAAAAGTATTTGCTGTACGTTTATTAATATTTCTTCTTTATTGTTATAGATTTCTAATGTTACTGGATAAAGTTTTGCTAACAATTTAAATTTTAAGGTTGTAATGAATATAGTTGGAATATATTCATATAAAAGAGATTTCAGGATTGATGTTTATAAAGTCAGCGTGTTTTTTTTTCGTACATGAAAAGTAAGATGAAGTAAAACTGCGCTTAAAAGTTTATATCAGTGATTTAATATGACATCAGCATTAAATTTACAAAACATGGGCTACTGTTGTGCGAGCGTAGCTATAAGGTGCTGCTGCTATGTAAGAAGTAGCAATTGGTGCATTGTATGCAACACGTACAGCGGGGGTGATCAGTGGGGCTGCGATGCGGGCAATTGGAGGAGCAATGATGGGAGCTACGACAGAACGTTTCTTCAGAAGGTGGAGGCCGTTGTCTAGAGCTTTTGCGGTGTAGTGAGCAGAACGGTCCAAGTTGACGTCCAATGTGTCCAAAGGCCTGCCGTCAGCTGCGAGGATGTTAGCAGGCTGCCCAGGAGCCAAAGACAGTGGGCCACGGTAGTTGTACGGAGTGAGAAGTGGTGCACTATAGGCAAGAGGCGCAGCGTAACCGTAGGGTGCCGAATACGCGAGAGGTGCGATGAGGCCCGCAGATGCCGCAGCCAAAACACAAGACAACACCACCAGCTTCATCATTTTGTAAGTGGTCTGTGTTGTTTACTTGTAAACACTGATACTGATCGTCAATTGCTGTTCGCTTTTATACAAAGTTTAGTGAAATTTAACTACAGACTCCTTACCCGAAGACGTTGACCATGAGGTGACAATTTTGGATTGAAGTGCAAAATAAATAAAAGTTCAGTAAATGGGCCGTGTTAATGTCAAGTAATAGGAAATGTATACGAACACCTTTGTTTTAATACAGTGTTGTAAAAACATTCAATGTGTTTATCATTTACATTCTACTCTTAATAATAAAGTAAGATGGAAGAAAAACACATTGTTCTGGCTACGGAGACTTGATCTTTTCAAGCATTCGCATCATCATCATCAGCCGATAGACGTCCACTGTGGGACATAGGTCTCACCCAAAATTTTCCACATCGATTGGTCTCGCGTTGCTCGCATCCAGTTGGTTTTCGCAATTCTTACCAGATCATCGGTCCACCTTATGGAAGGCCTCCCAGTATTACGTCTACCGGCACGCGGGCGGCACTCGAGGACCTTCTTATTCCATCGACCGTCGGTTTTTCGAGCAATGTGCCCTGTCCACTGCCACTTAAGTTTAGCAATCTTTTGGGCTATGTCGGTGACCTTAGTTCTTCTGCGGATCTGATTCGATCGAGCAGTCAAACTCCGAGCATAGCTCTCTCCGTTGCCCTTGGGGTTACTTTGAGCCTTTTTATAAGGCCGATAGTAAAGGGCCAGGTCTCGGTTCCGTATGTAAACACTGGTAACACGCATGAGTTGAAGACTTCTGTCTTCAGATACTACGGTATCTAAGACGAAAAGATGCTGTTACGCAAGGATTCGCATTTTGCCGGAAAACCTTGACATACTAATTTTGACATCTTTCTATCTGAAGACGCCTTAGTGCTTGTCCTATACGTATCCAAAATCACAATCAGATAAAATATAACTCTTTTCGTCTTTCGACTTTTGATACAATCGAAATGCTGATTACAAGTCATTAAGGAGAGTTAGTCTAACGTTGATATTTTAATGATTATTTCCGAAAAGAAAAATAAACATTTTATACTGAACATATCTAAAGATAGAGCAGCTTCATCGAACATATCGATTTAACCAACATGTGTGTCTTATAAAATATGAATAAGAGATCTGAATCCTAATGACTGCCAAGACAATACATCCTTTTCACTGTATGTAGTCATTGTATAAAGTTACACACTCAGTTTTGTAGACTAATATATATAGAAAAACCATAAGTAACACCGTAATATTTTTATTATAATGTCATACAAAATGGGAATTAGTAGGTACATGTGTGTGCGGTAAGATACTTAAATGTTTTTTAAACACAATGGGTTACCATTTGATTTTAATCTGACAGAATATATAAAAAAAGGAGACTGTATATGGCGGAAAATGCTCGGCTAAATAACTAGCATATGAACGACTAAGTAATTAAAATCGTACATACATTTACAGTTCCGTTAATTTATAGGTCCCGGATTTGAATCGGGGATCTTTATGCAAACGGTTAGTCGCTACGCCTCGGAGACAATTAAAAGTGATGCAATTTTAATCATTATGACATATAGCTTTGTGCAACCGTGAATAAGGACAAATTTGAGCATATCATGAACATAAAAGATTTGTTTAATTATTTATACATATTACGACAATGACTTTATTAAAAACTATATTTATTGGTGTCAATGAAATTGTAACATTATCAAATACATTTTTGTAATTATTAAAAATATTGGACTTTGCAAAAGTCAGTTGTTACTAATATTTCAGGTAAATATTAAGTATAGTATTCTGATGAAAAGTCTAAGGAATCTCAGTTACGTTGCTCAGAAAAATGTTCAAGTTAATCATACAATGTAGAATGGTTAGGGCAGTTGGCATATAATATTACTATTTTTTCATCTCAAAATTTTTGTAAACGTCATCGTAGATATTTGCAAGTACTTTTTATTCACAAACATGGTACATGTACCTATTTATCGGATATGGGTGACTTAACTGGTTATGAAGAAAACTATCCTTAATAATGTGATGTTTGATAGTAAATTTTAAAAGAAATAAGTTCAATCAATCTCAAACCAATAACGAGTAAGAGTACACAGAGATATTCTGTAAAAATCAAGCCTTGATTAATGCTTTATTACAAAATTTGTAAACTTACTGTAATAAATGAAAGTTTACTAAGTTATTGTAAATGAGGAATTGTCCTCGGCGATGTACTTTGTGTTAAATGTTAAATTTACTGATGATAAAAAATAATAAATGCAATTATATCGTTCAAAGGTTTAATGTCAGATTAAATCATAAGTTCCGGAAACATTTTACAAGTAGCGAGTGAAAGTGGGGCCGTAAGCAACGGCAGCAGGGGCGACAGGAGCGGCATAGGTGATGGGAGTCGCGGGGGTGATCAATGGGGTGCCAATGGGAGCAATAGGAGCCACCACAGGTGCGATTACGGAGCGTTTTTTCAACAAACGAATGCCGCCGTCGAGAGCCTTAGCGGTGAGGTGAGCTGAGCGATCCAAATTTACTTCCAAGGTGTCAAGAGGCCTGCCGTCTGCACCGAGGACCTCAGCGGGTTGACCGGGAGCCAGGGATAGAGGTCCACGGTAATTGCTGGGTTGTAAGTAAGCGCTGTATGCGAGTGGAGCACCGAAAGCAGCGCTATAAGCGAAGGGCGAACCATACGCATATGGGTAAGCGCCGTACGCTAGTCCTGGAGCATAAGCGCTGGCTAATGCTGTAGCCACCAGGCAGGACAATACAACAAATTTCATCATTTTGTATGAAGGTAGGTATCTAGACGAAGAAACTGATATTTTTGCCTAGGAGTGGCTCATTTATATAGTCGTTGTAGAGGAGTATACGGCGATGCCGGAATACATCGTTAACCTTGTAAGAACTACTTTTGTAAGACAATTCAAGTGTTTTATTTTCAGCGACGGCTTTGTAATAATAATATGACATTTATACATTTATTTTTATTAAACATATTTCTATGTATGCATGTCTCGGCTAATACTGATTGTTTTCACTCTGAAACTAATGCATTTGATTACTATTAATTATTGTTATTTATATTTTAAGTCATTTCATTTTTCTATAATGTTTGACGACGATACTACCTTATATAAAAGGCTGTGAAGTGGGCGAGGGTATAGTAAACATTAAATAGGCTGCAGCGTCTATTCGAAATAATATTTCTAAACAAACTATAGTATTGTATTTTCTCTATTCACTAGTTTTCAAAAAAACAGCTTAATTTCTGTCTTGTTTATATGAACTACATTAAATAAATTGAACACAAACACGGACTTTCGATGTAACAAAATGAAAAGTAACATGATTTACGACTGTTACACATATTAAAAACATGAAATATTACATTAGGTTAATTTCTTCAATTGCAATTATTTTATAAATTTTAATTATAACTTCTCTTCTATAAAATTTATCCTGTTTTACTTAACAATTATACACAAAAACTAGTATAAACGTAGCAATGTTGTTGCCATATTGATTGATATAAGAATGACAGGGCGCAAGAATAGTTCACAAACGTTATAGTTACAATAACAAGATAACAAAGCGTACCAAGTTATATCTTAAATCGATGAGGATAATTTGATACTGTGTGAACAGTCTAACTAATATTTCTATGTTATGGGGTTGTATATTTTTTTACCTAAAATTTCATAAAAGGAAAACTTCAAAAATCTTTGCAAAATTGTAATTATTGTACCCTGCCAACATATTTTTTAAAACATATAGTAAATTATATTATTGCAATTATTACTTAAATCTTAATTAATCGTGTTCTATATACGTCGTAGTAATAGTCGGGAGAAATTTCTTTAAAAGCGTGTAACCTATTTGGTATGGCATAAATTATTAAGGGTTATGTCATCTTGTATGAATATTTAGTGACCTGAAAATAGGACGGCAGCACGTGTTCGATGCTTTGCAATGTATGTATATTGAATCACAAGAACGTGTATATAAACTTTTTCTTGGGGAGGGAGACGGGGAAAATCTTAAGAAGACACCGTGCTTGTAAGCTAAACCCTTAAAGTGGTCATAGTTAGTTCCTTGCCGCATTCGGTGTCTCTTTTTCCACACAAGACCAGCTCATATTTTTCGTTCTCCTTGGGATCGGTTAGTAGCCAATGAAGGCCTTCACCTAGAATGTTTCCGAATTCAAAGATTCTTTTAGTCGCCTTCTACGACATGTCGGGGTTACCTTAGTTCTACTTCAATAGGCTTTGATATTACGAGGCAGATGTATGTTAAAACTAAGGGCCTGTTTGTGTACATTTATTTAATATTTTTATCTTAAATCCAGAGCAAAATTTTAAATTAAATATGTTTAAAATACAGAAATTTTATTATTAACTTAATAAAATCTCATAATTGAAGATTTTTTTTTTATTTTTATTGGAGCACTAATATAAATTCATAACAAATACATCTTAAGATGTCTGGATGACGCGATTATGAAAAACCTAAAGCAGAACATAAAGATTTTTATTAAACTACGCCGGGCAGTGGCTGTAGAGCCTTCGATGATTATTACATACATTTGCTTAATATTAAGTTATGGCATGTAAAAAAATCTAAGTGGGCAGAAATTAATTTAAGATTTACTCGTTCGACTATTTTTAAACACTTAATCGATCACGTCATCATAACTAAAAACTAGTTAAAATTAGGATCTGAGATACATGTAGAACAATTATTTTAACTTTGTCTAGAGTTATCTACAAGTTAATAGGTGCATTAGTGGATATATTTATGACATATCCAATATATCAAAGTCACACTTTAGATAACATATCTTTCTTGAAAGTCTTCAGAGTGATGGGCTCAACGGCCGACTTGTGGTTGTCCTTGTTAAGTTTAAATATCAGCTTCCTGGATGATTTCTTCGCACCGGTTTGTAAACAAGATCGCGCTGCATTAACTTTGGTTGAATACTTTCTATAAATACGATGCACTTTTCAGTTAGTTATCAGTTGTTACTACTTCGAACAACACAGACCACAATGTTCAAGCTGCTGGTGTTTTGCGCTTTCTTGGCTGCGGCCGCGGCTAAACCTGATTGGATCATACCAACGGCATACTCGACCACAATAGTCGAACCTGCAAAGACGACTATCTCTGAACAGGCCAGCAGTGTCATTCACCCCTCACCAGTCGTCTACTCTGCAGCTTACCCCTTCGCCCATTTTATTAAGAAGAGGTCACCAGGATTAGCTGTTACCAGTTACATAGCACCTTCAACATACTCTTACATTACCAGCGCTCCATTAGCGACAACATACTCATACAGTGCACCTCTGGTTCACACATCCTCAATTATTCCAGCTGCACCTGTTCTCACTACTACCCACTTGATTAAGAAGAGGTCCGCTGCCTTAGTTGCTGCTCCAGTTATCACACCCACTACGTATGTTGCTGCTGCACCTGTGGCTACGACTTATTCGACTTCATTCATCAACGGTGCTTCTTTGTTCTCGGCTCCATATGGGTATGTAGCACCTACCCATTTCATCAAAAAACGATCCGCTCCTCTGGTCACTTCATATCTTGCTCCTAGAGTTTATGCCGATCCCTGGTATCCCCGTACTTATGCTGCTGCCGCCCCATTGATTTCTGCTCCTCTTATTTCAACGTCACCGTTTGCTTACAATTCCTACTTCCTTAAAAAATAAATTTGATTCATCGCATCGGTTCTGTAAGAGTACGCCTTAGCACCTGTTATATTATTTGATACATACCAACTGATTTTATATATTTGTATAAACAACGTTATTTTAGTAAGGAAACTTCTATAATACAATATGATGTAAAAAGTTTTTGTAAAATTCCGCCAATAAATACATAATAGTAAAAGCAAATCTTTTATTTTTTTTAGACGTTTTTAAATTTTTAGATACCATGATCATCATAAATTATTTATTATACGTAAACATTTGTATATAACTGGGATTCTGTTTGGAAAATATTCTGTAAATTGGATACACAGTAGCAAATTTTATTATAATAAGGAATTAATTTGAAATTAGACTAGTTTAGTTTCATTTATTTAAACAAATTATAAGAAACAAAAACTTTTTTATTATATTTTTTAATCAATGAAATGATAGTCATGATAACAACATGGCGCTAATTAGAATAGTATACACTGCACCACATAAGGCATTAAGTCTCGTTACCTCAGTTATACTAACGACAGCGTTCTTTAAACTTCAACACAGTAATATTTGCACACTACTGTTTGGCGGTAGAAATAGGCGCTGCGGTGGTGTCTACCTAGACGGTCTCTGGCAACACAGACATCAGTAAAGTTACATTTCACTGTATAAAGGAATCTATCAATCGTTATGAAATTAATAACTTTCTTACTAAAACACTTTATTTAACAAATGTTTAATTATATGTTCAAAAATTAACTACTAAATATAATCAGTTATGTGTTTATTATATATAGTGTATAAAGATATACATTAACATTTTGATATAATAACTAATAAAATGTTAAACATAAGAAAACAATATTTCACTAATTTAATAAATGAACCAGTTTCAAGTATGAAACAATTATTGTATTTTGTTTGTTAAAATTAAACTCACATATTTTAACTCACAACTTTTTTCCCACAACTTCATTTTTGTCTTCGTTATCTACAGATTTTGAGGTAGGCGCTTCCACTACTTCGCTTTCTATGACCATTGCTATCGTATTTTGTGCTTGTGCTTTATCGATTGATACAGGTTGCCCAAGAGCTCTTGAAAGTGGCAAATTATGGAAGAAAGTTAACGCTATCGGTGTCAAAACCGTATCCGGGCTTAATATTGGTGACAACACGGTATCACTTTTGGTCGCAATTTCTGCGGGAATATTTGTGAAAACAGCAGTTCCTGGACTGTACACTATAGGCGTTGACAAATAGTCTGATGTGTGTTTTATGTCTATTCTTGACTGATGAGAAACTGCACTTGGGGCGGCGTATATTAGAGGTACCAAATGAGTAGAACACACATTATGTACCATCAAGACGAAGAGTAACGCAATCATTTTGATGTCTAGCCTATTATTGATGGCTTCTATCTACGTAATGTTTGTTTTATAGACGGATAACGGTAGACGATACGATTGCGTCGACGCCGTGGATTCAAGTTCATGGCCGTTGATGTCGGACGGTAGGAAGTTGCATCACCGCGCATATCTCGGAGGGCACTGGCCGGGTCGAGATGCACCTTTTGATAATAACCAGATACTTTAAAAGTTCGTGTACTTGCATCACATTGTATAACCGTGATATAATTAAATGTAATTACGCGCTGGTACGTTTTTGGTTTTCGATACATAAAAAATTACTTACTTTAGTAAATCACTAATATGATGAAATGATATAACGAAAAAGTGTAAGGATTTATTAATATATCATCATCATCAACAACAAACAGCTCGCGTCAGTCTACTGCTGGATATAGACGTCTCCCACACTATGTATATTTATAGAATAATAAGAAATGAAGAAATCCGTAGAGGTAATTGGAGAGATAGGATGAAAATCCGGAGTGTAAGGATTCCCGCACTACAACTCACGGGATGCAAGCCATCCTCACCTGCTTGTGGTCACCTTGCTAATCAACAAATGAAACTGGCTCCCACCAACCCGCATTGGGCCAGCGTAGTGTGAAATGGCCCAGATCCCCCCCGCGAATCCTTATCAGAACCTACCTGTTAAACTCAAGCATACCTGTTCTATAGTATAAATTTATTATCTGCAGTTTAATCATTAAATATTATTTAACCAAGAAATTGATAAAAGTAGTTTTTGAATTACGACTTATATTAAAGATTTAAATGTTGTCTTACATATATTAAAAAATTACGTACTTCTTTCATTTAAATTTTCCTGTACTAAGCTTTTCTTACATAAATTAGCGTTTTTATTATTGACTACAAATACTTTACTTTTTTTTCAATGTTCATGGAGATGATTTGATAAAAAAAATATGATAATCATAACATAGCAAAGAAAAAATATATCTTTCTTGCATTGTCCTCTGAGCAGGATTCAATGTATTAACACTTTAATGACAGGTAATGTCTGTTACCGATTTGAAGGACACGAATTCCGACTATTTTCGTTGAATCGACGGTAGTCAAAAGCGTAACGAATCAATTATTATTTTGCGTGTACCTGTCACCATGATTCACAGTATCCCGCTTAAATGGTATAAGTACGAGATTTCCGATTTGGATATCGTTAGTTCACTTCAGAATATCTTTAAGAATAGTGATAACATTTATATTTACAAAATGTTTAATTTTGGTCTGATTTTTGTCTGCTTCGCTTTGTGTCAGGGTCACGCGATCCTGCCGGCCATTCTGCCGGTGCCCGCTGTGCATTCGGTTCACGTTGCTCCGGCGTCATATCCATTACACAATGGATACAGTGGATACGGGTTTACGGACCATGAGACAGCAGCGCCACTGGGACATCACTTGCATAAACGTTCTCCGCATCTTGTTGAATCGATTGAGCATTTTCCATCAATCGCTCATGTTGCACCAGTCGCGCACGTTGCTCCTGTTTCGGTTTCACATCAAGAACGAGTTGATGTCCACTCGTCCCCGGCAATCGTAGCGGCGCCTATTGTACCTGTTATAAAGCCAGTTTTAACATCTTTTGTGCCAGCAGCACCACTTTCACATCAATCATTTGGTGCTCATTTTGGAGCTGGACATTACGGTTCATTTTATCCACATCTGGATCATCATTAAATTGTTTACAGATATAAACAATGTATTATGTATAACGTTATACGCATGTCTGTTTTGGTTTAAATAAAAAAAAATCTGATATAATTGGTATTTTACTTTTAAAATTTAATAGTTGTGACTTTTATGTCCATACATAATTTTTTTTCGATTCTACGAAGTGACCAGACGGGCGGGACGTTCACGGGATAGTAAGTGATGCCCTGCCCATAACAACATGGCGCTAGTTAGAGTGGTATACACAGCACGACATTTTGCCTGTCGCATTTTGACAGAATTTTAAGTCTCGTTACCCCAGTAATATCCCCACTACCCCAGCTAATCTCTATTGTCTACTAATAATACTTTTAATTAATTATGCCTAAACAAATTTTTATGATTATTATTTTTGTGGTAAAAACTACGAAATTTTGTTTCGTTTTCAGAAATTTTTTTTAGTAATTAAACACAAAAAATATATCTGGTTTTCATTATATTAGAAGATCAATATTTTTTCTCGATCTTGGCCTTTAATACAAATATAACAAACTGTCAAGTATGTATAGTCAAAGAATATCAAACTTGTGCCAGAATATTTTTATCACCTTTAACCATTAACTATATAATTAAAATGTCGTTAAAAAACATAATTCGCATTATTTTTCTTATAGTTAGAAAAAGTGAATAAATATAACATTATTATAAAATTTTACTAGGGGGCAAAAATATTGATGAAGAAATGTGTAAAATATTGATTTATAGATAAGTTAGTGTATAGTATGGTATCATCATTAACATTATCAGCCGTTAGACGTCTACTGCTGGACATTTGCCTTCTCCAAAGATCTCCGCATGGATCGATCCTGCGCTGCCCGCATCCAGCTACTTTCCGCAACCTTTACCAGATTGTCGGACCACTTGGTGGGGGCTTGCCAATACTACGTCTTCCCGTACTATAAAATTGATTTGGATGTTATTCAAGATTGTGTTTCGAACGGTCTTTTCTACTTCTATTTTATATTAAAATATTACAATATAAAATTTGCAGAAGGTATGAGGTATGAGCGAAATAGAAAGTCAAAACGTTATTCATAAATTCGTATATTTAAGCGTTGATTTCATTATATACAGGGTCATCACCGATTTGTTTGTTATTTACCAAGCATGAAGTCCATATGCTTTAGGCACTACGGCAGAGTAAGAAAGGGGAGATGGCACAAAGGCGGGCGCAGAGTACGCGGAGACGAAGGGTGAAGAGTAAGACAATGGTGAAACCACAGAGCTGTGAGCCACTGGAGACACGACAGCACTATAAGACAAAGGAGCCAGGGATCGCTTGCGAAGGTGGTGAACGCCAGACAACGCTTTGGCTTGGTAATGAGCTAGGCGAGCAGAAACAACTTCTGGTGTGTCCAATGGCACTCCGTTGACAGCATCGAGTACTACAGCAGGTGAGTTGGGAGCTTGAGAAAGAGCAGCCACAGCGGGAACAACAGCGGGTGCGACGTATGAAGCGCTGTATAGACCCGGTGAGTAAAGCGGTGATCCGTGAACTACGCTGGAGCTGTACTGGGACAGCGAGCTCAAAGCTGGCAACGCGCTATAAGCTAACGGCGCCACGAAACCGGGTTTTGCAGCGGTCAGAGCCAGCACGGAGAACAACACCACCAGTTTGAACATTTTGGTCTGTGTTGTAACGTTGGTTTGGTCAAATTAGATCGACTGATGTCTAACGCACGGTGTTGGATCTTTATATACTTGTCTTCTTGCCCAACGACCAACAAAAAAAATTAAACAAAATCACCTTCAAAACTTTACATGGTAAGATCTATGACGTTGTCATACGACGATATTGTTAAGGTTGAAACAGCGGTTGTTTAGACGAAATGTCAAGTTACGCGGAAGTAGGTAAATTTTTTAGAGAGGTATTAAATATTTTTTGTTGACAATAATTAAAACATTGCGTGCGATCTCTTTTATAAGTAGTAGTTAATAAGTAAGTCTGATTTTTCTATGACTTATACGAATTTACAGCCTAGTGTAATATTTAATTTCCATATAATATTCTGCCATACAGATATTACAAATATATATCTTCTGCCTCTTTACAGAAATTTAAAAAAGAGTAACAAACAGTATAACAATCTTTAAATATAAAAACTCTTTTTATTATTACGCAATTATTGAAAAAGTCGCTTGTGATACTTGTATCATAATAATTAGAAACAAAGATTTCATAATTTATCATTTATATTAAAAAGTGCTTAACTTGATTATATACATGGGTACATAATCAAGTTAAGCACTTTTTAATTCGGACTACCAACAAAAGCACACTAGGTAGTCCATACAGGCGTTGTGATGGATTCTATACTATTGAAAGAATCCATATCATACTATTATAGTTAGTGTACAAAGAATTGTCAGGCGGGATGATCGCACCTTCAAACCGGAATATCGCAATAATTGCAAAAACTGCTTGGTGACAAAAATTTGTGATTCCCTAGATCTTCGGTGATAGAGATTTATGTCCAGCAAAGAAATATTCCTATTCCAATAAAGTATCTTGCGTGAATTTATATAGAGTTAGGTGAGATTAGAAGTTATTAAACAACCATATTTTTTTTCTTTAACATCGCATAAAATCATATATCAGTAATTTAAACTCAATTACTCGGTAATAGGTAAAAGATGAGATTTTGTAGTCAAATATTGTAAAACTTCGATCAAAAAGAGTGATAGTCAATAATTTTCAGTGTAGGACTTTGTTTCAGGGCGTCATTGCCTTTTTTTGTGCTGTCGTAACCTTTTAAATGAATGAGTCGAATTTGTCGAGGATTTTTTTTGTTTCAAAGGTTCTATCGAGAGTGTAACTATAATTAAATAATTAAAAAAAATGCTGCAGTTTATCTGTTCGTACATTATTATTTTACTTCTGGTTTTTCTATTTTTTATTCTTAGGTATTTGAATTAAAACTTTGTTTTATTTAATATACAGTTAATATGTTAATATACTAACGATGACATTATTTATTTATTTTACTAATTAGATGGCAAGTAATCAGACGGCTCGTATGGTTGTTAATTTATTACTATAAGCATTAGAGGCCTGTTACACCGGGTATCACAAGAAGATTGTCGACTATGCATGAGACTTATTTCCTTGCGAAATTTTGTCTTCAGTTTATGTAAAGATGATCATCATCATCATTCCTCCTCAAATCGTATTACTCATGTTTGAGGATCGCGACTACCTCCATCTATTACTCTTGTCTTCACAATCTTTCGCCATTTCAACTTATCTCCGGGTACTCAGAGAGCATTGTCAAGAATAAAAATATTATTACATTGAAAAACCTCAAACTATATTGTTATATTCTGTAGGAGAATTTTAGTAAAAATTTATAATTTTATTTATTTTTGTCCAGTTGATTTAATTTTTAAAATAAATTTTCATAAAGTTATCTTAAATGTAAAATAAATTTCGGGTAAGCAACGATGAGGGTTAAAGTGCATAGTGTTTGTGAAGTAATCATAAGGTAAATTTACAAATATATCACGTAATACATGTACGGGGTAGATTAACAGTGTAGTCATGGATTCATGGGCGGTTTGAACTGGAGCCCTTATTGCTCTCACTGTAGCTCTGAGGAAGGCTATAGTTAAATGGAGTCTTCAAAAATGGCTCTACATCCTTTAATTTCAATGAAGACAAGGTATGAAGAACTCCTCAACCATATGAAAAAAAGGCAAGTCCCGTCAAATATATATTCTGTATACATAAAACGAGAATGCATAAAATAACTTATATGTAAATGTCTTAGAAGATTTATTTTTCTGTGAATAGTTGTATTAGTATAGAAATAGAAAAATTGTTGTGAATAACCATCGACATAATAAAGGGAAATTGGATGGGTTGTACTTGTATACTGTGTAACTCGTCTGTCTTCGTAATAATTTACGGCTATTTTTTTATCTAGATTTTTTTAAGGTTGTATATAATTTTGCATAAGACTTTACCATTTTAAATAAATGTTATAAAAATTACTTGTTTGTTTGATTAAAGTACAGTTGGTAGTATTACATCAAAATAAAATTCATGTGATTGAAATATACGGTTTATTCAGGCAATGTTTTAGTTACAAAAATATATTCGTATTTTATGATTTTTTCTATTGTTTACCACGCACGAAG
The DNA here is from genome assembly GCA_029034505.1 of Ornithoptera priamus. Classification (NCBI taxonomy): domain Eukaryota; kingdom Metazoa; phylum Arthropoda; class Insecta; order Lepidoptera; family Papilionidae; genus Ornithoptera; species Ornithoptera priamus. The sequence goes on from JARDWD010000380.1 coordinate 624,076, forward strand.
ACCATACACTTTAGGCAACACTGCGGAATAAGAGAGAGGAGATGGAACTAAAGCTGGTGCAGAGTAAGCAGAGACATAGGGTGCGGAGTAAGATAAAGGTGAAACCACAGCGCTGTGGGCTACTGGGGAAACGACAGCACTGTAGGACAAAGGAGCTAAGGATCGCTTGCGAAGGTGGTGAACTCCTGACAATGCCTTAGCTTGGTAATGAGCTAAGCGAGCAGAAACAACTTCGGGCGTGTCCAATGGAACTCCGTTGACAGCATCGAGTACTACAGCAGGAGCGTTGGGAGCTTGAGAAAGAGCAGCTACAGCGGGAACAACAGCGGGTGCGACGTATGAAGCACTGTATAGAGCCGGTGAGTAAAGTGGTGATCCGTGAACTACGCTGGAGCTGTACTGGGACAGCGAGCTCACAGCAGGCAACGCGCTATAAGCTAACGGCGCCACGAACCCGGGCTTTGCAGCGGCCAGAGCCATCACGGAGAACAACACCACCAGTTTGAACATTTTGGTCTGTGTTGTGTTGTATGTTTGATCAAATTAGATCGACTGATGTTTAACACACGCCGTTGGATGTTTATATACTTGTCTTCTTGCCTAACGACTAACAAAAAACGTAACATATTCATTCACCTTCAAAACTGTACGCGGTGCGCTGTTGGTTTGCAGCATTGTCATACGACATTGTTATTTTTAACAAACAGTAGTTTGAATAAAATGTCATGTAACGTGGATGTTGCTTAATAGAAACTTCCACTTATATTACATTAATACATATTTTCATTATATAAATTAAATATTATATATATTATATGAGTTGCTCTTATCTCGTCGGTGTATAATAGATATTGCGTTTTGAAACTTGAAGAGAAATAATTGTACTATCCAATGTTTTCAAATTATATACATGTTATTATATTAACCGTTTTAAATAACTGCATTTACTATTTATATTCTTTATTTTAAATGGTTTTATAATATATATTGCATATATGTAACATTATCATTATCATCATAGTTTCAATCGATGGACATTCATTGCCGAACATAGCTCTCTTGTAGTGGTGCACAAAGCACGGTCTTGCGCTGTTTGAATCCAGTAGCTCCCATATAATATTATTTATAGTGTTATTAAACAAATTTTACCCACACTTTTTTAATAAATTAATATTATATGAAATAAAATATAAATAACAATGAAATGGTTAAAAATATAGTTTTATTGATAAATTGATCATTTGTCACTAACTGAAATTAAAGACTGTTACGTACCGTAGCTAGGAGCAGGTTAATAATATATATTTGTATTTGTTACAATCAGTGAGATAAATCCAATAAACTGCATTTTGAAGTATTAGTACGGTATTCTTATAGTACTAAATCCATAGCAATTCGTGAAACAATGGATTCATTGACATTTGCTTACATTTTTAAAAAATACGAGCAAAATAAGGTTATACTGATTGTCAAAGTAAAATAACAGCAGTAGTTATAATTACCATATTTCCGTCGTTTTACTTCCTACATTCATAAAAAAATATCTTTATGTTATTTAATAAAGACCTTGTTTTACTTTTGCTTTATTATTTTGAATTTAGTTGTGTCATTGATTCATTTTTTTTGCGAAGCTTAGAGACGAGCGGGACGTTCGGTAAGTGATCCTCATGCCCATAACAACGGCGTTAGTTAAGATGATATACATTATACCATATTGTGCTTGTCGCCATGAGACATAAGATGTTAAGATTTGTTATCCCAGTAATTACACTAGGCTACAGCGCCTTTAAAACCGAAACAGTAATACTTGCACACTACTTTTTGACGACAGAATTAGGCGCGAGATGGTCCTAATTAAAATCCAAAACGTGATGTCTTATTGAAAATAATATCCTTGACAATTAACATAATTTTTAAATTTATTATAAAATAAAGCATGAACCTTTATTAGACTCGAAAACAAATTTATTACAACAGTAGTAATGAAAATGTAATAGCTACGACAGTAATTGTCAAGAATGGGTTAAGTAGAAACTTTTTCATGATTACATGCAGTATTAACAATTGGATATCAAATTAAAAATATTTGGTTCATAGTTTCTTTATAATTAATGACATCGATAAATACCCACGTTTCTTTATTTCCTAATCATCTTCTTATTAAATAAGTCCGTTTAAGATGCAGGCTAAGGTGCTTGTTGATGATCAAGAACTTGTCCCAACTAGCCTTGAGTTGCGAACACAGACGACGTATGACGTCTTGCGGTGTTCTACATGATACATTTTAGAAAGTGTGCACTGGAATTATACGATATAATGCCCCCATCCTCTTTTCACCACTGGATTGCCAGACGTACGGTGAGTCTCCATCCTCATGTTGTGCACATCCCCAGTTTGCAAACAGAAATTCAGCTTTTTGTTATTCATGAGAGCAGCAAAGGCGTGGAACAATTTCCCGGCGTCGGTGTACCCGCCTAAACGCGACGTGTCTTGAAGAAAAGACTGAATAGGCTGGAACTAAGTTAGTCCGCCTTACTACCATAGAACACATTACCAGTTAACATCAGGTGGGATTAAGGTCAAGCGCTGGCCTTGATCATATAAAAAAAATATTATTGAGCTACTAGTAATTTGCATATTACCAAAAAACATTAACGAATGCTACCTCCGTTTTTAAACATTAATATTAAAGCTTTTACTCGATCAAGGTTGAGGTAAAATGTACACTTACTGATACAATTGTCATGGTGATTAAAACCAAACAATATTTTATGAATTATTTAATGAATTATTAGACAAGTATTTCTTTGTATTTTAATTACGGTATATTGTTTAATAACAGCGTTAAAAATTGTTTGTGACAGAAAAACTGATAACGACCTCGAAGATACAGCGGACTGAAAAGCAGAGAAAGCTGCTCTTTCTCTCTCATTTTGGATACATAATGCTGGCAATGGAGATAGAAATAAATTACATTTTAATAATAAATAATTTTTAATAACAATTTTATTATAATAAATATATTAGAAAACACAGAACAGCAAATTGACAAATATAAATCAATTTAGGTTTAAAACTCTAGAAGTAAAGTTATTAACTCGTTTTATTTTAAGTTAAAACTTCCGAACGCAAAATTTTACTTTCGCGTTTCGATGAGTAACAGAACTTGTTGAACTTGACTTTTATTTCAGTTGTATCGTGACTAGTATAAAAAGCATATGCAGCCTCAAAGAAAGCATCAGTTAAACTTTTTCTGTCGTTCTCATCTGAATTAACACAGACCACGATGAATTCGCTGGTGGTGTTGTTTTCTGTGATGGCGTTGGCCACGGCGAAGCCTTCGGGACTGCTGGCGTACTCGGCACCATCATCGGCAGTTACATCGGAATCGCGCATAGATATCCAATCGTCGCCATCATTTCTGTCATCAGCGGCCATCGCCCCAATTGCACGTAGTTACATCGCAGCTCCATCATTAGTAGCCGCACCTGCAGCTTATGCTGCACCTGCTGCATACTCGCAACAATCTCGTGTTGAAATCAAGTCGTCGCCTGCAGTTGTTAGCAGTTATGCCGCTGGTCCCGCTGCAGTTGCTGCACCACTAGCCGTTGCTGCGCCAGCTGCGTCATCATACCAGTCTCGCGTGGATATCAAGTCGTCTCCTGCAGTACTCAGTACTTATGCCGCTGCACCCATAGTGGCTCCTGCAGCAATCGTAGCTTCCAGGGCAATAGCCGCACCCATTGCTCTCGCGGCTCGTGCTGCAGTTGCACTTCCTGCTCCCTCATCTTATCAATCTAGATTAGATATCAAAACCTCTCCAGCGATTGTTAGCACCTATGCCGCGGCGCCCGCTGCAGCTTCCGCAGTTCTCGCTGCACCAGCTGCAGTTGCAGCCCCTGCTGTTATTGCAGCCCCAGCAGCATCTTCATATCAGTCTCGAGTTGACGTGAAATCTAGTCCGGCTGTAGTTAGTACTATTGCCGCTGCACCCGTCGCGTATGCTGCTCCTGTAGCAACCGCTGCATACAGTGCTCCTATTGCTAAAGTAGCATATGCTGCTCCTGTAGCTACTGCTGCATACAGTGCTCCTATTGCCAATTTAGCATATAGTGCTCCTGTAGCAACCGCTGCATACAGTGCTCCTATTGCTAAAGTAGCATATACTGCTCCCGTCGCAACTGCTGTATATAATGCACCTATTGCTAAGGTGGCATATGCTGCTCCCATAGCCGCGGACTATGCGCCAAGTGTAGTGTCTTCGACTATAGTAAAGTCAGCTTTAAATGCTCCTGCAGCTCATTTTATTCACAAGCGCTCGGCAGCTCTGGTAGCAGCTCTTCCTGTAGCACCAGCAGCCTCATCTTACCAGTCCCGTTTAGATATTAAATCATCTCCTGCTCTCGTCAGTACCTACGCATCTGCGCCCGTCGTCTCCACCTATGCGGCAGCTCCAATCGCTTTTGCTGCGCCGGTTGCACGCGTTGCAGCGTTATCGACACCTCTCATTTCAAGAGCCTTCGTTGGACACCCGTGGTGAGCATCATCAAAAAACTGAGGATGATATCCTCGATTCGGATACGAAGAACGACTGAAACTATTAAATAGAATAAATTAAAGATCAATATTTTTGCTTTTTATTTTTTTTGTGAATACTGTAGGTATATTTCAATCAAATGTACCCTTGATATTTTATATACGATATATCTGAAATGGTTGATAACATTTTAAAATTCAATGATTTTTTATATAATTATATATATATTTATGTATATATTAAGTCCTTACATAGGAAATTGGTGTTTTGTACGGGAGGAATATAAAGTAATTTTTTTTTGTAAAATATATTTAATTATTCATCTTTTTTTTATGGTGGTGTTTGCGCCGCAGTTTTATTGATAACCATAGTGGCTTCATCGAACTCAGGGCTCGCGGATATTGCTCTGCCATTTAGCAATGAACGGATTTTACAAAGTTCCTTCCCAAAAGAGAGTTGCGGGAATGTTAATAACGAGAAGGGGCCCGGGAGGAGCGGGCTGTCGTCTGCCGAGCACATGTCTGACAAATTTCTATTCTCCATCCACTTTGCAAGCTGTAATATAGAATTAGACTAGAAATTTGTCAGAAATATAGAAGTATAAGCTATCGAGGTTCTTGCGCCCTTTCTTTAAATGCTCCTAGTTATTACTTTGGCGAATGGTTGGTAGTAAATTAGAAATTATAATAACCTAGCTGTTCACAAGCCGCTTTGCGGACTGTAATATAGAATCAGACTTATAATTTATCTGAAATATTCTTTGAGAGCGACCACAACCGCAAGTGAGTTTCTATAGTAACGGCATAAATAATATGCTTATCATCATCATCATCAGCAGCCGAGAGATGTCCTCGGCTGGACATAGGCCTCCCGCAAAGATCTCCACATACAGTCAGCATGGTTTCCGGTGCCACCGGGCACTAGGGGCCGTCATTTGTAGGGTTTCATGTAGGAGAATTTGGACCATTTTCCACCATACTGGCCCAGTACGGGTTTGTGGGAGTCTGAGTCTCGTTTGTTGATTAGCAGGGTGCCCCACGAACAAGTGAGGTTGGCTTGGGTCTCGTAAGTTGTGTGGAACCGCTTGCATCTATAATCAATCTTTAATCATCTACTAATCATTCCTTTTCGAATTCTTGTTTCCATGGCGAGAGTTCACTAGTTTTCACGTGATTGGCGCAGAAAGAAAATCCATTTTCGATATATGTATAACGAAAATGGGTTATATATATGTACTCGTGAGCAAAAGTTTGGAATCACTTACTTGAGATTGGTTCCGCGCGATTTGCTTACTAAATAAACTTTTAATTATCATAAAAATGACATCATTTTAAAGGTTTAACTATCAACTTTAAATTGATACCAAATTTATTCAAATGGAGCCAGTAGTTAAGGAGACAAAATTTAAGATGCCATCATATCTTTATAATAAGTTTAATTGGTCCGCATACTTCGTCAGAGCTAGACTGAGACCGCATGTTCGTTCTCTTACTACATCAAAACACACCTTGTAGCAAACCCGAGGTAGTTTAAAATTTGCTGCATCAAAATGTTGGAACGACTTACCACCTCCGCAGTATCGTATAGTATCTCGGTTCACCTTTAAGCGCAACTGTCGCTGATGGCTTCTGATATAGCAATCATTCGACACAAACAGTTCTGGTTGATTCGTGTGTGTTCGCTATTTGTACCCTGTTTCCGTAACTTAATTAATCTTATCATTTTTTAAAATAGAACTATATTCTTTTTTTTATTATAGTTTAGCATTTTATGTACAAGTTGTATACAATTGTTATGTGGTAAAACAAATTCAATATGATAGGATTAAATTCGATTAAACAAATTCGGCACCTACAAGATAGCTTTTTATTTTGAATCAATACTCAAGTTATGTAAGTTGTACTTGCCAAATACAGTACGCTCGTAGAGTAATCACAATTCAATTTATTATTATTATTAGAATTACAAGGATATAGACGTTCTCGGTTTCATTCTCTCATCGTATATTTTGAAGTATATACCTGGTCGACTTCGATCCAGCTACCATTTTATTAACACAATAATCATATTTCATCGTAATAATTGCCAATGATTTTTTAACGAACGGGTTAAATTGGTGAACTTTTTCATACTAGATAATTATTTACAAAAACGCTTAAAATAGAAGATTGGAACAACGTGCTTGAATCAGTTTATTAGATTATAATGTTGATAACTATAAAGTAAGATAGGAGTACATTTAAGATTGAGCGCTTTACAAACTAAGTCCATACTGTACAGAGATACAAAGAAATACTATTAATAGAAGTAGATGACTAAAACATACTTTGTAGTTATCTCTTAAAACATAGGCTCCTACCTTCTATAAGGCGCATAATCCTTACATAAAAGAAAAGACTTAAAATGGTGTTACAGATAATTTTATTTTCTTTTTAATAGGTTAAAATTTTAATGCGATGTATGTATATTGGATAAATTTTATTTATTTTTTTAGTGAAAGCAGTTTAAGGTAATTTTTAAATAGTTTGTAATTGAGTATTTAAATTTTTTGCAATTCTTTGTCCTTTATCGAACTCTAAGGATATCGAAAATTTTACCAGGTATTTACATTTGTTAAAAGTGGCGTAGCGTAGGATGAAGCAATGGCTGCTGGATAAGTCAACGGTAATGTGGAATAACTGGAGATTATTGGCGTAGCTGCATACGTTGAAATAACGGGTGAAGATGCCAAAACTGTTGCTGAACGTTTCCGAATAATATGGCCTTCGACCAAAGCTTTAGCTTCCAAGTGGGCCGCACGGGCAGCAATAACTTCCGGTGTTTCCAGAGGCACAGCTTGAGTGATAGCTGAAGAAGTGTAGGCGGGGCTTACTACTGCACTACGAACAATGTTATCATTCTTGATGATTTGTTGTGCGACAATTCCTGACGTGTATCCATCAAACCGTGTTCCATATGCCGCAATAGGAGCTCTAAATGCATTGGCGCTGTATGCAACTGGCGTAGCTGCTACTGTACTAATAACTCCAGGGGTAGATTTAATATCCACGAGAGATTGTTGTGAGTAAGCAGCAGGAGCTGTAACTGCAGCAGGAGCCGCAACCACGGAATTGTAGGCAATAGGACCAGCTGCAACGGCACCAACAATGCCAGGGGACGATTTGTATTCAACACCAGACTGAAAAGATGCTACTGGAGTGGCAATACCCGCAGCAGGTCTAACAATAGCAGTTGGCCCAGTGATTGCTGCCTTGAAAGCAACAGGTGCTGCCGCGAGAGAACTTATAACAGCCGGAGAAGATTTGTATTCTACACGAGTTTGATAGGACTCTGCTGGGCTTACAATTGCAGCAGGTACAGCAATAGCGGCAGAGGCAGCAACTGGTGCTGCAGCGTAAGCTAGACGACCAGTTTCTACTTTGCTAACAATTGCTGGTGATGACTTTGCTTCAACTCGGGATTGGAAAGATGTCGCAGGAATCGCAACAGCAGGCGGGGCAGCAACTTTAACAGCAACGTTGTCATTGTATACTACGGGAGAAGATTTAACAGTGCTAATTATACTTGGTGTGCTTTTAATATCCAAACGGGTTTGATATGAAGTTGCTAGAGGAGTTGCAACGGGTGCAAGTCGTGCAACTGTAGATGGAGCACTAAGGGCTAAAGGACCAGTAGTAATAGTTTTTACAATAGCAGGTGATGATTTAATATCCACGCGTGACTGATATGAAGATGCTGCAGGAGCTGCAATAACTGCAGGCGCAGCAATTACTGTCGGTGCGGCGTATGCTGCACGGTACGCCACTGGAGCAACATCGATTCTTTTTACTACTACTGGAGATGATTTACTGTCGATACGAGACTGATATGAAGATGCTGCAGGTGCTGCAATAGCTTCGGGTGCAACAATGGCGGCTGGTGCTGCGTATGCTGCACGGTAGGCCACTGGGGCAACATTGATTTGTTGTACTACAGCTGGAGATGATTTAATATCAACGCGAGACTGAAATGAAGACGATGCAGGTGCTGCAACAGCTGCAGGTGCAGCAATGGCACCCAGTGCCGCATATCCTTCACGGTAGGCCAGGGGTGCAACATCGATTCGTTGTACTACAGCTGGAGATGATTTAATTTCAATTCCTGTTTGGTATGCAGATGCTGCAGATGTAGCAATAGCACCTGGAGCAGCTATTGAGTAGGTTACAGGAGCTGCAGCAACCGTGTTTATAACAGCTGGTGCACTTTTGATTTCCACACGAGATTGTTGTGTACACTACTGCTGGCGCAGGTACCTCAGCATGAATTGGCGCTGTGAATACAGGAGAAGTGGCAACAGTTTTTACTATTGCAGGCGATGATTTGATGTCTATTCTGGATTCTTGTGTATATGCAGCAGGGGCTGCGGCTACTGCTGGAGCTGCCACATACGCCGACCCGGATAGGATGCTTCGAGAAACAGGAGCCGAAGCCAATAACGAGGAGGATTGATCATCAATACCCGATTGTGAAATATAACCAGGAGATGGGGCTGCGTAAGTCAATACGCTCGGCGCAAGTAGACCAGAGGGTTTACTATTTGCTAATGCTACCACTGCGAATAACACCACTAGCGTATTCATTGTGGTCTATTAGTTAAGATGCGACCAACGACACGTATAAAATTAACTGATACCATTTTCTCCTTCACAATTGAGTTTTTATACTACAATTCATTCAACATGGCTAAAAGTCAAGTACATCAAGTTTATTGTAATTTAAAAAAAATAAAAACAATTGTTAAAGTTTAGCCAATAATAAAATAATCATTTGGTATTTATGGATGTTACAATTCATATTAAATTATTTAGGGCATTAATTGTAAGTTATAAATGTTGTTATACACTTAATATTAGAGGAAAATTAAAAAATAATCTCACCTAATTTTCTGTGAAGGGTATTCTCCTTTGTTCGACGTCTTTGAAAATACAAAATATTACTAAAAAATGTAAAACATTGTGGGTAACTGAATGTCCTTGTACAAAACAGAATCGCGAATGTCTATTAGGATAATAAAATATTTATTTATATGATTAAAAAATAAAGTATTAAATATCATCTACTTCATTGAGAGGGATAAGACAACAGTGTTGCCTATAATTTATGCAGATTATTTCTTGTTACAGTGCTCTATTAAGCGAAATGTTAAAGTTTGTCCGGATTGGCCTTGAATTCGCTTTCTTACTGGACACATGGGCGGAGTATATACGGAACTTTATCTACTTAGAGATGCTACAACCTATATTTATTATGTTTAACATAGTTTCATAGCGAAGCATTAAACAAATTTCATTTCCTTGTTTTTCTTTCGTGTACAATACAGTAATTATTTTTTGTACATTATTCTAAACTTTATGAACAAATAGGAGTGTTGTTTATCAAGTAGTGAATGAGATAAATATTGTACTAAAGAAATACATTTTATTGCTTAATTTCTTGTGAAATATATTCGATTAATGTTATGCGTAAAAATGTATTTACGTTTTCGATTTCAAAATCAGTCAAAATATTCTTTTTTAACAAGGGTGAAAAATACGTTTTTTTTACTAATACCTGACCACAATGTAACGTGTCTTAAATTGTTATAAGAGGTAACGCTACCCCTTCATAATTAAAACACGGCAGATTTACTAGTAGTAGTAGCTGTCCAGCCAGTGATAAATTCCTACAAACTTAACATTAGAAGTGACACAATATCCACCTACGAATCAAGCCAAAAAGATCCTTGTTATAAGAAACGTTATTAGCGGTCATCACTAAAGCAGTTTCCTCTTACTTTCAATTTTGATTTTAAAATTATGTAATTGGAAAAAATATCGACGATCCTTGTAGTTTTTCCACAAGATCTCGTCATGAACTACTCTCTACATATATGTAACAGCGACATTACCAAGTAGTAAGAGGTATGCGGAATAAGTCTGTCCTTTTAAGGGGAGCCTGCCACATACACAATACAAGTTTGTTTACCGCCTTATTATATTACATGCAGATAATGAAATAAGAGATAGTTGTTAATTCCGTGATGAATTATCAAGGACTACGAATGGATTTATATTGAACATGCACTTACAGTAATCCATCAAGGAACGATGGTTGTTGCAGTTTTTGGAATATAAATTGTTTTTTTTTTTTTTCAGAAATCTTTAGTTGTATGTAGCAATTACGTAGTTTATTGTGGGAATGAGTTATGGTTGTTTTTTGTTCGTGTAAAACGGAAAGGATATTTGAGATCAAATGTAGCCTGAGGCTTAATGACCGTCGGTTTCTACTATACCTATAACATTTAAAATGGTTTTGTACGTTACCTTAATAGGTTATTTTTTATAATACTAATAAGTTAGAATTAAATTATGGTTGGCAAGAGGTTGTAAATTTCTGTTGATTCTAACATTCTCACAATGTACAAGTAATTCGATTATATTAATAAAATTGTATGAGCACATATAACTTAATATGTGTAATTATATAGAATAAATATAAACCGACTTTTCGTATTTCAGTGGAGAAGGTTAGATGAAGATAGGGTAAATACATGATTGTCGTTAACATTAAACATTTACTGTTTGTTTTGCCTCTGCAATATCTGAGATCTTGTAGACAACTGAATCATATCCACATTTAAAAGAATAATACAAGTGTACGAAGGGAAAGGAAAACGAATAGTTATTTATTGCTCTTTTATTACAATACCAAACTTGTGTGTTTTCCAACTCAGATGCGAGCTGCCATATTCACCAGCTCCGATCCACTATTCCAAATGTTCTTAATACTATGAAATTAAATAAGATGGAGATGTTGACTGTTGCATGATTGACGGTCGGTTCTTGGTGGTGGGAACCGAGCAAGTCGAGTGCTGATAACTTACCACCCATGTGCAAGGGCGGGTGCTGCGATGATGGGGGCATGCGCGGCGACAATCGGCGCTGGTGCAGCAATTACGGCTGGGGACGCGATCTAAAATTTATAGTTACTTTGCTAATTGTCTATTAGAAATAGGTTCGATCAATTATATATATAGCTATAAGAAAGAAACAGGATTATGAAATATTTCACGTTGTTTCTGCTTACCCTGACTGTGTTAGCGTAAGATGTGGCTACTGGGACAGCGGCCTTGACCACACCAGCACTAATCAGAGGAGCTCCTACAAGACCATGGCCCCAGGGAGCGGCGATTGGTGCCGCTGCAATAGGGGCACCGTATAAGCCAGGAGCAGCGGAGGCAACAGCCAAGAAAGCAGTGAATACAACCTGGAAACCAACGGTCATCAGTTTTAGTAAAAAAATAGCTGTGAAATAAGAAAATATTTTTTACGGTTTATTTAAAGGTAATCTGAAAAAAAAAACTTCTCTGTAGACAAATTTGAAAGAATTTGAGCTCTTGTTTATCTACCAAAAGATTAACCAAAACTAAATTTTGAACCAACCAATCTATAAGAAAGAACTGTTTAATCTTTATTTTGTTCACTTCGTTTGTAGATAAACAAATGTCAAGAATAATAAAAAGAAGAGAACTTGTATACCGTAACCGTTTTTTAAAGGTGCATCATTAAATTACATAAAACCTGGTTGTATAGGTTAAACGATGCGAGTAAATTAGTTTCCTTTTAAAACCGCTAACGTAAAAAGAAAATTAAAAATCCACACTTAATAAAAGCGATATAAAATACCTTTCATAAAGCCTACGCCAATAAGTGCTGAGGCATTTAAGTTTTATGGCCACAGTAAGAGGTTGTTTTATGAGTAAATAAATTTGAACTATCCGCTGCTTGTCCTTTAAGAAACTTAAGTATTTTTCGCGTGGGACTTTATCTACACGCAGGCAGTATATCAAATTATTGCTATCTGATCTGGTTTTTAACAATTATTCAAAGTTTTTGATGCACACGATTAAAATACATCTTCTTTTCTTAAGCTATTTATCCTTAGAATAGTAGTAAAGTTTTTTACAGTATGATCAGCTTTACAACTATTGCTTTAAGTGGCTGTTATAAATCTTAAGTAAAAAGGCTCGTCTGCAGTCCTATTATAACATATAACCAAAAATCATCATTGCCTTTCGATTATTTGTTGTTACTAAACAATAGTAAGTTTTAATAAAACATATACGGTCATCTACGACTAACGACATAATTTTTTAATATGAAGAGATAAAAAAAATTTTCTTGTGCTTCCTATACTACATTACAGTCAGTATGGCAAATATTGCAAATAAACAATTACCTGCCTTATCTATATTATAGATTAATATAAAGCATGAAACTTTAAACAATTATTTACTTTGACTAAAACTTGAAACTAATTATCTAGCTTTTTCAGTGTTTATAATCTTAATATTTCTAAACATATGATTTAAAGATACAGATTAAAACATTTCTGAATAGTCTTTTAACAATGGTAAGGCTCTGTAGCCGGTGTCGGTACTACTGCAGCTCCTATTTCTACCGCCAAATAGTATTGTGCACATATTACTGCATTTAGCAGTGGTTATCACCATTACTAGCGAAACCTTGTGATAGCAGAACGTGTCACTTACCATCATGTGAACGTCTTGCTTCTTTCAACGTTTCATCAATAAAAAAAACAATTTACCTTAAAATTTATTGGTGGCAAGAAAATTTATTAAGATTTATATAGAATTACTTAGAGTTTTATTTTTAACGGTTTTCACAAAAAGTTAAGCAAAATAATAGCGAAAAAATTACAAATATATTTATTAAAATTGATGACAGTTTTTCTTATAACCGTTGATAAAAACAGGGGGCAACCTTTAATGTGTAAAATTTTGTAAAAATGACGAACTTTATACATTAATCATCATCAGCCGATAGACGTCCACTGCTGGACATAGGCCTCCCCTAAAGATCTCCACATCCAACGGTTTACATTAATATTCATTATTATAAGTAACACATGGACATGTGTTAAACATGAATACGTATTTAATGGAAATAGTTATTAAATGACTAATCAGATATTTAAGTTCCTGAAGAGAATAAGTAAGACATTCGGAGGCTTTGAATGTTTTCATATTTGCTAACAAAAAATTAATAACAAATATGTTTTTAAACTATGATGTTATTTAATAAAGATCTTAAACGTTTGCTAAAATTGTTTAGTGATAAGCGAAACAAACTATTCCATTTGGTTAACCTGCTTTTGTATTTATTTTATCCGGGTTGAGTTATTTAAACTTTGAATTCGTATAAAAACTTACTTGAATATTTATCGAATAGAAACTAACCTTGTTGGGTCGTTGCCGTTTAGTATTTGTCTAATCGTGGTGGTTAAGAAAAAAATAATGAAAGTAATTTAAAAATCGTTACATAACGCTTTGGACTACTAAAATATTTAGCCGCTGCTTAATTTTTTTATATTAGTTTTATTTCCAATTACTTAGTAGTTCAAAGTAGTGTTTATTAGATAAAGATATCAGATTCCAATAGGATATTTCCAAACCAAATTAATGTTAACTGAAATCTTACTAAATTCGATGCCATCTTGTACAAAACACGGACTTGAACTTAATCCATTTAAGTATTTACTTAACTTATATTTTCTAAACAAAAAACCTTTTTATAAATAATAAATGGAATTATATCGAAACACTTTCTTCTTAAAATTAGAGTTAGTTTAATTTCGTAGAATTTCAAACTCTTACCAGCTTGTACATTTTTGGGGGTTGGTAGGGGTTCACTTTGTTAAATGTTGAAAGGGAGACGTAGAAACGAATGTGCTAAGGGACAGTCGAGTTAAGCTTTTATAGTCCTTAGTTCGGCTAAATAAGTCTAACCCTACCCCTTGCTTGGACCTAGACCTCATCTACAGCAGCCATAGTTAAGTAGCGATTGCAAAATAATTAATTCTACAACAGCCAAATAATTTTTAATAAAATCACTATTTGACTTTTTTTACATAGCTTTAAAAAAATATTTACTTTTGGTTACTTATCATTTATCTGAATATAGCAGCATGCTTTAATATATCAATTTCTAAGCACCGATATCATTACTTTGTCTTTGATGTTATTTTTGATAATAATTAAAGAATTTTTTTAATTTATTTCTTTAAGAATTCTATAAATAAAATTCTTCTATCAATAGTTCAAATTTAGTTTTTAATGCTTCTCAAACAAATATTTGCTCTAAGCAAATATTTAATAATGTCGTTTATAGTCAAAGTCGAAATTTATTCACATGCATAATATAGTTAAAGTATAACATAATCAAAAACTATAAATTAAATTAAATAACATTTTGGTTCAGATATAATTATTAAGTTTACTCTGTAAAATTATCGAATTCATGTTTCGATAACTGCGAAAGGTTTTCAACCATATTATGTTTTTTTTAATTAAAATAAACGCATGACGCAAACTTCAAATAAGATTACTAATATCAACAATAGGTAATATTATTAAGAGTCGGCGTCAATATCGCAATGTTACATGCAGAATGCGAAGGTTTTGAAAGCAGTACGACTACTTATGAAATCCCTACATTTTGAATGTTCTAATCCTTTAAAACCGTTTCATAATTGCCTCCGCCCTTAGAACTAGTTTGTCGCAATAAAGAAGCTTTTTTCAATGCTTCTATGTAAACTTATATAATTTGTATACAAATTCTTTAAAGCAGTTATTGAAGTTGACACTATACATATAACAAAATATATAATTAAATTATTATAAAATTTTTTCGTGTTATATTACACTTTACAGTCGGGTACTTATATTAAACTTTAATTAAAGATACTCTCTAATATTAGTGCAATACATAAACATAATACTAAAGTTATTTACATTCAAGTAAGACAAATTCAAACCTAATACTAAATCTTAGCAACTTATGATTGGCATGGTCGTCTAGGGATTAGTGACAGTTGGTTTTTATTGGTTACAAAAAAAACTGATTAGGTCGATATATATATTTCCTACCACTTCCTTTTAAAATATACTTTATAAAATGCTGTACATGTTAATATGGAATATCTGTTATCTGGATGTGAAACGATTTTCCAGAGCAATAAAATTAATGTTTATATTGTTAATAGAGTTAATGCTAAAATTGCATTTGTATTTGATATCAGTACGCCGTACACTTGGTTCTTCGGTTGATCTCATTTTTAATTCAATTCATACGCTGTAGTTATTATACGCCGCTTTAGAATTTTGATATTTTAAATGTGTCTAAATATAATACTTACCAAAATATTTATAAAACACCTCGTTTTATATTAACTCTGCTCAGGCACGAAATCTTCTCCTGCGATAAGACAATCTCATTGGTAGATATCTAAGGACAGATTGGCGGATATGACATATTCTCGAAAGCCATTTTGAAACCAAACCAGTTTCCTTCACCGGAACCTGTAGTTCATGAGAATCGAAAAAGTTCATATTTAAGTCATATTAGCAATGAAGTTACATCGCCTCTACAACTAAGCTATAACTGCTTTAATTATATGTTGATGTATTCTATACGAGTAATTAATCGTAAAGCTTGACATATTGAACTAGTCATGATAATAATGAATATGGTTTTTTACTTTGTTTATAAAGATAAGTAATGGCAAGTAAAACTAGATATAATGCTCTACTGGCGTAAATAATAGTACATCAACACATAAGATCATAAAACTAACAACCATTATATGCATAAATTTATTATAGATTATTGTTCATTGGAGAAATTTGCAATGTTTAACCTTTTCATGACATGAAAACAACCTTTACATATATTTAAATGTATTACTATAATATTAGTTATTATGCCTTGTTTCATTAAAGTTATCTCTGTCTCCATATAGTAGTGCAAACATTACCGTGTCACAGTTTGAAGAGCGCTGTAGCTAGTGAAATTATTAAGGTAATAAGACAACACCTTAACTTTCTAAGCGACAAGTGCAATGTGGTGTAATGTATATCATTCTAACTAGCGCCACGTTGTTGTGGACAGGCGTATCACTTACCAACACGTGAACGTCTCGTTAGTTCCGTTGTTTCGTTGAGTAAAAAAAAATTATACAAACGTTGAACGTATTTTGTAGGGTTACTAAAACAGGTTAATTGTCCTTACACGTCCGCGTATAATAACGTGACACTTATTAGGATTATATAATGCACCACAATGCGCTCGGCGCTTAGAACAGACAAATGTTGAGTCTCTTTACCCCTGTAATTACACTAGCTATAACGCCCTACAAACCGGAAATGTGATATGTTTACACAATACTGTTTGGCGGCAGAAATAGGCGTTGTGGTGGTACTTATCTAGACAGTCTCCGGTAATAGAGGCCTATCAGTAAACTAAGATACTATTTGGTTAAAAATAAACTTCGAGTACAAAATGTATAAATATTATAATATCGCGATCCTTTAGTCGTTTTGTACCATTAAAGTAATGTATAAGTCAACCTAACTTTATTTATCCTTACGTGAAAATTGTTCGCTTGTAATGTTCGACATACTGTATTTCTGTTGAGTAAAGAGTAACACGTTAGCAGAGACTAAATGTATAGTAGTACTGTTTTTTATATAACCTTGTAATAGGGACTGATTTTTATTGGATGTAACGAGGAAATAGATGAGAACTTCACCTGGTAGTAAGTGTAAAACCCCCGCCTATAACAACGTATAGTTAGGATGCTGTACATAGAACGACATGGTGCTCGTAACCTTGGGACAACGTGTTAATTCTCGTTACTCTATTAAATTTACTAGCCACAAAGCCTTTCAAATCGGAACACTAATGAATAATGGAACATCTCAGGAAGGAGAAATCTGCCACCAATATCTTTTTCTGCATTACACATGTTTTGTTTTTAGGCTGAGATATTTTAACATTTTTGGTTTAGTTAACTACAGGTTATACTTTGTCCTGTAAAAGAAAAGAAAATTGCTAGTAATAAAGATTAATTGAGAACTTTCTTCTTGCAGTCGATAAATTATAACAACTATCAAGAACATGTGGAATCCCCTTATAAATAAATGAAGTAATCATGAACATTATTTGCACGACCGAATCACAAAAGTGAGTATACTTAGGAAACTTAATAACATTTACTTTACCATTCTACCGGAGTATAAATAAATCTATAGTATTTTATATAGTTTGAAAAATTTTATTTACGTATCCAATATTTTTGATTTATCTATGAAAATAAACATATTGAATGTAGGTGTAAGGGGTCGCGTACAACAAC
The DNA here is from genome assembly GCA_029034505.1 of Ornithoptera priamus. Lineage (NCBI taxonomy): Eukaryota > Metazoa > Arthropoda > Insecta > Lepidoptera > Papilionidae > Ornithoptera > Ornithoptera priamus. The sequence goes on from JARDWD010000380.1 coordinate 641,846, forward strand.
TCACGGGACCAAAGCTTAGCTCATCTGCTCGTGGTGCACCCTGCTAATCAACAAAGGCTCTGGCTTCCACCGACCCGCGTTGGGCCAGCGTGGTGGGAAATGGCCTAAATTGTGGTCTGTCGGTTGATGATGAAATATGTAGATAAACATGAAGAAAGACATGATGTATATCATTTCTCTCTACATATTTGTGGGTAACTTAAAAAAGCCTAAAATTTTAATTAAAGTATAATTTCTTAATACCAGATGAACGCAGTGATTGGTGTTGCTTCTTTAAACATTACTACTTTTTAGATTATTGTTTTATGATTTTGAAGGTAATAAAAACGTAAAAATGGCGTACTATTGGTTTCTCTATGACACATAACTCTATGACTAGGCGTTTTCAATGACACTGTTTTGCGGTCAGCTGTCTCGTTATCGTTTCGTATCATGATAAAAGCAATAATTAATTTTGAGCTGGTAAGTAGGGTACATAGTGTTAAATCATCTGTCTCCTGTTTGTTACCCAGTTTTTTTAATTGTAATTATACCTTACTGTGCTTTTGAACGTTCCCAAGTGTTTATGTACAGAAAGATGTAACTAGATGGCGTTGTGCCGCGATAGATCATGGTTAGGGGCACGTAATTTTCGTATTTACGAAATAGATGCGAATAAATGCGAAATTTAACCATAAATGCGAATAAATGCGAAATTCACCATAAATTAGAATAAATGCGAAATTCACCATAAATGTCAAAAATTTAATGATTTTTGTATGATGAAACAAAATTATTTTGTATATCGAAGTTACAACTCGCTTGTATTGAACTTGAGTGAAGTTGATTCAGACGTAGCAATCGACTCATTGTTTCAAACACTAAAATGGGACGTCCGAAGAAAGATTTGAAAGATAGAATTTTAGAATTTTTACAAGATGGATTATATATAGCCGATTCGAATATAATTATGTGCCAATTCTGGAATATTCGTTTGGATGGCGATAAAAAGGATACTTTGAAGAAACATATTAAATCTGAAACACATTTAAAAAAAGTTTCTAATCCTTGTGCCTCAGCTAAGAAAAGGCAATCTACAATGTTTGAAGTATTCGAGAAACAGAAACGAGTTAAAGATGAAAATAATACTTTTATAGAGGATACAGTGAATATGTGTCTTAAAGCTAATATACCACTCCAAATAATGGATCATCCAGCCGTGCGTGATTTTTTTGATAAATATGTACCGGGTTCAGGTGTGCTTCCATCTGCTGACGCTTTGAGGAGAAAATTTTTTGCCCTTGTGTGGAAAATCTGAGAAAGATTTTGTGAAACTTAAATTAAAAAATAAGCCAATCGTAATCATAGCAGATGAAACTTCTGATAAACAAGGGAGATGTGTTTTTGCCGTTTTGTTTAAAACTATTGACTCAACAATTCAGGAATGTTTTTTAGCAAGTGTAAATTTTCTTGATACTGCTAATGCATCAACCTGTTCCCAATCTATAATTGATACACTCAAAGACTATGAAATTGATTATTCTCAAGTAAAAGGCTTGGTATCCGACTCTGCTCGTTATATGTCTGCTTGTTTTGAACTTTTGAAAATTTTAATTGGAGAACGTATTCTTCATTATCAGTGCTGGGCCCATAAAATCAATCTTGTTGGTGATGTTTTTGTCAGTGAATTTAAGGAATTAAACATTGTTGTAGCAAAAGTTAAGTCAGCTTTTCTTTTGTCAAGGAAGACTAAGAGTTCCTTTTTAAAATACTTGAATGAACATGTGCCACATCTTGTGCCTAAACTTTATCCAGCACCTATTGTTACCAGGTGGAACTCTTGGTTTAAGGCAGTTTTATATCTTAATGAATACTTGGTTCATATACTTGACAAAAAGACTTCTTTATGCCTGAATAATGATGAAGAAAATGGAGAATGCATGAAAAACATGCTAAGATCAGCAAGTGAAAAAAGTTTTAATAAACTCTCTAAGCACATGAAATTGAACAAGACAAACGAGGCTTTCTTTAACATAGCTCAATTATTTTCCCCATCTGTGGCTGTAAGTTCATCTACATTAAATATAAATGTATTGCTAGACAGCTTTTCAATAATCCCTTTTTTTCACGGAATTCCCCAAAATGAACTTATTGATGGTTATTCGAATTTTCATAGATTAATTAGGAGATCTATTTCTTTGAATGAAATTCCCAATGTAAAGGACATATTGTTAGCTGTAAAATTCAACTTTCCGTCTTTTGCTGAAGCAGCTTTACAGAGTATTTGGAGTCCAACCAACAGTGTGGACGCTGAACGCTTTTTTAGCATCTATAATGTCGTGGTTACTGACCGAAGAACGACTCTTAAAGAGTCAAATGTCGAAATTTCTACAATGTTGTCCTTTAATTAATTAAAAAATTTACATTAAAAATTTGTACTAATATCGTGTATTTTGTTGAACTTTAGTTCCATATCACACAATAAACATAACAAATGGTTTTTTTTATCCGTATTAATCTAATTAAATTAATTTTTTGTGTTTAAATAATAAATGCGAAATAAATGCGAAATTTGCAATTTTAAAAAATAATAAATGCGAAATTGGTGATTTTTTTTTGCGAAAATTACGTACCTCTAATCATGGTATGTTTTTATCGTGCTATTTTGATGTGGTTGCGACTAGCGTAGGATTCTGGATGATGTCAACGCTGCAAGCCGTTCGACTGTTACAGCTTATCTGACACTGGGCACGTGGACCTATATCCACGGCCTGTTAGCTACTGGCGCTGAATAAAGTGACTCATATACCCGTACCGACTGTTTCATTTCGGGGCTCTTTGGGATTCTGTACATGGTCCTTCGAGCCGGATTAATTGTGTTCCAGATATTGTAATTTAGTTGTTGGATATATTGTTCGAGCTTTGCCTATAAGTTAATACCGATTTTGTTATTAGTTTATGTACTTGTAAACAATAACAGAATTCATAAATTGTTTGTGAACAATAAACTATAAATATTCTACCCATAAACAATAAAATTTGCGTTTATGTGAAAATTTTTATGTAAAGGAATTTTTAATTATTCACTATTTTTAATTTTCCAAAAAAAACGGGCAGTCCATTTTAAAAAAATATTAGGTTCTACCCTTTTTGTATACATTTCCAACAGATAACTCACATATAAACTTTTGTATTATGAACTAATGTCTATGACGATAATCGTTATAAAATAACATCTAGTATAAAGATAAAAAATTCCTATCCTGTTTTAAGGACCTATGGTAACTAACCAGTTTATTTTAAAAAACGTAATTGTACTCATTAATATAATAAGACAGTTTGAGGATATATTTTTTGTTGGCTAAATGGAAGGTATATCAAAGGTACTTCAAATGTATTTGTAAGTCATCGGGCCTAACTCTTAAGTAGACTTTTATTGTACAACGTGTCTTGTAACTTAATACAGAGAAAGATTTATTCGCTCTTCCTAAATCAAGGGACATTGACCTATACATCGGAATATACAACTCGGGACGGTTAATAGAGATTACTTTATCAATGGACAAAGTTTGCTATTTAAAAGATAAAATCGAAAGCTTAGAGAAAATGTATAAAGTAGGGCGGAAATTGTCAAAGATAAAGTTCAGTGCTATTTTACTTTGTTCGATAACTTTGGACTACACATTTGTAGACATATTTAACAGATCTTTAAGTAAACCTTTATCATCGATACGTTTCGGTCATTATCACAATGACAGTTTTATATAATAGAGATTTCTAGCAAAAAAATCATCGTTTTGAAATTTGATAACTAAAAATATAATATTTAAACATATTCCATTGTCCAAGTGGCTCATTGTTTGCTCTGTAATACGGTACTTTACAGTTCGCTTCCATAACATGTGACTGGTTGATGGTAGAGTTTTATCGAACCCGCGTGCTGCTATAATAGCATCAACAAAACTGGCTGTTAAAGTATGAATTCAGGAGTTCTCTGGGCGAGTTTGGTTCTCCACTTCCTAATTCTCACTCATACAAAAATTATTAGATCACCGTTGATAAAATGAGTAAGTAGTTAGTAGTAGAATAAATTGAAAATTTTATCCACTTTCTCTTTTATCCCAATCTGTTATTTATCTCAGGGTTCGTAGAAGCTGTAGTAATATTAATATTAATATTAATTACAATAATAAAAAAGTGTAACAATGATCACACCAACTTCGAATAAGCTGTCAAAAAGATTTAAAGAAACTAATAGGAAATAGAGTAAAGTAATGTTTTTGTATCATAAAAAAATTATTAAGTGTTCAGTTATAGTTTATGTTAAAAAAATTAATGGTAAAGAGTATCGAATCTTAATTAAAAGTTAAAACTCAAAATTGGTAATAACGTGTTTATTCACAAAACATAATTATTGAGCAAGTCACTAGGCAATGGTGTCACCAGATTCGTTTAGAAGAGGACCGGAGCAGAAAGGTATTTAGCGTATGGGGCAGGGGCAGCGACGTAAGGAGCAGCAGCTGCAACGTAAGGAGCTGGGGCAGCCACGTAAGGTGCGGCTGCGACTACAGGGGCTGGAGCAACTACTGGAGCAGCGACTGCGTGGTTGACAGCATGTGCGGAGTAGGAGCTGGCGTAGGGCGCTACTGCGTAAGCAGCAGGGGCGACTAATGCAGCTGGCGCAGCAGCAAGTGGCAATACTCCAGCGTTTACGACCATGGCGAGGGCGAGAACAACCTTAAATTTAATATTAAATAACCATAAATTTAAAAACCTTTAAAAATATTATTTCCATAATTCTAGTTTACTGGTAGTAGATCTCTGTGGGGGACCATCCAGGTTGGGACCATCGCAGCTTCTACCCTCGAACATCAGCAAATTTTATTGTAGCCAGGAGAATTTTTGGAACAATGACACTTAACATCTCATGTCTCCTCAGTTTCTTAGTCTTGGCTACGTGCATAATGTAGTGCAGTGTACATTGTTCTTACGATTTGGCTCAATTACCATCAGGCGAGGGTTTCCTCGTCTCGTGGGTCCGATAATTAAAAACAATATAAAATGTTATAAATATTGTAAAATGAAACTCACAACGAATTTGGCGATCATTGTGCTTGGGATTGGTGTGACTGCTCACAAGTGAATAGATTAAAGTATCAGATGCACTGTGTGCCGTCTTCAGGATATCGTGACGTTATATACCAAATCGTGATTCCATTGAGCAATGGCACGAACGTTGAATACAGTTGGAGGTTAATGCGCAGGACACTACTGCTCACACCACGATTTTTGACCCAGACTGCTCCGACGAGTGGTGCATTCTAATTTGGACTCTACTCACTTTAATTTCACCGTGCCTTATGTAACCGCCGAATAGTTAAACCGCTTCCTCATGCCGATACCTTGCTGTTCTAAACAACCTCAAGTACGCATTCAATCTATAATCTCTTCTTCAGGTCAGGGTTGTAAGGAGAAATCTAATTGAAGCATCCAATAGTTGCCAGTTGGCAAGTTGTTTGAATCGCTGAATAAACCAGTAAAAATATTTTAACATTCCACACAGAAATTGACTGTCCGAGTTTTAACAGGATTGCATACTTTTTCAAGTTCGTTTTCTAAATATCTGAATTTCAAGTATCCATTATCTTTATAGAGAAACAGAAAAACGACTGAAGTTATTTAGAATGCACGCTGGTGCTTCTGCTTTTGTGGGTAGGAATGCAAGCAGTGTAAATAATTTATTAAATGTATTACAAAACTGAAATATTCATTTAAATACCCACTAAAATAATGATTTACTTTTCACATGTGTTTCAAGTGCGTAGTGTATATAAAAAAATTATGATTGTTCATTTTGCGATTAGTATCAATTTACTAGTTGCAGGTCTGTATTGCCGAAGACCGTCTAGGTTAGTACCATCGCAGCGGCTATTTCTGCCGCCAAACAGTAGTGTGCAAACGATACTGTGTTCCGGTTCGAAGGGCGCTGTAACTAGTGTAATTACTGGGATAACGAGACTAGACATCTTATATTGCAAGTGGCGAGCGCAATGTAGTGCAGTATATACGTCCAGGTCCAGGTGAACGTCCTGCTCGTTTCGTCGCTTAATTGAATAAAAAAATGTCAATTAATTAGGTTATGATTAAAATTTCGTATTTAGCTTAGTTAGAAGTATTTTTTTTATTTAATTAAGCGACGAGACAAGCCGCATCTTTACCTGATGATGATACGCTCGCCCATAACAACGTGGCACTAGTTAAGATGGTATGCACATTAGCTACAGCGCCTTTCAAACCGGAAGACAATAATGTTTTCACACTACTGTTTGGCGGCAGAAATCGGCGTTGCAGTGGTACCCACCTAGACGATCTCCGGCAAATATTATCCTATATATTTATCGTCTCAAGAAAAATAATATTAAATAATTAATATTATTAATCGTTTTGGTTACACTCTTATATCGTTATTTATTATTATAAATATAATTAAAACTTATGTACATTACTGTTTTTATTAGTACTCGTCTAGCTTATAAAATCAACTTATATATCTTTTTTCACTATTAAAAAACTTTTGATTTGAGGAATCGTTAGTATCGCCGATTTTTATAATAGAAAATTATGGTAACAATTTCTAAGGTCTTTCGCCTAAAATGCGCTTTTTCTTATTTTCTATACTTAACCTTAACCTGTAAATTAAATATTAATAAGTTATTTTAATCATAAGACGTACACTAGAACACACTATGTACTAGAGTGATATATGCATTTGTTAAGTTTTTTATTTAATCACTTTTCATACTTCATAGTTATTTCGCATATATAGAATTATTATTAACAAGAAAACACACAATAATTACGGTAAATCTGTAAAATTTTCTGTATTTATACAAGTATAGCTTAAAAATTTCATGCTTGAGTTATAAACAAATTAACACTTCGTTAATTATAAAATGTTATATTGATGATTTTTTGACAATAGGTTATTAAATTTTTTTTATTTTCGTCAATAGTGGAAACAAATATAAAAGAAAGTATTCTTTAAAAATTCGGGATAATTACACCAAGGTATTTAAAATTTTTGTTTTTGTAAATGGATGACATTGTAAAGATATTTAGGTATAGATAAAGAATGTATTACATTAAAAGTTTTATTTCTAATTTTATTATACACATAAAATAAAAATCCAGTTGCATGATGCGTTGCAGCGGATCCAAGTCGAGTTTCGAAATATAAAAAAGTTTTCCACTGTGAACCATTTCTTCGCGCGCGCCTTCGAGAATCTCAATTGACCGCCCGCAATTCGTCAAATGCTTATTTTAGCGTACGTTATCTGAATCACAATGTCAACTGTATAAAAAGCGATACTTTTTATTGGTAGTCACACATCACCACTTCGCTTCAATAAGGAAGGTTCATCTCCAAATCAAGCAAAATGGTCGCTTTCAAATCTGTAAGGAAATCGTCTTACAAAATAATTATTCTGATATTATTAGGTCTAATTGATCTTTATTACAATTAATGCATTTTTCACAGATCGTTCTAATCGCTGCTGCATTCGCCCTTGGAGCTGAAGCAAGCGCACCGGCCATAGCCGCTCCTTTGGTGGCGCCGGCTCATATAGGCTACGCTGCTGCAGTGCCCCAGAACATTCCTCCGTATGCGTCTCAAATAAGCGTCGTGAATAGGGCTATTAGTCCTTACATCGCTGCACCTGTGGCTGCTCCATTGGCTGCTCCGTTGGCTGCTCCAGTTGCAGCACCCCTCGCCGCTCCCCTCGCTGCACCTCTCGCTGCTCCCTATGCTTCTGTCTTACCCGCACCATATGCCGCTCCATACGCCTTGCCCGCCGTGAGTCCTTATGGAGTTCCTGCTGCATACGCCGCACCTTACCCATACGCAGCTGCCGCTCCTTTAGTCCGCGCGGCGTACGGAGTCGCTCCAGCGTTCGTACGATAGAATTGAAGCGAACACAATATTGGCCTTCCTTAAAAAAGACTTATGATTAGCGTTAAGGGTGTTATAAAATCATTTTATACAAATTATTAAAATATATATACTGTTAAAAGACATTTTATTTTCATCACACAATCTTTTACAAATCTCATTAAAGATATAAGACATGCTTGATATAAATAAGCATTAAAGTGTAAATCATAATTTTTAAATTATAGGACAAAACTCTTAAAATTATAATTATAAATAATGATGTTTTAATATTAAATTATAATAGTTCTTGCACTATAGCATATTTACTGCATCGAATTGCGCACATCGACGGATACGTAAGATGTTGAGTATCATTACCGCAGTAATTACACTAGCTACATCATCCTACTTACCGGTACATAGTAATGTTTGCACACTACTGTTTCGCGGTAGAAACAGGTTTGGCGGTGAACCTACCTAGACGGTCTTCGGTAGCAAAGACTTACCACCAGTAATATATATACCTACCACCAGCCTATAGCTGTAATAGACACGTTCTCCGTACAAGGCTTTAAAAATGTTGGCCATAACCTTTACCGGTTTTTTCTTCTTCTTCCTGTTTTCATTTTAATGTTATATTTGTTTATTATATACACAGTGTAAGTATAATTGCATTTTCTTTAGACTTTTTTATTGAAATATTTTTGTCTTTATCATAAAAAAAAATGTATTTGTATATAGCGAAACAAAAACACTAGTCTATTACTATTAATTGTATTTGAAAGTTTTCTAGAAAAGATTGCTTTTAGTCATGAAATAGGCTTCATTAGTTTATTTTGAATACATTTTTTTTAAAACTTAATAAATATTTGCGTTTTGCAGTAATCATATTTTTTTTATTTTTTGCAAAAAAGCTGAACGGGTAGTTTTTTATTTAAAATTTGGAAGGGTCGGGTACTCTATAGAATATAATTCTTCAAGTTTATCTAGCTAGGTGAGGTTCACTAACTCTTTTCTAGCTTTTTTATTTATTTACAAATTAAACATTAACTAATATGACATCATTACTGGTTTTGTTTATTAAAAGAAAACCAGTAAAGATTTATACGGTACAGTTAGTACAATCGTTATGATTGTTTTAAGTATGATGACGGTTTAGTTGATTATTTCTGGCTTTTTTCTGAGTTGGTTTAAAATATTAATTTTGGTATTTTTCTTACGGTATTCAATTTGTTTAGTAACTAATTGACAAAGAATCGCTTCAAACTATAATAATTTTAGTGTCTTTGTATTTATATAATATAATCATAATCAGCCGGTAGATGTCCATGCTGGACATAGGCCTCCCCTAAAGATCTCCACATCAGCATGGCCTCCTGTATGCTCGGGCACTAAGAGACCGTCCTTTCTAGGGGTTCATACAGGGGGATTTGGGCCAAATCTAACCATGCCGGTCTAATGTGGATCAGTGGGTTATTCATCCATAGCAGCCAATTTACGTTCCCACTGGTGGTGCACAGGCCTACCCTCAATATGAGATGATCAGTGGGTAATATAATATATTAATATTAAAAAATAGCATTTTATGAAGTTGAAGTTGGAATATTAATTTAACATTGTCAGTAGCAAACCATTTCCTTAAATCGTTCCCTCTTAATTGCCATTTGAGAATATAAATTTTCCTTTCTTTCTGGATCTTATCATATGGAATAAATATTACATCCATATATAAATTTCACATCATAACATACGATTTATCAGATACAGTACTTAAAAAAAAGAGAAATGACCCTGTGTAATAATTTCAAAGAATAAAAGACGAATATTAAAAAAGTATGCTGCCTTTTCGGTTAAATGTAAAAATGTACAAATATTGTAAAATAAATGTAAATGTAAAAATACAATACACAAATTTAAATAAAGGGGGTGGTGGATTTACTTAAAATTTTAATTATTAAATTACAACTATGGCTTTCGTTACTTTATAGTGTATATGTTATTAAAACTTAAGGTGTAACAAAAAGTTTTTAAAGAACTCGACAGATAGCGCCACCTCAAATAATAAATCGCGCTTTCATATAGAACAGAGATAGCTAGCAGAAACACATATAACATCCGTAATTTTCGTATACATTGGTTTTTGTCTTTTAAGTTTATATATTATTGTGTTTGTTTAAAGTTTTAGTTTAATATTCTTTTCTTTATTTTTCATTTAAGCTCGCGAGATACCATATCGACAAATCCTGAGTTCGATGTAGAGCTGGCAATAGTTTTCAACAAAACTACCGGCGCAAACTATGTCATTAAAAAAGTAAAGTGTACATTAGTGACATCTTCGTAATACTGTACTGTTGTACTTGTAACTTTCTCTGTACTTTAAATTGCTCTGTCGTATTATCAATATATAATGCTGATGATACATTGCTGCGTACGTTCTCATTCACAAGAGAACCCGCACTCCACTTCAATACCTCTATTAAGGTAAATATTATGAGGAAGTCATTATTTCAATATTGCTATTTACTAATTCTATAATGAATAGGCGTTTGTGGATATAATAGAACTACTGATGAGAAATTTACCCAGTGTCGTTGACCGTAACCATTTTCATTAGTACTGTCTTTAGAGAACTTCAGAATCTTGTCTTTATATGAAAATTAATATAAATGTATTTAGAGTTCTCAAAATGTTTTTATTAGTAAAGTTTGTACAAAATTGCCTTAAATTAAAATATAACAATGAACAACGATCACTTAAATATAAGTATTAGACTAGACAATATTTCCACGAGGATGTAGAGATTAAATCATTTCCATGCAACTTGCTTCACGAAAGGAGCAGGTAAAAATGGTGTAGAGCTTAGGTATTTTCCATTATGATGAAAATGACTGGCGTAGGGGCTTATCCCAAAAGGAATTGCTTTAGCTACAGCCACAGGAGCTGGTGCAACAACTGGAGCCACAGCAGGTGCGAAAACAGACGCATGTACTGCTGGCGCTACAGGTCTCACAATAGGATTAAATGGTACCGCCGGTAAGGCGGACTCCGCTCTGTAAAATTGGGTAGGTCCTACTACAGGTACTGGATGTAGAGCAGGCAGAGCAGGAGTTATTTTCGGAAGTACTGGTGCTATGAAAGGAGCCGCTGCAGCACGGAAAGTTGGCGCGTATGCTGTTGCGTAGGCTGGTGCAGGTAACACTGGAGCTGGTAAAGGTGCTGGTAGTACTGGCGCTGATATTTGTGCAGGTAACACCGGAGCAGGAGCAAAGAGAGACGCTGGTAAAACTGGTGCAGGCGCAAATGCTGGAGCGGGTAATACTGGTGCTGGCGCTGGTAGGATTGGAGCCGGTAAAGCAGGAGCGGGTAGAATCGGTGCTGATAATGGTGCATGCAGCAGTGGCGGCGGCGCTGGTAATGCTGGCGCAAAAGCAGGCACGGGAGGAGCTATTGCATGAATAGATCTCACTGAGTTAGGGAAATTGTAGAACGGGGCATACCGCACAATAGGTATAGATTTTACTGCAGGTATGAGATGTCCTATTCCACTAGCATGGCAGCTAGCTATGAGCGCAGCAACGGAAATGACCTGTTAAAATAAAATATTGTATAGAACATAGATATTTTTAATACAATAAAACTGTTATGATAAAAATTTGCAGTGATACTTACTAATCTCATGAGCGACATGATCGTGATACGACCTGGTTAGTCGAGGTATAATGTGGTGTGTGATGATGAATGTGTTACAAGTCAAATATATAGTTCACACTATTGCAAACGTTACATCTATATCAGTACTCATTGTTTTCACTTTCCTTTGATAGGACGCGTACGTGGTCAATTATGAGTCAATGCGGACCCCACCGGTTACCGAACGAGTCGCACACTTGACCATCAACGGTGTGTTTATATAACTTAAAGAGGTTTGTGGGTAAGGGTTTGCGTAGTAATCAAGTACAAGTTGCAATATAAAGTTGTTTTGAACGACGATGACATCGTAACATAACACCATACCGTTATGGTAATAATACTTTGTGTTGCAAGTAATTAAACTATGTATAGAAAAAAAACATAACAGAACGCAGGGGTTTGAATTTATTTTTTATATTTACGGAAGTAACCTGTACATATATCTTTATTACATAATAAATAAACCATAGAAAAATTTACTGGTGGCAGGTCTTTGTTGCCGTCTATGCAGGTATCACTGCAGCTATTTCCTATTTCTACCGCCTAAAACTAATTTGCAAACGTTACTGTGTTCCGGTTTGAAGAGCGCTGTAGCTAGTGTCATTGCGCTGTAGCTTGTGTACTCAAGCGATAAGCGCAATGTGGTGTCGTATATATTATCACAACTAGCTTCACATTGTTTATGGACAGGCGTATCAGTAGCCATCAGGTCCACTGGTCTTGTCGTTTAATTGAATAAAAAAAAAACAAATAAATGCGAATCTTATTGTATGATGATACATTTAAAGAAAAAACTACTAAAAATTCGCCTTTTAGTTATTATGTCAAATATTAATATATTTAAATATATTTTTATAACCATCATACGTTATTTTATCACCATCTTCAACCATCAGGTGGAATCGTAGTTGAGTATCATATAATAAAAAAAATATTTATATCAAAGTATTTGCGATTTTGTACTGTATACGGCTCTTCTTAAACGGAAACTGTTAAGTGGTAACATAGAGTGCATTGTGTGCGGAAAGATATGTAGGAAATTGTGCATTTTATTATAAATGACTAATTCCGCACAGGTGTATTATTGAATATAACGGAAATTGTATATAATCGTAGAATTGCGGACGGATTCATTGGATTCTTAAAAAAAAATGCTTTTTGATTAGGACTAACAAAATCTAAAAATTTGAAGATTCAAATTGTTAAACATAGCTTATCGAATATGTATTATGAGAGACAGCGATGAATTTCAGGGGCCAATAAACTGTGCGTAACCATTGACCTGATTACTGAATGTTTTGTAGGAAGAGATCTAAACATTTAGTCCATGGTCAAGTGGTGCTCTAAATATTTTGCATCGTCCCTAGAATAACCACGTTTGTAGTGAATTTCTAATGAAGTTTGTCGCTCTAATCCATTTGTATTCAACTTGCGCTACTAAGTGATGAGCTAGTGAAACGGCTTGCGACCGGTAACGATTGAATAGGTAATAACTCCGCTGCAAATGCGGAGGAATCTCCAAGCTGCGTGAATTTGATTCCGAATAAGCTGAAGCTTCCGGTGAGATAAAACAAGTGAGAATAATAAATTATATGTTTTGTTATATGTTGATTTACCATAATGTTCATATAAAAGTTGTTGTATAGTGTTAAATCTTTTTAAAGTAGTTGTCGTTTAGAATTTTAGATTCTTACTTGGTATGATACCCAAGATATAACAACTAATGGAATCAAGCACACTAACCTTTTTGATTAAAAAAAAGAAACAAATTTTTGTTATATAACTAATAACTATCATATTCTGAAGATTTTGCTTCATAATTTGTTATAAACAAATTAATTCAATTCATTGTTGCTGTTGTATAATTTTCATTGTCTGATTAATGAGACGGAATAATATTTACAGGTGTGATTAAAGAGAAATTTTAGACGAGCTTTGCATTAAAACACTACAATTATTATTTATCCGATTTCCATAGATAAGAGGTTTTTTTAAGAATAAGGCTTGGTTCGTTTACATGATGTTTGTTCGATAACATCGAGTGATTATAGACAAAAAAAAAACATTTAGTATGATTTCATAATTGTTTTAATTTATTTATGTCGTATATACAATCTCAATTTCATTGATTTATTTAGTATGCTACTAACGGGGCGGGTGCGGCTACATAGGGTGCAGCAAGGTATGGTGATGCGTATCTAGCGAACACGGGGGCGGCTGCTGGGGCAATAACGGGTGCAACTGGAGCGACGATCTTAGCTGCCGGGGCGATGTAGGGAGCTGGTGCTGCTACAACAGGAGCTGCAGCGGCAACCAAAGGTGCTGCTACCACCCCGTTGTAATTACGTGCGATGTACTGCGAGCTCGATGCTGTGACTATCGGTGCTGGAGCAGCTACAAGAGGGGCTGGAGCAGCAACTAATGCAGCCGGAGCTACACTAGGTTTGGCAGCAGCCATAGCAATAGTAGCTAGGAATAGTACCTAGAAAAAAGTTTACATTTGAAATTTACTGTTTAATGGTTATGATTGATGGTGATGTTGTCTTTAGTTATATTTCTGTATTTATGAATATTATGTTGAATTGATTTTGTGAGGGAATATGAAATAAAATTTTAGAGAAATTTAATAAATACCTTGAACATTTTGTTCTAGATTAGGCGATTTCGTCGAGAGAAGAAGATGTTGTGTAAAGTTTGGAGACAACACGGACCTTTTATACAAAGACCATTGCCAAGATTCGCCTTTTCTTTCGTCACTTGCATTGGACTGAATCGTCTAACGCAAATGTAATGAGGTAGATTACAATTATACTTAAATCGTTCAAGAATAAGTATTCTTAAGGCATCTAATATAAATAAGCAAAAATTTGGAAGTATGTAGACTTCATGATTTTTTTTATTAATAATTTTCTCAACAGTTTTTTAATATGAACATAGTAGTACTAAATTCTTTGGAAGCAAGTTATTATAATTCTCCAGTATACAGTTCAGCGATTGACCTTAAATTGTTGATTTTATTAGTAAAATGTTATGTCGTAAAGTAAATAGCCAATTGAAGGACGAATGTATTAAAATATGTAATCAATATAAAAAATATTATATTAATATTCATAAATCCCTTACCAGTTTCCTGTAAAGACATGCTTTTGAATTAATCTAATTAAATTATCTACTTGTCTAACGAAGTTGGTTTTTAACTTGTTAACGTGCAATAAAATTTTTAATGCTAGTTTTAAATAACCAATTTAAAAGTAATATTTCATGAAGATAAATAATATTCTATATATTTGAATGTTTTAATGAATAAAAGTCAATAAAGGTCAATTATAGACCATTCAAATTAAATAAAAAACCAAACTTGAGTAATGATTTAATAATGTAGTTTCCAATTCCTTATAAGTATTTTTTTTGAATAACATGTAGTAATGTTGGTTAGTAAAACAAGTAGTGATGTTTCAAATTACTAATAATTATCCAACCACGCGAGAATGTGGACCACCGCAGCGTGGTGATGATAATGATGACCCGACCAAAGATGAGTATAATGTAGTATGTCCATAGAATTTACTCTATATTGTTGATCATTTTCCTTTTTTTATGTTCCATTAAGGAACGAGACGAGCAGGACGTTCACCTGATGGTAAGTGGTACGTCTGCTCATAACCACTTGGCTCTAATTAGGATAGTATCATCATCAGCCGATAGACGTCCACTGCTGGATATAGGTCTCTCCCAAAGATCTCCACGTTTATATATGTTTGTATGGGGGGATTTACATGATATATAGGATGATAGACACAGTACCATGTTGTACTTGTAGCCTGAGATAAGATGTTGAGTCTCATTACCCCAGTACTTACACTAGCTACAGCGTCATTTAAGCTGCAACAATGTAATGATTATATTACTGTATGGGAGCTGAAATAGGTGAATCATTGGTACCTACCTAAATGGCCTCCCACAATAGAGACCTACCACCACTGATTATTACCATTACAGCAATCAGATAAAAGACAGGTTCCGAAACCGTATGACATTTTTTTAGCAATTTAGAAATATATAATAAACTTACGGTATTAATTGCTATTCGTTAAGCGATAAAGTTAATACATACCTGAATGACGATATTGAAAGCTAGACGTTTGTTAGTGAACCTTATTATCGTCTTCAACTTATTATTTTTTATAATGATATTGCTATCATTAGTGATTTGTACAATATCCTTCTCGAGTCAACTATTTTCGTTATAGCCTCTGTTTGCCTCCAGTGCGAGCTTACCAAGCACTAATTATATAACAAATATAAACGTAATTATAATTAGAAATCAGTCGCATTCAACTAGATTCTAAGTTTAGTTGTATCGATGTTTCTCCACGTAACAAGATGTTAGTGTTTCATTACAAACCCATTCTCGCCAAGGACATACAGGATAAGAGTTGTACCTAATAAAACTTGAATTGTACCTAGTGCATTTACTAGAGTTATGATTTACTGGTTGTAAGTCTCTGTTGCCGGAGACCGTCTTGGTAGATACCACCGCAGCGTCTACTTCTGCCGCCAAATAGTAGTGTGCAAATATTACTGTGTTCCTGTTTGAAGGAAGTTGTAGCTAGTAAAATTGCTGGAGTAATGAGACTAAACATCATATGTCACAGGCGACGAGTGCAATATAGTGCTGTATATACCGTCTTAACGATCCCCACGTTGTTATGAGCAGACGTATCACTTATCATCAGGTGAATGTCCCGCTCGTCCGGTAGTTTAATTTAATAGAAAAAAAAACAATTCAAACAATCTGAGAACTTAACATATTTTTTAGTTAAATAACATGACTGCTAGATGTTTTCCTTTATCAACAACAAATAAAAATGTACGGAAAAAGATTCGATGCCATTGTTATGTTACCAGTAATTCCATTATTTGTAAGATCTGTTTTATAATACATGTTTAAAGTGCTTTTAAGTTTTACTGTAAATATGCAGTTGTATAAAATGAGTAGTGCTGCTAAATGGTATATTTTCAATGGACATTTGTTAAGAAAGTAATAAAGAAGTATTCCAATTTAATTTGGTATATTTGGCGATGAGGAAAGGCGCATCTATAAAATTGTAAACTGTTATAAGAAATCGACAAAGATAAAAATGCACTGAACAAGGTAATGCATAATGCGCAATCTAGAGCACTTCCACGTTTTGTATTCAGATGATACTATGCTAAGTAATTTCTTATTCTACTAAAGTAAAACGAATTTTAAACTTTCGGATTTTTGGTTAAGTTAGCCTTGTGCATACAGCAATATATCGGTGAATTACAAATTGTTGGATTTTTATTCAATTAAACAATTTTATCAAAGATCTGCTTTGATAAATGATACATTAGTGTTGTCTCTGATACTTAACACCTTCAGGGTCATCATAATGGCAGCGCCATTACCGTTTTACAATGTTGTGCCAACATTATAATATTACAGTTTGAAGGGCTTTGTACCTAGTGAAATTATTAACTAACTAGGCTTTAGCCCTGTAGTCTCGGGCTATTAAAAATAGGACTAAGGTATTACTTGCCTGTCGTACAAGGCGACTAAAATGGTCCCCAGGTTCGTGGGCTTTGAGGGTGCGGGCCCTCGAAGCTCAATAAACGAGCCTTAGGAGGACGGCAAATGCATGGTGGTCTTGAATTTGCCGTAGTACAATGTCGGTGCTAAGGCTTTGTACTACCATGGGAAGTTTTAGCTAGAGTGCAGAGGGGTACCGGTGCGTTCCGTAGCAGTTACCGGAGGCCTTTCTAATGCACCGAGGAAGACCACCGTGAGGATTTTAGTGGGTAGAAGCTCCACATAACCTCGTCTTTGCTCCAGAAGCAGAGTATCTTTTAAAAAGATTTCCTCCGCGATTAAAAAAAGTGACTAAGCTTAACATTTTGTATGTCAAAGCGACGCGCATAATGTGATGCTGATTATTCCTATCATCTTATCTAGTACTACATTATTACGGGTAAGCGTATCACTTACCATCAGGAGTATGTTCTGTTTGTCTCGTAGCGTAGAAGAATCGTCGAATAATATAAACTTAAGGAGTATTATTATTTACAACGGAAGAAGTCAGAGATAAAAGAAGATTTATTCTATAACTTTAAAAAAAACGATCGATTCCGGTAAGTAATATTTTTGTAAAACTCTGTCAGGGCTATACATTGCTTCATTGTTGTATTAGAAATAATACAAATACCTACGAAGTCCCACAATTTTAAAAATCTATGTATTTATATTTAAAATAGGTTTTCTACTTTCACTACTCACGTAAAAACTAGTGAAGGTATCGATATAGGAACATGACCATTCAACGCGGAATGATTTGTAGATGGTTATAGACTATTTATTCTTTGAATTTCATAGATCCTTCATCATAATTCTATTTGTGCGGTTGCTACAGTAACGGTTTCCTTAGAAAGTCATTTGCAGTTGCGGTTGCTCTTATGGAATATTTCAGACAAATTTTTACGAAAAATTATTAACTACCTATATGCAATGTTAAGTGATAATAAACCAACTTAACTAAGTGCTCTAAATTTAATACTTTGTAAAGTATGTCTTTTATATGATTAGACACTATGTTATATATTATTTTAAAAGCACTAAACATTTTGATAACGACTATTAAAAAAAATTATAAATAAAATACCATAAAGGTATCATTGCAATGAATTGGTGGTAGGTCTCTGTAGCCAGAGGCCGTCTATATAGGTACCACCGTAGCGCCTGATACTGCAGCAAAACAGTAGTGTACAAATATTACTGTGTTCCGGATTAAAGGGTTGTAGCTAATGAAATAACTAGAGGGTAACAAGACTCAACATATGTCTCAAGACGACGTACGCCCTGTGGTGCTATGTATAATATCCTAGCAAGCGCCTTTGTTATGAGCGGGGGTCTACTCGTAACTTACCTGCAGGTGAACGTCCTGTTCGTCTTGTCGCTTTGTAATATAAAAAAAATATGGTTTTGCTATCAGTGGATTGGTAGCATGATAATCTATTTAAAGAAAAAAAAATCAAATGTGTTCTTTGTGTGCGTGATGAAACCGCATTAGTTGCAATTGTACCTCATTACCAATGTAGCACTGATTGAGTACGACTCTCTTACCTTACTATAGTATTACGTGAAGGTAGGCAGCACGTGCCAGTAGCCGTCGACCCATTTGTTTCAATCTATTTTATTTGCAATGTGGCGTTAACACGTGGAGCCACATAGTTCTGTTGTACAAGAATCATAACAGAGAAACCGTTGTGTATTGTCTCGGTAGCTCAAGAAATTTACTGTTAGCTAAACAATTATTGTTGTTGGGGCAGAAGAAAATAATGCCTACTTGTTGGTTTTAATAAGATTTGCAGGTTTTCTGAATTTCATTAAATTTTCGTAAACTTTTCTTATGTATTAAAATATGAAGTAACCTACAAGACTCCACTTTCTGCGAATAAACTCTTAGGAAACCTATAAGCATATATTGTACTTATTTTTTTGCCAAGTATATGTTTTAAAGTAACTATTATGTAAAGAGGTTAGATAACCATATCTATATGTTGTCAAGAAATAAAACTTTTAAATAAGGTATAATTTGGTTTATTTTTTAAGATATAAAGTCTTTTTGATACTTAGTTCATAGTGAATGTCTAGCGTTCAGTCTTACTTAAGAGCGATAAGAGGAGCTGATGGGGCGTAGTAAGGAGCAGCTACGTACGGTGCGGCGTAAGGTGAGGCGTAACGGGCGTATACTGGTGCCGCAGCGGATATGAGTGGCGCAGCTGGAGCGACGATCTTAGCTGCTGGAGCGATGTAGGGGGCAGGTGCAGCTACAACAGGCGCGGCGGCGGCTACTAAAGGCGCTGCAACCACTCCGTTGTAATTACGGGCGATGTACTGTGAGCTCGATGAAGTCACAAATGGAGCTGGAGCTGCTATAAGTGGAGCCGGTGCAGCAACATATGGAGCTGGAGCGGCAACCAATGCAGCAGGAGCTACGCTGGGCTTAGCAGCAGCCATGGCGATGGTGGCGAGGAAAAGTACCTATACAAAATAACAAAAAAATGGTTAACAACCGTTACAATATCTATCAAAGTACAATTGTAAGAACTCTTTTTAACCTTGAACATCTTGATTGTTTTGTTTGGTGATCTGTTTCGGACAGATGATGCGAGTGATACAAAAAGTTCGGGGACAATACCTTTTATACAAAAGTCCTCAGTAAGATTCACCTTGTACGTAGTTTCGTCACTTTCGTTGCGCGGTCTCGTTAGACGCCGGGCACGCAATGGGGACGCGTACCGGAGCGATTGCATCAAAACAACTGGACGGACTGATAACGCATTATCGTAAGTTTAACAAAAAGTTAAAAAAATCTAAACAATTTTTCGGATAGAATAGAATTTTTATTACCTAAATGGGTTTTTACACGAGTAACTATTTTCAATATTTAATTTCTAGGCATACGATAAAAAAAATGTAACTCCATAAATATCTTCAAAATTAATGTTGTACAAAAGGTATATTTAATGCTACATTATCTCTCTGCCAGACAAGCTACAGTCAGAAATTATGTTTTAGTATGTAACTTAAGAGGGGGTGTAAGAGGTCTCGTACAACAACTCATGGTACCCGCAAACCTCATCTGCCCTTTGTGCACCCTGCTAATTAACAAACGAGGCTCTGGCTCCCATTAACGCGTATTGGGCCAGCATGGTGAGAAGTGGCCGAAATCTCCCTGCATGAACCCCCATAAACGACGGCTCCTAACGCCCGGCGGTAACGAAGGGCATGCTGACTGTAGGTGGCAAGAATCCGCTGGATGCGGGCAGCGCAAGACAGATTGATGTGGAGATGTTTGGGAGTGGCCTATGTTCAGCTGTGGCTGATTACAATGATGATCATCTAACAAAATTTTTTAAACACTTTTTGTGAAAACTTTATAAATTATGTCTTTTTATGGCTTCCATAAATATATATTAAGATACTTTTTCCTTTTATTAATATATGTACGTTCTCTTTAATTTGTATGCTTTGAATCTTTACAGAGATATTCAGATTTTTTTACTTGCTATCGATTTTTGTTTGCGATCTAGAATCTTAAGTGACTATTGCAACAATACAGACTTAATAAATTTTTTACATTAGGGAAAAGCCTTTAAACAAATGATTCATTTACTATATGGGGATCTCGATGCTAAAAATTCTCCGCATAAGACAAATTACTATTACAATAAAGTTGTTTATTTAAAAGTAAATATTATTTTAATCGTTTTTTATTCAAGAAATTCTAAAACTGTTTTTTAGTGGGAGGTCAATCATGATAAAAAGATTTTAACTAAATGAAAATTTATTCTATAATTATTAAACAATTTTCACACTAAATTAATTAATTTAATCATTTATACTTTATCATGAAAAAAAATTAAGTATCTAATTGACATAATAAAAGTTTTATCCATTGCTATGACGATACCATCACAGTATTAAAAGGGAATAAATAAGCGGATCTATTCTCCCTCGAATTTTTTTAAAGGAATATAAGTGCTATAAAATTAAGTTTTGTCTTGACTCTAGAAATTTAGTCGTGTTCCCTAAGTTATTTCATTAGTTATAACTGTTTGGCGCTAGAAATTAGTTACCAGCAAAAGGAAACTTCTGTCATCTTTATCGTAAAGTAATATGAACGGCCAAACAATGCAAAAGGGTGTCTATTAAGACAGCATGTTGTTGTCCGTACGAACATTGTTTTCTCTGTATATACTCGTATAAGATTAAATTCAGTCTATAAAAGCCTACCCTTCTGACCTTATTGTTTTGTATTTTTACATAGTATAGTTCTAACTACGCAGCACGTCTACATAAGATTATAGTTTCAACAGAAAAATCTCTGACATGGTATGAAAGACAATACTGAGAACATTTTATATGAAAACGTATTTTTTGGTTTTTCTCAATATCAAATGAAATACTCGTACATCATTCTTTTTCTTCCAAGAAAATATAGTGTTGGTTAAAGAAAACTGTTTTACTGCTACATGTGTATTTTATAATGCAACATGTCAACAAGAAACAAAGATCAAAATAAAAGCAATGCAAATAAAAAATATAAATATTTATTCTACAGTTCAATTAGGAATACAAAAAACTACATATAAACTTTTATCTACAAAGTGTTGAATTTAACAAGTGGTTAAGTTTTGTGTTAGGCTATTATCCATACATTATAGTGTAGGAGGTACTTTACTGAATCTGGTGAGAGGTCTTAAAGTAGTTGGTTCAATGTCTCTTGATTTTGATCGCCTGGATATGAACTGAGGATAACGTGCCACATTTTTTGCAGACATAGGCTTCCTATAAGCCATGCCATATACATGGTTTCCTACTGATCGAATTCTGTGTGAAACAGGTCTTATTATAATTTTCCCTGTAGGAATGAATGTATGAACATGTTTTCTTATTTTGATTAGTTTTAGAGGATGAGATTTCGATATTGGAGGTGGAGCTATATACGTGAGAGGTACAGGCACCACTTCCACTGTTGTTTTCACTTTATGTGCCCTCGGAAATTGTGTTATGACCGTCTGTGGTCTCATCGAAGTCGGTAAATAGGGTTCCAATGGTAATTGAACAGGTGGTGGCAAATATTGGTTGAAGTCGACGTTCTCATTTGAAGGTAATGCTTGGACAAAATTATTATCAATATTTGAAGAAACTGGCGTTGTTAAGTCATTTTCTTTTTCAGTTGTTGTTGCTACAGTCTGCAAAGTATTTTCTGTTGTGTTTTCTTTTTCACCTTTATCCTCGGGAGCAAAATTTGACGATGATGGTATAAAACCGAAAGATGGCGGCGGTCCAAATGGATAAGGAGGCAATAAAATTGTTGCAACTGGTGCTGCCGCATTTGCTGTAGCCACTGCAATTGCAACGTTCGGATCGAAAGGCGTATCCTGCGGAGAATTTGTTGGTGCTACTGGTTCTTGTTTCTCTGTTGGTGGCGTTGATGGTGGGGGTTGAAAAAATACAGGTCGAGGCGGCAGTAATGGTATTGCGCGTGAAGCAGGTACTACGCGAATAACATTTGTTAAAACCGGTGGGGGAGCGACGACTGGTACTACTGCCGGAGATGTTGCAATTGAGACAAATGACGGAGTTCTACCGATAGGTACCACTGAAGGTGGAGACGCTACAGGAAATACATGCTCTTGTGGAGGCGATACTGGTATTAAACGATTAAATGTCCTTTCAAAATACTGGGAGCTTGCTGCGGTAACGATAGGTGCGGGCGCAGTTTGTGGCACCAAACCCACCCCACCGGAACTGTGGACTAACCCACATAACGCCGAAAACAAAATAATCTGTAATAAAAGAATATCAAGTTAGTTGATATTATTATAAATATAAACATTCAATAATTGTATTACATTTTATAAATAATTTACCGTTACTAGCATGTTGGTTGCGTCCCCTCGCATGACCGCTTTTAATATTGCAATGCGGACAGTTAAAAATGATGCCTTAACTTATATATTGGTGTAACAAATTTTGCATTGTGGTGTGGCAACAATGCGGGTGTAGCGGAATACCTAATGGTTCAATGGGTAAGGACACGAACCTTGATGGCTACAAAAATCGTATTGTACCGACGTCGTGAGAATAACAATAGTTGGACATGGGCATCGGGAAAGTACTGCTGTTACCAATAATGGTCGTATTCGCTTAATTAGTTCACCATTACGTACGTATACAATGCAATACTCAATGGAATAAAGTAATGGTTGAAGTCAATGGTGGAAACCATACACTTTAACATTCCATACATTGGTGTTGTATAATTGTTGTAAATAAATAAGTGAACTAGTTTATTTACAAAATAAAGGTCGGCGCGGCGCAAGTTGTTTTTGACATAAACATCAAAACAGGTTGACGCCGATCCTATTATCTGTTACTTTGTTTTTTTTTTTACATACATTTTAGTGTCCATGTACTTTTGTGTCAATAGAGGCCGGCATATTCGTAATAGATAAATTTCCCGATTTTTTTAATATAATTAAACGACGAAACGAGCCGAGATGTTCACCTTATTGCCATCACTTACACATACCGTAATACTCCTGCCCATAACAACGTGGCGCTAGTTAGGATGATATATACTGCATTATATTGCGCTCGTCGTCTGAAACATAACATATTGAGTCTTGTTACTCTAGTAATTATACAAACTACATCTTCGCTAAACACTATTTGGCGGCGGAAATAGGCGTTGCGGTGGTATATACCTTAAACGGTCTCTATTCTATTAAATATTTAAGACAAAATTTAAGTGACATAATCTACTACAAGGTTTTTAGTATTAACTAAAGTAGATATATTTTTTGGTATTCATTAACGATTACTTTCTTCACTACGGTAAATATAATTTGACGGCAATCATGCAAAGTTTGTTAATTTACAATGCTCGCCGGACCGCGCTACAATTTGTTTGAGCTAAATTTTATTTATTATGTTAAATCATTCACACAAAACGAGGTCTTTGCTCCAACAGAAGGATGTTGACCCTAAACGACAAAATAGAGGATTGAATAAAACATATATATCATATCTTTTGATTTGCCTTTGATGTTGTAAATTGGAATGAACGCTGCGATGTATATTACAACTTTTCATCGTATACCGTAGAGAAGTAGTAAGTACTTTCGCATGATGCTGATAAAATAGATGTTAAGATGTTTTAAGATTATTCACATTGGTTGTGATGGTTAAAACATGGTATGTCACGGTTTTTATGTTGTCACTAGCTACAGCGCCGTTCAAACTGGACATATGTTTTCATGTTAACGCCTGATATTAAAAGCGGGCGTAAATTTCATATATGGCTATCAAGAGATCTTCGCCAGGTTAGACTTAAATAAAATTAGTTATTAACAAAAGTTTGAGTTTGCGATTGGTTTTCATTTTCAATAGCTAATAAACTTTTGTAAAAAAATTATAAATTTATTTATCTTTACTGTACATTAAAACTACAATTTTTTATTTATTTTCTAATACATAAATTGCGAAGAGTATCAAAAGTTATAGCTATTGACCAGATATGCATTATTGCTCCTTTTTTTAAACAGGCGTTATGGAATAACCTTAAAAAAATCATTTTTAGGTCCAAATAAAGATTAGTAAATATGCCGGTGTAAAAAATCGTCTTAAATATGTATTTAGGTATGTACCTAAATACATTGATAATTGTTATATTATAACTTATGGTATCATAAACATTAAAAAATTAGTATTAAAGCATGTTTTGTTTTAATATTATACATGACGATAATTTATCATTTATCGTAGAAAATTTTTTATCTCTTGTATAAAGTATGACTTATTGAAATCAGAAAATAATTTGAGCTTATATATTCAAGAATACATGAAATATAAAATGTTGTCTATTTATTATATTTTTAGTACATTAAAAATGCGGTTGCATTTCGACAAGTGGAGTAAAATTAATATAGGTATTTAATCTAATGTAATAGTAAAAAATTACAGAATTTTCTTAACTTAAAAATCATTTTAAAATATGTTATGTTTTATGCCAGCAACTGCTATACGTTAGTCTCATAGTACAAAATTTTGCGCGTTTGCGCTCGACAACATTTAGAGCCACTATGTCATTCTTATTTACACTAATATATTGGTAAGTTTGAACACAAATTTAGGACACCAAGGTTACTTTTTAAATTACTCTCAGTAAAGGTAAACTAGAAGACTAAAGTATAATACTTAAAACTTTTCTTGTCTTAAACTGTCCTAGTAGCTACATATAGGAGTGTATAAATCAACCAGGAAGAAAGAGGAGAAATATCATTAAATTGTTATACTAAACGAAAATAAATAAGATTTGTAAGAGAATATGAATCATACAAACCCACAAGAAAATAAATTCTATTTCCTAAATTGTAAATGAAAAACGATTTCAGCCTGTGTTGTTTTATTTACAATGTCACATTTTCTTTTATATTATTTATTTTAAACGGCAATGATAGGAGCAGATGCAGCTACGTATGGTGATGGAGCGGCGACGTAGGGAGCTGCTGCTGCGACATAGGGAGCGGCGGCTACGTACGGAGCACCCGGAGCCACGTAGGCGGCGGGAGCAGCAACGTAGGCAGCGAGTCCGCTGTTGTAGCGGTCATAGTACTGTGAGCTGGTTGCTGTGATGATTGGAGCCGGGGCGGCGGCGAGTATAGCCGCTGAAGGTTTTGCGCAAGCAATGGCGACAAGAGCCGAAATGATTACAAACTGTAAAATAAACGACAACATTGTATATTAACAATGAAGTGAGAAATTAAACAAAAGTCCTATTATTACCCGTAAGATTTTATGAGGTCTGTTATACTTCTAACATTTAATGATTATTTATTACCATTTTAAAGTAAGTTCTAAGTATTAGTGCGTAGGAATCACAAAAGTTGTCATTCTTCAGAAGCAGAATAACATTGTACACTTCCTCACGATAAAAAAAGTCTACTATCCGACGGATCAACCGAATGTTTATAATAAACTTTCCTTCAAATTGTACTATACTGTATTAACTACTAAAGTTAATCAAGTATATTATTATGTGTTAAATGCGAAATGTAATTGAAAGATTTTTCTCTTTTTACTTACGATTTTCATCATTTTGATTATTTCACTTGTTTACTGCTTCGGTGGTAAGAAGAAGATTGATGCAAAATGTACATGGAGCTGATCGTTTTATACTGGCCCGCTTCAGCGTGGCGTAACTGTGTCCCAAACGCAGCGATATCTCTGGCATTGGCCGAGGCGTGATTTGAATCAAACTGACTGTATTTCACCACTTACAGAGGAATATTCGGTCCATTGAAATTTATTTAGCGTTTTCTTAAGGAAATTATATACTAAACACATGTGTCCATCCTACAGTTCCATAAGAAATTGATTTAAAAATAAAATGAATGACAGTCTTATAGAAGTGATCAATAAAGATTTTTATTTCTTTGGCGGTATCCTTAAAATAATTTATAATCTACCACATCACAGCTTCTAAAACCTTGCCTTTTAATACCAATAATCTCAGTTATGTTTCCGTTGTGCTTTAGAGCCAGAGAATTCTTAGCCATCTTCAGTAACATACTCATTTAATTTAATATGAGATAATTAAGGCCAAACGTTAACGCATAGGAGAAGAAAAAATAAAGTCTAATACTACAATTAGATTAACGATATGTATATGAGTATAATCATAACAAATAAATTATGTTAGGTTATTATTGTGTAAGTGTAAGATTAAGAAATTTTAGTAATATTTTTCAAGAATTCATTAAATGAAAAAATAAGCTATCGATACGTTCTCCTCTACCTAAAATAAATTTCAGTTTTAAGAACTAACATAACCGAACACAAAGACGCAAAAACGCTGGATACTTTTGCTTTCCTAAATTACTTCTCTATGTAATAGTTCGTAAAAATGTTCGCGCATTCGCTGTGTCGTTTGTTCGTTCGTTCGGTGTGACTATCCTTAACAAATTATTGAAAGCACGGACCGTCGTCAAAGTCTGCACACGACACCGTTCATTGTCACCAGCGCCCGACGCACCCACGTAGAGCTCCAGAAGCATCAAGTCTAACATTATGTAACATTACCCGCCTTTCACCTTAAGCTTGATATAATAATGCACTTGATAGGAATGACGTGAGTGTTATCTCTGGAAATAACCTCCGAG
This sequence comes from Ornithoptera priamus, assembly GCA_029034505.1. Taxonomy (NCBI): domain Eukaryota; kingdom Metazoa; phylum Arthropoda; class Insecta; order Lepidoptera; family Papilionidae; genus Ornithoptera; species Ornithoptera priamus. The sequence continues at coordinate 669,198 of JARDWD010000380.1, forward strand.
CGGAAGCTATATCTATTCGTATACGTACTTTAAGGCTCCTTAGATAAATTATAAAGAGAGGTTATTAATTTATTTACTTAAAATAATTTAAAATCACAACTAAATGAATTAATAAAAAAACTTTAGACCATGTACATCTTAAGTAAATTATAAAATTTCTTTAGACGCGGAAGACGATTTCGATAAACTTCTAAATTAATAAATTTATGGATCGTTAGTGTTTTTATATAACAAAGTATGTAGTTAATGATAATAATATTTTTCCGAATATATTACCATACGGTCTTAGAACGAGTTATATTTCTTATAAAAAAAAGACATCTGCATAGAGTCGCTAGTTAAACTTGGGCTTCTGCTGCAAAAAAAAAGAATCCATGTGGCAAATAAATAATTTTCTTCAAAAAAGACCACCATCGCTGTATTAGCTTTTCATTTAAAGCAACAGTGACCACACGTTTATCGATACGCAAAGTATTATTGAATCTACCACCAAACTTGTCTGGCAGGATTATCATTTTTCTAAAGCTGTATAAAAATGCTTACAATTATTTTACATACATCTAGTCGATTTTAAGAAACTTTTAACAGACAGTATTTTTAAATTGTTTTCTGTATAGTAAACAAACGAGTTCTTACGTCGCAATAATTTCAAATAAAGCACATGAAAGACTTTGAAATGAGACGCTACGTGAAGTTTCCCACAAAGTAAAGTAAAAAGTCTGAATTGCTCATGGTCAAATCATAACTCTTAGAAGCCATATGAAAGAATGTACAAAACCAATTATTTCGAAACTATGCAAAATAGCATGGCTTGTGGAACATACGGTATACTTCTACCATAGTAAATACCTGTCCAAAATTCTGGAACATGGTACGAAAATGACTGTAAATTAGCCAGAACACATAAAGTCATTACTTTTATGTATCCAATAATTAAGTAATAAATTTAACAGGAAGTATACGGAAATTAAACTTCTGAATCAAATATATTGTAGTTAGTTTAGGAGTAAAAAATTAGGTTCATTAAAGTAAAAATACCACCTTATACTGTTATTTTTCGAAGCATATTATTAGGACAAATGTGTAGTCTATATTATGGTACGGTTTCTATTTATTCATTACGCTAATCAGATTAAGTACGTAGTAGATTATTAGCTAGCCTATAACAATAATTTTTCTTCCATATAACTGTGTGGAGACAGCATAAAGCGAAGTAGAAAGTATAACCGATGACAACTCAAAAGCGATATAAAACATAGTCACTATTAAAATATTGATATTTATTTAATAAGAAAATTTCTTTTAACCAGCTGCTTTCCTCTTTTCACCTTTGAAATTTTTCACTTCATCCATAACGATGAAAACAAGTTTTGCTTTAAGTGAACAATGAATGCTAGATGTATGGACCGACGCAATAGCTTTAAGGCTACGCGTGTAAGAAAACTTTCAGGGACTGTTTACTTGACAGATTTCACATACTAGAGGGATATTTTACATCTTATAAAGTAAAATAAAATATTAACATAATTACAGCTCTATTACATTTATGAAGTATGCCACTTTTAAGATGTGTTTTCATTTTATTAAAATTGTTGCTATATCATTGATTAAACAGGTTCTTGTATTGTTGTTTTTGAAATGAGTAATTTATTTAGTTAATGTTTATATAAAACGAAGAAGTAGACATATAGACCTAGATTAAAATCAATTAAAATAGTAAATGCCTTCGTAAAAATCAAGATATTGTTAGTGGGAATCTAGCAAATTAATGGTCATGGATTCATTGACATAATTAAGATTCAGAGACAATTTTTTAGAAATATTTTAAATAATACAAAGATTCATAATTGTATATTGTAATAGTTTTATTATAAACATGAATTAATTTAAATTTAAATTTTTGATTCCGAGCTTTGTGTATAATATGGACATGTGTGAACATATTACTTCTCTTATCGCTTTGTCAAATAAAATAACGAGATATTTTTTTTGTATCCTGTGCTTCATAGTATATAAAGTTAATGAATGTTAAACTATATGAAAAAAAAAAATGCTATATATTATAAAAGATTATATTTATCATATATTGTTGAAATAACGACACCTTTCTTATTTACAATTATACCCATATATATTTTAGCTTTGTCGAATGGATATATAACAAAGCTTGTTTTACGTGTATACACATAAACATGGTAGAAATATTAAGATGCATTGAGATGATTTGGTTAAGATCGTTGTTATGAACAACTGGGTCACTGAGAAACCAGAGCGTGCGTACACTGAATCACTTAATCGTTTTAATTTCGCAGAGTGTCGTATGGTGTCCTTTACTTATGCAACTGTATGGTAGTTCGTTTTGCACGAGCATACCCTTTTTGTTTTGTTTTTTTTTCTATTTCAATAAAGTACCGATATATTTTCTATTGTGTAATTCTAGAGAAAATATTCCAAACTTGCATTTTCAATATATTATATACATTGTATTTGCAATTTACAACTAATTTCATCGAATGTTTTTTTTCTCTTTTTAGGTACATCTTTCCTTAACTTCACATTATAATTACGCATGCTAATTACGTAGTTCAGTCATTCTCGGCAAAATAGTCGAAGAAAGTTGTTTACTCTTTCTTATCCATATGTTTAGCAGAAAAAACAAATATATTACTACATTTAAGATTTCAAGATGGCAACTTAATCACCAACTGTTCACCGGACAGAAAAACTTAAAATCAACGTATTACTACGTTATGCTACTACAATTATTGCGATAGAGCGTAATAATTAAATTAAAGTTTGAACTTAAGTGCAACAACATTATATCGAAAATTAATTAATTTATTAATTAAAGTAATAAAAAATACTACTTTTTATGCCTAATAGAGACATCTCTTATTATGTCAAGAGTTTACGAACCCTCTTTATTTTGATATATGTCTATCGTTTTTTCTTATCGATTTTCATTCAAAGAACTAAAAAATAAACGTAATCCTTTTTTATTTTAAGCAAAGTACAAAATATAAAAAAAATTGTTGTTGACTTGTTTTGACCTTTAAATTTCAACGAAATTCTAATCCGATATAAACATATAAACAATGCCATTAAAATTTTTATAGGTGTAGGCGATTCACGTGATCTAATCAACACGTGCTTAGTATCTGTACTTATTCATCTATTTTACTGTTTAGGGTTATGTCTTAACGGAAAATTTGTTTTAACTTGAAAAAAAAATTCAGCATATTCTCTCCAATGTTTTTTTTACTATTTCTTTTCTTTTTTATGTAATAAACAGGCAACTTAACGTTCCCTCTACTAGGACTACTTCTACGAAAAGAGAGCCAATACCATTTACACAGCCCGCTAGCCAAGTGCAATTTAGTGGATTTCAAGTGATATTAAGTAGTTATGATAAGTATATATCACACATTTATTTCTATTTCAAGGTAATTTTATCACAACCTAGTTTTTAGTATTTTTATACACCGCTTCCTCCGAGTGTGACAGGATATACTTCAACACCGTTCAACCTTAAGATTGTCGTATAAGCCGACTAATAGAGTAGAAATCCAGCAGTATTATTGTGAACTTTATTAACATACTGCTCTGACCAAACTGTACACGGAGTACAGCGAATTTTGGACAACGTAGTAGACAATACGGACAAATGCAGTACACATTAGTAATATCTGTGATCATTTTAATACAGACAAAAAAAATAAGTTTTTACTCACTGCGATTCTGGAAGAAACAAACTAAAATCTTTATTAATTGTATATAATTTCCAAACCCCTGTTCTGATTCCTTTTGTTTTCTTACTAGTCACCATTCCGTTTCACAGAAGCGAAAATAGGTAATGTATTGTGTAAGGTATTGTAACAATAACGCTATAGATGTTGCTTGGCTTCTATTATCAAGCAAGTTATTGAGTACCTACAATTCTGAATAATCTTATGAAATCGTTACTTAATGTTAAAATGTCGTAAGTATGTATATGTTTATACTTATTTAGTGTTAGTTGAATCTGACAGACGTTATACTACCTGTGTATAACTGTTTGATTATTGTTTACATAGTAACCTTAATATTTATGGTAACTAAAGTAACTATTGTTAAACCTTATATCTACCGCGTTATGATTATTAAAATCTCATTAAAATCGGTACAACCGTTTCCGAGAGTACCCGGAACATACAAACAGATAAAAACTGTTAATTTTGATATAACAAATTGATACACAACATACATAGGTAGGTGTTGCAACTTTCCATTAAATTTATATTAAAAGGTTCACTATGTTTTATGTTTATACATTTCTTTAATACGAGTTTACATACACAAAATAAAAATAAAAATTTATGAATGGAAATGTAGTAATATCAAGTGGAGCTTAGTACACAAGTTTTCTACTAATTTAAAATTAGCGTGACTTCTTTAATCGTTTAATCGGATTCTTGTACTAGTAAGTACATTTAAATGAAACCATACTTCTCTTCCTAAAAAATTTGCGACCTTATTCCTGTCCAGATGTGACATGGAAGTGCTTAAGAGAATAGTGAATAGCCATCTTCTAGACTAGTGCGCTTTACCATATAGACTTCATCTTCGCTTATTATCACGTTGTCTCTTAGCATTGGTCTATATTCTACAAAAAAATATATATTTCAGTGTTCAGACTTTAAGCGTTACACGTAGGTAAATTTGGAAACAGAGTGGTCAACGAATTTCAAAACAAATATTTGTGTTTGCCAGTTTGTTTGATTCGATGTTACCAACAACCTTAGATTTTTGTACGCACATTAAAACGCGTGTGGTTCACATAGTACATAATTGTGTTGAAAGATTTTTACTTCTTTTTTAATGTAAAGTTTGACGCGAATATATAAAACGTGCGTTACTAACACGTGACCTTACCAGCTTCTCTCGTGAATAACTCCTACATTTAACACGACTATTGCAAATAAAAAAAAAATCAATTTGTCCTTGTGTTCACAATTCATAAACACAATTGACCACCACTTTCAAACACGAGGAATACGATTTGATGGGGGACGAGGATTTCATTTTTATTATCCGGACTCTTTATAGAAAAGCTACAAAAATCGTATTCCTCTTCCAGCATGAGAAAACATTCATAAAACGAAGACCTGGCAAAGGTCGCGGGAAGGCACAGGATGCATGAAGCGCAGGATCTTTTATTATGTAGATCTTTAAGAGTTTTAGTCAGCTGCGGACAACTATAGGTTTCTAATTATGATAATATAATTAGGCTCTTTTTTTATTCGACGAATCGATAAGATGAGAGTAATTGCTAGGTCCTCCCATAAAAGGTAGGAACTTTACCGCAGTTTGCTTGTAGTCTTTGAACATAAGATGTTAAATCTTGTCACCTCAAGGATGACAATATTTACAACCACCTCCTAACTGAAACATAGTAATGTTTGCACACTAGTGTTTAACAGTAGAAATAGGGACTCTAGTGGTAACTACTTAGTCTCTGGCAGCAGAGGACTACCACTAGTAATCTAGACTCAACTTGTAAATTTTTTTCTTTACTTGCAATCATTTCAGTGATGGGTCGGAGAGTACGTCACGTTAATTACGAACTTCAGCTATAAAGGTGTAATTAAATAAGCGAAACCAAAGATAATTCATAAATTAAATATATTTCATTTTCATTTGTGATGCATTTTATATTATTCTACAATTTTACTTTTGATACATTTACGGCGAATCTTTACGTATCTTTGGTATTAACGAACATAGTAAGTGTAGGGCGATGCGTAAGAGTATGCGGAGTAAGCAACGGGCGCACTATAAGCTGAGTAGGCGGAGTAGGCGACAGGCGCTGTGTAGGCCGCCGCAACGGGTGCAGTGTAGGCAGCAGCAACAGGATATTCGTACACCAGAGGCTTGGCAGCGGCGAAAGCCAGGAGAGCGACGAACAATGCCTAAAACAATAATTAACCAAATCATCATTAACGAGTGCTTTCTTCAAATTGAAGTTGGATTGTCAGACGGACAAAACATTCCTGATTCTGTGCGATTCTTTTAAATGTACAGTGTTTAAAACTTGTCCACTTTCTTTTCTTATTGAACGTCTTTCTTCGGTGCCTTCCGGATGGTCATTTTTTAGGATCTTGCCTTTCAAGTAACCAATTTAATAGCAATAATGTTAAGTGTTACTACATTTACATCTACCTACTACTATTGTTAGTTTTAGTTAATTGTCGTAATTATAGCTCATAGGCAAAATATATTGTAAATTATACTTAAATATTTCTATTAAAAATTGATTGATACTACATATTTGTTAAATACTGTCACTGCAGACAATATTTTGCGAAAGTACTGTACTTTGATACTGTGGTGAAGGAAAACATCGTGAAGGAATCGAAATATTGTAATGACAGTAGCTTTTTGGTTATGTGACGTCTATCAACCTGCACTTGGTGAGCGTATTAGTTGGCCTTGATTCTCTTCGTGTGAGAGAAGACTATAAGTCCAAGCTGTGGGCAGGTTATTATTTACTGTAATATTAGTAGAAAGTTTTAAGTTGACCCCAAGATCCTTAGACAAAGGATTACTAGTTGCTGATTGTCATAAAAAAAATTAAAGTCTCCAAAATTATATCTCTCTTAAAAGTAAATTATTAATTAAACATACTACATGACTACTACAGTACTTGTTGTTAAATGGAAACAAAATATTCTACTTACGTATTTAAACATTTTTAAGGGTTATTTCAAAAGTTGATGTTGCTTATGAAGACACTGTCTGTTTGTGATGATGTCCAGTAGCACAATGGCTATTTATATATAAGAATGTTAAGGTTAGAGTGCAATGATGGACGATGGTTGACCGGATAAGTAAGCGAATATCCTCCTCCGGATAGTTAGCAGTATTGTCACGCGCAACCTTGTGTACTAGACCAACGAGTAAAAATATAAGGTCAAGGACACGTCAACGCTATCCTAGCTTTGATTTCAAGCTAGTTTCAAAATATCTTTACACTTTTTTATCCCACTGACTTGACTAGATCAAAACCAATTCAAACGCAAAACTCCAAAAGACAGAGCCTATAATATTGTTTATTTATGTTCCAAATATTAAATCGTAATTTATATTCATATTAGGAAATCTTAATAATTATATAATATTTGATAAAATTTTATATTATATAAATATTTACGTTTGAATACATTTGAAAAATTATAACACAAAGAATTTCGGTTCTAAAAATTAAATAAATAAATATAATTAAGTTGAAAGTTTGTTTCTGGCAAATTTATGTTTATTTATCAGCCGGAAGCCATCCACTGATGGGCATAGGCCTCTCTCAAGGATCTCCACGCCAATCGGTCCTGCACTGCTCGCATCCAGCGGTTTCCCGAGACCTTCATTATATCGTCGGTCCATCTTTTTTTTATAGCGAGGAATTCTTCTTAAAAGATGCCGTGATTCTGGGGTTAGACAAGGTTATGCGGGGCTTCTACCCACTAAAACCCCCTAGGTGGCCTCCCTCAGTGCATTAAGAGGGGCTCCGGAATCTCCTACAGAACACACCGGTGAGGGTGAGAGTTCGCCTAGGGAGGTCCCCAGGTGGACCTCACAGAAACAACTGGGGAGCTTACTAACATATCATATTTATGTACTTGCAAAAATGTTAGAATACTAACTTCGATGATTATTTAATGTATTAACCAACTCTTTCATGAAACTTCTTAGGTGAGAAATTAAATGAAATAGTTATGAAGAAAGGTGATCAACTACACTCGAGAGCGATGAATCCGGATTACTTAAAAAACCCTATAAATCTTGGAAACTAAAAATGTTAGCTTAAACAAATAAATTATATTTAGTAGACAATTAAATACTACTTAAATTAAGGTATTAAAACTTCTTAGTTACTGCAAGGTTGTGTAATAAAAAAATCAAATTTGAAATGGGGGACTTTCGAATATGGAACTACGAAATTACTGCAATTGATTTTGCTTTTGTTTCTAATCTGTGATTTAAGTCGGTATATCAACCATATTAATAGTATTCATTATTTATTATTCAACCAGTAATCATGTCGCTTACAACTTAAGAAGGAGCAGAATCCTCACAATGCTGTAAACCGGCCAGAATCAGCGCGATACAGCCAAGGCTGTCAGTGTGTTGCTGTCAACAGTACAAAGAGTTCCTCGACGGTACGAAGAAAATGGCTCTAACGTACGTAAAACCAGGTGTACCATAGACGAGAAAATCGATACTTGGTGAACACCATGCTTCGTAATCGCTTTTTCACAGGAACTGAACTTACAAATCAGTTTTGATGCCACGGAAGAAGTAACCCAAGCGCATGGACAGTAAGACGACTTGCTGAAGCTAACTTAAATCCACTTAGACCTGAAAATGGTCCTAAACTGAAGCGTGGTGATCGTATTTCAAGACTAAGATGTGCCCAGAATCATTTAAAATGGACTATTGAAGTTTGGTCAAAAGTTATGTTCACCGATTAATCAAGATTTATGCTCACAAGCCCGATGGAATATAGAGTGTATAGAAGATCAGAGAAAAGATTCAAACAAGCATATATAGAAGAAAAAGTAGCCTACGGTGGTGGGTCTGTACTTGTGTGGGCCAGAATTTCATCTGAGAGTTGCACAGAACTGGTGTTCATAGAAAACGGCTCTTTAACTAGCGAAAGATATGTGGAAGAATTCTTTAATGAACATGTTGGGCCATTTATGGTCAATTTGGGTGAGGATGGTATTTTTATGCATAAAAATGCCCGGTTTTAAGGTTCATGCAAGGTTTCATTGTGAATGACTATCTACAAGACATGAACATTACTCGTATGGAGTGGCGAGCACGCAGCCTGGATATCAACCCGATCGAGCATGCATTAGACGAGCTAGTGAGATGCGTAAAACAACGAATCCCTCCCCAATCACACTTCGTGAGCTCAAAATTGCTCTCACAGAGGAATGGTAGAATATTTACCAAAATCGTATAAGAAACTTGGTGTACAGCATGCCAAATGGCGTAAACGCAGTAATGGAAGCACGAGGAGGCAATACAAAGTATTAAAATTCAAGAAAATCATATTGATGTACAAAAATGTCATCTTTCCTATTTTTGTTTTAAGGCGAGATCAACAGTTTTTTTCCTTTATGCAATTTTTAATAAATAAAATGTAGTAACTTATAAATGTTATTACTTTTATTTAATTTATTATATTGTCTATTAAACACCATTTATTTTATCAAGCAAGCATTCTTAGTTTCCAAGATTTATAGGTTAGGTGACCCGCATTCATTGCTCTCGAGTATATTACGCTTTTGCAACTGTAGTTTTAAAGATCTTAGTTTTAAAACATTAACTATTTATGTAAAACATTAATAATTTTGATTAAAATTTAAATAGTAACAGAAAAACAGTGGATCTTCTGCGCAGTTCTTTGCTTTAGCGGTGTTGTAAAAGGCGGTTTCTCCTTAGAATCAACTAACTGCCTGCCCGTGCCGTCCAATATAGTGCTAGTATAAAAAAAGTGGTTTTACGTCGTATTATGAACAAGTAAAAAACAAGTTTTAGCGTCTACCTCTCTAAACCATGGCTGGTAGAGAATGCCTACAGGCATTAGGGCCGCATTTTGTGTACCTCGTTATAAGATTTTATATTAAAAGGAAAAAGAAGTTTTGTTTAAGACTCATATATTATTGAGGAAACAAGACTTATCTTAGGTCTCATTGCGACGAGCATAATGTGATGCTGTGTATATCATCTTAACTATTATCACGGTGTTATGGGTAGGCATATCAATTACCATCAGGTACGTCTTCTTCGTCTCAAAGTTTCGTGGAAGAAAAAACTTTCCAGGATAATTAATTATAAAGTTTTTTTTATTTTAATACATTGAATGTTTATGAGATCGATGACGATGTTTCGTCAACACCTGCTGCCGGTGTTCTATATATCTAAACACAGAAGATGATACAAATTAATTAAATAGGTAAATTATTCATAGTAACTTATTTAATCTGCATAAACTTGGTAAAGTTTTTGCAAAGAAATATCATATTTAAGAACTTGGCGCAATTTGGTAGACTGATGGGTTTACTGAACATCGCTAATGACAAGTTTGATATACGTATTGAAAAAAATATTAATAATATTTTCGATTCCTAATAATGTTATACTTATATTTTTTTCTTGGCTCTCTCTTTCTCATCTTTTTTCATAAGCTAACGAGCTTAACCCCAAATGACGTTAAAAATCTTTTAGACGGATATGCCGAAATCCGCCATGAATACTCTAGTTCTACCTACATCATAGCAACGCTGTTATGGCGATTAACAATATGAGTATGAAGCTAGGCAAATTTAACAAAACCTTGCCTCACAACTTCCATCACATAAGGCATTGGATTCGAATCAGAGATCTCCGTCTACATGGCAAGCGGATAGCCATCGTGAAGTATCACGAATTAATTAAATCCAAAACAGATTAAATAAAAAGAAATAAATAATTTAATATAAATGGAACATATGAATAGTTTTAGAACATTATTAGTTCAAAAACTATTGGAGTGATCACCGGAAACATTGGAATTGGTATTGATTTTAACATAGTTCCTATTATGTACTTATTATTTTCTTCCATCCTCCTGATGTAATATCTTTTATCCCGTTAGATAACATTTAACGGCATTAAAAATTTATATGTGCTTACAATTTATTTGATTAAAAAACAGAGATAACTATCAATTTATTCAATATTCAATTTAATATAATAAAAAAGTAGTCGAAAATAAATTTTTTAATTGTCCTTAATTAGCAAGAAAGCTTTAAAATTTTAATTAAGTTGTTGCTTGCGAACTTAATAAAATGGTAATGACTAATCCACGGTTGATAAATGTTAGGTCGACATTCATTGACATGTTACTTCTAAATAAATATCTTCATAGATTGGTAAAACTGAATATCTGTCATTTAATACATAATCCAACGATTACTTATGGTTATACGTTTTACAAAGTTATCGTCTACGAAGTATTCTTTTAAAGAAATATGTGCTAAAAAGCTAACAATATCCTTTATAAGAAATTTACAAACGATAGCACGGTTTTTTTTTTATTTTTAAATATGTATAAATTTCTCGAAATGCGATTGCTATAAAAAATAGTAATGATTAATATTTTTTTAATTATTTCTTAGTACATCTTAGCCCCAAAGATCTCTACTTCGACTTCGTCGTTTGGGGGAGGCCTATGTTCAGCAGTGGACGTCTATCGACTGATGATGATGATGACATATCAGTCTGAAATAGGAATATGGTAATAAATATTCATTTAGCAAAATGTACAAGATTCTTGTATATTTAGAGCTTAGCTCCCAGTACATGAGATCATGTCATATTATATTGGACTGTCTCTATAACGAGTTTTAAAAGAGATTTTGTTTTATAATACAATAAATATATGGGGAGTGTAAAGGGTCCCGCACAACAACTCATGGGACCCCATCAAACTCAAATGCTAGTGGTGTATCCTGCTAATTAACAAACAAGGCTCTGGCTCCCACAAACCCGCATTGGACTAGCATGGTGGAAAATGGCCCACGTCTCTGCATATGAACCCCTAAACACGAAGGCCCCAAGTGCCCTATGGTAGTGGAAGCCATACTGACTGTTAAAAGTCGCGGAAGCCGCTAAATGCGGACAGCGTAGGACCGATCGATGTGGAGATCTTTGGAGGAGGCCTATGACCAGCAGTGGATATCGACCCGTATTGGTTGATGATGATGAACTATATGGGAGAAATAGCCCCTTAATTTTCTACTAAAAGAAATTAAAAAACATTATCAAGTTAGTGAATGGTTGAAAACCATGAATTTCCTTTGAGTTTATCCATCCATTGCATTGATGAATACTTTTAATATTCCGAACAGGTGCTTCAAGGCTATTCTTCGACGCAATGTAACTATAAAACAATACTCGCTTCTTCACTCAAACACACTTGTTTCTGTACTCACACACAAACTACCGACTTCATACAAAATGTTTAAACTGGTAAGTAAACATATATATATCCTTTAATAGAAACCAAATAGATAAATTGTTTATATAAATCAAATCAAACGTGCCAAGTGATGTTACATTTGTAATTTTCATTGCCTAGTAATGAAAAAAGAGACAACTAAATAATTTCATATATGTAGTAGTGAAAATTTAAAGATAATAATTAATAATATACAATTAAAAAACAATTACTTTCCCCTTGGTGACATTGTAGCCGGCGGGGAAAATAGTGTTATGAATTTTCATGCCAAATAAAATGTTTTTGCACATTAAGGATAGTTAGGAAAGTTTTCTTTTGTACTATTTATTTTTAACAATTTCATTAAATAATAATTAAGAAATAGAACTTAGTATCTTACTTGCTGTCCTATTAAAGAGCAAAGCCCTTTGATATTGCCCTTAAACCCTGTAGGTGACCGAGCTACAGTTGCTGATTGTTTGTTACGTGAATAGTTTAGTCTCAATCCAGGCTTAGTACCAATAATAAACAACATATTGATTCAGAATAAATGTAATTAAAGATTCATTTTACGCGAACTGATCTCTTATAATCATGTGGAGGACACAAGATTAATGTTAGATAAAATTTGTACAACATATACATTGTTGTTGCAACGGAACAAGAATGTATTTTTTTTTATTTAATTACACGAGAAGACGAGCGAGACGTTCACCTGATGGTAAGTGATACGCTTGCCCATTACAACGCAGCGCTAGTTAAGATAACGTGCTACTATTTGACGGTAGAAACAGGCGCTGCGTTGGGAGCTACATAGACGGCCCTTTTTCACGTGGAAGGAATGCCTTCGCATACTTGGCCTCGCGGCGACAAAGACAGGGTCTGACTAACCCCCCCACGATGTTCCATCTTCATCGCTTTACGGCAGAGCCATGGGAACGCTTTCGCATATCACCGCGAATCCTATAGCGCCGGCTGCACCATGCAGCTCCACCTCGGGAGGGAGAACCTCTCTTTTCCACCTCTGTAAGGGCGCGCCGGAACTTACAGCGCACCCTCCTCTCGCCCTCCTATAATCACCTGGACAATGAATCCCTCGAATCCCTCACCCAGAGGCCATGAGAGTCAAAAGAGAACTTTTCCGAATCCTTTCGGCGGATCTGGTCTTAGGTTCCGCCGTCAACGGCCGCGGAGGATAGTGAGAGCACCGAAACGCGATACTGACACTCTTTTGCTGCCACGACTCCACCTCGGCTGCGAAAGGCAGTACAAACCTACTCCTGGAGCGGTCACCTCGAGCCGGCCCGAGACGCAGGGCCGACCGGGTAGATTCGTCTTAGCATCACCGTAGATAACCGAGCCACAGCCACTGAGCCTGTGATATCGGATACCCACCTTCAATGAATATATAATATTATATAATGGATTACTATATTAACATTAGATGCTTATTCTGGTTTTGAAATCTACGCTTTTACTTATTAATGATCAGATCGAATCTATTGTTACAGCAGTTAATATGTTTTGTGTCGTTTTTAAATAACAGTATATAATTAAGGAAAGATTTGTTTGTGTTCTTTCAGCTCATGTTGGCCTGTTTCCTCGCCGTGGCCGCGGCTAAGCCCGGCGTACTTCCGGTCGCTTACACGGCACCCGTAGCGGCGGCGTACTCCGCTCCTCTGGCTGCGGCCTATTCCGCGCCGCTCGCCTACTCCGCGTACTCGGCCTACGCCGCACCAGTTGCTGCCTACTCAGCATTACCCTATGCAGCTCCTTACTCTTACTACCTCCGTTAACCGATCGATTGATTTAAAAATAAAATATACGTATTATTACAGTTTTTCCATATCATAAACCCCAGATAAACTCTGACGACTTGCAAGCGAAATCCAGAAATACAATCCTGTAATGATAATATTATCTCTTTTTAAACTTATCAAAGAGCCCTCTTAATGTCTCGAATGTTGGAACTAAAATTTTCTCTCACCAGGAATTAAAGATATTTATCAACCAGGCTTAGTAAAATGCCGACTGATGGATCTAAACTCCTCGGGTATTTGTAGTTTTTAAACTATATTATTTAGTATTTATACTCAATATTTTCTTTTTAGTTCAGAGATGTTTTACCTTTGAAAACGTAAAATATGAAACATTGAAAAAAGAAAATAAACAACCGCTAGAATACAACATTTTTTAAATATTATAAGTATTATAGTGGACTTAAAAATTGCAGTAACAGTTCTTACTCTTTAATCTCTTCATACTTGAAAGATACATCCGTGAAGAAAAGCTTCAAAAGAGTGTTACACAAAAGACAATTACACTCGTGATAGGTACTCAAAATATTTATTAAAAGTGGCCAGGAGGTCTGGTCAGTGACTTACACCCGCCGAGTCCTATGAGCTGCACTGGCCAGATGTGGGTAGGTGATGATGGTAGATTAAGTCGAAGGTATTCGACATAAATAATTTTAATAAACATTTATGGCCTTCATATAAAAGGCAAAAATGAGAGGACGGTCAAAAGGACAAAATATCTAATGGAAATACTAAAACATCCTCTAATCATATTATATATGCACACGAGAAGTAATACGCCAAAATATGTGAGAATAGTAAAAGGATGAAAGTGTTCAAGTTGTATTTTTTGTGACAATTTATATTCTTCTTGATCCTACAAAAGTATTAAAAATGATCACGCTTATTTAAATAATAAACAAAAATCGCTTTGTATAGTTTAAGGTTCAAAGGATGTTGAACCGTCAACATCTCATCTGTTATTCCATTTGTCATCATTCTTGTTATCACACCTTCAATAACATATTATACGGTGAAATAACATTTAGTTATAAACATGCTATTTCGCTGTACAATATCCGGTGTGTTTTCCTTGTTTACATCTTAGCTGGTATCTTTTTCTAAATTGAATAAAATAAAAACTGTAAATGTGTTTTGAACATAAATTTTAACAACCACAAATTTTGGTGAACCTTACAGGTAAAAACGAAGATTTAATGAATTCTATAACTTCATACTATATACTATACTTCTAATAAATCTCACATCGAATTTTTTTTTTAAATTTATGATGTTGATTTTGATGATATATTTTTTAATGTTTAGTACAGACAGATAAATTAATGCTACTTATGATATTGTTTCACAACAATGTAATATTGCATAGAATAGTAAATTTGTGAAATAAATGCATTTTCTAATTGTTTATTAAAATTATTAATGAAATTTAAGATAAACTTAATATACGTTTAATGTTATCAGTCGATACTTTAAGACATTCTTAAAAGCTTGTTTCTTTTACTAATTAGGATAGGCGTATTACATATTATGTGAAGATCCTGCGCATGTCGATGTTTCAAAAAAATAATGCTTGAGTACCCATGTCTCTCCTAGTAACAAAGAATATTTTAATCGCCCTAATTAAGTTATGACAGTTTTAGTCAATAATATTCCAACACTTCTATAATAAGAACTGTCATGTCATCATTACATAGAAGTTTTTACCATACTTTTTATTATGATACCAACAAAGAACTTGGTGCTAATATGTTGACACTATTGTTACGCATTTTGATAAAAATTTGCGACGCAATAATATTAAAACAGTAAATGCAAAATAATATTAAAATTCATGATGTCATTTGCCATGTTAAAGGAATAAACATTATCAATAACAACGTTTTTTAATAAATTTCTGCGCAGGTTAATAATAAGGTCATTGAATTTCGGAGCAAGTATAAAATCGACCGGGAAACAGAATTCGGTATCACACAGTCATCTGCTTTCGGACAAATCTGTCTCTCTACTTAATAATTATAATTTAAAATTGGCAATCTTCCACAAACATGTTCAAGATGGTGAGTGAGCTTAAATAAATTAGATTTAAAACAGCCATTTAATAATGATCTTATTTATCATTATCCATTCAGGTTTTATAATTTAATATTAGGCCTTTACATGTGAGATTAGTACGTTGTATGGAAATCATGAAAAAAATATTTTATTAATCGTATTGTGATACACCATTGTTATCTCAATACCTACGTCATATTATTGAAAGTTCATTGATGCTATTGCTAAAATTTTTGGGAGCACGATAAACCCATAAAAACGGTTTGGGCTGCCCCATCGGAATAAATATTTTTCTTAGTAAGAAATTGTCCAAAGGCAGAAAAAAATTTAATATGTTGGCTGAAGGTTCGAGTAGCATGATGTATGTCAAAGACATTTCAATCGCAGCTCCACTAATTTAGCAACGTCATTAAGCAATAGTGAAGTAGAGCAATTGACCCGTTTTGATTATTTACGACTAGCTTTTCTATCGGGGTTAGAAATTTTTGACAATACTAATTAACCTTGTCCATCTGACCAGTACCAAGAAAGCTGTAATATATGACACCAGCACTGGACCAGTACCATTTTCTGAGTTAACTTTCACTTGGGACAGTGTGTGGCTGGTTCTCCCTGATTCGTTCACCATGATAAACGTTTCCAATTGTAGTAGTGTTTTTTTTTCATCACAAGTAACAATACGACTTAAAATGTTCACTTTCTCAATTAGTTTTAAGTGAATTATAATCGTTTTGTCACATACGCCGAAGTATGCTGATATCTCCAACGTCGTTTGCGATGAATCCGCTTCCATGATCACGTTTATTTCTTTCTTTGTTTTGGAGGCCGAAATCTACAAAACAAATACATTAGAGTCAAAATGTACCGTTTTATCTTTTTCCGTACCTTCCCTATACACATCATTAATTCTTCGAGCTGCTTCTGCAGCGCTGGTCCCACAGTAAAACTTATAAACAAATAATACGATACTTTGTTTTTCATTTTGTAAACTAGTGATGAGCATAACAAAGACAAGACAATACTTGGACGATTCTGGTATTGGGTTTGGTCTTTTATATTCAGTCTTAAAATTTTGTTTTTAAAAGAAAAGCATATATTCAATTTAGCATAAATAACTTTAATGGAATTATTACTCATAATTTTTTCGTTTAGTTTTGCACATTTGGTATAACAACATTATGGGTGATCTTGTTGATTAGGTCTTGGTCTTAGTCTTGCTCGTGTAAAATTATATGAAGGACAAACAGTGCAAATTAAAATGAATCATTAAATTTGAAACAAAAATATATCAATTAAAATTTTGAGTTTCTAATCAAATGTCAGATTATTTGAGCTCAAAGTGAACAAACAGTTTGACGAAACGCCAATGTCATGTATAGAGACCTAATATATAATAGAAAGAAACTACAGCAATAATCAGTAAGCAAACCGGAAAGATCGACAAGACCGTATATATAATTTATTTATTCCCATGAATATTCATGTAATACTAATAACTTATTAAAACGAAGAAGCTAAGATGCCAGGTGGACGATTTTGTTCTTGTATTAATAATGACTGTTAACGTTTTGCATATAACATTACGATTGAAATATTACTAATTAATAAATAAAGCAATACGAATATGACTCTTTGCTTTGGTTGATTTTAATTCCTTTTATTTCTTTTGCAGTATCTCCTAGCGTGTTTCATCACTTTGGCACTCGCTATACCTAGAAACCGACCAGCAGCCTCCGCACCCATAGAACAGTACTCCGGTCTTGGATCGACGGCTCACTCTGCTCACCTCTCATATTCTGACTATATAGGTGCTGCAGGCACTTACACACATTATAAATATGCAGCGCCATATAATAATTACTTTTTACGCCGTTGATCACCTTAACCATAAGATTTATTTATTTTAATATAGATAGTAACATATTTACTTTTGTTTTTTTTTAATAATACCCAAGTTTAGAGTATAGGCTCAAATTGCAATCAATAAGACAAAAATTTGAAGGACAAAAAAAAATTTTTTTTTGGTTTAATATCAATGATGGATTATGAATTAAATTGATAATAGAATTATTTTGTTTATTCAGAAAAGAAATAGATTTAATTTAATTTTAGTAAGATTATAATTTATATTTATTGTAAGCTAAAAGAGAGTTAGTTATCTTTTACCGATTTAGCTCGGTACCAGTAAGAATGCCTTGATCGTTAGGAAAACATTTTCTATGTAATTTGAATAATAAGAACTTAAATGATAAAATCGTAGAATACAAGGAAATGTGTTTAGATTATAAAGAGGATAATCTGTTTTTTAACAACACTCAACTTTTAATAGAATGTTATTGAACTCGAACTAATCTTTGTTTTTGTTGTTCAGCATACAAGAGTTCAACGACTTCTCAGATTGTTAAAAGATAAACATGTGTGGTTTCTCAGCCTAATAAACATTTAAGAATGTTGTGTACATGTATGCTGTTCTAATAGAGTACTGAGATATATTCGTGTATCGATAGTCATGTTGAATTAGTATTCCAAGCATGCAAATTGTTACTTCACACATCTAAATACAGTATAAAACGCTTCCAGCCAATGAAGCCTACATCATTCGTCCAAATCAACGTCTTAGTATACAATACTTTCACCCATAAAAATTAAGATGTTTAAACTGGTAAGTCAGAAAATAACAATGCTTTTACATAGCTATAAAAATACTTTGACATGTTTTACTTATTATAATAAGTAAAACATTTCATTGTTTTACTTATTAATATAAGTAAAACATTTCTAAAAGCATTTGTTATAAGCAATCTACAATTGTGGCGGTTGCGTACCAGCAGACATAGTGGTCGGAAGTTTCTCCACGACGATCTGTAAAAAGTGTCTGAAAACCGATGCGGTCAGTGCAGGACCGGAATGGAGATTCTTGAGGGAGATCTATGTCTAGCAGTTGGCGTCTATTGGCTGATGATAATCTAGAATTCTTTACACAAAAATATGTCTCGAACGATAACTTAACCTAGTCATACGCAATAGCCGCAGCAATGTAGTGTTATCCAGGTTGTAATTTTAACCTTCCTTGCAATTTCTATAAGGATAGCTCTCATGCGTCTCTAGTGTCTCAACACGTGAGGACAAATATATATACCGTTCTACAAAGTTACGTTTGCTGGAACTACAGCATAAATATTTATTATTGTTTGCAGTTCATTTTCGCCTGCTTCCTTGCCGTGGCCGCGGCTAAGCCTGGCGTGCTTCCGGTCGCGTACACAGCGCCCGTAGCGGCGGCGTACTCCGCTCCTCTGGCTGCAGCCTACAACGCGCCGCTCGCCTACTCTGCGTACTCCGCATATGCTGCACCAGTTGCTGCGTACTCTGCATTGCCTTATGCAGCTCCATACTCTTACTTCCTCCGTCGTTAATGTAAATAAATTTTGAAACCTATTTAAATATTTTCATTTATCGACTTAAACTAAAAAAACCTATTGAAGATAATGAAAATCTATTATAGCATGTCACTCTCATACCGACCGTAGTATCTATTTTTGTCGCTAAAGACAATCATATAAGCATTATTATGGTCCAGTGTCGTATTAGGATGTTGCAGCTGGTAAAATTACTGGTGCAATAAGCTTTAACATTGTAAGTCTTAAAGCGCAATTTGGTACTGCCTAAATTTTCTGATTTCCATTTATTTCAAGGTCATTTAATTAATAAATTTTAAGCTCGTGTACACAATAAATCTATAAAAATTCTCCGAAATTGAAATCACAAATGACGATAATGTCGCAAACATTTTAATAAAGCTAGATCTACGACTTGACAAACGTAGTTTTACTTCCGACATTTGACCTTTCTTGTTAGTCACCATCAAGAATATTGGTTTTTGTACAAGTTTTAAAAACTTATTGTCCACTATTTATCATCGCGCGTAGTCTTAAGAGGAAAAATAGTATAAATATTATTAATGTATTTCATAGAATAAAACACGATACCATTTTTTATTTCTTAAATACAAAATAAATATTAATAACCATTATAGAGATTTCCCTATTGGCTATCGGTTATTAGTATTTGTTTGATTTTTATGTTTATTGTTATTATTACCTAAATAGAAAACGTTGTTGAGCCAGTGAAAATATATTTATTATTTATCTTATTATTTATTTTTTGTTTGAAAATAAATTATATTATTATAAAGTATTAATGTGTATAAAAAAGTCAAACTATATATATAATTATATATAATTATAAAGTATTAATGTGTATAAAAAAGTCAAACACGTGTTAGTAAAATTCATATTGATATATTTGTAATACATAATAGACCGTCCAAAGATATATATTTTAATCAGCATTTACACCTAGCTTTAAAGAATTTTTTTTATATTTAAAAAACATTTTTTTACTTTTTTTTATTTAAATTCAGAAATAGTAAAATATTATAGAATAACCGTTAAAAAACCATTACTTCATAAAAACTTGTTGCTGTCATTTCTTAATTAAATTTGTTGTAGTTTAATACACCAATGTACCGTACTTAAGGTTCTTACAATATTATGAGCCATTTTTTTATTCTTTTCCGACTCTCGCTTCTATAGTCTCTGAGATATTCATAGAGGCCAGGATACCCGATTATTTTGCCGTTATGAGAAGCCGCACGGCTGTGTTCTGGAAGTTGCTACTATCATCGTAAAATGACCTATTGAGAGCATGTTCTGAGAACAAATATCAGAACAAAATACTAATACACTGGCAGACCCTAAATTAAAGCAAGAATAAAACAATAAGCGATAGCTATGGAACTGTTGCAATTGTTAGGCTGTAAGTTTACTTATAGTTTTTTTTTAACAGCTGACTTACGTTCTCACTGTTGGGGTACAGGGCTACCCTCAATACGAGGGCAATGGGCCGTAGTCCACCACGCAGGCCCAATGCTGATATGGTGACTTCACACACACCTTCGAATAAATTCTAATTCATGTGCAGGTTTCCTCACGATGTTTTCCTTCGCCGTTTGTATTTCGCTGTTGTAGCTAAAGTTAACAAATGTACGTAACTTAAATATTAAAGTCATCGGTGCAATCCGAGATTCGAACCTGCGACCTTCGGAACGAAGGCCGCACGCTCTAACCATTAGGCCAGCGACACAACAACTTTAGTTTTATTACTATAAAAATAAAAGGAATTCATGACATAAAGTCTGATAATCACACCACAAAGAAAACTTCATATTACTATGTAATATACTATAAAGTATTAAGTTAAATTTCCGCTAAATTAAAATGTATAAATTTAAAAGTAAATTTATTATACCCTTATAAGACAATACACTCAACAATCATAGTAGATCAATAAATGAAACCAAACTACCTTGTACTAACTAAACTAACTGGTAAAACATTCTGAATGACCTTGGCATCCGCTTACACCATCACAAGTGCCCCAGTGAGCAATTCCCACAATGGAGAGCGTGCTTTACCATACCAATCGAGACACAAATCTTGACATTTCATCATTATAAAGTATGATAACATTAAGCCAGTTTTTCTTTTTGTCTACAAACACAAGCTTTGTATAAAACAATAACAAGTAATACTTGCTACCGCCAATTATTAAGTTATTATAGATTCGGTTTTTTTTAATAATAACCTTTTTTTTTGTTTCGAAGGAAATTATCGAAAGATACTCTGTTTTTAAGAAGTCAGAGTTATATGAGATTCTTATCCACTAAAACTCCCTTGGTGGTCTACATTAGTGCATTCCGAGAGGGTTCGGTACTCTTTGAGAACGCACCGGTTCCTCACTTGCTACACGTTATTAGTACGTCTCAATATAGGATTTATACCCTCCTAGGCACGATCGCCGAACTACAGCACGCATACGCAGTCCCACGCAAGTTCTTTTGTTGAGCCCCCATAAGGCCCTCACCCTCAAGGCCCGCGAAACCCGTAGACCCGTTTCGTTGTCTTCTACGACAGACAGGGCTTAACTTAGTCTTATTCTTATTAGCTCAAGACTACAGGACCGTTAGTACTCATGTAATAGAAAAATATATTTCGGAAGATAGTTGTTCCGAATTAAATTATAACAGTATTAAAAAAAATATAGCTGATGCTAATTCTCAAAGGCTACTACAGTATAGATGAATATTTATTACATAAATAAACCTAAAATTGTATTTATAACACAAATAAATTCAAGTAAAATCGCAATTTACATATTGTATATTTATTATGTAAATGTATAATGCAGACACAATTTATAATATTTTTTTTAAAACTGTAACTAGCATTAAGTAACGTTTAACGGCTATATGTTAGTGTAAGACCTACGAGTAGTATAAGACCTCGTGAGAACATATTTTCTCATTTATAAATAAACAAATAAAATAATTGTAACATTTTAATATAAATACTTAAGAGGACACCTTTGGTCACAATATGCTAAGTTAATTGTTTACTCGTATATAAATAAAGAAGTTATAGAATTGTATTTAAATCTGCTTACGACGTATATTCTCTAATTTAGCTGACAATTAACATATAGGTAGGTTGTTAATAAAAGTAAAAAGATTTCATTACGTTAAAATCCGTTAAATTAAGTTTTATTACATTATAATATTAGGGTATATACAAGAAATCATTAAATAAGCTAATTGTTAGACCAGCCATCATGAATATTGCATTTTATATACGTGTATATATGCGTATGTGTACATCACATAAAAGAAACAGTAGTAAATAATATAAACTACTAGTACGTACTTTTACTAAAATATAACCGCTTCAGGCGATAATAAACTAATAATAATATATATAGTGTAAGTATAGACTTATTTATTAATATTCAATTTGTTTAGGTCAAAAACATTATCGGTATATATATACCGATAATGTTTTTGTATTTTGGCAAGATTCTGTACGTAGTTTCCACTACTTACTATTCATAGCAAGTAATATAAACTGTTTCTTCATGCTTCGTGTATAAATAGTTCGAAAAAAAATTCTTAACACCACAAGTAACCCAAGTGTTGTTCGGTGACTTTCATACAAACTTTACAAAACCAAAATGTTCAAACTTGTAAGTATATTACTGTTAAATTTGTTCCCTTAACAGGATAGTAACAGTTCTCTATTTTCATTTCATTTAAAAATTAGGGTGTGAAAGTGATGCTTTATTTTTCGGAGTCCAGAAACCATTACAATATTGGTTTTCGTTTGTATATCCTCTATTGATTTCGCCGGATTTCTACCGATTAAATTTATACTACATTTATTACATTCTTTATGGTCCGATCTCTGGAATAATTTTCCTTCATTATCGTAATGTTTACTAAGAAATTACTATGATTATAATATTAAAAAGGACCACATTCATGACCAGGCACAAGTGTTATTACTAATCGCTTGATTTGTAACAGGCAGGTCTTCGATTCGCTTGGAATTCCAAATGGGAGAGTTTGCTTAGTAACAAAGTTTTAATTATTGTTTGCAGTTCATTTTCGCCTGCATCTTCGCCATGGCCGCGGCTAAGCCTGGCGTGCTTCCGGTCGCGTACACGGCGCCTGTGGCGGCGGCATACTCCGCTCCTCTGGCTGCGGCCTACTCCGCGCCACTCGCCTACTCCGCATACTCAGCCTACACCGCACCAGTTGCTGCCTACTCAGCATTGCCCTATGCAGCTCCTTACTCCGCCTACTATTTACGCCGTTAATTTTTTTTATACGATATTGTAATTGTTAAGAACCTTCATTTACATACGTTTAAAAATTTTCCAATCTATCTATTTCAACATTTATAAATACAAAAGAAACTTTTCAAACGAATTCAATTGAAAAACATTTCAAACTTATATATAATAAAAATTGTCATACACCTAATGTATTTTTTTTATTATGAACTCTCGAAATCTAGTCTTCGCATAAATTAGGTTTTACTTAATCAATTTTGGTTAAAAGGTATAAAATTTGTTAATTGAGTTTTCCAAACAAATAAGTATTTAATTTTTTTATGTATAATCTTCATTACTTCTTCGTCATAAATTATACAACTAACTTGTATATCACTTATTATTTAAACCATTTGAAATATATTAAATAATAAACAAAAGCATTAAGTGAAGACAGATTTTTACCCGGCGATTAAATGCTAACCAGGTGTACTCAGAGTTGTGGGATCCATACAAGCCTTGAATATTTTGGTTTCCTTAACCTAACTAAATAATAATCTCTCAAGTTATTATAGTTATTGTATATATATATATATGTATATATACAAAAGGTACACAACTATGCTTCAACTGTTGCTAAATTAGCGTTAAATTGATAAAGTTAGTAAGTTTATTTTTAAGTATAGATAAACACAGAGATTTCGGCATTTCCATATCCTACCATTAACCTCTGTGCAGGTCTCTGCTAGTGCCACTAATATTTGCACAGTTCTATATAAAACTCTTAACGGTCGTTATGCAGAAACATTTTAACTGTTTGTATGCTATTGCTTCTTAATAACAGAAATAAACATTAGCGAGCTATTCTTCATGCGAGTCTTCTGCTATAGAAATCTACAACGCATTTAAGATTACAGAAAGTATTTCTCTTGTAACAGTATTTATTGTAAGACAAACTTAATTTTTTTCTATCGCCTATTAATTATAAAGTGTATTTTAATTATCCTACATTACGTTTTGTAATTTTCAAGATCTAAACCGTATAAAATTTCCTTTCAATAAAACTTAAAATTAAAACTAATTAATATTTTATCCACATTAATGTCCTGAAATCTATTCATGATTTTATTAAATTATATTTATTTACATAGGTTATATTAACAAAAATTTATTTAGAAAAATTGGTATGTTTGGTCTATTCCTTTATACGGGTGATAATGGTAAGTCTTGAAAAAAGAATATTGTTGGTGATTGGAAGCAATTGATATATGGTTACTCCGTTATATGCTTAAGATCACATGGGAGCTGTTTGTTTCAAAACCTTAAGTTCGTTAAAAAGTCAATATAGGCTGATGACAACTGGCGGACAAATAAAAGTTAAATTTTTCGGACATCTGTAAAGAAGATCCCTTTATAAGAAGTTCCCTGACCTAAGTTAATCCGACCGCCAAACTTCAGTTTGAAAAAAAGATTCGTGACTTTAAGACATTTTTATCTTAAATAATCTTATGGAATTTTCAGGATTTCATTTAATTCAAGCCTTAGAGAATGATTTTCTACTGCAAAAATCATGCTTTTGATTGCGGTAATATGTTTCAAGTTGTAATATTCAGAATAATTGTAATAACTTTTCATATATTATTACTTTTTTTTATTAATGTTACTTGTAACGTATTGATCATATATGTATTTGCAGCTATTTTATATATGTTTTAACATATGCAATATGTCCTGTTAACTTAGCGAAGGTTAGATATTATTTCCTACACTACGTTCTGTTTTTCTTTAACGAAAGGGCAGTAGCAGAATCGGTCCTTGTGCATTTACGATTGTATCTTAGACAGGACTTTTTTTAAAGGCCAATGTTATATTTTCTAACATAAATTCCCATCATATTGAACTCCAAGATTACATATCTTCCATATCTAAGCACGTTGCAAAGGTATGCAAATTTATTCCTCTTGCTATTTTGCAAATGTTGTTAATTTCGTTTGCACCATTAGTAACTTTCAAAACCATAAAAAAATTGCCACTTATTACAATAGTGCAATTTTGGAAAACAATAAATTACAATTTACTAAATATTTAGATAACGATTGATAATTCTTTATAACATCAATAACATCTTTCAAAAATGTTCAAGATTAGGAAAAATCTGTTAATTGGCCATCAAATTATTTTAATTATAGCATTGAATGATAATCGAGGAAAAGTTTAATTATGACCAACGGTATCTCCGCCTGCCAAATGGTTAAACTATAGACTTCGATTGGATTGTTTATTCTATGCGTGCACAACGACTCTTTCATAAGAAGTAACGTATAAAACATCACGAAGCGACAACCACAACATCATACCCATCCCACATCTTTGCTTCTGCACTTGTATTTGTAAACTGAAAACAAATTTTCTAAACCATGTTGAAATTGGTAAGTGAAAATATCTATTAACATCTATACGCACCTATGGAATTCATAATATCTCTGCATCACACCAGGTAGACTGGTAAATAATGCCATAGGCCATTAAGTCCGCCTACGCACTTGGTGCATAAAGTTAAATAAGTAAATAAAATAAAGAGAAAATGTAAAATATAGCCATGTTTTGTTATAAACTGTTTTTAAACTATATTATTGTAAATATCTTACTAAAACAATTATCATTAATTAAAAAAAAATTAAAGTACCTGATAAAAGTTTAGTGACGTATTTTCCAACGTTTTGAAACCCATCTAAAGGTAGATGTTAAGCCGGCCCATGGTACTCCGGGTTGAAGGATTTTACGGTTGGTGTTATTGTTAGAAACGACAGCAACCTGGTGCTGTGTAAAGATTTGAATTAACTACTCATAGTTATTGACAGACGAATGATTGACATCTAAGTGAACGTCTCTTTGCTTCTTTGTTGTACAAAAATTATAACTAATTTGATTATATAAATGTAATAAACTTTTTACAGTTCCTGTTCGCCTGCTTGCTCGCCGTGGCCGCGGCAAAGCCCGGCGTATTTCCGGTCGCGTACACGGCGCCTGTGGCGGCGGCGTACTCCGCTCCTCTGGCTGCGGCCTACTCCGCGCCGCTCGCCTACTCCGCATACTCGGCCTACGCTGCACCGTATGCCGCGTACTCTGCATTGCCCTATGCAGCCCCATACTCCGCTTATTATTTACGCCGTTAAAAATTATAAATAAATAATAATATTTTAAAAATTACTTTCTTACAAATTTTTTATTTAATAAAATGACGAGACAAGCTGGTAAACAATATACAACAAAGTGGCGCTAGTTAAGATGACAAATATTACACCATATTATGCTCGTCGTCTTGTGACACAGGATATAAGATCCCGCCGTTATAATAAGTATAGGGGTAAAGATTTTTTCTCAATATACTTAAAGTTTTTATCTAAATTATAAATCGAAAAATCCACGATACGGAATATTTTACATGCATTTAAAAATTGCTTATTAAATACTCACTTTTTATTGAAATAAATTTCCGACATCCCACTTAATCTTATTTCACAGTTTTTTTTACAGAGTTATTATTATAACAACGTTTTCATAGAAATTTAATGAAGAGATCTTTAACTTTTTACTAATGCACATCATTTATTCAATTTAATGACACAACTACAGAATAAATAATACATATTTTTATGTAAATATTATTTATGTATATTTACATATTGTTGGGAGTGTAAGGGTTTCCACACAACAACTCACGGAAACCTAGCCAACCGCACCTAATTGTGGTAAACGCTGCTAAACAACGAACGAGGCTCTGGCTCCCACCAATCCGCATTGGGCTAGCGTGGGTGAGAATACGAATTCCTTACCCGATCGATGTGGAGATCTTTGGACTAGGTTTATGTCCAGCATTGGACTTCTATCGGTTTCAGATGATGGTGACATGTTATTGAAATTGTTACGGACCTCTAATGTATGAAATCAGTTACTTCTATTCCAATTCACATAGGCAAATGCAACTCCATATCAGTTTTTCGTGTCTAGAAATAGTACACCAACACTTTTGGACACACCGGGTCCTACGAGATAGCAACCAAATACGGGTAGTCTAATATATCTAACATCGAATTACAATAAATAGATTAACCTCTTTAGAATAAGTCTATAATGTATTTTAGTTTTGATTAAATAGTCTTAAATAAAAATAGCTTTTTTTGAAACCTCCGGCTGAAGCCATATTTAAATTATGCCAGGGTATAAATATTTTTTTTTTAAAAGAAAAGTCAAGTTTAATACTAATAATACATTTTAAAAATATGTTTTTTTTTTTAATTAGGATCAATTTTTTTTCCGTCCCGTCATCAAAGGTGTCACTAGTACTATCGTCTGTCTTTGTTTCCAAAAGCGGTGTCCTAATACCCAGTATAGAATGGAAGTGAGCGAGATAAATTAATCAAGAAAATAACTAAAACTAATAACCTAATCAATAAATTAACACGAACTAATTAAGGAGTGACATTTCGAGGACAATTATCTTCTTTTAAGATTATAATTTCTATTTTTCGGGTTATCGGGTGAGCAAATGGGTGTGAGCGAGATAGATTAATCAACTAAATAATAGATACACGATCTAATTAACAATTCGCTATTCAAGGAGGATTTCTTCTTATGAAACGACTCACTATAATGTTGGTTTATTTCAAATAAATACTAGATGTGGCTCGTTTTAGCTTATGACAATATTATACAAAAAACAAAAACAAGAATATTTGTTTAATTTTTTATTGGCTGTTCTGTTATTTCAGGCAATGTTAGTGGCCGGCTGTTATAGAATACTGAAAATGTTGATTGTTGATAGTGGTTTACAATTTGAATATGATGAATTATAAAATATATTTTTTAACAGATATAATAACATTGCAAGAACAACTGTTATCGGTTATCGTGGAATACTTGTAATTTATATGTTATGATAAATACGCGTCGCTCTTTCTCTGGATCTTCCTAATACTAAGAGAGGAACTAGTATTGTTATAAATATCAGTTCCTGATCTCCGCACCTCACCACAAGGCTTCTACAATATTCAATATTTTTTTACTTAATTTATGAATCATTCTTACTTCTAGTCGCTAAAAAATAACGTAAGTAAAAATAGATTATTATTTCGAGCTGGTTTTTGATTAAATAACATTTCTCTTTTCAACAAAAGTTAAATACTTTGGATCATTTGTGACTGTGTTCTTGGGAGCCCGATTTTTACATTTAAATAAAAATCTTACAGTGTAAAATCTCTATTTGCTTAACAGATTTACATCCAATAATATTAACCATTTAATAATATAAACTGTTACGTATACTGTTATTTTGACCATTTAATACTCGATGTATTATTTTAGTCTTCTCGTAAACATGGGTGCTAATTGCGTAAATATAAAAACTCCAAAAATATTCCTCTTCTTGATTATGCTGTCGTTTGGTTCACTGTTGTAATTCAAGTAAATAGGTTATTTGATTACGATTTTCAATAACTGACTCATCTTTCACTTACGCTAAATTGTGGTGTGTTCACTTATCAATCACGATGTAATATCATATAAACATGTCACTGGACTTTTTTCAATTTTATACGATCAATTATTCCTTAAATATTTAAAAGGCTAATTTGAATTTTAGCGTAATTCTTATCAGTCAGCTTCGATCTGTACCTGTAGCCAACTTAACCAGTCTTTTGATAGAAGGTTTTAACATCTTCTGAGTAAAAGGCGGAATTTGTAGTGTTTATTAAATAAAACCTTGTTACCTTTCTTATGTTCATTTTAAAAGTGATAGATATATCTTTCGAGACAATAAGCTCGCCCTAACATTGTGCCCAAGAGACAGTAAAAGGCGTATCCACGTTTTTCTACAATAACAACGAAACTTTCCCAGATGTGTTATAGGTATAGTAATTATAATGAAAAGAAATTTATTTTCAAAATATTTATGTGGAAAAGATGTACCATTCTTTCAACTATTTATTTTTTTTAAAATAGAGTAACAAAAATTAGGAGTAGAACATTGAAAATAATTTCTGTGCACGTTACCAGAAAAACTGTTTTTGTAAAAATCGATAACAAATGAAACCATAAACATAAAGTTAAAGGAAAATATTATCTGGTACCATGCGAATGAATGTTTTAATAAGACTATTGTAACATTAATTACATCTACTTAACGACGTAAATAGTAGGCCGAGTATGGAGCTGCGTAAGGCAATGCTGAGTAAGCAGCAAGTGGTGCGGGGTAGGCGGAGTACGCGGAGTAGGCGAGCGGCGCGGAGTAGGCAGCAGCCAGAGGAGCGGAGTACGCCGCTGCCACGGGCGCCGTGTAAGCGACCGGAAGCACGCCGGGCTTAGCCGCGGCCACGACGAGGAAACAGGCAAAGATAAACTGCAATACATAAAAGGTTGCTATTTAATACCTTAAAGACCGACAACAAGTTATTCTTGTCGCGTCTGTTACGGATACATCGAATTAAGCTGTATTTTACGCGTCTTTAAATATCATTTTAATACATTGTATATTTAAGTATTAACATCAATGATTAATATTTCAAAACTGATGATTAAATACTTGGTCTACCGAGAAACTAACAATGACCATCGAAGTTTCGCTTTCATCTCATTTTCATTAAAGGAAATTCTAAAGCGGCAAAGAACTACAAGTCTATAACGGTGGGGCCTCAAGCGTATAGTTTACAGATTTTTTTCAGTCCTTAAATGTTAAAAAATTTACCTGTTATCATCATTAAACCTTATTATTTTTAGACAGATATAAACAGATTAATAAAAACGTGTACTATTTACACTAATATATTTAAAACATTGTATTTTTAACTCACCAATTTGAACATGTTTTGGTTTTTTTATATTAATAAATACAGCTCAAGTACTAAGTGAAAAGTGTGACTGTGTCTCTTATTTCATACTATTTATACTAAGTGTTCGATGAAGAAATTGTATTGACGTGTCTGCTCTGAATGACAAATCTTACGACGCACCGACACTGATTTCACACAATTCAATGGATGATACTTAAAGTTATAAACAACAACAAATAATTTTTTTTGTGAAATAATAATAATTTGACTAATAAAATGAAAAAAAAATACAGGCTTACAAAAATTATTTGATATATTGATTATATTTCTACCTTAATTTTACGTATTTTTTGTTGACTGCAGTCCCTGCATTCGATGCCGATTTTTTTATCACTTTGTAGATATCTTCAAATATAAATTTTATACATACTAAAAATTTGTTAAACAATAATTTCAAAAATCATTTAAATGTAGTTTTAACACAAAAAATTTATTTATAAATGACAAATAATTTTTCTTTATTCTTTCCACGAATAATGTTGTTATTTGTAAAAATCATTGACACACTGTCTGTCGTACATTAAATGTTAATAAACCTTTTAATTTTTTTAAAATTGAAGTTACATTGACTCTTCGAAATTACAGCGTATATATAAAAAAAAATAACATTTTATCGATCTTATGACAAAAACCTTAATTAGTAAGTTAAAGACTTATCGATTTTTTAACTTTTTAACCAGCTTTATCGTTTTTTCCGTCTGATTTCCTTTATCATATATTTCATTAAACATCGTAAAAAAGCGTAATTAAACAACGTTAAATACGCATTGTCAAAGGTCTTCGTTCGTATAACTAAAAAATTTATATTCAAAGCACGAATTACGGCGTGGCTTCTTACAGGAGGTAAGGTATAAAATGCAAGAAACATTCTCAAACAGTATCACACAAACATTTACTAGCGAGTTCAATTGTTATAAAATTGAAAACATACAAAATGTTCAAATTGGTGAGTGTCTTTTAATAGTATCAATATAAAAACCCAAAAAACTATTAACACTATTAACATTAGACTTTCGTGATAAATATTTTCATTAAGCTTATTCTATTAATACAGTTTTTATTATTACAGTAATTTAAAATAGTTCTCTAAAATTATTAAATGTTTTATCATAGTGTAGCAGTTTCTGTTGATAGTTTTGATTACTCTGGGAAAATAAGCCCCGAGTCCCATTAGTAGGAACATTATGAGGGTTGTCTATAAATGCTTATGACTGGCTAAACGTTATTGTTAAGACATAAGTAACCACTCATAACGCTCTTTCTTATATTATATTGTCTTATTTTCACAGTTCATATTCGCTTGCTTCCTCGCTGTGGCCGCGGCTAAGCCCGGCGTGCTTCCGGTCGCTTACACGGCACCCGTGGCGGCGGCGTACTCCGCTCCTCTGGCTGCGGCCTACTCCGCGCCGCTCGCCTACTCTGCGTACTCGGCCTACGCCGCACCAGTTGCTGCCTACTCAGCATTACCCTATGCAGCTCCATACTCCGCGTATTATTTACGTCGTTGAATAAACTTCTAATTGTGAGACTTATACTATAAATGACAATTTGGAGCTTTGTTAATTCATAACAATATAAAAATTTAAAGCAAATATTTTAACCTGCCGGGACCATAAATTGATAAATGTAATACATAGTAAAATCAAAAAAATTTGAAACAGTTCATTTGCATGGACAAAGTATAATTATATTTTATAACTATGTATTCTTTGAAGAATACATTCCCAAGTCATGTTATTTATTAATAAACGATACAAACATAAATGTTTATGTAATGCAAAATCGCTTTTATTCATGTTCTCTGAAATTTATCCCGCATTTATAAGTATTTATCAGTGAAGTTGGTTCGTGGCTGGACTGTTGGAGCTTTTAATGTCCATAGTGTTTGTGAATATTTAATGATTGCATTATATATTCCAAAATATATTTATTTTTTTGATATTATTGACATGCAAATTTTTCTTACTCCAATCAAATACATCGCTCCAATAGCTGTTTTAATTTTGTACATACGGATCCATTTTTATACATCCATATATATACATACGGATTTCCTTTTGTTATAGACTCGATTTAAAATAAACATTCATATAATAAATCTTTTGACTAATAAAATAAGTAATATTTCTGATAAAAATGTTTTCCGACTCTTGAAAAATCAAATTCTTGTGATTTACTACTTTTTCCATGATTAATAAAATTAATGAAGACGTACTGAAAGTACGTGTAATTGGACGAAGTAAGCACCACCAAGCACGTTTCGTTCACCTCTAGATAATTTATTATTTACGCTTTTCTACTATCCAATGCGTAGAAAAAAAATCACAATTTGCGGGTAAACATAGAACTAAATTTAGAACACAACGAACAAACGTCAATGTCTTTACTGAGTCAATTGGTAAACTTGTCCGATTTTCTATAACACTGGTTAATTGAGTATATAGATACGACTGAAATAATTTCGTCACAATTCTATCACAATAGATCTCAACAAATTCATAAAATTTTTTAAGCAAATTTGCCTTTGCGATGATAAGAAAAATTAAAGCAACAAGATACAACACAATACAAAATACAAAAGTTTACATTGAATTATCTCGTCAGGAAATATTATCATAGCACATTGCCTTTCTATAATTTTCAATTATTATAGATAACTTTCACTTCACCAAAAACTATTTATTACTCTCTGAGAACTATTGTGGCAAGTACTTTTTTCTTGGATTCTTTTAATTTATTTTGGTATAGCAGATATCTTAGCACAGTCTAGGAAATCAAGCAAAAAAAGTGGTAGTTAACCAAAATATTATCGTAATCATCATCATCATCTGGAAACAGTGCTGCAGAATGTCCATTAAGAATCTCCACAACGGTGTATCCCATTCTGCTTACGTTCAGCGACTTCATCGATTGTCAATAGATTGCCCAATTTTTAAAAAAGTATTAGAATGCTAAAAAATTCCACAGAATTTAGAACGTTAATTTTTACATAATAAAACAAGGTAACATTTTGAAAACATTAAAGTTTTAAATCCAAAATCAAATAACTCACTTTTCAATCTTGTTAAAATATATGTCACTCCCATGTAAATTTCATTATCTTTATCATCATCATCAGCCGATAGACGTCACCTGTTGAGCATAGGCCTCCCTCAAAGAACTCCGCAGAGTTCATTGAGTGGAGTTGGGCCTTAGCTCATCAAGTTGGCCCATTGCAGGATGGTCAGAGCCTCGTCTGTTATTTAGCAGGGTGCTCGCAAGCAGGTGAGGTTGGCTTGGGCTTCGTAAGTTGTTGAGCGGAACTTCATAATAATATACATACCCACAACCACAATAATAAACATACCCACCAGTTCAGAATATTTAAATAGTGAAAATTTTATGTTTTATTGTACATTCATCTAAGTAGATTACTTCATAAACTAACAATAAAAATATTTACTCTGTTCAAAAGTTAGATGATTTTATTAGCTAAATTTAAATAACAGATTAATAAAAATCATGTTTTAAGATTGTTATGCAAATTTATTTATTAACATCATGATATATACAAATACAAATTCCCGTAACTGAGTAACATTGATCTATCGGAAAATAGATCTCACATAAATTTTGTCTATACTAGTATATTACAAACTAAAGTAAAAAAATTCGACATTTCTTGTTTCCTGACACATCCCTTTGTCAATAAATGTTAAACACAACTATTTCCTATAAGTCATTAAACATATCCTAACCTCGAAGAAAACATATTCATGTAAATAAAGTCAGATGTAGCGCAAGCCAATATTTTATACATCATCATACGTTAAATAAATATGTGTAATATTAGGTCCTTACATATGAAATTGGTGTTTTGTACCTGCGGCCGCGGCTAAGCCCGGCGTGCTTCCGGTCGCGTATGCAGCACCGGTGGCATCGGCGTACTCCGCTCCCATGGCTGCAGTCTACGCCGCACCACGTGCTGCCTATTCAGCAGTGCCGTATGCTGCCCCTTAATCCTATTTCCTTCGTCGTTATAAATATTTAAAGTATAGCTCGTTATCATGTAAATAAAAGTTGTACAATATAATCTATAAACTTTTATTTAAGTCCTATTATATTAACATCTCATAAATATTTTCAACTCTCATTAAATATATAAATGAGCAATTTATATAATTATTACAGTTCAAAATTCAAATTGGGAAACATTTACTGTAATGTAATTGACTAAAGAATATTAATTGAAGTATTTCAAATTTACACTAGATTTAAGTACGGGTACAAGACATGACCCGAATTATTTGCATAAAACAGGAGAGAAACATTGTATTCATAGTAATCATAACAGTAATACAATGAAAAACGTTTTCTTCACAAAATAATAATACTCTTTTTATAAAAACATCTAAAAATATATCGTATTATACAAAATACCTATGTAAACGCAACAATGTAATAAGCGGCGTAACCTTTATAAGCTGAATATTTAATTCTTTTTAAAATTTGAAGCACAAAAACTTTTTCATTATTTTTGTCGACTTATTCAATGATACTACCCAGACCGCACTCAGATTTTAAAACAGCATATTAAACTATAGGTTTTTCTAATCTCAAGCTAAGTATCAACCCTTTATGTTTTATATATCCCTTAACTGTCTTGTAAAAAGCGATGATTTTTGTGGAGCAAAAGTTTATTGGGTTTTCTTTTTTCTAAATCCACCTTTATCGCATTTTTAATCAATCATATATCAAGGCTGCTAATAAAAAAGAAGCATATGTGTTTAAAAGATTTTTTGTAAAATCACTAAAAATAAATCTCTTTTACGTAGCATGTGTATAAAAGCAATATGTGATATCCCATGAAAATATTTTAAGACTACTGTTAATGTAATAACTTGTTGTTCGACTTTATCCTGTAATAAGAACATAGGTGTAAATTTTTGTTAATGGTTCATAATATAAAGTCTCTTTTTTCTAAACTAATCACACTTCATTT
This sequence comes from Ornithoptera priamus, assembly GCA_029034505.1. Classification (NCBI taxonomy): domain Eukaryota; kingdom Metazoa; phylum Arthropoda; class Insecta; order Lepidoptera; family Papilionidae; genus Ornithoptera; species Ornithoptera priamus. Next base: position 704,619 of record JARDWD010000380.1, read on the forward strand.
TAATTTCATAGGGGAATAGTTTATTGAAGTTTTACTTAATCAATGTTATTTGCGTTTTACAAACACAGGTTAAGTGTTAGTGGGATCGTAGTAAATATTTGAAAATATTTTATGTATTTTGTTGGAAAAATCAGTTTAATAAAAAATTATTATTATCACATTAATATAATATATAATAAATTCCTTTGAGAGGTCTTTGCTACTAAGAAAACTCAAATAAACTGACTTTAAGTACCAGAGTATTATACATACAAATCAAATTAAATTTTGTTTAAGGGATTGGATATATACTCAAAAATAGGTCATGAAATTTAATAGGTTTATAATATTGAGACGTATCAAATTAAGTTAAGAAATCAGAGAAAGCTACTTTACTTTTTTTATTTAACATAAACACTTTAAACAAGTTTCCTTCTGAATAATTTATAGAAAAGTATTTGTGTACTTTGGGATACCGCTGCTAATATGGGAAGTGTAATGATTCTTACATTGTATGATGACAATTATCACTGGGAAAAAATTTAAAACTAAATAAACTGAAGTATAGATTCTTTATCAGAAAATAAGTTAAAATATGCTTAGTTCGTTCTACCAAAGTTTCTTTTTTAATTGCCAACTAGTGTTTCAAATTAAACAACGCGATAAAGACCTGTGTAAAGACTTCTTCATTAGCACCAAATTGTAATGAGCAGGACCTATCACCACCACTATAGTATGTATGTATATACAAAAAGTAGTAACATAGTTAACATTCTATAATTTCTAAACTAATAAATAAAGAAAAAGAATCAAAACATTTTATATTATATGTATTAGGTTCATATACAAATGGCGAAAGGGGTTATCAGTTTGATTATCATTTTCAATCCAATGGAATCAGCGACGCAGGAAGAATGTTAAGTGTGATACATTTAAAATTTTTACCTGTTACGTCTTCCAAAGGACAAGTCTGTATCGTAACTCAAAGTACGTGTGGTAGCAAATAACATCGCATTGTCCGTAATCGACCTTCGTTGAACAGTATAAAATCGGCTTTAAACTTTGTCTTGATATCATTCGCTCAACAGTAGCAAATAGAAAATCAACCATCAAAATGTTCAAGTTGGTAAGTAACAAAATCACGTTTGTTATTTAAAAATTATAGTTTCTTTAATCATTTTGTTGTCCTCGATTTTTCTTTTTGTTTAAAATATTTTATAAAATTTGTTAAAGTCATAGTCAATATAGGCCATTTGGGGAGAAATCGATCAGCATATTTTGATTTTCTTTTAGTTCATCTTCGCCTGCTTCCTGGCTCTCGCCGCTGCCAAACCTGGCGTCCTTCCAGTGGCCTACACTGCACCAGTAGCTGCAGCGTATACTGCACCAGTTGCAGCGGCCTACACTGCACCCTTGGCGTACTCTGCATACTCTGCACCACTTGCTGCCTATTCCGCGTATAGTTATGCTTCACCCTACGCCGCCTACTACCTACGTTGAAAAGAAAAATATGTTTCAATCCAATAAATTCTACAGAGACCTGATGTAAATAATTTAATAAATTAACAGCATTACCAAAACAAAGTATTTTATTTGAAAATAAACCAAAAGCCTTACGAAATATTTAACCGCAACACGCTTCTCTTCTAATGCCATAACTTTAAAAATTTTTAAAGCATAATATTAAAATATCCCGAAAAAAACTAGAATAAGCCTTACAACCTTTAAATGGCTGAACTGATAATTTAAATATAGTTAAAGACTAGTGATAGGTAAAATTGGCATTGGGCTTGTAAAAAAATAAGACGTTTTATGCAAGACCAAGACCATATGTGCAACACTAAATGAAAATATCAAAATTCCTTTGAAATTATGCGTTAAAATATTATATTTGTCTTAAATTTTTAATATATTCTAGAAAGCAATAAAATAATGTGTTTTATTAATTAAATATTGATTATGTATAATTTCAAGTTTATTCCTTTATAAATGGTTATAACGTATTCAGAAGATATATTTAAATACAATCAAATATCAGATCAAATAAATGAAACCAAGACGGACTCCACAAAACCAAGACCAATATCAAGATTGCCCAAGTCTTGGGCTTGTTCTTCCTTGCTCATCACTACTTAGGGACTATACGATACACGTGTTTAACTCTTTTGATACAAGGATTTGGCTATCAAAAAAAAACCTTTTTAATCTTTTGTCTTATCATCAACATTTTTAATTACACAGAAATTAAAGAACTCTTATTTACATAAAAAAAAATATTTTTACGGTTTAATAATATACAGACAGTCACTTTTTTGTAACTAAAGCAATAATTCGCTCAAAAATATTCTTTTTTTTTTACATATGTCAATTTAATTTGGAAAGTTTATATTTAGACTACACAAGACCTTTTACAAAGATTTTAAGTAAGTAAGAAACTACTAAGCCTAAATTATAATGTCTACGCAGACAGTATTGAAATTTAATACTAAACTGCTTTCAAACAAAAGGCTCTGTGCGTATATCTACTGAATATTTTATATCTATCGTTAAAGCCTCCGAAAGGAAAGTTGTGTAATACTATTTACATGTTATCCAATGTATTTTTACGGCTTAATGCGATATTAACAAAGAATAGAGACATTTTCAAACTCCTTATATTTTTTATTTATTTTCATTGCCATGGTTTCGACTTACTAATATGTTTTTTTGAAAATATGCTTTCTCAAGAATATCCTCCTCCGTAGCGTAGCTTCCTTAATCGCCTTTTACGACATGCCCTTGGTTGAGTGATGATGGAGATATTGCAATCCGTCTCATACTCGGATATAATTTTACTGGGGGTGAGCTTATGGTAAAACGACGTACATGTTTGTTTAACTGTACACTTTAATACCACTTAAAAAAATACCGAAATTTTTTGATTGTAAAATTTTTAACAGTTCACAAATGATAAAAATTTTTATAATAATATTCGCGTCACTAACAACGACAGGTATACATTTATCTAAATGAAGAAGCTTTGTAGAAAGAAGTACCAAGTTCAAGCATTTTTATTACTGTAAGAAAAAGGCTGTTTGTTGCTACTTAAACAAAAATTTACAATCAATTTTAACTATTCAGCTTCTTTAAACAAAAGTAATGAAATGTAACTTTTTTTGACACATTTATGCAAACTAGATCTCAAATAAATGTCCAATATAAAAACAACTTTTTGATGCTTACATTGTATGAAAGATGTATAACTAAGATCTTACGCTGATTATTAACCATCTCGTTAATAATTGTAATCTAGTACCATCTTATAGAAAATGCTTGAAACTGAATTACACAAGCCACAAGACAACAACAACAACTACAAACGGCACCAAGGGAAGAGGTAAATTTTCTAAAAAGATGATACTATGCTTCTAAGGACATACCTATGTGGAATTTTTACCTACTAAAACCCCGTCGGTGGTTATCCTCAGTCCTTTGCGGTAACTACCGGGATTTCTTGCGCAACGCACCGATGCCTCGTGGCACTACGTGATAAGTACATTCCAGTGAGGGCTGTAACTTTCTTCAACACCCTCATTTTGGTACGACAAGCACTACAACACTTCGTATTTATCGTTAATCCCGAGCTTACTATAGGGTCCCCACCTCTAAAGCTCACGAACTGAAGACTCTTTTATTCGTTTTCTACGACGGGCAAGGCTTAACTTAGTACTATTTTTAATATTACGAGACTACGTTGAGAACGACTCTAAAATTTTTTATTTTAAAATTAAAATTTAATATTCAACTTCTCTGTAAAAAACAAAACTTTTCAAGTATTGAAATGAATATGTAGTGTATCAAGTATTAATGTAAAAACGTTGCTATGTTCGAAGGATGTTGTAGCTAGAAATTACACGAAGTGTTAATGTCTCATAACAAAGTGGTCAGTGTCGTGTTGTAAAAATATCCTTAATATCACTGCTTTATTGATGATAGAACTTATATTATATCAAAATACAATTTTTTCGTATAACAAATTTTTGCTTCTCAAAACTCACCGGTAGCAGAAAAGGGGAAATAAATATAAATATTTATTTCGTTCTATCATGGGTTCTAACACTTGACTTTAAATTCAAATGAAGTTAAGCGACTTACAGACCGTGTATGATGAAGCATGCTCCTTCAGAATTCTCCAGCTTTCAAATGTTACCAGTCGGATTTCATAATTTTTGCAAGAAATTTACATTATGAGGGTAGAAGCTAACTAGGAGGATTATTATCGCCTACCAAACTAAACAACATCTGGCTCTAAAATCAAACTTGGAACCCTCGTGTTCTACTATATTTTTAATAGCCACTGCTAAACATTTCTTTGCAAGGACGTCCAAGCGATAAAAAGGCCTACTTAGAACCGGCACACTGACCTCTAGATGGTTGATGCAACTTCACTTGGACACTGTAGTAACCCAAGCACGCGCGCACTGACCTCTGACGCAACGCGCGGCCAGCTACGAGCATGCCGAGTGGTTGTAATCATGCGAAAAAGCAACAAAACAAAAAAGTAATTGAAATTAAGTATATTAATTGATTCTCTACAATCTTTACTATTTTTTTTTATTTCTCTACAATCTTTAATATTTTATTAAATCTCAATTCTTCTAAGATTTTTATAGGATCAAGGATTGGAACTATACTCGACGATTCTCTGCGCTATAGGGTCAGAAATTAAAAAATTTCCAGGAATAATAACATCACATAAAATGTCCAAAGAACTGCTATAGCTTCTTTATGCTGATCGTTTAGTTGTCTAACTTATTTTATATAAACACACAAAAAACAGTAATAAATTAATTGTGAATTTGTAAGAGATCGTTATTATTTATCGCATTTATTTAATAAAGTAAGGAATTTAGTTTAGGAAAGAATGAAATTTAACATTTTATGTAGGCCGGTATGTATATATTAAGTAATATCGAAAATAAAAACATTTATATTGCCATGATTTCAATATCATAATCCAAGTGTATCTACAAGTAAGTTGCAGATAATCATTTCAGTTAATAATCAAATTTTTTTCGTGACTCGAGAAATCTGATTAATAATTAAAATATAATAAAATAATATTCTTTATAGTGTATCAAAAATAAATTAAAATACGAAATAAAAATAAATTATTTAAACATAAAATGTTCAATGGGTGGTTTGATGCTTTTAAAGGAAACTCTTCTAGTCAACGCATTGGAAAAGAAGAAGTACTAGAATCTACAAGGAAAGAAAAAATAGATTTCTACGAAATAATTAGAAAGTAAAGTTAAATAGATAATAGCAATAGTTTAACTAATTTAAATATTCTAAAGAAATACTTTATTAAAATTACAAACATTTGACTACTTCACTTCTAAATAACATCGTTCAAAACGGGTGGTAGTGTTGAATTCGGATCGCCTCTGTCGCTTTGGGTAAGTTAACACACCCTCGCACAACGAATAACTTATTTCTCTTTCGGACTATTTAAACACAAAGTTCGTATTCGTCGACATCATTCAGTTTTCTGCAAGAGAACAAGTTGATTCTTTCCAAAATGTTCAAACAGGTAAACTATATATATGAAATAATATTTAACTTTTTTTATTTCTAATATTTTTGTCCTTTACCATGTTATACAATACGATATTTCACGCATTAAGACAAAGCGTTTCGCTTCGTCCTCCATGATGGGAACAGCTAAGATTTGAAATAAGCGGCATCAGTATTTCCGTCTAGACATGATATAGAGTCATAAGTGAAGAGTGAATAAGCTACTTCTAGAATAATGTATTGCGGAGTATTTTATCATAGACTTCATTGCTCTTTACCATTAGATGAGATCGAGGCCAATCGCTAGTATGTATAGTAAGAAAAGGTAGTTTTTGAAATTAATTACAATAAATTGCACTCAGTACAAAATCAATATCGTGTGTGATTATTTTTACAGATTATTTTCGCCGCACTCTTCGCCTTGGTCGCTGCTAAGCCCGGCATCCACTCTGTGGCGTACCCAGCTGCGCCGGTGGTCGCCGCTGCATACGCTGCACCTGTCGCCGCCGCATACGCTGCCCCCGTCGCTGCGGCATACACTGCGCCCGTAGCGGCTGCATACGCCGCGCCCGTAGCTGCCGCATACACCGCGCCCGTAGCTGCCGCATACGCTGCCCCCTACGCTTACAGTTCGCCGTTAGTTGCTGCTGCCTACAAAGCACCGGTAGCTTTCCTTAAATGATTCCGATATAAGAATTGGCCAAGATACCAAATAATAAAAAAGATGTGATGTTAGCAAAATTCTTCGTTTTATTTAATTTTCTGTAGATTTTTATTTGATAGTCCCATGTACTGTTTTAAATAAAATTCTTTTTATACACTCCCAAATCAAAAATTACGAACGAATCTCGTTATAGCATTATATATCTAAACTGAAAGTGAAATAGTTTATAAAAATTTCGCTTAATTTTGAATTCTATTATCTCAGTTTTTTGTATGTATTCTTTTTTATATATATTTTGACATATAACCTCTTAAAAGTTTTTTCATGCCTTTTATAAATTGCCTTAAAAGTAGTTTTTTTTTTATTCTTTTAGCTTTCGAGTTTCGAGTAGCTGTTATCGAGAAAAATGCAAAATTTACAAAATGTTTTTCTTAATAAAGTTTAAAAAAATATTTATTAGAAAATAGTACCCATTTGTCAACGATTAACTATTATATATATATATATATATATATATATATATATATATATATATATATATATATATATATGTATATATATATATACACATATATATTATGGTATTTTCGTACATAATTAATATACATATAGTTACGATACTGTGCGAATAACAGTTTTAATGTAACGATCAGACAAATAAATATTTTAGTATTTCCTGTAATCATAATGTTTACAGGAAATTTCGATCTTCAGAACCAACCCCATGGACGGCCGGAGACGAAAGTGGAAAATGAAGAATTAAAAACTATTGTGAACGCGCATCCATCACAAAGCACTTCAGAGATAGCTACAGGCTTGGGAATAAGTGATAAAACTGTATTAATCCATATGAAGCAAATCAGGAAAGTAAAAAACTTGAACGATGGGTACCTCATGAATTGAATGAATCGAACTTACAACAAACACGTGTCGACTACTGCTGCTATGTTACTTTGCTCAACCGACACAATAATGAAGGGAAATTAAAAGAGAAACATTACTTGTGATGAAAAGCGGATACTGTACGATAATCGGAAGCGCTCGTCGCAATGGCTGAATCCTAGAGACCCAGCCAAATTCTGTCCTAACCGAAAATTGACTCAGTAAAAGTTACTTGTGAGTGTTTGGTGGACTAGCGCCGGTATCGTTTACTACAGATTTCTAAAATCTGACCAAACCATTACGGCGAATTTCTATTGTCAGCAACTGCAAACCATGAAGGAAGAACTAGCTGCTTAACAACCGAGATTGGTCAATCGCTCCAGGCCACTGCTGCTTCATGACAATGCAAGACCATCACCATACACTGCACAACAGACAACCACTTAGTTATATGAGCTACAATTGGAATGTCCACGACATCCACCGTACTCCCCGGACCTTGCCCCTATAGATTACAGTTTTTTCCGGAATTTGGGACAACTTCTTACAAGGAAAAAAAATTCAACTCCGACGCGGCAGTCCAAACCGCCTTCAAAGAATTTATTGATTCTGGTCCCCATGATTTTTTTAATATATGAGATGGCAAAAGTGCATAGATAACTACGGTGCATACTTTGATTATTTATATATAATTTACAAAAAAAAATACTTTATATTCCTCCCGTACAAAACACCAATTTCATATGTAAGAACCTAATATTAGTAATAAAACGGCGTCTATAAAAACGTTTGTTTACACTTGTACGGTATGTAAACTGTATGAATTAATATGAAATGAAGATAAATATTTAAAATTGCTTAATAATGTAGAAAAACACTTCAACACTGCAAATAGAATGGTATTACGAATTTTGTAATTATGTTATGTCTTTTCATAAACTAACGCAACGAAAACAATTCAACAGTATGACATCATACCCAGGGATTATTGTATTATATCGAATCGGATAAGGGTGCCTGTTGGACACTGCTACATCTGCCTGACGTCACGTCCAATGTATACATCATGTCATTATGAATAATAAATAATTTAACACTACCACAGACGCATTAGAAATCTATTTACATAAGATAATGGATAACATATTACAGTCCGATTTGAAGAAGAAGTAAATATAATTTTAAAATATTAATAATTAAACTATATAGAATTATGCGCGACAGCTTTTTAACTACATATACTTGTTGTCATTTTATTATGATATTAAATGACTATGTATCTTGAACCGTATTAACACAGACTACTTTTTCTCTCATATGTTGACAACCAGAGCACGAAATATAAATATTCATAAGCAGAACAGTTGTTTCGATATGAGTATCAATCCTCCGATTATCAACAATCTATGTATCTGATTCGTAACACGCCGCCCTTTCATAAACTTAGGAAAACTTACTATTAAGCCCAAGCTTACCAGTATTAACTATATTCAAAAATATGTGCAAAATGTTAACAAAAAATTGTATTCTATCTGGAAAGTTTATATGCACTCGTAACTTAAAAATTTTTGAACTTAGTTACTTATTAATTAATCAATCATCAGCCATTAGACGTCCACTTCTTGATATAGGCATCTAATTTGGCGGGATTTGGGCCATTTGCCACAATGCTGACTAATTACGTATGGGGTAAATACTTCTTTATCCAAAGAAAATGAACAGTTTGTAAGGAATTTCTTCCTATTACGATAAAGTAGACTTGTTAAGAATTAAGAAACAAAAAATATCTAAAGAAAAAAATCTTTTGCAGGAATTTGGAGATATAGTTTAAGAGACATATTTTAAGGTCAATGCAACACAACGGTTTGAAGATAATTCCTGTTAAATGCTCTTCATAAAATCGCTCTCTTGGATGCTTGTATATAGTAGCAAATATTTATCACAATATATTATGAACAAATACATTATGTAATTTCCCGTCCAATAACCATTATTATAACATAATATAATGAAAGGTTATTTAGTAAGGTGAAGTTCAGGGACGTTGCTCGCGACCTTTATTACCCGCTACTTGTTAAGGATGTACAATAAATAAACGTGTCAAATGCAGAAGTACATCGAATGTTTTATGCGGAGCTTTGTACTGATGAATACATTTTGATATCAAACAGGGTGTGACAAGACCGTCATTGTCTTTAATAAATACGATTTAATAACTTTAACACAACATTCATCTAATGGTAAGTGATAAGCCTGCCCATACCTACATGGCGTTAGTAAGGATGATATACACTGCATCACATTGTGCTTGTCGCCTCGACGTATAAGTGTCTGAGTCTTATTACTCCAATAATTACACTAGCTGTAGCACCGTTACATTCGGAACTCAGTACTGTTCGGCAGCACAAATAGGCGCTACCGTGGTACTTATTCTATACGGTCTCCAGCAACGAAGACGTACCACCAGTACAACAGAGACCTATCACTGGTAATCAAAAACTTACAGCAATTTTTTCGTTCATTATCAAAGAAATTGAGGTAAGAAAGTAATTTTTTATAGAGTTACTAAGGTGACGAGACTACAGCCAATCTCGCAAAGTGACAAGCATATTTTGGTTCACTGATAACGTTTTAACCAGCGCTGTTTCGTTATATGTTATGCTTAAGTGTATATTGAAATTTAGATCATCAGCAGAATGTTTGAATATCATAAGTTCAAAACAGAGATGTTTGTGATTAACTTGGGGAATATCAACAGGGTTCGGCTACTAAAAGAAACTGAATATTTTATTTTAAAATTATAACAATGAAGAAGACTTAACAATCTTACAAGACTTTTTATAAGAAGTTCAGGTGGCTCTAAATATTTCTATTATGGTGACCTTGTAGGACATCCTTTATGTTGTTCATTAGCATTAATTGTATTCAAGTCAGGTGTCTTTGTCCCGTCTGCACACGTCCTTGCCATGGATCCGCCAAGAGCGATGCCAACAGAGGACTAGATACCTATATATTAGCTTGGATAGAAGAATCATAGTCAGTCTCCAATAGACAAGCAAATCACGGTATCAAAATGTTTAAGCTTGTAAGTATTTTAAGTGATTATATTACATTAGTGTGACAGTGACGTAGATTTAATTTTAACAATGCGATATTGTGGTTCTATTTTAATTTTTCTTTCATTTTAAGAGCAAATTAAATATTTCTTTCAAAATTAATATAAAAATAACTAAAATTCGGCGATTAGTTTTATTACATTTGTCTTTAAATGTTTAAACTAAAGTGATGCATTTATTACATGTAAGCCGTTTTGTATAGTCCATAAAGTAAAATCAGTAAAATTCAATATTTAAACACATATGTTTTTGTTAATATCAAATAATAAGTTAACGTCTAGGTAATTAAAAACCGGCAATTTCAATATATATTTATATATATATATACAATAGACTATAGACGCTGTTGCTCGCATTTTCAAAGTTATTTCTGATCCAGTTTCAGCGTAAATTATTAAAACGATAATATAAGATGGTTTAAACTGCTTATTATTATTCATTACTTTAGTATACGAATACACTGTACAAATGTTTAAGTTAAATAAATCTTAATGGTTAATGTACTTGGGAGTTATTATATTCAGGACTATTATCTAAAAATGTTTGCTTTACGAGTATTGCCAGACTTACTAAATATTTTTGTAAATAAACAAACGTGTCAAATAAATACATAAGAAATTATTAAAATTTATAAATAAATTCAAATAAAACGACTAACTCACAGATCAAATAGCTTCGTGCTCTACTATAATCAATAAATAATTAAAAGAATTATAAATATTTCGTGCAAGGATTTTAGACTTCAAAGCTTAAATTTAAAGTGATTGCCTAGACTCCGTTTCATGAGAACGCCTATTTCAATTTAATATTACAAACAGACTTTAACATAGCGTTCAACAAGGTAACAAATATTCGATGTATCTATTTATAACTTTTGACAATTCTTAATTGTGAAATACTATTATGAAAACATATTTAATTTTCTTATATGAAAATTTTAATAATTTTTTTATCTTAATTATGTTTCCACTCTTGTTAATATTTTCTTTAATCACTCTATACCCTTTTTATTTCACAATAAAAAAAAACATTTATCATATCATTATTAGAAAGCCGAAAAAGATCGGACAAGAGACCTTATGATATCCATGCCATGTCAAGTTTATGAGATTACTGTACAATATCAGTTGGATAATGAATATGTAACTATATCTTTAGAGTAATTGTTGATTAATAAAATATATACCACTTTTCAGCTGATCTTCGTAGCTTTCCTGGCCTTCGCAACAGCGAAGCCTCTGGTATATAGCTACACTGCGCCAGTGGCAGCGTATACTGCTCCATTAGCAGCTGCCTACACTGCACCCGTCGCTTATTCTGCCTACAGCGCCTACTCACCAGTCGCCTACTCAGCCTACACATATTCGTCACCATATGCCTACTATATCTAAAGCCCACCTACCTATATAATCTATAACAAAGGCTTTCCAACTTCAATTAGTTTAAAACAATTACTATCGCAAACTGAACGATAGCAATTTTTTTTGCATATCTTTATATAAAAAAAATGCCTCAATAATTTATTGTATTGTGATCATTTCATTTTAATTATAAAGAACAGCCAAACATGTTGTTTTAATTTATTACATATTTGTCTTTTCCAACGTGTATCAAGATTTTATCTTGACTTTTGCTTAGGTATTAAAAGTACAACTAGTGCCTTGCGTAAAGATATTACAAACTTTACATAACGTAGAATTGCCGCTTAAAAATGGCAGTCACTGCAACTAAAAAGAAATGCAATATAAAGGTAAAGAAATACGTTTGTAGTTATTACAGTTCACTATCAATGTATAATTATTTCAAACTGTTAAAATTTATTGTTTAAAAGAATCAAAATTTATTTATATGCATATTTTTTTATGTTTTGATTTCAATCATTTATTATTTTAACAGTCTGTATATTTGATCACTCAAATTCTGATTCTGAAATCTTTATTTTTTTATATTTATAGACTGAAAAAACCTTAATTTCTTTTTTTATAACAATCATCAAGTCTATAATTATAAGTTTACTTTATAATATTACAAATTAAGTACTATTAAACCCGATAAATACTAAAATACTTTCTTAAGCTATTTAGTAGATTGATTAAGCTTTTTGTATTTTATTATAACCAACATCGATTGATGTTATAAAATTTAATTTGGTCTATCCTTATATTATTTTCTTTAAAATAAAAACGATGATTTTCATTGCAGAAACATGCTGGTTTTATTAAATAAGTTATAACAATTTCGTGGTTAAAAATATAGAGACATACAAGGACAGTAGATGTAATCAAAGGTTAAAACTTCAACGATAGTATAAATCAGTCAAAGTGTAAGGCAGTGTGTATGGTAAAGGTACTGCAGGTACACCTAAATAGTCCTGGAGGTTTAATGATGACCCATATGAGTATCTGTAATCTGACACGGATACAAACGGAACGGTTGCTAAAGATGCGGGAAGAGCGGGGGCAACGGGAGCTACTTGTGCAACAGGAGCAACTGCAGGAGCTATCAAAGCAGCAGAAGTCAATGGAGATGAAATAATGCCGGAACTGAGCACTAGCGGTTCGGCAGTAGTCGCTGCGATGAAGGTTAGAATGGTTATCTGTAAAGGAAATGGATATAAAACAGTAGTTTACTCAAATTACAAAAAGTTACATATACCTAACAATAATATATAAATAGATAGAGCCGATGAATAACATTATTAATAGTTTATGTCAAAGAGTTTTTAAGATACTACCTTTTGCAAAGTATTAATATATAGTTATAATAATTAATAAACATATAATATACAAAAAAAAAGTTTTTTGTGCAAAATCTCAGACGTTATATATTGATTGTAAAGAAAATTAATAACAAAATTTTGACATACGATTAGACATACAAATAGGCATAAATTCTTATTAGTGAATAAATATTTTTACTTAAACTAAAAATATTATATTTATTGCAATTCTTATATAATAAGGAAGAATGTACGATTGTTCATATATTACCTTTGAAAAATATTATACGTTTGTATAAAAATTTTATAGCGATTACTTCAGAAGCACAGAAGTTGAAATTGTACTACTTGAATATAAATCATAACCATAAAAAGTATTTTCTTTTCCTTGATTCCTATATATGAGCTAATCTATATTAAATTATACAACAAAAAACAATAATAATAGTACTCTACGATATTCTAATTCATATTGATTAAATAATTTCGTATAAATATATAAAAAGGAAAGATGAATTCCTGTCTAATTTTGCAATGTACTAAAAATTTATTCTCACCACTAAAGTTCTGTCCATTTTGCAAGAGGTTCCTTCTAAAGTTACTCCAAATTGAACTAACTGGAAACGAAATGTGCCTCCTTATATATTTAAAGATGGCTGAATACAAACAGTGAGAAGAATATGAAAGAATCAACTGCTCAAATGTTATTGTCAAGGCCGGATGAATAGTTTTCAAAAACAAAAGAATATATAAATTGAATACTTACAGGTTTGAAAAATCACATCGACCTTGGTTCGTCTCGCATGTTGGTGAAACAAAAGTCATGAATTTTGACGAATTGGTCCAACACAATCCGTTGGTCGAACAAAATAAACTTACAGTATAGAACATATCTTTTTAAATTGTGCAATATTCTTAAATATAGATAATAATTATGAATGTCGTTTAAATGTCAATATTACACGAAGTCTGTCTATTACCAGATAACGACGGCTGCTCCAGGTACATTTTTGTCGGATTCATAATTATCTATTCTCGTCTTCAAAACGTGATACTTTGTCTTCATGAAAGTCAAAATACCAACCATCTTTATCTCCACATCAAACAAAAAAATCATGAAAGACATAATGTAGTACGAACTTCTATTTAAAAGTGTTATTATCGGATATTTCGTTAGCTAGTACTGTAATGTGCATAAAAGAAATTGATAATAATTTTACTTATGCTTAAAAAAGTAGATCTATAAATAGTGCAAACTAAAGTCAATTACAAATTTTAATACTTACTAATAAGTTTATTTGGCAATGTTAAAATTTGTTACTGAATTAAATTTTGTTAACAACACATTTGAGACATAAATTCACTACACTTCAGCGAAAGGCAACAAAGCGACAGACGATTACTAATTGAATAAATAATTGAACACTTTTAAAAAAAATACGCCAAGACAAATTTATATAAATAAGATAAATAAAGATTACATTCACGAGTCAAATGCAAAATAACTGATGTAATATTTATGCGCTCACTATTGAAATAACACAACAATGTAATTGTAACTCAACACTTAATTAAGTTATCTATTGAATAATAATTATATCATTTAAATTATAATAATATATCTGTTATTAAAATGCTTTATAGTAATATATAAGTAGATACAATCTATGTACAACACATGTAATTTATTCAATCTGGAAATTTCCGAAGGGCTTTGGAATAAATTATTTCAAATATTTTTTCTATGTATTTGATGTGGATCCATTCTCTTATTCTTTATCTATTCTCTTCATTATATTAAAAAGCACAAATAATTTTAATGCTAATTAGTAATTTCTTGCTGGAATTCGTAATGTGAACTATATGATGAACATTTTCATAATCATCGTTAGCGAAATGCATGATCTTTAAGTAAAGAAAATTTTAATGGTGATCACTTAATGCATACAGCATTAAGTGATCACCATTATCGAAAATACATTTCTAACTTTGAAAATGAACACAATTATAGCTTAATAATCGTTGATGCATAATACGAAGTAAGCATATAACAAATATTTGAAGATTTTTACTAAAACGAATGATTCGCAATATACATAATAACCCCGCCGATTGATATCTTGCTCTATCTGTGGTTTTACTATATAAAAAAAACGTTGTATATAAACAAAAAACTTAATTCGTTAATTCCAAGTATGTTTGAATAAAATAAAATATAAGAGTTAATGCTATAATGTTTTATTTAATACATTAAGTAATTCGATGTCATGATAACAGGCAAAGGTCTCGAAGTTCAAGAAAATCAACGAACGTAATATCCGTAAGCATAGGGTAAAGCAGCGGCGGCAGAGTAAGGAGCAGCGTAAGCTACAGGGGAGTAAGCCGAGTAGCCCACGGGGAGCACTGCTGGTGCAGCGGCGTACGCCAGTGCTGGGTCAGGCTTAGGATTGGCGAAGGCAACGGCCAACACGGCGAAGAGGGCAAACTGTAAATTTAAATAAATTTATTTTTAAAAATATACATTTTATTTAAATCTTAAAGTATTCTTATTTAAAACTCGAGAGCCAGCTGTGAGAACGCTTAAAGGTTCCAGTGTAATCTATTTTTTAATGTATAAATACCTCAAAGAATTTAATAGGATTCTAGTCAAAATCCATATTCTGCAATCGTTAGGTTAAGTTAGTCCACTCTTCTCGGTATCCATGAAACCCATTGCTCCTTATTTCAAGAATAATACTTTTGAGAGAGTTAACTCGTTGGAAACGATCATTAAGTTCAATTACTTTTATTAATAAAGTTAATAGAGATCCCAACAATAATCTCGAAGTGGACATAATGAGAAGTTTTACACTTATATAATTTACAACAGAACACGAGATGTTTTTGGGTATAACAGGAATATTAACATATCGTGAGCAGATGTAGATGTGACCCATATTAAAACATTAAAGCCTTCAACTCCGTATCACTACAAGATCAATAAATCATTCTAAGGGCGATTACCTTCATGAAACCCTACAGAGATAGGTCACGCGATATTATAATAGACTTTAGTTCAAAATTTTCTGTGTAATAAACATATTCAATTATGACATTTAATCAGACTTAATATGTTTGAAATAGTAAGTCATCATCTCTTCTCAGTTTTTGATAATCAAGCATTGTATAATCGAAATGTCATTCATAAGGTTCACCAAGTTCTCCGATGTTTTTTGTTTACATTCTGTAATACTTTTTCATAGCCAGTCTTTATACTGCACTTTTTTTTTAGAAATCTTCGAAGGAGACCCTGCTTGGCGGGAAGTCAGGGTTATGTGAGATTTTTAGTCACTAAAACCTCCTCGGTGGTCTACATCAGTGCATTCGGAAAGACCTCGGGATATCTTACAGAACGCACTGGTAGTCGTCTGCACTTCCTTTTAGCACGTCTCTAAGGAAAGACCAAACTCTCTTAGGCACCATCGCCAAGTTACAGCAACATTAATACGCTGTCCCACGCGGATTCGCTTGTTAAGAGGTAAAGGCGCCCACTCCCAAGGTCCGTGAAACCCGTAGATCCTTTGAGTCGCTTTCTACAACAGGCATGGCTTACCTTATTCCTATTGTTACTAGTCCGAGACTACAGGACTAAGGCCTTTCTTGTATACCTAGTTTTCTAATGAAGACGATAATATGATTAAATAATGCTGGACCCTAACGAGATGTTAGAATAAATAAACGTTTAATAAATAAATCTAAATGTTATTTATAGCTATAACAAAACAGAAAGATTTATATTTCTTCGAAAATACATATTTTTAAGTCTTGAGGACTTTAATTGCAAAATTATTCGCAAATACAAAAAGGAATTCGTATTAAGCCTCCTGCGTAAGGAAATCTGATGGGGAATTGAAGTATCTAATCATAATCGTAATAATATAAAAACTATATATAGAAATTTAACTAACATTAAAAAAAAATCGTACAAATAATGTTGGAAAGTTAAACAGTTTCTGCGTACTTAATAATGATTACACTTACCAATCTGAAGAACATTGTTATATGGTGTAGTTGCTGCGATTGTCACAAGTGATACACATTTAATAAGATTACACGTTTATATAGGGAATTGTAACGACCACGCCTTTGTCCTGATCTCGTCGCAGTTTTACAAAAAGCGTCCTTGATCTTCAAAGTAACAATGTATGCCGTGTACTAACTTGTCAATTACAATATGTATAATCAACATCCGCATTAGGCGGAGTATAAAATGCAAATTCCTGCTTTTTATACAACGGCCTATTTTAAACTAGACAGGTTTAGATTTATTTAAAGATTATTATAGTGAATACTCGATTAGCTAGGAAAAATAACTTATATTTATAACTTTATATAGTTAACATTACTTAATTAATTAATTTAAAAATGTTTTGTGGTTCATGATGGACTTCATAGTGTTAACTTATTCATTCACTCAGATTTGATAATACTGTTCAGATTTTTATCTCGGTCATACCAAAACTTTATTAAAGTTAAAACATAAGTTTAGAAAAGAAGTTCTACGAAATAAAAGTGAACATGAATGGTCTAAATTTTTTCATTACGTTGTTAAATGTTTAATAATAACATAAGCAAGCCATAGTATTTTTTATTTACATACTAAAAGATAGCGTAAATTTTTTTAACAAATATCCATTGTTAAAAAAAAGTCGAATTTGGATAATAAACATGGAGTACATAGGTTTTTTATTTGTATTATATGTGTCCATTAAAAGTACATTAATAATATATATTACGGTGTATTATTTCGATCCCTACGTAAATAAATTATAATTTTTACCGAATCATCAATTTCTTCCAACGAAAAATAATTTAAAAAAAGATGATTAAAAAAATCATTGCTTTGTTTCCTTTATTTAATTACCAGAATTAACTTTTGTAACGTCAATGAGAAGAAGTATTTAATATAATAATAAAAACTTTTTAGAGACTAATTCAACCTTGTGAAAAATGTATCTATCTCTTCATGTAATATATCAAGACAACTTTACGATATGTACAATAATTTCAGGCGTACTAAATACAGGGTATATGTATTAAATCCGGCGGACATTTATAGAAAGGATAATTGTAAGTGAAAACTTTTTAATCCTGTGACAGCCTGCTTTAACACATTTTCAATTCAACGTGGGGAAATCGTCTAACTGATACCACCACGACATCAGTTTATGTTTTTTTTTTAATCTATTTTTTTTTGGGTTGGGGCTTTTATCCCTTAGGGATATGTCAGCCCCATTGGTAAAAAAAAGACAATACAACAAAAAAAAAGAACTTAGGGAACTAATACCTTGGTTACTGAATTACAAACAAATCTTGAGCAGCCCAAGACTGTAGTTTACACACAACCATGTGTAAGTTTTTTGAACATGGTTGAATTTGCGCCTGTAAGTATTTATGAACTAAGACAGCTAAAGGGTAGAAATGAGACCTATCTTTCTAAATCTATTGTATCCGCTTATATTAATGGAAATATCTGGACGTAACCACGTTTCACATAACACTGCTACATGAGTATTTTCCGTATTTACCAATACCTCAAAACCGTTTATCTTAAGTTTTAAACTTTGACTGTTCCATTGTAGAATATTGACTACAAAATCTTTTGTTTACTTAGTCATTATAAATTTTAAATAATGACTATATCACTTCACCATTTGTTATGAATCGTATCAAAAGTGGTTTAAATTCTTCTAATAAAATTTTATAAATTGTTATAAGCTTATCATCAAAATTATTTTCAGATAAAACAACTTCTTTAACGCTTGATATAATTTTTTTAACAATTATACCCTCAACTTGATTTGTTGTTTGTTGATCTTTTTCAATATCTTGAATCTCTTCTATATCCATAGTCTTTTCTTTTAAATAATTGTTTGTTTGCCTGGTCTTTTTAGCTATAAATCTATTGTGCTGTCTTTTTGGTGGTAATATTTCTTGTTCTTCCATTTCATTACTATCATCAATATAAAGTTCTTCTCGGATTATAATTGTCTTAGCAGCACTGCTGTATGTTTTGTTTGTACCAGATTGTGATGCATTAATATTCGGGACATTCACGTCACGGACTTTATTTGTTTTTTCATATGTCTTTTTCTTTGTAGGTATGCTTGAATAGCTTGTCTATACGACAGATTTTCGTTGCTCATTATAAGTCTTATCGTTTTTCTCTTATTAAAAAAGGGCACGATTTATCTAACGACATGTGCGGGCCTTTACAGTTAATACATTTAAATATTTTTGTTTCACAATTAGTGTGGTTATCCCCGCATTTAGGACAAAAATCTCTCTTTGATGGACAGAACTTTTTAGAGTGTCCAAATTTCCAACACCTGGAACATTGAGTTACAGGGAAAACATATTTTTCCACTCTAAATCTATATTCGTAAGCATACACATACGAAGGAGAAGAGGGACTTCTGAAGCACAATCTTACAGTTTCACTGTCCACCCATTTACCGTCAAAATCCATTCGTTTGAGTCTCCTTACTGATATTATTTCATCATCACTTTTCAAATTACCTGCAATCTCTTTTTCACTAATATCTAAATCAACTCCTTTAATAACACCATATGATAAATTACCTTCATTTATTAATTGAGCCTTAATTCCAGAATCCAAGATTATTTTATTTTGAATCAACTTTTCGGCAGCATCTTGATTTTCTAAATCAACTATTACTCTGTACGGGTTTTTATATTTGATTCTTAAAATATTTTTAATGTTTTCTCGTCTTAATAATTTAGCTAAAGCCATTTGTTTTGGTAAATTTTGTGTGGATGTTAAACACACCATATACTTTTTTTCTGTATTCTCCTCAACTTCGATATTTGACACCATAGTATTTTTATTAGCAAAGTTATTATTAAAAAGTATTTTTCGTTTTCTACCTTCAACTACATTAAAATCATCTTCGCTGCTACTCTCAATTTGTTCCCTTAACCTTTTCTTGTTTCTCTGTATGATTACACTTTCCTTGAAAACTGTTTCACATTCTTGCTCACTTTTATCGATCAACACATTGGACACTGAGATACTTTCCTCTATACTAAAGTCGCTTAAAGTGTCTTCATCATTATCACACATATAAAGAATAGTAGCTAAAAACAAGAGAAAGAAAATAAAATTTTCGTTCGAATAGGCGTAACAGCGTGCGTTCAACTCAAGGTCACACACGCGCGTTTTTGTAATCAAACCGTAAGTTTACAAATATTACATGCTCCAGTATGAAAAGCTCTGTGACTAATATAATTATTGGTATATCAAAAATAAACTTCTATCAATTAGAGTCGTTTAAAAAGAAGACGTATGTTAATGTCTTTACTAGTGCTTTATTGTTGTGGCCTGGAACATCACTTACCAGGTTAATCTCTTAGACATGGGGTTGCGGAAGAACTGTTCGATGTTATCCCATAACCCTGTCGAACTCTCTGTTGAAATACCGTGTGAAGCTTTTTAGTCGCTTGGAGTTGGACACTACCTCGTTACCGGTTCTTGGTCCCCGGGTGTGCGTTCCGTTAGCATTTTGTTACACGTTAATAAAAAAAAAACTCTTAAACATGTTGTTGTTACGTAATTAATAATAATTATACTTTGATATTTTATACTATTTCCTTTCCATAATTTTTATACAGGATCATTTCTGGTCTACCCAATCGTAGAGTAGCAGAGGATGCTATTTGGGATTAAGATACGCCTTATATACAAGTTTATAAATGTAATGTAAATATTAATGTAAATGTATGTATGTTAATCACTGCCTAGGACTGCATCTGGCGGGGAACAATTGTATGTAGCATAGCATTTTAGGAACGACAATACTTGTCTATATGGATTGTTACTAACATAGTTATTAAATAGTTTAATAACAAAAATTTGAGCTTGCTTTGAGCTTGAAATAAAGTTATTATTATTAAATAGGTTAAAACCCAAATTGGTACATATACTTTTTTCAATTTTTGGAACATATTATAATGATGTCCTTCAGGGCTATTTGTATTATTTAATAATACATGTTAAAAATAAAATAATATTTATAATTATTATTACATACTATAAATTGACTTTATCAATGTGACTTTAATATGATTATTAGGTTATATATTAGGCCACCGACATAGAGCTACAAGTCGCAAAGCTTAGGTAAAAATTGACGGGACACAGCTTGTAGATCCGATCATAATCATCATCATCATTTCAACCGATGAACGTCCACTGCTGGATATAGGTCTCATGTGATGTGTTCCACAAACCACGGTCTTGCGCTGTATGAATCCAGTAAGTCCCAGCAATTTTTTTATGTCTTCTGTCCACCTAGTGCGAGGTCTGCCAACACTGCGCTTTCCGATGCGGGATCGCCATTCCAGGACTTTAAGACCCCAACGTCCATCGGAACTAAAAGCTATGAATCCCGCCCATTGCTATATTGTATATCCAATAGATGTTGGAAACTTACAAGGCCTGGAATGGCGACTCCGTACCGAAAAGCACAACGTTGGCAGACCTCCCATTAGGTGGACAGAAGACATCGAAACGAATCGCTGGGAGCTACTGGATTCAATCAGCTCAAGACCATGCTTTGTGGAACACTACAAGAGACCTATGTCTAGCAGTGGACGTTAATAAGTTACAATGATGATGATTATTACTATGATGCTTTGCCTCCATAGCGCAATGGCCGATTGCCTTCTTAGGGTGAGATAGACTTTTTCGAAAACTCACTCAAACGAAATCTTCTCCTTTAAATAGCATTGTTATGTTCCTTCTATGACCATATGAAGTTTGGAGTATTCTTGGTTAATGCGCCTGACCATCGTTTTCAATGTACGAAATCAAATAATAAGTATATAATTAAAGACGAAACCAATTCTTGCGTAAAATAATGAGAACTACAATACTTTAAGGTACTGCAATACATATGTAGTGAAGCATAGCCATAGTAAGACTTGTGAATCGTCATGACTAAAACAAAAAACGTATCTTTATATACGATAATCTTATATGCAGTAACAATACTTCATTATTGGTAGATGGTATCACTCACCAGGTTAACGTCGTCTGTTTTCGTCACCTATAGAAAAATGATTTATAGCCGTTTCATTACAGGATACTATTTTTAGAATATAAATAAATTACGTATTAATAACTCTTTTGTTTAGTTATTTATTATGTCCTTTTTCCATGCACCTGCCGCAAAATCCCGCCACCTTTGCGATTATATGATAAATAATAAATAAAATATAATTTATGATGATCTGAAATGTTGATAAAGATGCTACTGACACCAGCTTTCGTTTCTTTAACGAATATCATCATCAGCCGAAAGACATCAAGGCAAGGTCTTTACACCGATGGATCCCACGTTTTCCACGTCTAGAGTAATTTTTCAATGTTAGTAAAAATAACTTCCATATTTAACTACTTCCAAATTCGCGTCTTTAATACTATATAATTAGACCTTCTATTTGGTTTGATTTATTGTAAAAATAAATATTCAACCTTAAATTATTTATAAAGTAAATATTTTTTTAAATTGTATTACATTTAATACTTAGGCTCACTTATTTTTGACACAATATTCCAAATAAATATTGAAATTATCTATTATTAAATAAATATTGAGTATTAGTCCGTAGAAATGAAAATATTGAAATTGAATAATACAAACACAGATTAATATTTATGTCTATAAAAGTTTCCCATTATACCAAATTTCATCAATAGATGGACTTATGAAATATTCCAAGCACAAGACGTCCTTAAAGGACAAACTGTCTATCATGAAGGAGTTATTATCCTAAAAAGTAAACGCTCATAATTGTTTCGTAAAATAAATTTAATACCAAATAAGAGGAACGAAATCAATAGTAATTTTAGTCGGATAACAATGCTGGTTACAATGGATAGGTTACATTCAACATTTTTTTACTTAATAATATCCATATCCATAATTGTAGGGTGAAGCGCCATAGGTTCCATAGCTACCGTAAGAGTATGGATTCGCGTTTCCAGAATATCCGTAGAAGCCAGGATAACCAGAAGAATATGAGCCATAATTATATGCCGGATAAACTTGAGGTTTGGCGAAAGCAAATGCCAAGATGGCGAACAGAATAACCTGGAATAATGAAATCATGTAAAATATTGTAAAATTATTAAAATGCATAAACTAATTAATAACAATATTAAACTAACTAATTACATTTAAATTGCAGGTTTATGAACAAGACAATAAAGGATATTATTTAAACATATATATTAATCACAGTGAATAAATTTGACGACAAAAGTATATTATTTTCGGAAAAAAATGTAATATTTAGCAAGTACATACACTATACATACATTTTTACCACATACTCGTAGATTATTATTTTTATGTTCTACAGACGTATGCATATTTAACTATTTTACAATTACATAAAAATAATGACAAAATTACGATTGTAATGAAAATAAAGAATGACGAAATATCTTTTTTTAAAAGCATCACATGTTTTAAAACATCATTACGTTTACTTACCAGCTTTCCAATCATTTTTATGTTGCAGAAACCTTCTTGTGTTACTCTACACTTGTTAAGATTGAACTGCTTAAATGTATTATATTCGTCAATATTTATAGAGTCTTCGTGTCCTTGGAGCGTCTTCGTCCATAACGGAAAAACTACACAAAGATACCGATTCCCAATGAATGTAAATTATGAGTGCACACAAACGTACTGGATACGAGTTGTCCATTGATAATTAGGTCGCCTTTGTCTCTGACACAAAATATTGGACTATTTCAATACGAAACCTGATACGAATATAGTAAAAACATTAAGTTTTATTGCAAATGCATATTTGTCCTGAGTCTTTACAACGCAAAACAATAATAGATTATTTAACTGCCAACCATTAAAAGTTCCTAGGGTAATCAACGAAAAAAATTAACGCACTAGTCTGTCACAGAGATGTTTTTTTATTTTACGAAGCATCGATAGGAACAAAATTTTCACCCAATGGTAAATGATAACATCTACCTATAATGGATGCTAGACCTGCCCGAGATGATATACACTACACTACATTGTGCTCGTCACCTTGAGACGTAAGATGTTAGGTCTCGTTATCCTAGCGATTATATTGTATTACAGGTGAAGTAGAAGCTCCGGTAGTCTGTCTCCGGCAATAGAAACCAGTGATAAAAAAAAATTAAATTTTACTTAATATATATATATATATATATATATAGTTCATTTTAATCTTTTTGATATCTAGAAATATAACCTCACCTGGCCGACCTGGTGAACTGTTATCTTGAGAAAGAAGACTCAACAGTGATAGCATAGAGAGCTAATATAGAGCTGTGTTGTGTTTTTTGAGAGACATTTATGTACAATGCCGGACTGCCGCAAGATGGTGATGATACAGAGAGAGCTTATAATTAAAATATATTTAATTTTAATATTACATAATTTGCCCAATAATTAGTCAAGATAATACAAAATATTAATAACATATAAAAATTTAAGACTAGTGATACGGAGGTCATCACCACATTTCTCTGAAATATGACATACTAAAATAAAATTTGTTTGTAATTCCTTTGAAAAAGATCTGGAAAATATTTAAATTTTTTTATTTATCTTTTATAAATGATTTAGTTTTTTTCTTCTCAAGCATTCAATCGAATATTCAGTTATTTATAAACATATTTCTTTATTGTTGCCAACTTAAAAAACGCAACAATAGTCAACTATGGAGTAAAATTTAATATAGAAAAATTTTTGTATATTGAATAACATATATTATTTCAACCATAAACCATTAAGAGATGTTTTCCGTATCAGTGTACGTAGTTTAATAATTAACTTAATGGCCCACTCAAATCCGTACGCTGCTTCTCATTTTTACTCTGGTTTATATTTTAATTATTATTAGTTATACTAAGGCGAATGAAATCAGTTTTAAAGTACATAAATATTCAATTCTAAAATTGACACCATTTGTTGAAATTATTTACATTATAATTTTTTAGTTTCTTTAAAATCGCCAACTTATTAAAACACGGAAAAAAACTAAAAGTTCTTTCTTTATGGAAAGTTCTTTAAAGCTTGAAAATAGAAGAACACGAGGAAGCCTTTCGAAAGCAGGCGTTTTGGAGGCCAAAAGGTACGATATGCACTTTGAAATCAAAGATTTGCTCTTTCTCGCTTCACAAAGACCATTTCATAGTTCACTAGTATTTTTGATTATATTAGCTTGTTTGTACTAAGAAATGTTTCACACAGAAACCTCTCATTGCCTTTAAACAAGCATTCACAATGTTTGTATTACTGTTGTATACTTAATATTCGCATCTCGCACAGCCAACTGCACATTAATATGAAATACAAGCTTTAAAAGATTAAGATACAGCAAATTCTTGTTACCTTATTTTACAAAACGTCTGCGTATTTATTTAAATACCTCTAAATAGTTTAATTTTTTCTAACTTATCATTGCGAACATAGCTATTTAAAATGAGTATACATTTTTTGATCCGTAAGCATTAAAATAATTCACTGAACTTATAATTTTCCATTAACTTTTATGTGGTTTCTTCTATTATCATCTTTTACATGCCTGGTGCGTTTTCATCCCCGGAAAATAAATCCGTAGTTTAGGTTTAGACTTAAAAGTATTATTATCATCGGGTTATCAATGTCTCATGATATTGAAATATCATGTAGATGCAGTAGTTCCGAAATCTTAATTTAAGTTAAGTTTTAATTTTTTTTGTCTAAAGAAACAACGAGACGATCTAAAGATACTTCCTCATACTATAGGAGCAATATATGTATAATAATAAATTTAGAACAAAAAAAGCTTTTCATCACCTTAAATTTCTCTCTATCTACAATAGTGAAAATCACAGAGTGCTAAGTGACAATGAGGTATTTGATAGTCAAAGGGGCTCGCCCAGTACATTCTGGTTTTCCCATGTTTCCCATGTTCATAGCCAGAATACAGCGATTATTGGTGGGTGGTAGCTAGCCAGAGAAGTTCGAAAACCCCACAACAGATACTGTAGTCTACAAAATGTGGATCCGAATTCGAACTAAAGACATCCATGTAACTACGCTAGCATTAAGATGCTGCTTTACCAAAGTAATTATACATAATCATATAGTACATACTTAAAACGCAGTAGTTGATTATGGAGTCCATAATCTCTTTAAAACGTCTAATAAAAAAGATGGCAGATATCAATATGTTTATGTAATATACCTCTTTACACATTTTCTGCATCCTTAGAATTAGAAATGATTAAATAATTATGTAAAGGTGACGGGAAGTTAAACTTGAAATCGATTTGAGAGACCTACTGGACAACAATGTAAAACGAGATAGACAATGCCGATTCTTATAAAATATAAATAATGTCTTAACTAAACTTATAACAATCTTATTATATACTATATATAAACTTTATCCAATCACACGATGTCGAAACATCACAAACTTCGCATATATTCTATACAATATACACATGGACGCGGCAACTGCGCCATTGTTCTTCGATCTAGAAATAGAATGAATAATCGATAAGCATCACTTAAAGGTGCATCCATAATGATACTTTGGGCACGCTGTGACTTGAATTCTTCTTAATACAATTTAAGGAAACAAAACAATATTCTCCTTGACCCATATCTTTCTTCTCTGGTGTTATTATAGTGCTAATGACGAAAGAATCCTAATACCTTTTCATTTATAATCTGATCAAACAATAAAGGAGACTGTAGTAACTTTGGAGTATTAAAGTGATGAATTTAAATTTTTTTAAGAAATTCTTAAATGTTTGCGGCACATTTTGTGTTTTATGTTTAACCAGAAAACAATGTTTTATAAAGTAATCATATTTTCTTAACTGATCATATTAAATTATTTATGATTATGTAAAATAAATTCTTATCAAAGAAAATTATTAATTTGAAGTAGTTAGTTACATTAACGTATTTCTAATCTTACCTTTACATACTTATTTAAAGTAATATTTACCATCATATTTGGCGATCATACTATAAATCAATATAATCATACAGGTTTGCCATGAAAACAACCTAAAGTACCTATTACCTTTAAAAAAAACACAAAACAAATCAATTTAGTTTTCAGTCCCGCTTAGATCTATCTATAATTTTTCGTAATATTGTTCTTATCTCTTTTCGTTACATTAAGTAGGTATTTTGCATTTAGTACACTTTTTTAAAAAAATAAATATGTAAAATATGTAAATGATTAATAATTATTTATTATATAAGAAAACCAGAGTTGAAATTTTTATTGTTAAGCAATCCTTATCTTCGTCTTTTTTTCGTAGTACTATATATCTTTGCGGAAGCTTAAATTTTAATTGGTCTAATTAAAAACTTTTTTTTATTTGTATTTTGTACACATAAGTTGGGTGCGGCCTTATGTACTTCGCCGTGACACACAATAACAAAGTTAATTTGTGTACATACTTTTGTTTTTATGATTTGGTGGAAACAATAACATACCAATAAAGCAATTTAAAATTGTCTCAAGATTTTATGCCCGCTCTATTTTGATAAATACCTAAAAAATCCATAGGAGGGAAAAAGATATAGGTAACTTTTACTAGTAGTAGGTCTCTGTTGCCGAAGACTCTCTGGGTTGGTACCACCGCAGCGCCTACTTCTACTGCCAAACAGTAAT
This sequence comes from Ornithoptera priamus, assembly GCA_029034505.1. Taxonomy (NCBI): domain Eukaryota; kingdom Metazoa; phylum Arthropoda; class Insecta; order Lepidoptera; family Papilionidae; genus Ornithoptera; species Ornithoptera priamus. Next base: position 732,277 of record JARDWD010000380.1, read on the forward strand.
GTGCAGACGTTACTATGTTCCGGATTGAAGAGCGATGTACCCAATGTAATTACTATTGTAACGGGACTCAACATTGTATATCTCAGGCGAAAAGCGCAATGTAGTGCACTATATATCATCCTAACCAGCACTTCGTTGTTATGAGCAGGCGTATCACTTACTATCAGGTGAACGCCCGACTCGTTTTCTCGCTTTACTGAATAAAAAAATAATTTGTTTAAATATAAAGAGTTTGAGACAGATCGGTGTCTAGATCTTTGGAGAAAGCTAAGTCCAACAGTAGACATGTATCTGTTGCTAAGATGATGATGGAACATTCTATAATAGCTTAAGAGGATGTTTCTAAAGCACCACATTGGTCATGGTTTTTAGCAGATTTTAATTTCCGTTGATATCGTTTACGTCTATTTACATAATATTTACCAAAATAACACGTCGCTTACATACGCAACTAACAGTCCACTTCACCATTATATAATACCAATAATGTTCAACAATGTTAGATATTATATATGTTAGATACACAGAACTTCCGGTTTGTTACGCAAAACGATCGCCATACCACGGATTGTAAACATATTGGTGTGTATACGATCAACAGATTATGTACTTAGGTCTTGTTTGGATAACAAAGCTATGTAAGTTTTAAAATAATATTTGTTTAAAATGAAATAAGACATTTTTTCTCTGTCAATAATTATCCATACTGAAATGGATTGCTTTTCAGTGGTAACGTCAATGTCAAAACGAAAAAATAAAAAATAAATTTATATTGATTAATTAAAGAAAAAAAATCACTTGTAACGTTAATATTAGATCCTTTGTATTTAAAAATTTAATAACATTAAACCTATCACGCAATACCGTCTGCGAACATGATATAAAACTTTCACTTACGATACACATATTGGAAAACGAATGAGGTTGAAAGTAGCAGAGTAATTTCAAATCGTATGAAAAATATATGTGTTACGTTAAACATGAAGTATCATTTCTCTCAGTCTCAAATGTTAATATACTTGAGTCCCATAAGTTATTTTCCCGAAGTTAAAACAATCAGAACGTATATTTTTGTATTGCAAATATTGACTTACCCAAATTTATTTAAAATGTGAAAGTAATATCAATCGATTTTCGAGTTACGGATCAGGATTATCTAAACTGATCTCGAGATGACGTTATTGAATACGTAATCACAAATATCGAAATATGAGTAAACGTTTGACTAAAAACCAAAATGTTAGAATTTCCTAATTTTATAAAATGATACTTGAAAGTTAGTAAACCATTTAATGTTATATTCATAACGCCAAGGGACCTAGCACCGTAGTTAACAATTCATTTATTAAGTCTTAAAAGTAAAAATAAATTAAATTGCTAATGTCGAAAGAAGAATCTGCAAACCTGTATTTTTTACGGTTGTACTTATTATATCATTGGATATATTTAGAAATAAAGCAAAAAGTGAAAATCAAAATATACTTTCTTTAAATCAGTAATCGCCAAGTCGTTGTCCGCGAATTTCTACAGGACCGCAGAAAGTTACGCATCACTTTATATTTTATGAAGCATTGAAACATAATTCAATTAATAGTTTAATTTTATTAACTAGCTAAATTTAATGTATCTTAGATAATTGTTTATAGATATATAACATTTAAAAAATCATACAAGTGGTCTCCGGAGATTTAAATTATAAGTTTACTGATCCATGAGATCTAAAAGTTCGGCGACTACTGGTTCAAATCACCAATTAATGAATGCTCCAACATCTGACTTAATATTTGATAACTTGTTTTGCTACTTGTGCGCACCGGGAAAACTTCTAATAATATATACAAAAGAGTCTTTGAAGTAATATTCAATCTACGTAGTCTTATTATATTATTGAATCGCGGGAACCCATTGGATGAGAGCAACGTGGGACCGATCGATGTGGAGATCTTTTGGGGAGGCCTATGCCCAGCAGCGGACGTCTATCGGCTGATGATGTCGATTGAATACGAGGCCAATCTACGTTTAGACTCTTTTACATATCCATTTAATCAATACTAAGAAACGTTTTTTTTTGTGATTTGAATCTTTGATGGTTATGTCAGTCGCATCATACACTGAACTATTAGTATGTACTAACTTGTATTAACAACTATCATTATCCATTATACTGCAAAATTATCTATCTATCTCTTAGCTTACAAAAAAATGTGTAAAAACATTTATTCATGCTGCATATGTGGGTACAGAGAATACACTGTCTTGTATTTTACTCATTTATAATTTTCTGAAACTTGGAAATTTCAGGACATTTGACATTTTAATTGCATCCAATTTTTACGCGAAGTCTTTGAGTTTTTTACGAAACTTATCGTTAGTGATCAAATTTCCGTTTCGTATGTCATTGTTGGTACTGCATGTACATATTTCAAATAATCTTAAAAAAGCAAAATCAAAACATGGATACAAAGCCTAATTGGCTTTTAAAATCGGGAAACCAATACGTTCAGAAATATCGTTTCGATACTAATTTTCAGAATAGTTTATTACGTCGTTGAATCAAGAGTAACGTGATTAAATTCAGAATCAAGGATCACGTGTATTCGCGTCGCGCGTCACTTACCACTTTAAAGCGCCACGTGACTTCACACCTTCACGCGATATTGACTTGTTATTTGGCTGAGACGTCGAAGGAAGTGAAATACGCACGCGAGATTGATTATGTTTTAAAACGTGCTGCCCGTAACCAATAAGAAATAAGCTTTACTAACTGCGAAAACAAATCCTAACATATTCCAGAGTTCGAGAAAAAATTACATTAACTTTAAACTATCATAAATTTATTTATACGGCACGCAAACTATTCTGTCAACATAAGCGTAAAAGCTCTTCCGGAATAGATTTATAATTTTAATGATTTCCATTACGTCATCCTCAAAAAATTATTCGCAAAATTCCTAAGATTATTGTTTGCTATATTAAAATGTGCAGGCGTAATAATGTTAAAAGTTATGGAAAAGCTCAGCGTATTCAAAAACTAAATGCTGTATTTAAAGAAGTTAAAAAGTTAAAAGTATAATTAAGGAAACGGTTGCTAACTTACAGGCTAATGCTAAGTTACATATACTATACAATACCGTACATTACTTACAAACAAAAACCTGTCAAGCCATAATGTAATTGATATATTTTTGAACCGATTAGAAATCACTGTGAAAACCCCAACTCCGTTTTCGTTGAATCAATTTTAGCACGAAAACGTCATCATTGTAAAACTAATAATTAAAAAAACCCACGGTAAGCAACATTTTAAAAGAGCAAATTAGACGAGATTTTTGCATAAACATAAAAATCTCTTCATCACCGATGATATACACCTTTAGTGTACCTAATAACCAACTTCACTTAAATTTAGATAAGCATCTGAAATTCGTGTACGTCATTAAAATTTCACAATGCATTATGCAACCACATGTCACGAACAGCAAATGTTGCTGAAACATTTATAGTTGGTAACGCTCAAATTTCGACTCTCTTGCAAGGGGCGGTTACAAACGGTTTAACACTACCATCGTACAAATACGTACATCTACACATACAAATTGAAAATTTGTTTGCGCATGCGTTAATTTATCCATATAAGGATCCCGCCGACCCCTCCGACATCAGTTTACGATCTAATACCGTGAAACGGCCTTTGCTTTCCTATCTAAAACACCCTCTTACGATAAATGGAAAAGTTTAAGTAGACGAAATTTTCTTCTTCAACGTTTTCAAGAGCGGCTCGGAAGAGTTAATAAGATATTCGAGTTGAGAAAGTAGTGTGACTAACGAACTTATGAAAAACAAGTTGGGAGTCGATTTTGCGGCAAGTGGAAAGTTCGTCGGCGATTTGCCGGTGAACGAAGTTGCCGAGCAAAGAACACCAAAAACGCAAACGCGACGAGAATCAGTGACGCCGAAGATTGTGGTGTGTCCACCGATGGAAGAAATGCCAGAACCAGTGAGCGCGCCGAAAGGCACTCGTCTGTTGAAAGCCCTTAGCAGACGTCTAACGCGACGTACAAATGACGATGACTCCCTTGGCAGTTCAAGCAGCAACGATAGTATGTCCTGTGAAACAGGACGAACCGAAGACCCGTCCTCGTGCTCAGCGAGTGATTCGGGCAGTGATGGATCCGAGCATCGTCGACGCCACCGTTCAACGGTCTCCCTACGCCGTGTATTCCAAAACCTGAACTTGACATCCCGTTCACAATCATGTTCACCAACTGAGCGACAACGCCAGCCGAAAAAACAGCAGCAACCAAAGCGTATACTTCGACCACCAATTACGTATACCTACGTTCGTGGTCTTTCCGGCCTTCCAACACAGAGAGTACCAAGACATACAGTATGCTGCGCCACCATGGGATTAAATCGGTAAATACTTTACTGAAAAGAATATGGGCAGAGGTCAAGACTGGTTAAGAATAATGTATAGTTAACAAAAATACTCATATCAGTAGAAACAGGAACCCTGGACCGATGTAACATTATCTTCACCGAGGACCAAGTGCGAGGCGAAACCGGAACGTATTTTTTATTCCGGAAATATCCTCACGTGGCTCCCATTATACACACCGAGCTGTGAAATAATTCACTAAATGGAATAAATAAGACTGGAATATAAAGATACGGAGTAAATTGAAAGAAGAATGAAAGAAAAAAACTTGGTTCTAAGAAAGAAAATTAAGATTTTTAGTATTTAAAATTGTGACCACCAACTTTTATTAACAATTTAGACTTCTCTTATTTTACTTTAAATTTCAATAACATTTTAAAACACTACATTGAAATATTTGTTAGCTTTTGTTTTATCTTACAATATTCTTAAAGTTGAAAAACCATAAAGAGTTTTTACAATTGGTTAACACAATTATTCTGTAATTAAATCATAGTGCCTTTCCATAATTAACAGTAGATATAAATTAAGACATTTAACTAAATATATATTTATTGTAAACTATCCCAGTACAATTTTATTAAGATATTTCCATCACTTAACAATACTATATCACAGTAATGAAGTAAATTTAATAAATCTTAAAATTGTATTAAATTCCTTTAAATTCTACGTATGTAAAATTTAAAATTTTAGTTAGTACTCAGTAGTGTTAAGCAATTGATATTATTACGTAGGTAACATAAATATTAAAATGATTAATTATAAAGTCTTTTTATTGTATAGATTTTGTAATCAATAAATATGAAAAACATTATTAAACACTTTTTATTTAATACTCTTCTCTGAAGAAGATTTCCTGAAAAACAAAGGGTAGATTGCTGGTTCTTCATGGACAAGATTGCTGCAAGACTTAATCGAGTAGATTTGGGGAGGAAGGCCTATGACGACATCCCGAGTATCTCTTGAAACAAATTAAATATGCTTTGATATTAGTAAATAATATAATTATTAAATTTTGCTATACCTTTATTTATTTATGTTTAATATCATTTTTCCTTATAATTTCACTGTTTTAACTAAAAACTCAATAATTATAATTCTACAAAACAGAAAAACGACAGTTACAACGAAAGCGATTTTTTTCATCTTTGGAAGAAGAATAACCAGCCCTCTTTAGTTCCCACTGCTGGGACCCATGGCCATCCACCTTAAGGAAAGAGTCAAAGCTTATATATCTACCATACTGGCAAAGCGCCTGATGGTAGATGTTAAAAGTTCACGAAAGCAGTTATTTTTGGAATATGTTAGTTTCCTCGTGATGTTTTCCTCTATCGAAACCACTAAATCTCAGCTGGGATCGATTCCCGCGCCTTTTTGATATAGCTGTACGACTTCGTAAGGCTATATAGCTGCGGCTGCTGTAAGGGGCCCGCAAAACAACTCACGGGACTTAAGCCAACCTCGCCTGCTCGCGGTGCACCCTGCTAATCAACAAACGAGGCTCTGGTTTCCACCAACCCGCATTGGATCAGCATAATGGAAAGTGGCCCAAATCCCCCCATATAAAAACCCTACAAACGAGGGACTCTGGTGCTCGGTGATTCGGGCGGCACAGGACCGATTGATGTAGGGATCCTTGGGAGAAACCTATGTCTAGAAGTGGATGTCTATCAGCTAAGGGTGGTGGTACGGTTGCTTTAAAAAGTGACCCATCGCGGATTGTTAGTTACATTTTATATTACATCACCAACTTCGACTCTTTCCAATAAAAGTAACTTCACTATAATTGTACAACTGCGTACAAGTATAAGTTTAAAAAAAATAACAAAAACTTTTGTTCCAATTTAAAACTCCTCTTTTTTTAGATCTCCTTCTTATAATTAAAAGACACATATACTCTTTTTACACCCACATACTACTACAAACTAAATAAGGTATGTAGAGAATGGGGTGAATGACCACCTTGCATCTATTGATCCGGAAGCTGAAACCAGTACCGACAATGGTCGTTTTCCGTTGCACCTGTAATATTTATTTAAACCACTACTACTCTATATACTGAGTAATCAAGAGATTAATTCAATATCACAATAATCCTTTATTACTACACTACTATAGTGATTCAATATTAAAAATAAAATATTTTTTTTTTGCTTCTGTAAAATGTTTATTAAAAGATTCTTGTAAAACAAATTAAAAGTGATATAATTTTACTTACAGAACTAGTTTTTTTCTTTTTTTTAATCTCTAATTTCCAATTTCCCATCTTTCATTCTTATCATCTTTCGCTCTCTACTTATCTTATATACTTCTCTTTTCTATCGTTCTACATTCTATTCCTTTTTTCATTCCTCCTCTCTTTCTGAAGTGACAGAACTAAATTCCGTTAAGAATAAAGGGTAATTGTTATAATGAAATAGAATTATTACACACAACTTTTTTAGTAATTACAAATAGGTTCGCTGTACACTCGGTAAAACTCGGTTTAAAAATTTAATTCATCATACCACAGTGTACTTAAAGTAATTAAAAGAAATTTTATTAAGGTACCAATGTAGGCACCAGTGAAGATCCAAGTTTTACTACGTTTGAAAATGTTAGGACTTATTACGTTATACTTATTCACACTTACCTGTATTTCTATAGTCGAATCGTGCAAAATGTCAAGTGAAGCTTATTCCAGATACTAACTTTTGCTCCATAATGAGCTTTCGTTTTTGTTCGTTATTTAGTATATAATTAATAATGGGTTAATATAATAAAAAAAATTGTTATACGATACGTTATATCACAAGATAAGTATTTGTGGGAAAGGTGTGATAAGAATTAAGTTAGATAGTTAATGTTATCGTACCGTTTTTAAAAACTTTTTTATTACATAAAATAATGGTTTAGATCTACAGTTAATTCCTATACGTAAATACATAGAAACATTGAAAAAGCAGGGCTTGCTTTAAATTTACGAAGGGTAACCCACAGTGGAAACCTTACTTTCTTATAATATGTACACATATGTTAGTGCCGCAATGAAACAACTGTATCCTAGAACAAGAGTCGAAGCTTCCATTGAAAACAATGTACAGTTTAACAAAAAGTTTTACTCGGCATACAATGAGCAATCCAAAATACGACTGCATAACATTTACGAAATGCTGTACTAAAACCTACGTCACAAGTAACCTATTTTGGGGTTAGTAGGTCACAAGAGGGGACTGCATCTGGTATGCGGGAGGGGCAGGTGATAAACCAACTTCAGTGACGTCACCGGAAGAGCCTTGGAGCACACCAGTAACATAATACACGAAACATGAATGAAAAGGTGAAACATAGAATATCCCCAGCCCCATCCTAATCAAGACAAGTCCTAAAAGTAACCAGCAGATTATAAATTTTTTTGTAGTATATATCACATTTTTTAATCTTAAAAATAAATGTCAAAATCCTTAAAATTTATCGGTGTTGAAAGGTAAAGGTTTACTACTGGTAGATCTCTGTTGCCGGAAACCATCTAGGTAAGTACCATTGCAGCTCCTATTTCTGCCACCACACAGTAGTGTACAAACACTATTGTGTTCCGAGTTGAAAAGAGTTGCTAATGTAATTACTGGGGTAATGAGATTTAACATGTTATGGCTCAAGGCGACGAACGCAATGTGCAGCACTGTATACCATCCTAACTAGCGCCAAGTTGTTATGGACAGGCGTATCACTTACCATCAAATGAACGTGCCGCTCGTCTCGTTGATTCATTGTATAAAAAAAAATCTTGCTATATCAGTCACACATTGACAAAAGGGTTTATATCAACAGTCGGTTAATTCCACCGTATCCGTTGCTTTAAGGTAAAACAAAATAATTATGAAACAAAGTTATTATAAGCAACTCATGTGAAATATAAGTCAATAAAAAGGTTTAATATTTTTCCATTAACTTAGTTCACGCGCAAATTCAATTAACACTCTATTAATTTTCCACAACGATCGCCGATCTCGTGGCCGACAATCACGCAGCCGGCAATTTTAACACGAAATTTAATTGTAGGACTTCCTTTTATTTGATACAGAGTTTTGTCAAGTGCCATAAAATGTGACACTCTTATTTACGTAACGGATACAACTTCCATAAAACTTTTTTTATTATTTAAAAATGTTTTCGTTTCTTCTTGAAACTCATCATCATCTTACAATCCAACCTATTGTCATCTACCGCTGAACATAGAACCTGGTGATAATTGCAGAAAATCTTTAGATGTAGCAGCCTACGAAAGTATTAAAACAAAATAAATTATATCTCAGTTTCTAAATAAAGACTTGGATTGAAGATGAAAAATAATAATAATAATTCTGATAACTATGTGATCCATATTAGGTTAGATACAATTATATTAATTTTTACTTAACTACTATTTACTTAACAGCGTGTAATTGTATCCAGCGAGCTAGAATCGCCGAGTCGCATCTGTCTGACAGCACAGTTTATTAATTATAATCCTTATCTTTGACAAGAGAAATCTCAACTTAAGTTGCTTTATTGACACGAATTATATATACTGTATGGTGTTATACTGTAAAGTCCAATCAAAGTCAATTTTACTTTGCTTTTTTTTATTTAATGCAGGAGCTTATGTTCTCTTATTGAACGTTATATTCTATGAACCATTTGTAAAAGACTTCGGCCTCATTTCAACTAAACGTAAGTTAACTTCACATATTTAGTTGCTTTTAAATCTTCTGTATTGTATTGTTGTTTCTGTTGTGACCGATCGATGTGAAGATCTTTGGGGGAGGCTTATGTTCAATAATGAACATCTATCAGCTGATGATGATAATGAAATTTTCTCCAAAAATAAATTTTTTGAAAAAAACATTATAGACCAAAAAATTATTTTATTCTCTTACAACTTATTGTTTAAACACATGCTGAAGAGAGTTTAAATTGTTTTTATTATATTTTATTACAAAGAATTATTTTATTAAATATTATTAGAAAGTGTAAATTGTCATAATGAGTTAAATTTATTTAACTAATGAACAGCAAACATGAACTTATAATATCCTATAACGTTCTTTAATATTGTATGGTAAGGTTAAAATTATGTATTTCCACTGAAATTCTTGTTTTCCACAAAATTGATATCATGGATGTTTAATATATATAGGTATAGTTTTGATAGCAGTCTATTGAAGTACTATAACTGGAATTGATGAATACAAAAATTAGACGAGAGACTGTTGACTTTGCCATAATAATGACATTCTCAGTAGAAGATAAGAAATAGTACAACAACTAAGACCACCCGCAGCGACCACGACCTATACAATATCAAATCATTATATTAGACATTCATTCAATATGTAAAATTAATGTTTTACAAATCACGAACGTACAATTACTTAATTGAAAATATTGGAAATATATTGATAAAGCTTGTTTAGCCTTTACACGATAAAGAAAATAAACTAAATAACATGTAAATTAAATTAACCATCAGATAATACTTTTCGTTCTCTCTTTATGTAAAACAGATTTAATTCAAATAATTTGATCTGATTAATCTTTCTTTCTTCCTAGCCATGATTCCATATGGTGGTGGGGTCAGCTTTCTTTATTTTTCTTCTCCACTTCGCTCTGTCCTCGACATCATCATCAGTCACTTGGCAGTTATACTAGTCTCTTGACACTACATTTTTCCATCTTGTTTTAGGTCCGCCTGTAGTTTTTCTACCAGGGAGAGAGAACTGCAACGGCAAGTTGCAAACGTTGTTTTATTTACTAAAAATGTAAAATATTGTACCAAACATTATTTATTTTATGCAACGAGGTATACTGAGACAGTTTTATTGACGTCATATAATAATAGATCATAAAAATTCAAATTACGGATGTCGCCTCCACACGCCTAAATCATCTACGCCGTAAATAGAGCTACGACGTAGACGGCCACCACGCGACGGCGGCGTAGAGCTTGAAAAGATTCTATTGATGTCATAATTACGGTACGGAAGAAAATTATCTTAGTAAAAAAGAATTCAGACTAAAATTGCAGCGGCCTCCATCATACATTGGGATCAGGGTAAATGAGGAAACTTACAGGTTAGCTAAAGTTGGAGCAAGAGGGTCTAAAAAATGAGGAAAAACCGCATTTTACTGAAGTCATCATCATCATCATCACCATCAACCTATAGACGTCCATTGCTGGACATAGGCCTCCCCCAAAGATCTCCTTGTTAGAGTTAATTGAGGGGAATTGGGCCTTAGCCCACCACGCTGGCTCAGTGCGAGTTGGTGGGTGGTTAGTGGCTCTGACCGTCTGTTATTTAGCAGGATGCATAGCGTGCAGGTGCGGTTGACTCGGGCTGCATAAGTTGTTGGGCGGACCTTCTTACACCCTCTACTGAACTATTCAGAAAATTTTAATTGTGTACTATAAACTGCTTAAACAGTATTTTGATAAACGTAGTAAAAAATTATACAAAGTCATCTTCGTCCTTTACCTTAGTTTATTGACTTCATATTAAGTAGGGAATCTGTACTTAAAGGTCATAAACTGCGTTCCGGATATTATCCCTCGGCTAGCATTGGATATCTAATAAAACAAAATACACCTCTTTATTGCAGTAGTTGCAATAGAGGTGTCAAACACTCCACTCCATAATGTATAAAATTTTAGAGCAAAAAAAGGTGTTGATACTTAAACTTAGCATCAACACTTACGCGCTCTGCACATAGTGTTTTATAAACCAATATTTTAAAATTTATATCTTATAACACTACTATTAGCATCTTAATTTTATTTCCCACATAAATCATTTTGTGTATGAACAAAACCTTTTCTGAATATTCTTTAAAGTTAGTTAATTAATATTAAGGCGTAATCAGTACAGGCGTAATCATTTACTATGTATGTAATGATTACGCCTTACTAATAATTTCATGTTCCAGACATGAAATTATTAAGCATTTTATATTTTGATTTTAAAAGTTCTTTTGATACAGACTTTTCACAAATGACTGGACATGAACATATATATCTTAAAACATTACAGTATCTTGTCGTCACTTGTAACGCTAATAAATTTTATAATCATTAAATTAAATATATTATAAAAATTGGTAATCAAGATTTAATTATAGTTAGGAGCATATATTGTAATTTTTTGTATTCAAAAACTATTTGTATCGTCGGAACGCTATAAAAAAGAATATGTAGTGCATACATATATTAAATGAGGAAAACCTCGAAACTCTTAAATCGGACATTCGACAGATATCATAATGTAGCAGACAATTACTAACTTATACAAGACAAAAGCTAACTTAAACAAGAACAATCGACAATATTATATACATGTTTCCGTTTTTTTCCTACACCAGACAATCAACTCAGCTGTTGTCCCCCGTTTTCTTCCACGAGGTAGTATGCAGTCTCGCGAAAGCTTACCCGTGACTAACAGCGATTCCCAATCTATTATCTTTTTTATAACATAATAAATATATATACAAATGCATATTACCCAACTACGTTTGTTTTATCAAGTATACTCGTATTATAACTTATACCCAAAGGAACCAAAACAGCGGATAGCAGAACGGTCGAAAGTTTTAAAATTGTTTTTTGATCCTAAATCCTGTAGAGGTATATGAATTAAGTAAAAAGATATTACTGCGTTATTACAATAATACTTCCAAATTTATTTATTTGTCGGAATAGATGAACGATGTATTACAATAACATGTCTGAAAATTGAAAAACTCAACTAAAAGTATGCTAAATAAACAATTGTAGTTTTGATTGCAAATGCAATAACAAAGTTTGAGAATCGCTATGTTTCAACACGTTTAAAAGAAACTTGTATTAGTCACGTGCACTCTCACATTCCTCCTTAAGACGTCCATTGAATAAAAATAAAGCCTGTCCGTGACGCACGGAATAGAACAATAGGTTTAAAGCAGTCATAAATTTTTAACGTCGAAATAATTAATGTCTGTTTGCCTTAAAGTTCGTCATTATTATTAAATAGACATAAATTCCAAAAATCGACGTTGTTAATATACCATCAAGTATACCACAACTTGTTTAATCCAAGTTCCCTATAATAAATTTTTCTGCTCTGCATTTATCTTTGAAAGTAATTTCTATGGGTTCACAGTTTGAAGTTTAAATATAACAGATTCTTTGATATAATTCTGGAAATAAAGAAGAAAGAGGAAACTTTTATGGAAAGTTACTATTTTGCGGATAATTTTAGCCGGAACAGTGGGGCGGGTGCAACGTGCTCCGTAACGTGACTGCTTGCGGGTTTGTAAGGTGTTATAAAACTGTCTCACAAATATTAAACCGACCAAAAAGAAAAGGTACTCGACCTGTACCTTTTTCAACATAATTTTTTATATACATACCTCATTCTAATACAGACCGATTTTAATTATTCTTTGTTTTTTGGAAATAGTCTCTCTCTGAGCTTAACTTACAAAAATTAAAAAAAAAACCACTCTAAGGGAAATGAAAAAAATGTTTCATAAAACAGAAAATTTAAGGGTTCATTTTTATTTACTGGCTTTCTCATCACATCATTTTCTACAATCACGAGGGAAAAAGACCTTGCCTGTATTGAAGAATTTTTTTACAGAATTCATTAATACCACTGAACACTTTTTTAAGAACTCTAAAGTGAAGAACTGTTTTCAACTACATCTAACATAGAACTACGCCGTGTATCCTGAACTCTCCAGATTCGCTTTGGTAGGGAAGAGGAAGCTATCAACACTATACTTACTTGGTTATATTCGTCGTGATGAGAGAGAGTCGCCAATCAAGTTGTGTCATACTAATTAAAACAATTTTATTATTCAAGCTTTAAAAAAATATAGCTCAATAAAACACGTTAAAAAATATTTTGTTGAAAATGTTTAAAGCAGTTATAAAATGTATAATAGTTTTAAGTACGGTTGAAACTCTTTCTCTGGATCACATTACCATTAATATATTGATCATATGATAGCATTTTTATATAACGCTGTAAAAAAATTATACCTATTTTTTTTATTCTTGTTTGCTAAAGATAATTTGCGTAGTAAGCCGTAGCGAACATTTATCGTGCAGAGTCATAAATGTGCAGTTATTAAAGTTTATGATACAGTATTACTTGGCGCGAAACTGGAGCTAGGTCGTGTCGTAACCTTACGGATTTCCTTTTATTTCCAGTACACTAGAATACGAACCACGTACAACCAGATATTAAACCAATTGCAATGAAATCTTTTTTAGTTACAGCTAAAGCAAACGATAAAAATTATAACTATTTTACAACATATTTATAAAATTAGAATTGATAATAAAATTACTTCATATGTCATCATCGTCATGAGCTGACACCCACAGCCTCCCCCAAAGATCTCCCCTTCGATAAGTTCTGCGTTATTTGCATCTAGCCGTTTCCGCGACCTACACGCCATCAGCATGGCCACTGGTACCGCCGGACACCAAAAGCGGTCGTTTGCACGATTTCCTATGGAGGGATTTGGTCATTTCCCACCACGCTAGCCTAATGCGGGTTGGTGGGAGCCAGAGCCTCGATTGTTGATTAGCAGGGTGCACCACGAGCAGGTGATGTTGGTTGGCGTCCCGTGAGTTGGCTGCGGGAACAGGTTTGTACTATCCTTCGCAGCCGAGATAGAGTCGCAGAGAGAGAGGAATGTCGGTATCACGTTTCGCTGCTCTCTCTGTCCTCCGCAGCCGTATAACAGTTTGCGACGGAGCCCAAGGCCAGATCCGCCACAGAGAGTCGATAGAGTTTTCTGTCTTGACTTCCTTAGCCTCTGGTGACGGGTTCGGGTGGATCCATTGCCCAGGCTGACTATAAGAAACGGAGAGTAGGGCGCGCTGTATGTTCCGGTGCGCCCTTACAGAAGTGGAAAAGAGAGGTCTTTCCTCCCCAAGATGAAGTTACGCAGTGCAGCTGGCGTTGGCGAAGTCGCGAAGACGAGCGAAAGCGTTTCTGTGACCCCGCCATAAAACGACAAAGGTGTTACATCGTGGGCGTTTTAGTCGGTGCAAGACCGACATAACCTGTCTTTACTCCTGCCAGGATTGGTAGACATTTTCCTCACGTAAATCAAAAAAAGGTCCCATTACTTGTTATGTAGGACCCCTTACACCCCATATGACAAACATAACCTTATAAAAAAACGTATTAAAACATTTTTATGTAAAAATATACTTTTTGGATATTTAATAGAATAATAAACAAATTGTAAAATAGTACATTTAATTTCATCACCTTTATTGTAATATCAATTATTTTATCAATTATTTGTTTTAATCAGACTTTTGTAATTACCAAGGTACGCGAGGATAAATGCTCTTTTTTTACATGGTCATTGGATAAATTTTCATTGAAACTGTCGCACCAAACGCGCTCTTTCCAAAGGGCATGACCCGCCATATTTGTGTCAAGGATGCCGCTCAAAATAGATATTTAGAATGTTTTGCTTCAATCCTTTTTTTTTATTTTAATTTGGTAATAATTTTTAACAAGGATTACACAGGAGTTATAAAAGCTTCAAACCGTTACAAATCTTACTATAAAATTTGTTAGGTTAGTAGCTCAATGTAATTGTAGTATAACTGTAAGTTCTAGAATATTACTAGGGAAGTAAAGATTGAATCATTAAAAACTTTTTTTTTCTACGAGTACAACATATATTACTGGTGGTAGGTCTCTATACTGGTGGTAGATCTCTGTTGTCAGAGATTGTAGCGGTAGATACCACCACAGCGCCAATTTCTGCTGCCAAACAATAGTGTGCAAACATTATTGTGTTCCGAATTGAAGGGCGCTGTAGCTAGTGTAATTACTGGTGTAACGAAACTCAACATCTTATGTCTCGCAAAGTGATGTAGTATATATCATCCTAACTAGCAGCACGTTGTTATGGGCAGGTGTATGTATCACTTACCATCAGGTGAACGTTTCGTTCGTCTCGTAGCTAAATTAAATAAAAAAAAACATATATTACTTAATATCGCAATAAGAATTGTGTTTTTTTAATTTTCGTTCAGTAACAATTGTATCGAGTTTTTTAAGTAACAACTGAGGGTTAAAAGGACCATTTGTTATTACAACAAAAAAAAAACTAAAACGCAAATTAATAGAAAAAATCATATTAATTAATTATCCTTATATTTACCATGGTCACGGAAATAATAAACAATATTAAAGATTGTTATATAACGGTAACAGGATGAGCCTTACTAAAGTGGGCCTATTATAAATAGAAGGCACGACAGAAGAAATGACCTCTAACTCGAGAACCTTCAATGTACCTGCGACCTCGGCAATAATTGTATCTGTATGAGTGAACTAAGGTGAGGTGAGGGGAGGTTCAATGCACGTACCATCGAGGCTATGATCCAGTTTTGAATGGGCTCGAGGAGACTCTCGAGTGACGTCATGGGGGCGTAGCAATGACGTAAACACAAGAAAATAGGTCAACCGGTCAAAGACCTTAAGCGACGCTGCAGTCACTGTAGTGTCCTTGTATCCACTGTCAAATAGTATAACACAAAATGAAATAAAAAAATATATTATAAATTGTTCTAGCTTTTTAAGAATAGAGACAAAATTCTACTTTAGAGTGTATAACAGAATTGAAAAAGTAAGTTAAAATAATGAACTTGAGGTAAACAAAGTAAAAGTATTTTAATTTTAGAGCAATGTATTTTCTTTAAACATCACGAAACCTATAAATGTGATTGGATCTTGCTTACAGCACAACATTGAAAAGTGTTAAATTCTTTATATAAAACCATTATAGTCTAATAAGTACGTAAACATTTAATTTAATCTTTGATATATAAAGTAGATAAAAGTGGTCCTGGTAGACCAACATTACTAGTTTAGTAAAAAAATGTTATAATCAAATTGATAACCAAAACCAAAAACAATAATCTTTTTCTTGAGGGTAAGAAGAGTTAATACAAATTCTAAAGACAAATACAGTTTCTAACCCCTTTTTATTACTGTTTCTGAGGTTTTATAAATTTTACATTTACATCATTTTGAAATAGGATGTAGCTCATACCAATTTTACATTGAGCGTGCGAACTAGGTCAGAGCTTGGTGGTGCAAGCCCGGGTCCGCTTCTCGATCGATGTGCCGGCATCAATGAGTACCAGCCCCACTCTCCAGCAAGCCCGCAACATAAAACCCGTCTATAAATAGCTCTCAAGGTGTTCAAGTAGCCTTATACCTAGTTTATTTAAAAATTTCCTGGTACATATGAAAAATAGTTACATTATAATTATTTGTGTGCCTCGTAATAAAAATCATAGGCATAAGTATAAATTTCCAAAAACTATATTTATCTATAATTTAAAATTATCAATTTAACTAAATACTTTCGTTTCGAAATTTATTATAATCATCGTCATCATCACCATCAACCATTATTGTTATTTATTATAATATATTGGCGTAATTAAAATTATTCCTAAATGAAAAGTGGTAATAAATAAATTGCAAAGTGAAGTTTACCAAAGGAACTTAATTATTAGCTATTCATTTATTAACTAGCCTTTTAAATTATGTTATAAGTATGTTTATTTAATTCTTTCTCGTCATAAAATTGTCACACTCATTCAAATATTTCTATTAAATCTTTACTCCATGGTTGATCTTTGTCTCGTTGATAATATATAAGTGTCCATTGTAAATGTAATCCATTCATCATCCTCATTATCAGCCGATAAACGTCCACAGCAGGCCATAAGCCTACCCCAACGATATCCACATCGATCAGTCTTGTGCTGCCCGCGTCCGCTAATGAATAAAAATTTTAAACAAACGATTAATATTATTCAAATCGTATTTATACTACAGATAAACTTTTTGGATCAAAAACAAATAAAGTGCGTTTGTTAAAACGGAAATACGTTCATAAACAAAAATATACCGTTAAATTTGTTCTATAAATATCTAAGTGGAGCAATTGACCAAGAGGAAGCTCGAGTAATGTTTTATTTTTAAATTCCCCTTCCGGACTTTACCAAACCAGTGGTTGAACACAGGCTACGTACTCGTAATACAAAGTCGAAAGTCAATGTCCGTCATAAATACCATTTTGATAAGAGATATGAAATATCATCATCATCAGCCGATAGACGTCCACTGCTGAACATAGGCCTCTCCCAAAGATCTCCACGTCGATCGAGTCCCGCGTTGCTCGCATCCAGTGGATACCCGCGATTCTCACCAGATCATAGGTCCACCTTGTGGAAAGCCTCCCAACGCTACGTCTCCCAGTACGCGGGGCCAACGGTCCTTAGACCAATGTGCCCTGCCCACTGCCACTTAAGACTAGCAATCTTTTGAACTATGTCGGCGATCCTAGTTTTTTGGCGGATCTCCACATTTCTGATTCGATCACGCAGAGAAACTCCGAGCATAGCTCTCTCCATTACCCTTTGGGTGACTTTCAGCTTTTTTATAAGGCCGACAGTAAGGGGCCACGTCTCGAATCCGTATGTCAACACTGGCAACACGCATAAGTTGAAGACTTTTATCTTCATATACTGCGGTATCTGAGACGCGAATAGCTTTCCGAACGCTGTCCACTCGAATTAGATTCGTCGATTAACCTCTTTTTGAGTTACCTAGTTTACGACTTACCTAGCTGGACTGTTTGTCCCAGGTATTCGTCGACAACTTCCGGTGTAGAGCGCACGACCATTATTGACGTGGGTGCAATATGGGCATTGGACATAATCTTAATCTTCTCCATATTCATTTTAAGACCCACACGTCGGGAAGCTCTACAGGTCATCGAATATTTTGTCAAGGTCTTCCATGGTTTCAGCAATGACCTCGATGTCATCAGCGAATCGAAGATGGGTCATGTACTCTCCAGTCCAAAAGCCTGAAGACGTCTTTCAGCGCTGCTGTAAACAGCTTTGGCGATAGAATATCGCCCTGTCTGACACCTCGCTGTAACTGGATAGGTTTCGAGCGCGGGTCTTGGAGGCGAACTGACATAGTGACGTTATATATGAAATATATGTACGCACTTTTTATTGTTTGATTATATGATATATATTCTTTTTAGTATATATTAATACCTGCAAAACTATCTTATTGAAACTCTCCCCTCCTTTAAATCAAATTAACAATTAAAGAATTCTTAAAGAATAATTAGGGTCTCATATAATCATATTTTACGTGATCGGGTTATTGGTAGCAATCATTATTTTATTAATTATTTAATTTAAAAGAAACGCCGGTTTCAATTTTGTGCCATGACCAGGATCACATTAATAACAAAATAAAAGAATATAGGTTTAGCCTACAATTTGTTACTTATAAAATGGAAACGTTTAGAAGGAAAGAGTTCATTGAGATGGGATGAAGTCTGGGGGTGGTAATAAATATTCATAAAAGCATTCTTTCAGATTCCTGACACAAGTAAGGCAGGGTGTGATCCTAGTACTGAAGAAGGGGAGAATGGAGAGTGTTATGTTTAATTGTTATCAATTCGCTTAAAAAAGTTTTTGTTAAGATAAAGTATTATAATTTATGCTCACTGCACTGATCCTCAACACTATTATAGGATAGTTTCGATTCGGTGTATTTGTACCTGTTCGGTATTAAATGTCAGTAATACTATGTAAATGAACAGTTTACAATGTAAGTTGTATTGATAAATTGATAAACACTGCGAATTTTATGATAGGTATTTCGTGATCGTTAAAAAAAATTACCCTAACCTGTTCCAACAAGGAATCATAGCCCAAACGTTTAAGTAATTATATATACAATTCTATTTGTTTACATGTCTTATTTCTATTCATACCTGTCTTATCCAACCATCTTCTAAACCTATTCCTATTTTTTGATGTGGTGCACTTTGCTCTGGATTCATTGTGGTTAAAAAACATTAAAAAGTTAATACTCGATGACTCTGTTTTTAATAATATATATTTGTTTCACAGTATTTCGGAAACACTAATTTTTATATTTAACTTGCAAGATAATATAATTACAAGTTAATGTTATAGAGATGATTACTGTCCTAAAAAAGGGAACTGTTATTTGTCGCATACTAATATAATTAATAATTTAATAAAAATCTTAGATACTAACATACAGAATACTAATAACATTTTTTCTTATAATTTAAACAAAAATATTTCCTCTATCGCCAATTATTAAAACCTCAATAAGTAAGTAATATTTATATAATAAAACATTAATTAAATGTCATCATTTGAAATCGAATAGTTATTGTTAATTAGAGAGATCTATGACATGAGCTTCTATATTTTGACTGGAGCCAGCGATATTGATTTTTAACACATAAATGTTTGTTTTACAATTGAAGACGTATATATATTCTTTACAGAGTTCTCATATGATAAAAATAAATTTCAAAAGTCTACGAATGTCAATCAAAAGGCATTTTCTATCATGTCACAAACGATGTACAAGTTTCATGACGTTAAATATAATATTTCCACGTAATAATGAAGAGATCGTTAATACGTAGTAAAAATTAATACTGGTATCATAATGTTATAAGAATAAATGTCTATATCAGTATCAGTTGGGTGTAAAGTTCATGTCACAGCGTGATACGGCAATCCCTGGCTTTGTGTTTATGAACTTTATATCAGTAAACGAGCTGTGAGCAGGCATATTTTTGAATATTAAAACAGGTCATTGACACTATTGAATATATAAACTTTTGCTGAGCGTAATCACTTTACCTGAGAAATTAATGGTTCTTTTTTATAGTAGAAAAATCTGTAGTAAGTAAGATTGACGTACGCTTTAGAGCACTTTAAAACGTTTCAAAAAGAAATCATTTGATTGAAATTGTATTATTAACATCACGTTTTATACGTTTTTAAGTATTTATCCTACGAAGCGATGCGTCGAGCAGGACGTTCACGTGTTGGTAAGTGATACACCCGCCCTTAACAACGGGGCGCTGATTAGGATGATACCCACACCACATAGTGCTCGTCGCTTTGAGAGACAGTGTTGTCTCGTTACCCCAGTAATTTCACTGTATACAGCGCCTTCCAAACCAGAACACAATAACGTTTACACACTACTGTTTGATGGCAGAAATAGTAACTGCAATGGTACCTACCTAGACAGTACCGTTCAACAGACACATGTCACCAAAAAAGCCTCTAATGAATCTTTTCTTAAGTTTTTTTCGAATTTTTTTTCTGATTTTTTATAGCTATGAAGCCTTTTTTGTTATTGTGTATTTATATGGCAATTGCATTATTTTTATATGTACTGTACAATTGCAATTGTGGCGTTATTTATAAATAATATCATAATCTCGTCGAGACTGCTTCGCTTTACAAACGAAAATCATGCTTTTGATCTAACGTGAAATTGTATATAATCCAGCTTTCGTGAATCCTATTATCTTCTATACGATTATATGAACTGTTGTATCTGTGACGCGCAGTGAATATGTTACATAATTAAATAAACACATTGAAAAATCTTTGAATTTAAGTTGAATAAAATCAAATATTTTTATATTAAATCAGTAGAACAAAAATAAATAATTTTTACCTAAATATTTAACAAATAAGACTAGAGAAATTAAGTTGAATCTTTCTTAAAATGCTCTTTATGTTGTGTCAATATATATAATAGAAAAAAGAGTTTTAATTACATTAAAAGATAACAAAAAAAATACTTTATAAGTTTCCTTGATTGAGTGTGTATAATACATAGGTGTTGTTACTATTAAATTTAATCGCATCAGATAGCATGTTTTGTGCTACTGTGCATTTAACTACAATGTCTAAAGGGAATATGGAAGTGACATCGCAATAAAGACACTGTACATGCAATATCTATGTTATGACGTCAACGGTATAGAGGTGTTATTGACTTCTGTACTGTCAATAATGTTACGAAACGCATTTTGCTTTATTTTGTGAGTGACAAAAAGTTTTTTTTACATATAACAGTGTTTTTACCTTTTTTACGAATTATAAAACAGGCTATAACTATAAACTTATATTGCTGATTAGCGTACGTTATATACTTATCCGAAACTTTCTTCATTATTTTAGGTAAAGTTAGACATACAATCGCTAGGATGATTAATTACCTTAGTTATTTAGATTATGATTTCAATTAGAGTTATCGGGTATTTTCAATATCGGTTTGGAGAACTATTATTGTTATCTCGTTCTTTCACTATTTTTTTCTTTCAACAGCCAATTTACATCCCCACTGTTGGGCACAGGCCTACCCTCAATATGAGGGCGATGAGCCATAGTCACCACGCGGGCCCAATGCGGATTGGTGATCTTTCTATCTATTTTAAGATAGATTACCGTTAATTCAAACATTTAAAAACGATGCAAAAATAATTAGCTAGGTAGATATACGCGAAAAACCATTATTCAGTGTCCCCTGACTCAAACCAAGAATACTCAAAGTATAAGTCATTAAAATATTGTTAATCTTTTTCAATTACATGTCGTTGTGCTATCGAATGAAAAAAATAAAATAAATAGATGTTACTACCTCAAAACTGCACTTACTGAAATTTACATACAATGCACAATTAAAAAAAAAGAACATAATAAAAAAGATGCTACATTTATTAATGTAATCAAAAAGCTTACATCGTCTATGACTTGCACAAATATTGTCGTCTATAATGTTTTGTATATCACCAAACTCTCAAAGATACCAATAAAAATGCTAGTTATATATATATATATAGAATATGTATTTTATATGTATAGAACGAAGAAACGAAGCCTCGAACAACACAAAGGTTATAGCCCTCTTTAGTTTACATGAATAATGTTTTGAAACAGTTACTTTCGATTAAATCAACAATATTATACGATATTAAGACATTTGGCCCATGTACATATTTTGTCAATTGAGTCATATAACTATTAAATTCCAGTCACGTTCTTTTGTGTAATTTAATCTGGAGGCCATCCAACTCCAATCTTCAACGATCAAGAGATCTTTTTATGAAACACCGCATTCATTAAATTATATAGACTGTATTTCAATATACTTTATATTGATATAGTAATTAATTACAATTCTTCTTCTTCTTTCTCCTGCCCTGGTCCCACTTTATGTGGGGTCGGCACAACATGTTCTTCATTACCGAACATGTTGTAAATAGTTTTGGCTAAACTTTTTACGACCGGCCGCCTGCCTGACATCAACCCTCTTTTTGGGAATCTTTGGGGACTTTTTTTTTTTTTTTTTTTACTTCCTAATTTGTATTTCGCTGTTGTTACTAAAATTCACAAATGTACATAACTTAAATATTAAAGTCATTGGTACATGCCGAGATTCGAACTCGCGACCTTCGGATTGAAGGCCGCACGCTCTAACCATTAGGCCAGCGAGCTACCTAATATAATAATAGCTAATTAATTACAATTAAATTGGATAAACGTAACTAAAAATCGAATCTAAAATTTACTTTCATATAGACTATTTTAATCGAGAACTGTAATTTAAACCAGTTTGTCGTTAATAGTGCAGTAACATTTTTTTACGACAAAGCACCTATTCGGAACGGAACATCGACGTAGTGATTATTTTTTAACCTACCGAAACAAGCGAGATGTTCACCTGATGGTAAGCGATACACCTGCCTAGAACGATGTGGTGCTAGTTAGGATGGACATTGCACCACATTTTGCTCGACATCTTGGGACGTAAGATATTATATACCTGCGCATAACAATAAAACTTCCAGTCCTATTCTTAATATTTTGAACATATAGACTTGTTAGAGTTTTCCAAGTTATACGACATTCTCCAAACTGTTCTTGATCACTGTGATACGTTTTCTACTTGACTATATGTTTATGAGAGAAAGTCACGAGATCCAGCGATGAAAAAAAAACAAAGGCTATTTATACGATATATTAAATTATAACAATGATAGTGTTAATTAATATTAATACTCTGTTAGTTGTTGCTTTTGTTACAAAGTGACGAGAGAAAAGGGGCATTCACTTTAAGTATAGCTTTATAATAATATATCGTAGTCCCGGATTATGAAGTACATTTCAATGAGGAGCTACTTTTTCACCTTTGAAAGAAAGGTTTATTTATTAATAATGTAAACATGTAGGGCTTTGGTTCCCAAACTTTTATTAGGAAAACTTTTTTGGCGCACAGATAGCTTTAAATTAATTTGGAAAAAGAAAGAAAATCATTCAATTCAATAGCGTCAATAACCGCTACGCCAACATTGAACACCTCTACACTGTTGTAATTAAACTTTTCCCATCAACATTTGAAATGCGTCGTAGTTTCTGCTTCACAAATTGGCACAATTGCTACAAAGTTAAATGTCCTTCAACAAATACAGGGAAATTAACTTTAAAACTATTTACCATTCCCCACGAGACCTTGGCAGAAAACTGATCGCGAGAAACAGATAAATCAGTCATCATCGATATAAAATTATGATAAATATCTACTTTATGTAGATAACATATAAAAATATGTTGCAATATAATTGCAATACTTTCAAAGAAACCTTCCGTTGCAAAAGAATGACATATTATTATCAGTTCGCAGGAAACCAATATCTCGACAGAATATCTTATATAAATTATAAAAATCACTCAATAAAACTGTGGCGTATAAAACAGATAACTAATGTTTAACAATAATCTAACTAAAGAAAAAATATTATAATGGATAATTTCAATTTAATTTCTGAATTATCACTCAAAATTAACTAGAAAACATAGAATATTTCTAATGCACATAAGTATCTACAAACTGCAATATAATCTCATAACAAAATACATTACATAATATCTGTTTCAGTAACAGTAGTGCTAGCGCAGAGATTTTTTTATAGATATTACTTAAGTAATGATAAATTTTAACAAAATTAAAAATAGTATAAACTGGGAAAGAGTTACAGTGGTGTCATGAAAGCGTGATATCAAAACAAGTTATCCCTGCGAATTAATCTTTACGCATTTTTACGTATTGAACAAATAATTATAAATGACATTGACATGACATTGGATCAAAAATTACGATATCTTGTCTACTACCACATATATGATTGCAGTACCAAAATCTTCTATTTCCATCGATTTTTTTTTTACATGTTAAGACTACCCTAAAATATTTGTATGTATCGACGATAATAAAATAAAGTTACATGTTTAAATATATTGCTAAATTAAATATCTCGCAACATTTTAAAATGAGTAAAAAAAAATTTCTTTATGTTATCTAACTACAGAACCACAATCCCTTAATCAATTTAATTTTGTTAGAAATTTGCAGTGAATATGTACATTGCGGTGGTCTCCCGCTGTTCTTCCGAAATAATCTCATGAGGGTCGATCAAACACAGCCCCGGGTTATTTATGTTAAATCTACAGCAACAGACAAATACCGGACTTAAATACATTCTGCAATATGTGCTAAATGAAAATGATTTAGCTTACATTACCTGTTACGTAACATATAGCCTATGGACTATAATACTATGTATTGGAAATCTTCCAGTATTTCTTATTTAAATTATACTTATTTATTTAAAACAAAGAGCATTATCACAGTCTACTATAGGTTTGAGCAAAGGAAAAAAAATTGGTGCAGTTTACTATACTCGTAAATCTATATGATGGTACATTTTAATTCATTAATATATTAAATAAGCAAATAATGTTTGTGTTGAAATTTTTATTGTGTTAGGCGATGTGGTAATGGTTGTAGGCCTACTGCTGGTTTATTGGTATTGAGTCTCTGTTGCCGAAGACCGTTTTGGTATGTACCACCGCAGCACCTGTTTCCACCGTCAAACAGCAGTGTGCAAACATTAATGTGTTCCGGTTGGAAGGGCGCTGTAACTAGTATAATTGTTGCGGCAATAACACTCAACATCTTATATCTCAGGCGACGAACGGAATAATGGTACTGTATATATCATTCTAACTAGCGCCACGTTGTTATGGACGGGATGAACGTCCCGCTCGTAACGTTGTTAATTGAATAAAAAAAAATGATTGCATAAAAAAAAATTTAAACATATATATTCATTCTATATGATTATAGAATGAAAACATGATAACGTTTTGGTTCTTCTAATCAGATTTACTCTCGACGTATGTATTTCTACTTTCGGTCCGTGTGTTAATTTATATTTATTAAGGTAACTCGCAAACAATTAATTCTTAGACAATATAATCTTTTGAAATCATCACTTTTTAATAAAAACAACATCACAATTAGTAGTTTACTTTAGGCACGTTTCCGCGAGGTTCAAAGAAATAACATTGGTGATACATGCTGCCTAAGATACCAGTAAAATATGGTTTGTAGTTATATATTACATATTGATTCTCCTCGTTTGCATTTGCAAATGCATGTACGTTCTTCCTGCATTCGGTGACAAAGAAATCCATGAAGTAACGATTCGCTTTTATCGCTTTCATTGAATGAGCGTACTTTTTCGATAGTTTCCATTCAAAGGAGTTTTTCTCCGGATGAAATTGAACACCGTAAAATGGATATCTGTAATAAAATTTTATTTTTAATTATAATAGAAATAAGGGTAGCTAAAAAAAATGGTTTAGTAATAATATGCGGTCGCTAAAATCCAAAAATATATAATAAAAGACTAATATTTTTCACTTATTATATATTTTTAAAATTTTATATAATTTCTATTGTTGTAACTGGTCCTACGGGGATACAATTATTTCTATATTTTTCATTTGGTCGATTTGAATGAAAATTCGAAAGTTTTTCAAATAAATAAATAATTCATTACAATACACACATAGGAATCTTCAATAACCACACTTTAATAATTCTGTCAAAATATCTTTATTTCATGTTTTATGTGTGAGATTATAAAATGTTTTCATAACTTGTATATATACTATCAAAAGTGTTATATATTACCAGGGCTTTCTCTCTAAACATTAATTTGAGAGTAAAATCCGTTACAATATTGTGGTCGAACCCTTTTGCCACCTTAACATTTCAACGCCTCAAAACGCTCTGTTTAGCAAAACGGACAGGATATTAATGTAATTTCCTTTACGCACTACAGATGTCATTGAACTATGAGTTACGTATATATATATATATCTTTAAAGTACCTACGGCTGAAATATAATTTCTAATAATGTTTAATGCCGGAAGTCATTTGACCGAGTAATAGAGTCCGGAGCCTAAGTCTAAAAAGAACTTTAATAACTATCCAAAAAATTTACAATTCAAATTGGTTTTCGTATTTATGAAAAGTTGTTTTAATGTAACATGTAATAACAGTATTAATAATTCTTACCTTCTATGTTCTATGGTCGCAATGAATTTAACACCTCTTTCATCATTACTGTAGGATGAAACCCGCCAGTCCTTTACCAAGTCGTGTGATTCCAAGTTCTGAGATTTTTAAAAAAGTTTTTATTAACTGAATACATAAAAGTTTTTTTTATAACATTTACTGGTCTCTTATTGAAGGTCGTCTAGAATACCGCAGGTTTTATTACTGCCGCTAGGTATTGTAAATGTATGGTTTTGCATAAACATATTAATTAGGATATCATTGTTACGTGCAGTATTACTTATAATCGAATGAACGTTCATTTCTTTTCATAAAACCAATACTTAAAGATTATGAAACTTATCACCAATATTTGAAACATGTTCAAACCTCGTCGACGATGCAAAACTGATGAGCATTAACTGTCACATTTTCGTTTCCAAGGACATGTATGACGTCATCTGGGGCTTCTTTAAACAACTTGCTGCTACGAAAATCTAAAATATATAATAAATTTTATTACAGACATTAAAATAGTCATCTAAAATCACTGTTCTTTCGCCTTAAAGCGAAAATTTTGTAACAAAAGTTTGTAGAAAAATTGTGTCTACATTATTTAGCACAGAAACGATATAAACAGTTATATAATTTCAAATAAATATTTTATAAATTCCCTCTAGTATGGTTAGATATCGTAAATAAATATTTTAGAAAAATTCCTCTAAGAGTTAAGAGAGTTTTTTACGCCTCTGTATCATGAGACTTTTTTAAAGCTTGTATAAATACTATTTTTAACCGGATATAGTGCATAATAAAGTTACGAAATATACTATCACAAATAAGTCATCCAAATTAACCAGTAACCACCATCAACTACCAACATTTTAATTGTATTCCATACTTTGATAATATTGTTAGTCATGTAAAATATGTAGCGTAACATGTACATAACAACAGTATACCATCAACGAAAATTATGCATGGCTCAACTAACTAGAGACTATCCTTATTTTAATTTTTTTTTAAAAAAAAAACTGAATTACTGAACAGATAAAACCAACCCACCCTCGGTAAAGTTCAAAGGCAAATTGTCATACGAATAACATCTAACTCTATTTTCTTTCTCTCCTCGGCCCGAAGCTAAAATAATAAGCAGCTCAAATCCGAGACATGTGCCGAACAGTGGAAAATAATCGCCAGCATTATTCAGTTCTTGTGCGATTTCATAGATATACTGGCCTGCGTCGGCATAACCGTTCGACTGATTGAAATAAGTCGCACCACCCGGAAGGAGGACACTGGAATAATAACCATTTCTTTAATATACATTTCATTAGTATTTACACATTAGAAGATAAACAATGTATTTTATTTGATAAAACGACTATAACAGGATACATTTTTATTGACAATTTACAGATTCTAATCTCTAAAAATGTTACTTCTTATGCCACAAGGTTCCCTAACCGATATTTTATTAAGAAAAAATCTCATTACACTATCCAAATGCCCTGGTTCACTTTTATACCCTTACGTGAGACTTTCCTCATGATTTTCAAAAAAAAATTACAATCTCTCAAAAGTAATAAAATATAACGTAATTAGTTTGAAATTAAACATATAGTAAAAAGTTAATTTACCCATTTAATTTACTCATAATATTTCGGTAATATCGACGATCTTTTCCTATCCTGTAAAATAAATAATTGTTAGTAAGGTAATTAATTAAATTAAACGTAATATATTTTTGTACTTTGAGTCGCTTACTAACAGAATAGGAACAACCCGTGCACCCGATGCCTCTACATCCTTAACATATGATGCAGCAATGTAACTGGTGTAATTTTCCTCTGGATATTTACCATGCAAGTAAAACGACTGCTCCTGAGTTAGTACACCAATAATTGGTCGCTCATTTATTGGTGTGTCTTGTTTCCATTGTATAACCACAGCCCCTTCTATACGTAAAATATATCCAGTTGCGAATGTAATTATCAGTAAGAACATTCCTTTCACCGCAATTAACTCCAAGAAATTCAGGGTGTTGAATTTCATCTTGATGAATTCTGTAGCACTGGGAACAGAATCGTTACACCACCTACAAAATCATTGATTTAAACTTTTATCACAACTTGTTTATCGATATTCTTATCTAATGATTGTGTAAAATCTTATCTTTGATCTCTATGAACGCTTCCGATTTAATAATCATGTTAGTTTTATGACAATAACAATAAAAATTATAGTCAATCCCTTATCAAAATTTACTCACCACAAGATAATAAAGTTCACAGTATCGTTGAACAAGCAAACTCCTATATTTTTTATTAGTAGAGACTTATACACAATGTTCATTAGTGTATGAGCTCTGCACTCTCCAAAAATAGATCGTCTCTCGTAGATTTCACACTACTTGTAGCCAAATAAAATTAAATGATTATTTCACATCTTGATTCCATCGTCAGTTCTAAAAATAATACTTTAGTTATAATAAATACCTATTCATTATGAATTTTAATAATATATTAACATTTTCTGAAACAATGATCGTCAGGAGTTAAAAGAATGTTTGTGTATCTGCGCGCAGTGGTAGTCTCCACCTTTATCCTCAAAAGACAACATATCACGGCGCACGTGGCCTTATTTCTTTAAATATACGAATAGATCATGTAGTTTAAAATAATGCTCTGTGATTTTTAATGTATTATTTTATAACTATTAAATACAAAATATTTATTTTAAAATCAAAATATAAATCTGAAATAGTACTACGTCCTTTAGAAGTCAATCTTGATTACAAATATTTAAAGTAAAAACATTTAATACGGCAAAAAAATACGAAATAAGCTATTTTTTATCACCGTTCATGATGAAATAAGTAAAAAATTAGTACAATTCTTTTAGTTAATTTTAATTAATATAATTTTAATTTATTTCCGAGATATAATTATTTCTCGTTTCTCATATATCTAATCAAAAATCTAGGAGCGGATATTTGCGTCCCTTATTTTTTCTAACAAGCAGTGATTTGTCAATATTGTTGTTTTCGCTGCAATTATTATAATTAACGAATAATATGTGTCATAACTCATGGCTATCATTTTTATTTTCCCTATCACATTAGATGAATCCTGTGACGGTTGTGATAAGCAAATGTATGAAAATAAAATATTAATTTTATAATGTTTGACTTTAGGTGCCGAATTGCTTTAATTGAGCAAGCAAATAGCGAGCAGTATTCCTTTCCTTCTTTGTACAATGCCCTTCTTGAACCAATACTGAGCCATACCGTTAGTTTTTTTATGAATCATCTAACTAGTAAAACATGTAAATTTGTTGCCATAACAACATTTAAGAATTCCAATCATTATTGCATATATAGATGCGCCTGCCAATTTATTAGATTCAGAGTAATCTGAAACTCTCTGTCCTCGGGAGAATTGTTACTTAACATCAGATGAAATTGAGTGTGTGTTAATCTAAGAAAGTATAAC
This sequence comes from Ornithoptera priamus, assembly GCA_029034505.1. Classification (NCBI taxonomy): domain Eukaryota; kingdom Metazoa; phylum Arthropoda; class Insecta; order Lepidoptera; family Papilionidae; genus Ornithoptera; species Ornithoptera priamus. Next base: position 762,538 of record JARDWD010000380.1, read on the forward strand.
AAACACCATTTCGTCTCGTAAATACTATTGTATGTTAGATGATTTCGTTTTGTTATAATTGGGTAAATACAAGAAGCTTTTACATTTTTCTTAAATTTAATCGTATTAGATTTTATACACAATAAAATAAAACAACTTTTATTAATTTCGTATATCAATATCATGCTAAAAATTTTCAATTTTTTGAATAACATTTCGTATTACTTAATTTAATATCTACACGCGATGTTAAAAACCAGTATTATAAACATTATAATAAAATCAATATAAGCAAAAATAGAAGTCTGGTAAAATTTAAAACTATTAATATTACAAACATAAAGGGTTAAACTTGGAAAGGTACATACACCTTCACAAGATTTAAACTTTGTGTAATAGTTATTTTACTTTACATAACGTTATGGCTATTCTAGAAGAACTCTTCTTCTCTATAATTATATTTTTATTCTCAAACTCTATGTATATTTTCTTATTTTTATCAGTTTAATAAAAAATCAGGAGTAGTAAATTTCAACATATGTTTAAAATATAATTATTTTATAAAGTATATTTGTTCATAAGTAACAAACAGCAATATACTCACTTTGCTCGATTTGAAAAGTTAGATCACTCGCTAACTGCAAGGTTCCTGTTATATATAAAATCTATATTTGCTATATTATTTACCTTTACTACTAAATTTAGAAATAATTTGAGAAATTTTGTTGATATTGACACAAAACCTTCTATGTGCGCATGCGTATACACACAGGCAGCAGCTTTACGAATGAAATATAATCTGTTTCAATTACGCTATAAAAAAATTACCAAAATTATTCAAAATTTTACGATATGCTGAAATACCTAATTATATATCCAAGCTTTATAACTCAAAAATTCCTATAAGTACTAAAAGTCCGAGCATGGAGTACAGAAAACAAATTAGAAATTAAAAATAACAAGACTTGCAATGTTTCATACTAGTTTTTTCGTCTACACAAAAAAGATGTTACTACCATGATTCTAAACATTACAATTCATAATTGCATTTTCTTACACTTGTTCCATTGCTGCTCTTACAAAGTAAATGTTCTATTTGCATGAAAAATATAGCTATATAGAGCAATGCCGATGTTAATATAAATTTTTTAAATACCTGACCTCAGCTGACCATCAAGCTGATAACCTTATATTATTAGACTGTGGTTTTGGTAATATTTACGTCCAAATGTCATAAAGTAGTTTTAAATTTTTCATAACAAAAATTTTAAATAATAATAATAAATAAAATTTAAACTTCAATTGATTTGTAATTTAAAAAGTTTGCTAAATTAAAGACTAATTCTGACTTTATTACAAATAATTAACTATATTCCTTTCCTTATCTTTCATGTCTTCATCTTGTTAAATAAATGTCTTAAGAGATGAAACAAATTTGGGAACTACAAAAAGATAGACACCAAGATTCCGAAATTTAAATGAAGAAAAAAAATTAACCCAAATTATTTATATAATTTAATTTGTTACCATTTTTAATAAAAAGTACAACAACTTTATATCAAAACAATTCATAATTCACAAATTCAAAATTGAAAAATTGACGCCTGGTAACACTTTAGCTCTCGTCAAAAAAGAAAAATGCCGCTGCAAAAAAGAAACGTAATGATAAAGGTATTTTGATAATAAGTATTCTTTTGATAATAACTCCTTCTATAAAAAGAAGAAGTAATAAAGTTTACATTGTATTTAAATTATTTCGGTAAATTTTAAAATTTATAGGAGTTACAAAGAATACGTTATGTTCTAGGTTGGTTTTCTGCGTTGACAGTGGAATTCGTGTATTTTCTTTTATCAATCCAATATAGTCAAGTAAAATGTTCGAAATGGTAAGTTTTGTGTTATTGAGTTTTAATTTTTCTTAACATATTCAAAACCATAAAACTATAGTTAAATTTCATATTGATTGGTTGTTCTCTATTTGTAGAATACGGCAGAACCTATGCAAGTCGATGTACCACTAGAAGATAATGAGAACAATGAAACAGAATCTTATGTGGTTGAGAATCCAAGTTTGGATTTAGAGACATATGCCGCATCGTATACTGGTTTTGCAAAGTTATACAGATTAATGTTTGTAGCAGATCATTGCCCATCACTAAGGTTAGAAGCTCTTAAAATGGCAATATCTTACGTTATGACTACGTACAACGTAAGTCTCTACCAGATACTCCACAAGAAACTTTCTGAAGCTGTAGCTTCTGCTGGCTTACCAGATGTTGCTGTCCAAATAGGCTCACAAGACATACCTGTTCTAGACACAATGTGGGTAGAATCAAAAACCAAAAAAGCTGCTATTAAGTTGGAAAAGCTAGATACTGATCTCAAGAATTACAAAACCAATTCTATAAAGGAAAGTATTCGGAGAGGACATGATGATCTTGGAGATCATTATCTGGATTGTGGAGATCTCACCAGTGCACTAAAATGTTATTCACGGGCTAGAGATTATTGTACTAGTGGCAAACACATAATAATGATGTGTCTCAATGTTGTAAAGGTGTCAGTTTATTTGCAAAACTGGGCCCATGTTCTTAATTATGTGTCAAAGGCAGTAGCAACTCCAGACTTCAATGAAGTTCCAGGCAAAGATTCCAATCAATCTATCCTGACTCGCCTAAAGTGTGCTGCTGGCTTGGCTGAGCTGGCAACCAAAAAATATAAATCTGCTGCGAAACACTTTCTTGCAGCAAGTATTGATCATTGTGACTATTCTGAACTTCTCAGCAGTAACAACGTAGCAGTATATGGTGGACTATGTGCACTTGCAACCTTTGATCGGTCGGAATTACAAAAACAAGTCATAGTTAGCAGTTCTTTTAAATTATTCTTAGAACTAGAGCCACAGTTACGCGATATTATTTTTAAATTCTATGAATCTAAATATGCTTCTTGCTTAAGGCTACTTGATGAGATTAGGGATAACCTCCTTTTAGATATGTATTTAGCTCCACATTTAAATGCGCTCTACATGCAAATACGCAACAGAGCACTAATTCAATACTTCAGCCCATACCTTTCAGCAGACATGCGCCTAATGGCTGCAGCTTTTAATCGCACAGTGAATGCCCTTGAAGATGAATTAATGCAATTAATACTTGATGGCCAAATTCAGGCCCGAATTGATTCACACAATAAAATATTATATGCTAAGGATGTAGATCAAAGAAGCACTACATTTGAAAGGAGCTTAGCCATGGGAAAAGAGTATCAAAGACGGACATCCATGCTAATCCTTCGAGCTGCTATGCTCAAAAATCAGATTCATGTGAAGGTGTGTTAGTTTAAATTTATTTATCTAATATATATAATGTCTATGTATTGATGTTTTTTAAATGGAATAAACAAAAACTAAAAATGTAACTTTATCCTTATCAAAATAATATTATGTGGCATAAACACTACTTTAATGTTTTAATCATGTTGTTAATACAAACGTATTATGTTATTTTACAGAATGTAGGTCGAGAAACTGGCCCACAAAGCGGAGAAGCTCCAGGGTCTAGTACCAGCCTTACTCCTCGTAGTTTTGACCCTGTGCCCTTGTGATTATTTACCTCATAAGATAATAAACATTTTCCTTTCACATGACAATTTAAATGATATTTATTACTAAACTACATGACATTAAAATAATGCATCGCTTTAGATAAATGTTACATTTATATTTTCATGTGGAAAATAAAACATTTTTCTTTAAAAGTAACATTTTTTTGATACTAATAATGTCCGCTTGTGTTTTTGTTTACTCGATGAACAATCATAGATCTGCGTTATTTAAACATTTTCGTCTTTGTAAAGTGCTGATATTGTTTGAAGGAAAATGTTGAATAGTGATCACAGACATTGAATGCCCGGTGGAAGCATTATTCACATTGTTTATACAGAATTATTCTATGTAACCACAAATATATGTCTACTGTAATTTTTAATAACATTAAAATTAAAGCCATACTTGTTTTTTTTCTGTATGATCTGTCATTATAATATTAAGACTGAAAATATAAATGGTTTTTATTAGCATTATGTCCTTATACAATTTAAAGATCAATAGCTGCATTTATTTATCATATATTTAAACTGCATATTAATATTTTCATTATTTTCTTTTAAAAACTTTGCCGAAATATAGAAAACAATAAGTTTGGCAAAGAAAAATTTAAATTCTTCATGTTTTAAAATTGTAAAAATATACTAATTGAATTATCCCTTTGGTGGAAATTAATTCATATTAAAAACTACATAATTATCTTTCATGTATTTGGATGGTTACATAAAAGTCTACAGCGTATACATTTAGTTTGTGAGATTTCTAACACCTACTTCTTAAAAGGGAAATCTATACAAAAATAATAAAGTATAAGCAATTTTTTCATAATAATAGTATTACTAAAAAAAATGATGGAGTCCTTTGTGAAAAGAATTTGTGTTCAGTAAAGGTGGATACGCACCATAGTCACTTCCCTCAGTCATGAGGTTACGACAAAGAAGAAATCTTAAAAATTATATTAGCAAGTGTTAGGATTAAGAATTTAGAGATTTATGATATATGATACTTCTTTATTTTCGTTAGTTTTTTATTCATTGTTCTTTACTTGATTTTCGACACCAACAGTAACACTTACAGAAATGGTGGACTAATTTTAAAATTCGATTATAATAAAAATTTTAAATTATTTCACTTGAATAGACCTTATCAGAAGATGATAGACTGAAATTAATAAGATGAAATCCGAGAACAAAGGAGAGAGTCATGAAAGCAATTAAATAAAAAAGCTAGCACATTGCTAAAACATCTTATATACTTGTAACAAACTGCATTTCGTAAATATTAGTAGTCAGACCTTGCATCATTGTTTAACTTTTATTTAATAACTATTAACAAAAATTGTAAAACTAATATATATAAGTATAAATTAAAAAATTAAATTAATGCATATTCTACATCAATTATACAGCTGTAAAAGTAAAAAAGATAAAATCATGATGTATCTAATATAGTAAGCAGTAGTAGAATTAATATCATTAATCTTCTAGTAATCAAGCTCTACTTCAGATGTAAATCTTTTATAATTAGTACGGATTGTATACTAGACCAGTAATATAAAAAGGTCAGCTAAATTAGTGTTTAAGTGTAGCAAAATAGAACAATAATTTTTCTATGAACTTATACTGTCCTCTGAAATCAGCATTTCCAGTCGCATATAACAGTAGTCTTCAAGAAAAAGGGTAAACAGATTATTCCTAAGCCAGAGAAATTCACCATTTCAGATAATAATTTAATGATGGCAGGAGCTATATGTCGTATGTATAATATAATCATTTATGATCACTGGCAAACTTAATAGAGGCTACTAACTTCTCTATTTGTTTAAAACAATATAAATAGACTTTATCATCAAGCTTACAACTGAATCCTTATCGGCTTTTGTTAGACAAAAATTGTTGATTGATTTGCTATTTCCTTTAAGAGACATGTATAATAAATATTATCTTCACTACTTTAAATAGTAACTAAGTTCACCTCCAAGAAAGAAGAAATTGTATTATAGTAACATTAAACAAAAATTTGTGTAGATTACGTTAACTAAAAAGGTTTAAAAATATAAAGCATTAGTATTGTTAAAATTTAAATACAGTAGAAACAAATTTTATTTCAAAGTATTTATTGTACTTCCGCTTCAGTTAATAACATATTAGGAATGCCTTTTGAAATAGGAAATTGTCTACCAGACTCGGGGCATATGAGATAACCTTCTTCCACTTCAACTTCTAATAATACTTTATGGGCTTTCCTTAAAAACTCTTCATTATCTTCAAATTTTGATTCTAACGTTTGCGGTAACCCTTCATTATGTCCAATGCTATCTGCGGCTTTCCACAATACTTCCCAATCTAATTTTGGAATAATGCGAGAAATAAAATCTGGGTTAAAGTCAACCTCAGATACTTTTACAACAGTAGCGTTGATAGCAAGAGGATATCCAGTAATTACACCTTTTAAACATTTCGAAGTTAGCATGTTATGAGTGATAAGCTTCATTTTAAAAATAATGGATTATCAAAGAAATCATCACAATAATTTTGTGTTATACTTTGTCAAATGATATTGACAACTGTCAGAATATAGAATACTTTTACTGTTTCATACGTTACACTCGCACATTTTAACTACGATCCTTAACAACGCTTGTTAGGGAGTAACACATGCATTCGTATTTTTCATTGCTAATATAGCTAATTGTAAAAATCGATTAATCAAAGGCTTCCTTATTTATATTTTAGTAAAATCTGTTTATACACTAAAGATTATATACTCGTTTTCTGTCGAAAATTTCTATTTATTACCATTAAGTAGTCGTAATAATAATACAACAAGATACATGAATTAATTGAGTTTATTTTTTAATATACTCATAATATTTTCTAAATTGAAGTAACTCGAAATTGGGGATAAATTTAATTACCTGTCTCCTTATATCAATTGGTAATATTTTATTACGCATTCACATACATTATTACTGTGTATTAAACAACCCAATACAAGAGTTAGAGAACAGAGATTTTTTAAAAACATCGGAGATAATGCCACTATAATCTCTAATAAAGTATTACAAGCACCTTAATGAAATAACATTTATCGAAGTCATCATTTCAGCCTTTTGTCGTCTACTAATGACCATAAGTTGCCCCAATCGATGAAGTAATATTATAAAAGGAAATAGTTATATCTTCACCAGACAACACGATGATAAATTTAATTTAATCAAAAATAAATTAAGATGATGATGAAACAAACATGACAATATATAAAATAACGATATTTTTGAATTAGTGAAGCAAATCACAAATATCGTTACCGTAACCTTTTAAATTAGTGAAGGAATAATGTGCCCTAAAACATTCCTTTACAAATCTTAGTGTTAACTGTCAATAAAATTTAGGTTATTTTGCTATCATATTGTCAACATGTACATGTCATAGGTTTTGTGTGGTCCAAATTCATTGTTTAATGTTTACTTTTTTAACTGTCTTTCGTTATGTTTTATAATAATGTTCATGATAAAATTACTTACTGTTAAAAAATTGATATAATAAATAACACCCTCTTGACAAGTAATCTTCCCGTGGAAAACCATTAAACAAAGAAAATATTTTGATGTTATACTGTTTGTGATTAAATATCAAGATTTTTAAATGTCTGAATTAAAAGAACCAGATGATAATAAAATATTAAATGAAATTATTAATAAAGTACACCAAAACGAATTACTTACGCAAACACAAAATGTCGCAACATGTAATGATAATGTACTTAATAACAATGGTGAAATTAATGCTTTAGAAGGAAACAATGCCATAATCACAAAAAGTAAGGGTTTAACTTCTAAGAAAAAAAATGCTAAAAAAAAAGAGAAAGTAAAAAATATGCATTTGGAAATGCCTGGAGCCCACATAAATAATATTCAGCCACAAGTACAACCTGGAATAAATAGACACCAATATCAATTCACTTCAGTCCATGGTTTTGTTATAAATCAGTTTAGTCCATTGCATGCAGCTAACAGTTCAAAATATGTGGAAAATCTCTCTCACTTACCACACTACCAATATATGCAAAACCATTTTGTTAATCTTTTCAGAACAAATAACCAAGTTTGTAGTTTGCCAAATTCACCTTTATCACAATCAAACTATATGTTACATACATGGAGTAACCCTAACAGTCCTGTATATAATGAACAAACTCCTCCAAGGTTTCTTCAGAATTTGTTGCAACATCCGCTGCTTAACCAAACATATTCAAGGCATAATAATTTTCAATACAAACAGGAACAGAGACCTGCACCTGTAAATAATGACAGTACTAATAAAAGTACTCCTACAAAAAAAATAAATAAAAAGAAAGATATTGAAGAGAAAACTTTTGAGCCTTACATAAAAAGTGATGACATAGAAGCTGGCTTAAAAAATAACAATCTGATTGAAGGTGTTTTAAGAATAAATCCAAAACAATTCCAGCATGCTTATGTATCAAGTAGTGATCGCAGTCTTCAAGATATTCTTATAGACGGAATTAAAAATAGAAATAGAGCTCTAGAAGGAGATGTGGTTATTGTACAAATACTTAACCAGACTGATGACAATAATGAAGAATCTAAGCAGAAAAAAGGAAAAGTTGTTTACATCAAAGAAAAAATACACACTAGGACTTGTATCGGTCATCTAAAATTAATGACAGATAAAAATAGGCAAAGAGCATTATTTGTGCCAAGAGACCATAGAATTCCAAGACTTAACATACCATTTACAAGTTGGCCTGACAATTTCTATACAGAAGCAAAAAGTTATGAAAATACACTATTTTTAGCAGAAATTGAGAGCTGGAATGATACAAGGTTTGCTTTAGGTAAAATTATTTGTAATATTGGTCAATCAGGTGATATGCTTACAGAGACAAAAGCAATTCTGGCACAAACAGACTTAGATGTAACTCCTTTTGGTCCAGAGGTCAGAGATCTGTATCCACGTTTGGATTATGTTATACCTAAAGCAGAAATTAATAAAAGAGAAGACTGTCGGAAATTATGTATTTTCAGTATTGATCCACAAAATTGTCGTGATATTGATGATGCTATGTCATGCAGAAAACTTGAAAATGGAAACTATGAAATTGGTGTACATATTTCAGATGTAACACACTTTTTGACTGAAAATACCATATTGGATGAAAAAGTTGCCGAAAAAGCTACTACTATTTACTTGGTAGAAAAAGCTTACCATATGCTTCCTGATGACCTTTGTATGCTATGTTCATTATTTCCAGGTGTAGACAAACTAGCATTTTCGGTTTTTTGGGAGATAACAAATGATGCCAAAGTTTTGAACCATAGAATTTCAAAAACTGTCATACATTCCTGTTGTCAATTAAGCTATGATCATGCTCAGGCTGTATTAGATGATAGAGACGATGCTAAAGCAATTTTTCCAGAGATTTATAATGGTTTTAAATATGAAGACATACATGAAACAATCTTAATTTTAGCCAAAATTTCTTCAATATTTAGCAAATCTAGATTTGATAATGGAGCACTCCGTATTGATCAACCTAAGGCATCTTTTCACCTTAATGCTTCGACTGGACTTCCAGATTCACTATGGATATATGAAAGTAAAGCAAGCCACCAGTTAATAGAAGAGTTTATGTTACTTGCCAATATGACTGTGGCAAAAAAAATCTATGATGACCATCCAAAATTAGCATTTTTAAGGTGTCATCCACCTCCCAGTAGATATATGTTGCAACAACTAGCCAAATCTCTTAAACCTATGGGTATTGAATTGGATATTTCTTCTGCTGGTAATTTATACCGATCATTATTAAAATATGTTGGACCAGACTGTACAGATAAAGGCAAAGCTATGGTACTTAACATGCTGTGTGCTAAACCGATGACTAGAGCTAAATATTTTTGTGCAGGGGGTTGTGACGAAGATGATTTTCATCATTATGCTCTTAATGTTCCGTTGTATACTCATTTTACTAGTCCTATTAGACGCTATGCAGACATCATGGTGCACAGGTAAATTTTATGCTTTTAATTGATATTTCTTTATTAAATCTTTGTCCATTTTATAGAAATTTTAAAAGGTTGTTAATCCAATTGTTTTTAGATTACTATCAGCAACTTTGAACTGCAATAAAGTACCTAAATGGGAAATTGACAAAGTAAGAATGATAGCAGCACAATGTAACAAACAGAAGTACAATGCTAAAAGAGCAAGTGAACTATCTACAGAACTGTATACTTTAAAATATTTAGAAATGAACTTTCCATTTATAACTACGGCTGTTGTTGTTGAAGTGAGAGAAAAGTATATTGATGTTATTCTTGTTGCTGTAAGCTTAAACAGAAGAATATTCTTTAATAATGTAAGTTTCACAAAACTACCTCAATAAAATAAAAAAAAATCACTCTGTAGTATGTATGTAGTCTATTTTACTTTTTTTTATACATTTTTCAGGATTTTCCAGGAGAACATAAGTGTATTAAAAATGATGCAGGTGTGAAATTAACTAAAATGGAGTTGTTGTGGAAAGCAACAGATAATTCACCGGAAATAAAACAAGTGATAGAAGTTTTCTCCACAGTAAAAGTAGAGTTAAATAGAGACGAAGATATGGTCAAGGTTGATACAAAACTTGTCAGACCGGTCTGAAAATTTTAAAAATACAATGTTATTTTTACCATATCAACTTTTTTAGTATTAGAATAGACGTGTGAGATATTTAGAATTTTAATTGGTAGCAAAGGTATTAGAGCTTTCTATTTTATTATATACAAAATTTTAAAGATTATAGTTTTCATTTATAAAAAAAATGTGTTTTGCATAATAAGGGAAATTATTAAAAATCTTTACAATTGATACCTATATTTCAAAATTTACTTAATTAGGTTTTTTAATGATTTATCAATTATGATGTAATGAACAAAAGCAATTTGACATCGTTGTAAATAAGTTTTAAAAGAAATTAATGTCAATGTACATTGTTAAACTAATTATACATTATAAGAGATTACATGTTTCATAAAATGAAATCCTCGCACAATGTTTACTTACATCGTTAATATTTTTTAATTATTAGTTTTACACTATACAATTTTTACTTTACATAATAAATTAATTTTCTCCTTTTTTTTTATTCGCTAACACTTTTTATCTAATACTTTTGCACTAACAGAATGTAGGCATCATCCTGTTGTGTGGTATAGCCACAAAGTACAAGATATGTATTAAATTATAATTAAGAATAAGACCGAATGCTCAATCAGCAAATACTTCTAGCAAATAAAGACAAATTAATTATAAGGTATTTTATTATTACATTATTGATTACTACTATTATTATCAAACTCTATATTGCTGTGGTTGACCACCAGTTTTTGTAAACCTTTGGTCATTAAATATATATGATGATCAAAAAATTGCAAACTTTTAAATTAAATAAGTACAGAAAGTAAGTCATAGTATGACCAGTATTACATAATGTTACAGTAACATAAAATTAGTATGCTTCCATCTAAAATGGTGGTTTTATAACCATCTCAATTTTACATAGTGTTAAGCGACAGTGGAACCACGGATAGTGAAGCATCCTCGCCTAGAATACTCTGACTTTCATATGTTGACAGATGGAACACAAAGCTTAAATGGCAATAGATTTACAATATTGGATAAATTTGCTAGCTAAACGTGTTCAAAAAATCACTATCACCGATCAAACTCTACAACATGTAACCCTGGAATGAAATTAAAAACACGATATTACTAGGCAACTACTTAATTATTACGTCACTAAGGTAGTTGCACGTATAATTTATAATAAGTGCATAACACGTCAAGCCATTTTTTTACCAATACCTCTTATTAATTCCGAATATAAACTTTTCTTTTGTTTCCGAAATTAAGTAGGTATAAAGTTGTACATGTTTTGTTTCTACAACTTCAGACTAAGTTGTATAAGCTGGAAATATCATCATTATCAGCCAATACACATTCACAGCTGGACATAGGCCTCTCCAACGGGTGGGGATTCATATGGGGAGATTTGGACGGTTTCCCACCACGCTGGCTCAATGGAGTTGGTGGGAGCCAGAGCCTCGTTTGTTGATTAGCAGGGTAAACCACGAGCAGGTTAGTTTGTCTTGGATTCCGTGAGTTGTTGTGCGGGAACCCTTACACCCCTTAGCTGAAAATATATAAATGTTAATTTATTATCTGTTGCATGCAGACTATATTTATATTTAAAGTTTTAAATACAACAAGTAATATTAACTGTAATTTTTGATTTTTTTATTCAATAAAGCGACAAGACAATCAAAACGTTCAATTGATGGTAAGTAATGCATCTGCAGATAACAACGTGGCGCTCGATAGGATGGTACACTGCACCGCATTGCGCTCGTCGCCCGGAGACGTAAGATTTTGTCTCGTTACCCCACTTATTTCAGTAGTTACAACTCCATTCAATTCGAAATACAGTAATAAAAAGAGCTGTGGTGGTACCTACCGCAACGGTCCCCGGCAATAACGACCTACCACAGTTATTCGAACCAATTTAGTCTATCAATTTCTATGTTTGAGTCACTTGCATCTTTTAGTAGGGCCGCATTCAATAATTTATTACTTTTTAAAAATACTGTATTATTTTTATTGAGTTTTTTCGAATCTATGTTTACAGTGACAACAATGCAGGTTTTCGAAGCATGTAAGTATGAAATTCGCGTGGTTGATCAATATAAAGAGACAAGACTGGCACTTCATATCATATATTATGCAATGTTCTAAACATTTAGATTTTAGTTATTAGAATCATTTAGAATCTATTTAGATTTAAATTAAAAAAAATTCAACGCTATCAACAGATATAACGTTAGATCCTCTGCCTAACTTAATAATTCTGTCTAAAATAAAAATTTCATTCATGACAATTTGTAAATTAAATGATGACAGTAAGTAAACAAGTAACAAAAATCATTGCAAAGAGCTATGTAGTAATCTATTTCATTGCGCTTACTTTAGATTAGTTACATGCACGTGCAAAACAAGTCACAGATTTTTATTAATAATATTCCATGAATGTAGTCTAATTAATTATATTATAGTGCGTGAGTTAAGCATGTAGGAATTTTTGGCACGCTTGTTGTGTTAACATGTTAGGTCTGCTTTTCTTTATACATCTAGGCCAATTTCATAAATTTAGTTCTTATATTTCAGAGTAATCTCCGGAACGACTTCACCATTGTGAATGGTTTTGTTGATAAAAGTTTTGACAAAAAAATATTTAAAAATATGAACGAATTTTATTTTAAATTGATCAGTTCACTGGTATATTTGTATTTTTTTTTAAAAAAAAACAAGTTTTTTTTATCGTCAACAGTAAATATGTCTGTTAAGTGCACCTATTGTTATACAATAATTTCTGAAAATGAATGAATATCGAAGTTTTGTTTCAGTCTCCCATTTATTATTAAAATCGGTTTCGATTCATCGATAAACCGTACGTTGTGTTTCTGGTCAAAACTAAAATAATTAAGGCTCTGCCAAAATATACATATATTTATTTTCAAAACATTGTATCGAACGACAATTATGTAATTACTTTTTCTAAAATTGACAAATTAACTAAATAAATAATTTGATCAAAGAAGTTCATAACAAAAACGAACAGTATTTACTTCTATATTGCGAAGTCCGGGCCTCGGACCCGAATCTTAGTATGTGTAAAAGTCGCTAATAAGAATAATATCGCACAGCACAGCACTAGATAATAATATTTTATCGTTACAACCATGAAGGTAAATATTTAAATATATTTTTGATTTAAATATATAACATTTACTCATTAATAAATATAAACTGTCAAACGAGTGTAAATTAAAAACGTCATGGATAATAAAATACAAATAAGGGAACTTTTTCGCACAAATAATTATCACACACTTTCAATATTATTGGGGAATTTAAAGTTATTTTTCGAGAAAAGAGACATGAACTGTAGTAGTATCTCAAAGTTAATTGATATAGATCTAATTGACAAACTGTATTTTGATGAAATCAAAAGAATGTCTAAAGACGTTGATGTCTACTTTGGCAAAACTTTAAAGGAAATCAAGTGCCTTATTATGGACGAAGAAGATTTAAGAGAACACGATATATACGTGAAATATTCAAGTCCTAAAAAATATTTAATCACTCGTGTCAATTTACCATATCTACCATATCAAGATGAAGAATATAGTAATTTAAATGAAATAATACTTAATTTTAGGAGTCATGTGAATAGTTTAAATAATTACTTCACAGAATTAGAACGAATAGATCGATTTTGTTCAGTTATGGAACCAGTGCATCCTACATATAAAGATGATTACAGAAAAATATATTTAGGTCTGTTATTATAAAGATTTATTTTATGTCGTACACCTTGAGAGATTTGCATTATATTGATTACAAATTTTAACAGATGACAGAACTTGGCTGCATGTTGAAGTGACTCCGGATGGGGGAGCTACTAATATCCATTTGATTGGTCAATCAGAACTTTGGCATGATAAATTACAAATCGGTCTTTTACAATGGGATCATGATAAAGACATTGTTGATAATATTATGAACATATTTGGTAATGTATATTAAATGTACATTTAGATATATAATTGTATTTAAAGTGTATAATTTCTTTATATGAAACTAATCTAATACATCCTAGTTACTATTTAGGAACACATGTTAAAGTAATACCCTCTGGTTTATTTTTTATACAATTAAAGTGATCTATAATTCTTTTTATAAATATTTTTATAAACTAGTTATAAATACATAATTACTGGGAACAGTTACATTTTATAAAAAACACCATATTTTGGCAGTAATAATAAAATAAATAATACAACACACATACTTCAACTAGTCAATGACAAAACATTTATTATGATGATTTGTTATTTAATTTGTAGTATGTTACATATCTGTATTTAAAATTTTTTTATTGTAACATTACTATTCAAATTTAAAATTTTTCATGTTTTAGATATATCCAGTACATCTTTAGAGCCTAAAATAATACCTTGTAAACTAGGCACTCTTATTACAGAAAAACAGATTTGTGGAATTTGCCTTTGTAATGAATTGCCAGATAATCCAGGAGTCCCTCAACCGCTGTGTCAAAATAAGTCCTGTGGAGTTTATTTCCATAGAAGCTGTCTATTTGAGGTTTCCACTAATATTTTTTTCAGTTTAATAATAAGTAACTTTAGAGCACTGTTCTCATCTTGACAAATTATAATATAAGTAAATTAGTGGTAAACTAAATAAAGGGGGTTAACAAACTAGTAAAGTTAAAACATGGTACTGCTGGTATGCATCTTTTGCTATTGAGACTATCTTAGTAAGTGCCACTGCGATGCCTATTTCTGCCACCAGAGTAGTGTATAAATATTACTTTGTTTCAGTTTGTGGAGCACTGTAGTAAGTGAAATAACTGAGATAAGTCTAGTCTTACTGGCATCTTATGTTTCATTGCAACAAAGACAATGTAGTGCACTACTAACATCCTAATTAGTGCTAACATCCTGTTTTAAAAAATTTACTTGTTTTATTGATAATATAATAATAGGCAATAAAACAAATCAATTTATTGTCATAAATTGAATTTCTGTTAATATGTTGCTAGTTTTATTTTTTTTTGGGCTTAAAGTGCAATGTGTTAATTGCAAAATATTAAACCTATTTTTTATCTCTAAAACTACATAGGGCATTAATATAAATAATTTAATGTATAAACTGTTTTATTTTAGTGGTTGGTTGCTTACATAGGAGGGCGGCCACCTACCTTTGGAGTAGCAACAGGAAGCTGCCCTACATGCCTTCATCCAATAGCATGTAGTGAAAAAAAAGATAGCTAACAAAAGTGTATAGTATAATTTTTCTGTGGAGAGGATAATTAAAATGTGAGAGTTGACTCATAATAATAAACATAAATTTCCAGAATGAAAACGTGCAGAATTTTTAATTATGTAAATAGAATAATAAAATTCTTTGGCAAAGAAATATTTATTTTATTTAGACTGTGTCATATGAATACAAACTATAGTGTTACACTTAGGTGAAAAGTAAGAAAAATATGTAGATGTGAACTACATTTTTAAAATTTTTCTTACATCATTAAAATACTAATTGATTATTCGATAATCCCAATGGCGTTAATAAAATAGTAGTGAAAACGTTACTATTTACAAAGTTATGCCATATTTTCTTCTAAAGTTCAGTAAGCTTCATGTAAAATATCATATAGGTATAATTTTAGAAATCAGAGACAAAAAATAATTAAAATATTCAATTTTCTAAATTTTTATTTCTGCTGAACAATAAATTACATAGTTGATAATGTACAACAAAACAGGTAAATTTTTGATAATGGTCTAAATTAATATCATAACAATTTAATGCAGTTTACAATTCATCTATATATGGGACAAATGATAAATTTCCTGCTGCACCCATTGATATCTTGCTCTTCACAGCATTAGACATGGCCTGCAAGGAAACCCCCTTGGTTACAAATCAATATGTTATCCAATTCATTATCTCAAAATAAAATATCAACACTGACATTGAATATTTTTTTTTTTCAAAAGTGCACTATATTAATTGTTATTTCACCTTTAATAATAAAACTTGCCTGCAAAACATCATTAGTAGAGATTTGATCAATGTCCCTTGCCAACTCAGTAGGAGATTTCGCTGTACCAGTTGCAAGACCTTGAGCAGCCAAAGATTCAGCAAGTGTAGTGCCTTCTTCAGCCTCACTAAGCATTGAAAGTTTCAGTTGGTTTTTACCAGCCTTTATTGCTTCAGCACTAAGTGGTTTCTTCAAAACCTGAGCCACTGACTTCACTGCCTACATTTAAAAATTACACAGTTAATTTTCAAAGGTATTCATTATATTTGATATTTTTTTTAAAAAAAGAACTGAATAGTTATATTACATCATATTGATAATTACTTGTTGGTTACATAATGAATAATATTGGACAATCCTCCTAATGTGACCTATGCACATAGACTCAAGGTGAAAATTCAGATCATTTGTCGACCACACTTGCAATATGCAGGTTGGTAAGTGTTACAACTTCTGAAAGTTACATGCTGCACACGTTGGTATCTTTTTTTATACAATTAAGCGACGAGACAAAGGGAACGTTCACCAGATGTTACGTGATACGCATACCCATAACATGGTACTCGTTAGGATGATATATAATACACCACTTTGCGCTCGTCTCCTGATACATAAGAATTTGAGTTTCGTTACCGCAGTAACAACTCTACTCACTAGCTACAACCCTATTAAATCCGGTATACAGTAATGTTTGCACACTGCTTTTTAGCGGTAGAAATAGGCGCTGCAGTGGTACGTATACTGACGGTCTCCGGCAACAGAGACTTACCACCAGGAGTAGTTCTATGTGACATTCCCTTTCACCACTACTTATATCATCATCAGCCTTTAGACGTCCTCGGCTGGACATAGGCTTCCTCACAATAAAGCAGGCAAATTTCACTGCTTCAAATATACAAATCGATAGAAGTAGCCGAAAAACTGAGAAAGACTGCATTTGAAAGTAATTTTCGCAATAACGGCACTTTGAGACCAGAGTTATCAATACCATCATTTTAGAATTTTGAACCTTCATATAATTAGTATTTAAAAGCATGTTAATATATAATGTCCTTACAACATTAGCTTCATCTTTGGGCACCGATAATACAACTCCAAACAAACCATTGTCAGAGTACGACACATTAAATCCAGCAGCAGCAAAAGGTCCAATGTTGCCGACAGCCTTTGCCAGGGGAGAGTTGTTAGCACCCCATTTAGTTACAGGACCGCAACCCAAAGCTGCAAAAGGAATAAATGATAGTATCTATTTATAATCTTTCTTGTCATTATGATTATCAGGGTCATAGTTAACATCTCACATACTAAGGACAATGAACTAACATGAGTACAAAATTTCTATCCTTCGAAAACCTTATCAGTACAGATATCTAAATATTGACTAGTTAAATGTTCACTGGAAGCTCTACAAGCTTAGTGGGGATGCTACTGAGCTTGTGGAGGTTATAGTGAATAGTTTTATAAATATTAATGATTTCTCTAGTAATGACAACAGTAGTAAAAAAATTACCTTTAGCAGCAACAGCAAGAGCAAGATTTTGAGGAATACCAGCTGGCGCTCCTTGCACAGCAATAGCAACATGGGCAAGATCTCCACCCATCTCCTTCCTACAAGACAAATTCTATCATTATTGTTGTTTATGGATATTAGTCATAGCCAAATAACATTTTTGGTATAATAAATTTTATCTATTTAAGTATTTACATTAGGTACACAAATACATCAATAGCCAATGCTTTAAACTTAGTGCAATGGTTCTCCTGTATTTTATCTTCAGTGTAGGAAACTATGCTATTAGTGGAAACAAAATAGATTAAAATCTATAAAAACCTAGAATTTTGACCAAAAAAATAAAGCCTCATAGGTTTTTTATTACGGCAAATTTTTTTTTTTATTCTACGATGCAACGAGAAAAGCGGCACGTTCACCTGATAGTAAGTAATATGCCTACCCAAAACGACGTGGTGCTCGTTAGGCTGGTATACACTATACGACACTACGTTTATCGCCTTCAGAAGTAATATGTTAAATGTCGGTAACGACAGGAGTAACTCCAGTAATTTTACTAGCTACCCCCTTCCCTTCCCCTTCAAGCCAAAACACAGCAATGTTTGCACACTACTATTTGGAAGTACAAATGGGATCTGAAATACCAACCTACACTTTCACAGGTAATAGACAAAATTATTAAAAATAAAAGTATTTTCTTCTTTAAAACATTGGTAAAAGTATTTTCTCTCTGCATAAATATAAATTGACAAAAATAATTGTCATAATGCAACAAAAGAAAAAAAATTGCAGTTTGTTATTAAGTGATATTATTTGATGTGGACATCTGTTGGTTGATAATGACGATGATATAATTCGGTACTTTTTAGTGTGGCTTAATAATTATATTAATAAATGAGGTACATTCATATTCAAACCTTAATTCTCCACCATAATAGATACTAGTCTCCCCTTTTTCTTGATTGGATGATGATGACAGCTGAAGAGTTTGAGCAACTAAATTAGCTTTGTTCTGAAATAATAAACCAAACATTCTTCTGTCATATTTAATTATACCTATATACTATTTAATATTTCTTGACAATCAGTAAACATTAAATAATGAATTACTTTAGATATTAGATGTAAGATTTCTGCCATCAATGAAAAAAAAACAAGTTAGACATTGAGCAGAAATCGGAGTGTCAAGGGTAACTACTTAGATCATCTCTGGGAACCAAGGGCTATTTATTAGCAGTGAAGACATAAACCTATTTTAATAATTAAAAAATACGTACTTGATTATCTCCAACAATAGTAACGGCGCAACGACTTGGTAACAGATTGTTAGAAGTGAAATGCTGAAGTGACTCAGAGCTAATCTTTCCAATTTTCTTTGGAGCAATAAACAAAGAATTTCCAAGTCCACGGCGAAATGCTGCCTTATGCAGCAAATCGACTGCTCTAACCTGTATAGTAACACAAAAAATAAAATTTTATTGCTGTTTTAGGATAAAGATTAATCTCTAAAGGGACTAAAACATTTGACAGGGAATAATTATTAATCATCAAAAATATTTATAGGCATTATGCCTTTCATGAAAGTTTACTAAGTAAAAGATTGAACATTTATACAAATCTGGTTAATTCTATGTAAGTTTTTAAGTAATTTGACCAATTTTGATAGTACAGTGACAGTACATACCAAACATCAAAATATAGGTATTCAGGTAAAAATATACACAATCATGAAAGTGCACCATGCAATAATTCTAGGTACCTATGCTAATCCACCTTACAATGGTTTTTCTAAAATCTTTGTTGTTTATTACTTGTCGTTAGTACCAGACTATACCTTAAACACATTGTAACCAAGTTGGTAAAAAAAACTTCTTAAGCACACGAGAATAAAAAATTATAGTATACAAAATTAAGTATTGTATGTGTACATTTGTTACCATAAATATTGCAAAATTTTGCCGTAGTTTATCAATATAAAGGTTCAATTAAGAAAATCTTCCTCCTGCCCCTTTCCCAGCTATGTGAGGTCGGCACAGTATATGTACTTCTCTTCCACATCTCTCTATCAGCCGCCATATCTAAATTCACACTCTTCTTACACATGTCATCTTTCACACAATCCATTCACACGTTCTTGGTCTTCCTTTACTTTTATAACCATCCACATTCATTCTTATTACTTTCTTTGTTATATGTCCTTCATCCCTCTGCATAACATACCCACCCATACCATGCTAACCTCTTGCTCCTCAACTTCTCTGTCACTGGAGCAACTTTCACACTTCCTCTACCATACTCATTTTTAATTTTATTCATCCTCGTCACACCATAGATCCATCTTAACATTTGCATCTCGGCTACATGTAATCTCCTTTCATCCGAACCCTTGGTGGCTCAACACTCAGCACCATACAATATGACAGGTCTAGCGACCGACTTGTAGATCTATCCCTTAAGTTTAAGGGACATTCGTGGATCACAAGTCGTTCCAGTGACCTGTTGCCATTTTATCCAACCTGCATTTATTCGGCTTCTCACATCTCGATCAATATCGCCGTCGCATTGTATGAGTGAACCTAGGTACTTGAAATCGGAGTAGGTTGGTAAGGATACACCATTTAAAGCGATTGGAGGAAAGCTGGTAGGACCGCCGAAGTCACAGAACAAATGTTTAGTTTTGGTTCTGCTGATTTTGTGCCCAGGGT
The DNA here is from genome assembly GCA_029034505.1 of Ornithoptera priamus. Lineage (NCBI taxonomy): Eukaryota > Metazoa > Arthropoda > Insecta > Lepidoptera > Papilionidae > Ornithoptera > Ornithoptera priamus. Next base: position 783,035 of record JARDWD010000380.1, read on the forward strand.
TCTCTAATTTATTTCGCCGTTTTTCCAACCTGCTCTGCACCTCGTGTTCATCTTCCCCGACAAGTACGATGTTGTCGGCAAAAAGCATACACCAGGGTACCTACTCCTGTATGTCTGATGTCAGTGCATCCATTACCAGGAGGAAGAGATACGGGCTTAATGTCGACCCCTGGTGTAGGCCCACCAAGACCCCGAAAGTCGCTTTCGCTAGCAGTGGACCGGATGTGTGTACTGACACGACAGTACATAGCACGAATAAGATTTTTGAAGAATTTTAAATAAAGAATTTCACTTTCAGAGCTCACAACAGAACTTCTCGCGGAAACTTATTTTATGCATTTTCGAGGTCTACGAATACCATGTGCACACGTCTGTATTTTTCGCACAGTTGGCGAAGAGTAAAAATGGCGTCCGTAATCCCCCACCCAGGCATAAAACCGAATTGGTTCCGGGCTACCTCACTCTCCTCTCTGTCTTTCATACTATGCGACATGAACTTTATTTCTCTATAGTTGTTACAGAGCTGTACATCACCTTTGTTTTTAAAAATGGGTACCATTAAACTGCTACACCACTCATCCGGGATCACCTATTCTTGTACCAACTTGTTGTAGACTAAAGTCAGCCACATCCATGCGACTTTAACAACTTCTATACCTCCACTGGTATTCCATCCGGCCCAATAGCTTTTCTATTCTTCATACCTTGCACTGATTTTCTTACTTCATCTATAGTAATCTTCCTCACCATAACCATGTTGGCTGGAACGCTTTCCAATTCTCCGCTCCAGACATTCTCCTCGTTCATCAGTCTTCTAAATTATTTCCTTCCATCGTCTTTTAATATTGTCATCATTTGTCAATATTTTTCCTTCATCGTCTTTTATCTCTCTCTCTTTTGCTATCCGGAACAGTTATTTTTGTCTTTGCAGGTTGTCCACAGTATGGTACAGCTTTTTTTGTACCTTTGCCTTAACAATTGAGATAGCTCTCTTTGCCCATCGCGTACACTCCTCGTATATCTCTTATATTTTCTCTCAGTTCTTTTTCACTTCCACACCTTGCCATTTCTTAAATGAATTCTTCTTTTCTTTCAAGGCCTTTTGCACTTCTTCACTCCACCAGCAAGTTTCTTTATCAATTTTTCCTTTACCTTTTGTCTCTCCTAGCACAACTTTTGCTATTCCTCTAATGCACCCAGCGATTTTATTCCAACATGCATTTACTGTCATTCCAGACAAATCTTTCATTTATTTCATCCTATCCACCACCTATTTTCGAAATTCTTTTTCATATTCACATTTATCTAACATATACCATTTAATATTAAGAGAGGGTTTGGGTCTGCTGTTGTTTAGCTGAATTCTAATTTTAGTTTCTAGTATCAGGAGCCTATGTTTTCTAACTAGATTTTCACCAGGTTCAATTAAGAAAATAAAAAATAGATTTTAAAATCAGGAACGGCAGATACTGATTCCTTAGGGTATTTCATAATATCCCAGCCAAATTTTTAAACTCATAATGTACAGACAGTAGCATAATTATATATATTATATGTAAATAAATACCTGAGGAGGAAGAGCGGCAATATCATATTTGAGTCGAGGTAAATTATCACTTAGCTCCCATGGTCTAAATTCTTGGTTCGATACAATTTTATTTAAGTATTCCAAAGCAATTTGCAAGTTGTCTTGAGTTGCCTAAATATAAGATATTTTTTGTTTAGTATCTTGTTAACACTTAGCAATGTTTAATTATATATTTAATTGAAAACAAATAGAATGGCTGGATAAAGTCAATAGTAGGTATAATTAATAATTTCTTACTTCAACAGTGTAGTAAATGAATTCACGATCACCAGATGCAGTAAAAGAAGCACCAATTTGTGCCAGTTGTCTACGAATTATGTAACCACTGGCATTTTTCGTTGATAGACCAGCTGCAGAACGGAGAACATGAGCAAGACCCAACTCTGTTTGGGGTTCATACCGAGAGCCAGCTCTGTCAGAAAATTTTGAATGTTTGATTAGACAAAGCAAATCAACAATAAAATTTAATAAAACGGTAATATAATTATTTTAGATGTATAGTTCACATACTTAAAAGCTATTGTAAGCCTAGTAACGGGGGATCTATTGTCTAATGCAGCCACAAATGTTTTATTTGTCAAGATACTAGTCTGAAGCCTCACTTCGTTTTTTACTGCCGGCGCAGCCTGGGCGTATCCTCTGCTCTGTAAAATATAAACAAATATAACACAATGAAATTTTACATAGTATTTTTCGTTTAGGTTTTACATAACAGGGGTTTGACATGAGCAATCAAATTTAAACTTTATTATTATTGAAATAATAAATTAAACTTTACAAACAAACCGTAACATGACGAATAAAAGGACTAGCGAGCGCTTTGGATGACATTTTTATTAATTGCAAAAAATTGCTCAAATATGTAATATTAAACTGTACGAAAGGTCTATCGCATGCCCAATTGACTATCGAATAAAAGTAGTGTAGCCAATAGATTATTACAGAATGAAGACTATATCACAATATATACGTGAAAACAAATTGAGACAATTTTTTAAAACTATTTGATTCAGTTTGAACTAATAAAAATAAATTGATTATATTTCATATTATCATTTTAAATGGGCCTACATACAGTTGCACCATAATATTGCTAATTATTGTAAAATCGCACCTGGTTACCAAATAATATTCGTTAATATTAACCATAGCGGGTATGCTTAACATTAAAATTCTGTTTAATTATGAAACCGAAAAAAATATTATGTACTTATTTATAATAAACAAAAGCATCAGAGGAATTGTATATAAAATTTGTATTTATTTAAACGTAATAGTTTCTGTTAGAACAATTATGTTATGTCGGTAAAAGATTAAAAACAAACAACCGTGACGTATTATAAGTCACTGTCAGCTACTATGGTTAAATGTCAATGGTTTATATGAAGTATTTTTAAGGCGCCAAATTCCACATGAAAATAGTTATTAGTTGTTTTTATGATATAACACAGCAGCAATTTTAAATTTAGTTTTCATACTAAATCATGTTGTATCTACTTTGCTGTTTAAATATGTACTATTTTCGTAACGTAAGTTTAATGAACTGTATTAAGGTCTAAATTGTTTCATTTAACATTACACTGTCAAAATTTGTCTCCAGGACAGTGATGTCAATCTGTTTGGATAGTATTACTTTAAGAGAAAACAAAAAAGAACGTTTATTGTTAAGAAATACGATTGGTAAGAATAATAGAGCTGTTTTAAGATGTAGTGAGAATATTTTGAAACCTAAATGTAATAAAGCGCTTAAAAGGAAGCTGAAGAAGTATAAACTCAGAAAAGATGGAAAGGAAGATCAGGAAATTATAGATGTATCTTTGTCTTTTATTAAATCACTAACTATTAAGTCTCCTAATCAAACCATTTCAGAAAGAGATAAAGAACCATCAAAACGTAAACAGAGTTTAACAATGGGTAGAAAAAAAAGAAACAATGTAGGTATAGTGGTTGCTGAAGTAAATGGTATGAATTCTGTCACCTCTGAGCAATTACTTTTATGTCAAGACACACAAGGAAAGAAACAAACAGATGCTTTTAAGTTGTTGATGGATTCCCGTAACAAAATAATTGGTAGTAATTCTCCTGGTAAAGAATGTATTGTAGAAATAAACCACGATCAGGAAATTGTTGAAAAGAAAGAGATTAAAGCAAAAAGAATGTTGGCACTTCAAAAAATGGCACAAGCTAAGGATGTATCAGAAAAGCGAAAACAAGAGGAATCAAGAGAATTATATATAAAGAAAAAAATGGAAAATAGAGCGGAACGATTAAAGAATATGATAAAAAAATCTGATATAAATGTAAATAAGAAGGATATAAATGATGTTAATGCCAGTAAATCATGTGAAATAAAAGAAAAATCTTCAAAAGGAGAAAATGTTTCAGACAACAAAAACATTATCTTTAGTAAAACTTTGTCATCTATTCTTCCCAATACCCATGTTCCAAGAATGACTTTTAATAAAACAGTTTCAGAAGAAGATGAAAAATTTCTTAAGAAATTGTCACCATCAATTAGGAAAAAAGAAAATATGCTTTGTTATCTTAATGTAATTACTAAAGATACTGAATATGTTTCTAACACTTCTGAGAATGATGTTCATGAGAATAAGAGTGAAACAATTATTAAAGTTAAGTTATCACAAAAAAAGAAAAAGAAAAAAGATATTGTTAATCATCAAAAAATTCAAGCAAATCCTGTTGCTACTAATAACTCTGACTGTGCCTTAATTGAAAAAGTAGCATGTACCTCTGAAGATGTAGTAAATTTTGAAGTTAATAATAGGCAAAAGCGTAAAAGAAAAAATCAAATATTTGATACTGAACTCAATAAGTGTGTGGAGGAAATATCAGTTGAAACTAGACCAAAAAGAAACACTAGGAAACCTGTTAAGTTTATGGAAAGTGCATTAACATCTTCTTCAGATGATGAATTACACATTTTTACCCCAAAAAAGAAAAAAAGCTTTGAAAATAAATCAGAAATTGTTAAAACTAACCAAATTGAAAACACAAAAGTTATAACAAACCTAAGAACAGACAAAACTCTAAAAAAGTATCAAAATAAAAGATCATCTAAAATAAATGAGAAGAAAGTTCTAAAGTTAGCACCAATTTTCATGATAAAACCACAGTTAACACCTGAAGAACTAAAAGCTAAACAAGAATTCCTTCATAGTGGGATACCAAAACATGTTAAGAAAAACACAAGTTCAGAAATCAATAATACAAGTTACAATGTGTTTCCTAAAGTTTTACACATCCAACAGATTCCACCAAAATGTAATGAAGTAAGTAATTTAGTTTTATCTTTACCTATGTCAAATACTGATGAAAAAGAAGTAACAAATGTTAATTTATATTTAATAAAAAATTTGTTAAATTTGGAAATGGCAGAGTCCATTCTTACGTTAGACAGTAAATACAATGTTGAAACCTTGTTAAGAACCATGAAGCAAGTGTACTCAAAATTTCCTGTATATCGTACATATCATTCTTTAAAAGCTAAAAGTAGAGGAGAAAATGAGGAACCTTCATATAATAAGTTGGATAATAGTGTGGAAATAATTAATGGTATTTCAGACATCTGGCATGATCACCCAGACAAATTAAAATGGACAGACAAATATAAAGCAATTTCCACTAAACAAATAATTGGAAATTTTGATAGTATTAAAGAGCTAAGAAAATGGCTAATAACTTGGACTGAAAACGTTGAAGAGATGGAAAATGATTCAGATTCAGATTTCTGTTATTCTGATTCAAACAGTGGTGATATTATAAAAATGAGAAACAATCTTTTAATACTTACTGGTAAAATTGGAAGTGGAAAGACATCAAGTGTTTATGCTGTTGCAGCTGAGTTATCAATGAAAGTCATTGAGGTTAATGCAAGTGGTAAAAGAACTGGAAAAATAATGCTGCAAGACTTACAAGAAGCTACACAATCTCATAAAGTAGATAGACAAAAGGATTCTGAAAATTCTCAAAAATCATCAGATAGGGAAACTATTATCTTAACAAGGAATAAAAAGCGAGGAAAGTTTTCCAAAAGCAAAGAAAAACTTTCTCAAAAATCACTTTTTCTTAAAAAATCTAACAATGAACCATTATCAAGTCAAGAGAGCATAAGAACAGTTATGTCTCTAATTCTTATTGATGATGCAGACATTGTGTTTGAACAGGATGATGGATTCTGTTCAGCAGTTACACAACTTATTCATAGTTCTAAGCGTCCTGTCATTTTAGTTACAGAATCATTGCAATGCCCACATATGCAAAAATTTTTGAAATATGGTCAGGTAATAAAATTGCAACCCTTTCTACCCAGAATGCTTGGGACATGGTTAGATATCATGTGTCTGGCAGATGTTAGCATGTGCTATCCAGGGTTAGGAGCCAAGCTTTTAGATTTCTTCAGGGGAGATATTAGAAAATGCATTAACCATTTGCAATACTATATAATATCACAAAATCACATATGTAAACAGGAAAGTGTTACTCCAGCGAACGAACATTTAAATAATAAATTAGATGTAAATGATGAAAGTTCTAGTACTTCATGGGCAGTTAATGAAGATCCTGAAGAAAAAGCTTCCATATCAAATGATTTTTTGGATTACTGTATAAACTATTATATGCATAAACATTTGAATATACATGATTCATCACACTCTCTTGAATTTAATGTCTGGTGGAGTTTGCCACAGCTGCTAGATTTTGGAATGAATGAAAAGAAAACATCACTTGAAGAAACAGTAAATTCTACTAATAAAATATTAGAGTTGGAAACGATATCATCTGCAATGGATAACTTTTCAGTTTTGGATATGTTTCAACATACAGGAAAATTCCATACTAACATAACTTCAAAACCTTGGTTTTCATCAGAAAATGCTAGTTTGACAGAGAGGGAAAATTTTGAATGTTATGATGGTAATAATGAAATCAAACAAGTCATTTCACACAGTCTGATGAAAGGCACCATTAAGCATGCACAAAAAATATTAAAATGCGAGCATAAGTCTTATATACATTTTCCCTCAATGACTCAGCAAAGGTAAGAACAATATATAGTAAAATATCACAAAGTTATTTGTATCCTTGTCTAAGTGACAAAGATGTAAGTGATATCCTCTATGGCGTAGTGGTTAAGAGGTTGCTCAGTAATAATGATGTCCCTGGTTCAATTTCATAGTCATGTGTTGTGGAGTTTGGTTTGGTATTACTGTTTTTGAACTTGCTTAACTACCAGTATTAGAGGGTAAATGTGTTTCTGTACTAAATTGTTAGGTTCTGGCTGTCAATGTTTTATTCATTACTGCCTCATTGTCATGTTAAATTAGGTCAAGTTTCAGCTTAAAAAATATCTTTAATAAAAGTTAGATTAAGAAATATGATGAATTTTTATATTTATTTTACAGGGAACGAGACAAAATTGTGGACATACACAAAAACTTAGCAAATTACCTCAACCAGTCTGCTGTGTTAGACCGTAAAGCAGTTTCTCTGGATTATTGGTCATATTGTCGCGATATATGCAGAATGGAAAGAAGAAAAACTGACTCAAATATAAAAAGAAACAATAGATTCTGCCATTACCTCAAGTCCATAAACATTTTGTTTAAAAACAATGACTTTGACAAGCTTGGTGATAGTTTATGTCCAGATAAAAATGTCTAGATTATAGTGAAATTAGAAGAAAAGGATAATTTTGTTATTGTGTGTGAATCAACTTATTGACAGATTGTGAGTTGAGACTAATATTGTGGTAAAATATAATTGTGTAGGTATGTAAAAAGAGTAGATATGTGCAGTATATATTGTTTTTCAACCCAACTTTTATTGAAATCTTCAAATACTTAGTAACATGTTCAAATACCATTCATATGTTAAATTAGATCATTAATGGTGAAAAAAAAATATTCCCTTCACTATTTTACTTACTGGTGGTAGGACTGTTGCCAGAGATTGTTTAGGTACTTACATTACTTAGGCATCTTCTATTCATTCCATCAGAGAAGTGTGCAAATATTATTGTCTTCTATGAATGGTATTTCAAATAGTGGAAACACTAAGGTAATGAGATTTTAACATTTTGTATCTTAAAATGCAGAGTACAATGTGCATGATGCAGTGTGTTAACCTATTTTCACATTGTTTTGGTTGGGTGTATTACTTATAATTAGTGTGTCTAATTAGTTTCTTCGTTTAGTGGAATAGAAAAAATTAAGAAAATAATTTAACTGTTCCTATGTGAATGTCTCCATTGGATTTTAAAATGTTCTCTCTGTTACAGATATTAAATTTCTTTTAATTTGTATCTAATTTTCTTACGATCTCTTTCGTTTTCTTTCTAGAATATTCAGTAACTAGTTAAATATAAAAATTTGTTCTAAAAAAAGTATTTATTTTTCTGAATATGTAAAATAATGAAATTTTGAAATCATAAATATATTTTTTCAATATTTTTCATAATATCGTCAATATTCATTAAAATTTTGATGTAAATTATGTCATTAGATTGATAGTATAATAGGGTTAAATTTTAGATATTGATTAATTGTCTTGACCCAAATCTTGTAGATTATCAGTTTATTATTGCTATATTTTTTATGTACATATGAATTAAAGAGGACTACAAAGTATTGTTGACCATTTATTATTTTTTCTTTTTCAATTTATATTAAAATCAGTATAAGAATGGTGTGTTTGCTAGCTCACGCTATATTGGCTCTCATATGTGCCGACCCAGTCCAGCATTGCTGTTATGGTGGCAGATTTACGTTATGAACTGATTTTTAGTTTCCCGAGAGGGATAAATATGCGGTGAGCAAATGGCCTTTTTTTGTAGACGAACGCACTTTGTGTCTGGAGTAGATAATAATTGGCTCTGTTCGTTATTATTAAATATATTTAAAATAAGATGCATTCTGCAGGTGTTCTGCCTGTGTATGTATGTATATTTATTTTTATTTTATTGAAAATGGACAGTATGTATACTTTGATTAAACAGTGTAATGAAGTATACGCGTTTTCATACGCATGCGCTTTTTTTTGTCAAGCGACGATACGAGCAGCACTTTCACCTATTGGTAAGTGATACGCCCGTCCATAACAACGTGGCGCTAGTCAGGATGGTATACACAGCACCACATTGCGCTCGTTGCCTGAAACAACATGTCGAGTCTCGTTATCTTAGTAACTAGCTGCGGTGGTACTTACCTAGGTAGTTTCAGGTGACGGAAACCTACCATCAGTACGTTTGCTAAAACGTCAAATTTGACTCTATGGATATCAGAGAAATATAATATTTACTGTTCTTTTATTGATTTGAAGAAAAAATTTAAAATGTCATTGCTCCTTTTTGTCATAAAATTAATAAATGTTATATTTTAAATAATAAATCTGTATAATTTTATCAAGTAATGAAATAATTATAACTTTTTTATTCATTATTTACTTAGGGATATGGTTGTCGCCAAATACAAATACGGTTGCTAATAGTTTATAATTCATGCACAAAGTCCGTTTGATAGCCATTTTGAACGTTTATTTATAGTGTGCTTATCTTTAAAGGAAAATAACCATTGAAAAATGTTCACGACAACGTTTTGTGTCTTAATGATTTATGTTTTCCAAATTATTGCAATTTCTTAATTAAATTTTTTTAAACTGTACTAATATAACATTTTTATTAACATTATGTTTGTGGATCGTTGGTGCATGTGAGTGTTGATAAACCCATGTTATTGTTCACCTGGTTACCCTTCTCTGATGTTATTAATGGATAAAATTATAACAGTAAAAACTTATTAAAAACACATACTACAATTATTAACGATTCTAGATATTAATTGTAGAATATTTGCATGAGTGTTTGTGTATTGGTACGCATTTATGCTATATGTTTGTTGCAAAACATAAATCGTATAAAGCTATTAAAGTAAAATAAAAAAACTGACATCAATTGAATTTTTTTTTTATAAAACAGCTTTTTGAATCTACTATAATGTAAAAAAAATGTTTAAACTAATTTCACACTTGTTACGTTTATAACCGTATTCCTAACTTATTTGGTGAGGGATAACAAACTCTTGGTCAACAATTTTCTGGTTAAAAAGCATTTTAATATTGTTAATCAATATCTAATTCCATATATTGATAACCAATATTAATATATTTAAATAAAAAAACGAAAAAGGCATTTATGAAGTGGCTTCGTTTCTGCTTCAGTGCAGTAGGGAACTAAAGGAGGAGGCTCCTTCGTAAGACGACCTTAGACGCAGTTACCCGCACCATTGACCCAGTGCATTCGCCGGAAGCCAATGACTAATTTACCCCCAGAACTCAGAGTAACTTTCAAAGACCACTCACCGATACCAAAGAAGGGAATAATTATAAAGAAATAAAAAATACCATATCCCAACAAATACACGGTTTTTTTTCCAAATGTTAAACTATTAATTATGTTAACAAAATATTTATCTTGTAACTAACCATTCCACTTAATTATACCAACAAAAAACCGACACATTTTATAGTTTCTTGGACCTGATAATTTTTTTTTGCGTTTGATAAGTAATAAGAAAAATAATTCTATTTTTATATTCAGTGATTTATTGCTAGTCATAACTGTCAGATTACAAGCAATAAATTATATAATTGATTATATTAATGAACGTTCAATTTGATCTACTAGGTTTTATTCATTACATATAATATGTGTAAAACGTTGTAGTAATAATGTACCATACCATACCATAATAGAGACGCACTTTGTTAGATATTGCGTTAGTGATAATATTATTATTGTAAAGTTATATTTTATTTTATAGATTTCATACGTACATTGCGATTAAGATGGACATAGACTATTAATCTATGTTTAGAGTAAACGACCGCTTATCAAATCTCGTAGAAATACTGCTGAGCTTCTCTTAATACTTTCTTTTAGGTTACATGTTTATTTAATATTCTAAAATAAAACTTTGATTGCTTTCTGCGTAATGCACTTTTATATCATGTCATTGTGGTATTTGAAATTTATTACAAATTGTAAATTTTGTAAATTTAATTACAAATTCATTGGGTCTTAAGGCCTTGTTGACAATAAAAAATTAAAAAATGGGCCTATGTATAATAAAAAAAAAGGTTAAGCAATAAAGCCTTTCCCCTATTCACTGTTTATCGATTTAATGAACACTAAAATTTTATTTAGTAGAAAGTGTTGTGTAGTTCATATAAATATGAAGCAACTTTTTGTTACCGGTGGTAAAAAATTGTTATAAAGATTATTATCACATACACTTTGGGAACGCGACATGTTGCAAAAATAATCGCTCTATCAATAAGTTAAACAACTTATAAAATCCGTATCCGAGATGTGTAACTAGGAAAATAAGAATTTACCTATTATGAAAAGAGAATCCATAGACATTTTACCATCTGCAGCACCTAGACGATATATCCTTGATGAATGCATAAAGATAATTGCATGTAGTTACTTTTTAAGATAATTAGGCACAGCCGTGCATTCACGAATTGCAGTCCTTACCAGATCGGTCTGGTCGTTATTGTACCCCTTTATATAAGATGGCAGTACAAAAAGCAAATCAAATTAAGACGATAATGAGTCATCCGCATAAAAACTATTGTCTTTTTGCAAATAAAATTATCTAATAGTTTGTGCACGCTCTAGGACGTTATGACGTCTATTATGAAAACAAAAATGTTTGTACAAACATTATTATTACAAATTCTCAGTTATACTATTGTTCGAAAGCTCACCAACAGAAAACACGCAATTCTAAGAAAATATACCAAAAGGAGTAGATTCCTTATCATCATACTACGGACGGAGATAACTCTCATTTCCTGTTGTTGATAGCACGGCTGCGAGTTTTCGATAGAACCCAATAGTCTTGGAAATATCAGTCAAGTAAGGACTTTATTAATAGCATTGACTTGTTTACACCATACACGCGCTTGATAACCGCTTTGTCAAGCTGATTCTGGAATATAAATCTATGTTTCTAGAAATATCTTACTTCCAACTGTTAACGTCTATAATAAGATAAAGTAATTACCACATAAAATATTTTAATCGTTTTACTAAGAAAGTTTACAGATTTTATTATCATTATCGAGTTGGCTAATATACAATTCGTATGAGACAGAGGTTTTAAATAAACTTATTTCTTCTATTCTGCTTGCTTTCGTTGTAAACGAATTCTTTTGTTTTTGTGAGTCAGATTAAGGATGACTCTCAACTTTTGATTGTGAAAGATGTAATAGGTTTGACAAGTACATTTACTGCATGAGAGAGTGTTTTATTTATAATAAAATTTCATTTCAATATCTATAATTAAGAAAACATCTTTACCACCTGATAGAAAACACTTATTGCTATCGTTGTCCCATTCCCTTATAGGGTTCGCTATCGGTGTCCAATTCCCGGTCACAAATGTTATCGCTGGCACTTTTAATTTGCAATAAAAAGCTTTTATTAGCAGTGGCCTCCGGGACACTATTCTCAAACGAACACCGCTTGCATGGACATATCAAAATAAAATTTATATTGTTAAGAGTTCGTAATTAATACATCCTCCATGATTATTCTTTAAAGGGACACTAAACATACATATACATATATATTACGACAAACAAATTGAAAGCAAAATTGCAATAAAGATTGTACAGCCCGCCAGCGACGATAAATAACTTCTCAATTTATTGTACCTACTCTGTTAAATGTACAGATAACTGTTTTCTGCTATAAATTACTTAGTTCCAGACAAGAAATATTTTTTCACATTTTTTATCATTATGGATTGTTCTAGATTATTTTAATTCAATAAAGCGATGAGGTACCATGTTTTTATAGCACCACACGGTATTTATCATTTTCAAGCAAAAAAAATAATTATCTTTGTTACGCTAGAAACTTACTACAGCACGCTTCAAGCCTGTGCTCGAATGTTTGCATATAATTGTTTTGCAGCAGTACTTGCGGTAGTAGCATCTAAAAGATTTCTAGCGCCGTGGAGCAAGACTACAGTCTGTTTTACTTAATATTACGAATGAATTTAATTAGGAAGTTGCGCTCGCAAAAAAGTTTAATACTTGGCTTCAAGTTTGGACAAAAAAAAAGTTGTCGTATTATTTAAACGGTATGTTTAAATAGTTCTATATGTTCATGTCAATATGATTCCATATTATTTTGCTGGATGATATAATGTACATCATCGAGGTGTTTACAAAGTCTATTAATTTTTGTTTTGCCATTAGTTACAGTACCCTTACTGTCACTGTAAATGGAACTCTTTCCACAGTAGCCCATTATATAAATAGGTTCGACTAAAAATTTCTATTCAAATATTGCAAGGACCTTACTAAGGTGAAAGTTGTCGTCTTGTTCATGCATAAATTCAGTGATAGATAATTCTAAAACAACTGCATCAATTAACTATATATAATAACTTTTGAAGACTAAGTAACTCTAAGCAGTAACCTTAAAAAGTACTATATATGTTTTATGTAGTCAATAGTTCCTTTTGTTTAATAATTATTACGTAGCTTTTAATAAGACTTTAACTATATGTTCTAAATAATTTTTAGTGCTTGTATTTGTTTATTATCGATTAATATTTGTTATATTGAAATGTTATTATTTCTACAGCTTATATACATGGCTTTAGAAAAAATCTTTGTCAATGAATCATTGACAAATATTTTCCAAAACTGAAATGTAATAATTAGTTTAATTCCCTCGTTAAGAAAAGGTTATCCGCAAAAATCCAATTTGTTTAATACGTGAAATATCTATACATGGGTCAAGTGTTAAAATTTGTGATAAACGCTTTCCACTTCTGATCTTGGTTTGCGTCAAAAGTTACTTTTGATCTTACCGCTGCGCTGAATTATCTTACTTGGTAAATGCAACATCTTGAGGGGAACATCGGGAAGAAACACCGAATTACGACAATCCCCCGTGCAATTGTTTTCGTAGTAAAATAGGTATATGCTCTCAAACGTGTCTTTTGTGCCAATAGATTTTCAATGTAAGGATGGTAACTACACGGGCGGTTTGGGAGAAATCTGTGCAAATATCTAACTCGTGGTCTTTGTGTGCGCTACACTTTAGGACGCAAAGATAGATAATAAAGATTATTTTCTTATATATCTTGTTAAAAAAAAGCATACACCAGACAGATTAAGATATCTTCTACAATAAAATACATCACTCTGATTCATATTAATCTCTCTAAGCATTCGAATTTACCTTGTCAGGTATGTCAAGTTTTTCCACTAAAAGTTTTTTGCGTGAAAACAAAATTATTTAAACAATGTAATAAATATTTACTAAGAAAAAAAAATTTTATTTACATATTTACTTGAGTGTCCGTGTTGCCCTCTCTTTCCCTCATACTGCATTATAACTTGTAATATATTAAAATTAACATTCGTAATATACCTGACAGATAAATTTTGTTTACATATAAGGCGATAAGTTCAAAATAATATTTGTAGAACTTGATTAATGCTTATTATGCACAAAAGTTTTAACGAGCTCTTCATTTTATGTAAATTAAGAAATAAGCGATATGAGTTGTTAAAAGAAGGAAGAATTGTCTACTTGTTTATACATATCAGTCGCCATTTATTGTTTAATGGTCTAACGCCTGAAACATCCATTTTTTGATTTGGTAAATTGCGAGCATTTTTAAATATGCTATAAACCTGTAAGATTATAAAATTTTATATAACCAGAAAAGAATGTACTTAAACATTGATAACAGCCTATAGTGTACTTGGAGGGTAACATCAAATACTGTAATTGTGCTGATAAATTTCTTGTGGATGAGCTCGTTTATTGTTGTGGGTATATGTTTTTCATGAAACTAGTGTAGTTCGGTATCATCTCTTGTCTTAAGATAAATTATCATTACTAATCTCATCTTTGTGAATATGGCATAGTTGCGGTAGACAAACTAGAAGAATAACCTAAGTTCCAGAATATTTAAGTGATTTCCAGTTTTCACAATTCATGCTTCCGAACCATACAATTGAAGCTGTGAAGGATTTTATCGGATCGAAATTACATTCATCCTGCAAAATGTTATAATAATCTACAAGCGTAAATCAGCTTTTTTCGTAGTTTTATGAAACAAAAGACATTATAAACTATAGTATTTATGAAAGTATATATGAATTTCACATCACAGTATACCTTTTTAATTGTCACCACGTTCCTTCTTAATTTGTCTTTAAGATAGTACTTATTAATAAGTTTGTTTATCACTGTACTATCCGTTGTGGTATAGTTGTCAGTACTTTTAATTTTTAATTCCTGTAAACTAAATACTGTATTTTAAAAAGTTTACTTATAAATATTATAAACGAAATGATAATATGTTAGAAACCTATTAAAGACGAACATTAATTAAAGTTAACAAAACAAAACCAAACACCAAAACAGTTATGCCAGTGCAGATAGCTATAATTCCAAGCCTCTTGATTTGCGTGAATGCATTTCAGGTGTCTTTTCTCCTTATCCTAATTACTTGAATGTTGCCTATATTAACGCATAAAGTGTTCCTAGCCATTATTACGATCTTTTTACATTTTTTTATACCACTTAGGTGGCAAACAGGCTTGCGGCACGCCAGATGTTGAGCTGTAACCGCAGCTTATAACCGTCAGTAACACCGGAAGTACCACTGGGCGTGTTACCAACCCGGCAGAAACCTTTTCACGCCCTTTTTGAAGAACTTCATATAAAAGCTCCTCGGGGAAATCTCGACAGGTAACTCGTTCCACAATTTGAATGTTCTCGGGAGAAAACATCTCTGGAATCGGACCGTACGTGACCACTACGGTTCGAGGGTATGAGGATAAATTCCCTGTCCATGGCGACTAGTGCGATGATGAAATGTGACTGTGGGCACCATGTTAAACAGTTCATCAGAACACATCCCTTTATAGAGGCGGTAGAACAATTAAGAAGGCAAAATCTAAAACCAAAAGGTTCTATATTGTCCGTTAGCAAAGGGTCGTCGATAATTCTGACAGCTCTGTTTTGCATCGAGTCTAAAGGTCCTAGCAGACATCCAGGTGCTCCCGCCCAAAGATGAGAGCAATACTTCATGTGAGGCCGGACTTACGTTTTATATAGCAACAACCTTTGTCCGCAGTGAAGTACTGCTTCGCCCTGTTAAATATACCGAGCTTTTTAGATGCCAGTTTTACCCTGTCTTCCTAGTACCCTCGGTACTGGATGTCACTGGAGATTTCGACGCCTAAAATCCCAAATGATTTTTGAGATGGTCAGAGATGTATTCTTGAACTAAGGAGGTACAATAAATGGAGTTTTCTTAGTGGTGAACGCGCAAACTTGTGTCTTAGATGGATTAAAATGAATTCAATTGAGGCGACTCCATTCAGACATATGGGCAAGGGTTACCACAATTTCTGACACAAGTTTCTTTCGACTTTCCTCTACAGCAGTCCGAGGGATGTTATTACGGTTCGTGTGGCAGGTGTCGCCGATGCTTTCATCCACATAGCAATGAATGTCGTAAATAGACAACATATCATTTATATGAAGTAAAAACTGCGTCGGCGACATCACATAACCTTGTGGGATACCTGCATTTATGTCCATGCTAATAGAGCTGCTGCTGTCAACGATGGCTCATATGTTTAAATAAATTAATAAAAAAGAAATAATGTTTAGTTTTATATTACTGTAAATATTTGTCAAAATTATTATTAATTAATATTTTGCGTTGCTCTTTTCGGTAACTCCAGTAAATTACATCCAATGATATAATGCGTTTAATTACTCTGTTATCTGCAACAATTACAATAAATTAAGAGTGAAAATGCATTATCATAGTGCGACTATTGACATAATACATGATTGTTTTTGGAAAAAAAAATCACAACTATGTAAATTTACTAAAACAAAACGATGCGTTTTTTTATTATACGCAATACTTGTTAATTTTTCCCTATTTAGTAATTTAATCAAATCTGGGTTTGATGTTGCATACTTGAATTTTTTTATAAATAAACTTGCGTTAACCTCTTAACGTCTTAACTATTGGACTGATAGTCGGGCCATTGATCCTTTTTTCTTATAACATAGTAAATATAAAATAAAATTGTAGGACTTAAAACTTCATATTTAAGTACAAAAAAGAGGCCAACGAAACGTTTAATGTATAAGTATTTTTATGACACTGCAATACGTTTTACAAAAAATAATATTAATAGTTAGGATAGCAAAAGACGATACGTCTTACGTGGCTGTTTAAAGTTCTTCCGCTATGCCTGTAAAACAATTATTATGCAACAAAAATTCTTTTTGAGATATCTCCTACGAAGTGTAGTCTATTCGCATCGACGTGGGAATAAGATAATTTCGTGTTTGTTTACATACATTATTGGGTAGCTGCAATGCAAATGAGGTTGCTCAACCAGTGATTACTAGTAAGAATCTAGAACAATATCGACGTTATCGAAAATTACATGGTATTTATTCACTACTATATCCGAATAGGACTGATTACGTTCTGATATGTATATTTTGCCTACTATTGATTCCTTTAGGAGAAAGCTATGAATTCGCATGCGTCGAACGTAAATCATAAATAGTCAGTAACAAACACGTTTTTATGACACGCGTACAAAGACAGAGACCAAAGATAATAATTTTACTTTACAAGATTGTTATTAAATTTTATTACAATTATTATTTCCTACAATATATTTACAACAGAAACGTGTAGCATTTGAGTTAGTGTTATCATTGGACGAAAGTTATAATTATTGAAATTATAATAATTTCCTAGAAATTAAGGTTTTAGATACAGTTATTATACAAAGTTTAAATATGTAGAATGTTCATAAAAGATATAGCGTGGTATCTTTATAAGTACAATTTTATATAAAACAAAAACTGAAGTTGTGAATAGAAAATTTTATGATTTTTCATAACCACTTTAAAGTCTTTTATAACATTGTAAATTGTTTAATACAATATATAAAGATTATCAGCTAAAGAGTATAAATGGCAATTAAACGGTGATATAAAGGATTTTAAAACATAACATGTTTTTTGGCGATAAACTACAGTGACAAATTGGTACTTGTAATAACCCTATACATTTTTAAGGCCGTAGCTAAGCGGTCGGTAACACTGGCGCCGGACTCGAGGTTATCATCAGGCGCGTGCGGTACGCTACTCATCGGCGTCGCGACGCACATAAATATAGAGCTACCAGAGATTTCACAGTAGTCTATACAGTGTGCTACCGAGAGCAGAGCAACACGATGGTCAGAAGTGTTCTGCGCGGTGATACTTGCGGTTATTGTAACGCTTGCGTCCGAGTGCGCTTATGTGCGGCACGGGGCCGGATTCCCGAGCCTCTGGAGTGTGCTTATAAGCATATTTTAGAATCCTACGGCAGCGAAGGGACCGCTACTAAAATACCAGATTCACCGAAACCTGTTTGTGCATCATGTCGATGGACGTCCGATGCACAGTTTCCTGAAACACCGCCGTCTTTGAGCGATCTTAGCACGGAATGGAGCTCGAGATTTTCGCACCGATCCCGAACGCGCCGACGCAAGAGATAATATGAAAAAGTGGTGATTTGGTTGGTGCTACATTTGATGGGACGTCGATTGTTATTTGAGTCCTGAAGCGATAAGTATCGTGGTGTAATGGTCTACTAGTCATTTTAGAATAACCACTTCATGTTGTGGTATTTTTATTTAAATAAATAAATTGTTTTGTAAAAAATGTGCATTTTATTTTATTTGATAAATATGTTTTGCCAGTGAAACAACTTTGTTAATGTACCCTTTAAAATATTAAAATACGAGTATATGTAATCATCTGGTTTATTACTACAACTTTTGACAATTTATTAAGTATATACAAAAATTATTATTGGATAGTGTTATCCGTTACCTCGAAAACTGAAATATCATCGGTCCATTGTGAACATGAATGTAACTACAAAAATTAGGTAATGAACTAAGAACCAAAACCACACAGTCTTTAACATGCTGTTAATTTTATGTGGAATAGGATATGTTATATTTCATACTGCAAAGAAAAAAAAAAGAGACAGAAGACGGTGGTAAATAGAAAAATAAACAAAAGTTAAGCTATTGATATCATTAAATTGGCAACGACTAACTGGATTATATTTACCATGGATAGAAAAAAAATTACACGGGCTGGAGATGAATTTTAATTAAAGAATATGATCCATAAATAACTAACGTAAACAAAAATAGTTGCCTTATAATAACATACACGTAAAACTAATACAACTACCACTAAATCAGTTTTGCAATTTTTGGTTCAGTATGTCTATTAAAAAAGTAAATTATTTAACAGCCACAAGCGAAAATAATTTAACGTCTGACAATCTAGTGCAATAAAGCATTTTGGTTAAGGTTAAGACCAGCTCAATATCTTGCGTTAATATATGACGTAAACAGGGAGATACCTTACATGAGAAATAAAATTAAGTTAATGTACATAATTAGATTACCATGATGACCTAAATATAGTAAAATCTAAATGTAACTTTTTTATTGTAATGCTTTAGATTTGCTTTATTTATTGTATCATCTGCATAATAAATATAATTTCTTTATTTCGAAAAGTTTTCACACTAACGATAATAATATTTTTCTACAACTGACAAATATATAAAAGAGTAGTTTCAAATTATTTAATGTCGGTTATTTCCTAATATATCGTATCATTATGGATAAGTTTTAGAATCATAATCCATGGCTACTAATTAAGTTTTTCCTTAGGTTTATTTTGAGTATAATAAAATGTGCCGAATAAACCTCATCAGCTTTGGTGAAATAAATGTATACAACATTCGTACTGGTTTCTTATTTATTATTTAAGTAATGTGAATAAAGATAAAAGGTTAATATCCTGTCTGATATACAGAGGTCGAAAAGCGTGAAAAATATCAATACACGTTTCGAACACGTGAACCGGAGTAATTCGTCGAAGAAGTCTACACTAAGTTATCATAGAACCTCTGCAATGTTCAGCATGAGATTTACAAATATGTGACAAGTTCTAGTAAGCCATTAATCTTAGAACCATTGCTGACTATATTGCTTAGAGCTTAAAGATTATTGAATCCGTACAATTATATGGATTTTTTACTGGTGGTAGGTAGGTGCAAATATTCCTGTGTACCGCTTTGAAGAGCGCTGTAGCTAGTATAATTACTTACTACTATAGGATAACAAGACTCAACATCTAATGTCTCAGGTGACGAGCGCAATGTACCATATAACTAGCACCGCGTTATGGACAGGCGTATCACGTACTATCTGGTAAATGTCCCGCTCGTCTCGACGCTTAATTAAATAAAAAAAAACGCAATTTAAATTACATATTGAAAGAGGTATATTTTTAATTGCTGCACTTTTAAATTTATGGATTTAAGTATCTTTACAAAATAATATGATTGTAACAAGCTTTTAAAGGGGCGTAAGGAGTCACGCACAACAACTCAGGGAGCTCAAGTCAACCTCACCGGCTCGTGGTGCACTCTGTTAATCAACAAACGAGGCTCTGGCTCTTACCAAACCGCATTGGGTCTGTGTGGTAGAAAATTGCTTAAATCCCCTCATATGAACCTCTAATACACGTAGTGCCCGGCGGTACCGGATGCTATGGCAACCGCAACACCCTATCAGTGGGGGAGGCCTTGTCCAGCTGTGAACGTCTATTGGCTGATGATGAAGCTTTTGAAAATATTTATAGTAGTAAAAGATAAAAAATAGTGGGCGTTTTGATATTTGTTTATATTTATGTTAGGACCAATGACTTGTTTGTTAATATCTATTTAATTTATAACTGCATAGTTATCAAATATTAAATAGACATTAACAATTTTAAATTACAATTTTAATGTATTATATTTTAATAACATATTCAATTTATATAATGTATAAGAAACCAATAGATAGGTAAGTAAATACTTCAATCTTTTCTTTTGAAGAATGTTATGCAGATTTATATTGCATTTATTTTAGAAAATATAGTATATCTAATGTAACGTGTGCTGTGTCTGGATTTGAACAAAATATTCTCATCTCCTCTTAACCGTAACAGTCATGGTTTTTAAATAATGACCCATTTTAGCCAGTCGTGAAACGCGCCTAAAAACGAACACTTGCATGAAAATGTCGCCTACTTTTTCTCGAATTTCATCTTCCAACTCACATATTAAAGTAAAGACTAGTAAAATTCTGGTGACCTATGTTCAGTTGGGGACATTAATCGACTGTAATGATGATGATAAGGTAATAATAAACCAATGTATAATAGATGTAATTCGGTCCACGAGAACTAACGTATGCGAACATCACACAGCATCGAATTGAGAGTTAAAACGTGAGTACAATAATCTTGAGTATTTCATCACGCTAAAATGATGGAAGTTTACTTACAGTGTCACACACGTAACTTTTGTACGTAGCATAGTAATTGTGTGATATTTAAAATTATAAATAATTATTCGTGTATGTTTCTTAGCTTTATAATTAATATAATAATAAACAGCTACGAATTTTTTTTAAAGAATTTAATAGCGTGATTAACAATGATTTGGCTACAGCTCAAAACAAATACATACATGTAATATTATTTTTTTTATTACATTTTAGGTTCTCCAAATGATGTGCGTATGTATACACCGAATATAAGAAATAATAATAATTAAAAGTGTAATATAAAAATAACATCCAGATATGTATACATTTAGTGATATTTACAAAATATTTACAATTAATTATCTACAAATTCAAAGCAGGAAGCGGCTGACAAAAATATTAAAATGAGATCTTCCAAAAATATGATTGTATATAAATTAAATATTAATAAATCACTATAACAAGACAAGGTAATAAACATTATTCGTACATTTTTAATAAATGTTTCTATAAAAAAAAGAGCTTTTAACTTTCGCGGAAAATGTTTTTGATCTTAAAATTAATTACAAAGTATACATTAACATATAGTTTAAATATAAACTTATTTGTATGTATTTAATTATAACCCAAATATTACATACCACTTATAATGTCTCGGTTAGTCTAAAAGCCATTGGAGAAGTTTGTACAGTGACTGATTACTACATACACAGCATAGTATTACAGGCGGATATTTTCTAAAAAAAATAATATTTTTAATTAAAACTATGCACCGGAAACAGTTCACAAAGATTGAAAAACTAAAATAATATATTCGGAGATATGTCGACGTCTAGAATGTGTAGCACCTATAATAATAATTTTTACTAACATTTATTATTAATTTTTAACTTCTCAGTCTCACTACGTATCGAGAAAAACATTTTCTTACTAAAATTACTGATTAGCAAATTCATTTGTACATCGTGTTACAGATTAAGCGCCTTAAGGTCTACGACAATTGTAGTGTTGTTTAAAAGTTGCAAATAGGTTTTATTGCATATTCAAAAGTTTCTACTCATACAACAGCGTTCATTGTCCGAAGCACAATTATTTATTTATATTATTTTATCTACATATATTACACTACAAAACTAGTTTCACAAAGAAATATGAAATATCGTTAATTTAAAAATAGATATTATTTGATTGTTTAACTGTTGTATTGTATTTCCTACTTTTAATTTATAAGTAAGAACAGTGTTGACCATATATAGTATATAATTGGTAATCAGAGAATTTTTTGAATCAATACACTACCGCACAATCTATAATTTAAAACATTCATAAATATAGAAAACACTAGTAAAGTGATTTGATTTTAGAGAGATGGTTTGGATGTATGGTTTGGCTTATTTGCCTGTATTAATATCATTGCCTAAAGCGTATGCGAAATACTGAAATAATGAAGATGTCGATAACAATAGGGATTACAAACACAAAATATCAAGTAGCAACATCACAATAGTAAGTATAATAAATAACTGGAGAAAAGGTGTAACCACCTAAACGCTTAAGGATGTTAGCATTTACATATATATTTTACTTAACGCAGTCTTTATTTAAGTGCCTTTAAGAGGTTCTGGTACACAAGCCCGAATTTAAAGTGTTTTATCGGACGCGATAAAAAAACGGCGTAATATTTTTACCGTCTGTTTATTAAAATAAAATCTCACAAAATGACAACAGTTTAAAAAGTGCGTTTAATTTTTGACCTGTAATGATTGCTCTTTGGATTTTTTTTAAATATAATAAAAAAAATTAAACAACGTCTCGTAGTGCGATAACTACATTCAATCTCTTCATAGACTATTGATTGTATTCTATTTTAAGTCATTGGCAGGACTGATTTTGTGCACACCAGGAGATGCCCTTTTTTCATCAGTCCCCACTTTGCTGGTCTGTAGTTTTTTGAAATTGGTTTTTTTTTTTTATTTTTAATGTTTTAACTCTTTAAACACCAATAAAAACTTATAAGCAGCACAGCGTCCGCAAAAAAACTTAAATTCCGGCTTGTCAAACAGAATACCTTCTTAAATAAATGAGAATTAATTAGTTGCAATATACAGAGTGGAGAGAATCAACCAGAATAAGATAAAATCTTTAGTAATTAATTCTTAATGGACAGCAGATAATACATATGTAATGTTGGCAGCCGTAGAAGTAACGGGAGGCACCGTCGGCAGAAGAGGGGTAGGATATATCTTGCAAGGTGCGCCAGCAGGCGGTCCCAACATATTTAATAGAAGGTACGAGACTAATGAACCTGATAACAGTCCACCGTTGTACGAAAGCGTCATCATATTACCTATAAAATAAAAAAAAGATTATTATATTTATAGTTTTGTAATTCCGGTGTCACTGCTATGGTTTGGCGAAAAGTTAAAGGAAATTGATATTATTTTAATCATAAACATACCATCACGACTATTTTTATGATTACCTTTGTTAGAAAAAAAATCTTATGAAACATCTTTAATCCCCAGAAAGCACGCTGTCAATTCTGTTTAAAATTGAAATTCTTAAATTTTGTACATTTTTAAGATCGATGGAAAATCCTTGGCGGTGTAAGTGTTTTTTTCTTCTTTCTTATTCTATTACATTTTGTTTTATGTTGAAGTTTGCGCCGCTAATTTTATTGACAACTATTGCAGCTTCATCGGACTCAGGGTTCGCGGATCTGGTATACGCCAGCTAACAGTTTAAGTATTCTATCAGAAGAAACATTTATACGAATGTTGAGTTTAATTTACCTGCTATTTCTCGATGCTCGCGTCCAACGCGAGATGGCGCTAAAATCATTGGCACTGAACCAAAGAGTCCGTTTGTAAAACCCAGGATAAGAGAGAACATAATAGGGTACATCTGTAAATATTGAAAGTTTCTTTATATATGCAGCTATTATAACATTCAGTTACAAATTATGCAACTGTAACATGGCCGCTTGGCACCACCGTATCAGGTACAATTTATCAAGGAGAAATATCTTTCTTCTTATAATGTCTAAACCTAGTTTTATTTCTTGCTGGTGAATATAATATTTCTGAAAAGTTAACTTAATTTCCAAATGAACTCCTACAAATGTGGAGAATTTTGAGGGAGGCCTATGTCCAGCTGTGTACATCTATCCATGATGATTATGATAATGAAGAACTCTATTCGCGTTATTGTACAATTAAAGCGAATGCGATAAGGTAAAAATTAAAAACCTAAGATCGGTGCTAGCTAGGTGGGTGCGAAAAACTCATGATCGACCAAACTCCACAACATGTGTTCCCAGAATCGAACCAGGGACCTCCGTGTTAGCACAAAAGCAAATAGATTATTTCAAAAATATATCATACCTCGAAATGATATTTTACAATTGGAATAAGCACCGATTTTGTAATTATAACTTTTATCTAAGTAAGGTAATACTGATAAACTTACATCTCCTACAATGTGCGGCGAATGTCTGGGAGCAGCGCAGAGTAATAACAACGGTACTAACAGTAGTCGTAGCCCACTTGCCATCAGTAACTGACTACGACTCCATTCGTACGGCCAAGCAGCAGCTATCTACATCGAAATAAATACACATTTCAGTAATGTGAAAAACTTATATAAAAATACAAATTAATCAAGTTTCTACCAACAATTGTCAATAGCACAAACGGTAACGTTTATTATGAGATATTGAACAACCAGACTGTCAAAACTGGCTTTGAAAAAAACTAAATCGATGATATAAAATTAACGTTTGAGTAAAATTATATTATTTTTAGAAGTATTTATGTTTTTATGGGAAGGCTTTTATGGTTATGGAAATATATTGTCATATTAATAAAAAAAATATTGTTTTGTACATGCAATAAAAAAGTATTCTTAAGAGAATGCTTCATCTTGATGTTAAGTGCAACTAATAAACAATCTGGCTAAATATAGTATTTTAAAAAATTTAAAATTATAATTTAAACATACAGCATGATTATGCAACTATCGATAACAAGTTCTATCCTTTCTGTGAGCTGCCAAAATGATCATGTTATATTTTTCAAGGCATAGTTGAGTTTATGCAGTTCTAGACAATTTTTTATCTTGGTTGAAATCTTCACCAAAGAGTTAACACTACGAAAGACAATTTTAATCATTTTAAGAATCTCTTCTTTTGAAGTGTTTCATACGATTTTAGCGACGATGCTTACTTTTTCGCTAAATTATGTTTGTATTTTATTTAATTATTTTTTCCAAGAACAAAAATTTAAATGTAACGTTAAAAAACACGAGAAAGATCTTTCTGGAATGGGATACTAAACTTATTTTATTACTTGTAAAATGCAAACCTTTCCAATGAAGTCGAAGAAATTAAATGCAGACATAAGAATAATTGGCATCCAAGAACCTAGGCGACAGGATAGTATCTCAGAAGCAATGCCAGGATAAAGGCTGAGTGTTGTTAAATATACCAGGCCAATAGAAACCATGTAAGGATAAATTGCTCGTGCCACGGCCCAGCGAGCTAAAACTCCACCTGAAAAGATATTTTTATATCTTAACGCGAGAAGAATAGGGACTAGGTTTTTTTATAGTAATTGGTAATTTTTTTCTAAAATAATCTTTATCAGTATTATTTGTTTTCGTTAACTTGTTATGTACATAAGTTTTGTCGTTTGTAGTATTTCAAAAGGATAATAAGATTTAAAAAAAAATAAAGGCCAAGACAAACTATTGCAGTTTACTGGTGTACTACTTAACGAAGACATTGAATTTTGTATATTCTTTGTGATAAATGAGAAGAGGTCACTATAGGTGAACTGTTCTGTCATATAAAGTTTTCAACACCTTTGATAGGAACACAAAAATGTTAATGTACTAGTGGTTTGCAGTTAAAACGGCACCGGCCGTTTACTTTGATAGGCACGAGTAAATCTAACGTAGCAATTATGGTTATTTATAAGTAAATAATAAATTTAAAAGAATAGTTATTAAAATAGTTCTGTGAGAGATGACAAGAATTTTCCTTTTAACCCAAGTAAGTTTGAGAAGTATTTCGCACAAAAAAAAACGATAATCTTCTCTATTGATTATTCTATTGGTTTTAATTATGGAAATTACGGTTACAATAACTATGGCTGATTACATTTTATTTTTTATTAAATGTTAATTCAACCATAAAACCATCATAGAATTTATGTTTTGCCTTACGTTTGAAGCTTCTCCATGACGTAGGCCTCTCAGGCGACTCGAAAACTACATCTTCCACTTTATATGAAGGTCGTGGGGTTCGAAGAACTGCGGACGGTGAGGCAGATGGCTCTGACACACTAGGCGGAGGGGACGCCAGAGGAGCTGATGCAATGGGGATCGTTGCCGTTGGGGAGTACACGGGGTTAGCAAAGCTGAATGTGTTTTCACCGTCACCTAAGATTCAGCAAAAGTGAAATTGTATTGATAACAATATTTTTTTAGTTACGAAAATACATTGTGTAAGTTTGATACTATATACCTAAATTTATGTCTGATTAGTGTCTAATATATAAAGAATAGTTACGTAAGTTATTTATACCTGTTCCAGTATTAGACAGCGCAGGACTTTGTAATTTTAACACACCGAAACCGGTTTCCCCCGCATCGTTTTCCATCTGAAAGTAAATTATATAAATATCTTAAAGTGTTTGTGTATGCATTATGTTTTAATTAATCATTTCATTAACTAACCAGAGTGGTGTCTTCATTAGGATTTAAATGTAGCTGGATGCGCCTTTTTTGCCGTGATTCATTCGTCAACCTGAGGTAATACTGAACGAGTGCATGACGCATCATTACATGGTGTAACATTGAGTGTCCCAATAGGATGAGGATAGAGAATATAAAGAACATGAAGGTACTTCGTCGTGGTTGTCTAAATCCGTACTTCGTCACTATGCGATCCATAGACACCCAGAACCCTGCAGCGCCTGAGAAAACAAAAAGTAATTATGCTATAACTAAAATTCAGGCGTTTTTTTTTTTTACATCACAGAAATGAATAGAAAAGAACCGAAATCTGTCACCACTTATTCCACCAAGTGCTTTGCTAACTCATCTTCAGTACAGGCTTCAGAAATCTTTGCCAGATGACATAAGGAACGTAATAAATTAATTTTTAAACAGTTAATGAAATTATAGGATTAGTTGGTCATGAAAATATAATGTAGAATTCTTTTTGTATCCTGTTTTTTTTTACTCCATAGAATATTTACTTTGTACAAATAAAAACTGAGAAGAGTATGTCTCGATTTAACGATTAGGTTTATTTTGTTCCTCTTTGATGAATGCGAATTTTACAAAGTTGTCCAAATGATATGGCACTTCTTTGGGTTTTTTATTTTAATATAGGTTTCGGAACAATTAGAAAAATACATTTTAATGTAAGATGATTTCCGTAACATTAACTTTTATGCAGATAATGCTAAAAACAGTGGAGTTGATACGTTTTAGACATTTATTAAAAATCAAAAAACTAGAAGCACGTAAACTGTTAAGCCATTCAATATTCAAATCTATATATATATATATACATATATATATATATATATATATATTTCAATATTTATATATATACGTATAGATTACTTGTCAGATAATCTGTTTAAATGAGAAAGAAGTTGTTATGTAAAATGGCTAATAATTTATTTAAATTAATGTAAAACAGGTATACTCTCCCACGGTTGCGAGCGAAGATTCATAAAGTCAAATATAATGAGTCTAGTAAACTTGAGAATATCATTAGTAATTATTCTATATTTTTGCAATTAAACTCTTATAGTCTTACTTTCGCCTGCCATGACAGCTTGCGTGTATCGCGGAGGCAAGCAGCCCGTGAATCCGTAGTACGATGCTTGCTGCACAGTACAGCCAAAGGCCACAACTCCTATTGCAACCAAATTGATGGTGTAGGAAACATTTGATGAAAATCCGTCCCAGCCAATGTTGCATACAGCAACGAATAACATGGTAGCCAGTGACAACAAAATACCTTAAAAATTTTTGTAATGATTAATCAAACAACGGTAAATATCTTTCAAATGTAACAAATTTATGGTAATATTGTAAAATGAATAACTATCTATGACATTTGTAATGTTGGCTATGATGAGGAATTAAAATCTAAGTCTTCCTAAATTTAGCTCATTATTTCACCTACGAAAATACTAATATAATCTATTTTATTTATAAGATTCAAGAACACCCTTCACACAATAAAATTCTCTATAAACTAAACTAAATAAAGCAGTATAAATAAAAAAGAAATTTCCTAACGTCTAACAATATTTTTTTTACTAAATAAACTGTAATTTTTTACATAGATGAAAGGCTAGCACTTAATCTCAATTTCACATGATTATAAGGGATAATAATGTCGTGGGCGTGCTAGTGCTGGTGTTAAAGCTAGTGCTCTGGCTCTCATACGGAGCTGTAACACAGCAATGCTCTTGTAGCGGTAAATTTAAAAAATTAAGGCTGTCGCTAGCTAAGCAGGATCGTAAAAACTACTGTAATGCAAGCTCCACCACGCAGCAATCAAATCGAACAAAGGACCTCCGGCAAGCGGTTAAACATTTGGTCACGTAGGCAGTTTAATCGTTGTTTAACGTGACACCTGAACGTATGATTAATAGATAGAAGTCGTTGATTAAATGAATAATATTTTATGTTTATAGATTATAAACTTAATTATCTATGGTTATTTATAGTATTTTAAAAGTGACATGAAGCAAAAACTACTTGAAATTATATCAAAAGCCACATTTATACTGAACTATAGAATAGAAGAAACATGTGATAATCTGAAATGTAGGTAAAATTACATTCAAGCTGTATACTATTAAATATGTTTTTGTATCACATACCAAATGTAATCCTAGTATTGTAGGTAAACAGGTCCAACATGAGGTTATTAGTGACAACGGCGACACAAGCCGACGCAATGTACACCGTTGACATGTCGAACATTATAGTAGTGTTTGGATAGTGGTGTTGAAAATAATCGACCGCCATTATAAAACTGTAAGAAAAAAAGTAATTAATATTGTTTACATTTTAAACAACTAAGTGATTACACAAGCAGCAGGTTCTTTTTTCCTAATTGATAAGCTTATTTGTTTAGACGTACAAGCTCAGAGAAGTACGTGACGAGTACATAGGCATTTGACTTATGTGATTCTAAGTCATATGCCCATTTTGGGTATAACTTGTATCCTCTAAGTTTCCACAGCACCTCCTTGTAATATACTTATTACCTTATTAGCCTTTGAAACTTGCTACAATAATGTGGATTCTTAAATACGTTGTTTGTAAAGGAGGTAAATATGATCAGTAAAAATCCATAAATTTTTTAATTACAATTAACATATTTGGTTTAATCAGATATTACTTTTAAAGAAACTCAGGTTTGAAAGAGAAAAACCATAATAAAACCAATTGTTATTATTTTACGTCTGCTTTTTGTGCACCCATGCGTCAAATAGCAAATTTTATCGTTACTGTTATGTCAGGGAGTTTTTGCTTTAAAATAACATATGTATGTTAGCATATTTATTATGAAGTACTAATGTTAATCAAAGCAAATGTTATCATAAACAATTATTTTCTACTACATAAAATACCTGTTAAAAGGCAGAAGGAATGCCGTTCCAGCTACGAACAGAGTTATGTACACAGAGTTGTATCTGTCTGGTGGTGGCTCCACGGGTTCTGGAATCGGTGCCAAAGGTTCGCCCCTCGCTGCTCTAATTGCATCTATGCGGGCATACCCGCGGCCTAAGGTCTCATTCATTTTTATATATTATCTATCCAATTTGTGAAGTCATTCCTTTTTCTCTATTTTTTCAGTATTACTTAAAGGAATTTTGTTTTAAATTTATACGCACTGATCCTGTAATGCTTTTCAATAACAACTTCACAAAACTTAAATCGGTATCACATTATATTTATAACTTTAAAACAACACATTTCTCATATATCTACTTTTATTGCCTCCATAGTAAACAAATAAATTTTGAATATTTTTTTTGATACGTAACTAATTAGTGATATTTTTAGTTAAAATTTAATCAACGTATAGAGTATATACTTTTGATATAATATATTATATAGAATAACAAATAAAAATACTTAATAAACCCATTATTAAACTTTTTTCTAATATACGCAGCCGGTACTTCTTGATGGGGAATTGGTAAGTCAGCATTTCATACGCATGCGTGTCGCGCATTGATTTTTAGGGATGGAGCTATAAAAACAAACAATTTTCTTTCACCACCATTTCTAGTATATTAGATTTTTAAAATAATAAAAGTGTTGTTTCACAACACATATTTACAATAATTAAGTAAAAAAATATAACATACACAAAAAGTTAATATTTTATAAAAAATGTAAGAAGAATAATCTAAGACAGACCTCTACAGACCTCTTAATAGTTAAAAGACAAACATTAATTAAAATTATATCTAAATATAATTCTTAAACATTGTGTTAAAATTAAAACCTCGGTTCAAATATTAAATGGAATTCTTTTGCAGAGAGAGTAATGCCTTCAACAGGTTCGATAGAAGGTACAGGGTGGCCGTTAGGAATTTTCACTTTAAATTTTTGCAATATATATGTTAAGAATAAAAACAATTCCGATCGTGCTAATCCTTCTCCAATACACCTTCTTCTTCCTGGTGCAAACAATAACATTATTTTAATGGGTGAATTTGGTATAATTGATATTGATAGGATAATCAATAACAAATTTTTGAATATGTTGAGTTGTCAAATATAGTGAATAAAATAACTAAAAAGTTTACCAGTGCCAAAAGGTAGAAGCCCTTCGTCTTGAATTAAATTTCCATTCTTCG
The DNA here is from genome assembly GCA_029034505.1 of Ornithoptera priamus. NCBI lineage: Eukaryota > Metazoa > Arthropoda > Insecta > Lepidoptera > Papilionidae > Ornithoptera > Ornithoptera priamus. The sequence goes on from JARDWD010000380.1 coordinate 814,019, forward strand.
TTATAAAACGCTCGGGACGGAACGTCTCTGGATCTTTCCAATGTTTTCCATTATGAAGATCATGGAGCGCAAGTAGCAGAAATGTGCCCTTAAATATAATTCGAGTTTATTAATTGAATGTATAAAATGTATAGCGATCTAGATTGTTTCACAGATTGTTGAAATTAAAGTCTCAATGGAAAAACGAGGTGAAGCCCCAGTGCCCTTATATACAAATGCAATAGGATGAAATGATAAAAAAATTAATTTTAACCTTCGGTATTACGTATTTTCCTAATCTTGCGTCTTCTAGAGCCATATGGGGTATACCCATTGCAGCAATCGTTGATATACGCAAAACTTCCATTATAACTGCCTCTGTATATGTGAGTCTATATAAAAATTTAATTAAGTTTTAACAAACGTTTTGAAACTATTAACTTTTATTTATATTTTGTATGATATCGTATCATCATGTATTAGGGAGAACTGAATGAAGATGCTTTTACTTTAAATGACTACGATAAAATTAAAAAAGGGTATACTTAGATCTATCGCCGAGAGTTGGCAATCTTGAGCGACCAATTTCTTGATCAATCTCCTTATGTAAAAGTACTTGAACTTCGGGCTCTCTAACAATGTGTAGTAGTAAGAAAATCAAAGTATTATTAACAGTTTCTACGCCTGCTTCTAGTAAATCTAGGCACACTACTTGGAGTTCCTCATCAGTCACTGTAAAAAAATCTACGTCATAAGATTTATGGGTAAGTAGTATTTATTGCAAAGACCAATTGAACCAACTTGTAGCTAGTGCCGTACTAGAATCAGCTTAATATGGTGCCTAGTAAACGGTCTAACATGCTTTCATAGTAACTAGTAGCGAAATTTCTTACAATTTCGTGCAACTCATACTGTTTTGTCTCCTGGTTTCATAACTAAAGAAGAATTGCTGTACTATGCTTTCGCCGGTGATCGATGTATCTGCTAATTCGCAAAAAAATTATTTGCGCTATCAACTATTTACTCTTCAATTTTAAATGTTTTCCTTAGTCTTATAACGTTTACATTCGAAAAAATTATTTAATCGTTGTTATTTACGTACGTGATTCCTCGTCTCGGTTGATTATATTGATTAGAAAAGCATCAATGATGTCTTTTGGATTGTTAACGTCGAGGTTTACTCGATGTTCTTCTATTGTATTCTGAAAATTGCAATTTTAATAGTACTATTTTTACCTGACTCGAATCTCTTACGCAAAAAATTAGTAAACACTTGAACAGGTGGAAAGTTTTATAATATAAGTATGATAATGATAATTAACTTTGAAAACACGATTAATTATAAGTAAACATTTTTAAATTCAAAATTTCTCTCCACTTTTTTACGACATAATTTAAATTATCAAGTGTCATTGAAAGGACTGTACCACGCTGGTCGCCAACGTCAACTAGTTGGAGAGGCACTTAAGAAGAAGAATTGAAAAATAAAGCTACGTCGGGAACATTTTAGGGATAAAGAAAGAAACTGTTGCACTTTGACGGCTGTTGCGTTATTTGATTGCTGATAGCTATAAACATTTTAATTACAGAAAATAAGCGAATTATATATCAAGGGTATAGGTATACATATCGGATTAGGAATTTTACGAAATTCTAGACAAGCATCTTTGTGTGAGATGCTCAGAATCCGATGCTGGCGTAGGATGGCGGTGCCGTCTCATAATTAACAAATTTGAAGCTGGTGTGTCTCGGCGTGATTACAACATCACATGTTACGAATCGTGGATTATCGATTCGATCCAAAAGCGCCAATCGAGAGATTGGAAGTTTCAAACACCATTCGTTCAGTCACCAAAATTTTTAAAATGTGCTAATTTCCAAAGATAAAATATTCTGTAATTAAGTATTAATTTATAAATGTGAATTTGCTTATTGGCGAAAGCATTAATACTAAAAATTAAGTGAGTTTTGATCAAAGATAACATTTAATAATGTATATCAGATTATGTGGCATCAGCGAACATTAGATCATAAAAACTTGAACATGTTCAGATTATATATGAAAAAAAGTAATATAATCTTACATTATAATTATATACTGATAAATATATAGCACGCATTTGACGTCAGACGCCTCTTGAACTGATTTAATATTTTTTTAACCTGAACTGATATTGACCTATTTTTATTAGTTCAAAAGGTGACGAGCATCGAGATTGTTTATTGTAGAACCCGGTCTATATTTTACATGTATTCTGTAGTACAGATTACATATATTTTTTTTAAATAATAATTAAGGAGGAAAAAAAATAAGTATTTATCGAGCACTTTGTAATTTTTATTTTATATTTTGTCCGGCTCAAAATAAAGACAATTATTAATAATTGAGACATACTAGTATCAACGGTGAAAGACACTTTGCTCTTAAAAGTTTTAAATATTTCTTTAGGGTTTAAATTTTTTCCAGGGATTGTTACAATACTACTACCTCTCTAAAATAAATGGCCTAGAATTTTTTTACGATATATTTGTTTCATACCAAATTGTTAATATATTAGAAGTATACAGATATTTTGCTTTCGCTTTTTTACCTTTATGAACGAATGTATAGAATTGTTCATATTTTTGAGTTCCGTATATCCTATAATATCAGGAATGATGTGTCTAAGAAACGGCATGAAATTCAGCAGCCCGCCGCTCATATCCGCAACATTAAAACATCGCTTTATTAAATTGCATAAAGATTTTAGGCGTTCATCTTGTAAATCATATCTGGAATTAATACAAAACATGAATAGCATTCGCTTTAATTTTTGTGGTTAAAAATCTTGATGAATACAAAAAATCTTCTATAATAATTGTAAACCGGGGGATAGATATTTATTACAAATTAGAATATATACTATAATAGTAAATAGGAAATATTGTGATTATTTTTTGGTGGATACGAAGAACACAAAAAGGACGTTCAGATAATGGTAAGTGATACGCTCTTCCATAACCATGTGGTGCTAGTTAGTATGACATATACATAGTGTTTGTATTTTGAAATAAAATGTTACGGTCATTACTTCAATAATTTCATGTTTAAATACTAAAGTTTGGCGACCGAGGTAGGTGCTGCGGTGTTCAATATTTTTAATTGCTTACATCAAATGTAAATCTCTATTCTCGGATCATATAATGCTCCTCTGAAACTAGACTCGTGGACAGTCCATCGCCTAATTGTAAATCTAATGTACATTTAAACTACTCACGTTCTTTACATGATTATAATTTTGATGTGCTATGCTTTATTTAATTGTGATTTGGGATCTTAATTTAATGCGCTAAAAGATACAAATTTGCACTGAATTTTATTGGCTTACCTTATCCCCGTTACCAATCGCCAGACGATATTAACAACACATATATTAAATAATTCGTTTATACACACTGCGTTTCCAGTGTTACTATCAAGTAATTTAATAAGTGCTTGACATTCCTCACTTATCTGAGAATCCATAGCCTTTGAGCCGTAGCCGTAATGTTTCAAAAACTTTAACACGGCACGCCTTGTTTTATACCAATTTGGTCCATCGGAAAATACTATTCCTAAAAGAATAACATATTCAATGAAATTAATCCAGGCTCAGTGACAATTTCAACAACAACAACACGGATCTCAACAATCTGTAGGCAGAGAGTCCTCAAATTCTTCGGACACACGGTCAGGCGAGACCCAGACAGTCTGGAAAGACTGATTATTACTGGTTGTGTGGAAGGAAAGAGAGCGAGAGGGCGGTATCCTACAAGATGGACACGCACAACTCAGGACGCTACGGGAGCTACCCTACAATCATCCATCCAAATGGCGCAAGACAGAAATGTCTGGAAAGAAATGGTGGCCAGGGCAACGCACCATAGTCACGAACCTCAGTCATGAGGTTACGACAAAGAAGAAGAAGAAGAATGGCAATTTCAATTTTGAAGCCCATAATCTCATTAAGAAGTCTTTTATTAAGACGCGGTTGATGCTATGTCATCACATGATGATCAGTTATTTTATTATCATCTTTTTATTGTAATAATTAACAAAATTAGAATCTTTATCATAAATATTATAAGTTTTTTGTACTAATTTTGGTGAAAATGTGATCTGTGGATGAATTAACCTTTTCAATAATATTTTTTAAGAAAAATTTAAATTCGACCTACCTAATTTCTTTCCAAATGTTCTCACTAAATAAAAAAACCCATCAGGTCTGCCTTCAAATACTTCTCTTGATGATACTTCTTTGATATAGTCTTTCCCTGAGACTATTACCACGTTGATGGATCCTAATTTCAATCCAACTAAGTCACCGTACTTTTGACGTAGCATTTGCCATACTTTATGTTGATATTTAATTTTTTTTTTAATATACCAAACTGATAAAATATTACCTACAAACGGTAATGACGGTGGACCTACAAATAAAAATAATCAGAGATAGAAAGAAAAAACAGTTTATTAGTTTTATAAATATAGTTGTGGAAAAAAAAGAATTAACCTGGTGGAAACGCTGGTGGCTTTTTGGTAACATGTTTAATAAAGTAGAGAAAAAAAACTACAAGTGTGATTACAGCCAACATCACTGCACAGCACGGAATAAAATACTGAAAATATATTATCGCCAAAATCAAACTTATATATTCCTAATGCGATACTATCGCAAAAACCTAAATAATTATTTCTTATGTTATGCAAATAAACAAGGAAGTAAGTTTGGAGATTATCTAAAATCTACCATACAATAGATGATACTGAAAATGTCAAATCTTCATAAGAAACATTCTTCTGAACATAAATTTAAAAAGAAATACAATGGTTTTTTTTTATTATAAATTGTATGTAAAACAAATAATAAGCAGATATTATATATTAATCTTTGTATGTGTGTTAAATAGATTCTCTTTTCTAATTACAAAGAGATGTGATAAAATTTAATTTAAAAAATCACGCTATCTTGATGCATTTACATACAAAGGCTATCTCGAACATTCTTCCTGCCGATTTTATAGAGCCTGGTGGTTCACATCTAAGGACTCAAAACATACGTTGGCGAAAAAAAATAGCATTTGAATTAAGTTTGCGGTTTTCTTGTTACAGTTTTATTTTTCTAATGTCAAGCAAGGTATAACGACATCATTCAGTTGTTTTATCGGTTACGTCATTAAATCTTATCATAGTTTCGAAGATCTTCGTATTACATTAACATAGTAAAATTGTTGCTTGAATAAACAGGATGCTGTATTTTATGCTCTTCGTCGTAAATATATCATATCTTTCGAAAAGTCATGCTGTATTTTATGGTCAAACGCCTGTCGTCATAATGTTCGATAATTCCAACAAATTTTTATGTTTGCTATTAGCCATTTTAAGGTTAGGCATTCTCTTTTTGACACTATGAGTATAATAGTTTTACATACAAAATAATTGAGAGGAAGATTTAAGAAAAATAAGAATAACACCCTTACTCATTATAAGTTTAGTATTAAACCATGACACTTACGCATGCACTAACACTGATAAGCACAAGGCCAATGTTACGGCGAGAATTACGTCAATGCGATAAGTCACGTCGCAGTTCCTGGGCTTCGTTCGACGATAGAAAACCTAAAGCGATTCTCCACCGGATCCCAGGTTAGATAGGCTTTGATAAATATTTTCCAAAATAGTTTCGTTTTCGTCATTCTTGATACTTGTTTTCTATTAAAGGGTTTTTTTCTCATATGAATGGAAATAATAAAAATCGTGACTGCCTAACATCAGAGAATGGACCGGAATCGCGAGTACCGCCCAACTGTTCTGTTTCACAAGAGACCGGGTGAAATATGGTGAACTGAATGCCAACCTACGCTAGTCCGAGAGGCACCTTTTTAACAATACTTTGTGACTACAGTCTACAGTCACAAAGAAAAGATAAACCCCACTGACTTTTTGGTCCGAACTGCCCATCAATGTTTGTTGTGAATTTACGTACATAATAACATGACAAATAAACATGAAATGTATAAACCAATCCCATTTAAAAAATAAAATATTGGTTAAGCAAGCGTAGCAATACACATTTTCAGATCCCACCATGACCGCCAATATAATTGTACCGATAAAAAAATAACTATGGCATAAAAATCCTAATTCTAATTACACATACTTTTAACACAATATTTATGGAAATGGTTTATTAGATGCATATTTGGTTTCAAGTATTTACAGCACATAGTAAGAATCGGAGAACCGCGTATTTTTACAGATTTACACTTGAGTTAGATGAGAGTATATAGTTGACTATTAACGAGAAATGTTGGAACAACACTATCATCTCCAGTTAAGTGTTATTGATCGAAGTTTGTTGTAGATTGGAAATTTCTTATTAATAATATATATAAAATAATATGAATATGTATTTTAATTTGCTCTTCAATAAAACTAGGCGCACGAAGTATTTCATTTGAAGAGGAATAAACTTAAGCTTTGCTCCTTTGAAGTATACTAGTAATGTTGTAGCAGATTCATTAAAAAAATTATAAACATACTCTGCGGTTACTTACAGATAGTATGGGGATATTTATCTACAGAGTCCGTGTTATAATTTTTTTTTGGTTTGAAATAATTATTTTTAATCTCACAGTATGCTTTTCTGAATAACAAACTTTTAGTTTCGTTCATCAGCAATCACTTAATATTTTAGTTTTTTATTCCTTTTAGTTGTTCTTCGTCATAATATTATGAGAATATATTATAACTAACTGTTCCCCGTCCGCAATGTCAGACAAATTTATCTGAAATATTTCTTGAGAGTAACCGCAACCGTAATCGTGTTTCTATAGCTATTGTTACTACAGCAACCGCATAAATAATAGGTAATGAAAGTGTTTATAAAAGATAATTGGAAATAAAATAATGAAGGATGTATGAAATAAAAAAATAAATAGCCTATAACTATCTACAAATCATTTCGCGTCTAATGGTCATGTTCCCATTTCAATACATTCACTAGTTTTCTCGTGAAAGAAACCCATTTTCATTATATCTCTTCTATATGGACTAGCATTTAGAAGTATTTACAAATAAAAATAATGTTGTTTACAACCCATGCCAATTGTTATATTTTTATAATCTGTTCATACAAAAGTTTCTTTTAAAATATGTTTTTATAAATTTTATAGCAGTCTGCATTTATTTAAGTTACATACCAAAGTAAAATACACTCAATTTAAATTACACAAGTAATAAATTACCAGTTACAATTAATTTTATCAATATGTTATTGTTATTAAAAAGATATCGCGAAAACAATTTTAAAAATTATTTTGTGCAAAAACAAAGCTGACGACAGCCTTGCGCTGTGGAATTGAATCATACCCGTACTGTTACGATAGGGAGCGACTGATAAGGCGTTCAGTGCTATATCGTCTTGAAATTAAACTAGATGACTTATAACTGGTCATCTCGACGGCCATTCACTATAAAACTGAAGGACGGAATCGGACACCGCATTTATTGCTGCGTTATCCAACGTTATAGACCTATAGCTTGGACTTTTTTATTTTCCTTTAATAAATAAAAAGTGAAGTGATGGCGCCAATTAATGCAAATAGTTTCAACGGGAGCAAAGGTTTTAATTCCGCCAAACAATCCCTACCAGAAGTTGAAGTAGAAAGTGGCAACGGAAGTGAAACTAAAGGGTATGATTGAAGTTTTTAATAAAATTTTTTGCACGTTATTATTAAAATGTGATCGCAAACGTTAATGATACTAGTGCGATATACAATATTGTTTAGAATTGCATAAGTGAGTTGACAACGGACCACGACTTGAATATTCCGCTGAGGTTAATTGACAATAAACTTCTCATCCTTGACTATTTCATACTTTATATTCTTTAATTTACAAGTGATAATGTACGAATATTGTTTTTTGTTTAATTTTAAATATGTTATCTCTTTAAAATAGTCGTAAAAGGTTCACGAAATAAAAAAGAACTTTTAACTATAGCTTGTTTTCAATACAAAAGAGTGTATAGAAATAAAACCTTCTTTTGACGAAATAAGTCATAATCATTATAAAATGAGTAAAAGGTATAAAATTAATTTAATCTGTTTCGAGGGTTGACATTGTTATTTATTAGTTTATTATGTAAAGCTCAATAGTCTTAAAAATAATTGACACAAACTATTTAACAATTACGATTAAAGAAGTATTTTTAGAGCCCTATCCGCAAAGAACTAAAAGTGAATGCACATCAAGTTCTTGTAGAGTCGTCAATCTACTTGATTTTATAATATAAAAGAACACTTACAATCTAAACTTGTTTTTCACATCACTTGTGAGAACATTATAAATTTCTTATAAAATCTGTGTTCTTCATTGCAGTAGGTTTATATTTTGTAAGGATTTATGTTTTGCTATTTGGTCATTGGATTTTTCATAATATTGGTTTATACATATTTTGGTAATAGAGTAAATGTGGTTATCATATTAAATTTCAATTGCAGTAAACTTTTTTTTATCCTATTATGTGATAAGACGAACAGGACGTTAACGTGATCGTAAATGATGCTTCTACCAAAAACGTGGCGCTCCTTAAGATGATATACACTGCACGACATTGTGCTCGTCGCCTTGAGACAAGATGTTAAGTCTCGTTATCCCGGTTATTTCATTAGCTACAACAACTTTCAAACCGGAACATAGTAATATTAGCACACTACTGTTTAGCTACCTAGACGGTTTCCGGCTACAGAAAAATAGCATCAGTAACTTACTATTGGTATTTTTTTTAAAAAGAAACTTTTTGAAATATATACAAACGGTAAGAAAAACAATAAGTCAATTCACATCCTGAAACCATTTTAATTCTTCATATTATTAACCTACTATATGTAACTTATCAGTATGTTTATAAACACACGCGTTATCTCCCTAACATGATTCTATAAAGTTCTCATTAAACTTTTTTTTTGTATAATTCTTCTGATATAAGTTTGTTCCTTACAGTGGAAAATAAAAAAAACTAATTACTAACAGACTGTAAGATCACGTTAAACACATCTAAATCAGTGTTTCTTTTTCAATTTGATATTTAAAATCTTTATAATACTATAATAAATTTTAACATTGAACATAAATTGTTTATGACTTCACTCTTTACCTAAAATATTTACTTTAAAAGCAGATATTATGCTTTCGTAGATAATTATCATGGACATTATACACCTTAAATACTAATGGCATGTATTTTGAACGATATTTAAAGATTATCATGCGTTAGTATTACCTTTTCCATTGAATTTTATATGTGCCTCTATAATCACCAGAATAAATTATTATTATTGACGCCTATAAAAACGGTTTTCAAAACCGGCTTGTTAAAATATTCAGGGAAATTACAAAATAAACTTCCCCTCCACAACAATCTAATATAAAGCTGAAAAAAAATGCTTACAGTTTCATTCTGTTCATAATATTAACCGAAATAGCAATAAAGTACTTGTATTTTCGTTATTTTCCATAGCATTGTATTTCACCTAATTAAAATGTAAGTTATTCAAGAATTAAATAAGTTTTAGCTATTTATCCTCTTGGACAACAATACAATTTCAAGAAGACAATTACAGCTAACAGGAAAGTGATTAAATATACATTTTATATATTTTTTACTTACTTTTAAACTGTTGTATAATAATTTAAAATTTAAATAAAATTTAAATAAATCTACTGCAATGTTCACTGAAACAAATAATAAGAAAAGATTATTAATTACAGAAGGTCATAATACTAATATCCTATAAAAAGAAAATATCCTTGAAATCTTTTTTTGTTCGACGAAGCGATGAGACGAGCGAGACGTTTACCTGATGATATACGCCAGCCATGGCTATAAGAACGTGGCGCTAGTTATGATGATGTATACATATTTTTTGCATACATATTTTACTGATCACTTTGAGGTTAAAATGTTAAGCCTCATTCCTCCAATAATTTCATTCATTAGCTACAACACTATTCAAACCGGAACAGTTAATATACGCACTGTTTGGCGAAGAAATAGGAGCTATGATGATACCTACCTAGACCGTATCCGGCAACATAGACCTACTATCGGTGACTTCTTTTATATGAATCTAATTAACTATGAACTCAAAAATTTATACAATAATATTCATCCCGTTGTCTTTGTAATAATTAAACCATGGACTCATTGCATTTATTCATGAATTCACTGAATTGTACCATGAAAAGGATCAGAAAAAAAATGTTTAAAGTAGTGATTACGTCAGGGACATAAATATGTTCAATATATATATATAAAAAATATATATATATATACATAATTATATATTTATGCCTCGGCTAGTAATCAAAATTAGTATTACGTTTTATGTTACACACAGAGTACATCACAAATTCAGGGACTTATAACATTGATGACTGCAAATAACAGCAGCAGGGCTTACAGGATCCTCTTAAAGTTCGTAATTATCTAACGAAAAATATTGATTGCTAAAATATGCAACAGCAGATGAACCTTAAATCAATCTTCTGATCAAGCAGATTAATTAGTGTTTGCATAATTACATCTTCTATAGCTACTAAGGTAAATATTAATCGAATTGAACTTTTTCTAGGTACTCATACGAAATTCTTCTGGAGACAGCCAACTTCCTTCTTTCGCGCACCTCTATTCGACCAAGCATTGGCGTCATTTGCGGCTCTGGGATGGGTTCGTATTGGAAACTGGGTATTTATTGCTTTAAATATATGCCATGTATTGCCTGTGTATATTTTACATAAAATTCAGGGTAACTAATTACCTTAATAACAGAATTGATGTTAAGAGTATTGCGTGTTGTGGTAAGAAACCTGCGTGGTGCTGATGTTCTAGTTTTCCTAAAGGAAAAGTTGGTAATAAGATCTTTAATGTTCATCTTGGTCACAGTAGCAATTTAAAATTATTTCGTTATGGTATTTTCTAAAGTATTGTTAATAACTAAGAGAAATTGCCTTTTTATTTTATTATATTGCAATCTGGTGCTAGATTGGACCTGAGTGGTGAGAGAGATGAGATGGTGCATTTTATACCTTAGTTATTTCCTTCTTTTGAAACACCTACCCTCTATTGTGATGTTAAGCCTAAAATTTCATGTCAATTTCACACAAGGACCAATATCAGACCTAGTCATGGGCGCACCGGAAATTACTTGAATTTATCAGCCAGTTGGCTTGTGTGTGTGATAATCTAAATTAATTTAAAGTTTGTTTCGTTGTGAATAATGTATAATTTTTATAAAACAAGTTCGTAGTTGTTTTTCAAAATAATTGGTTTGCGTGATGCCTTATTTATTGGTTCTTGTATGGATCATTATTAGTTGTTAGTCATCACTTTCATATTATTTTAATATATGTATGAGTTATAAGTAAATAAATTTATTTTATACACTGTATGATTTATATCTTGCAAATAAGTCACATTATTATAAATACGAAAGTGACCGTACGTTATACTTATTTTCACATTTATATTATCCGGATTGAATATAAACGGTTCATAAATTAGGTTTAATTGATCAATGATCAATTGAACATGTCAAAGATACTGCCGCATAGGTGGAAATGTATTTACTTTACAATTAGATAGTCTATCTTTTTACTAACTAATTATAAATACATATATAGAGACAATATAATTTGGGACTATTTTGTTTAATTCCTAGTTCCAATTTAAATGCGTACATCGAATAACAACTTAAATATTTTTTTTACGAAATTTTAGGTTCTTTGGCCGAAAATATCACTGATGCAGAATGCATTCCATATGAAGAAATACCTAATTTCCCTGTGAGTACAGTTGAGGGCCACCACGGGAGATTAGTGTTTGGCCGTCTGGACGGGGTACCAGTCGTGGCCATGCAAGGACGCTTTCACTATTACGAAGGGTATCCCTTGTGGAAAGTAAGAATTTATTGTCACTTGTTTTTATCATTTTTTTTATATACGCAAAATAAATATGCTTTTCTTCGGATAGGTTTTTTTTATATGACGTTTTAGCGTAAAACTTTTATATCCGTTATTCCTTAACATGCCATTAACTGTTTACGTTAGTAAAATTTATTTCAAACAGACAAAGATTACATACGTCATTAATTATTTACGTAAGATGATCGGAAGATAAACATAACATTACATTTAATTGATGTCGATATGATACGGAAATCGTCCAAACATATGTGAATAGGTCGAACAGAGAACTAATTCTCTTCGGTAGTTAAAATATAGTTTAGTGTGCTCTAAATACAATTTAAGTACTACAAACTGACACTCGAACAATCGGTTTATAAAAACAACAAGTTTTGGCTCAAAACGTTTAAAATGTTCTAGAAAACCAATTACACCACTAAAAATCTAAATAATACGAACATAATTGGAAATATTCTTCTCTGTTACAAGTATTACTATTAATGTAGGTAAATTAATATATTTTTTCTATAGCTTGTTCATTAACAACGGAAATTTTTGTAAAGAAATTTACATTGCGATAACAAACGCAGCGTTCACCGTCGAACTTATCTTGATTGGCTGATGCAAGGCACAGTCGACCCCCAGCAGTAAGGTTATCTATGGCAGCGAGCGTCACAATAAGAGGGTAAAAGACGCTTTAAGATAAACCGACGTAACTACGTCGCAGCGATAGTACGGTATATTGTTTAATAACATAGGTACGTTAGAAATCGCGAATGTAAGGCATTAATGTGAAATCGTATCAAAGTTAAGTATCAGTATATGTTACTACTGTGTAGTAAGTACACATCGAGTTAAAATAATTGTTTCGAAGTTTCGTTCATATTAAAGATATTTTTATGGTAGTTACGCTGTTTTTACTAGGTCTATTCTAAATAGAAATATAATTTGAGGGCTCTTATTAACACCTGATTAAGCTTTCTTAGTACATAATAATTTAGTTTATATGGTGCTGAAGATAGGTGTAAAAATGACACAATAATGTTAAAACACTAATAACGATTTTATTGCTTCTTTAATATTAAAGCAGAAATAGAATATGTAAATTTATTTAAACTTACTAGTAAAAAAATGTAAATAGCTTTTTCTTTGTAATTTGGCCACCTTTAATCCTTAAGACAACTTGTTAAGTGATTTTTTTTTTATTTGAAACGGTCGGTCATTTATTCACAAATGCAATGTCTGATATGGTATAAACGTTTAAATTATTTGCTAATAAGAAGTTGTTGATTTCCATTTATCTTTTTAATAGACTTGTTATGTCTTTATACTTGTAGGATTCCTGTTTACTTTTACTTGTAATAACCTTTATTGATTTCTTGTCTCTAAACGGGTACAAAAAAACTGGTTACACAAAAACAGTTATTGGTTTCAAGCTCAAGTTTAAAATAATTAATATTTATTAAGTTTTTTAAAGATTATGGCGTCCACTGATGCTGTTTATTGCATCGTAGCTTTTAAACCCTTTCAACAGGATTTTTTATTTGGAGAAGATGGTATTGTTAAATGGTATTCAAGTAAAGTAGTACAAATACGATGGAACTGAATAACGGTAGGAGTTGGCTCAACCGAGAATTTTATCTCTGACACTTCATAGTATCGATATAAACCAAATTAAATCTGATTAAAAACATTTACCGGTACATAAAATATACCAGCATTTTCGAAATGGTTAAATCGCTTAACGTAATAAGAATTTGTTTAATTTTTTTTCCTTTTTGTATCAAAGATCACTCGATCAAAAATATCCTTAATTGAAATAAAAATAACTCTTCAACCAATATCAAAATTATATAATTTTCTAAGTTTGCATTTCAAGTAGTTATTCTATTGTGATTTAGTATTATACACGAAATACGATTTTTCTTTATTTCAGAGGCTTATTAAAATTTTAGTTTTAATATTATTTCTTTTATAGTGTTGCCTACCGGTCAGAGTTATGAAGCTCATTGGAGTTAAGACGCTTATAGCTACCAATGCGGCTGGAGGATTAAACCCCAATTATAAAATTGGTGACTTAATGATTGTTAAAGATCACATAAATATGATGGGTTTTGCTGGCAACAATCCATTACACGGGCCCAACGACGAAAGATTCGGTCCACGATTTCCACCAATGAACAAAGCTTACAACTATGAATACAGAAATATTGCGAAAGAGGTAATTATGACAGTATATACTTAATAGGAGTAATTATTTAAAACTACAATTAAAGATACAAAAACTCTTTTTACAATCTTTAGGTTCCAAGAATCCGTGTTTAAAAAATGCTATAATATTGGTTAGTATGCCAATATTAATGATGCACCTTTTAATTACCATATTTTATGTTTAACTAATGATTAGTTGTAAAATATAAAATAAAAATCATATTTCATAACAAAAGCCTTCAATTCAATAAAACATATTCATCATATTTGACTATGGTAAAAAAATATTGTTATAAATAATAATATATCATATTCTTTATAACTCTTAAGTTATATTTCTCTGTAATGGAAATACGAAATTGATATTATAAAAATTTTGAAACATCTGATACATATACGTAAACGTACCTAACTTTGAACGGATAAAAAAGAAAAAATACACTACAATTTGTTACTGTTTTAAAATTAATTAAATAAAAGTCGATTTATTTTAAAGTTAGAGTATTTTAAGTAAATACCAAATTTAAGAAATAAATATAAATTAGCAATTATTTGGCGGAGTTGGCAAGTTCCACGCAATATAAAATAATTTAATAACTGGTTATTTTCCTTTTATTACTTCGGACCTTACCTTGACTTTCAGTTAATTTAAGATAAAATGAAATATTTGAGACCGAATGGAATGTTTTTTTATGGCCTTTTTTTATTTGATCTCGGCATCTTATCTGCGATAATTTATTCCTATAGTTTTTTTATAACCACTCCTGTCTCAAGACTATACTTTTTTCAAATATTATATTAAAGACAAAATTAAATATAATTTACTTAATATTACTTTGGGCTAATGAAAATATTTGTTGCTTATAACAAAAAGAGCAGTATGTTCACCTGATGGTAAGTCAAAATAGTGTTGCGACGGTGTTTACTAAGGTAGTTTTTGGCAAGAGAGCTGTTAAATTCTTTTTAACATGTTCTCAAATTGTTATCATCATATTCATTAACATTACTAGAGAACGGGGTTATCTAAAATCTCTAAACGTTAGGATTTATAAATAGCAACCGAACTAGTACCATTTAAATGAAATGTTATTAATTTATCTTTTAAGCTGTAAGGATAGATGCAACCTTAAATACTTCTGCTATCCTATTTTTTAATAGTGTCCTCTTAGTTACTGTCTACCATTCTCAGTATTCCCATTTAAATGATAAACAACAGTCATAAATTTGACACAGCAGAATTTCGTCCTACTTGGTTCAACTTAGCAACATTGTATAAATAATTATCAATTAATAAATGTTTTGTGTTCGTCTCGTCGGTTAATAATATAACCTTGAGATGGTAGCTCACAGTATAGAATTCGAATATTTCTTAACTTGTTACTATTAATAAGCATTTTTTCTAAAGCTAATTTATAATCTCGGTCGCTAAAATTAAATACTATTTACTGAGAATGTAGATAAGAGATTTTAAAACCAATCTAGCGATGTAAATCAATTATTTTTATTTTTAAATATAGGAAGAAAAGAATCATAAGAAACTGGAATGAACTTAAGCACAACACAGTGTCATAAACTGCAAGGTAAATATAGGAACTGATGTTATAAACTATAATGCCTATTTTCAGTTGGCGAAAGACCTGAATATTGAAAACATAGTAAGAGAAGGAGTATATACGTGCTTGGGCGGTCCCAACTTTGAGACAGTCGCTGAATTAAACATGTTGAAAATGGTTGGAGTCGATGCCGTAGGAATGTCTACGGTCCACGAGGTATATTTTATTATTTAACTAAACACGCTGCTTATGCTTCATGTTGCTATTTACAATAAGACAGTTTATTATAAATATTAAAACCTCTGGCTCCAAGATTTCTGCACTCATTAAAACCTACATTGAATATCTTTTTTTTCTTATACATGGAGATCCAATTTTATTGATTGTATCTAAAATCTGAAATATACTATACTGTATTATAGACTGTACCAGTAATAATTTAAAAGTATTATTAATTTTTAGGTACTAATTGCTAGACATTGTGACATGAAAGTATTCGCATTATCTTTAATTACCAACGAATGCGTGACCAGTTATGATCAGGATGATGAAGCCAATCACGAGGAAGTCCTAGATGTAGGGAAGATGAGACAAGACATTCTGCGCAAATATATTTCTAGGCTATTGGCGAAGGTTGCAGAAATAGAAAACTATCTGTAATCAACTATTCAATAAGGAATAGGAACGAATCCTGCTATAACGAACATTAGCTTTGAGAACATGCACCGCTCTGTTTTACTTTTTAGTATGTAAATAAAAATATTATTTAATAAATGTTAAGTAGGTATATAAAATAGCAAAAATAATATATTTACATTATTTAATCCAAAATAATATAATTAATATATATTGAAAATTGTTATACACGGTAACTATATGTATTTTAATGTAAGAATTATGCACAAATATTAAATAAAAACTTGTTTAAAATAACACATGAAACATGTTTGTTTTCAATAGAATTAGCTACACATCTTATTAGTTAACGCAGTGTTTAAGTACTAGTTTGTACTATTTTTATGAAACGAAAAAAATAAAAATAACGTATTATAAAAACGTATTATAAACTATATAGAAAAGAGCACTCATATGATAAAAAAAAATTTACATAAATGATGTAAGATTTTTTTAACTAAACCAAAATGTGGTTGGTGGTAATCCAATGTGTATTGCTTAATTAGCCTTATTATGAAATTATGTTGAGCTCATGGTCATCCTTTAACATTGCTTACAATTTTATTAAAAGACAATTTAATTACTTAATAAAGAAGCTACTTTTAACCATTTTTTAAATAATGTTTTTAAAAAATGTCAGATAATGGGCTTGGTTAGTTCGAGTTGCTGGTTATCATCTGGGAATGTGCAGCCACGGGACCTATTTTTGTCACCAAACAGTACAATGAAAATATTTATGTACTCCTGTTCAAGACATTGTAGCTAGTGAACTTATTAGTTTAAAAATATTTAATGCCTAGGGACTATTTGGTGCTGTGTATAATACCCTGAAAAGTGCTACATCATTGTGAATAGTCGTACCAAATAGCATCTGGTAAACGTCAAACATTGAAAACTTTTTATTACAAAAGAAAACTGTACATAAATAAAATCAGTCATATTAAAACAACAAATCCTTTATTCAACAATTGTAAACTTAATTACTAATAAGTGAGGAGCTGCAGGAAACAAAATTATTTTACCAATCTTACAACTTCTATTTTTAGTGATAGTGAATGAGTAAGGAGATACTTCTAATACAATACCACTATTAGTGTTTTAATAATCTAATTATCAGTAAACTTTTTATAAACACTACACTTTTGATCTACTGATGGACCCAAGCCTCTCTCAAATCTCCATGTAGCTAATCATAAGGTATACTCTAATGTCATAAACTGATGCTCCAAAATAATGATTTCAATCAGAGTATTTTCATAAAGTATGTATTTAAAAATAATAAGAACTTAGTTTGAATTTAAAGTAATTGAAAAAAAAACAATTACTACTGAACCTATTTAAACCATATGAAATTTATTATGGAAACTTCATTGCTAAACAATTGCTTAAAGGTATGATTTATATGATATTATTATCTGTGTTAAATATCTTAATTATAAAAGCAAAACTTCTATTTAAGAAAATATTTGCTCCTCTAATAATTCATTCATGTTTATTGTTTTGGAAAGAGGTATGCACATTCTTTGCATGCATCATCAATATTGCCATACATATATTTAAAACCATATTCAAGGACTCTTTTTGGTACTACATATTGGCCCTTTGTTACAATCATAGCCCGTTCAGGGTGAAGTAAATAGTTTAATACTGTTTCTGGAACTGGCAGTAATGCAGGCCTACTCATCGCCTTTGCAAATGACTGGAAACAAAGTTAATTTAACTTGAACATAAGCTAAAGATCTATTACCATAAACAGTAACACATTGGAAATTATAAATCAAGCAAATACGAAGTTAAAAGTTTTATATAAAATATTTTAGTTTCACATAAAAATTATAAATAAAAATAATTTGACTTTACCTGAGTAAATTCTTCATTTGTAACAACTTGTGGAGCTACACCATTCAAAATTCCTTTAACTTCTACATTCTCTATTGAATACTTTATAAGTCGAGTGAGATCATCAATATGAATCCATGGTAAGTATTGCTTGCCTGACCCTAATCTACCACCTAAACCCAGGAAAAATGGCACAATCATATTTTTAATCATTCCGCCATCACGACCGATAACTGCGCCAGAACGGATTATAACCTGGAAGTTAAACATTCCCATTATTGCAAAATTATGTTGACTGAATAAAAATTGCATATATTTAATTAATACAAAATAATTTTATCTTTACTTAAAACAAAATATAAATTTCTTAGGATTTTTGTTTAAGATAACTCATACTAACAGTGAGCAAGTAAAAGTACTATGGGAAATAGGAATTATTTTAGTTAGCTTTGTTATAGGATCAAGATATTAAATATAAAAATTAATTTATTTGATTCTACATTTAATTAATAAATCATATATAAAATTAATGAATAACATAAAAAATGGACTTTGCATAGAACAAAAACTTAACTACTTACTAATCTCACAGGTGGATTTACATATGCTGCTTTTTCCCATTCTACTAGAAGCTTTGAAAAGAAATCACTACCAGTTGTTGGACTAGATTCATCATATTTTTTAGTTTCAGAAGGTTCATAAGCACCAACTCCCGTAACCAAAACAAACACTTTTGGTTTGTTTTTACTCTGATTAATGGCTCTAGCTAATGCTTTTGTTGTATATACCCGTGAATTTTGGATATTTTGTTTGAACCTGAAATTTTATAATAATAAATATAGGTCCATTTATTTAACTTAAATGGGTCTTATTTTCAAAATTCTATGCAACTTGATTGTTATATTTAAACTTAAAAACTATAATATAATAAGAATATTCTCCTACCCAGGTGTCCAACTTTGTTTAAAATCCATAAACTGTTGTCCTGCACAATTAACAACTGCAGTGGTACATTGAGGTAAACCAGATTTGTCTACAGTCGACCAGGATATGTTTTGAACCGCCGGCATGCGTGACACATTAACAACATTATAACCGTTTGATTTAAGGAGTTTGTTTAAGTTTTGTCCTATAAAACCGGTACCTCCACCTATTAAATAAGGCAAGCAGTAAAAAAAAATTGATATTGTAGCTAAAATTAATAATTCTATTAGATTTTTAAAAGGTACCTATTAAGACTTTGCCTGTTGTCATAATTTTAGTATTATATAACTATACGATTGCCTTTTGTGTAGCTGTTTTTGTATAGTTACAGAAATACTCTTATTTGATTTCTGTATTATTAATGTAAACTTACTACAATTTTTTTTAATTCAAATTTATTGTACTCCAACTGCAAACTATTCTATTAAAATAAATATTACTTTGATACAAACTTATTGCCAGTATCAAAAATTATGTATTAGCTTATTTCATCAAAAAAGATTACGAGTTTACCTTTTTTTTTCAAAGTTTATTGCTAAAATGCTACATAATTTTCGCTTTTATTTTGTTATTATAAAGTTGCGAAATAATTTATTTAATCAATACTAAATACATCTTTATACTTAACCTGCAGGTACCGAATCCGTGAACCTTCAGTCTGATGAAGCTGTAATTAATGTCAAAGAAGCTAAAAGCGTAACCTCATCTAAAATAATTATAAATATACTTATAATATATTTATATATATATATATATATATTTGTGTTATATTTTACATATACAATATATGGTATTGATGTATATATATAGTGTAAAATATACATGCTCAAGCACATGAAGTTTTATTTTTTTCGGTCGTATGTATTTAATAAATACTCAACAGAGAATTACTACAAGCATAACGAACAACCACAGACTATTAAAAATGGCCTAAAAAATAAAATATATCGATAACATAAAAAAACCTTTTAATTGTTTTTTTCTAAATATTTAAGTTTTTAAAAGTGGCATTATACGGTTACATAAAACAATGTATTCTTTACAAAGAATGTGTAACTAGTTTATTCATGCAATGAAAAACCTATCCATCAAGAATGCTCCATTTATCCAAGTACATCGGCAACTTAAGCATCAGCTTAACGCAACAAATAAACAATCCACTTAAAACTCAAAATAGTAACATAAAAAAATAGAGTGTAAATTTTACATGCAAAAATCGATTATTATAAACGGAACGCTTGTGTTATGCACTACAATACCTTACTGTATCTGCCAAAATTATCAAGTTATATTTTATGTATTAATATAAATATTGACATGCTTTCCGACTTCTAGCCAGTTTTAAAGTAGATAATATTAAGTGATAATAAGCTATTAAGTATAACGCAAAAGTAGATGGTACGAAAAATCTAAAACTAGAAATTAATATTCTGCATTTTATATTTTAAATATTAGTTATTGGATGACAGAGAAGTTGTTAATAATATAACATACCAATGAATTTTAATAATTTAGGTTGTAGCAATAAATACAAAAAATATTTCATGATTTTCATAGGATTGTTGCCAAAATTGAACATGAAGCAAGATTAACCACAAATTATTAAAAGAAGCATTCAGAATGATACCTTTGTTTATTGAAAATGGGACAGCTTATGTTTGGACAGCTCAAGGTTTGTTAAAATATTAAGGTGTCTGAGTACAATAAATCAAGGCTGTCTGTATTATTTTATCACAAATAGTTACGCATTTGTTTTCAGATTGGCATATACTTCGAACACAAAATCGAATATGTGGTTATCTCATAGGTTCAGTACCTTCTTTTCCAAGACAAAATGATTTTCAAGGTATGTAAAAATGTCATGTTATTAGAAGTAATTGATATATTATTATATTTATATTTTTACATATTTTTTTATGTCCAGCAGTGGATATCTATCAGATGATGATGACAATATTAATCTTGATTTACATATTCCATTTTCCTTTTTTCTATTCATTTACAAGGTAAACAATGCATACAATTGCTGAAAAGTGATACTTTTTATATCTATAACTAGGAGCTAGATTGCAATGAGATGAGAGGTTCACCACCTGTAACCAAATGGCATACCTGTACATAGGGTGCTGGTGCATATAAAATTCTTGGAGTACATGAAATAAATATGTAAATAAATGACCAACAAAATGATCCAATGTTGATTAAGAATAGAACTGCAGAGTTTGTACCACCATATTTAATTTTTTTTTGGTGGGCTTATCAAGTGTTTTTTATTACAGATGATCATAGTTTGAATATTTAAAAAAGAATAATATTAAATATTTCCTATTTAAGGGCTACCTATGGCACTTATGTCTGAAGAAGCTGCACTCTTAGTTGAAATGGGTATTTGTGAGTTACATTTGGCACAAAACATTAATGATAATCCATCAGATGAAGAAAAACAAATGATAAAAAGACAGGAAGAAAAGTATATTATTGAATATATATAAATTATATAAAATTTTAATGGATTATGAAAAGTTTATATGTTTTATCAATTACATACTATAATTTTTAAGTTGTTTCAGAATAATTGAAGAACAAAATGAGGCATTCAAGAAAAAGAAAATTGATCAGTTGTCACAAAAAATTGATGTTATTTTAGCAGGAAAAAAGCAAAAATTATTACAAAAAGGAATTACAAGTATGAAATGCCAATAGTATTTATTAAATTTTTTAATTGAAAAAGTGATGAAATGAGCAAGACATTTATCTGATGGTAACTGCTATGCTTACCCATAATAAAGTTGTGCTAGTTAGGATGATATACACAGCACCACATTGTGCTTGATGTTTTAAGACGTAAGATGTTGTCTCATTACTCCTCTAATTTTAGTAGCTACTGTGCTCTTCAAACTGGAACATAGTAACGTTCGCAAATTACTGTTGGGCGGCAGAAATAGGTACTGCAGTGGTACCTACCAAAATGGATTCCCACAATAGATATCTACCACCAAAACTGAGAAGTATTGGGCTTAAATGTGATATTATTTAATAGTGTTTGAAGACATGAGCCTTTATAAGGACATTAAACAATTAATATCTTTTAAAATATACTTTTCCAAATGGAGTCTACATTCTAAATACAAACCAGGCTGACATAAATTTTTGTTACTATATTTGTGTCAGTCATAGCCTTATTTATTTTTTCATTCTACTTAATATTTTTTTAATAAATATAATCATTGATTATATATTTTACTAAGAGTGTACTTATATTTTAGATACAAAATTGGATAAACAAACTTTATTACAAGATGAAATTAACAAGTTCCCAAGTTTAACTACATCACAAATTTTGGTCCATTTACCTACACAACATCATAGGCAATTAGGTAAATATTGATTTATATTTATAGTGTTGTAGATAAGTGTGATATAAGCCCTAAAATGTATAAAAATATTCTATTCATCAGGTTTAAACTGACTTCTTTTAATTCTTTCCAAAATATATATATTGCGCATTATCGAAATGGGCATGTTGGACCCAAAAAATATATCTATTTTTTATAGATGTTGGACCCAAAAAATAGATTTATTTTTCGGTCCAACATCCACAAATATACTCTTCGATCCACAGTTCTTACAGTACTGTGTAATTTTCCATTTCAATAATTTGCCTCATCACTCTAACCAGCTGATGAAGACTATGTCCCTTCTCCAATCCCTCCTTTCGTTTTCATCGACCGCGGAAACCCTTTTCGTTTGCGATCGATACCAGCTCTCAAGCTCAGTGACATATTATCAACTCGCCTTCCAGCACCGCCATCAACACGCACATTTTGCACCCGCCGCTTTCACCGTTGATTAAGGCGCCCTTCCTGTTCATATATCGCGTACATTAGCCAAAACTGCGCCACTCTCGCTAGCCACAGGCGATAATGGTTACGCTGGGCCCGTGCCCACCTTCGACGACTAAGTAGTCTACTCCACGCTAAACCGCTGCCCGCGCACTTGAATTAGAATTTATTCTAAGGTGTGTGTGAAGTCACCAATCCGCATTGGGCCCGCGTGGTGACTATGCACCATCGTCCTCATATTGAGGGTAGGACTCAACAGTGGGGACGTAAATTGGTTGTTATGGTGTAGTATATTTTATTTTAGCTCACGGTATTGCAAGCTTGCGAGCCGAATGTCCGTTTTTGCAGTTATCAATCTTTTTAAAAGGTCGTCGACTGTAGTAGCTTATCGAATATTATTAAATTGTCTTATAAATGGCATTACACACCCCAAATGTTATAAAAAAAATTTGAACTACACATTCAAATTGCTGAAATTAACAGTTCTCTCATGTTTTTGATATGGTTCCAAGCTATCTCTTACAAAGCCATCTATCTATCATGCTAACTTAATAGGATTGGTGGATATTACAGGGGCACAAAAGTTGTTTTTAAAACTGGAAACTCATAGTTGCCAGGGATTAAATCTGCATCTCTTCCAGTGTCTATAGCTGCCTTGTAAACAAAGCTACTATGGCTTCTAATAGCTTTAATTTGCTAACTTGAAAGCCATTAGTAAGAACATGACTTAAATATCACTTTATTTATACCACATTTTATTTGTGAAAGAAAAGAAAAATGTAACAATGTTATTTTTATTGTAAAACTGTTTTTCAATCATCAATTGGCAATTGTTAATTTTCTCTTATAAGGTTTTTTTTATTTCAGTTACAACTCAAATGTCGTTTGATATTTTGGAACCCAGTATAGTTAATCAGGAAGGAAGTATCAGATATACTATTTTTAAGGATCTATGGAAAAAAGGTTTCTATATTACAAGTGGATCTAAATTTGGCTCTGATTATTTGCTATATCCAGGTAATACATTAATGGTATTTTAATGTATTTTCAGTTTTAATAAAAGTGTAAACATAAAGAAATTATTTATAACAGACTTTGTTTAAAATGTTGCGCAGCAGCAATATAGAGTTGCATAAAAATAAAAATTATTATACTTGAATTAACAAATATCAGTAGTAATAAATTAAAAAGTGTTTTCACGGCTAATATTAAATTAAAACAAATTTCTATTTTATTTTGTTTTTGTAGGTGATCCTGTAAGATTTCATGCCACTTATATGGTGAGATGTATATATAACACAGATAATCCTTTGCGTCCAACCAACATCGTAGCGTTTGGGCGACTGTCAGTTGCTGTAAATAAGATTGCTGTTTTTTCATTCTGCAACAGTTATGGAAATGTGGAATATCAAACTCTTCAATGGCATGATAGTATCAATTAGATCAGAAAAAGTGTTATGAATAGTAAATTGTTTATTTACTAGTAGGTTTTTTAATTTTATTAATAAATTATTGATGTTTTGGTATGTATTGTCATTATAATTGCTTGACTCTTTTTATTAGTGTTATGTAAAAATCTTCTAATTATACTCTGTTTATGAAGGTAAGTCAGGACTATGTGGATAGATTTTGCTCCACTAAAATATTGTCAGTTTGCTCCTTCAGTGCATTAGAAGGGGCACCAGATATCCACATGGAACTTCCCAATCATATTTGCTTGGCTACAGTCCAACTATCTTTTTTTATTTAATTAAGCGACGAAACGAGCGAGACGTTCACCTGATGATACGTTAACCATAAATAAGTGGCGTTAGTTAGGATGATGTACATTGCACCACATTGCGCTCATCGCCTGAAACATAAGATGCTTAGTCCCGTTACCTCAATAATTGCATTAGCTACAACGCCTATCAAACAGGGATTCAGTAATGTTTGCACGATACTGTTTGTCGGCTGTAATAGGCGCGGCAATGGTACCCCCACCTAGAAGATCTCTGGCAATAGATACCTATCATTAGTGAATTATGTTAAACAATTATTAACTTATTATAATTACCTGTCATCATTCTAAAAGATATTTAATGCCTGTGAACCAATTATCCAATATTTTATCTAATAAATAGTAAATAGATATAATAGGATCGTATTAATGTTATAATTAAAGTATTATGCTTCTATGTATAATTTTATTAGTACATTTTCATCTTAATTATTTTAAAATTAAGAAAAACATACCAATAACTGTTATATACGAACTGTTAATATATGAAGACATTAAACGTCAGGTTTATAAAGATCGATTATCATAATATTAAAAAATATAAAACCGTAAGTTATAATAATAAAGGAGAGGAATTTATCAGACCCGAAAATGAATCAACTAGAAATATAATTTAACATTTTTGTTCTCTTTTAAAATAAAAAAAATATTTAAATGAATAGGATCTGTAGAACTTAGTATTGCAACATTACTGTAGTTGACAGTGTTATTAAATTATAGCTGTCAATAAGAAAAGTGGAATTAGAAAAGTGTTACACTTTTGGTTCATATAAGCGATTCATTCGTGGCCTGTTTCATTAAGACATTATGGACGATCCAGAACTGAATAGAATTCGACAGCAACGCCTTGCACAACTACAGTCACAACATGGGGTAAGTTTTTTTTAACATAAATGTAGGTTATGTGCATATATGGTGTCAAGAATATGTTATATGTACAATAAACATTTTTATATTTTTAAGGGCACGGGAGATCCAAACCACGCTAAGGTAGAAGAAGAAAAGATGAAAGCTATGGAAGACGCCAAACATTCGATTTTGGCGCAAGTACTTAGTCAAGATGCTAGAGCCAGATGTAATAAAAAATTTATTACTCACTGCTACCATTACAAATTTCATATTTGCTACTATATTTGATAATATTTAATTTTACAGTGAACACAATAAAAGTCGGCAAACCAGAAAAAGGGGCAATGGTTGAAAATATGATTTGTAGAATGGCTCAGATGGGTCAAGTTTGCAGTAAAATATCTGAAAAGGAGTTAATCGAATTATTAGAATCTGTTAACCAGCAGATGCCTAAATCAACAAGCACTGTCAAGTTTGATCGTCGAAGAGCAGCTCTTGATTCTGATGATGATTTTTAGCATTTTGAAAGATCTTATTATTTTAACAAGCCTTATATACTTAGGCTTACCTGTTCAGAGATTATTTACTGTACAGTGCACTATATGCCTAAATAGAATTACTAAATTAAAACTGTCAATAATAGTAAGCTGTACAACCTTGACAATGTATAATGTGACATTTAGCCTCTTTATACTTGTTTATATTCTATTCATAATTTTATTTTCGACTATGTGTTGTATGATTATGTTTCAACTTAAAGACTATCATAATTATAAAAATATTATGTTATACATATAAAAATAAATTCAAATTTAGAAAGAAAACGGGTATTGACTTATGAAATTGGTTCTTTTTAACAAAGACATGTTCTTCAAATGAAGGATAAAACTACAAAATAAAAGATTTTATAATGTTTAATTTTTTGTTGCATGAAAAGTATTGAACTAAATTCACTACAAGTAGGATATCTATTTGAATAAATAATTTTTTATAACTTCTATTTTATGTTTATTACATTTCACTACTTGTCTCATACATAATTGATCATCAATTTTAGCTCAAAAATTTTTTCTGTTAATAAAAAGATAATAAATGACTTTGACTAACTAGCTACTAGGGGGGATTAAAAAGTAGTGAGAATGAGATCAAATATAATGACTATTGATAACTTAATAATTTATTTTGCTACATAGTCTACACACGGAGTCCAGCATTTTTCCAAGGCTTCAATTCCTTTAAAAAAAAAGTTTTGTCTTGGCTCTGCAAAAAGCTCTCCACTGCATCCGTCACCTTGTTATCGTCTTAGTACCCGTTTCCCCTTAAGTATTCTTCCAATGTGGGTAACATAAAAATTGCTAGGCACCAGATCTGGTGAATAAGGTCAACTAATTTGAAGCCAGCTTGCTGAATGGCAGCCATCGCAACTGCTGACCTGTGTGCCGGTGCGTTGTTGTGATGAAACAGCACACCCCTTTGCAGTTTCCCACTCCTTTTCTCTTTGATGGCATTCCTCAACTTGGGAATTAAAGCTGCATAATATTGGCCTGTAACAGTGGTTCCACGCTCCAGGTAATCAAGCAACAATATCCCTTTTGACTCCTAAAATATTGAGGTTATAACTCGCCAGCCGATGCCACGCCACAAAACTTCTTTGGGGTCAGTGAGGATGGCCGTTTCCATTTCGAAAATTGTTGTTTTCCTTCGGGATCAAAATTATGGACCCATGGAGATAAAGGTTTCAGAATCTTCTTGAAACTTGTCCAACAATATCTTCGAAATGTCAAGTCCATTTTGTTTCTGACTGTTGGTTAACATTCTCGGCACCCATCTTGCGGAGACTTTTCTCATATTTAAAAATTGTTTCAACATGGATTGAATACTTCCATATGAAATTCCCGTTTCTTGAATTAAGTATCAGATGGTAACTCTTCGATCGCTTAATACAAATTTCTCGACTTTCGCAGCATTTTTTTGGGTGACTGACGTCGATGGACGGCCGCAACAATGTTCGTCTTCCATGCTCGTTCTCCCTACTCGAAATTGAGAAACCCACCTTGCGACAGTGGAATACGGCGGAGCAGAATTTCCTAATGTTGCCTCCAAATCACAATGAATCCTTAACTTTTTTAAACAGGGGTATTTAATTACGGCTCGCATTTCGTTTTTCTCCATTTACGAGAACACGTTCCGACACGAAGCAAACAAATGACTACATACAGAAAAAAATAAAAGAGAATCGAAATTTTTTTTCTTTATTAATATTACAAATATGTACCTGAGCTGTGCCAGTATTTATTTTTTTTCTTACCAGAAAGTATATATGTCGTTCTTACTACTTTTTGATCCCTCCTCGTATAATGAAATGGCCAGCTTAAAGCAGCCACAGCATTTTGCATAATAAAAATGAAAATTTATCAGGAAATAAAACATTATTTTTGAACAAAACAATGTACCAAATTTTCATGTACAAAAAGGCCAATATATCATTTGTTGTTGTTGTTTGTCAAGTTGACAACTGGTAAAGTTATTTTATAATTTCATTTATTTTAACCTATGTCACAGACACTATGTTAGTTTAAGATCCGTTTACTGTTTTTTATTCAGTTTTACTTTATCTTTTTGCGAATATCACTGATTAAAAATGAAATAATATTAAACAAATTATATTTTACATGATTTTCTTTCTACTTTTTCCTCAAATTTTAATGATTCAGAGTGGTAATTAGAGATTAGAAAAAAAATTCTATAGCTCTTGATCTTAACACTTCTGTTTTGTAATATTTTTTTTTAATACAATCAAATCTTTTTGGCCGATTGGAAGGGTACATTAAAGTTTTTTAATCTGAGGAAATAAGAGCCGGGATGGGGCCATTATGTACAACAGTTTTGTGTTAAAAGTTTAAGCTGGTAAATCTGAAAACGGTTCTGTTGTGCTACACCGGTAGGATATTTTTTTATTTTATATACTAGCGCTTGACTACGATTGTACCTAATGGTATGCGGCGATGTAGTCTTGTACCAAAGAGCACTGGTCTAAAAGTAGCCTATTTACTATACTTTTAAAGATATTCACTTCATACTTGGAAGGAAACACTGACGCCTGTAGACTGCCAATCCTTCGCTGTTCGCATTAAGAAGGACGAAGTGTTTCGCTTCGTCCTAATGCGCGAGATCTCGACAACAGGGATGAATGCCTGCGATGTTTCTGTACCGATGGCAGAATCAAATCATATAGTCTGAGCACACTCCCCGAAATGCAAACAGTAAAACATCGAGAGGCTCGCTACTCTACGCCAGTGACTCAGGCTATCAAGTTTAGTACTTGTCAGGTCATGGTCACCGACTCTCCCTACAGCGCGTTTTCCTACCGAATCCAAAGCAGCTAGTTGGTTGGACAACACCTGCCCGGATGTGGCAGCATTACTCGACATACGAATAGACCAGCGCTTTATATAGTATTAGGAGTTGCTCCGGTGTGAAGTACCGTCGTAATTTGACAAGGACTCTAAGCTTGTTAGCCGCATTTTTGCTTAGGTCTCAATAAATTGCTCAAAGTTGAGGTTCGATGATATTTAATTTCGAACCACTGAAGGCGGTTGGTGGATTCCATGGATGCATTTCCAAAACTAGGAGCTAAGGTGAACGGGCTCTTCTTTGCAGTGAATAGATACGCCTGCGTTTTGTTTGGATTAAATGGTACGGGACTGATATTTCCCCATTTGGAGACTGCTTCGAATTTACGATTCAACTGCGACACTGCTTCCAATTTTCGAATATGTACTTGAACTCGACTGGCCTGTGGATTGGACAGGGACCTCTTCACAAATATGTTTTCGTCAGTATATTCAAGATTACCGTGGACTAAAAAGTCATTGACATGTAGCAGAAAAAGGGTTGCAGAAAGAACGGATCCCTGAGGAACTCCAGCGTTAGTTATCATTGGATAGGATAAGCACCTTTCAATGTTTTGATTCGATTTTGTTGTTCAATCGTTGGTCCGAAAGTCCTCAATCCAACCAGGAGGACAGCCGTATGATGGCAGCTTGTCGATCAAGTAAGCGTGCCATACCTGGTCAAAAGCCTGAGAGACATCTAGGGAAACAGCTATTGTTTCTTCATTCTTCTTTAAGGCCTCGGCTCATAAATTAGTAGCGTAAACTAGAAGATCGCCAGTAGATCGATTTGGGCGAAATCCGTACTGTCGGTCACTGAGGAGAGTGTGGTGTTCTAGATATGTTATGAGACATTTGTTGATTATACGTTCCATAGTCATGCAAGTATGAAGGTAATCGAGATAGATCGGTAGTTGACTGGGTCTGTACGGCTACCTTTCTTAAGAACGAGCTGAATGTTTGCAAGCTTCCATGATATCGGTAGCAGAGGATCCCATGTAGGATTTCGTCATAAAAAGAAATGAGCAATATAAAGTCTGTTAATTAATACGTTATCTAATACGATTAACAACTAATAGCGTCCGCTAGATGTCTCAAAATGATAAGTGCAATGGATTGCTAGGTAATTCTTCATTGCTGGCATAACTTTACTTACCATCAAATAAATTTTAATCCCTAATTGCTCCGGTTTTATCCACATTGTATTGGGACAGTTTATAATCGTTTTACAGGAAGCAGTCGATGTCAATGTCATGAATTATATAATTATGTGGAGATTGTTCATATACTATAAAAATATAAACGAGTCTACGTAAACTAATACTTTAGTTCTATAATAATAACAGTGAAATAATTTACAAATACGCCACATTACACATGAAACACATATCATGATAAAGATTTTGCATATATTTAATAAGTTTGCTGCAATGTATATATTTTAATAAACTTATTTTTTTATTATATAGATTTGATGGTGATAATTTCGATAGTAGCTATGATCGATGTATCAAAGATATCATTCACTATCAAAAAATTTTTGTAGTATATAAACCTGACGACTTCAGAACGTAAGGCTTCTAGTTGGTCAGCAATATGTTAAAAGTAACATTGTTGGTGTATCTCTGGTCCACGTTAGTGTTAGCTGGACGGTCACCCCACGATTACATTGACGAATTAATCAGAAATGACAATTTCAGTCCTCGAATATCAAATAATGTATTGGAGGATGCTCGTTTGGATGTGGTATGTTTATATTATTACGGTTTAAAGTTACATTTTTAGTTACAAAGTAACATTACTACAATTATAAATTGGTTAAATCTTGTTATTTAATTATAATTAGCAAGGTTATTTTAAAATTAATTCTTTTTACTTGCTCTTAAATATTTGTAATTATAATAATTTTAAACGTTTGATATCTTTATTTTAGATATGTTCTTAATTATAGAAAGATTTTATTTCGATATTTAAAAAAAACTCATTAGTTTTCTTATTATCTACATCTTTTGTTGTTGTTTATTTTAAAGCCTAATCTCGTTCGAAAGTATG
Organism: Ornithoptera priamus; assembly: GCA_029034505.1. Lineage (NCBI taxonomy): Eukaryota > Metazoa > Arthropoda > Insecta > Lepidoptera > Papilionidae > Ornithoptera > Ornithoptera priamus. The sequence goes on from JARDWD010000380.1 coordinate 845,161, forward strand.
GATATCCGCTCGAAGTGCACACTGTAACTACTTCAGATGGGTATATCTTGGAGGTGCATCGTATTCCACATGGTAGAGATTCAAATAATGATCCAAACATCAAGAAGCCCGTAGTATTTTTGATGCATGGTTTACTTTGTTCTTCCGCTGATTATGTGATTATGGGGCCTGGCACAAGCCTTGGTAAATATAGCAATTTTACAATTTTAATTTTTGTTTATGTAGTAAGGGTAATAAAAGAAATATATGTTTTCTTTCATAGCATACATTTTGGCTGAAGAAGGATTTGACGTATGGTTAGGTAATGCTCGTGGTAACCGCTATTCTCGGAAGCATACGCGCTTAAACCCCGACAGTACTATTAATACAGCTTTCTGGAAATTTAGCTGGGATGAAATTGGAAACATAGACTTACCGACGATGATAGATTATGCATTAGAGTATACTAGCCAAGAAAAACTGCATTACGTAGGTCATTCGCAAGGCACAACAGTGTTTTTCGTCATGGGTTCTCTTCGACCGGAGTACAACAACAAAATAATTTCCATGCACGCTTTTGCCCCTGTAGCGTATATGGCGCACAATAAGAGTCCCCTATTAAACATGTTGGCTCCTCATGCCAATAATATTGAGGTAAATATTAAGTACTTTAATTACACTCAATAAAAGAGGAGTGTATATTTTAATCATTCATTTCATTCTATGACGAATTCTTCTTGAAGTCAATAAATTTTTGTTTTATATTGTAGGGTCTTGCGAGTCTCATTAATATCGGCGAATTCATGCCTAATAATTTAATAATGACGTGGGCTGGTGAAGCATTCTGCAGAGATCAAGTGATGACCCAAGCGATTTGTTCAAACATTTTGTTTTTGATAGGTGGGTGGAATGAAGAACAACACAACGCGGTATGTAATAAAGTTAGATGGAGACGTCGATGTTTAAAAAAAATGGTTAACATAAATTTTTTTCATTTAAAAAATCTTTATTGTTTATTTTATTTTATGTCCTATTCACTCGTCTTTATTATCGATTGTTGAAAATCGGTTATGATAATTATTGTCAAAATAGCAAGCAAGTTAATTGAGATTTGAAATTTCAAAAAAAAAATTTTTGTTCATTCATTCATTTGTTCTATTATGTTTGCAGACGATGATGCCAGTGATTTTTGGTCATACTCCTGCTGGTTCAGCTTTGCGGCAACTGGCGCATTATGGTCAAAGTATCAGCCAAAAAGAATTTCGCCGATACAATTATGGCTTAGTGAAGAATTTAGCACAATACGGCACACGCAATCCACCAAAATATAATGTGTCGAATATTGTGGTTCCTACATTTTTACATTATTCCCATAACGACCCATTGTCTCAAGTTAAAGACGTTGATCGTTTATTTCAAGAATTGGGGAGACCAATTAAGATGCTTGTACCTATGCCATTGTTTTCACATTTAGATTACCTTTGGGGGATCGATGCGAGAACATTATTGTACGACGGAGTGATAAACTTGATGCGTTCCGTTGGATCCCAATCTTAAAATAGTAATATATTAAAAAAAGCTTTCGTTAATAAGTCTTTTGTTTTCATTAAAATCAGTATTGCAAATTTAACTCTTATATCTGATAATATGTTAGTGGTATTGGGTTTGTAAGAAAACAATAGTCATTACAATAGTCTGGGATCTACAATGCTATAGGCAAAAGTGCAGGTAAGAGAATGTTTTCAAACAGATCGATTCAGCGTCCAGAATTGTGAAAAAAATCTTTTTTATGGAAATATTTTGTAAATTAGAGTCTATGTGTAAAAAGGTACAGTAATTTAAATTGAAACGACTAAGTGATTCCGAGCGTTCAGTCAACTGCAATCTAATGAGCTACGTGGAAATACCGAGGCGAAGGAAGTGAAGAGCAGAAAGGTAGAAAATTCTCAGACAGAATTATAAAAGCAATGTCATACTGTCTTCTTAATGTTCTAAGTTATGATATCGATAATAATTTATTTTCATTAACTTTCTACTAGACTAGATCTGCTATCAAGAGGATAAATACGAGTTTAACTTGTCTCTACATCTGCCTATCTGTCCGAGCTGCGTAGCTTTAACACCGTTAAACTAATTTTTTTTCGCTTGTTTGGTTACTTCTAGTTATAATTAAAAATAAGTTCAACCTGTTTGTTTACCTGATGAAGGCTTTTTGTATAGAATCGGATGAATGAATGTATGATATTTTTACAAGCATTTTTAATTAAAAAAGTACAATTTTTAAAGACCTTTTTCAGATAATTCTATTTTTTAAACAATAAGGTAAAAGGGAACAAAAAACATCTTATATGGAAATTAATATTATCCCATTATCTCAAAATTCTTAACGTCATTATTGATTACTGCATTGTTTATTCCACTATCTTAGAGTCGTTATCAGTGACAGTTGAACAAAACATATCGCGTGGATGATAATACCCTTATGCATGTGACAATATAGAAATTATTCTAATATATTGATAGTTAATTGTTTTTGCAATAGTTAACAATAGATATGTCTATATTAAGAACACTCCAGTACATTAATATTTATTAAATAAATACCTTTAAATGGTGTAGCGTGGATTGCTGTTTTACAGTGAGATTATGTAATTAATGTTACCATACAAAGCTGTAAGACAGTATTTACGGTAAACAAAGAACTGTGAGCAGGACCATAATATCGTATAAGAATTTTGACATTTTTTCACACAATTTTGACTATTGTGTCATACGCGTTATGACATTGGCTGGCGCAGTGCGTTGGTAAAAATAATAAAAAAGTTGTTATCGTTTTGTCTATTTTCCTCTTAGGTTCATGGTCAAAGTGTAAATAATAGCTTAAATTAAGTAAACCTATCTATTCATACGTGAGTTTTTACTAAACTCTCATAACGCCTGGCATAGAGGAATCTCAGCTATGGATAAAGAAAGAAAAGAATTAAAAAAGGTGTATGTTATTGAAACAAATCAAAACCAAACATTTTCAAGGGGTTTTGAGAGAAATATCATTTAGAGATAACGATTAATAGATTACATTAGCAATAGTTAATAATCAAAAAATACATAATGTTATACAAAATCAACATTACATCGAAAAATTTATTATTTATCAGGTAACTATCAGAAATATACTTTTAACATAATCTATTCTGGGCCTGTTGGGTTCAGAATAAAGCATTCAATGTATTCTGTCCAATAAAATGACAAAGCGTATTTTAGAAACAATGCATCATAAGAAAATATTTTCATATATTTTGATATTTACAAACGAACATGTAATACCATAGACAAGATATATATCTCTGGGGCTATATTCTGATTAAGGGAAAGTATGTGCGAATAAGGACTAAATAAGGATCTAGCAAATATTTGAGGAAATCCAAAAGATTTCTTCGAAGCGCAAGAATAATTTTATTTATTCTTTCCAACTGACTCAAATATTGCTTCTTAAAAATTGTAAGAGATAAATGACTGATAAGTATTCAAGTGCATGAATTTGTCTTATTATCTTCTAAATAACGGGGCATAGTCATTTTGTCGATTTTACGTGAGAAAAATGCCTTCACATACCCTGCCTTAAGAGGGTAAGAAAAAGCTGTCCAGTTTTTTTTCATTACAATTATCAGTGAAAAACGATTCGATATTTCTTTGTGCACGTAGAATTATCGTTTAACGGAAAGTCATACTATTATATATAAATATCTTTCCGTTTCGATAGGCAATTGTATTCCTAGAGAATAACTTCTTTGAAACGTACAACAATAACATAACAAGGATTTTTTATACCTAAACAATGTTGAGATTAAAACTACAATTCTTCTAAGAACCGTGAAGATAGAGATAATGATTAAAAGGCACAGAAACAAGATAATTTTATTGCGCATTTTATTTTAATCGCACTGCCTTTATCAAAATATTTAATCTAGACAAAAAAGTAGTTTTTCGATTACTAAATAAATAAGTAAATTACATCTTCCTTGTATAGAGTTATTCAAATAGAAATATGAATTTGTACCAATAACATTTGATATCGTTTATTAATATCTTATTCACAAATGGGACATTTTAGGATTAAAAGTGTAGTAATAATGATTTTGATTTTCGGAGTAATACAGTAGATTAAAAAAAGTCTTTATTAATCAAGTTTTTGTTGAACATACTTCTATCTAATGTAAAATTATTATCCAGAGGGAAACTCGTTTACAAGAACATTACCGCAACAACGGTTCCGGTGCAATCACAAGGTTAGTTAGATCAACTGATGAGGAAATTACAATGTTAAGGTCAATGTGATTTTCATTTATAATTTATTTCTGGTTTATTCATCAATGTATTTTCGTGATTTATGGCTTCATAACTAACACACGTTTAATTATTAATGATTGATGATGATAAAATCATGAATGTATATTTTGACAACTTTAGTAGTTAAGACAACAACTTTTCAGATTTAAAACATTTATTTTTATTGTACGTATTATTTATATGATTGCATGAAGTACTTCGTATACGTCATTTAAGATGGCTGTTTATTTTTAATACAAAGCATATATTGAAATATAGGCAACCTCATTTTTCAACCCCTCTAGATTACTCGTATAATTTCGTCTTCTCACCGGTGCCCATGATATTAATTGGCTATTATGTAAACCGAATTCAAATACGTAGCAAAGTTTGAATAGTTAAGGAATGTAATGAAAGTGAGTGAGCAAACTAAACTCGTTACTACATTACATATTATTATTTTGTTTCCACAAACAACTGAAATGAATAAACACGTTGTAATAACTAATAAAAGTTTGTTTACATTGTTTTAAATGTTCATGTGAGGGATATAAATTGTTTACGAAGGTTGATTTAGCAAACCATTGAACCAATCACCATAAAAGTCGCCTTGTACAGGTATTTCTTTAAAGACAAGGTTTGTTTATAGTCTTGTTTATTTTCATCATCAGATGGCTCGCTAAACGTCTGTTTATATGTCTGTCTATTATGTTTGCTGCTGTGCTGTTTATATGTCTGTCTATACGTCTGTCTATTATGCCGTTTGTCTAAACGGCATCATAAAATATATCTACACGATTTTTTTTTTCAGCGAGTATATTTGTAATACATAAAGAAATATTAGGAATGTATCATAAGACAATGATTTTACCGGATACATACATTTTAGAACGGTTTGTTTGTATTTAGGAAAAAACTCATAAATCATTGTTCGAGAAAAAAAAAATACTCAAATCATTGAAATCTAAAAAAATTAAACTAAAACTTAATAAAAACGACGCAGAGATTGAAATAATTTAACAAATAACACAAATTAAATATCTTGTCTAGAGAGGAGTTTATTGTTGTATTTCGAACCTATAAACTGATTTGCAATGCAAATGTTATCTCGCTTAAGTTTCATGTATAAATTTATAAAATATTAATTTCAAATAATTGTTTAACAACAATTACATAGAGATAACATTTAATTGTTATTATTTTCTTTAATCTGAAATGAGAATTCTATTATTATAAATAATTTTCGAAAATCAACAACAAAGTTGAAATTTCGTGGGGCAGTTGTGAATATTATTTATTAGCTTCTTTAAATCTTGTAGCCTATAGATTTAGTAAAGTATTTTTTTTTTAAATATAGCCCATTTCGATGACGGGTACAAAAGGCGGGTTTAATGCCTGTAGGCATTTTCTAATAGCCATTCGTGTTTGCAAAACTGATGATTATTATGAAGTATATTCCCAATGTTACCGGCAGAAAATTTATATAATGCAATGTGAAGCTACTATTTAGATATTTTTAAGTAAACCGAAAATATAAAAGAAATTTTATAATAATGAAATATTACGGTTTATATTTTATAAGAGTTCCACAATTTGTCTTTAAGCGTGAGATCGCAAGCATGTATTTTGCTTAGCATAGAGTGTGCTTCCAAAGTGATATACGTAAATTGTTAATAAAGTAACGCAAATTAATCTTATTTTCTGCAGAAGTGGAAGGTATATAATATTGACTTTAACGTTCCCTCTGTAGGGACTCGACGCACTCTTTTACAAATGAAAGTCAAGGCATTGGAAACATAAAGCACAGTTTAGCCTTAAATAATTGTTTATAGTCTAATTAAAAGCTTCTTACTTTATTTAAAGTCAATTGAGACAGTTAAAATTGTGTTATTTGCCAAAGTAAAATGCTAGTATGCCAGTAGCTAATCTTTCAGCGTGTTCAATATTTTCTAAATAATGAAATAACACTTCAAATGCATTAAAAATATTGTGTTTGGTTTTCTCTGTAAATGCATTGCATTTCTATTTCACGATTCACATTCATTTTAGAAATGTTCCTTTTGCTTAATCATTCGGTGTATATTGTCTCAAGGGAAATTCCTTTGATACAATAAAACCAATATATTCAGTATTTAAATCTTAAAAAATATTTTACTTTTTAATATGTATTTTATTGCTTTAATAACAGTCAAATAACCATTTATGGTAGCAAAATGGTGATATAACCCTTATGGGTCTGGAGAATTTTGAACGACCGTATAGTACTATGCTTCTATCACTTTCATGTGTAACCTATGTGTCATGAACGTAATGTCTTGATGGGTTTATCAATTAAAGGTTTTTAAGACATTATTTTTAATTACTGTTGTGAATATGTAAAATGAAATATAAAAATATTTACAACGCACAGATGAATCTCTTTAATAATAGTTCAAATTGTAAACTGGGGAAAATTTTAGTGGTAATAATTCGACTATAAATTGCTTTATTAATAATTTCCGTTTGATATGGACAGATTGCAAAAGACTAAAACATAAATTTTACTTACTTAAAAGAGATTTTAAATATTTTTAATTCATTTACGTAATTTATAGACTTACACAACACTATATAGTTTTACTGAATCTGCTTATATTTCACGCGTCTTCGCTTCTTCTCCATATGAATTATACTCGATCTTACTGTTCTTGAGCGTGCAATCTACATATCATGATGTGTAAAGTATTTCACCATGATGGTGATATATTCATCTCAGGAGTTAAAAACCCATCATCACCAGAACTAACAATACATACACACATAAAATATTTACATATAATATAGGGTGTCCCGTGGCAGATTTAGGATTTCTTAATTAAATTAAAGGATGTTATTATTTTAGAATATACATATATTTGTCATAAAAAGAAAGACGAGACATGCGTATTTTATTTTTTGAAGATCACTCCTTCCAAATGTTTTCCATCGCGCCGTACACACTCGCGGAATCTTTCGCGAGTATTCGGAGTGTATCTCGCGAAGAAGGCTTATGGTGGCTCTTGCTGTGTGAGGCTTGGCGCCATCTTGTTGAAACTACCTGTGAAAGCTGTTCAATGGATGTTCTCTTAGTTCCGGTATAAAAATGCGGCGATAGACATCACCATCAACAGTTACGGTTGCTCCACGAGAATTTTCAAAGAAAAACGGTCCAATTATTCCATTGATAGGAAGAGCATCAGTCCACTGCGACATCGTGACTGACCAATCCGCACAAATGCCGCGCCAAACTGTAACCCCTGCCTGATCCACCGCGCTAACGTTAGAAAAATATTCGAATTTCAAATCCTAAATCTGCCACCGGACACCCTATATTATATTACGACAAATCATTCTTGTACGATCCTGAAATAATTAAAGTTCCAAAAAAGGTGGCTTTCTTCAATAGTAATCAAATAATTATTTTACTTTGGAACTGAGCTGCTTCCTAATTATAGTGAAATAGTGTATATGATGTAGGTTCTATAAAATTCAATAAGTAAAAAGCCTATAACTATCTACAAATCATTCCGCGTCGAAAGGATTATCAATACGTTCACTAGCTTTTAGGTGATTGGCGAACCAAAAAAAAACTCATTTTCATTTATATTTTTAGATTGTTAGTATTAAATTGTGATAACTTTAAGTGATTCACTTAAACATTATCAAAAACCGAAATTTTTTTGCGAAATATCTTTATTTCTTTACCTCTATTTCAATATTCAATTTATTACAAATTTCCATAAATGTATATGCCAGTTATATAACTTTCATAGCCGTTCGTAAATTAATGGTTAACATTTCAAATATTTAACCATTAATTTACTAAAAATATGTACTGAGGAGACAATGTCCGCGGTGTTCAGCAGGTTAACTATAAAATAATTAAATTAAATTATGATTGAAATAATTTGAAATTTACAAAGCAGAGCAGAAATATCGCTAAAGGGGTCCATCATACGAATAAAACCACACCATTCAGTGGTCGGATTTGTGCTCACAAGAGCGTATGATCATGTTTTAGATAGTTAACAATAATATATATATCTAGTAATCATTGCGCTTAAATTAATAAATAATGAAAACTATACAACTGTATTCTTTTATATTCTTATAGTTAACTGTATATAGTTTTTTCCAAGTATTTATCTTTATTTTTATTTAGAAATCTGTAAACGACACCGCTATATGAAGTATGTTTTTCATTAGGATTTTTTATAATTAGATATTGATAACCCTATTCTTAAGATTTTTAATAGATAGTAAAAAATATATTCATAATATAAATACTAAGACTACTGTATAAGTGTAAAAAATATAAAATCTACAAAATCCATGTTATTTTGGATAAAATGTCAATCCCTTTTTTACCTTTAACTTTACGTTTCACACAATCATTTCTTTTTCTGAGATAAGAAATCTTCCTTATTTTATTATTGTGATTTCTGGCAAGAAAAATGTAATTTTCGATCTAATTAAACTTGGAAACTAAACGATATGACGTTTCTCACACCATTAACCTAAAATTTTTATTAATGTTAAAATGTTACGTATATTACGACAAATGCAATACATGATAAGTTCAAATGATTAAAATTGAATTTATGTAAACTGATTATATTTCAAGAATTATGAAAAAAAAAAATCTTACCGCTGCTCCGATTCGGTATCTTTTCCCTCAGTTAATCTTATGAGATAAAGCTAAGAGTACCACGCTGAATATGCGCGGGTTTGGTGGATGCCACAAATTCATGAAAGCTGTTAGCTTAAAATATGTTGGTTTCATCATAATGTTTTTTCTTCAGCGGAAACCCATACTCTTTGTTATTTGGGGTTGAGTTTCAGGGTCAGTTTGGGCTTCCGGGACAAATAAATAATAAACAGCTATCTTTAAACATGGTAATGTTTTTATAATTATGAGTTTTAATTTCGATTTGCAGCTCAATATCATATGTTCTAAGCATAGCTACAAAATATTCAATTATCCCAACCTTTCACATTAGAGTATGATACAGGAAATGGAATGATGTAATGTCACTCAACGCAGTAGGAGCCTTTTCGTAGGAGTGTTCTACTTGTGTTAATGAAAAATAAATTGTATTTCGTAACAGCGGGAGGTATCGAATGATACTATAAGTGGTTACTGAGCAGAAAGATTTCATACCACACATATATATTATTCTAATTTTGCTAATTTATAATTTATTAATGCGAAACGAAAGTAAATAAGTAGTAGGAAGTTTTTTTATTTAAGGGGGTATTTTGGCTGAGAAGCTAGTATTTTACGGACGCGGTAAAAAAAAAACAACAAATATTTTTACTGTACATTTTGTTGTTGTTTATTAATATTAAAAAAGCATAAAACAATAATATGAAGAAAAAAAATCAAAATTTATAAAATTACAGGCCAGCAATGTGGAGAATGATGAGGAAAATAGCGTGTTTTGGTGTGCAGGATATCAGTCCTTCCAGTGACCTGAAATGGAAAATTTGAAGGGGATGGAGATACTCCTAGTATCAATTGATAAAACACTTAAAAAAATTGACAATAAATTAATTGCCAATTTTTTTACTGCATCTGAAAAAACACCCAAAAAGTTATTGTCCGATTTCGAACTTAGTGTTAAGTGGTGATTAATCTACGGTAATAGAACGCATTTATCTAGTAACATTTTTTTCCTTGAAGACAGTATGAGGTGTTTTGACGGGAACACTGACGCCGGCAAGTTGTTAAAAATTTTGATTGGTTAACGTAAAGTAACTACGGAGGCGAAGAAGATTAAAATAAAATATATCAATAATTTAAGTATATATTCATAATTTTCTATTTTATTTGTAATTTTATTTTCTGAGGAAACAAATGCTTTTAAGTATTATATAACCAACAAAGAATTTGTATAAAATAGCTTATAAAATTCGTTCTGGGCACATTCTTTTAAGTAAATTCAAATTTTTCATGAAAGAGGTACTCTCACCCTATTGTGAGACGTGTTACATAACTGAAAATATGCATCATATACTACAGGAATATGTCCGGTACGGGAGCAGTAGAAAAACACTTATGGATAAATGTAATATAAATAAATTAGACATCAGTCCATATATCACAGGGTTTTGTCTTCTCTGTGCTCGGAGAAGGCTACAGCACCGTTTAAGTTTGTCCTAAAGTATTTATTAAGTCTTGGGGATAACAACTTTTCGTAAATATAATTTACTTATGGTACAATGAAACTGTCATGATTTTTAAATAAAAACTCAAAAGTAAATAAAGAAAAAAAAGTATTAAAACCTTTTGATAACTGTGATTGTTACATAATACATTAGTGGTTTGTGTTGTCTGGTATAAATTATAAACAACGGTGGGCTAACGTTCAAAGCTTTAGGCGTGTAAACTGCGCTTTTATCGGCATAAATTTTAACGGCATCATGTGGAACTGTTTGGTGAAGCAGTGATGAGAAAACGTTACCTTCGCCGGATATTAACACACCAATGCACTTTATGCGCTCTAAATTTATTATGTGTACCTACGTTAAAATTTTTCATTGTGTTAAAAGCGATTTTGCTACATCGGTGTAATAACTATTTAAATAAACATGGTAAATAAAACAATTAAAAGAACTAAAGGTTACTACTTTTTCGCGTTTATTTAATTATAACATTTTCTGTTCCAGAAAATTTTGTTGAATTTTCACATGGTTGAACTGAGATAGAGACAGAGGTCTTAATAATCTGATGAATGAAATTACAAAGGAAGAAAAAGGAAATTTTTAATATTAGTTTACATTTGGATCTACGCAGAATGAGTTCAGAGTGGCCTGCAGTCTTCTAGTAGAATACTTGGTCATTAAACGCGATAAAGTTGATTCAAATAGTTTCATTAAAATGCCCTGAAATTATTTTGAGTAATAATAACAAAATGTTATGCCTGTGGTTAAAGACTACGCAGGGAATCATTCGGGGGAAGTAATAGTTGAGGGGGAGTCTGTAGCAGGATGTGCAACAGGTCAATTCATGACCTAATTAAGTTTGTTACTGTTGTATAATACATGTACACATTTCATGTATAAGTGCCTTTTAATACCTGGATTATTAATGGCTAGATTAATTAGATTCAGTTAAGTCAAAGTATATAAACAGAGTAAAGTTAATTTAGAAAAAAATGTCGTTTAAAGTTCTGATATTAGTTTGTCATAGTTAAATTATTTGAATATAATATTTGTTAGTGTATATTTATATATACATATTTCTTTATATATTCTGTTTTGTGCTTGGATAAATATTTAAATTAGTTCTGTATTAATTTAAAATTTTATAATATATTTGAGAATTTAAGTTTTTTTGATTATTGTATCGAAATTGATTTATAATTGTTTTTAAGATGTAGGTTATTTTATATACACCGCTTAAGTAGCGCAGACGTTAACTGCTTATCTTGAAACGGGGAGGTTCTTGCTACTACCCGGCCATATACGATAATATATGACTTTTATCTATATGTGCCTCCTTAGCATAAAAATTAATTTTTGCTGAGACCGGGATATTCTTAAAGAATCCTTTATTTTTAATCGTTTATATTTAATTAATATATTACTTAAATCAAATAAAAAATAATGAAAGAATTGTGGGTCACGTGATACAAAATGTCCATAACTGAACACGCAACAAGTTTACGCGTGACCTAATTCGATTTATTTGTATGTGTTGAGAAAAACAATGAATTTAAGGTATTAAGTTTACCTTTCTTTACTTTTTGTTTTAAGGTTCATCTTTTATTGTAGCAATCAATAATTCAATCTCACTGTAAAAAATAACAATTTTTGGAAGGAAATATTTGCGTAATCTTGTTTCATCTTCTAACTCGTGTACTAGTCGTTTTAGTTATGGATATATTATCATATTCCTTATATATTTAAAAGTTACAGAAAAAAATAGTTTGGTATCACATTAGTATATCATGAATTTTACATTTATGAATCTTTTTTTTAAATGTAGGATTTTTTGTTTACCACAATAAAGAATCATAAAAAAAATTAAATCACATTACATTTAATATAAAAATACAAGTGTTCGGTCTTATTCGTGTTATGCTAAAATCGTTGTGAATGGCCGCCGACGATATGAAAAATTTGCCACATTTTTCAGCGACATTGCGAGGTCGTATGCTGAGGTCGATTTGCTACTGAATACAAAGATAACGTGAAAAGCGAGGGTTGTGTACATTGTTTTATAGTATGTCGCTGATCGTAGTATTTATGTGTGTTTTATTCGCAGACTCGAGAGACGAACAAGATTTTCAACTGGTGGAAGTGTAAAGGCGCTACTAATTCCAAATGAAATTTCCACCAGTATGCCTGTATTTGGAAGATTTTATAACGGTAAAAGTAAATGCAGTGCATTGAGACAGTATACTTAAAACTAAATTTATAAATTATAATATGATACTAAAAAAGTATTGTGGTCTTTTTTTTATTTAAGCGACAAGACGGGCAGGACGATCACCTTATGATGAAGAGATACGCCTGCTCATAACCACGTGAGATTAGTTAAAATGATATATACTGCACCATACTGCGCTCGTCGCCTGAGACGAAAGATATTGAGTCTCGTTACATCAGTAATTACATTAGCTATAGCACACTTTAAACCGGAACACAGTAATTAGCGGTGGTAGTTACCTAGATAGTTTCCGGCAACAGAGACCTACCACCACTAAGCCTTAAGTGCAGTGACGCTTTTATAATTACTGGGTTAATAACATACACTATCTTTATTATAAAACTGACAAGCACTACATTGTTATAGCCGCACGTCGCGGGTTTAACAACGTAGTTATGAGAACGAACAGCTTCTCTCATCGCTTGTCACTGCTAGATGAAAACCCTATTATGTGACAAAGATCGTCATATGAAGTGATAAAGAAATATGGTTTTAACTATTATATATTTTCTGTACAAAGTATTTGACCTACAATGTCGATAGTGGTAACGGTGACGATCATTCGGACCGGTGGTATTTCTTTCATGTATGAACATTTTTCTGATCTTTTTATTTAGCATTTTGGTTCTTACATATAAGAACCAAAAAGGTATGAGGATAGAATTTGTAGTATCTATCTACAAAATTTAAAATAAAAGACTTTAAAACAATATTCTATAATTGCATGTAATTGTTTTGTCAGTTTTAAAGGAATAACGAGACATCATAAAGCTATATTAAAAATACTATGACATGATGAAATTGAAAATTTAATGAACCTTGTCATATAATATCAGAAGATATTAAAATATCGTTAAAGATATAATAAGCGTTTTCCTATACAAAGAATAGGATCTAATTAAATCAGCCTTTGAGTCGTGAAAGCTTTTATGAGCATAAAGAAAACCTTACTGCGTTGAAAGATTTCCATATTTAATAAATGACATCGTGTAGCTAAAAACACATCACATTTTAATATATTACAACGTAAAGGTATTTTGTTATATTATTTGCGAATTTAAAAAGTTCTTCATGTATCTCTTGACTTATCATTGTATTAAATCTGGACATACATTTAATTTTTGAATTATAATTTTAATAAAATTTCTGATCATGCAGCATAAAACTTCTTACGAAATTATAACTTATTAACTTCAAACTTGTGTTTGAAATACAACTTAAACGAATGTAACGTAAACAATTTCAACGAGAAGTCTTACGTATTACGTATTACTATTAAGATAAGGTTCAATATTAAAGTACTTGAAAATTACTTAGTTATGTTTACAAAAGCAGAAATATTATCAAAGTGATATGAATATAATTTTTATAAAATCATCATCATCATAAAATAGAAATAAAAAGTATACCCTTTTTAAAATACAGAGAAAAACTTTTAAGTAACTGTTCGTGATAAAATTTCAAAAACTGCGACTCTTGCAACTTTGTAATGAGGTTACGGTTTCTCCCTCACTGTGAAATTTCCAATTAAAAAATAATAAAAAAAATAAAAATATTTTATTCTTTTCACAAACAGTTTTTACACAATAAATCGTATATTTGGGGCATCCTTTTAAGTAAATATATACCTGTGTCAGGATGCCCCGCTCTTCCGTATCATACAAATGTTCTTACAATATATGTGTACAAACGCAATATTTACTTGTAGAGTGTGTGCGTGTGTTCCTGTGTGTATGTGTATATGTGTGAGCGCACGCGCGCGACTCGGTGCGTGTGTGTGTGACGGGGGTTTATATGTATTTAATTGATAAACAAATGTTAAGTATTACTTAATTTCATTCAGCAAAGCCTCAACTTCATCATAATTTAACCCATACAGCCAGTTAGTTACTAACATTTTAAGATTGTAGATATTAAGATGGAAAATATTTAACCTTTTGTTTATTTTATTATATAAATAGTTCGATTGATTTTTAAATTGATGACTAGCAAAATAAGTTTTTACAGCAACCATATTAATTGATATTCCTCGCCGTTCATTAATTGTATAATGCGTTAAAACTGATTTATGTTTCTTTTGTAATATACGTAATACATATAACTTCCTAACACTCATCAAATTACTAATGTGATATAAGTCTTTTGTTGGAAATGTATAGGGTTTATTGTACATCACTTTTATTAATGATCTCTGACCTCGTTCTAACTCTAGAAATTTTGCTTTTGAAGCTCCCCCCCAAACTGGAATGCAGTATGTTAGAACTGATTGAGCGAGGGCCATGTAAACAGTATTTAAGATTTTATTTGATGCAACATTTCTAAGGGTCTTAAAGATATAAATTAGTTTTCGGATTCTATCAGTTGTGATTTCTAGGTGACGGTGCCACGAAAGTTTTTGGTCAATCATGACACCTAGGTATCTCGTATAAGCTACTTTTTCAATAGTGGGGCATGCGCATGTATTTTTATAATCTACACAAGTATGTATTTTGAGATTTTGTGTTATAGGTTGTGAGCGTCTATTAATAGAAAAACATATGTAATTTGTTTTGCTGGTGTTTAGTGTTAATAGATTATAATTTAGCCAATTTGCTATTTTAGTCAAATTAGTTTCTGCAGTATTATAAACTGCTTCCCACGTATCCCCAGTAAAAACCACGGCAGTGTCATCCGCATATGCGTAAATACTACTGTTATCAATTTTTAAGTTACATAGCTCATTAATATATATGAGAAATAATGTAGGTCCTAAGACACTTCCTTGAGGAACACCAAAGGTTATTTGTAGGTCATTACTAATGTAGTCACCTATTTTGACCTTTTGAGTGCGATTACTTAAATAATCTTTGATGAGATCTAGTTGGATATCTCTAACACCAATTCTCTCCAGCTTATTAACAAGGGTCGGTATACATACAGTATCAAATGCCTTTTTAAGATCTAGAAATACAGCAAGGCATTTTCTTTTCCGATCTAATTGTTCAACTACATGTGAAGTTAAATCTAAAATGGCATCTTCAGTGCATTTGTTTTGCCTAAATCCATACTGCGAATCCGATAAAATGCCATATCGATTAATATACTGTATAAGTCTTTTGTTAATAAGTTTTTCAAGTATTTTAGAAATAGCAGGCAACACTGATATAGGTCTATAATTATTAACTTCACTAGTATCCCCGGTCTTATGTACAGGAGTCACGATTGATTGTTTTAATAAGGTAGGGAAGATACCTTTCGAAAAACAGAGATTGGCTAGGTAGCAAATTATTGGGACAATCAAATTTTTCGCTTGTTTTAGAAACTTTGTAGGTATATTGTCCCATCCCGGGGCACTTTCAGATTTTAAATTCATAATTACAGAAGTAACCTCTTGATGGTCAGTATCTAACATAACAAATGAGGATGATTGAGAATTGCATGTTAATGGGCTACTATTATTTTGTACTATAGGATTGGTAACACCAGCCACTTCAGCAAGATTTCGGCCAATGCTAGTGAAGTAGTCATTAACGTAATTGACTGATTCTAAGGGAGACGGTTTTACGTTCAATAAGTCATAGCTTGGACTTTTAACTTGTTTTATATTTGTTATGTGTTTAATATTGTTCCACAGTACTCTAGGATTTTTTTCTAACAGTAGTTTATTGTCATATACACGCTTTAGTTTTTTAATAAGATTGTTGCAGTAATTTCGATATCTTTTATATGTAATTTTCAGGATTTCATCATACGGATTAGATTTAACTTGTTTTTGCATTTTATTCCTGTTTCTTATACAGCGTAGAATCCCTGGAGTAATCCATGGTTTTATAACTCGCTTCTTATTAGATAAATATATTTTAGAAGTATTCTCTTGCAGTGACAGAATTATTTTATTAATGAGTAACTCGATTAGCTTATTAGGATCATCACAATGAAGTAGGCTAGATAAGTTTTTATTAGCAAGACTATTTATGGCTTTATCAAAATCTATATATGTTTTTATTTTAGGACATAGTGTAATATTTTTTATTTTAGATATGCTTAAAAACACCATACTATGATCGGTTATCGTAGTATTTAAGACGGCTATACTAGCATGAACCTTTTTGTTATGTAGCTTAAGAATGACATGATCTAGGCAATTATTTTCCCTTGTGGCTATTGTGTGACCAGGTAACAAACCGTACGTGGATAGCATACCTAAATAATTTAGTCTATTTCTATGATCGACATTATTTTCACTTATTTTTGGGATAAGGTTAATGTTTAGATCACCAGTTAATACAATAGCTTTATGATTTTTAATTGTATCCAGATATATCTGAAGCGATTCGATGAATTTTTCGGCGTTTGCGTTAGAAGGTGAACGGTATATACCCAGTATAATATAATTAAAAATTTCTATTTGTAAACAGGAAGCGTCCTGTAATGTAATTTCTTTTATTTTTGGTTGGAGATTGTTTTTTACAAAAATTGTTACTCCATCGTTCTGATTTTTATGCTGGGTGGTAACAAATGATGTGTAATTTTTTATTAGGGGTATAGCTTTGTTAGAATCAAGCCTACTTTCAGTTAAAATGAGTATATCAATTTCGTGTTTTAAATTGGACAATGTAATTTGCAAATCATCTAGATTTTTATATACGCTTCTAATGTTTTGTGTGATAATAGTAAGATCGTTTTTGTTTATATGTATGTATTTAGGGATGTCTTCAACGTCACAGTTTATAGACATTGCTATTTCTGTGTCGTCTATTTCTTTCAAAGTAGAGAGAGAACTATCCATTATGAGATTCCTGTGGTAATTCAAAGCATTTCCCATATAGGTTACAATCACACCTGATATCATATTCATATAATTTTTTGTACATAAGTCTTATGCTACGTCTATTCATTAAGAAAGTGAGATCATCTTCAAAATCCAATTTACATTACGGAAGATATAAAATTTTTTGATGGAAATTCAAAGAACTGCGTTTATAATTTATTTTGTTATATTGAACCTTACAATATCGACAAAAATAAATAGTTTTGAAAAGATTACTAGAATATGATAATCACTCTAGTAAACTCTTTAATCAGTGCGTCCTTCCCATCCTCACTTACGGCGCTGAGACGCGGCACCTGACCATCGAGCTGGTCCACCGATTCAAGCACAGCGAGCGATGGAGATAGCTATGCTTGGCATTTCTCTAAGATATAAAATCCGCAACGAAGGAATTCGAGGGAGAACCAAAGTTGTCTACGTAGCTCTCAAAATCTGCAAGTTGAAATGGCAGTGTGCCGAACATGTCTGTTGTGTCAGTGACAGTCGATGGAGGAGAAAGTCTTGGAGTGGAGACCGCGTACATGAAGCTGAAGCGTAGGACACCCTCCCTCCAGATGGATCGACGATATCGTCAGGGTAGTCGAAAGTGGGTAGAAGCGAGAAGCTGAGGATCGTATTTGGTGGAAGACATTGGAGAAAGCCTATATCCAGCAATGGATGAACAAAGGCTGATAATGATGATAATGATAGCCAAGACTTACTTTTGAAACTCTAAAGACAGTATAGAGATGTAGTTATTCAAGACTATTGAGACGATCCATCAGTTGAATGGTACCTTAATTACACAAAGCAGGCAACCACAGGACTATGATCTAATTAGGGCACTCGAACATCCTGATACCGAGATTCGGGTTGAAACAGGCAATTTGATTTTGAAATTTCTGTAGAGACTCTCTATTGAGGATGCTGAATCTGCACATAGGAGTCATTTCACAGAAGAATTTTTGGTTGAAACTTTATGTACTATCACAACAACATTAGGTAACTTGTTAAAGGTCGTACATCGTTTTTTTTTATCCTTTAAAATATATTTTTATCATTGCTCCATCAAAATTGTTTCATGCTGTTTGCCATTCAAAATGTTGTTTTCACATTAAATTGAAATATGAGCTATCAGAGCAAATGAATCTTTGTAAACCAAAGTGTATTTTTGCGTAAATCCTTATGCAACTAGACGAGCTTTGTATTTCGTCACAGCGAAAACGTGCTTGGTCCATAACTTGTTGGATTATTGGAGATTGGCTGAGAAATATAATATTCTTTATTTACAGACTACTTCACAGTCAGGAATACTTCAGGGTAATTTCTACTCATTTGTTAAACAAGATTAAGGTTTAACACAATAAGGTTTCACCTTTATAAAAACGTTTTAAAAAAAAGGGGTTTAGAAATTTAATACAAAAGGGAACAATTCCAAGAAGACTAACGCCTTTCCATATAAAGGAATTACAAAAAACAATGATTCGCGAGGCTATTGATATTGAAAACATCTTTATTTCTGTGATCATTGCCTATTGCCACCAGCTTGACATCTATTATTAGTAAAATTAAATCGAATACACAGGAGATATCAAACCATAGTGGGCTTATTCTGCGGATGTCAAACTGTCAACAGTAAATAAAATTTGTGGGTATTCCGTGATAACTATGACATCAGCATATTTGTTACCTCAGTCCACCCCTGATCATAGGTCGTGAAGTCACTCGTAACGAAGAATAATAAATAATTAAATAAATGCTATAAAATCCGTAAGAGTTACTTAACTTTTGCGTTCTCAATTAGTTGCATTTTAAGTTTCTTTCTTATTGTTTATCATTTCTTTTATATAGTATATCTTAGTCATAATAATACATCTTCTAATGGCCTATCCATCAAGCATTCCCTCGTTTCGTATTTAAGACCATCGTTAATGTAATGGGGGCTTTCATTTCTCTGATATATTACTTGCAGGTAATGTAAAGGTTCCTTATGTTTAAACATTCGTAAGTAATTGTGTTTTATAAAATTTTTGCAAATTATGCTTTGTAATTTAGATAATGCAGCCGAAAATATTTATTACTCAAAGATGTATTGGGCATTATTCGTGCGTCTCTATGTATATTTATAATATTCTAACAATAACAGGTATGCCTGCCTTTAACAATATTTAGAGCAGGCATATTGCCAGGGTAAAGAGCGACACGACCCAATCACAAATGTGGATATGAGAATACGAAAGCTTTTTGGTGATCTTGTTTCTTATAAGATGCAATTAAACCATTCGGAAGGTCTTTATTCAATGGGAGTACGGAGCAATCCATTTTACAATCGAAAAGGTATTTAAAGAAATATAGAAATGTTTAAAGCTGTAATTAATAGTATTTATATATTTTAGCCAATATTTGTTTTTCTTTTCATTATAATTATTATGTATTAATACATTCTTTTCGCACACTATCATCATCATCAGCAATACACGTCCACAACTGGACATAGGGCTTCCCCAAAGATTTCCATATCGATCGGCCCTACGAATACTATAAGTATGGGAAAAAGGTATGAAATTGAAAACAAAAATTATTTTAGATCAAATTTCAGCCATTTGCACAAGTATAACGGGAAGTTTATTTAGGTATCTTCATTTTCATTAACCGACGTTTACTCGTGTAATTTCGAATCCCTGCCGGTTCCTGTATTTGTTAATTGGCTTTTACGTTCGATAACTTCGCTTTGTGTCCCCCAAGTTTGCACAGCAAACTAATGTATTTGCTAAAATTTCGTAATCTTATTCGATATGTTATATTAAACACTTAAATGGTAACTTACTGACGTATTTACCAAAAAAATTTTTATTTTATACATATATATAAAAATATATTTGCAGATATACATTCGCCTTGGCATTTTAAATTTTTAAGCATTAGTACAAGGTGCAACATGATGAGAAAAGGTATAAAGTGTAAACATAAATTTTTAATTTTGTTATAAAATGAACATTAGGTAATTGTTGCAATAATAATTATATAAGAACGAACATTAAAGAAATTAAATTTTACGTATTTATGTTGTAATGACGCTATTAAACAAATCTTTTTAGGCTTAATTTTCCAAAGTTACCACGTGGCGTGACTAGTAACAGTTAAGTCTGAACTCGAGGCGTAACAACGCCTGATGCAATATTCGTTGCACGTTTTATCTTTTTAGTGATGTACTGCCACGATTTGCATATTATGAAAATGTGTGTTCTCAGTACTGAAATGAAATACTAAAGAGGTGTTTTTAATATTTTCCAGTTCAAGCATAGCAATATATTTTTAATCTTGTTGTTGAAGACAAGATAACTAAGTTTGAAAAGCGATCGTATGTGCTGTACTTGTCGAAGAGGCGCGAGTTCAATCCCCACCGATCATGATCCCCGATAAAGTGAAACATGGTAACGAAGCCGATATATCCTTTCATTAACTGTCGACACCAATCAGCACTTGGTCTGCTTGGTGGATTCCATATAACTTGGCTCCCTCCTTGTCAGAAAAGGCCCTCAAGAGTATACTTCCATACATTCGTTAGTGATGACTAGTTTTAAATACTACATGAAATAGATGGATCTTACAATACCTTTAATGGTGATTTAAAATAGTACAAGAGAGATTAAATAGTTCGTAATAATAAAATTGAAAAAGTATTTATTCTTATGATATAAAAGATAAGATGGAGTTAATGCTAAAAGCGATTATTTAGAATAACTCTCTTATGCATACTTATATAACGATACACAGTTTTGATTGTAAGGAAGACCTTTTAATTTGCTACTGCGTTGATTTCTATCTTTACTGTTTATGGACCAGTAGGTTGCAAATATACAACTTCATGCTTTATTCACGCGATTTCACTATACTTTTTTTTAATTACTTCAGCTAAAATTTCACGTTTAAGAAAAGTAATTTTCGAAGCGAATTTGTTAATGAAAATTTCTAATATTTTAGTAAATGTGTAGTTAAACTACATAACCCTCTCGCCTTTAAATAATATGATCATGTAACATTATCTGAGAAGTCATCGGAATATTTATTTTAAAATTTGTTTTACTTTTGAAGCGGAAAAAAGTGATAGGCGGTAGGTATCTGGCGTTTAATCGAATATCCTTTTCAGGTAAATGGAGCTCCCACTGATAAATCGACTCATCTGCCGGCGGGAGACCGGCTGCTTCAAGTTACTCCCACTCACTTTATCGTAGCCCATTAACGAAATTAAACATTCATTTTATGGCTTGTTGCGAGTAATTGATTTATTTTTTAAATTTAAAATGTTCTTTGAAGTAAAAGTACATGAAATTTATAAAATAGTAATAATTTCTTTTAACATGCCATCAAATTTCTAGGTGTTACCTATATACATATGTTCCCAATATATTAAATTACTAAACTTCTATACTTCTATCACATCAATAAATCTTTATTTTTTCTTTCACCAAAACTATTGCGGTGATGTGTGTGTCTATTGTGCCTCTTATGGATATCTAATTTATAAATATATTCTTTAGGAATATATATGAAATATATATACATTTTAGATTTAACCTAAATTTAGTTAAGCTATGCTATACAAGATTCTATATTTATGTATATATAATTGTTAAATTTTCTTTTATTTTATTTCATTCGCATAAGAGCTCATTGTTTTGTCGTATTCAATACACTGACTACTATCGACTTACGTTTGATAGTTGAAATTAAATAAACGTAGATATTGAATTAATTATCCTTCATTTATTATTAATAACCCTTTATCGTAAACTTACGTAAATTAAATAATTTGTTACGGAACGTTAACATTTATTAAGGATAAAAGCCAAGTCGTGTTAGGACATAAATCAATCACGGTTATTATTAGATCTCTCTCGGAGTGGTTTAACGGAGTAAAATGTGGAGCATGGGAAAAATGTAAATTACAATGTGCTTTCAATCTTTAAAAAAGAAAAGTGAAAAATATAGAATGAATTTTATTGACTTACTGTCAATAAAGGTCATCAGTATATAAACTTGCAACATTAAAAATATACAAGCTGATAGTACAAAATTTTAACTGTTTTGAGCTTTTATAAATTCATTATCATCAGCCGACAGACGCTCACCGTTGGACATAGGCCTCCTCCAAAGATGCCCACATCGATCGGTTAAGAATTCGTATGAAAGGATTTAGGCCATTTCCCATCATCATCAATCGATAGACGTCCACTGCTGGCCGTAGCCACTCCCCGAACATCACCTTGTTAGAGTTCATTGAGAGGAATCGGGCGTTAGCTCACAACGCGGGCCCAGTGCGGGTTGGTGGGTGGTCAGAGCCTCGTTTGTTATTCAGCAGGGTACATGCAGGTGTGGTTGACTTGAGTTTCGTAAGGTGTTCGGCGAAACCACTGACACACTTGTTGGTGGTATTAGTAAACTGTAGAGTAGTAAAACGATGTTCCAATAGTCGAATTTAATCTATTCGGTTTTATTACGCAAAAGCTGATTTAGGTTAATTCGAAAAACGGACAGAAATTTTGAAAAAAAAATACTTAGTATTGAAGTTAAACCTTTTAGATTATATTTCAAAGTCGCAATTGTGTTAGTGATGATTTCGCTAAGTTGTATATGCGCCGAGATAATATATATATATATTAATTTTTTTTTATTTGACGTTGTTGATATATTAAACTGCAAATAGTTTTTAAAACATAAACTAAAAACAGACAGTTTTTACCTTCACGTATTAGTTATAATTACACTTGTTAATACGCAGTATATACATCTAGTTAAAAATTACTTGTTTCCTGTTACTGTAACTATCTATTATAAAATGAAAATTTAAAGAAGATAAGTTTTAATACTTCATTGATAACCTTAAAAAAATGGAAAAGTTGTGAAATAATTGTTAACAAATTGTCTATTCTTTTAAAATTGTCTTGACTCATTGTTGAGAACATGCCGCACTTTCGTAAACGAAAAGGGCTCTCTTTGTTAATATTATTGTAATGAAGAAAATAATAAACATATATGAGATCATCCAACGTCACGATACATTTATATAGGAATATAATTCAATTACAAACAGTTGATCGCCCACGTAAAGTCTAAGTGAATAAGCCTTAGTAAATATGTAGATGAGCTACATCAAAGGTGTACAGATTGAATTTCGTGCGAGTAGGATACGGGCTCCGGGACATTTAATTACCTACCTTTCATAGAGTAAAGCAATTTATTTGCATGTTTCACATGCACTGGGAACTTTATGGAAAACGGCAGTATATTATTAATCATTTATTGAAAACCTTATAGACAATTTAAGAACCATCGGTGTTCATTGTTGCTGTGTATTGTTTTTAAAATTAATTATTAATTCTTTAACATTTGTTGTTTCCTATGTAAATTAATTTAGATTTAATATACTCCTTTTTTATACTATTTATGTTATCACTACGAAAAGTCAAGTATCTCGTAATTGATACTAAAAGCCAATATTTAATACAAACAATAAAATGGAAACACATCCGTGTCTAACTTTGTTAACTGGTTTCTAAATGAATGTCAGTGTTGAAGTTTAACTCTTGGTTCAGTGCTAGTTACTTATACTCCGTTAGTTACCCTATAACAAAATATATTTAGTTAAAAACTACTTTTGGTCGGTACTGTTTTTAATTCTTAATTTAGTTACAAGAAATAAGGCAATTTTTTTTCACCAATTACGTTGATATGTAATCAAAGATATCTTCTTCTTCCTCCTGCCCTTTTCTCAGCTATGTGGGGTCGGCACAGTATGTACTTCTCTTCCACATCTTTCTATCAGCCTTATCTTATATGTAATCTAAGATATAACAGTTAACGTGTAAAAGTGAAATACTTATTACTAATATTAGTAAAATATAACTACAATTCCAAGGAGCAAAGTAAAAACTTTTACCAAACAGTACCGTTTTAATATCACTGAGTATAAAACATCTTGTTCAAATCAAAGAACAACAACGTTCTGTTCAAACGGTGTTATTAATTATTTAAAACTATTTTTACATTATCATGAACCATAACTAATCACCCAGTTATCTTTCTGCTTGTTATCTAAGAAAATACTGAATCTGGTGATAGGTTTCTGTTTCTGGAGACCTAGGAAGGTACCACCACAGCGACTATTTCTGTCGCCAAAAGTACTGTGCAAACATAGCTGTATTCCGGTTTAACAGATCTGGTAGCTAGTGAAATTACTAGGGTAAAGAGATTTAACATCTTACATCTCAAGGCGACGAGCGTAGTGATATAGTGTATTCTAATGTAACCTAATTAGCGACACATTGTTATGGCAGGCGTGTCAATAATCATCTGGTGAACGTCCAGCACGTCTCGCTTTTGTTGAATAAAAAAATAGAAAAAAGTGTTTTTCATATATGTAACATTTAATAATTTACATCAACTTGTAATATATGATAGAAGTATTATTCTAATAAAGTACAAAAAATGTTATATTATTACAAAAATAAATGATATCTTAGATAATACAGATATCGCGAAGAATGGATTTCTAATAACATTTAAAATTTTGTAAATTAAAAAGTAGATTCCTCGGAACATAGCTAGTTTTGCATTGAAAAGACTTTTAAACGAGGGCTTTTGTCTCTTTTAAGTTGCTTGTTATACGAGGAAGCTTCTGGAAGCGCGCTTCCTGCAAGTAATGAGTTTGCTTTAACATGGCCTCAAGCACTAACGTGTTATAAAAGCTTTTGACCTTGCCTATGTAAAATATTCTATGATTTTTCTAATTTTTGTGCCTTTTTATCACCAATTCTAGTCGATGTATTACATGAAAAAGAGAATTTACTAATTATTCATAAATTTTCAACAAACCGTTTATTGTAACTCAATTTGTATTTGGTCTATACTTCACTACGTCCACTTTAGGAGAGCTAATAGTGTCTCCTGTCGGTTAGTAATTTATTTATCAGCGGCAGCCTGAACAAGGCTTCAGTAGGAAATCAGATTACATTTATTTTCCTTTTGTTTGAAGGAATCTTGTTACATTCGATCTTTCTTTGAATAAAATGGATAAAATATCTAGATATTTATTGAAATGCTTAAAATTTTCTATAGTAAAAAGATGTAGATAACAACAGTTCTGTCTTAATTAAGCTAAAAATAATTACAATCTATGGTTGCAAACTCAATTCTCGCTCAACTGCTTCCGTTGCGCTGTGCTTATCGATTGCTTTGTAATACGGAGGTCTTCTGGTAAGATTGACTTTTCTTTTAGTTGTTACATTATAAATATGTTACACTTATTATCTCAAGGTAATCAAATAAAAAAAAGATTTATTCACTTTTTATAGTTTTTTCCATTGGTATTTGAAAGCCTACTTCTTTAAAATCTTTCTTTACACTTTTCTTTATTAAGATGCAATTAGAGTTTTCCGTTGGGCGGATTGAGGTAAGGCGATTAGTGTTCATATACGTTATTAGGTGTTTTGGTTATTATATGTATATATAAATAAAGCAAAGCATTGTCTTCTTAAGGTAATATAATAATATTTAGCTTATTGGAAGACAATGCTATTATTTCAATAAACTAAAATCAAGAACATTCATTAAATAAAATAAACATTCATTATATTTAATGAATCTTCTTGACTTAATTTGGCATCAATATCATTTGTCCACGATTAGATTATAATCAAGAAATAGAAAGAGAACTTAACCTACCGTTTCATGGTTTTTTGTTTGCCACTATGTGGATATAGCGTCGAGTAATGTTAATATTTAGCATTCTGCTTAAAGCGTCATTAAGCTTAGAAATTTGGTTGGATTTGTTTGAGTAACACTTGCCTTTATTGGGTATTTGCCTATTGCCGTTATTGATTAAATGTACTGAATAAGCTTTTACTCACTTTTTACCAAATTTGTCGAAAATGCTTATAAAATTTACATTACGTGAATGACAATAAAATTAATTTTTAAGTTAATCTTTACGGGGCTTAATCCATTGTCAAAAGCTGTTTATAAATAAAATTAATTTAACACAATTTTTTCTTTTAACTAAACATGTTTTTTTTCTCATGGGGGTGGAAATATGGAATGTTCTTTATTTTGCATGTACGTGTTTTATTTACAAAATTTTTCACAATTCAACTTGTAAACTTCCATACATCGAACCGGTTCGGTCAGGGGTTTCTGCAAATAAAAAAATTCGAAATTCAAAATATTCATTATCATATTAACATTAAGATTATTGATTAAATGTACTGAATAACTATACAGCACGATTTAACTTAACATAAGTTGTTATAATAAAAATTAACATTAAAAAACATCAATTATACGGGTGAAAAAATGGAAGAGATGTATCCTGTTGATATTTTAATGAGCTTTATCAAATTGTGTTTTTTTAGTTTACATTTGCTTAGATTTTTTAATGCAAAAGGTTTGTATATCTACTGCTTCAAAAATGATAGTACGTCTGGGCACATACGATATGAAAAGTTGTGAACATTAATCACCTGTGACGTTGCGAGGCCGCATGAAGCGGTCGATTGGCTTCTGCATACAAAGTGACATGCTAAAGTGAAGCTAGTCTACCATATACATTTTACATTGACTTTACATTTAATTAACTTGTAAAAACAATATAAATAACCTATGTTTCATAGACGCAGAGACCATAGGATAAAGTAAGTGTATGACCCGCGGGCTACCAAGCTAGCTAAGTGAAGGATAACTGATATAGTGTACCCTTCAAAGCAGATTATCTATTTCGATGTTGTTTTACACAGGAAGCTTAGTACGTATAGGGCTATTCAATAGTAAGGCATAAAATTATCATGTCATTTAATTTATATATATTGTACATTGACATAAACTTTTTATATCTAAAAAGAGATATATAACAAATACAATAATCGTCATAAAATCCTGTTAGACTTTAAGATTATACGCTGTAAATACTAGCAAGAATACAGAATTATCCTGCTATATACCAACTTTAGCGGTACATAAAGGTCAATAAAGAAAATAGTTCTGATTTTATTAGTCATAAGATGCTTTGAACCCTGTAATTATAAACACCTACGACATAAAGGAAGTGTTTTTAGAACAGGAATGTTTTATTAAAATTATTAAATACTAACAATAGGAACTAGAAAAAAACCGATTATCTTAAAAGGGCTTTACTAAATCGTTAAATTACGAGTACAGATAAGAATACTCAACAAAATTACATCCAGATCATTAGATTTTTGTAAGTTTCATAGCTATAAAAAAGTACAAAAATAAACGCGGAAAATTTATAAGACCTGGGTTCTGAGTAATCATCGTCGGTGGTTAAAATTAATAAAGATGTTATTGTTTTAAGTAAGCTTTTATAGAACATTTGTTGCATGAGGTTTATTGCATACCAGCCTGATACTGCTAATCTGCAGACCTAATATCCCGCACATAAAGGTTTTATTGTTCATTTACAGCAAGCAATTTGATCGTTTATGTTTCATTACTCGTATATCACCGTACCGTAGTTTTGTTTGTGTTGGTGAAATAAAAACTATAATATACAATGAACGTGTCAATTATCTCCAAAATATGGTTATAAAGAAAAAAAAATGTGCCGCAATGTTATTTAATTTTTGATAATAACGATGAAAAAACTTTTTTAAAGAGAAAACACAAATCTTTAAAATGTTATGTTGACAGACTGTAGTTTTCAAATATTTCAACCGAAGACAGTACAAGTTAACGTAAATTGTGAAATTGGCTCAGATAAATACAAACTAGTTTATTATGTACAAAATTTTACTTGTATAAGCACTTTTACTAGTCGAACTTTTAGTATTCAGGTCAGGTCGCAACACGCCCTTTACTGTGATAAACTGTTAAGAAAGCCAATAGGGCATATTTTTTTATGATCGTAGACATTATATTATAGCATGATTTATGAAAACGGAAAGGGTACTTCAATTTCCAATGTTGAAATGTTTTAAATCTACTACTCCGTTTTGTCGTAAAATTAGCGTTCAACAAGGCTTTAAACTTTATTTAAGTATAAATATATCTCGAGAAAGTGGTTGAAATATACCTATTAATAGTCTGATACTTTTATATCTTAAAATAAACTTCAGTTTTCTTATACAGTTATCTTTAGTTTACGGTAAAGTAAGTTTGCTTTTTAAAGTGTAAAGGTAAGCTGTAAAGCTACGGCAAGGTAAGCTATTTTATGAGTATACAAATTTACATGTATGCTTATTTGCAAATGTCGGGTCGCCGTTACCGTAGCCCGTAGCACTCTACGATGAGTCTTGATGGATATATTCTGCGGTCCACGGTATACGATACCCCACATTGTTTCCGCGGAGCCGGCGTATATCACTGTCTAAGTTAAACGAATGCAAATGTGTGGGAATCTATTTGCATTATACATTAAGATGAACTTTTTCAAAATATTTATTGATTATAAATCATATGTATATGTTTAGAAGTTTTTTTTACGGATCAATATCTGTATAGGAGCATATCATAAATTATTTATTATATTTCGTGGTAATAATAAGTTTTCGTCTTAACTCCCACAAGATCAGTATCATTTTATACTGAGAAATGCTTTGAAGAAACATTATGTATTAATTGATACTAATACATTACTACGAGCGCCTGCATACAAAGCGAAAGTAGCAATGGCTATTCCAGAAGTACGCTTCGCATTCCTCGAACACTTTCCTTCTTCTCCACATCTCTGTTTATTCCTAGCGATTTCTATCTACTTCCTTAGCTCATAAAACACGTCAGAGAATAGAAATTTGATGATGATAGCGAGGTAATGGCTGCTGTAAAGAAGTTTTGTAAGGCTTAAGTAAATTTTTTTTCATAGGGTATTTCATGTTTAAAAAAGGTGAAATATGAGTATTAACAAGCTAGGAGACTAGTTATGTCGAAAAATAAATTTAATTTTTGAACATAACTTTTTTTTATACAATTAAGCTGGGACAAGCGGAACGTTCACCTGATTATAGAGGATATTCTCATCCATAACAATGTGGCACCAGTTTAAATGATACATACAGCATCACATTGCGCTTGTCACTCGTAAGTAGCAAGTGCAAGTCTCGTTACCCCAGTAATTACACTAACCACAGCGTCTTTCGAACCGGTATCGTAATGTATGCATAGTACTATTTGGCGGCAAAAATTGGTACTGCGGTGGTACCTACCTAAACGGTCTCCGGCAGTAGAGACCTATCACCTGTAAATAGGGTAAGATATGTACGCAAGTACTGATTGGTAAAAATATAATAAGGAATATATTTTTGTAATAAGTGGAATAAGTAGGTAGCAAATAATTAGTATTGAGAATATGGATATGAAAACGGGCATAAACTTAACTAGGTCATGCGTCGACCTGTTGGGCGACCTACTATGTACACCCGTTACATCAAACGCGTGCCTTTTGATGATGTACATATATGCATATGTACGGGTTTATAAGCCGCCATTTTCTTATTTATTTATACTTAACAGACACATATGCAAATTACTTAAGCTAAAGTGTTACTACGCCCGTAGTCCATATTGATTTGTCATGGTGCTACACGTTTTTGCTTTACGACGTCGATTCTTAATATTAACTTAATAATACCTAATCAAGTGTAACATTTACAATTACAATACTAATAATACTGCCTGTAAAATTACCCACATTTTCTTAACAATAATCAAAAAAATATACATACAAATATGTCTTATAATAATTATATAGTGCAGCCGCACAAATACAGTTGTTATGATGTTCGATCTCCACTGAACCGGGAGTTTCCTCTGAAGCAAATCACCATAAGGAAACGTGTGTTTTCCAAGGAAAACAGTTTTCGTGGATATGCGATGTGCTCGTTTGAATAACGTGGTGGAAAAATAGCCTTGGCTTGTTGGAAAAGGTTGTAAATCCCAACAAAGGAAACATTAAGGAGGTTGTGAATGTTTTTATTTTAAGTTTTATGGGTGTTATTAACATTTATTATTTATTACAGTAAAATCCATTCTCAAGACCAGAACAGTTTTTTTTTGCGACTAAAAAACAATATTTACTTCAGTTTTAAATATCAATTGCGATATATATATTCAATTAAAATGTTTGTGTAGATCATTTAAATATTGTTTGTTTATTTTTATTAATTATAGAATGTCTACATTGTTTTCAGTAGTTTTTTACATATATATTTTAAACTGTTAACACCACGGTTTAGTCAGTAAATCCGTAACTACAAATATATAGACGATACCAGTAGAGGTAGGTAAAATGAGTTGGTTCTAAGGATTGGGCCCGTTGACATGTAAATATCTAGTGAGCGTAACCGGTAGCATTGTATCGGAAAACTAGCTCTTATAAGTTTACTGGTATAGTTTAAATAATCGTTAGTCTCCATAAAAAGCATCTTGTTTCACATATAAGTGTATAAAGAATGGACATCATAGTATTTCGGCTAATGGAGGTTTACCCGGTAAGTGCCCGCACTAACACTTTCGTTGTCCTGAAGAGTGTTTGCTTGTAGGATTTCCAAACTAAAAAGGGGAAACATGAAAAAGATTCGAGGAAAATAAAGATAACACTCGACTCGAAGTGTAAGGCCGCTCTAGGTTAGAGCTCCGGAAGTCCACCGTGAGCTCACCTCGGATGCACGCCGATGGGCTACTGGGGCGGCTTTCTGCTGCCATTTGCAGTGGAGGTGGAGTCGCCGAGGGAGTACCCTCTACGACTAAGCGGTTCCGCTCCGCTAATACGGCGGCGGTGGGGCCGCGTGGGAAGAGGAGTGTTGGTATTGCGATGCGCCGTTCTCTCTATCCTCCGCGGCCGTATAACGTGTGGTGGGAGGCCCAAGATCGGATCCGTCGCAGGGAGTTGGGAGAGTTTTCTCTCTTGGCTCCTATGGCCACTGGGTGACGGGTTCGGGGGAATCCGTTACCCGCGCGACTGCCAGAGGCCGAGGAGGGGTGCGCTGTGTGTTCTGGCGTGCCCCCACTAAGGTGGAAAGGGGGGTTCTTCACTCCCTCCCGAGGAGAGGCTGTGTTGTGCGGCCGGCGCTGGCGGGGTCGCGGATGTGTGCGAAAGCGTTCCCGTGACCCTGCCATAAAGCGACGAGGAGGAACATTGCGGGGGTTTTAGTCGGTGCAAGTCCGACATAACCTGTCCTTACCCCCGCGAGGACGGGTTTGCGCAAGCATTTCCCCCACTTTAAATAAAATAAAAAAAAACATACCGCCTCCTATGAAATCCTGCAATACAAAGGCAACTTTTAAAAAGCTCTTAAAGTTCCCTCACACCTTTTAAATGAACAAAGAATATAAATTCAGAGTATATACGAAATGGGAGCGGTACCTTAGTTATTTATATATATATCTATATATATTTAGTTAGTCTATTTATAATTATATATTATTTTTTTTTGTTTTCAGCTCAAGTCAACGACAGTGTTATTGTATTACGTTGTGTGTGTGTACTCAAGTAACGTTAGTGTTATATATAAAATAATAAAAAAGTTATAATCAAACAGTGAGGGATCTGACGGTATTACGCTAGACATGCTACTTTAGATATAATAATAATAATAATAACTTATCCTTTATTATAATATGTATGTTGCATATTGCTTATGCTATATATATATTGGTATATATGTTTGTAAATAGCATCGGTCATCTCATCGATAGTATAGTGGCAGTGAAGGTATTCCTACACGGTAAGACATGAAAAAATTTAAGAAATTATAAAAAAAAATTAAATGAATTTAAACGTGTAAATATTACCGAATTTTTTGGTGGTTCTCTATTGATATAAATTCCATTAACTAAGTAGTCATTAGTCATTAGTTATTTTACAGGTATGAATCGAATTATAAATCATTCACTAATAATTATATTTTTAATTTTTGAAATCAAATTACAGTTTAAAACGATATTAAAGGAAATTGTAATATTAGTATGGATATTGAATCAAAACATTGTATCAAGTTCGCTTTTCGCTTTCCATTGTTTGCTTTTGTTTTGCACATTTTAATTTTTGCCAATGAAAGTTATAATTGGAGCTGTAACAAGTTAGTGGCGTGTTTGAACACATTATTTTTCTTCCTGGACTTGGCGTGCGGTATCCATTCAATGGTCATTTATTTATTATCTTAATGTACTATTTTATTAAGATAATAAATAAATGTACATGGTGTTGATCTAAAACTCGTAAATTGTATGTTGTGTGCATAATTATACAATTATATCGAAACGATTTCTAAATACTTGTACCTGTAGTTGTTTCGCAGGTATTTTTTTGTTAATTAATAATTTTATGTAATAAGAATAACGAAAGGTTTGAATAACTTACCGACCAAAAGTAACTGTTTAAATATGAGAAAGGTGTTAAGGGAGTAGTTTTCACTTATCATAAGATGGACTTGAACTAATCTGTATTTTTTTTATTCAATTGAGCAATGAGATGTGATACGCATGCCCATAACAATGTGGAACTAGTTAGGGTGTTATACACAACACCACATCGTGCATGTCGCCCTGAGACATAAAATGTTAACTTTCGTTACCCCAGTAATTTAACTAGCTAAAACGTTCTTCAAACCAGAACAAATTAATATTTGCATACTATTTTTTGACGGCAGAAGTAAGCGCTGCGGTGGTACCTACCTAGAACGTCTCACGGTGAAAACTACCACCAGTCAAATATTATTTAAAACAATCCCCATCACAGTAAATATTTATCTATGTTTAACGACTGCTTTAACTTTAGTTTTTCAGATTTAATATTTACTGACGCTCTTTAATTATAAAATATATTTTTAGTTTACTTTAAATCATGTTTGCAAGTAATTTAGACTTTAATATTTCTATGCCGAGCTCACGAAGCCTTCGTAATAACGTTCAACGGATGCTACAAAGAAAATGTTTCCTTTGTAGAAAATCAAAGCAATAATCAAAGCTAATTAGCGGTGTATTTTTTGTCTTTCAATTAAAATTACTATAAAAAACTTTGCTTGTTAAACATGTTTCTTTAAAAATATTTTACCTTTTTTTAATTACAATAATGCAACTGTTTACATATAATTTTACAGGTGGTAGGTCTCTATTGCCGTCGAGTACGTATTACTGTGTTTCGATTTGAAGAGCTAGCGTTACGTTATTATGGACAGGGGAATCACTTACCATCAGGTGATCGTCTCGCCCATTTCGTCGCTTTCTTGATCATAAAAATATTCAAAACAATATCGTTCTTAATGTATTAGTTTCATGCGTCATCTATTATTGTATCAATCCGATTCCGATATTTTTGTTAAAAAGATAATTACTCCACATAGCTAAGTGATATAAATGTCGGGTAAAAGAGAAAAAAACATTCCTGAATTTTCACGAATATTGATGTGGTAAATGATTTGTGTTATATATTATTATCGTGATACTCTTTATCCTGTAATGGTTACCGATCGTAAAATTTAACGTCATGTAACATTTCGTGTCGTGTGAACATGCATTAAGATATTCATCTAAATGATTGTATTTGATTAATGTTAGCATTTTGTAGGCGTTTAACATTATAACAAATGTTAGTAATTTTATAAAAATATATGTATACCTAGTCCGGTCATAAATTCTACTTACAAATGAAAATGCATTTTTTTTAAGAAGCAATATAATATTATTAAAATTTATACCTACATATTTATCAGTATCAATAAATAATAAAAAAAAAATATTCGAAATGGCAATGTTTGGCTTTTATACAGGCTTTTAATCTGTTTGGCCACTAATCTATGGGTTTACGCACTGTTTCCAAAGGAAATTTTGCCTCTACTTGCTTCAAAGATTTTTTAAGAGACTCATTATCGCCGTGTCGTTTAGAGCAGGCCATGTCTTCTAAAACTGACCTACCTTTGAAGTCTAAAGGGTTATGGTCTGGGCTACATGAGAGCCAATCTTCAGCTCTTATAAAGTCCAGAACATTGGTTCCTAGCGGGGCTTGGGTAGTTCGTGCCTTGAGACAAGGTGCGCAGGAGGTTAAAATAATATACGTGTCCCAAATTTAATACAATTAAAAAGTTAAAAAAAGAATAGTTTTTATGTAACAGTATTTATGGCCTGACTAGTTATATTAAACCATTAACAGTCTTTGTTGTTTTAAACTAATTGTTTGAAAATTATAGTCTGCAGAGAAAAGCAAAGCAAAACAAAACAAATTAAATTCAAACTGGTTAAACCACAGAATATAACAGATATTGTAAATCCATTTTTCCGTTGGACGTATAAAATTTAAAAGTGGAATATTTTGCTGTTTTTTTTTCTTGTTCGAAACGTGAAATGTTTGTTTTGCAAATTTGACAAAATTTATTTCTATTGACGTTTTTATATAATTTCGTGATGAAAAAAACATACTGACATAGTAGCTAACAAAATTAAAATTGCAACGTGTTATTTTAATTTAACTGACGACGAATTGTGACAAAATCAATACAATTTATGTATTTTTTTTTGTTTTTTTTTATGGTATTATAAGTGGTAATGATACAATGTGGCACTAATTAAGATGGTATAAACTGCACCTCGTGGTGCTCGTTGTTTTGAGACAAGAGGATGAATCTCGTTACCCCTGTTATTACACTAGGTTCAGGCACCCTTCAAAAATTGACCCAGTAATGTTTCCACACTACTATTTGACAGTGGAAATAAGGGCTGAGGTGGTACATAGACCAGTAAAGATAGCAAATTTTACGTTTCGTTATCCCTGAAATTTACTAGCTACAAAGCTTTCGAACTGGAACACAATATTGATTACTGTTTGGTTGTAAAAATAAGCGAAAACTTCATTGTAAACATTTTTAACCGCTTTTAAAATATAATGCTTATTAAATTTAACTGGAAAATCTATAAATGTATTTCAAAATGGAATGAAAATATAATGAAAGCTAGTTATTGTTATGCTTCCGCTGTCGTGAGTCCATTGTCGAGGTACTCTACATATTGTTCAATAACAGGTTGGTAAGTATTTCAGATGCATTGTTCTACAACCCTTTGTTTATTATATTGACTCATTCGCTAATTTAAACGAACCCGAAAAATGTGTATTATACAATATATCACTGATATTAGGAACAAATATATATTAAAGTTTTTATATATTAAATATCGATTTTGTAAATTTCGAATGCAAGTCTTGTGGATCAAATGACAAAAAATAATCAGATTAGAATGAAAGATTATTGCTAATACAGCCTAAAACCACGCGGAGAACCTCATGCGAAGCAAGTATGAATACTTTAGTACCAATATCATATTGGTTAGGAACCGTTTGGGGTAAAAACGATAGAGTCTTGGGGTACAGGTGCGCTTAAACTTTTTAAAATTATTTCCAAAAAACTAACGGAAGCTATTCGAGACCCCAGAAACACCACAAAGAATAAGCCTCATCATGCGCGGAAATGCCGTTAGTTTGTTCGGCACTCTGTCGGACGGGGATTACCAAAGGCTTTTCTCTTATTGTTAGTATATATAAGTTTAATTTAATTTAAGTGTCTTGCGCGTCTTTTATACTATCTGATACGATTCCTTTTGGAAACTCTATGTTTAATGTCGGTGTAATTTTGATAACAACTAAATTAAACTTGAGAATAAATTCATTCAGAAAATACATAATTTTTTTTGCGTTTGTATAATTTGTGCCTGTATGTACCTTTTGGATACAATTCTAAACGAACTATCTATTATCAGATGGTCGATGCCTAGCTGATGCCATATCCGACAGAATACTGGGCCCGCGGCCCCGGATTTCACGGAATAATGAAATGAACTCAATGGTGATAGTATAATTTACCTTACAAGGTACTGTTTGTACCATAATAAAATTTAAAAAAGAGATTTATATTGGTTATATTTGATTCTTACATTCTGGTAGGTAACTGCAGGTATAGAATATTCTGGGCGACCACGCTTCGCCTTAGTCAAGCTTAGCTGCATAAAACATTTTTAATTCCAAAAGACTTTTGTAGTTAAATTGATAAGTAAAACTATAAATGGAAAAAAGGTTGCTTTTTATAAATATGTATAGTTTTTCACAAATTTTTACATAGGGAAAACATATATAAATATATGAATAATATTTGAATACATAAGCATTAACTTTTTGAATTTGAAATAGAAAACAATCTAGTTTATTAAAAAATTTGTGTTTGTTCATGAAAATATGAATTTAAATACAACACTTTTAGAGATCCGTAGTGTGTTGCTTTTATTTATTTTTTTGTGTATTGCCTTATAACAAAAAGTATAACCATGTAAACAAAGATCTTTCCCGGCTATCTTTGATCAGTAATACGAATTAAGTTTAATGTTATTGAATGGGTATAAACTTACTGCAATCTTAATAAAGTCTTAAAGACTTTATTTTAAGTATCACTGTATTGGTATTTAAAATATTTCTTAATAAATAATAATATAATTTAGAATATTGCTTATAAAGAATTTACTCAGTAGATCGAAACTGAAACGAAAATTTATATAAGCAACCTCAGTTTCATTATCTTTGGATTACTCGTATAATTTTGGATACTCGCAGCCTCCCGTATTGTTAATTGGCTTTTGAGTCGACCTATTTCACTGTGGGTCTTCGAGTTTGAATAGGAAAGCAATGTGTTTACACCAAAGTTAATAACACACAGTTTATGTGTACAAAGTGTATAATGTTATACATAATAATGAATATCGTTAATACTTGTTTGTGTAGACAAAAAAATCTTTATCATGCGATTTAACAATATTTTATTATCACCTTTCTACTAAACATTCTTCAACATTTACGAACACAGCTATGTGATGATATTACGATCGTACCTACCAACAGTTTATTTTGTTTATTACATCTAATAACAATTGGTGGTAGGTCCCTATTGCCGAAGACTACTCTAGGTAGGTACCACAACCGCTCCTATTTCTACTGCCAAACATTAGTGCGCCGCCAAACATTACTGTGTTCCGACCTGAGCGCCGTTGCAGTTAGTGCAATTACTGGGGTACAATATGGCAGTGGTAGTGTATAACATTCTAATTAGGGCCACGTTGATATTGCCAAGCGTGTCGCTTACTATTATGTAAGTAAGTAGATAGGTTCTAATGTATGTACATATGCATATACAACCCCGCCTTTTAGTCGTCCGCAACCTAACTCTTCAAACTGGAAAGGATTTACGTATATATTTATTACGTTACTTTGTAACAGTACAACTAAGTGAAAATAATTGAAATTAGGAAATCTAATAAACAAACTGTTAAAAATTTACAAATTTAGACTTGTATTGAGGGTAATTTTTTTATCAAATACGTAGAACATTACATTATTAATATTTTTTTCCTCAATAAGGTGAACTTGGATGAACTTTGTCTGCACTTCGATGCAACTGGATATTATGTGATTACTTTCTTTTACATGATTATTTTATTATCATCAGCTGAAACGATGGACGTTCACTGCTGGACATACATTAAAAGAGACATATCTCTCTTAATGTATTCCAGAAAACACGGTCTTGTGCTGTTTCAATTCAGTGACACCCAGCGAATATAATTGTGACTATTTTATACTAGGTTTAAAACAAGCTAAATGATCGACAGTGCAATAAACAGCTGTCAAAGGCAGTCATTCGGGGAGCAATTTTCCTGACTTGCTTTGATGATATGTGAATCACATATACAAGTGTAGTGGTTTAGATTGCAACTGATTGATTGATATCGTTTCATAATTTGCTGCGGTAAGCCCTCTGCAATTTACTGTTGGAACTTTTAATCGGCGCTGTTTTGTTTTAATCAGCGTTCGTCTAACCATTTAAGTTATTAATTATAGTTCAAATATAATAACTATGTTTAATAAATATTCATCCTCACTTGAGTGTTAGTATAAGGAAGAAATAGCTCACTAACTAGCCTAGAGTAACATTGTTTTATTATAAATGTATATATATATATATACCTGGCAATACGATCAGTTGATGCGGAATGGTTTTTAGATGCTTACAGGCTCCTTATTTTTGGAGTTTCATAGATCCTTCATCATCGCACTTCTAAATTACATTTATAAACATTTTTGTACGTATTATTTATGTGTTTGTATATAGAGTTGTTTGCAGTTGCAGTTGCTCTCATGGAGTATTTTAGATAAATTTCATGTCTAATTCTATCTTACGGTCAGCAAAGCGGGTGGACAACAGCTAGTACACATAATCAAAATAGGTTTTCTTTATTCGTTGTATATACATTTATATTTATATATATACATATATGTATATATGTGTCTGCATTGTTTTGTTCAATTCTGTTGTCTAATATAATAAAAAAAAGGATAGGATTCGCTGTCTCCTTCTTTAAATCATTATAGCATAGAAGTGTTTTGGCAAAAATTGCTGTGAGAATTACATCAATCTGAATTTAGATAGCGGGACGTTGACCTGATAGTATGTGGTACGCCCACTCATAACAATGTGACGCTAGTTAGAATGATATATACTGCACAATATTGTGCTCTCTTTACCCCAGTAATTACAATAGTATAGGGTCCTTAGAACGGAAACCAGTCATGTTTGCAAACTAGTGTTTGGCCGTAGAAATATTCGCTGCGGTAGACGGTCTCCGACAAGGAGAGTATAGTATAGTAGATCAATATAGTAAGTAGCAGTAGATCAGTTTATAGGCGTACCGAGCGAGCAGCCTGATTTATTCGATAGTCCGATTTCAAATGTACAATTGTTTGCGAACTCTCCATTTTCAATTAACAGTTGATTTTGTGTTTGTGGAGTGGTGCATTGTATGTACAAATGTATTTTGATAATAAGTTTTAATTAAGAGCTACCAATTGATCGGAATGATCTAAATCGTGTAATGTATCATTACATACTGTACACTTTTGAACAAATACTGTAACTATTATTGGTAATAGCTCTCATTATCAAAAATTCCTAGTAATATTTCATATTTGAAATTAGCGTTGCTATCCACCGAACAAGTTAATTCCATTATAAATTTTACTTAATTATTAGTTTTACTTTTGAAACTTAGTGCTTATTGAATCAGATTTTTTTTTTAAATACGATGAATAATTATTTAACAATTTAATTGAGTGTTCTGATTTAGATACGGGTAAAGTTTAAGCTCTCAGGGGCGTTACTATGATTATTTTTATGTCTATTTATATTTTAAACTACAGAGATCATCATATCTTTCTGTTGCCAACATTATGTATTTAAATATTATAATTATTAATGTAACTTATTATAGTATAAAAGTATTTGGATCGTTACTATATTTACGTGCTATAATTCTTTTTATACTAAACTAAAATTTCTTTGTGTCTTTAAAATATTTTACATGTGTAAGTGGAACCTTGTGTCTCTGTTCTCATGTTTTGGGGAAGATCTTTACATATTTAGACGTTTTTAATTAATTAATAAGTTTTAAAATCATGATTATTATTTCGTTTATGTCGTAGAAAAAAGAATTGTCAAAAATACTTTTTTTGTGTTAGTGTTGGATTTCTTTCAATAAACAACTCTTCGGTAGTCACGCCTTACATAAAGATCCTCGGATTCTCTTAAGAAAATCACTATGAAAAATTATTACTTGTATTCAAATCAAATATCAGGAATAAAAATTAGGAAGTAAATAATTAAGCATTATAAATAAAGAGTGAGAAGAAAAAAATATGTACTTAAAAATAAAAGGATAAAAGTAACATACAGTCCTCTCTTTTAAATGACAATATTCTAAATGTTTTCAGGTAGATTTATCAGTTAGAGCTCCCACTGATAAATCGACTCATCTGCCGGCGGGAGACCGGCTGTTTCAAGTTTCTCTCATTCACTTTATCGTAGCTCATTAATAAAATTAAATATTCGCTTTCTTGCTTGTTTTTAACAAATGACTGACAATTGTCATTTAAATACGTGAAAATAAATTGTCATTTTAATTATGACAACTCAAAATATTATTAATGTTAAATTACAAAGAATACGTAACTAAGCACATCTTTCATGTTCCTGATTTATTTTGTACAAAATGTTACAGAGTAAGCCTTATTAGTGTTAATATTTTTATGAATATGGCCTTTTAGCAATATTTATTACAAAATAAATAACTGTGTACTTTTGCTTGTATGAATCAAGCGTTTAATATACCAGTGAACTTGCATTCCTGAACAACTCATACCTTTGTATTTTATATAGATCTTAATTTATAAAATTCAGAAGCTAGGGGTTATTAAACTAGCATCTGATGAAGTTACGATATAATGTTTATAGTTTAATTTAGTTCGTCAATAACGGATTTTTATTTTAACTCTACCTTTATTTCACACGAGGTAGTTTTACTCTGTAACTAAAGATACTTCAAGTTTTTCAGAGATAATGACTTAGAACAAGGGTCGGTAACCTTTTATTATTAAAGAGACGTTTGAGTATGATTCATATTTTTG
Source organism: Ornithoptera priamus (assembly GCA_029034505.1). Classification (NCBI taxonomy): domain Eukaryota; kingdom Metazoa; phylum Arthropoda; class Insecta; order Lepidoptera; family Papilionidae; genus Ornithoptera; species Ornithoptera priamus. Next base: position 886,207 of record JARDWD010000380.1, read on the forward strand.
TTATAATTTTATTTTTATATGAAATACTTCATTTTCAGATAAATTTATTGTACCTAATAATACAAACTGAAATAATCACGAATAATACACACCTTTCTAAATAATGTACTTTAAGAGAGTCGGATTTGTTTGAACAGTTTATAAAAGAATTGAAACCATTTCAGTTCGAAATTGAAAGCGCTGTGAGAAAAGCTTTTAAAATATCGATAAACAACTAGCGACGACACTCAATATTCAAGAATGGTTGCTCTAAATAGTCTGAATGTTGCTTAATCGAAAGTGAAATTTAATGCTTTACTGCAGTTTTAAATTGCACTACGAAAAAAAAATAGCAAAATAAAATCCATATTATACAAAACTTTATTTATAACTTAAATTACAAACTATTTATTATTATTAACTCAATTTACTTTATGAATGTCTTTAAGGAGGAACTTAAATGTCAAAATACTTAACCTGACATGTGTGTTTTCCGAAATATGTACGAAATCTCGATTATTTATCTTTTCCGACTTGCTATAGAGTTACAAATAAAAATTTTGTTTTGTTTTTTTTTAAGACAAGGTAAGGTTCTTAGGGACTGATTCTTTGGAATTATAGCCACCATCCACCATTACGACATTACTCATATATAAATAATATTTCGTAGAACATTAAATTAAATAAAACCCTTATACATTTTCTCAGTTTATTTTTCACCACAACATAAAATATAAATAAATACATTGATCTACTTAATTAAAGCTACATAATGGAACATATAAGTATACACGTATTGTTTCATTAATGCGATATAAATTTGCGACGTTACAGTAAAACATACAGTCAATATGTCTATTCTACTATACTATATTATATTTCATGATAAAATAGACGTACATCGTGGTAAGTATGATAGCATTTTAATTTGGTTTAAATGTTAATTAACACAAGAGATTCGTATGGAGTTCATTGTGGACAGATTGCAGTTCAAAAGTTAGACAATTTTTTGTTTTTTTGTAATGAAAATAATATGAATTCAATTTTAAATTTTTTTTCGAAAATAAACGTGTGTTTTTGTGTGTTATTTTTTAAATAGCCTAAATTTTAATTGACTTTAAAATGGTCAACATAGAATTTTCTCCAAATTTGTATTTTAACTTTGCAATTACTTCTCTCCGATCAATGTCACAAGTTAAATTTTATAAGCTCCACGATATGATGTTGTTACATAAAGATATGGTTATTTTTCTTCGTCTAACGGACATATACAGATTAACGGCTAGGTTTATAACATTTAAAGCAGTAATAAGACACATTTAAAAGGTTTCGCACAAAAAGAAATTTTATACGCTAATACAAAGAGTACTTTTAATATAACAATAGCAAGTACAAATTTTTTATTATGCTTCCTTATCGACATTAATTTCCTTTCTAAAATTCCTTGCACGTAGATATTCCGCTTAAAATTCTGTACGTTTACATTACAGATTTTTTTTAATAGTCTTAGAAACCGTTTAAATACTAGACATTTGAGATAACGATTTGTTTAGATGGTACCTTATTCGACCATTGTTGTTTAGCTTTCCATCCTAAATATTTTTTTTTACTTAAACAGTGTACGATCTTTAGAAATTTAAATCTAATTAATTCAGACACCAATATATTTTTACCAATAAATACAATATACATAAAATTGTGTATACACAATCACCATTTTTCTTGTATAATCACAAATTTTAGCTTCCACTACAGACGAAAAACTATTATAAGATTAAATATCAGTCCTTATTGAAGAAAGGATTACTAATGTATTTAATGTTAAAATTACAAGTGCTGGTACACATTGAAATGGTACACAATAAAATTAGTTAAAAATAGGAGGAAAATACTTATAAAAATTTTGTGGGACTTCATACCTAAAAAACCCTGATATGTTTCAGAAAAAGTGGTAAGATAATAGCCATTAAAAACCAATTCTTTTGACTCTTTGTAAACAACAAGAAGCATATTGTTTTAGGAAACTTAGTAATTTTGTTGTTATTTATTACGGTTATATTGTGAATTTTGAGCAAATCTTTAATCCCAAATAATATATTAAAAATTTCTATATGCATAGAGACAAATTCATAGAATATTTTAGTATAAAAATAAAAGTTCACAACGAGTCTTAAAGTATTTGGTCGGGAGTTACTACAAGAGATTAACATCTAGGGACATAAGCTCCGAAAGTGCACGCTATACACATAAAACTTGTTGAAAATTCACCTACACATTTTCTCTCATGAATAGAAGAACGACACAGTCTTGTAGTCATTTTTATATTAATACTGATGTCTTATAACATCTTTAAGAAAGAGTTAAAATGTAATTTTTTTTGGAAAAGAAATGATTTTTTATTTTTCAAAAAATCTTTTTGTAAATTTTATATTTTGTCGACATTTATATAAATGGACGTTGTATATATAAACGGCGTAGATACACTTAATCGAAAACAATATGGAAGTAAATAAAAAAGAGATCTCACACGAATAAACAACTTACTGTTCAGCGAATCTTAACTTTTGTTTCTTTACAAAATCCATTGCCATTTTGTCCATTGTACGTGATTCCAGAATTTGTAAAATTGGATGTGCTGTAAAGTTGTAAAAAAAGTATATATTATTTTAAATATTTTCGCTAAAGTTTATATTCTTCTGTAAATTATAAATAATTATAAAACTATATTGGAAACTTTGTTGTATATCAGAATAGCGGTCGTCAAGCTTTTAGACTAGAGAAATTTTGATGGGCACCACTGATGGTCCGCGGATCACCACTGTATGTGACGACACTTACCTCGATCATGTAACTGCATAAGCGGCAGTTCAATAGGACGCAACGGGTCTGGTGGGGCGTGACTGTTAACACCGGGTACACGAGACAGCGATATGAAAGCCTCGCCAGCAAAATCATCTGCGGTGAGCACATCCCGGTCCCATACAGACAGAGCTAGAGCAGCCTGAGGCGAGCGGCAGGCTTCCAGCGCGACCGTAAATTCGAAACATTCATCCCATACAGGATTTAATGTTTTCTATAAAAATAGTGGAGCCATTAATCGATAATCTTATTTAGCAGTAAACTATTTATTAGTTTATGAATAATGTCTATGATTGGAAACTACTGTTATATTTCGTTTTTATATCGATGTTAAGGATAACAGCGATTCTCTTACATGATGGTCGCCGCGAATCAATTTGTTATTATTTCAATACAAGAACACAAAACATATTTTGTAAGTATAATACAGTTACAAGACCTGCCATTATCACATAATATTTTAGCAATGTGTTATTTACATTCTGTTAGATTCATGGCAGTAAAACAATTAGATTTTAGCAATATGGACTTATTAGGAGAACGACAAAATGTAGGTAAATATGAACTAACCTTTTGAACATTAGTACTCTGTTCATGTGCTTTCGGAAACAAACGCTTTGGAAGCAGTTCCAACACTACAAAGGGATCGCTTAACCCGTTAGGGTCAAGGGGAATTACATCACGCGCTGATAGAACCTCCACACAAAGCGAATCGTGGTTGAAGTACACTCTAAGAAATTAATGGTCAGTAAATTTAGATACACCATAAAAGTGTTAAACCGATTAAAAAGGTATTATTTTTATTTATTTTTATTTTGTAATGATTATTTGCCACAAGTAAAAGAGTTAAATAAATAATTAACATCATTACAGTAGTACAAAAAATTTTTTAGATAACGCATAGATTTAAGAAAGGCAAATAATTTTAAAGTTTTAAATATAGTTCAAAAACATCTTTATGAAAATAATGGAGATAACACAGACCTGACCAATATAGAGCCATACGGAGACGGCAAGGGAGTGCGAGATTGTTCGATTATTCGATCTGCAAGCCATAATTCAAGCAATTCCTCTGTCTGAGCCTGATGAAATTGCATTCTTTGTTCCAAGCGTGACCATTCAGCACTATGCACTTCGGACATTGGCAATCCTTTAGACAAACATTATAATAAATTCATATAAAAGTACATTGATATTTGTTATATTTAAATAAGTACTTCGTAGTAATAAGATCAATGCTACGTATGTTTATGACTAATCACACAAAAAACTTTAGTTATAATCGGATTACTAACACAACTTCTAGAGATTTTTTAAATTCAGATTAATAGCAATATTACTTTTTTGACAACGTATGTTTTTTTGTATATATTGTTTGTTATGTTTTAATTAGGTTAGTACTATTCATATGTAATGTTATTTAAAATTTACAATATACATGTGGTTTAAAGGTACAAGTTTAATGAAATATTTCACTTACTTAACTGCTAACTACAGTAGTAAAAGTTACTAACTTTCAAATTAATTAATTATTATTTTTTATATAAATGGCTTGCATTGTGTTATTGACTCTTTGCGACCAACTCTGTTGTCAAAATGTATAAATGAATGCATAAAACGTAAAGGAATAAATTGGAAACCCTGTGATTATTAAAAAAGCAATTGTAATTTTTTTTATTTTAGTAACAAATCAGGTGACATTCATGGTTCTAAAATTATAAAAACAAATTTGAAATAATGTATATACATCGTCATTACCTTTGCCTTCTGCATGGAAAAATTCGGCAAGTAAATCTAGCGCCTCCCGTAACCTGTGATGGTAAACTCTAGGTTTTTCCGCTCCTCCGGCATCAGCTTGAGCTGAGACTTCTTTCAAGACGGCACTCCAACATCCAGCCAATGAACGAATAAAAGCACGCGGAAGTAGCCAAGTATTCAATGAGGATAAATGTTGATCTAAGAACTCCAGCAGTGGTGTTATAGCCTGTTAGAAAACATTCGAAAGAAATATGTAAAATTTTAACTAACTTGTAAACACATTTTCGGATATAAATAAGAGGTGTTTTATGTAGTACCTGGGGTGTTGGCAAAGTGTCGGGGGACCAGGCAAGATGGAACACGGCTTTTCGCAGAGGGGGACGCGAACGAGCAGAAAGGGGCATTGCAGCTCGTGCTGAACGCGCGTCGAGAGTGCCTAGAGCCCCACGCACCAGTTGACGCGCGTTGTCATCGTTGGCTCTGTCATTTTATTTGAAAGCATGTGACAGAAGGAAAATTAGTTAAACACTAGGAAATATCCTGAAGACACAACGAAAGTGGTGGATGACAGTGGTCATGACTCCCAGAATCGAAGAATATCTCAATCTATTGCATACAATAATCGAAGCTCTATCATTTTTCTAATTACAAAAGAAAATTATAGCAAATGTTTGTTTAGTACATGTAATTAAGAATTAATAAAGAATGCATGAAATAAATGTTTTAATTAATGCAATAAACGTTCCCACTGGAACAATAAATTGAAACACTGGAACAATAGGTTGAAAATGCAAATATTGTGTCTAGATTTTACATTCCATCAACTTACATTTGCTCGTCGTCGTATTCTGCGAGCGAGCGTCGCACATATTCTAAGTTGTTTACAATCGTGCATATCTCTTCTGTAGTTCTGTTTTGTCCTAAAGAACAAGTCACATATTAAAAAAAAACTTAATTTTTTAAAAATAACAAATACGTTAATGAAATAAGACAAAATAATAATGAGATACACGAAAATTTATAAAGATTGCATACCAAGGTTCTCATAATACCCTTGGTCCGCTAATGCACCGTGCACTAGATCTGCATAATGTAGCGCAGTAGCACATGCTGCTTCTAAAAGCCGAAGACCACCGCCAACCGTGCTCTCTTCGGAGCCTCCGATACCGCGCCAGACCAGGCGCATATGGTATAGACTGCAATGAAAAATGAAGTTTACGAAATTGTTTTGTCTAGGAAATAAGTAATGATTTAATATACACTGTGAATCCGCTAAAAATGTTGAATGATTAAAATAAACAATAAAATTACATATATTCAATATGTACATATATACAATGGTCAAACATACGGTTTATCTTATTGTACTCGTCTGTTATCACAACAATAATTATATTTTCACAATAAAGTGATATTTCATTGTATATAAGTTACTCAAAACCGTATGAAGAAATAATTGTTTATAAAATAATATGATTTTTGCTCTTTTCCTGGAAATATGTCCAACGAAACTATTGTATTTATACAAAAGAGCTTACCAAGCCGCTGTGTCTACCGACGATGTACTATGTTTTACTATGTGCTCGCCTTCCACTGGCCGATCTATAAATAAAACGCTACTAAGAAATTGTTGTGAAATTTCTTCAAGAAACGAAGATATTGTAAAATAAATAAGTAAATTAAGCACGTATCTAACTGACTGTAACATTCTAGAAGATTCATTACACGAGCATTTATGAGCTCTTTGTCATCGGTATCAGACTAATTAATGGTTTGGTGACGCGTCGTCTTAGATATTTATCTAAATAGACCTTCTGTTTTAGTGCGAACTTTCTGCGCCCTTACTATTGATTAAAAAGTAAGTTATTTATTTCATAAAAGTTAAAACAACTTAAAGACAAGAACGATGTATAATTTATATTATTGTTTCTACTATAACTCATGATGGTGAGTCACACTTAAGATCGAATCAGTGTGGTGATTACGAGTATATATCGCGCTCGTCAAAACAACACATTACAGTGGATTATTAGTAGTCACTTGTTATAGCGCACTTTAAACCACAAAACAGTAACGTTTAAGCATTATTGTTTGGCAATTAAAATAAATGATACAGTAGTATGTTCTTATGTTCAATGACGGGTTTGGAAAACGCGACCTACCGTAAGTTCATCACACATTTCAACCTATTCATGTCTGGAGCTGTACTTGGCTTCGCGCCATTAGGTACTTCACTCACTTATGTGCTTTTTCTATTTTGTTACAAAATTTCCTAAATGAATAAAATTCAATTCTTTGTTCAAGACAAAAGTCTATGAGAAATATATTCGCTGAAAAACCTAATCACTTCTGGAAGGAAAAGAATTTTCAAATAACATTAAAGATGAGGAATCACCGTGGAACAGTACTTATGAAATCTATGTAATAAAATGTATATTTCTTGAATTTGATTTTCTGACAATAGCAATATGACCCGAACTGTCTAACAAACTCTTAAAACATAAAAATAGAAATATAAAAGTAATATGTACCAAGTTCAACTGCAGCGCGCACTCTTTGTAGTGCCATGGTCTTTGTGACTGCTAGCCAACGATCAATCAAAGGCTCGAACCAACTGTCATAATAAACAATTTTTCTGTTAACTTCCATTACATTTAGTGTTGAACACAGTCCTTAAATTCTAATAAAATCGCAAAGTTCGTAAAATGTTTTAAATAATAGCCCTAAAAATTAATATAACGTTTCTAAACCTAACACTGCTTCGAATAAATTGACCTTCACTTAAAACAGTATCACTTTTAACTTCATTAAGCGACGAGACATGTAGTTGGCCTTCTAATGCTATACGGTATGAAATCTCGTATTTTTACTACGATCCTACACGAGACCACAGTAAGCATACATTTGTTTTGGCAACAGAAACAGATAAACGGAACCAACCTCAACTTGAGGAGGAATTTGAAATACCTTGGATACGTTTTGGCATTTTTTTTATATTTTGTGTATTCTATTCAATAACACATATATTAGTTGTAGTAATATGGTTGCAATAATGCTCATATACAAGTAGGCCTCCAGCAGCTGTGGTGGTGGATCGGTGGCGGTGTGCGGGGACGGCGCCGGCGCAGCGGCAGCGCACAGTTCACGAACCGCTGCCAGGACCTCGAATGGCAACGTTTTCGCTGACACTACGCACACTACAACAACAAGAAGTTCTTTTTCCATATGTTCATATTATTTGTTTAACCTCTAGCACTTGATTTTTTATTCATCACTTTACATTATTATTTAGGTTTTCGAATTGTTTTAATTTATCACTAATACAAAAATGTTTTAACTTTTGATGGATAATCGTAACTTCTTAAAAAATTTCCAATATGTACGATATATTCCACGTGTTTTTCTAAAACAAGTACTTGACTACGATGGTATTGGAACAGGTCATAGAACAATTTTTTTTTGACAAAGGTGTTCATAAGTAAAATGTTACATTAGGTCTCGTATGGTTGCCTGTGTTTTTAGATTTCTGTCATAAATATATTTGTTTTGATAGCTGTTTCGCTAATTTGAATAGTTAATCCATTGAAATAAATTCAAAGCCAGACTTAGTTTGGGTGAATAGGTATATGTCAATTTTATTGCGATATACGAGAGCAAATCGCAAAAAGGTTAATTTTTACATTTTCTATGCACATTTCATTTTAACTACTAAAATAGAAATATAATTGGAATCCAGTAAAATAATGATTTAGGTTGTAAAAAGAAACTATTTAGTTAGTATTTAACACTTTTTGACGTCGTATTAACATCGTATTACACAATACAAGAAAAGTTTTACCTCCATTTCCATGTTCGTCATATAACTCTTCCTCGGCAACTCCGCACCAACCTTCATTTATCCAATGTTCGACGCATTGTTTAACATCTTCCGACACCTAAATATATTTTTAAAGGTAACAAATAGCTTACATTAGCCATGATATCTTAGTTCAAGTTAAAAGCATTTTAAAATATGAATTTTAACATAATGGTGAGAAATTAAAGTATTATGAAAAATATTGCTTACCATTTTGTCAATCTGCGTAAAAACAACATTAAAATACGGGACGTTGTTAGTTCTGTAACAAATAATGCTGGTTGAAATGTGCAATTAGGTAAAAGAACTACGTATTTAAGCTTATGAAATAATTCGAAATTTTCAAATAAGATCTCATAAAGTTACTCGTTAATCAAGAGTTGTTACCAGTCAATCGTGTTTGGAGAACTTTTTAATCAAATTTCCTGATACGAATATACTACATACAAATTAGCAATATTTGAAATCTCAACTCTCGACGATTTAAGTTTATAAAGGTATTAAAAATTGTTGAACTTATTGAAGGAAAAATTAAAAACAATAAAGTCTTACGTTTCAAACAGTGGATGATAGTAAGTGAGTCCTTGCTGCAAATCTATCTGTACCAGAGTTATAAGATTCACTAAATCTTCACCTCGTTCTGATCTGGTATCCTGAGCGCAAAGCGCTTCGTACCATTCCGCAGTGCCTTTGCGAAGAGCGCCAACGATCTCGCTTCTATAAAATATATAAATATCTGATCACCAAGATCATTATAAACAATTTAATACATATAATCAGACTATTGTTTTAAATCTATCATGACATAACCTAAAAGTTAAGAGTTATAAGTAGAATGAGAATCTATTTAACAACATTTTATCACTAACCTGATTTCTTTGTTGAATGGGCAGCAACGCCAAAAAGCCTTCATTTGCGATAACTGATTAAGACAACGCAATAGGTATTCTAGCCTGTAACAAATTAAAAAGTTCTTAACACTTAATAAAATTCTTAATCAATTAGTGAATTTATAAATTTAAGTCCTTAACTATACGTCAGCTTTTATGATAACAAACAAGATTGATATGTGGATAGTACTTTATAATAAAATTGAAATATATTTTAAAACATAATGACGTTTAATTTAAAATTATCTCACGTACTGATTCAAGCTCAGATTATGAAGCACTGGATGCAAATCTCTATGAAGTCTTAGTTGATGCAGAGCCCGGTCTACAAACTCGCCAAAACAATCGGCAAGCCAACGTTCTTCATCGCGTGATACCCCAGCACCCGAGTCACCGCTTCCACCTCCACTCAAAGATTCGTGGGAACACCAAGTTTTTTCTAACTCAGATAGCAACTTGAACATATACCTAGACGACATAATATTATATTGTTCAAAAAATAAAAAAAAATACAAGAATTATTCTATTATTTAATATAAAACCAAAACTGTCGAAAGTATTATTATCAAGTGAATTTCATGGTTCGACTTTCTTTAACGTTCAAACTAATTTATTGTTATTAGGATGTTTTAATCACGTATTACAAAAAAGAAAATAATAATATTTTGATTTCTTTTCAAATACAGTTTCAATAACCATCTGTTTTTATCATACTTATAATATTATTATTGTAATCACATGCCTAAAAAACTGTAATCTACTTATTTGATAAGGACTTTATGCGTAAATATGATAATGTAAAAACAATTACTTACTTTGGATCCAGTGGAGCTTCACTATTAAGGCGACATGCCGCCGCAAATCGAGCGATAGCAGCTTGAAGGGTGCTAAGGTCACCTTGTACAGCGTGTTGGTGTAGTAAAGTCTGAGCAGCTCCGCATAACTCACCCTCCCATACGACACTACTGCAACCCTCACCCTCTGCTCCACCTTCTACACTGTGGAGAATGCTGGCGGTTTCCACTTCATGAGCCAGTAAAACACCGAAGAGACGCTCATGTTGACGCACCTTGACAAAAAATAACGAAATTTTTTGATTACGCGAATATAACAAGTATTTCAATACTGATAATATGACTGTCTTTATGATTCTCTATACCTCCTTCACCAAAAAAACCTACGATCCACTTGATTTTGGGAAATTTCTTACTATTAGCATAAATGTTAAGTATAAATAGGATGGACATCCTTTTAAAAGTTTTGCTTTAAATTACCTGCTGCCAATTGTCATCATCATGGCGTCCGGCTTCGCGTGCGGAGAGCCACAAACGGAGCCGTATACGGCCTTGCACCGAAGATCGCTGTGATCTTGCTTCAAGCTTGTACCAAGCTTCTACACCAGTTGATGGAATTTCTCTTAGTGGAATATTGACGCATCCTATATGAAAATTAGATCTAGATTAATTATAATTTAAATAAAAAAAGATTTTCGTTTCATAAGTTTTGTTGATTTTATACTACTATGTTAAAAATATAATTGAGTCAACAAACTTATCACTGGAATTCAGAAGTTATTGTTTAAGGTTATTATTAAACTAGCCAAAAGTAATGATACAACTTCAGCTTTACACTATAAAAGTTACTTTTTTTGAATATTATAAGAATGATTTATGTGTTTATCTGACTTACCAAGAAAATCATCTTGGCTTCCCTGACGAGCACTCTGACAAACTTGTTTAAAGAAACGACCAAGTCCACGAACACCGCGCACTTCATTCAGCCGTGACACAGCATCCAGCACTGAACTTTCATCGTCGTGATCCCAGATGTCTAAGTGTAGGACGTCCGAAGAAATATCATCGATGTCACTGCCGCAGAATTAATTTAAAAATAAGGTAGTTTCTCTGTTTATTATCCGACATTCATTATCTAACACGACATCAAGAGGCCACATGCATCAACAATAATATTTATAGCCGTTTCTTATTGTCTTTATGTAATACCCTTAAATTTTTTGTTAATACTTACCAACAAATACCAACATTTGTTTAGATATTTGATTTTTTTAATATAGTTAAGTTTTATTGTTTTCTTGTATCATTAACTCTGGATATTATTGAACTCATAACAATTATCGACTTTTGTATGGATATAGTAACAAAAACATTAGACAGTAAATAAGTAAATGCCTTAAAAATAAAAGCAAAACATGCCATCAAAAGAAGAAACAACCGAAGTAAAATGTAAAATGTGCCAATTGTCTTACAATTTAAAAGTCTCATTCCATTTGGGCGATAAAGTGTGCGGTCTAACACTAGTGGCGCGAATATAACGTGCAGGCAGCCGCCCGAGGCTGTCGCGCTGCTGGCGTCCGTCGCGACGCTTGAAACTCAGCCGGAAACCATGCTTGCGACCCTCGTCTTCGGAGGCCCGAGGAGAGGCGGGCAACGACGCCGGTTGGATTCCGAGCATGCAATATGGATCGCTAAATCCTAATAAAAACACTACCTCGTAAGCATCACCCAGTACATAACCTTATAAAATAAATAGTTTAATGCTAACTAATGAACTGCCTGATTCACCTGTGTATCCTATGTCATTTTTTTTATTAAATTTAACAAACCAATCAGGTTTTTTTGCAGAAAAGTAAGCTTTAATTTGAAAATAAGTACTCATTTACGTTACTATTTAACATCAGCTAAGGTTTTGGTAAACCATCAGCTTTTGTTAAAAATAATGGATAAATGATATTAACATGAATGATGTTTAACAGAATCGACATTAAAATGTCTTAAGATTAATTAAAATAAACTATAGCATGCTCACGCGGTAAAATCAAGTTGAAGTTACAAACAAAGTTAATTTTGTTAAGTTCGTAAGGAAAGAGTTGGCTGGCTACTGGCTTGCAATAATTGATTACTTGAATACATTATTGTGAATAAAAATTTCCAAACTAATGACTAACACATAACCACTTCATAAATCTCTACCATTATCTTATTTTTACAATTACATTTGTGAAATTATTATAGAAAAAGATGTTATGGGTATTACTACAAGTACATATTCAACTTGTCTTTTTATACAACTTTAGTTCCGTACGTACCATTGGCATCTTTGGCCTCTAGGCCATCCGCTTCAATGACAGCACATCCTAGGACGACAGTGGGTGGACGTTCACTACCTGCAGCCCGTAGAGCTCGTGCATGAACATCTCCTGGGACTCGAAATGCTCGACGTGCATATTCAATTACTTCTTCTTTATATGCAGCAAATTGCCCATCTGGTGCAGGTGCTCCAACAGCATTCTCGATACAATATAACACCTGCCACATATAAAAATATTTGAGTTATACTAGTAATATAAACAGAGGGTATACATTTTATATATGATTGAAGATAAAACCGAAAAAAGGTAGGTTTAGAGTATTTTCCAAAAATAAAAATATCATAACAAAATTAGACAAAAAGTAACAGTCTGTATAAGCTTGGATGTAAATTATTGCTAGAAAGTCCAAAGGAAAAAAAAATTGTTTTTAAGACAGACAAGTATACACCCTTACTGTTATAACAACTGTATTTTTTAAACTGTATAAAAAAAGGATCAAAATATTATTTCTATACATATTTTAACGTATCAGTTAGTATTAGGTACGTAAAGGAAAATAAGTGGTAAAAAGTAACGAAAAGTTGCTGTACGTTCCCAAATTGCTATCAAAGTTGACGATAAAGAAAATTTAGGAAAAAACTCGCGTGTTAGATTCCAATTAGCCCTGTGTCGAATTTTATGTACCGTAGCAACAAAAACGTTAACCTATTAAAGGAAGAGCGGGGTGATAACCGGCGGCAAAATCTTTACTTTTTTACAGAGAAACTTTGGTAGCAATAATTAAGTATATTAAAAAAGATACAAAACGTGTAAAACATCAACTTCACTCGTTTTATATCTAACATTACGCATACTTATTTCAATAATACAAAAAATATTAATTTATATGAAAGTAAAGTGATAAGTTTATGAATAACATTCAATAAATACTACATAGAATTAGTAAGAAATTAATGGAAAGTCTCTTTTATTGTTTCGTTTTCGCTATCACCTGATTCAGTTATCATCGGAACTTTAGTTAAGTTGTTTAGAAATTGAGGAGTAACATATAATTTTATGTTATTAAACAACTATTACAAATACTACTCACATATTTTCAACTATGTTGTAGTAATATCTTCAATGGAAAAAAAAAATCTATATATTAACATCCGTAACTTTGTAAAATACAGAAAACGCTGTAGGTAGTTAACAATCTCCGAGTAAACACAATTTACCATTAATGCGGTAATAAACAATAATATATTTTAGGGAGCTAAAAACTGTTCTAATGCCTTCTGAGCATTAAAATTCTTAATAATGTAAACGAATAATAATGAAATCTTACCTCAGTGTACAAATGCTCATGTTCCTTATGCGATAACTGCGCAGAAACACTTGATAGGCCAAGTTCATGAGGAGCGGGTGGTGGACGTTCAGCTCTCGCCTCAGCCAAGCGAAGAGCTGCCAACCTTCTGTTCTCTTGTCTCCAAGATAAAGCCGTGAAACTCTCAAAGTAAGACCCATCTGTCTCTTGAACGCTATGTATTTAAAATAATATATCAATTGCTTTAAAATTTTAAGCCAAACGTAAATATGGTCGACAGATTAAAGCGATAATTACACTGCTATTTATATAAATATTGATGATTATTCAACGGAAATTATTTATTATCTTTTAACTACGCACATTTCTAAGTTTATCTTTGGAGAAGTCACGTCAATTAACTACTATTATATTATATTTACTGACAGGATTTATAAAATAGCAGAATTAATCACGAAATTAAGGAAAGTTAACCTTTATTTGCTGTTAACAAATATATGGTGAGTACTTTATTCGCGGCTTCTACTTCTAATATAACGAGAACATAAAAGGCTAAATTGTTTGAATAACTACGTGTTCATTAACGTTTATGACACATCGGCGCTGAAGGCTGAAAGCCAGTAGGGCGAATAAAGCCAAAGTAATTAGTTGCCGGAAGCGTACATCGGAAGCAAAATGCAATGAGTTATCATAAGAGCACCGTGTACGCAATATTTTTTAATGGAGTATGAAACTGGGAGGAGTTCAATGGTCAGCTGTATTTCCAAAGTAACTTTGGTAATGTTCGACATTTTCTTCATTTTATACTATAAAGCGGCTAGACTAGCGGGACGTTCACCCGATAGTAAGCCATACGTATATTTAAATCGAAGTAAGTGATTCTGTCCATCCAACTATCAGTTTACCCTTATTGACTATAGGACATAATACTTTATTCATAATATCTTAGTTTACATTTAAATGCATCATTTCATCTTTTTTTCCTTTCATTAAAGTCTAGAACTCGTAATATAAAAATATATAATTGACTTTCAGTTGGACAGTTCTTAAGACCTATTATAAAATTAGATCCTTATATACGAAATTTGCATTTTGTACGGTAGAAATATAAAATCTATTTTTTTTTTGTAAAGTATATTTAACCAATCAAAGTATGCACTGTTGTTATCTATGCACTTTTGCCATCTTATAGGTAGTTCATTGATCCTTTTACTAAAAAAAACATGCGGACGAGAATCAATAAACTCTTTGAAGGCGGTTTGGACTGCCGCATCGGAGTTGATTTTTTTTTCTTGTAAGAAGTGGTCCAAATTCCGGAAACAATGGTAATCTGTTGGAGCAAGGTGCAGGGAGTACGGTGCACGTCGCAGACATTCCAATTGTAGCTCATCTAACTTAGTGGTTGTTTGTTGTGCAATGTGTGGTCATGCGTTGTCGTGAAGCAGCAGTGGCCTAGAGCGATTGATCAATCTCGGCTGTTTAGCAGCTAGTTCTTTCATCATGGTTTGCAGCTGCTGACAATAGATATCTGCCGTAATCGTTTGACCAGATTTTAGAAAGCTGTAGTGAACGAAACCGGCGCCAGACACTCACAAGTAACTTATTTTTAGTAAATTTTCGTTTAGGGCAGGATTTGGCTGGGTCTCCAGGGTTCAGCCATTGCGACGAGCGCTTCCGATTATCGTACAGTATCCACTTTTCTTCACAAGTAATGATTCGATTTAAAATCCCTTCATAATTGTGTCAGATGAGGAAAGTAACAGCAGTCGACGCGCGTTTGTAAGTTCAATTCACTCAATTCATGAGGTACCCATCGTTCAAGTTTTTTTACTTTCCCGATTTGCTTCAAGCGGATTAATACAGTTTTGTCATCAACCTCGAAGCCTGCATCTACCTCTGAAGTGCTTTGTGATGGATCCGCTTCCTCAATAGCCTTTAATTCTTCATTTTCTATATTGGTCTACGGCCGTCCACAGGGTTGGTTCTGAAGGCCGAAATTTCCAGAACGAAAACGTTAAAATCAAAAACGTACCATGCTTTCTTTTGCGACACCAACGCCGTACACGTCATTAATACTTCGAGCTGTTTCTGCAGCACTTGTGCCACGGTAGATCTCGTACTTGTAAATATACCGATGTTTCATGTTTTCCATTGTGCGGTAATAAGCGACGCCAGAGAAAAAAATAATGAGGAAAAAACGAATGACTGTTTTTAAAACTCAAATGTACCAGCTAAATGAAATTATAAATTTGAATTTGAAATTCTTAACCAAAGTGGAGATATTTCAGATCAAAGTGATCAATCAGTACGACGAAACGCTAATTTCATATATAAGGACCTAATATAATATTACCATAGGTTGAGTACTTTAAGCATTTATGAAACGAAATAGAATATTCATGCATTTATAAATATTGATGGTTTAATTTATGTGTTTGCAATATTTTTCTTCAAATATAATTCAAATAATTTAACATTCGTCTCTGATAAAATATTATCATAAAATTTATCCTACTGGTAAAATATTACCATAAAGTTAAAATAGTCCACTGCGCCATAATTTAGTGTATAATTAATTTATCTTAAAAATTAAATAAAAATAATAATAATAATATTGTTAATGATAGTCCCTCATATTATCTGTTTTTGTTATTCATACACATAATTGAAGTCAAGCCGCCTAAAGTGTAGTACAACGTAAACGGAACTTATAAAGACAAAACCAATTTAAATTTTCCCTACCGATAGAGATTGAAACTTTATTTTTGATTTTCCTTTTATTTGTACCTCTCGCACATGAATGAAAGATGTTATAAATACAAAAGTCCGACACAGTAACTGCTTAACCAAATACCATAATTTATAATTACTCCAATATTTCATTCCGTTCATTCTATTTAGGAAACACCTAATGATATGAGTTTAAATAATTATTCTTTGGGCGATTATATAACACTACAGTGAAAAAGAAAGAAGTACATTACTTTGTTTTTAAATATCATACTTTCCATTTACAATATTAACCAAATAGTTTTTTTAAATAATATAGTTTTCAGCAAACACACAATTACTAATACCGTATTAAGTAGTGATGGAAATACACTCTCATTATTTTTTTTTATATACAGACTGATATTTGACCTTAATTTTATATAGTGTAAGTGATAATGATCCCATGAATGTTGAAGCGGCTGCGCTAGAATATGAGGGCGGCGGCTATTCAGAGGAGTTCGCAAAAACGCCGCCACCGCCAACTAAACTCTAAAATATGTACGGAATACAATCAAGAACCTCGTGTTACTAGGCGCGCAAAAGAAATAATTGTCTTTAAAGTAAATATTATATTCCATTTATTATTTATATTATGTAAAAATTTTGGAAACTAACAATAAGTCTATCTGCTACAAATCAAAAATATCAACAACAGCACACATACACAGAAAATATCTATAAACTTTTCAATTTCCTTTAATTGTAGAGGAAGACTAGATGTAATTTTCAAATTCGATTGCGGGCCGATCTCAATACCGCGACATAAAGTCAAATTGATTTTTTTCTTTTATAACAGATTAATCAATTTATGTGATTACTTCCGCTGATACATCGACTCATCAACTCACAAAATTCGGGCCCTAAGTCGCACCTACAAATTTTATTAGCTCCCATTACCGAAATTAAGTGAACCACGTGCTAATTGTTTCAAGTAATTTTAACACGGAAGTATTTACATTTATCGGTGACCATTATGTCAAGATGGTTGTATAATATTATTTATTTTAACAGCACGTACTACCCACGTATCAAGGATGAGCGATTTATTTCCATGCTACCGTTTCATTTTTATAAGACACTAATTATAATTTTTAACACCTTCTCATATTAAATTATTTTTTCTCTTCACAAGCGAAAGGTTTAAATGGAAGAGAGAGCCATGCGGTATTAAGGTCGCCTTTTTCTTACTTTAATATATGTTCTGTTCAATAAAATCGTAGTTGTTTTTATTAAGAAAAACAAATGTACAAAGCATTCCTAACTCTACTTACCCTGAATTTACAGAGTTATCCACTTCGGGCCAGGAGAGACGTCTCTTACAAAACGCCATTGTTGGCCTTTCCGGCGGTTGCTGTTGTCGAGGCGCGCGCAGGGAACCTCCGCGGCGCGGCTGTGTTACCGGAGCCAGACAATCCAAAGTTCGACGACGTCCGCTTAGAGCTGAGACACCTTCAGTAGGCACCACACGCGGAAATCCTACATTTACAATATTTTGACTTATTGAATTTGTAGTGAATGAGATATGCAGAGCAAAATGAAACGACTTGTGATAAGCGATGCATTGATGAATTTAACATTCGTGTACGCACGTGAATGTACACAGTGCGTCATGGATGGTGAACAATTATGAACTTTCGTAAATGCCATAACAAACCTATTCTATGATACATAACCACGAACCATTCCGTCAAAAATCAATATTACAAAAATACTATGACTTTGTTTTTAAAAATACAAAACAATCACTAGCTCCACCTGTTGGTAAGCAATTCGCGTGCCCATAGCACCGTATTAGGTGTGGATAGTATGATATGCACAGCACTACATTGCATAGCTATGAGGCATAAAATATTACGTCTCGATACTCAAGAAATTTCACTAGCTGCAACAACGCTTCAACCCGGAAAACAGTAATGATTGCATATTATGTTAAGCGGCTAAAATAAGAGGTCCGGTGATACCTAGATGGTCTACGGCAAAAGAGACCTACCATCAGTAAATGCTTGTAATAAGTATATGTAAAGAAAACAAATAATTTCTTGTTAATTTGGATGTGTTTTGGAACCTATTTTACCTCGCATTGTGGCTGTTGAGGGCTGCTGTTGTTGCTGGGACTCCTCGGCAGAGCGGTGACGCGAAGGCGGCGCTCGGCGGGGTGAGAGCGCAAGCCCCGCAACGCTGTCCGCCATGCCCGCCACATACTGTCCGATCGACGACAGGAAACTCATATTTTCTGTAGCACTTACACCACACACATTTGTGACAAACACAAATTTGTTAATAACTATAATTAAATTCAAAATATGTCCACCAACATTATTTAATCATTCCTCGAAGTTCCTCACACACTCTTGTGTATCAATCTTTAATCTGTAACAAACAAAAGAAATTATTCGTATGCTTCATAGACATATGGCTACAGTATTGATAGCTAAATGTTTTCTAGAAATATCAAGCTTAATTATAAAAACGCTATTAATGCGCAACTTGTCGCTTTTTTTTAAATGTTTAAATTGTAAGTTAACATTATTCCTAATACTCTTAAATTATTAAAGAAATAGTCGTAGACCTTAATACAGTTCATACTTTCGTTGGGCTCTATTCTACGACTATGGTTATTTTACTTGTGTAGTTAGCACCAATTTATCATTAAAAATTTAAAATTTGCAATTATTTAACACACAAATTAATCAAGTGTTCATAATTAGATACTGTTAAATATTTGTCCTTTTCTTTTAGGTAAATTTTACTCTTAAGAGGCATATCATTCTCGTCTTACCATTTTAAAACTTGTTACACACAAAAAAATTGTGCGATCTATATCTAAAAATGTTTGTAAATTAAACACTAATATTTTCCAAAATCATTAAAGAATTGCTGTATAATAATAAAAAAAAAATTGAAAATTTGGTTTTAAGATATTTTTCTGATTCCGCCTTTTATATTTAAAGTATGCCTTTTGAATGTCTAGTAATGGAAACATTTTTTCATAAAGTTGTATTTTGCATCCGACGTCCGTCACATTATCGCGCCATTCTACATTTACTTACAAAGATACACAATTAACTTGTCACTTTGAAACGGCACAGTAACCACTCAAAATTCTTCGCTCTTTAGAATAAAATATGTATTAGTTTGTCTGTAATTATGACAAATCACCTACCTAAAATGTACCTTATACTCTTATGGTGGTTTCATCAATCTAAAATATTAAGGGTCGATGCGAAATTTTATTTGTAAATGAATATTCCGAAACGTCATATTTTAGTATCTTTACTGTAGAATGTTTTACTTTCTTATGAGTTGAACAAAATGTCAAAGTAGATTGGGCAATTTACGTAAAGAAGGTTGAGCCGGCAGGCTATTCGCAGTTCATTCAATTAATTTCAGTAGGACGTACAAAAATCCATCTGAAGAAAATTAGTCCATTAGATAATACACGACAAATTTACTAACATAAAAATCAAATTAACTATTGACTTTTTTTTATAATAATTCTTTTGAAAATGTCGAAAATAAAATATTTAGCTATTTTAACAAAAAAATAATACACATCGCTATAGATTTCTTTTTAGTTTTATGGCATTTACATAAATCATCATCATCAGTCGACAGACCTCCACTGCAAGACATAAGCCTCTCCCAAATATTCTCACAACGATCGATTAGGAATTCAACTTGGAGGATTTGGGCCATTTCCGACCACGCATACACCATCCTTTGCTAAAGTGTACCTGTTGGCTACATCCATGGAGGGAGCAGTGAAGAACGCTATAGCAATGGATACTGGTGGAAGTCGGGAGCAAGGAAGTACAAGCGAGTATGCAAGAGTGGTGCAATTGAAGCGGGGGTCACTTCAAAATCGGAGAGAAACACAACTCCTTAACATGTAAGTTTAGTGTGTATAACAAAGAATCCCGGTCTGCAACAAAGAGGAACGTCTGAGAAGATTATGTCCGACATTGCGGTCAAACCACGCAAGAGTGCAGTCTCTTAATATGACGGACGATAAAACCAATAAGAGCGATGACGAAACGTTTGAGGTAAATTTTAATGTTTTTGATATGATTTATTTAAAAAAATATGCACACAGAAACACACTATAAACATAACTGTTATTAGTATATTTTTAAAAGTGGAGGTAGATTCAGGTAATGCCATATCTTGTATCAGTTATGAATATAATAAAAATTGTTTTGTGGATTTACCTATGTTAAGAAGTAATTTGGTTATGAAATATTATACGGGTAAAATAATATATCCGGTGGAAAAATACTATCCCTTAGTGAATTATGAGGATTTACTCGCAAAATTACACAGGGGACAGGAATACAGTTAGTAAGATAGATTTGTCGCAAGCCTACGCGCAATTATAATTAGACGAAAATTCCAAAAAGTATACAGTCATAGTTATCCACAAGGGGCTATATAAGTACAATAGGCTTGTATACGGTATTTCATCTAGTCCAGATATTTTTAAACGGAAACTGGAACAACTATTTTATGAGATTCGAGTCTAGCTCTTCGTACCGATCGGACGCATTCCATGCTCCCGATATCAGTGCGCGCCACCGCTCCGCCCCGGTCCCGCTTGGCTAGCCCGCCTCTCGCCAATATGCCGTTCAGTCGGCCGCTCCCGAAAAGGCTGCAACACAGCCCTCTGCCTGCGCCCCTGCTCTCAGAACTCCAAGATATAATCATCTGCATAAAAAAGGTGAACGTCTAGGACATTCTCGTTCTTAAAGAAAAACTGCGGGCCGTTAAAAGCTCGCAATATAGACTCAGGGCCCTCTTCGAGCAGGAGGAGGACTTTGTTTAACCCTCCCATGACCCTGTCCGAGACCCTCAGTTCTTATTTTATATCATTAAAAAAGCTACAAAAGGCTTGGGCAGAATTAAACCCCGCTCACTAACTGTCGCGTACTTTAACGCGAACAGCATTCTCTCTCAAAACAAAGAAATAAGCTTATTTCTCTGAAACCACGATGACGATATGATGCTCATTCACGAAACGTTTGGTTAGGAGTCTCAAAGGCAGACAGCCCGTATGCTTCCCCTCGTAATAAGCAATGGTTCCTCGTTAGCGTTGGAGGATGTAGAAAAAGCCAATTATCTTGCTGACAGTTTAGAAAACTAATTTAATTCCTCAACCAGATCAATCGACCCCGCTTACTTCAAATTGGTCGAGGACGAGGTGCGTCGTAGAGCAACCCTCCCACAAGAAGGTCCCTCTCTAAAACCGTTCCCTCCGGTGAGGTCATTGACATCATCAAGAGTCTGAAAGCCAAATCAGCCCCGGGCTCCGACAACATCCCCACTAGAATGGTGAAAAGTCTCCCGCCTCCGATCATCGGCCTACTACTGGCCATTCTTAACGCCTTCCTATCCGACTGCTCCTTCCTAGACGCCTGTAAAGATGCCGTAGTCATAGGTATTCCAAAGGCCGGACGAACAGTTCGGCTTTAGGAGCAGCCACTCCTGCATCCAACAAGTCCACAGACTGACTGAAGATATCTTGGCCGGCTACGCGCACAAGCGGCCGATCGACCCCTGCGCCGTGCTATTCGATGTCGCGTAGGCGGTCGACAAAGTCTGACACGAAAAAGAATATACAAGCTTTACACTCACAAAGTGTCAGACCGATTCGTCACTATCAACCGAGCCGACCTTTCGAACCCCTCCTTCCGCATCCGCGTCGGGCACGCTCCCCGATCCGGCCGATCAAATCTGGCGTCGCCCAAGGCTTTCGCCTCTCCGCGCTACTCTTCTCGCCCTACACTTGCGATATGCCCAAAGACGTCAACGTCAGCCTCGCTCTCTTCGCAGATGGCACCGTGCTTTACCACTCCGGCAGAGCTCCGAACATTATATCGACTCGCTTACAGACGGCAGCCACTCGTTTAGGCAAACGGTTCCGGAAGTGGCAAATCGACGTGAATCCGGAAAAAGTGAAGCACTTCGAAGTGAATCACTTGACCCACCGAACGCCCACGACCGTTCTAAAGATAACGATTTACCGCGGCCATAAACTTGGCTAGATTTCCTTCTTCGACCAGTCCCTCCCATGGAGGGTTTCGGGCAAATACCTCGGCGTCACGCTCGACGTCAATGTCGACTTCATCGCCCACGTTCGCGTAGTGAGGAACAAAGCGGCCCAAGTACTGGACAAACTTTACTCCTTGATATGCATGAAATGCAAGCTTTATCTCAGACACAAATTCCCCACCTCCACAAGGTATGGGTGAGACCTATAATGTCTTACGCCAGCGTAGTCTTTGCCCACTCGACAGAAGCACGCCTCAAACCCCTGCAGGTTCTCCAAAACCGAATCACCCGTATGGCCACCGGTGCCAAATAGTATCAACGCAAAGTGGACCTCCACAGCGACTTCAAACTCCCAACGATAACGGAGCACTTTAGAAAGTATTCCGATACCTATTTCGCCAAGGCGCCATGTCACACCAACCATCTACTGGCCAAGGCGGCCGACTAGGTGCCGACGTAATCCCCAGAGGTACCGCACACCACGGACAACCCAAAGGTCACCGAAAACACCCTCGTCCACCACACACAGTTGGGACACCTCCAACACGCTCCGAATTTCGACATCACGCCGCCCTCGTTTTAGAACGCGGCGCTACTGCTACACACACATCGTGTACACGAAGTACACCCACGAATAGGGGCACTCGAAGGTGGTCGGGGAACGCACCCGCGCCTGCTCTGAACAACCGAGTAGATTCGCCAGAAAAACAAAAAATCCAGACATACAATGTTAAAATCCCCCGTCGGATAACTACACTCCACGTAGTATACTTTTTTAATAACAGCCCGTGGACCGGAGTCACGAGCCAAGTATCAGATGAGCTATAAGAGTCGCTGTGGCTTGCAAGCGCATACATCCTCAAGAACCTAGGATACGCCTTGTAGCGACCACGTCATTTCTTCGATCTCCCGACTAGTGAGTAACCAGTTAAGCACTGGTTATATACTAAATTATTATTAAAACAAAATAGGCCCTTCTACTACTACTCTTTTCTTTAACTTATTTTAGGTTATTCTTAACTTTTAGATTATTATTTGGCAAACATTAGATAATGTGATAACATATAAACATACGTACACTCAAGTTTTATCAAATATGATAAACCTTGATTATTTATCTTGTTTTAAACAAATAAATAACGAAACATTTTGGAATATTTCATTGAAAAGATAAAAAGATGGTGCGCATTAATAATTTATTAGGGTGACGTGTAGGTACTTTGAGTAGACAAAATTATGGTTTATTTATTAAAAACTGCTTTTTAAAATGCCAATTTACTGCTGGTAGGTCTCTGCTATTGGAGACCGTCTAGATGGATATCTTTTTATAGATATCTATCTAATGCCTATCTCTACTACCAAACATGGCCGCCGTAGCTAGAGTTATTACGGGGGTAACGAGACTCGTCATCAATGCGATGCAAGCAATGCGGTGCAGTGTATATCATTCTAAACAGCAACACTTTGTTATGGACAAGTGTATCACTTATCATCAGGTGAACTTTCAATTCGCCTCGTCGCCTAATTTAATTAAAAAAATGTAGAATTATATGTAGCAAAATTAATGCTACCTTAAAAAAATCTTTTCTGAAACCGTTATTCTTAGGTTAAATTAAAAAAATTATTTCAATATTTGGCGTAGATCAACAAAAACCTGTTTAAATTTAAAAAATATCTCTTTTGCTTAATATATAGGCTCCGTTTGATAAAACTTATGAAATTTGGCGAGAAAGGCAATCTTTTGAACTTTACAAAATAAGAAAAAGGATGACAGCGTCTCTTTTAGGAAACAACATAATGTACAAACAAGTGCATAGCTATGTAATTATAATATCAGAGGGCTCGGGTTTTATATTTAATGTTAGCGATGCAAAAAATCATAATTTTTGTTTTCAATTAAATAATTTCTTAAAAAACAACGAAATTGTTTTTAAAAAGGTAAACTTGTTAAGTAAAGGATAGAACAAAGAGAATCGACACTTTAGGTCTGCCAAAAGCGTCCCGTGTGCGCCGCCGTTTCTCGTGTTACAAACAAATACACACCACATATCACATAAATAAACCATCCGGTATATCTCCTATATAAAAATGTTTTTAGTTAAATGAAAAACATTTTATATATAATACATTAAACGAAAATGCTAAAATTTGGTCCATACTTTATTAAAATCTCGTCTTCAGGAATTTAATCCCAGTCTTCAGGATTAATTAAGGGAAACAGCAATTAAATATTTGTAGAATTGGTGAAAAATAGTCTAGAACAGAAATTAACATCGCAAAAAGAGAAAGACATTTACCTGAAAATAAATTGAAATACGACACTGATTAGATGTTCTAGAATTTAATTTTTTTCTCAAGAATTTATTATTTAGCAGTAATCAGTCAATATTGAACATAACTATAGGTTTTGTACATAAAGGAACTTTTCCCAATCTTACTTAAATTGCAAAAATATAGTTATGTCTCGTGTGAAGTTATGTCACCGTTTATTTAAGCTGCAATATATGTTTGAATATTGACTAACAATGATTAATTCAACCGTGTAGGTTAAAAAAATCTATCACAACTGTAAATATCTCACTAACTGCTCAACTTACTATAAAAGATTAAAATAATGCTTGTTGCAATTTTTCTTTCGTCTAATTCTTTAAAGATATTCTTTTCGAGACATTAGACAACATTTTATTATTTGACTATGTCGTAATAACTTTAAAAAAACTGTATTAGTATTGTCTGAAGAAGAGAATGGCGAGCTTGTCCTTCTCTTTAAAAATGAATATGGCAATAAGTAAATTTAAAGTCCGCAATCTCTTTAATATCCAGCAGTGACATGCGTTAAATTTTAACTAGTGGCTTTTAAGCGTTTCCGTAACAACCTTACAGACAAAATTCTTGTTGTCCTTTCTACCGATTCAAAATATAAACTTTATTCCATAAGAATTAAAAGTGCATACGCATGCTGTATTAACAATGGGTCAAACACTATGATTACAAGGAACTTGGTTTATGACCCAAATTCGCTTAAATCACTGTTCCCGTAGATCGACTCGGTAGATGCAACCGCAAAACCTCTTTCTGTCGCCTAGCAATAACGTGTAAACATAACTGTCTAGTGATACGACGAGCACTGTACTATTACTACTATACATATTACTAAGGTAACGAGACAATCTTACATGTTAAGGCGACGACCACAATCGGATGCTTTACAAATATCCTTACAAGAGCGTCGTTATTATGTGCAAGCACGTCACTTACTATCAGTTGGGAACTTGTTTGTATCATTGCTTTGATGTTTAAAAAATGTATGTAATTCATATACATAAAAAGGAGGTGCTAATGCCCAGCGATTTAAAGATATGCATAACTTTAGCTTAAAGTAACATAAAAATAATAAAATGTATAAAAATCATGTAATTTGTAATGTTTACTCATATCAATCATTGTGATATAATCTATATTTGAAAATTAACTGCAGAATCAGCAAAATCTTTGCTCTCCAATTTGATTGTTAATATTCTAAACATTACTTCTGTGTTTGCAACGGTTAAGTAGCACTAAAAATAAAAATACTAGGTACCGACTCGTGGTTTGATTGTTTATAAAAGAAAAAACAATTTAAAAACGTGTACATAATAGTTGTATAAGACAAAAAAAATTGAGACTGAGGTTTAATAAATTTATAAAAAATATTAATCAAAACTCCTTGAGAAGCAAGAACATTTCCAGTCATAAAACACACCCAGAGGGTCTGATATTGTATATACTGTAAAATTTTGTACAATATTGTCGATGTTTACGTTTTTCTCATCAATATTTCTCAACAGTCCTTTGACTAAATGGTTTGATGAAAAAGATTTCAACATAAATAGACAGTTCGGTTAGAGTAGTAACTAAAGTTTGTTTTTGTCTTTAAGAAGAAATTGCGTTTAACCCTTGCAGTAAAAAAAAACACACGTATATCATTTTATATAAAAAATTACTATTTAATAATTTTTAAACTATTACTTTTTAATGACTTAAAAATAATAAAATGCTCTTAAAAATTATTTATAACAGTCGATATAAATCATCCAATGTCTTATTGCAAAACATATATACCAATATTACGTAAATAAAAATCTGTATAAATGAATTTGTTTAATCATACATTATAAGATGTATTGATGATGTATGAGAACAACGAATGTTTTAAAAAAATGAATATTTTTTTAATGCAAAGAAAATTTTTTTTTTAAATCCGTTACACAAAAATACAATGCAAAATTACAACTTACCTATCGATTGAGAAGAAAATCTAGCAAGAAGAGTTCTGCTTATCTTTTCACTACTACCGGTTTATTGTCTGTGAACTCGCGCAGAAGTTCCTCTGACATTGAAATGACGCTAGGTGTTTGATGATAAACTGGCTGCGTGACGAGTGCGCGATGCGTTATCACTGGGGTATTGAGCGTTATTCGCAGGGCGGCGGCGGCGGTCCGCTCCGAGGGCGGCTGGGCGGCGACTGGCTCCCCGCACGCTGCGTGCTCCTTAGAGCCTCGCCCGGATATGCTTCCTGTTGATCATATTATGACTGGAGATCTGACCCATTTATATAATGTCGTTGATATATTTACTACATATGAAAATATTAATAAATTCTATTTTTCTTCAATTCTTATTAAAAGGTGTAAAAGTTATCCCTAACAATCTTTACGCTTAAAATCACCTACCGTTCAAATTGGACAGATTATTAATTATTTCATTTAAACATACTTAAAAAATGAATAGATCAAGGGTATTCATTTTCTAATAAACATAGATTATTTGCTGCTATAATAAAACATATTGTTGAACATTTAATTCCCAGACAAGTATCTTGTATTCAATATTCCCGAGGGCGAAACAAGCGCGGTTTTTGTCGAATTTATCGACTAACCTTTTGTGCCAATATTTGTGAGATTTCTGTACATGTTTATGGATAAAAACGTGACACACATATTCTGACGTTAACTGATCTATGTAGTCAATAAGTATTCACATGTATCAAAAAAATCTATATAAACTCTATGTAACGTATTAACAAATCTTTGTATCTAGTTTATAATTGTGCGTGATAGAAAACCCTTTGAATATTTTCTTAATTTCATAGAACGAGCATTTTATCTGTTTTTGGACTCTGCCCATAGACTACGAAGAGCGGTGACTCTATTATAGCTGCGTAATATTTCCTCGCTTACAATGCCCTGCTCTGCAACCCATCGGCTAACTTCGGAAGCGGGCGGAATCAATCTGTCTGGAGAGCTCACCACACATTCACTGTGTGTGACAAGGTTGAAGCTACTAGGCCTTGCATAGCGGAACTGCTACGCCATTCAAATCCTTTGGGTATATTTCATCAATACAGCAACAGTTGTAGAATAGCGGGACTACAAGGTTCAATTAAATTAAATATTATTCAACCTGAGTAGATGCTTACTCTCAGAGTTTTGAATGAATTTGATAAGTGGCAACAAGGAAATTCGCTTAACTTTATCTATGAAACGTCAGTCTACTAAAAATGTTGAACGGCTTTTTGTAACCGAATGACTCATTTGTATGCAAAGAACTTTCTAATTTGAAGTACACCGGCGTTTGTAAGTGGAGATTCCAGTCTGTAACTTCACTACTTCTCACCAGAATTAAAATTATTACTTATTCTTAAATGAACAGTTATTGCAATAATTATATTCTTACCACAGAAACTGTTTTCTCGTTGATTAAATTAATAACTAAAAGGGCCATTCATTTATTGACTCCTGTCAATATATTAACATATATATGTGAAAGTCCAGCTTCTGTTACATATCTATGTGAATATATATGTAAACATACGTACGTAGAGCACTCTAACTACCGCTTTAGTGTTACAAACACACTAGAAACAGAATAATGTCTAAGCAAAGCTTACCTAACTTAGCCTATAAATTACATACGCTAGGGGCACTGCTTTCGTATTATCGATCGAAAATCTTTGATCTAACCATAATTTTCAAAAACTATCTAGTATTATTCAGTTAGTTCTGTTATAAACACTTTATTGAATTGAGTTACAAAGATTCGTCCCGCAGAAGTTCTCTGGCCCTCTCATAAGCTGTAAACCTATTGTCCGTCATTCTGTCATGATTCCATCCGTCGTTCTTACACTTTCTCACAGAAAGTTTTTCTCTTAATCTAAGTTTCATATTGTGTTTGTATCTATTAAATTTATGATGAACGGAAGTTCTTTATGGTAGTTACGAGTATATCGTAATTAATCTGCATTATTTTTATTTTTATATGTTTAAATAATATTTTCCAGATCATCATCGTTATCAGCCGAAAGACGTCCACTGCTGGACATAGACCTCCCCTTAAAACTCCACAAAGCTCATTAAGGGGAATTGAGCCGTAGCCCACCACGCTTGCACAGTGCGGGTTGGTGGATTGTCAGAACCTCATCTGTTATTCAGCAGGATGCACCTACAGGTGACTTTGTTATGATTTCCCATATATAATTATACTAAATTATAGTTCTCATCTACTGGTGCAATTATTTTTCTGTAATATTGTTATAATCAAAAATAAACAATTTAAAGATGCTGAAACTATCATGAGATTAACCAACTTTATGAAATAAAGAAACAATAACACAAAAATAAAAAGTACTTATACAATTGTATTGTATTTAATGTTATCAATACAAAATTGCTATTAATATCTGTTAGAATTAATTGTTCGTCAATTTTCTACTAAATTCAATTTAATTAAAAACAAATAATCTGTCATATACAGAGATCCAATAATTTAACCGTCTGCCCGAAGCTACAAAAGTTAGTTAATTGAAGTGTAGATATGTAAATTGTGTACTTTGATAAAACTTTCAACAAAATTATGTTCGATGAAATAAAAATCTTTCAACCTGTTGAAGAAGAAAACAGTTAATTGTCCTTCACCTAAAAAGTGATCATTTTAGGGTGAAAACATAATTTAAAAGGTTCAAAATATTAATTGAGATCACTCCATTAGCATGACCATTAAGGTTATACAACCCCTGATTTGCCGTAATGGAATCGACTGTTTGCTAAATGTATACTAAACTCTCGACTGTTAATGGAATGTTAACAAAAAAATGTTAATGTTGGTAAAATGTTTTACATAGTAGTAATTATCTATTTTAAGGGACTTTACTTGCATGGCCCTGCGTGGTTATAGTATAATAAAATTAAAAAACCCAATAAATATTACAACCTATTAGAGAATAATCATGAGGCGGAATGTATATACTGCATATACTTTATTCTTCATTAATACATCATCCCCAGTATATTTTCGTCAATAGACGATACTGAAAAACATCTATATAGATTTTTTTTTCAATAAAAGGATTTACACAATTTGAAAACATTACACAATTGAACATATAAAGTACGTACACTACGCACAGAAGTAAGATCAAATTTTTAATGAAAATAATACAGGATCTAACAGGGTGTCATATTAAAAAAGAAGAAAAAATATATAAATAAACCACGTACTGATTTATTTTCCAAGTATGTACTTTGTTTTACTAAGTAAATTTTATAAGTAAAAAAGTCTGAAGATTTTCAAAATAAGTAACTATATTAACATCATCAACCAAAATAATGAACACTATATTTTGCAAATGCTACTAGTATACATCTAATAAATTTTGCAAATCTTTTGGTCCCAAATGGACCAAAACTTATAATAGCCACCGTTGCCGAGGGGCTTAAAAGATCATTGTTGAGGAGGCCAGGGACTACAGGAATTACTAACGTAAATGAAAATATCGTACACACATATTTCCAAATCCCAAGGATGAAATCACGAAAGTAGAGAATAAAACTTCAGCAGAAGTTCACAGAAAAATATTTTCTTGTGTAAAAAATAAATTTAGCTGGGAAGCTATACCTGCATAATTATAATTGTATGACATGAATAAGAAACATTAATAGTGAATTTAAATTAACACCTATTCAACTTTATATGACATTCAGTGCACTTGGAATATACTATTTATCTATTTAAAGTGCACTGCCTAAAAATCCATTACATTATTTGTCCAATTCAATAATATTAAATAAGTATTCAAAAGGCTTAAAAGGCTTAGGCTTGTTTTGTTTTACCTGAGGTATGGTAATAAATATAATAAATTTATTTATATATATAATGAAAATGGATTTTCTTTATTCCTTAATCACGTGAAAAATACTGATCACGGGAATATCACCACTCCACGCGGAATGATTTGTAGATAGTTATTGGCCATTTATTATTTGAATTTCATAGATCCTACATCATTTTATTTCTAATTAACTTATATAATTTTTTTTTCATTTCGTATTATTTATGAGATTGCTACAGTAACGGTTGCTACAGAAAGTAATTTACGACCTAATTCTATATTACGGCGAGCAAAGTGGGTGAGGAATAGCTAGTTTGATACAATCATAAAGGAAGTTCGTAATAAACATTTTAATATGGTCTGGAGCCCTATTTAGAATATAGTAAAATGATAACGGTTTTACGACCTAATAATGTGAGCTTCCGAGGTACATGAAACACTTACTTGTATAAAGTAAAATTATTGTATGATACCCGCTCGCTCGACTCCAATTACACAGATATTTTACTAGAAAATTCACCATTTCTATATTTATAAAATATAATAGAAGAGAATATAAAGATTAAAAGCTCAAGAAGATCTCTCATTCTCGTTTTGCGATTGTAAAGTGCTTTATTCTCGTGCATATAAAAACTGTGTAATCTTTTAAAAAATGACGAACAACAAAAACCATCTATTTTCCATTGAAATTTGTAACAATGTATTTTAATCATATGATATTACCGTTTATTATTACTAGATATAAGTAATAATATGAGTTTAATCTATTGAAAATAAGCATTAGCTATTTTCATAATCCAATATGAAAACAAAAAATAAAATTAAAGAAGTTCTGTTATAATACTATTAAGAATGATAATAATCTACAATACTTATTTTAATTTTTATTTAAATGTATAATAATACTGTGGAAAATAAACATCTGTTGCGATACTTCACTAAGTCATGATAATGGGTTTAAGATAGCTTTCGGATAATACTACGTTTAACGTATTTATTGCAGCAAATACTACTCGTACTACAGTAATTTTTCATATTTTTAAAGAGAGTTATAAAACTTGCACTGAATAATACTTTCATACGTATTCATTATATAGATACATAAGTAATAATTCATTAAAACTTTTTTGGAAATGTAAAACAAACACCTTTGGTCCATGCTTAACCTGAAAAAGAATTAACGTTTTTTTAAATGAACGTCTTACATGAAATAAAAAAATCCTTCTCTGCGAAATATGTACGTATATGTTCTGAAAGACCTAAAAGTGCTATCAAATATGTTAAGCGTTTTTAAAATTATATATCTCAACTAGCTGTTTCCCGCCGCTTTGCTGAGCGTAACTTAGACTTGAAATATGTCAGAAATAAATATACTTATGCGAATTAATTCGTTTTTCATATTAGTATGAGCGCTGTTCTTTCTTATCATAAGTCAATCCGTGAGCTTAATAGTAGATTGCCATTCTCCTCCAACTCTTACAAGCCTGGCACTCAAGCTAGTCAGAATATTTTCTATAACCAATATAAATTACAAAATTGAAAAATTTCATTTCACACAACGTCAATAGAAAAATAAAACACACCGACGTTGTAGCCTCTCTTTTGATTGTTTTCTATCTCCACGTTCCAAATACCAACATTTGTACAAAATAATAAATCGAAGAGCATGTTTTCTGTGTCCCATTTTATGTTTGGTAAGGGTAAAATATAAGGTACATATTACGATACATTTAAGATAAAATTCTACATTATTTTTTAAGTGGATGGTGGTTTTGGAGTCGAGTGGTCATGTTCCAATATCGATATGTACACCAGTTTTCACGTGATTGACGAATAAACAAAATCCATTTTCATGATATATAATATAGATATGAATAAGCCCTGAGAGTAAATACAAGCATACAATTAGACCAAATCTCCATAGCCAATCAACTTTAAGATCATTCTACGAAATAAATAGAAAGTTTTATTATTTCATCAACATTATAATACTATGTAATAAATATATGAAATACCCAAAATATTCCACCCTATCGTTTGGTAACTTGTTTAATTTAAATCAATCATTGTAATATAATATAAAAAGAAATGATTACAAATTTCATTACACCTACTGCTTTATTTGAATTTGTATTTGATTGTTGTTGACAAAATATATAGGACTTAATTCATCGTCGAAATGAAAGACATTATTAATGATCGGGTAAAGGAGTATTTAAAATTTTAATGAAATCATAAAACATCAATCATTTGAAGGATGGATTTATACGTTTCGATAGGTAGTTATTTACATGACCTGATTTCACGAAAAACAAAATTATCAACGCAAACGAGTAAATTAATATAGCTGAATACTAAGTACGTGTAAATTTATCTAAGTCAAACAAGACGAAAAGCCATTACGCACACGAAGAATAACCAATATCAGATAATTTTGTTATGTAGGGTATACAACGTCGCTAACGTTACATATTTATTGCAATATCTGGCTTATTGATGTTTAGCGCCATATGGTGACGAACTACATTAAAGGAAAACAAAAATATTTTCTATGAAAAATACATTATACGTGTCCATGTTGAAACTATACAGTATATATCATTCATCTTCATATATACTTAACAGAGATATTTTATGAATGTTGGGTAGGTAACTTCTTATAACATAGCTACTTACACTTATCAACAATGTAACTGCTGTTTCGGAAATTACCAGGAACATACGGACAGGAAAACTGTTATTTTAATTGTCAAAACATTTATAGCAATGTTATTTATTTGTTTACAATATAAACGATTTAAATAAATTAGTTTAACATAAATTTATACCATATCTATTTATTGTAGAACAATATTCACTTACTGTATCCATTTTGTAAGTTATATCAATCCGTAAGGTTAATTTTTGTCCACCATTTTTATTATTATATAATATTTTGTGGCCAATAATAATTTTCTAAGATGTATGTTTGTAAGAACCTATCTAAGTTCCTAGCTTCTGGACAATTTAATAGCCAAAAATTTTACTAATTAAAGAGATACTTTTAAAAGTTTAGTAGCGCACTACCTGATCAAGTACGTATTTAATTGTTTACTACATTACGATTTCTTTTTAAATAAATTTGAAAATTTCTGGAAAAGATTATATATCACTCGTTAGTACAACAGCTGAGATGAAGACAAAGTTTATCTACTCTTGCTATAAATAATGAATTAGCAAAGGGTTGTTAACAAGAAACAACCGTCAATATTTAGTCCATGCGTGAAATGAAACTGCGTCACACAGTGATTTAGTTGTAAATATTTTAAGCCAATCATAATTGGAAATAAAAAAAAGATTCTGTTTCTGTCCGTGATATTTTAATATAAAAGAAAAATCGTATTTTTTATTCCTATTATTGTGGTACTAACATCTATCAACTTTCCCATTACAAATACAAGTAATTACAGTACAAAAAGCAGTGATAGAAACTTTATTCCTCTGGATTGGAAAATTTATATGAAATGGAAAATTTATTTCTCTTCTAGTAATTGAGCACTAGGATGATGTTCCACTGCACCACTCTGTGCTCGTCAAACACAAGATGTTATGCCCTCTTAGTCTTATAATTTCACTTGCTATAACGCGATTAAAATTGTAATTTAGTAATGATTACAAAATAGTATTTGGTTGTAAAAATAAGAGCTACGTTGCTTCCTGCCTGGATGGTCATCGGCATTCTACACTTATAATTATAAAATCTTATGTTATTTATATGAGTAAATAACGCAGTATTACATATTATGGTACACGATGGAGTTCCTGCTCTACTAACTAACTCTCACCTGGAACTGAGTCCAATGCAAGCGAACTTGACCCATATTTCAAAGCTCTAGCTATTGATCGATCGACGAGCAAAGGTCAACATGCATTAACTGAAAAGCGTTCTGTAATTTATTTACTCTAAAGCGTTAAATTTATATTTTATTATAATTTATATTTAAAATAAATTGAGACTACATTGAAATCAATGTATCCCTATATCCTTAACTGTACAAATGTACAGTTAAAGATATAGTGCCAATCCTAGTGATAGACAACTGCTATGATATTACATCGACAGCCATATCGACAACATGAATAGAAGATGGTTTGGTATACTGGCAGTATGTCTTTGTTTCCGGAGACGATACACGTAGATACCACCGCAGCGCTTATATCTGCCGCTAAATAGTGATATGCAAACATCACTGTGTTGCGGTTTGAAGAGCGTTGTAGCTAGTATAATTACTGGGATAACGAAACTCAACATCTTGTCTCAAACAACGGACGCTATGTGGTGCAGTATAAATCATCTTGACTAGCGCCACGTTGTTATGGACAGGCGTATCACTTACGTGAACTTAGGTGAATGTTACGAAAGCCGCTTAGTTAAAATGAGAAAACAGATGAAAAAACACAAACCATCGATAACATTCTAACCTACTAGTATTAGGTATCCATGAATTAAAATTGTTATTCGCTACTTAATTGTAAAATTTTGATGGTTTATTTTTGAGGTCCGTCCCCGCTTGGTTCTTTTTAATGATTAAAAGCATAATTTTTTAAATGAATTCCAGCAAATATTTATTAAATGAAAATACTAGTAGACAATCGTCCATCAATATTTTAACCCTATACATACTCGTACAGTTACAAACAATGTTTTAAATTAACTGACATTTTTCTTTTGAATCTAAACTTTTGATATAATATGACCCACAAATTCTTACGAAAGCCTTTACAATGTAAAATATGTAAATCATAGGTTGGTTTTAAATGTTAAATGCAAAAGTATAGAATTTAAATGCGCCGTGGGAAATAAAGCTTACAGCAACAACCGTTAGTAATCAAAATATCTATATATACCTAACAATGTTTATAACTCAAATTTTAATTTTTTTCAAAGAAAATTCATAATAGTCCATCTATAAATCCATAAAACAAGTTCTCAATTCTGCACTTTTTTATGGGTATTTATTATTTTTTTAAGGTTTTTAAAACAATTTCGTTGTTCAAAAGGCAATGAATGTAGCAGTTCTCAAATTTATAAGACCTTTTATAGCGAAACTGTACAGAATTTTATCTCATGACGAATTTGCGCGAGGTGATGCTATACATAATTTACGAAAGTGCTCGCTGCTACTTAATCTGAATTATAAATGGATTAAATTTAAAAGGCTTTACTTATAAACCGTAACGAAATGTACACTCTCCATATTTATTTTTAACTATTTTAGTTTATATAATGGTTTTAATCATATCAAAGGCTAGATAGGTATTTAAATTTGGTAATAGCTTAACAACGATAGTAATTTCAACAAATGGACAAACTGCGAAAACGAAAGGTCCTTTTTATGAAAACTTACCTTAAACATTTTCCGTAAGAGAAAGTGATATTAAAATGATTTATGTCTGAAACAGCTGTTGCATTACGATTAAGTTTCAGTTCAGAAACTTAAACAGCTCTTACTAATTTAAATCTTTATGTTTTTTTTTAAATAATAATGCTTATTTTTAATATTAAACTGATCTTCGTTTTCAGTTTCTGCATTTTAAACGAGAAATTATTATTATTAAACAACAAAATATTGATAAAACAAAGTAAATCTTAGTAAATGCTAGGTGTTAGAAGACCGTTATCGAAAACGGAGACAGACGATAGTACTAATGATACCTTTGATGGTGGGACGAAAAAAAAATCGATCATGTTTAAAGAATAATATTTTTAAAATGTTTTATTCGTATTATTAAGCTTCATCATGTTAGTATAGCTGAATGAAACAATAGATTCATAAAAAATACATTACTTTACTAAAAAAAAACAGCAATGAAACTATCGTTTCAATTAACTGTATTAACATGATGAACTGTATTAACATAATGCCAATAAAACGTTTTAAAAATATTTTTTTTAATCAGGATCGATTATTTTTCCATCCCATCATCAAAGTTGGCATTAGTACTATCGTCTGTCTCCGTTTTCGAAAACCGTCTCCTAACACCTAGTACAGTAGTAGTAGAATGATAAATCTTCCATAGCTTTTACTGACTATTATCCTCGTAAAATATATATTTCTTTCAATAACCAAGTAAAAACCACATTTTACCTTCTTTTGAGTAGTTCACTAAGAGATAGTCTTTTGAGATGTGTTTTAAGAGCAGAAATGCTCTTAATATACTTCTCACAAGACTTATTAATCTGACTAAATATGTTAAGATTTACTATGACGTTATATTTTTCCTGTTTGTTTAATGTGCTATTAAATAGTCTACACGACTTTTTTGACCTCTCTCCAATCTTGGTCCTCAAAGAAGTAATCTTTATACATGCTCAACAAATTAAGAATTGTATGAAATATTAATAAATATCTCGTATTATCGTCTACAATCTACCTATTGATCTTAAAATATAAATTAATGGCACAGACAAATTCAATTACACTGTGTAATAAACATCTATATGATGAGTCATTGAGCTTTATTACAATTCGGCGATAAACTCGTATATTGAAATATAATCCTTTGTCGTATAAAGCACTTTACTGTCAATGAATGATATTACATGGCCGAGATGTTATTACGTGACATATATTTAGATACGTTTGAGATATATAAAACTTATTTTTCTCAAGCTTTTCTTGAAATTATTACTTCTATTTATCTACTGTAAATTTGTGACCTATCAAAGCTAAATATAACAACAATGACTATAAACGAAATATCTTTTCATGAAATATACACTTTCTTGTGTAAAATGTATTTCCTTTTACCAGTTTCTATATTATATACAATAACACATAGAACAATAATCAGTAGATTTGCTCGCCGAGCTGTTTCACGTCAACGCGTATGTAATTAACACACTGGTACTTGTGCAAAGCAATCAATCGTTCATTACCACATGCCGCAATTATAGTACTTATAAGACATATTAATTAAATATATATAAGACATAATAATAACTCAAAATTCTCAAAAATTTACCAACATTATTAAAAATATATACCTATGTACGTATGCAAACTACACTTAGTGACATGTGTATAAATGAGAAAAGAAAAAACCTCGTGTACTAACAGATTATGCAAACAAATAAATTCATTTACTTTTTTACGAATTTTGCGATTATCACTTTTACTACAATAATACACGCTTTGGTTGAAATGCAGGATAAGATATTTTAAACGGACTTCTTTTTATTAATAATATCCTCTACACCAGCGTTTTGATTAATTTCTATATCCTTTACTTGCAAATTATGATATTATATTCAGCAAGAAAATCTTTGTCACATGTTACAACTCTTTTTAAAATTTAATATCCTATAAAAAATAGCCTGTCGTTCTTCAAAGACTTAGACTTCAAAGAATAGGCTTTAAAATGTTATTACAACGATAACGCCAATGTCGTCGTCATCGAAACCGATGCTGCATTAGACCTGACTGATAATGAAAGTAGTGATTTAAAGAAAATAAAAATATGTATAACAATTTAAATGGCATTCTGACATTATGTTCATTTAGAATACAATAAAAACTACATAGCAATAAAGACCTTTAATCTTTGAACTCACGAATAATAGCTTAGGTTTCTTTTGGTACCAATAATAATAATAATGTAAATGAAACGAATACGATATCAGAACTTCTATGAGTTTGGATACAGGTACAGGTATAATTTCGCGCAAAATGAGTGTTAGCCTTGTATCCAAGTTTCGGAGTCATGGGGAATATCAAAGTACTCGGTAGTGTAAATTATTGAAATGACGTTCGTAAACCGCAAATAATAAAAGGACGAATCACCTGCTTTATGAATAATACGAAGATATTTCCTGTTTAAATCTCATGACGCAGGCGTTTTACGCACCAGTCAGTCTGGTCCTTTAGACTGAGTATGTATTCAGTGTCAGTATTGTTATTATTCTAAATTAGTGTTTAAAACACAAATGATATCAAAATGGCGATGGAAAAAGTGCCGGATTTAGTGGAAAGTGTACCGAATATTCCTATTATAATTCCAACTATCGCGAATCAAAGTGTTTACAACAACAGTGATGTCGTAGGAGATGCCATAAACACAAGAGTATTTGAACATCAGAACGTTCACAACGCGTCATTAAATCTAGACTTGACGGCGTTCAATGGACTCAATGTTGCTTTATTCGAAGCGTTCATTTTAACGGAAATCGTGATGACAGCTATAGAATTAATCATGTCAGTTTTAGCAGGTTGTAAAATCCCGCGCTGGAATAAGAACTACAGAAATCAAATGCTAATGCAGTTGAGTCTCGCCCGTTTTATAAAAAGAATTGTATACTACATTGAATTTACAGAAGAAAAACGTACTGGTGCTACACCCACGAGCCTCGACGTAGTGTTGTTCACGGCACAGACTTATATCGACTTCGTAATCGTCATCGTTGTTGTTTATTTTATCAAACATATGTATGACAGTCTAATTGTTGTAATAGTCAAAATAAATCAAGGCACACTATTAAAAATGATAGCTTGCGCTTGGCTCTTACCGTTGCCAATAAGTGCTGCTTGCGCTGGCATTATTTCAGCAAAATTAATAGATGAATGGTTAGCTTATTTACTTATATGTTCAATATTTAGATGGCCGCTTATATTAATAGGAACAATATTTTACATTATAATATTATATCGTGTGTTTACAGACAAAATAAGAAGATTCGCAAGAATTCTCACATTCACGACATTTTTTATATGTATAATAGTAAATTTCTATTTATTTTCTAAAGATGTCATAGAACTTTGGTGCTTCAAGTCATACGTTACTATCTTAACTAATTATATTTTAGGATTTCTATTAAATTTGTTAGTGTTATGTTTTTATTTAATTTTGATAATTCTAAATTTTAAGAAAAAATTCAAATCAACTACCTCGGTACCTGACTATAGTATAGATAATGAAGTTAAATAAAGTCAATGTTAAAAATTTATTGTCGTTGTCTGTATTTTGTACAATACAAACATTATCTCAAAGCTACAACACAAATTTTAAGTTATTAAATGACTCAAATTGACTCCGTTTATTAACTATTTATAATTACTTATTACTTCATTTGCACTGCCATAAGTTATACCAAGGAAAAGATATTTATTTAATGTCCGCATTGAACGTATTAAAAAAAGTAAATATGTAATTAACAATTTTTTGAATATACAATGCATTCGGGTTACGATATTTTATTCAAGAGAAAACTTAGTTTGTATAAAAGGTATCGATATAAAGAAATATAAAAGCGTTTCCAAGACTTAAATGATAAAACGTGTACACTTGAGAAAAAGAGGCAATAATCTCAGCGACGGAAAGGAGCCTCGTCAAGACGTCTTGAATATTGCGTGGCCCACCCACCTAAACGATTTACCTACTACAGAGTGTCGATATATCTACATTTAACTTTTATATATCAACTTCTACATTACCGAAATCTTTTATGCGATTTTTATGTAAAAAACCGAAACACTTTTAAGTATCATCTGAATGACACGCTTTTTATTTCCCTGTACCTTTATTACTTTATATTGGAGCAGGTGAATCACATTTTTTTACTTTCACATTCGAAACATTTAATGATCTAAATAAAAAAATATGAACCAACAAGAGAACACAATAATATGAATATTGACGAATTAATAGAATTGCTAACTTAAAAACCAATGATGTACATAGGTACAGATACCATTTATTTTTATGGTAAGTTTTAGTGTGGGTTTTTATCCGATAAAAATAAAAATTCAATCAGAAAGTCTTACCTTATATCATCTAAGTTGCCACAGTCGAAACTACTGCGTTGTTCCTTGAAGGTCGTAGTAATTAAGTGATATTGTTAGGGTGATATAACTTATCATCTTATATGACAAAGCAATGAACTCAACGTTGTTGTTGTTTATGATTCGACATATACCGTCCTCAGGGAACGTCGTCTTGTCTCAATAAAGTAGTATAAGAAAAATTATATTAAACTGAAATACTTTTTGACAATACTAAATATATCATATAGTTTTTTTTAATCGATCAAAGTAATATGTACGACAATTAAGCACAATCCGCCGACCAATAAGTATTTATTTTATTTATTGCTAACTTTCACTGTACCTTTTTTGAATTTGTCTAATATATATTATTATGCTGGAAATAAAATGAACACTGGTAGGAGAAAGGTAGAGGGTTAATTTTATTTAGAAAAAAATAAAAAAATGACAAAAACTAAGGGAAGCAATTAAAACTAAACAAATATTAAGACTAATACTTTTAATTTAGGATCACATGGTTAGGGTGTTTGGACCTTATCGATGATAACGAAAGAAGGCCTGATTGCAACCAATAAACTTTAACTAATTCTAAGGCCTGGAAAAACCTAAAATAGAGTAGAAATCTAGTAGAACTAGGAATGTTAACCAAATTTATTTCTTTACAATTTAGTTTGCTTTAAAATAACCAAATACTCACTGGGTTTTTAATAAAAAAAAAAATAAAACTAAATCTAGTTATTGCATTTTTAAACATAACTTTATAATACTTTATTTATGCGTAAAATCCAAGTATTTTATGAAGTTTTATTCTTAAGAGGAAATATAGTAAGAAGAACCGGTAATTTGCAGATTCCCATTTAATCAAAAACCACCGGTCTAACAGATTAACGATTTATTTACAATAGAATATCCATAAACCGCGTTAAATTATGACAAATGTCTACTTTGTTAATTTAGGTTCAAGAATTGGACGGAGTGTGGAAGTACCGACGGGGTCGGAGTGAAGCCGCCGCGACGGTTGTGCCTAGGCGCAGTCGCAGGCGCAGCGCTTGACGCGCTTCTCGCGGTGCAACAGAGCGTCCACACTACGCACAGAGCGGGGCTGCATGTCTGCGCCAAAAAAATCTAAATAAAATTTTTGATAACACAAAAGTAGAATTACACTCATTACCGCCACTAACAACAAATAAGAAGTAAATGATCTAGTAGTCTTCAAAACTCTAAAAAATTAATCTTATAGAATTATTTCTAAAAACAATCCCAGTGGTGAGACTTTAAAAAAAACAATAGTCTTAAAAAATTGTAAATTAACAAAAACACAAACAAATTGTGAAAGACAATAAAAAAAATAGTGTATGTAATTATGACAATTGATAGTATAAAACTAAACTCATAATCCTCTTTAAATGGAATATAAATTGATAAACTTACAGTGTGGCCTTTCGTCAATATCTTGAGGAAGGAGCATAGTGCGCGAACCACGAGGCACTTGCATAGTGGACTCCTGTGGAACCTGGCGCTGCTCTATCTCCATCTGACGTCTCTCGGCTTCAGCCTGCCGACGCTCGGCATCGGCCTGCGCTTGCACCTCCGCCTCAGCCTCAGCTTCTGCTGCGGCCGCAGCTAAAGTATTCACTATGGTCTTAACCTGCAACAAATTAATAAGAAGTATATAAATAATCACTTTGCAGTTTTATTAACGTATCTAAATATATTTTATTTCTATATTTTTTAGATTAACAGTATAATTAAGACTAATTTTATAGCAAACTTTTATGCATCTTTTAGTCCGGAAAATGAATTTTGATACCGTTGTATTTTATATTTTGTGAACATGTATGTTACATTGTAATTATATACCTCTTGCATATCGCTGTCCATCTGTTGGTCGCGGCGTTGGTTGGCAGCTGCATCTTGGGCTGTACGATGGATAATGTGCAGGTCCTCGGGAGTCAAATCCCACGGCAAGCTCATTTGCACTGGGGTAGCATCCATATGGATCTTCTGATGGTCAACATAAATAAAATTACTAACTCAGTAATTGAAAATGTTTACAGTAATGTCCAACTGTTCTATTTCTGCAAAAATAAAATACTATACTAAAAAAATAAAACCGTTACGTCATCAAACGACATATTACTTGGATAAAATATTATATTAACTTAAGTAAGAGTATTTTTCTTTACTTTAAAATAATCAAATAAGGGATGAAGGATTTTTCCGTGTTGCAAATAGTGTCTTAACTGCCCGCTGTAATCAGCTATTAGTATACCATGTTTTATAAAAATCCAATGAATTTTGCTGCCTCATACAATAACATACCACAAATATACATAATTTTCGCAAATGATTAATTTATCAACATTTATTATTACAGTATAATTTTCTAATATGCAATATTTAGACACAGTGTTTCTAGAGTTTTATATATTTTTATATAGTTTATATAAAAGTAAGAGTTGTTTTAATAATAGTTAATTTTTAATCTTACTTCTGGTTGCTCCAACTCTTGCGTAGGTGCAGTTTGAGGCACGAATTGGTGAATGACAGCAGATTGCTGCAACAATAATAATTCCTCATTGCCACGAACTTTACAAGGTATAGAAATGGGCATAAATGGGTAATGGTAGAAATGTGAATCTTATTAAATGCACTTTAATGAAAACGTATTTGATGCACGATTCTGCATTCTATGCAAATATCACAATTGTTTCCTTTCATGTACTCATGAATCATTTCTACTTATAGTTGTAGACATGAAATTTCTTTACTTAGACTACTTGTAAAACTTCATGTAATATTAAACTGCCTACTTACGGCTTACGCTTGTCAAAAAGAGGTCACTAGTTGGATAGTTTGTATAGTGGTAAGGTTTTTCCGAACACGCCTATTTCATCAAAATTTAGAAAATATAAAATATGAGTACTAAAGTATTCTGTGCGAGCACCCTTTACCTTACACAGCCACACAATCTCTTGAGGTAATGTCTCCATGGTCTAATATTATTAGCCCTCTAGAGATAAAAAAAAATTGGAATACTTATTATACCCGCATTTGCATCATTTGCAAACCCTTTACCAAGCTATTTAAGAGCATCTTTTCTAGTACGAAGACAATGTTATAAATTTCACTCCCTAAATTTAAACTACTTAACTGATTATCTGGTTTTACTTTTTATTGTCTGCAATCTGATAAAGGATTGGTGTCCCTCATTAAATACATGATCTATAATATCGAGCGTTATAC
Source organism: Ornithoptera priamus (assembly GCA_029034505.1). Classification (NCBI taxonomy): domain Eukaryota; kingdom Metazoa; phylum Arthropoda; class Insecta; order Lepidoptera; family Papilionidae; genus Ornithoptera; species Ornithoptera priamus. The sequence goes on from JARDWD010000380.1 coordinate 929,973, forward strand.
TAAATACTGTTCCATTGTTTAATTATTAGCCTGATGCAAGAAAATGTAAAGCTTTACTTATAAAAGTATATGAACTGCTTATGAAAGAAAATATCAGGATTTTCCTTTTAGAACATTATTGTTTAGATTGATAACATATAAATCTCTGTAATTAAAACATTTATAAATTAATTATTAGAAGTTATTACTTAGGTTATTACAAAAATTGTATGTGCTTATGTTTATATACCTTTTCAATCAATAACGAATCCATTAAAACATTTTCATGTTTCTTCATATCGTAAAGATTTATTTTGTTTGAGAGAAACGTTAAATATTGACCCTGATCATAATGTTAACAAACGGCTGAGTTCTCTAACCTCGAAAGCAACGCGTGAGTGATTCAGAAGAAGGGGAGTATCTTTTATTCAAATGTTGCTCACTCCTAAGGTTAACCCTTATATTTTTGTTATACGCGCTACGTATTAACAGTAAAGTATGGTGGTAGGTCTCAGTTGCCGAAGATCGTCTGGGTAGCTACCCCCGCAGCGCCTATTGCAGCTGTCAAACAGTAGTGTACAAGCATTACTATGTCCCGGCTTGATGGGCGTTGTAACGAGTCTAATTACTGGGGTAACGAGACTTAACATCTTATGTTTCAAGCGTGGTGCAGTGTATATCATCCTAATCAACGCCACGTTGTTAATGGCAGGCCTATCACTTAGACATCAGGTGAACGTACCGCTCGTCTCGTCGCTTAATTGAATAAAAAAAAGAATTATTGTATATCAATAACGTTGTTGTAAAACGAAAGACAATGCAAAGTAAATATTTTTAAATAAATGGATAGTGCCATATTTTTATAACAGAAAAGACTACGAGTATGTACATTGAACTAATAATTGTAAATAAATCCGGAAGAGCTGCAAAGCTTAAACGGCTGAGTATCCAATAAAAAAGAAAGACAAAACTTTTTCTCAACTCGTATCTACTAAAAGCAAAAATAGAATTATTTGAGAATACACGTGTAATTTAAAACTTGTTACAAATTTATCGGTGGATATTGCAGATGTCCCTGACTATTTGTTCATTATATGTTTTCTTTCATTTTCAACGTTCAAAGATGCAAAATGTCATATAAAAATTATAAATTTATCCATGTATTGTTTCCTGAAGAGTTTGTTTGATAAGTGTGTTAACTATTTTTAATATTTTTTTCATAAAATTAAGCCATGAGACGAGCGGGACTAACACCTGATAGTAAGTGATAACAACAAGCGCATAACGTGGCGCTGGATGAAGATGTTATGCGCTCCACTACATTGCGCTCGTCACGTAATACATAAGATGTTGAATCTCGTTCCGTTAGTAATTACACTAGCTACAACGCCCTTCAGACCGGAGCACAGACATGTTTGCATACTACTGTTTGGCGGCAGAGATAGGCTCTACGGTGATACTAGACGGTGTCCAACAACAGAGACCGAGTGTAATTCAAAAACGTATTCATAATCAAATTCGTTTGTTTATTAAAACTTTTTCAATGGATATAATCATAGCATATTATAAATTATAGGGCTCGGAATATCAATACTGAATCTTAAACATGGCGATTAAAACAATCGACGACTTTTACTACTTCTAATTTAAAAAATCCTTAAATTATTTAGTATTATACAAGCACATACGGTGATGTCGTATGACGTTTGTTAAAAGCAAATTTGATTACCTGGAACTAAGTAAGCAAGAAAAGGAAGTCAATTAGTTACTTATCATTTCCAACTGAAATTGATTTTTTATATTTAAACAAAATAAATATATACAATCATATATTGCACGGCCTACGTTAGTTATAAAGCATCTCACTATGTTTGAAAGGATATTGTTTTAATCAGTATGCAATATTCCTTATTGCCGTTGCCGTAGAGAACATAAAATCCTTACTATATGAATGCTCCCGAAGAAAGGTATGCGGGATATTAAGTACAACAAGTTTGCAGATATCTTCTTTAAAATATTATTACACTATATTACATTTAAATATTAACTATGCTCTTGCCCTTGTGCAAATATAAAACAAAAAGTTATGCAATTATATATACGATTATTTATTTAAATTTTTTCTTTGCACTTTATAACCAGACTGATTTCCGTGTTTATTATTTAACTGGAAATATATACATGATACTAGTTTGTAAATATTGTAAACTAACGCTAGGTCGGAAATTTACAAGCGATCAACATAATGATTACAATTTGGCTAAAGCGACAAATTCGGTTATATTTGAATAACATGTAATGGTAATTAGAATAACTTAATAAACTTTATAATGAATTTTGTTTGAATCATTAATTAAAAAAAATTTAAGTTATTATAATTAGTTCGGCAATAAATCAAACAAGAAATAGTCATTTGATGAAACTTTACGCTTGCTTAATGTTTGTCTCTTTTATGTTAACGTATATTAATTTTATATATTTTTGTTCATAGGTGTATAATTTATATATCATCATCAGCCGCTAGACGTCCACTGCTGATCATAGATCTCTGCCAAAGATCTCCACATCGATTAATCCTATGGTACCCGCAAGCCACCAGGCAATAAGGGTCGTCATTTGTAGCGATTCATATTGGTGGAATTTGGCCCTTTTCTTACCACGCTAGCCCTATGCTCGTTGGTGGAAACCAGAGCTTCGTTTGTTGATTAGCTGAGTGCACCACGGGCAGGTGAAGTTAGCTTGGGTCTCTTGAGTTATTATGCGGGATCCCTTACACCTCTAATTTATATATGTAAGGTCTTATTATCTTTCATATATTTTTAATTACCAAAATGACTGCTTGCAATTATTAAAACGAGGCAGATAATTTTAAAATTTGAACACCATCTAAGCTAAATGTGTCCCTTATAATATAGAGATCCTTGGTTCGTATATAAAGTCTAGTTGATAGTTGCCCACACATTGTAAACCTGCCACCATAACAGAATCGCTTTATTCCAGCTGTCAACATATGAGAGCAGAGTATTCTAGGTGAGCACATTTACGGCTTCAATATTATTTAACACTGTGTGAAATTAAGGTCAAATAATAGCCCATTACTATAATACTTGTGTAAAAGTATGTAAAAAATAACAAAAAAATCAGTTTCTTATAGATAAATCATATTAAAGTCGACCTACCTCATTCTGGTCACGTGGTTGGGGTTGTGGTGGTGGCGGAGGAGGAGCGAAAGGACCCATAGCTTCTGGCGGTGGTGGTGGTGGGACACTGTGTGGTGCTGGGATGGCAAATACACGCTGTACGTGTATACGCATTTCCCTTGGCACGTTCATCTGCTCTTCCGAATTCTCCCATGGCATCTGCTGATTTATCAATATTGTAAGTTTATTTTTTTATTTAATCTTTAGTATATAATAAAATTAATGAATAAAACAAAACATATATTACTATCAAAATAAAAAGACACAGTTTAAACCGACATTAACATATGCAAAATCAATCTTCTTGGTTTATCCACCCTATGGGTAAATATTTTTTCTTGCAAGAAGCATCAAGATTCAGTTCGAGTAATAGAAAACCACCAAAACATTCCTTTAAAAATTATGCGTGATCACGCATAAAGAAAGAAAAAATAAACACACTGGAATACAGAAATTTTTCCACTTGTCATTGATTAAAATTGTTAATATGCTACGACTTCAAATAAACTAAAATAAATATATATAAAACAATACCTAATCGTAATTTTGTTCCAATGACGATGTAAAAATAAAAAAGGTATTTAATAACCAACTTATTGATTGATAAATATACTAAGTAAACACTACGCTTGATCTGATGAATCAAAAAAATATAATAAAAAATATAACGTCCTTAATTGCGCCTATTTGTACTTTGTATGCACTATATTCAGACCTTAAAAATGACAAAATAAATGTTGTTATTGTAGGTGAATCGTGATCAATTAAAATAACATAAATACTTACGAAAAACAGACAAAAAAGGGACTACATGGAGGAAGGTAGCGTAAATTTATCGATACTACTAAAAGGATTACGAAGTTGTTTTCAACTAATTTAAAAAGAAAAACGACCTGTTTAAAACTCAACCCAAAAAACAGACAAACGAACATAAGAGAAAAAAACATGTAAATAATGAATGAATAATACATGGATATTGCGTAAATGCAAGTTAGTAACAAAATGATTTAGGCATCAGCGATTCGCATCTATGACCTCGCATCCAAAATATTGTTCTGAACTTAAGTTATTAAAAGAAACCACATAATGTATGAATATTTTGTGGTTTTGTCTTGGCATAAGTACAAAATAATCTGTTCAGAGATCTTTATCTCATAAACATTGATACCATTACCATCTTTATATTATTACTGTGCAAGTCTAATTAAACAAAAAAACGCTTTAACAATCTCCGCACCTAAAGACAAATACACTTTTTTTAAAAAAACAAGACCGAGTGTGTCGTTGTATGAACAAAGGATGCTATCGAGTATCGGTTTTGGTTAGAGATTTATTAATATTCGTAAGATGGTGCCGTGATTAATGCGGAACGGCATAAAGACGCGGAAGATGGGACTCCGTTGTATTGTCCATTAACCTTGGTAAATTGTCGTTAGGTAAGCGTTATGTGTAGAAAAATTATACTTGTGTGACGTTGACTGAATTGTGAATCCATAAATATTTGTCGTAATTCCTTCTATGTGCTCACAACTTAACATGCAAACAATATTCATTTACATTATACCCCTGAGTAAAACAAATATTGCAGAACGAAGAGTAATATAAAATAATAAACACAATAATTATAGTAAACTATATATAATTCCATTAATTTTGGAGTAAGTCAAATATCATATAATTTTGTCAATTTATTAAATGGAAAATATGAAATGCTGAGCAACAGTAGATGGGTAAAAATTTTTAACCAAGTCGATCGTAAGAAATGAAGAGGAGTCCTAAAAAATAAGTCCACCAAAAATACTATGAAAGAATCAACATTTATGAAACGCTAAACGAAATAGTTTTTTTCTAATTTGAACGGGGAAAAAATCTTAAGAAATTTTATTACATTAATGGCAGATAACATTACTAATACTGAGCACTTTGATTGTGGTGGTAATGATAACAAGTACCTTGCTCTTATATATTTATATATATGTGGGAGTAAAAACTTCAAATTTAGATTTAATCAAAAAGTTAGACACCGCTACAAACTCATTTGGACTTCAATTTGCTCTTGCTTCGTTATAACGTCTCAGATGTAAGATAAAGAAGCCATTCACCCGCGGTACTAAAAAAAATAACAGAAATGAATACAAGTTTAAGAAAAAATTACAAGATAAAATCGAAAGTGTTTACGAACGTAATTTGAATATTTCTTCTCGTATCTTTTCATAATATAAGTTAATTATTTAAAAAAAATTGTACGTTACTTTGAAGTTGTGTTCAGTGGTGTATTGAATTCCTACAGTACTAAAATTAGGTTGTTATTAAAATTAACATTAGCTAGAAATAGATGTACTCTAATGCATCCTTTTTTTATTTGTTACGATACGTAAGTACGTAAGTGTCGGTCGTGTCGCGATGATACGACTACCCTTAATAATGTGGAGTTATGACGATAAAAACTTGTGCTTTAAGACGAAAGATTTGTTAATAATACCCTTCTAAGGGAAATACAGTAATATTTGTACACTACTACTTCGCAGCAATAGACACCTGCCACCAATACTGATACTTATACATAATTATATGAATAACAAAAGTTAACTATAGCGATAACATATTTTTTACATCTAAACATCATAGGAGCTTTATTTCTATATTAAAATTAACAATTAAAAACATTTATCATAATCAAAACGCCTTAAGGCAGCGAATGGTCCTTAATACTGTTTCCAACCGATTCAATCTATTCAGAAATCCACCTCAACCACTTCCGTCTGCGTATACGTTTCCGTTACCAGTGTTTGCATACAATGTAATTATTGCTCCAATTCTTTATGTAGGTAAATACATAAATACAGTTTTAATGTTTAATAAATATTAATATATTACTAAAACTGATACGGCTAATGCAATTTTCACAATCTCGTATAGAAAGTGTAGAGAAATGAGAATAAAATAACTATTAAGAGTTAACTTACATGTATAATATGCATATTTTAACAATAAAGTGATAAAGCTGAATTTACTGATCAGTCCACTTTCAAACATAAATATTCACAAAAGTCATTTAAAAAGTTTTATCTATATCAGTTGGTACAAAAACAAAATCAAATTTTCAACACTTGACAACATCTGCGTTATTGGTTTTACTTACTAATATATAAATGAAATGAAATGTGATTTTTACGTTGTTATTAATATTTAATTTAATACTCAATGTAATGTGCATATCACCCAATGGTTAGCTATAAAAATACGTCGACATCGACCGTAACTTTCAAAAACTATACAAACGTAAAAGTAAATACTTTACAGAGATAAATGTTAACACAGTTTAACCGTTGGAAAGTGAAACACAAACAAGAATAGATGATATCAAAATACTAGTATAAATTTCTCAAAAACTTATTCTTTTGTCTGCAACAAGGCACGTAAAGCATTCAGGTAACTTAGTTCCGCTTAGCTTTAACCATCTGCAAGTATTTCAATGAAAAATTCGGACGTAGTCGTAAGTCGGAAATCATCCAACTTGATATCAAGTACAACTGACTCGTCTGCACTATTGACCATTTCCTGTTAATAAATGTCTATGTTTCTAAATATTCTTTTATCGCTCATTAAAAGTAATATAATGTATTGAACCAGTTCCTCGTTAAATATAAAAATAGTCTATTTTAGCTCAAAACGAAGAATATCAATAGTGAATATCTAGACATAATAATGATAAAATGATAGTTATAAATTACACATACACAATTGTAATTTTTCATTTCTTGTTCGCTTTGGTAAAGACAAATTATCTTGATTGGAATAATGCTGTTTGCAAGATCAAACCATAAAAAACTCCTCAATATTATTGCAAATCGCGATGTATAATATTTTTTTAAAAGAAAAGTTTATCGTATTATAAATATAATTGATTACGTAGTTAAGCAGATTTAGTCAACGATGAAAAAAGCATGTTGAAGAATATAAAAACCAGCATAAAAACTAATACGAGTTCACGAATTTTTAAACAAACACTGACTGGAGATATTTTAATCTGGTTACCAAAAGTTGGAAATAAAATACCAAACAGCTTTAGCACATATTTACTAATAACATTAACTTCACATGATTAGACCCAGACCGTGATAACATGCAACCGCACCCGCGTGATAGTCACCTTGTAACGTCGAGAGTAACTTAGACTAATGTCGACTATTTACAAGTGGAACAAGGTTCATGAGCGTTCATGTTCAGTTGCGCGTTAAAAAAAATTTAAACACATAATTAATGTATCTACTGGTTTCAGCAGTCGTACGTAGCAATAAACAATAAGTTATCGGACCGGATAAGTTGCAAGACCGTTTTAACGCTTGCTCCCATCTCCGGGCAATACACTGCGAAGTTCAAGAGCGGCTCGGACACAATGAAAACAAAAAATATCCAGTCAAATTAGGAACGAATGGTGTCGATCGTTCGCATATACTTATATAAAAAGTGTGATGGGCGCGCGCAGCACAAACGCTCGACACACGCCGCAACATGCACGCGCTCCTCGCGCTCGCCTTCGCGCTCGTGACGCCGATTTTAGCTTCACCCCGCGAACGTAACGGCTTTGAAAGAGAAATAGACAGCACAAAATACAATCAGGTACCTAAGCTATTCGATTATGTGCTCAGTGAAGATTACCTCAACTCTTTAAGAAGTAAAGGAAAACTTGTTACAAAAGTGCGGCCAGCAGAAGCGTTGGCCGCTGATAATGTTATATTAGAATCAAATGTAGTGAGAATAATCAGGCCTTCGAAAATTAAGAAAAGCGATGATGGTATAGAACTAGTACGACAACGCCGAGGATACAATTTGGAGAATGTGAGAGTACCTGCGAGGTACCCATACTTACCGGTGCCCAGGTACAACAGACTTCGCCGTTGGGGCTAGTGGCCGCAAACCTTAAGCCGAGACGCTATCAAATGTCAAGGCTACAGCGTCATTATTCAAGAAGGCAACACCGCATCTCGTGTGTTCATCACAAACAGACTGTTTATGTTATTTTCTCGAAATGGCTGTGATCGGACGCTCATTTAACGCCATTACTCTTTCGGTTTGAGAGCAAACGCATTGAAGAGTTATTAGAGATTAAGGCAGAAATTTTATTGATGTATTTAATTGGTGTGTTTACGTAATATTTTTAATATACACAAGTGATCATAATTTGATTTGTTGTCTATTTTAATTCATAAATTTATCGCACTAATTTTTTTTTTCAAATAAATATTCCTAGTGTTGATAAATATCTAAAATTTTGTAATGTATTAAAGAAATGTTTATTTATTCAACGAATGTGAATGGTTATAGTTACTCTATTGTAATATTTGTACATAAAAATGTTTAAAATTATGTTTAATAAATAAATTATATTCTCTAATCAAACGTTGATATCAATCAATAATAATTTTTTAATCGATCACAAAAAAAGTCATGCTTATATAATTTATTGCAATTTATTTTGTGATCAGCGTAGACAATTACCTATAAATAAACCGTGAGGTTAAGAACGGTAAATAACCAATTAGAGAAATAATTGTCCTGACCTTTTTATTTGACATCAGTAAAAAAAAAATACACGAATTGTTTACCATAACAACAGTGTTGTCTTTGAATTCAGTAGATACCTTCAAACTGTTGCATGTGGGCACGAACGATGCGCCACGTGAAGTACCTTACAGCAATTAGACCTTATCATGTTGTAATGAAAACAATGTAACATAATGCAGCCAAATCAGATTAAAATACAGCTAGTGGTATTGATGTCTCGGGACCGGCGACCAATGATTTAAAGCCAAACTAACGGGACAACATTGTTGTAGACACTATTAAATTTTAGTCTCGTTAACAAGAGAACATTCGCAAGCACCATTATTTAATGTCATCAAACATTTATCCGATAAAGATTTTATTTAAAATATTTTGACTATCATGCGAGAATAACAAGGAAAAAGAACGAATCATTATTTATTAATTGACGCCTTAATACATGAGCAGAAACCGCATAATATTTTAAGTTATTCTCATCATAAATAAATAATTATTAAAAAGTATTAACACCTTAAAGCACAGTATGAGATAACGTAATAAGTAATACGTAACAAATCTGTTTGAAGTTTTTCTCATAAGGTGCAAAAAAGCAGTCAAGTTAAACAAAAGAAAATATAAGGACACTGCGCATCAAATATACATATATAAGTACATATTTCACAAAATACTATGCATAACTTTTATTCATTAATTATAAAAGTTAACTTCTAGGTTTTTTTTATCAACTATCCTAATAAAAACAATTACAAGCTGAAAAGTACACCAATGAATCTTTGCTAGACTTAAAATAAAAATTGATACCTGTAAGTAATCCTTACAATCATTTGTTTCCTAACAGGTACATAGTGTTTATCCTGTTTAATTGTAATTTATGCACAAAAGGGGGTGTAACGGGTCCCACACAACAACTTACGGGATCCAAGCCAACCTCACCTGCTCGTGATGCACCCTGCTAATCAACAAATGAGGCTCAGGCTCCCACCAACATGCATTGGGCCTGTGTGGCAATAGCCCAAGTCCTCCCATCAACATCTCCAAACGACTGAAGGTCACGAGAAGCCGCTGGATTCGGGCGGCGCTGGACCGATCGATGTGGAAATCTTTGAGGCAGGCCTATATCCAGCAGTGGACATCTATCGACTGACGATGATAACACGAAATGTAAAAGAATTAAATGGGATACATTGTACTAAAGAATATAAAAAAACAGGTTACTATAAAACCAACACATCATCAACCCATAGACATCCACTGTTGGACATAGGCCTTCCCCAAAGATCTCTACACCGATCAGTCCTATAAAACGAACGAGTGTATGTAATTATTTTTAAAAATATGAGGCTTCGAGTAATATCACCCACTAAAATCGTATAACAACAGGCAACCTATAACTGCTAATTTTATCAATTGTTAGTGCTTCAACTTGATTTATTTATTTTATTCATTTATATTCCTTATAAAAGTTACAGCTATGTACAGAGTTGTCATGGTCCATGATTCCCGAACTAGGAATATTTCCAGGATTTCAATTTTTTTGTTTCTGATTATTCTATAATAAATTATTTTTCATATAAATACTTACTAGTTTTCTTTCAGGTAACTATTTATATCTTCAAGAAAAAATGCGCAGATAAAACGATGCACATTAAAAGTCCTTATCCATTTGAATCTAAAATATATTGTATTACATAAAATACCTGAGATTTATTTATGCATCAAAAATTTAACACTAATAAAACAAATATACACTGCGAGCTTGTGTGCCATTTTTACAGAAAAACTATGTTATTTTAATCACAGATCACTAGGTCTTGCATATTTTGTTTGGTCTTGTGTAAAAATCGTAAAGAAAAATTTGAAATAAATATAAAGGGACATATGTTAAGAAATTTCTTAAGCTTTATTGATTACCAATACCTTATTTTATACTGATCTGAAGAGAGCTCCATGAAAAGTACTGCCACAATTTCTTTGCGGTTTTCGCCTTTCCAAAGCTTATTACTACGATTTGTATACTATATTACATCAGTGGTGGTAGGTTTCTATTGCCGGAAACCGACTCGAGGCAACGAGCAGAGTTTGGTGCAGTGTACGTTATCCTAGCCAGCGCCACGTTGTTATTGGTTGACGTATCACTTAATATTAGTTGACCGTCTAGGTTGTCTTGTCGCTTCATGGAATAAAAAAACATTCATTATACGTAATTAAAATTTGGTTTAGCCTTTGTATGTAACAGAACAATACTTTTAGCGCTACTTTCGGCTCAAACATCAAACCGTTTTTGAATATTGAATGTTTGTTTAATAAATATCCTGTACAATGTACACACATGTAAAAAAATTAACATCGTGTACAGTTAGTCTACATGTGATGAGCAATGCTCTGACTTGGCCTACTAACATCGTATTATTTCTTGCTATATTCACTCACGATTGTACCGCTATATGCCTACACTCATCTGGGCCACCTCTTGTTGAATACACAGATAATTCAGGACAGTTAATGATGTCTTAAGCAATTTGCGAATGCTATCACATTCCATTCACACATTTATATAAAATACAACGTATTAAAAAATTTAATTAACTAAAAAAATCATATCTAGAGAACGTGAATTGTTTAATTTATTGAATAAAAAAAATAATTTGTAATCAAATTAATTCATAGCTGTTTTCTTAAACAAATGTGCTGCATTTGTGAAGATAAGCGATATGCCTTACTAAAACAACGTAGCGCTGGTTGGAATGTTTACACAGCACCACATTGTGCTCATCGCCGTGAGAGACATAACATATTAAGTCTCGTTATCTCAATAATTTCACTAACTACAACTCTTAAAACCGGAAGTCAGTAATGTTTGCACCCTACTATTTGGCGGCAAAAATAAGCGCTGCGATGATACCTACCCAGACGATCTCCGGCAACAGAGACGTAAAACACCATTAATTCTAATATAATTTTTGAATATTAGATATTATTTACAAGGATGCCTTTATTTATATTTCAAAGTAATTTCACATTTAGATCTATTTGATATATATTAATAATATGTTTGCTGTGTGCGTCATATGACTAATAATGATGAAGTATGTAATTTAAAAATTGTTAGTAGTAATATAAATTTTTTTAATATAAAACGTTTAATCATCATGAAATTTTATGTTTTATATCTAAATACTGCCATACTGATGATAGCCGCAGGGTACTCGGAAAGTCGCAGTGAGGGTCAAAAAAAACTTATCGTTCGAGAAACATCAAGCCGACCGAGCGTGGTATGCCACAGCGTCGTACGTGATCTCAACTTTAGTGATCCAAAGCTTTCGTTATAACGGAACGTCTACGTTACGATACAATACGAGTTATATCTACTCCTGCCTCCATATAATATATTTTATATAACTCGTTGTATATATAAATTTTCCGTTTGAAGTAAGGTTAAAGCGTACCTGACCTGAATCGTACAAGCAACATAGAATTATAAATCAACTTTAGTAAATATAAAGTATTATTTATTTTTACAACGCAGTAACGCTATTTCGCTGCCATAAAAACGGATTTTGGAACAAACGCGAACGATATGTGATATATGTGCCCTTGAAACTTATTTGCTGGAAGAAAAGTATAAAACAGTTTCCTTTGCGCAAATGTATTGACGTTGTTCTTGAAACTTTCTACTTAAGAACTTAGAGAAATTTACAGAATTCAGAACCTTTTCAAAAATTCAGCGTCGTAGTACGAAAACTACTTTGATGAAAATAAATCTGTTACATTATGCCATTTTAATAGAGTTTTTTTGCTTGCCGTTTCTATAATACGAAACATCGAAACATGGTTTTGATTTTAAAATGTTAATGATGACTCACGCTTACTATAAATGATTTTATCTGTCGAATACTATTTTTTATTGGGACTTTGAAACATCAACAAAAAAAGTTGATTGTCTATGATTAATGAGTGTAATAACAAAAATAATATTTTGCTATCCGAATTGAAATCGTAACTTCATATGCTTCCTACAATAAATTTAAATAATCACTCCTTGATTGTTTTCCAGTTACATAAAAATTAAAAAGTAATCAAATTTACTTTTGTAAATTTATAATTTAGAAAAATGGTTTTTTACTGCTTTAATGTGAACACTGCAACCAAATACTGGTTTGCTTAAAACATCGGATAACTTGTATTAAAAAAAAGTTACAGTAATATTTCCAATTTGTAATATATAGTACTGCGAAATTTTTTTTTAATAAAAAAGTTTTTTACATTAAACATTTTTCTACAATATCTTATTAATTATAAAATATTATATAGACATTACTGTACCATTTAAATTAATATTATTATAAAAACACCAATATAATTGTGTAAACTTTGGTGAAACCGGATTGCGATTGCATAAGCTCATGTGCATTCTGGCTATACACTCAGAGTTGGAGCAATGACCCACCAAACCTGATTTTTCGTGAAGCGTAACATTTTGCAAATTAAATCCAAATCAAAATGTTATTACCGTAAAACCTCCAACCATTCAAAGTAATTTTGTTTTAACCACAGACTTTATTAATAGAATATATAGTACACTAAAAATGAAGCGATAAAGATATTAAATTTCTGTCAAGTGTAAAAAAATTAGCAATAATTTTATCTCTAGATTGCTTTCTTATATAAATCTACTTTGATAAATCAAACATTAAAGAGACTTTCAGAAACTAAATTTTTAATGAAAATAAAGAAAAATTCAGCTCTACTAAAAAGACAGCTTCTTATATATTACGTTATAAGTTTAAAGGATGTGGCAGACAAAATTAACTGATAATAAATATTATCAACTCTAGACCACAGTGATAAATCATGACAGTAATTTTTTTAAAAAAGTGATCGTAACAAGAATCTATAATGCTCGCCTTAGTATCGACATGTTTTGTTAAAGCTTTATTCATGAAAAAAATTACGTAAAATTGGTTGGTTATCGATAAATGTACAATTCTAAAAATACAAATTTTTAACAAAAAAATATTAAATTTATTGTAGACGACACTGAATTATTTTTTTTCTTGGGGCTTTTATTCCTTAAAGCGTTCAAATTACTGAAATTTATGTGTGAAAAGAATCAACACAATTCAAAAAGTCATGTTAAACAAATAAGATTTTTTTTTATATGAAAAAAATACTCTCTGCCACACTTTTAATGTTTTACGACTGTCGTGGTCTAAGTGAAAGTATCACTTAAAAATGCTTTCAACACGTAATGGTTTATTGGTAATATGCTCTTGGAATCATTATGCTTCATCGAAATTAGTTTATTAAATACTCTCTCAACAGTTATATATTACTAACCAAAGCTAGGTACTTGCTAAATAAAGATATAAATAATATTTTGCTATTCTTCACTGACATTCACGCATTATTATCATTTTTAAATTTATTTTCAATTAACAATTATATGATTTGTCGTTTTTCTTTATCCCTAATGCTTTTTTATACGTGAAAAAACTTTTTTGCTTGTGAATGAAATGATTTATTAAAATAAATTGTATTTTCAATAATGTATTCGATAAGGTAACCTTTTTCCTTATATTTTACTTATTTACCGTGACTTTTGTAGGAAGTGTCGAAACATCAACCGCTTAACATAGGTCTTTCTCTAGGGACTTGTACTCTAAGTAACACAGTGAAAGCTGTCTGCATAGATATTGAAAGGAATGGTTTATGTTTCTGTATAGAAACTTTTATTAAAACAGAAAATCTTATGCGACTTAGGCCTTAAATCTGTCTTCTCTAACCCTGTTTTTTGGTTTACAATAATAAATAAATAGTCATATTAATAAAGAAAAATATTTCCAAAAAGTTTCTTAAATAATACTATATATATATATATATATACATATGTATACTGGGTGTTAGGAGACCGCATCCGAAAATGAAGACAGACAATAGTCCTAATAGCACCTTTGATGATGTAGCGGAAAAATATTCGCTCCTTATTAAAAAAAAAATCATATTTATAAAACGTTTTATTAGCATTATTTACGCTCCATTATGTAAATACAGCTAAGTGAAACGATACTTTTATAAAAAATACAAACATAATGCCCGCCAATCTAAATACTTCGTGGCCTCATGAAATAAGGTTCAAATAGAAACCAAATACATCTCGAGTCTCCGCCGCGCCCGTGCGATCGGTGATTCGAGCATCAGCTATTTTTGATTTTGTGTTTTATTGCTGGTTTTTTTTTAGTAAAGTAATGCAATTTTTATGAAACTATCGTTTCATTCAACTATACTATCATGATGAAGCGTAAATAATGCTAATAAAACGTTTTAAAAATATTTTTTTTTAATCAGATTCAATTTTTTTTTCGTCCCATGATCAATGGTGTCAGTACTAGCGTCTATCTTCGTTTTGGAAGCAGCCTCCTACCACCCAGTATATATATCTATATATATATATATATATATATATATATATATATATATATATATATATGGGTTCTTTAACACAGATTGAGATCCATACTGTGTAAATGAAAATACTAATAAAAAAATCCTGATCAGGTCATAACTAAAGTATGTATGTAAATGCTAGATAATCACAACAAGACATATACATTATATTATTATATATCATTTTATGTTTTTTCTTTAAATAAATATTAATATCCTACATGTTTATAAGACTGTAGGCGTCGACACCATCTTCTTTATTCTGTACATTATGATTGAAAGCAAAGTCATTTCACGTGTTGACTAGTAAATTGTCTAGTAAAATTTATAAAACTTACCGATAGTGGATAAGGCGCAGGACGGTGACCCATTGGTGGGAAAGGCGACATGCGAGGTTCAGGTGCGGGCATAGCTACGCGCTCAGGTTGTGGTTGCGGCTGAGGTCTAATCGGTAGACGCACAGGGCCAGCCAACGGGAACGCGAACACTTGCGATTGTGGTTCAGGGAACACCGGCATTTGTCTACAACAACGATTCGATGATAAAAATATGTTAATAAATTATATTCCGATTAGACCACCAATGAATTAAAAGAGTATCCCAAAATTTTATCCTTTTTATAAGTATTGTATACATTACAAAGGATCTATTAGCAGTGAACGTCCATCGGTTGAGATAATAGTGATGATAAGTAATAGATAGAAAATAGTTGTTACAAAAAAAATAACGACAACGTTGTGTAACTGCTATTCTTTTTTTAAATAGCATTTTATCGTGATGATAAAAATGCTATTATTTTTACCTATATTATTACCTTTACCTTATTTACCTATGTTATTATTACCTGATGATAAAAAATACGCCTACCTATAAATATGTTAGAGCCAAGCGTATCACTTGTCCTTTATAATGGAGGTAGATGGACGCTCTAATCACAATGTTCATACAACACGATGAGCTTGTAGATATAGGATTATAAATCTCATTACGTTAGTTATTTAGTAGCTACAGTTATGTTAAAACCGAAACACATTAGTAGAGTTTCTGATGGGCAATAGTAGTTATAGGGGCTGTGGAACACAATATTACTGCGAGTATATATATGTACTATGTATACTGTATATAGTACAATAACTATTGTGTCACTTAAAACCTGAACTTATTAAAAACTTTGTACATAAGGCATGTAAACATCAAACAATGAGCAACATACTATTTATTGTTATTGTAACGGTTTCTAAATAATTCAACGATATAAGAATGTATTGATTATTCAAAGAATAATAATACACTTCTAAACAAATGGGAAAGCATTATTTGGAATATCATTTAAGACTACTTCACAGGGCAATTTAAAAGCAAAGAAAATTAATAGACGTGCTCATGCAAACTTTACATAAACTCATACCATTAAACTTTTTTCACTAAATGACATTTGCAAAATTTTCTTCATAACTTGACTTACTTTAAAAATATATAAAAAGTTATACAAACTTAAAAATTAAGTGGCTCGTTGGAGCAGAATTATATTTATAGATGATTACTTTGAAGAAGTTTTCAAAGTTCCTATGTTCGTCGTCAAGATCTATACTAAACTTTTCGTTTTCATTAAAAATCTTTTTTTTAAGTATATATTTCTTCTTTTTTAAAATGAAGCCTTATTAATACAACAGTAGTATTATCAGCATTATTTTGAGTAACTATTACAGATTTTGAAAGATTAAAAATCATAAATATTATAAAGCCACTCCACATTCCAACTGCTGCTTTGGCTAGGGGAGAGTTTATTCCTTTTTTCTTTCACGCTGGCCAAGTTTAGGTTGCTGGTTGTCATTCACAACTTCGTGGTTATGATGAATAAATAAAGTAATAAGAATCTTTTATCTAAGGTGAACTTGTATTAAAACCCGTCAACTTACCTAGCTTCATCGCCTCCATGACAGATAATGGCAATGCGCTCAGCCTGCGCACTACGTGGAGCGAATGCACTTAGAATGTTGAATGGGAAACGCCTTTCCATTGGTTCTTCGTGACGTCTTTCAACAACACAGTTCATACGGCCTCTGCAAGCAATTTAAAATAAGATTAAATATTTTTAAAACAGTCCTCTACTATTGATGGTCATGGGGACAAATATAATTACAGTAAATATTATTGTATTTAAACAATAACATCAAAACTTATTAACAAGTCAAACTGTCTTAGTACTGACAAATCATGAGTACTAAATTATTTTTAACAAGTTTTATCATCATAATCAGACAACTGACTTTTGACTTTAAGACTACATCGGTGCTTACGATCAGGTAAGATCGTAGTCAAACGCTAATCTATACAATAAAAAAAAGACAAAACCCGTAACCGTTACTAGCATTCACTGGTAATTCCATTGCATATTTCTTTTAGATAACCATATTCATCAAATGATTATTTAAATTAATAGAATTAACAACTACCCGTATTATTGGCTTTAGATCGAAAACTTGTATTGACAAATAATTCCTAACAATTATTAATTTGATTAAAAAACCAAGATCAATCAATAGTTCAAGAAACTATGTATATATTTAATAAAATTACTTACAAAAAAGGGCTCAGAATATAAATGCGATTCAGAAAGGCAACATTTAAATAAAAATTGTAATGAAATAAAATAATATATATTTCATCGACTTACTTTTGGTTGTTTGCCAAGAAGGCGCCAGCAAGCTCATCAAGATCGAACTGTATGGGCAACTTGAAAATCGGTCTTATGGCATCCAACTCATCCTCTTCATCTGAACCGTCAGATTCGGAGCTCTCGTCACTGCCCGAATTCACAGACTCTGGTTTTGCGTTATCGACGTCGATTTTCTGTAAAGACAAAGAAAAAAAAATTTGTACTGTCGTTCAATAGTTTATTAATATATTTCATTATATTTCTCGTCTTCGCGTATAGAAATGTGACAAAAATATTTCGACATTATATGCAAATATTATAATAGGAGTACGAGGATACCGTACAATCTAACGAGATTGTCATCCTCGAACGCGAGGTAGCGACAGATTTAACTCTTTTCCAACTTTTGATATTCTGGCGGATATGAATGCGAGGGTATACGACCGGACTCGTGTCATACGCTATTGTGGTAGGAGTGGGCCAGACGAAGTAGGGCTTTTGTAGCGTGGTACGCTAAGCTCTCAAAAGAGAAATATGCGCCCAAACACGTTGTGGCAGGATCGTCCCTGCCGGTCTTCGATGTCTAGATGCAACGACGTGGAGGAAGTCTCAACAGACTTACATATATATTTACCGGGCACGGGTGTTTCGGCGATTATCTATGTAAGATTGGACGCGAAGCGACGGCGAATTGCTTCCATTGTGGAGGAAGAGAGCAGGATTCTGCATCGCACACGCTCACGGTTTGCCCGGCGTGGGAACCAGAACGTAGGTCCTAGAAAATCGAATCGGACGGAAGTTCTCCTTGCCATGGGAATTGTTTGGGCGATGCAGGGAGCAGATTTTGCATGGAGGGCCATAACTTTTTATTCTGAAACTGTTATGTACAAAAGGAGGCTGCCATGCGGGATCAAGAGAAAATATTCCGCTTGGAAACGAAGCCGTCAGGCGCTAACGCGGGTCGTTACGTCGCACCGGTGAATACTGTTCCCCTAGCTTAATGGAACTTTTGAAGTCGTTGGCGGTAAGGATAGGGATTCTGGTCCCCTTAAAAACGACCCTAAGGAAGACAATGGCTGGACGTAGTCTCCGGTCATTAACTAGGTAGTTGTCACAAATAATATTACTTATTGGTGACAACTACCTAGTTTTATTTATTCGTTTCGTTTGTAGAAAATGGAGAATCTACATCATATTTATGATTAAGAATAAGGTTTCTCTGTATATTGTTATTTTCAAATACATAAATAAATAACGAAAACTCCTTTATTAAGTTACAGATAAATTTCCCTTTTTCTCGTTTTTGTCATGAGCTTTTATAACACAAAATTCTAAAAACCAGGCTATTAAAGTAATTTTCATCGTTATTTATCAATGTATAGTTATTTTTTACATCCTTATTTTAAAATTATAATGCATGCATTTTTTCCATGTTTTTTTTTATACTATCACGGCTTTTTTCATGTAGGAGTAGGCAAAGGCGGATAAACACCCACTTTTCGCCAGATGTGGTCAGATTAGGTCCCATGTAACAGGGGGCGAGCCTGTTCCTACTTTATTGGAGCCACTACACACACACACACACACACACAAAGATAATTTCAGTGTGCGAGTTTCCTCACGATGTTTTCCTTCACCGTTAAGTACGTGGTAATTGTAACAATATACACATTAGGCATTGAAAAACTACCTAAGAGGTGCATGCCCCGGCCGGGATTAGAATCCTAGTCATCTAATTGCGATGTCCAAGTTCATAGTCATTGAGCCACCACGATTTTTTCTCATGATCCGTTAAGAAATAGTTTTTTTACATAAAATAACGCCCGTAAAAGATACTTCACAAAGGATGTTTCATTAAATGGTTTAAACAAAGAGATCAAGTGGCATTTAACACTTAATAATTGGGACTTCATGTATAAAACTCGAATATCTCGTTCTGTGCTGTTTACCGGGCACAATACGTTCGGACATCCTGCACGAGACAATGCACCAACGCACCATTGTTCCACCGCCCCCCATTTGTAAATATTACCAGCATTCGAATAGATAGCTCACTATTTATTGATCCATTTGAAATCTATATGCCGATCTTAATCTTACCCCTATACATTTGTTTACATATCTACAATATATAAGTGTACATAAATTGTGAGAATAAAATAAAATACTTTAGATATTTTTTTAACATTAAAAATTGTTAACGTTACTCCTAACATCATCAAAACAACCAAAAAGCAAATAATTGTGGAATACATTACTAAGATTAATTGCATAGCTACATTGCTTATAAATTATAACGTAAATTAAAGTTTTGAAATATTTGATATAAA
This sequence comes from Ornithoptera priamus, assembly GCA_029034505.1. Lineage (NCBI taxonomy): Eukaryota > Metazoa > Arthropoda > Insecta > Lepidoptera > Papilionidae > Ornithoptera > Ornithoptera priamus. The sequence continues at coordinate 950,153 of JARDWD010000380.1, forward strand.
TATATTAAACAGTAGATTAGACCCATCGATATATTTGTAGCGGATAATCATAACGGTAATCAACACAAGTGATGGCAACTTTCACATGCAATATTAGACAGGTGGAGGGAGCCGGTAGTCGGCACCAGGCGCCGGCAGCGAGAGAAAGCCAAATGGGTGTGACGTCATCACTGCATAGGCCACGCACCATTGCGTGCACTTTATCCCCGTGTATTTAAAACGTTGTACAATGCAATTTACGTAACGTAACCACATACAACTCTCGCATTTGTAATTCCACGCTCTCGATTTGCTCACCAAATGAGCAAGCCGCATGATAATCACTGTTGTGCTGCCATTTGATAAACTCATTGTCTTTGCGCGCATGACATCAAAAGATCTCTATAACATTCATTCTAGATGATAAAGTCACCATTGTTATTCAAACACTTCGTATATTTTAAATATTTGAATTTAAAATATAGAAAACATCTCTAATTAAATTTTTAAGTATTAACTAGTGAATTTTTAAATTTAATATGATCCAGAAATTCATACGACAATTTCTGTGTAATTAATATGGTTACTCTTTTAATATTAGATCTAACAATTTTCTAGATCTTAGTATGATAAGTTGTGCAGTGATTGTTATAATTTATTATCTAAATATTTAATATTATAGCAACGACAAATTTATTATAAAGACCTCTCCTAGCATTTTCTTGTTAGAAATAAAAAGAAGTCAGTTATCAAACTAAAATGAAATATATATATCTATGAAAATTTAGCTTTAACTACAAGTCACTACTTTGAATAATGAAAGTAGAACGACATAATGGATTAACAGTACTTTGCATCTATTAAGTGCTATCTATACAGAGTATTCACTTTCTCCTAGCTCAGATTGACACGATGACCTTTTGTTGGCGGAAAGAAAAACAAAATAATTTCTCATAGTGATAGGCATCGTGAAGAACAAAGTACAGGAATACTCTTGCTAAAAATATCATCCAGAAACGCAATATATTCAAAGATCAAAGACAGAGTTTCAGGTCTTAGTTCTCTATCTGACTAAACGTAAAAACATAATTAACGTCTCTAACCAACTTACAATAGATTGGAAACACCTCTCTAAAAATTACACATTGTAAGTAATGAAAACTAAAAAAAAGAATAATGGAATAATTTAAATTTTCAGAATTATACAACGGCTTGCAAAATTCGAAAACCCGATATCTATTATTTATACGACAATGAATACATACTGCTTTCTTTTCTTTTCCAGTGAAGCATGAAAGAAACATTAAACAGAAAGCGTAGAAGCTCGGCTCTCACCTGTAATTTCTCTTCATCGATCTTTGACTCGGCATGGTTCAAAGCATCTTCCTTTGCAGTATTGTCTGAAGAGGGTGGCACAGCTGGTTGATTATGGGCAGATGTGCCCGACGAGTGTAAGCTTAAGGGTTGCGGAGGCTCAGCATGCAACGCGTGGGCGTTGGCAATCGGCAAAGGTTCATCCTTAAACAAAAATATCGTTACCATTAGCAAACAGGCTAAAAAATATAAGATAGCTAAAGCGCATGTAATGCCAAAAGTTTAATATAAGACAGGAGAAAGCGCAATCTCGCCGTAACTAGTATTTCTAAAATAGAGAGACACTAACAAAAAATTGTTACTAGTTACAAAAAAACCTTGATTAGATAGGCAAATATGTATGCTATGTATATATATGCATATAGAAATATTTATGAATGCTCAAAAAGTGTATTTTTTTATTTCTTTTACAATTTAAATCTTCAAGATGTTGACATGACATGTAGTATAAAAAAATTGCAATAATTATTTGTATTATAAAATAAATTCATTAGTGTTTAAATAAAAAATTAAATTTAGTAAAATGATCGCGCTGTGTTGTAAGTCTTAGAAACATGAGCATGCATTCAATGCAACGTGAGCAGGGTTTGTCATATTGCAATCATTCTCATTACTTTTGCAGTATAATATAATTTAAACAAATTGGACATAAGAAATAAGAAGCTAATTTAAAAAATATCTGTTTTTTTAAGTTTTCATTAAGTCATGAGCTAACGCCATTCTCTTTAAGAGCAAAAACAATCTCATCACAAAATGGCGGCTGTGTACAGCCATTACGTAACTTGAGAGACATTTAAACGGTATATTTACGTCGCGGTACCAACTCACACATGTAACGATGCAGCACTATCCAAGTAGCAACCTTCACGCAAAGTACTTATGCCCGTAAGAAAACGATGACAGTAAAGTTATAAGCTGTGTTCTTTTATTTATGTAGTAATTATATAGAACTGTTGACTTTGAAATCACAATTTATTGTCGTGTACAGAAAAAACTTTAAACATTTTGTTTTTTCAATCCCTCGATTCGCTAACGTTAAGGCACATGTTAGTTAATCTCGGCATTGCTTTGATATTAGTAGATACTTATATAAAACAGGCAAATCGCTAGAAGTTGCAATTATTTCATTTTGTAGTTGACTGCAAACCGAAAACGTAATTGCGTAAAGATTTTTTATCTAAACTTTGTTTTTACAGTAGTAAACAAAGAAAACAGTTAGTAATAGACAACTTTGTTACCCCCTGTATACATAAAAACCTTGATTAATCAAATATAACGTAAAATATTTTGTACATTTGTAACAAAATAAGTATATTTATTATAATACCAAATAAAGATTAACAGGACTATATTTACCCACGAAGTTATTACATAAATTAGTTAAAAAAAAGTGTTTTTATAATAATTAAAATAACATAGTTTTCCATATTATTTTATGAAGTAATCTTGATAGGTCTCTGTTGCCGCAAAACCATCTAAGTAAGTACAACCACGGCACCTGTTTCTGCCTCCAAACAGTAATGTGCAAACATCAATTTGTTCCGGTTTGAAGGAAGTTGTAGCTAGGGAAATTATTGGGGTAACGATAGTTAACTTCCTATGTCTCAAGGTGACGAGCGCAATGTGGTGCAAATAATATCATAATTAGCGCCACGTTGTTACGGACAGACGTATCGCTTACCATCAGGTGAACGTTTCGCCCGTGTCCTCGCTTCAATAATTAAAAAAAAGTAATATTTTGCTATTTGACAAACGGTTAAAAGATCACTCAAGGCATGATAATTGAGTTTGTAAAACGGTTGTACGCGCTATTGGATTCGAGGAGGCACGGCTACGATTCCCACCGAGTCCAAACTTAGGCTGTTAAAAAACAACGTGAAGAAACCGAGAGCTTTCGTGGATATGTAACCGATGAACCAATGAACCGTGAACCGATCCGTACTTAGCTATCATAATAGATAGACATGACACTCTCCTTGTGAGAGAAGACCCCAAATCACAGGAATGGAAACTTTATGTAGTCTGTATTAGATAAATAATATAACACATAATTTATACCAGTGTTCGTATCAAGAAACGGTGTTGGAGCGTATAACGAATAGTTCTTATGTTAATCTAAACTTGACACGACTGAAACGCAAAACAGCCGTGCAACGGTGTCAACTAACAGCGATCAGCGAAGCGGGGAATGTTCGCGACCGCAACCGATAGAAAACAACGATTACGTCGCCGGCACAATTGTCGCATTGTACACAACGCCCACAACACTTTTACTAGATTTACGAAACAATTTTAAACGATTATTGTCGTTATTACCTCTCGAGTCGAACATTGCATGATAACAAGGAAACTACCTAGAAGTCGCAATACAAAAATATTAAATTTATAAAAACGAAGCCATTTCTTTGTTTGTTACAGAAGTTATAAATGCTTTTCAAAATATTTAGTGTTTCAATGTTCTGTTATCAGAATTCAATTAATAAACTGAAAATTCTGTTATGGACCTGTATCTACGTGTTGTAGAATTTAAATTTTCTGAGAAGTCACCTTTAACATAGCCAATAAAATACACATTATATGTAAAACTCCTGATGTTGCGAACACATTTACATTTCCATCGCACAATATCTGGATTTGTACAACAGTCATGTAGTATCTAGATTGGCACAATAAAAAGTAACACAAAGTAATTTTTTTATTCACTTCACATAACTCATTTTGATTTAAAACATTTACAGAATTTTTGAAAATGAAAAGCTATAATTTTTTAAATAAAATTTTACGAAGTACTATTTTAATTATTTTGATATCTCTCTCTATTTAAGTCGGTTCCTCAACGCCGAGGAAGGTCGTGACTAGCTTCGAAATATTCACATTACTCATTGATAGTAATTAAAGTAAGCAATTTGTACCAGTTCATTTTAAATAAATATTATTATATTTTCTATCATAATCGATTCTGGTTATATACCAGTTATATACAAACAAGTTCAAGTAATAAAAATCATATTTTAAAATTCACTTCTTTTAAAATTATATATAGAGACAGAGGGAGATTCATGAGGATATCAAATATATAGGTGATATCCAGACTCATTGATTAATCACGTAGAAACTATTAGACGTAGAGACTCAAAATTTGGTAGAGATATTGATCCTGCCTTTTAGAGGTCAGCTAAGAATGCATTATACAAAATGCACTCTTAGCTGACACACCCCCAAGGCGAGTTGCAAGGGTGATAATAACGTGAATGGGCTCGGGAAGAAGGAAGGGATTGCCGTCGGGCGGGAATATTTCTGACAAATTTCAAGTCTAGATTTCAAATCTAATACTATGTGACGCCCAGAAAATCGGACGGAGAACAGCAGTTTTAAAACAAAAGCCATTCACAAAAAATCGTTACATAACTTTAGTAAAGTGCTCTCCACTTTTAGAAAATATGTTTTTTGACAATTTCTTTAAGGCAATGAGTAGTAAATAAAATATATTATCAACGTTGAAGAAAACTTACAAAGTAGGTACAAACAAATTACAATCGAAATTGATGTTTTTATACTTCTCGTGTCCTTTAGTAACCTTCATGATTGTCCCGTCACTAACATTAAAACCTTGATTTTTTTTTTCAGTTGTACAGATAATAATAGATGAGTGTTAAAGTCGAAGATTAAATATTATACGAGGTCATTAATTATCTGATGATAAGTCTGTGGTCAGCGCGCGGGTGGACGGATGTGCATGAAGATGTGTGTTGCCGGTAAGCGGAAAATAACTCATTTCCGCCCTGATCAGCACTACAGTTGTTAAAAACACATGATGCATGCAAAACTACGTATATGCTGGAAAATTACGTAAACATAACCACAATTGAATCTGCTAAAATAAATTCCATCTCACTAATCTACACAGATAAAAAACATAAAACACAAACAGCACTTGTCAACACTATTTACAGCATCGTTTTAATAAATATACACATAAGAGCTTTTAGACTGTTGAATTTGAACCTGTTGAACCTTGCAACGTTATCTGCGATCGGTATAAATGTTTATAAACTGACGTCATTAAAGCCCTGCTTTTTACTTGAGGCACCAAAAGGTTAAGTCGGACTTACACCGACCAAAACACTCATGATGTTCCATCTTCGCACACAGTCTCTGCCCCACAAGCACTTGACGTCGACTTACGTTACGATCCCTTCTCAGAGGTACAAAACATCCTTATTAGTTTCTTGGTACCAGAACTCTTATAATTACTTAAATAACAACCTCCCGAACATTAAACCTCCTGAGACTACCACCAAGAGATCGCACCGGCCATGTGAGCGAGCACTCGGACTTCCACTCAGGAGATTTGCTTCCAGATAGCGCGTATGTCTATACGTCGTCTATACGTGTTTGTATGGTAGAATGTCTATTCTACCATACAAAGGCATAGTCGCGGAGGGTAGAAATATAGACAATGCTCCCTCTGCAATAAAACTACCAGCACACCTTGAGTAATCCTACCTGTAGCAGATCGATTCGCTACACAGTGAGTAACCGTAATCGACAAGGCCCGACCGCCAAACAGTAGTGTGCAATCATTACTGTGTTCCGGATTGAAGGGCGTTGTAGCTAATGTAAATACTGGGGTAACGATACTCAACATCTTATAAATCGATGCGACGAGTGCAATGTGGTACTGTGTATGCCATCCTAACTAGCGCCACGTTGTTATGGACGGGTGTTTCATATACCATCAAGTGAACGTCCCACTCGTCTCGTCGCTTAAATGTATAAATTAAAAAAACCTAACGGTAGACACATTATTGAAAAAGCTTTTAAAAATTTTACTTGACAGATGATAATGTTATCGCTTAACACCGATAAAAAATCTAGTTATTTTAAAAAATATAAAACTACATAAAGCAAAAACAGAACTGTTAAGATTTTTTGTGCGTGAATATTAATTATTGTCAAGAGCCTATAATGTATTGACATTTCCAATAAAAAAATACCTTGTTGTTTGTATAAATAATAAATATAGTACTATAACTCTCATGAAAATAATACATATTAGACCCCAGTGAATGTGAAATTAATGTTACTTTCGCAGTGATCTCAATATCAATTTTACTTTAACCGATTTATTTATTTTTTATTTTAGCAATGTATTTTTAAAAGTAATTTTATGTAAACCCAATGACGATTATAAAAACAAGTTACATTAACATATTTTTCTTTTTAGCAGGGTTTATTAAAAAATATTTCCAACAGTAAACGACGACGGGTAACTTCACTGTCTCGGTGATGCAACATTAACCACTTACTCGGTACTTGGAGCTTAGAAGGTGGTAGGGTTTTTTTAAACGCGCCTTTCTAGCTATCACTTTCATATTGTAAATCTGAGTCCGTAACAGTGTTTATGTGTTCCTACTATTAACATATGGAAGCCAAAGCATTCTTTATAAAGACGCTTTGCCTTTGTCACTTTATTACAAACTAGCTAGTTGTTCCCCGCCCGCTTTGCGTTATTTATACTTGAAATTTAACTGAAATGTTCCTTGAAAGCAACCACAACCGCAAATGACTTTCTATAGCAACCGCATAAATAATACGAAATAAAAATGTTTGTAAATGTTAATTAAAAATAAAATGATACATCTATCAAATTCAAGAAATAAATAACCTATAACATAAATCCGCGTCGAACGGTCATAATCCACTGTCATTATATATATATATATATATTAATTTATATATATATATATATAATAGATTAAAATCACGTAGAATTTTATATGTACTCGTAAAATGTAAGAAAACATGCATATATATTTTACAAACGCTCAACATAGGCGTTATAGATGAAAAATCTGTTATGTTAGATAATTGTAAATGTATTGTTATAACAAAGCGGCGATAACCCGCTAATTTGAAATACAAAATCCTGTTTTGTGACCTTGGGACATGGATGACATGCCCAGAAAATCGACAGGTCAATTTAATATCCATGACCCGTACTGTATGTCTTCATTACTTCAACCCCTCTATAATCTTTTATGACTTATGAGTTAAAACTCCTATCAGTGTCATATGAATTTAACACGTTATCTTTTATTTAATTCTCATCCGCCATTAACCAAAAATTAATAATAATTCTCATCCTTTAAGATCTTACACTTTTATTAATTTCAGTCTTCTGTAAGGACAAAAACACATTGCTTAAATTAAACTCTATCAATATTTTATATTGCTATGTACATGTGTGCTTTTATTTCCTGATGTATATAGACCAGGTACTAAATGTATTCATTATATAATATATTCAAATAGCACCAGGAGACGTAATGCTTACCAGAACTTATACATGCTAATTTCATATACCATTAGTCATGACGGACGAATCGTGTACTTTATGCTTATTAGATGTTTGCATTCTCCGCATGTTAAATATTATGAGTTACATACGTTTCGGTACTGGACTCTTTAACATATTTTTCCTCGAAGCAAAGTGACATAAAAATAATACAATGCTGACGCCAATTGAAAATCATTATTCACGTTTTAGACAAACAATGGAGTTTTCGTAATGTTTACTAATATTACCATTTAATAATAATATTATTAGACGAAAAACATGATGATGTTATACATAAACTATTGAAAATTTATATTAAAATTATAAACATTTGCAATGGCAGCATACAAAACTCGATTGCCTGAGACAATAAGATTAAAACAATTACATCAAAAAGTATAATCAAGAGTGCGGTTATTTATTATTAAGACTTCACAAGTGTAAACCTTTAACCTTAATTGTGTTCAGCCCAAATTGAAAGGTATATTATGCCTATCTTCTCTTATAAGTAGCTAGAGATTCAATTATATCATCATCTATATCGGCACTAGTAACATTAAGCACGTTTATGTGAAGGATTTTCCTTTTAAACCGATTTCCATAAACAATATAAAAACGTCTTGCCATGACATTTTATTACTAATGTATAAAAGGTTCTTCACTACAACACGACAACAATGAGAGGCAGTGTTTATATGAATTAACTTAAAATTTATTTACTCTTGACTTTACCATTATCTATCCGAATGCTACAGGATGATAAGATGATGTTTATTTATGGCAGTGGAGCCATTCTTAATGGTGTAAAGAAAAGAGTACTTACGCATTTATCTCTATAACTGTAACATTTAAACATGTGGAATTGCACTTAATGTTTCGTCTTAGTGATCGAAATATTAAGTTTACTACAGTTAGTAAATTATTACTTATTAACTACAAGTTTACTTTAGTAGTATTGATTAGAAGTCTATTAGGTGATTCAATTAACTATAATATATTGCAATGTTATAACTAAACATCAATTTCGATTCGTTTTTTTTTTTTAGGATTTTTACGGTTTTTGAATTTTTTTTCAAATATAGGTTAGGTTCGTACAACTTTCTATACGATCAAGCCATTTTTAAGGTTAATTGGTTTAAATAATCTATGTAATGTACAAATGCCAATACAATACAATGTAACATTGTAAACAATGCTACAGAAACTGTATTATCGTACTTAAATTCGAGAGCAGAACATAACGCTGTTTTATGCTCTTTATAACAAGAAAATAATGACTACTCTCAAAAAGTTTTTCAATAAGTGCAGAAAATAAAGTAACTAGTTTGAGTACAACGTATAATATTATAAAAAATCGATGCGACCAAAAGCAACATTTAAATATTATAATTCTTTGAAAGCGCACCGAAGCTAATGAAATTACTGGGCAAATGAGTCTATTGTTTTGAATTTATATCTAACACAATGTTACCTGGATCGGAGACATAAAAAAGGGTACATAACAGCAACAAATATATATGAGAAGGATTCACCAAACGAACATCTTGACCTAATACGCCTGATCGCTTTATGTGAAAAATGTTTAATAGAATCATTGCAGAAATGTATAATATAATGTTTTTATCCTTCAAGATTCTAACTAATGGAAATATTTAGAAAGTGTTGCCGTTTTTATTAAACATATCTTTAATCGATTGAACATTCTTAGAAATATCCTTATTTGTTTACAACCGGATATTTAATGTTTCGTATTTCTACTTCCTTACTTTCTACCATGTCGTTAGAATGTCATCTAACGAGCCAACGCTACATTCACAACGAAGTATTCCGTTTTGTTCCGAGATGCATCCGCGACCCGAGTTCATTCACCGCGCCCGCAACTTTCGCCACACATACATTTTCGCCAACTCCAATTCAATTATGGTATGGTGTGGGCACGATTATGTCTATATTAAATATTAGTAATTTTATCCAAAACATTTATTTTGTGATTTATGTAACTTAGACTAATTACACATAAGAGAAACAAGAAAACCAGACATCATCACAAGGTAATAAAAATTAGAAGGACTATATATAATAGGATATAAATTAACAACAAGATCTTTCCATAATAGTGAAACTAAAGGAAAAAATAACAGGTTTTTAACATAGTGTGATGTAATCTTCAACTCAATGAGATCCGCAAGGGACGCTATATCAACTGCGAAACTCGTGTTCTTTCAACTCGTTTTACACCGACTAGATAGTTTTTAGTTCATAGTTTTCTATGCTTATCAAACAGCTTAAATAATTTGTTTCTATACGTATTTGTTTAACTAGAAGCCAGACTTAAAACCTAATAACAAATTAACGGTAATTTCAACTGTTATTGTTTTCATAATTTTAAAATATTCGAATCTACATGATAATTCATAGTTATTATACATATTTTTAGCCGAAATATAAATATTATTTCATTATTTGGCAAAGAAATATATACATACAGAAAATAAGGCTGTAATTTTTGATCGAAAAGTATTATAAAAATTATAACCTAAATATTCTTTTGAAATTTATATAACGTGTTATGGTACAATATTTACGAATTTCTGTCTTATCGTAGACTTTTAGACTTTTCTAGACTTTACAGTAACAAATCAATTTAAGAAATTTTGACTTTCTTAAATAAATTTAAAAATGTACCTTTGCGTCTTCTCATTGACGGAATATTTATTCGTATTTTTATTTTTCACGCGTTATATAACAATAATCCTGATAAACTTACAGAAAGAACAAATTGGCTAATACTGGTTCACGTAATTATTATGTACCAGCTAAAACATTCTTCAATTAATATAACCTTCTAATTCGCCTACTTAACATCTCAGTCGCATCAAAATAGGACTGTTAGAGCCATAAGTTTGCGCAATGTTTGTGAAGAGATTCAAGGTGAGCAGGTCGCCCGACGTCGCGCAATGTGACTCGGTTCGACTTTAAAATTCTGTCGTTCAAAACGTTCACTAGTATAAACAGATAATTAAAGGAACGGTCAAATCATTGGTTAAATAGAAAAAATTAAACTTACGTTGATGCTTACACCTTTTTTCTAATAGATTTACAATAACTACTATGTACGCAAAAAAATTAAATTATTGTATTCGATTTTCAATTAAAGTTTTATTTATCTAGAATATTTGATTGCTTAAATAATACTAATGAAAAAGAAAATCAACAACTATATATATACTATATTTTAATGAGCACCTAAGATTAAAGATTAATTTACAATTGAACAATAGCAGTTGTTTGAGATTATTGAACTAATTTCTGAAAACATTACACAGAGAACCATAAAAATTGAAATTTCTGATGGAGATAGTTTTGTTATCTTTGTTGAAAGTCTCCAACCACATGACATGTATATCTTTTATTATACATATACGTTTCTACCCATTTTCATGACTACAGATTAATTAAATTCACAAAAGGATATTAATAACACAAAAAAATTAAGTCATTATCCAGATCCCGTCCTGTGGTTAGAAATTTTATCGAAGATTGATTTGTACAAATAAATGAAAACGATGAGTTTCTCGAAGATTTTAAATAAAATAAATATGACTTTAATATCGACCATGCTATGAGATAGGTCAATATCAATAGTCTATTGAAACAAAACCAATGATTTCAATTCAATGCACAATATGTATAATAGCTTCCCACAAAGACGGCTTGCTCTGAATCTCAAATGAGGAGTTACCTAAAACTGGAGTTCAACAAACTAGGGCTACAAACACGTATTTCAATTTATATCATACGTTCCAGCGTATTATGCTTGTTCTTAATTATTATATGAAATAATTCTTTTGATATCTTTTTTCTTTTTTTTTATTTACTTGCAAATTAGAACTCTTGGCTGTTATAGAAAACATTGCTAATCGTAATTTAAACCAAAGACAAAAAACGTTTATAAAATGAAATTTTACAAGAGTATAAAGCGATATTCAAAAATTAAGTAAATACAATTAAAAAATTAAAGTATAAAGGGAAACGTCATTAAGATTGCAAAAAATTAATGATGTACTTAGATTATTATAATACGAAATTTTGACAAAAAGAGTATTACTTCTGGACGCCTCTACTTTCCAAGTGTGAAACTGAAAATTAAATATTATGTAAAAAAAATACTTACAGCGATCAACCCGTCGTTCCCATAATTCCGACCTTCCAGCGCAAGCTCCTTGTCCAGCATAGCATCCAGTTGCTCCAATTGGTGGCATGATGCACGTGCGGCCACCCAACTTGATGCCAAAATGAAAGAACCAAGGATAAACGAAGCTGCTATTATTGTCAGCGCAGCGATCCTGGCAATTTGAACCGATGATGACACCCTTTGACGGTAAGCCTGATGAAAAAATAAAAAAATGTACATTAAGGTACACTTAATCATTTCTCTAAGCAACATTTAAATTTAATTTCAAATAAATAATTGAATGCTTTAGCGTTCTTGATTTTCGGTCACCTAACCTGTGTCACTTGATTTTATTATTTCTCAATTTAACACAAACTAATAAGCGCAATAACCTAATTGTATTTTGATGTCGTGCTTTTATTTCCACATTAAAAGCTATGTAAAGATTATGATAAGAAGATATAACAATGACTTCTTGGACAATTCAGCGATAATTTAATAATAAACAGTTGGTGGATTACATAAAGAGCACAGAGTGGCGGCACTGTTGTCGCCATCTTTGCAGTGAAAGTTCACTTAAAATTGCATTCGAAATCCAACAAAATATACCAGCATTACGATGTCAATTTCATTCTTGGTAATTTGTTTTGCCAATAACTCGTATTATAGGTTGTAACCACCGTCTACCCATGACTAAATAAAATTTACAAAATACGAACATAATTTTACCACTTTCCGATGTTAAATAGGTAATTTAGAATGGTAGATATTAAAAAAAGCGTAACAAATTACTACGAAAATGATGAAATAAAGATATATACTTCATGATAAAAGTAAAAATGCGTCGGTTTAAAATACTTTAGTCTTCTTTTTATGTTCATGACCTTGATTTTAAATCTTATATCTATTTTTAAACAGATTGTAGATAAAATATAAATATTTATTTTCTATAAGATACATTCAGAAGATTCAATGCACTTTAGCGATTACAAGAAAATTTTTAGAAAATTTACCAGTAGTATTTGCCCTAGGACATACTATTTATAAAATATTTACTTCTTAAAGTAATTAGTAAATTTACAAAGCTTAGTCACATTTGAAACAGCGGCCCACTTTCCATATTTAGTGAAATCAGGAACTAATAAGTAACATATTCATATTCACCTTCACTAGCGCTAGTTTTTCTTCGTAATTAAATATAACATTTTTTATTTTATATACAGTTAAATCTGTCCAGCTTGTTTTTAAAAGAGTTTAAATAAAAAAAATAAACAGCTTTATAAGTACAAAAACGTGAGACGATTTGAAATATGGTCGTCGACTTATTGATAAAATCATCACGAAGGAGAATAAATAAAGCACGATGAGCAAGAGTTTGTTTATATACAGTAAACGTGTTAGTCTTATATTGTAATGTTGATAAAAATGCGACACAACGTACTACATCATCGCTAAAGTCCACTGCAATGGAATATCATATGTGTATGTATACTGTAGTCAAAAGACAAAGAGACAGACCTATTTGCAGTTCCATTTGATAGAAATGTTTCTTAACGTATAGAAGTGTGTAGGAGTTATATTATGATCTTTTTACACCAATCATACTCTCATAGGCGGCCTTTCAGTTTACGTAATAAAAACGTCGGCAAAAATTGTTGTTAAAAGAAATATTTCGGTGAGACTTTTATACAAAGCACATAAACCAAAATATTTATAAGAGTCACATTTTTTAAGTACAAGCAATTGTAAGTAGTACCCGCCACGCATGGTATATGTAGGTGAACGCAGTGTGATGGCAAAGATAAAAAAAAAACTTGTCTTTTACTGAAATTGTTCGCTTTGTGTGACACGAAGACGATGAGAATATTTTAAAATGTGTCTCACGCAAGGAACAACAAATATTAAAATTAATTATATGCCTTTAATAATCATCTACATCACTATAACAATTAAAAACACGCTTCTAGGCCTCAACTCCTTGTTTATAAAACGAACACAAATATTCACATTTTTACTTACTTAGATTTTGCAGACATTGAATTCATAAGATACTAAAGGAACCAAAGTGTCAGCTGATAAGTGCAACGCATACATATACTAACCAAGTTATATATTGACAGATGAAACAAATTATCAACTTGTCTTACGACAGTTGATAATTTGTGTTGTATGTATCTATGTAAACAATAAGTTTTTTATGAAGTCACTAAAAGTAGAAGGATGTGACGCAAACGCCATTGTGTCCATTCCATTGGATTGTCAATACCTAACGATTTCACTGTACTGCGACGTTTATTTTTATTACAATGCTGGGATTTTCCTTCTTTTGAACAAAAAAAAAACATAGCGGGAATAAATTAATCAAAGTACGCACGCAGAAATAAAGGTTGTCATACAAGACAGAAGAGGGTACTTACTGTGTGATATTTAATCGGTTTTCAAAAGCATTTTAATGACAATTTGATGATCATTCAAATGGCAATATTTAACACTGGTTGCTAAAAGAGGAATGTTATAATTTTACGCATGTAAATTAAACTGGTCTATGCTACAATTACCTTTGCCATCAAATGATCAAAATCATTTCAGCTATTTAAAAATTTTAATCCAGTGGTATAACTATTATTGTGTCTACAAATTCCTTTTTGTAATTGCATTTCATTGTGTTAGGAATAATAGAATTTAGTTTATTTTAGGTTCCACGTCATTGTAAAAAAAATAAAAATGCATTTTTTTTCACAATGAAGGTGCATGACAATCGGCGATTATATAATAATGTTTCATTATAATAATAAACCTGCCGCTACAATAGAACAATGAATTCCCACATTTATGGGCACACATCTCATAGAAGATGGTAAGCAATTCCAAGAAACAAATGTACCTCAGTAGGAGCTATGTCCGTAATCGCGTTTGAGCGGTTGTCGATTTATAATTATAATTTGTTATATTTTTTGAATAAACTGTTTTATTTCTGATCCTTTGTCAGCCTAAAATTAAACATCTAGTATATTCTATTAATTTAATTTTGTAAAAATTAACAGATGCAGTAATTGTTTATTTTCAATTAATTGATGCACATTTATTCAAATCTAGGTTTACGTTACGGAAAAAAATTGTCATTATGTGTAAATTGTCAATGACTGTAAAAAAAATATTTTTAGAACCTTAAGCAGTGGGACATTTGACTTGCACTATCAGTGATAGTCTATCACTTATTTGTTTAAAATGCCTAGTGAAATCCAATTTCATGTTTAGTTCGCCCTCTGCTCGCAGTTCGTGTGAGTCAATTATTCTGGAGAAGTATTTTCTTCGATATTTTTAGCCTATACATAATTTAAAATAATACCAAACAGAAAGATTAAAAATAATATAAAAAATAAATTACATTTCAAGTACAGTACAAAGAACTGGTTGGCGCGCGTCATCAGCCGCAAAAGCGCTGCTAGAGAAAGGCGCTTTCCCGCATCGATGCCATAGGTGACTCGTTATCCCTCATATTATTGTTACCTCATTAAATAATTAACATAATAGACAAATAAAATCAGTATGTATGTAGGTCATATATACATAACTAAGCTATCATAATTGTTTTTGAGAAATCCTTCAAATTACATATACTGTTGCGATCATATATAATATTCATACATTTTATCATTACAAAAGTACAAAAATTATCATTACAAGAATTATTCATCCAATCGTAAAAGTATGATGGTACAAGAATTAATAAATTTATATAAATAAAGAATAGTCTCACCGGTGGAGGTTCAGAAGCACTATAAACTTCTGATGGTGGGTATTCCGGCTTCATGGTAATAGTAGCCATTGAATCTGGCTGATGCTCCTTCTCCATCACGGGTAAAGTACTTGTCACAAAAAAATAGTTTTCCTTGGTATACGCGCGTTTCGATTGACGTTCTAAATAGGAGTGCGGTGAGCAAGTGAACGGTGTGGTAGAGCGTAGGCGCCGCCGTGGTGGGGCCGAACGGCACTGTGTCGCTCACAAGGCGATGGTGATTGCATGAGGTATTGTTCGCTTTACTAAGATTCCAGCTTTATTTAAATGAACCTATGATGTGATACTATATTACAAAATAAGATTTATTCTTCTTTATTATACTAGCCAGGTATCTCCTCTTAACAAACAAAAATTACTAATGTTAATCTTAATTTTTCTTACATCTTCCTTGTATAAAGAAATGCTGTCTTTTCCTCTCACATCAAAAACAAGATGAAACATTGAAAATTTTCGAAATAACCATGACACAGTTAAGTATAATAGATATCCTTACCAATTTATCGATCCTTTTTATAAGTATAAAAGAGTAGTACTAGTAGTTTTAAAGAATCTATATCGATACAACAAATACCTTTGTATTTCTATACCCTAAATTTGAGCCCTAAGAAATTTCATTCTAAAATTCGATTTTCTTATGTTATTGTAAAAATTATCAGTTTTGTCATTTCAATACCTGTACTGTTCAAATATTAATTCATCAGCTTTGAACTTCGACATAATTACATTAAACAATTTACTCAACGTAACCTTAAAGAATTAACTATAATAAACCGAAACATGTTAATTAATAATAGTAAAAAAGATTTTGCGTCGTATAATTGCTAACTAGATGTTTTCTATTTTATTTCTCAATTCTAATTTTTCATTCAAAACAAGGACAACATATCACAGCAGGACATCAAACGATATAACAATTGTGGGGCAATTTTTCACTAGTTGACTGGTTTTGATGTAAGGTATTGTTGGCCTTTCACGCTTTATTTACTTAAGGGTCATAGAAATATTCCTGTCAATACTTAAAATAAAAACTGACGTCGACGGCAACATTTGAAAAATGTTCATCAATTTAAAAGAATATCCAGAACGCTCCTTCAATCCAGACGGCCTCGCGACTCGGAGACCTATGTCGTGACTCTAGTTCTTCTGCGGAGCTCCTCATTTTTGATTTGATCACGCAGAGATACTCCCAGCAGCGCCCTCTCCATCGCCAGTTGTGTGACTCTGAGCTTTCTTATAAGCCTCATAGTTAGCGACAAAGTTTCAGAGCCGTAGGTCATCACTGAAACACGCACTGTTGGAAGACTTCCTCCCATCGAGTTCCCGCCTTGTCGTGGCAGAGGGGCTTAGTAACTGTGGCACGGACACACGGTGAAGCGAAGGGGAACCCACGCGGCCGGCCCGCGGTGAAGGGCTGGCTCGAGGTTTAGAGCACCGGTTGGATAACTGGAGCTCACCTGAGCGGCCGGGGGCTGCAGGGGTGGCTTTATACTGCCCCTTGCGGCCGAGGCCGCCCCCATGAATCTCTGTCAAGAGTCTCCAGGAGTTCCTCCCTTGACTCGGCTTTGGCCTCTTTAATGGACTATTTCAAGGCTGTAACACACTCTCTATATTTAATGTAACTGTCGTGTCTTCTTGGAGCTGCCTTCTACGATATCGGGTGTATTGACGTCTCGCGTTGATGCACTGATGACGTAACGTTGCGATATCGTTGGACCACCAGTAAAGCTGTCTTGTTGGTTGAGGAAATTTAGCCCGAGGCATACCAGCATTGCAGATATGCGCCATACTATCCCGAAACCAGTTTACTTCGTCCTCTAGTACGATTGGTTCATTAGGTGGGGTTATCTATTCTTGAACTATAGAAGCCATCTCTATTTAGACCAGTCACCGACCATTTGTTGGTTTGTACCCGGGTATCCCTTTTTTTGGACGATATATACTCAAGACACAAGAGAATCAGAGAGGTTAAACCAAATATACCTATGATCAGACAACGTTTCCATCCCATCAAGGACCTTCCATTGTTGTATACGGCGTGCAATGACCTAGGACGCAAAAGAAACATCTACAATGGATCCTCCCTATTTTAGCACACACGTATTGACTGACCCCTGGTTCAGGATAACTAAACTATTCATCGCCGCACATTCCTTTAATACCTCTCTTCCCACATCCGTTGACGGAGAACCCCATGCTTTTGATTTAGCCAAAAAGGTCTCCGACAAGAAGTATTGGGTAAGGTAGAATTTGTCCAATAAGGGTACCTAGTTTACCCAAGAATACTCCAAACTCACTGAGGCCTCCTGTTTGGAAAAAAGTATACCCCGACAACAACTATCCCTCGCCATTTGACTGCAACAAATCCCTTACCCTTTGCTAATGTGATTAGCAAGCCACTGCCACTTCTATCAACCACTGCGTCATACTCGGCAGAGGTAAATCCTGAGCGGTGGCACAGTGGTTGATGTTTGCTTGTAGAAAACGGTAACAACCCATGAACTAGCTGATCATCATTGGCTCCGCGACACTATAACTAGTGGCAGTACTTCCAGCGATCGTTTTTCTTCTTTTTTTCAGCTTAGGAGGAGAGCATTGTTTCCACCCCAAAATGTGATTGCCCGGCCGATTTGCAGCTGAACACAAAGACCACTTAGGTTCAGCCGTGCAAGCGGCTACCTTGTGACCGCTTTGTCTGCAACGATAACACTCACCGCTGCGATCAACCTCGGCGGTACATTTAATCCTAGCATATCCAATTTGTAAGCACCTATAACAGCGCATCGGCCTGGGCTGAAGTAGCTTGATATTAGCTGCAACCCACCTAACTAAGAGACGTTGGAGCTCGACACGGTCCTGGCCCAAATGTTCACTGGGCACGGGGGATTCTCCGAGTACCTTTACAGGTTTAAGCTCAAGGAGAGTCCCGCGTGCCTCTGTGACCCGTCGGAGGACCAGACCGTGGCACATGTGATCACTTCCTGTCTTATGTTTGGAAGGGCAAGAGATGAATGTCAACAGGTGATCGGGAAGCAGATAAGGAGTGGAGTCATCGCCTCTCTGATGAGTGACGACGGAAGTCGCGAAGCGTTCCTGGGATACTGCAGGAGGGTTGTGGAGAAAGTAGTGAGAAGAAATAAAACTATAAGTATAGATTAAGATTAAATATGGTCAAAAGAAGAAGACATGCTACAGGGGATGCTTGTTTTCAGGGTCCCCCCACACACTATCCCCCCCCGGAGCGCACACTAGCAGTCTCCGAATCTGAAGTGAGGATGTATGACAGAGGAAAAGGTATGTAGAGTGATAGAGAAGAAACGGATGAAAGATAAGTAGAGAGCAAAAGTAGGAAGAGTGAGTGAGGAGAATGAGGAAACATGAATAAATGATGGTAATTGATAGATGGATAAATAAAGACCCTGACCGAAAACACGCAGGGGAAAAGCTAAAAAAAAAAAAAAAAAAAAAAACTAAGAGACGTCCTGCTGTTTCCAGCTTTTTTGTTGTTGACACAGGACAGCAAACCCAAGCACTATCAGATACATAAGGTGAAAGGCGAATTCCCCCAACTTTAACTGTCTCTAACGAACATTTTTCGCAATGCACAACAACGGCCGCTATGTACTCTGCACAAATAGAATCATCCAAACCAGAAATGTGCTAGTCTGCACATTTGACTGGCCTGGAGATCTTAACAATATCTGCCGCAAGTTACTCTCTAAGAACTTTTGCTAGGGAATCTGCTAGTACCACCAGGCACCTTTAAAATGCGAGCATCAGTAACGGATTATCGGAACCGCAGCGAGCTTATACCAAGACTTGCATGTTCCTCCTTATCTCTAGCCCGTGCAAGCATTTTAGTATAAGATACATCTTAGCTTTCAGCTTCGGGCTGTAGGGTAATAACCACTGCTGCGGATGAAGAGGAAGATGCAAATGAGAAGGACGTAACTTCACAGGTGCTGGTTGTTTTGTGCAACTGCATTACCTCCTTTTACACCTTGTACTACCGTGTTCGTGTTATGGCTGTTACGCTTCTTACTCCGTTTCACAACCGTTGTCCAACTTTCTTCCGTAGGCAAATAAATTGGTACAAGAGGACTACTTGGTTGAATTCGCGGAGGAAGAGGAGTGTCGGTATTGAGATGCGCCGTTCTCCCTATCCTCCGCGGCCGCTGACAGGTTGCGGCGGGCCTAACATCTCTCCGCCGTGGGGAGCCGGGAAAGGTTTTCTCCAGTGGCTCCCATGGCCTCTGGGCGACGGGTTTGGGAGAACCGGTCGTCCGCGCGATGAGGTCGAGGAGGGGGCGCGCTGCATGTTCTGGCGTGCCCTGGAAAGGGCGGGTTCATCCCTCCCTCCCGAGATGGGGCCGCGCAAACGACCCGCGCCGGCAGGATCGCGGTTGAGTGCGCACCCGCGTTCCCGTAACCCTGCCATTATGGCGATGAGGTGGAACATCGTGGGGGTTTTATTCGGTGAAAGTCCGACATAACCCGTCCTCGCCCCCGCGAGGACAAGTATGCGTAGGCATTTCCCCCATGTTAAACAAAAAAAAAACCCGTCAGGAAGTCGGCCGATATCCTGACAGGGGACATCACTAGCAACTGAACTTCCCGTCAGCCATGTATCCCCTCTCGGTGAGCCAACGCTTGGGATTCGGGTGTTTTTTAAAGAGATTAATCACATCCTTACGGCCCGGACGATTAAGCCGAGATCCTAGTTCCCTAAGACGCCGCGAGACGTGATCCACGACACGTACATAGGGTTTACGAGATTTGTGACGATGGCAAGGTTGACACTAGATCTTCCCTGTCTGTTCGGCGACCGGGTTAGGGAACACCGAGCTCGTCTTCGCCTCTCCACTGTGCCCTCTGCTAGTCAGAGGAACACGCGGAAAGACCCTCTTCGCCGGGTTATTAGCTGCCGGACGGCAAAATCGCCGCTACCCGACGTCCAGGGCGCACCGGCCTGAATGTTGTACGTCCCAAAAGAGACCATCAACAGGCAGGAACACGTGGAGATTACCCGGCGCAGTGGCCCCCGGTTATATTCCTCGGTCTTCTGTATAACCTGTCGCAGTGTGTGGATGTAGTCTATGGTACTAACATCTTTATGAAAACCGGCTTGTTCGGGAAGCTGGAAGTCGTCAAACCTATCAACAAGACGATTCGTAATGGCTATCGAGAAGAACTTATAAACATGACTCAGCAGCGAGATGAGTCTGTAGTTCTTCAGCAAAATGTTATCACCTTTTTTTAAGAAATAACCACCACACCCCTGCGCCATGCTTCGGGCGTCGTGACCTTGTGAATGACGAAATTGAACAATCGCTGAAAGATTTTCAGTATCGGTGTCCCACCTGCTTACTGGAGTTTTGCCGTGATCCGTCATCCCCAAGTGATTTGTTGTTTTTAAATTGTCTAAGAGCCATACTAATGTCGCTCAAGCTGACGTCCGGAATATTTTGGGTGTAATATCGGGTCAATTTGGCTCTGGGACCTTTAGCCAATTCAACAGGAGGTATCGTCGACGTGTATAATTGTCCGTAAAACTCTTCAACCTCTCTCGAAATCTCAGGTTTTAAAGAAATGATATTGCCACTAACCGTCTTCAGTCGAATCAGCTGGCTCTGTCCTATAGATAGTTGTCTCCCGAACACCTTTGAGCCTTTATTTTGCTCGATGGTGTTTTTTACGCGCATGGTGTTAAAAAGGCGCAGGTCGCGTTTCTGATATTTAGGGATCTGTCTATTAAAATGCCGGTAAGCACACGCGTCTACCGAAGATTGCAGTTTCATTTCCTGCCTTTCCTCCATAAGTTTGAGAGTAAGGTCAGAGAACCTAGAAGGCAGATTAGGATAAAATATGTGTTAATAAATATAAGAAGAAGTATTTCTAACCCATTTATAAGACGCTGTTTTTTTCCCGACGTTAAAAAAGTTTTTCAAAGTTCGCTATCCCATTCTATCATCAGAAAGAAAACTCAAAGTCTTAACACTGGTCACAATATTTTAAATCTGAAAGTAGAGATATTCAATATACTCTTTACAGTAAGTAAATAATTCATAATCGGAAAATTTCTTTATAACAGCGACTATAGAGATTTCATCAGTAGCTTATAGCTGTTGGTTAATTTTTTAAAATAGAGACATCTTACTTAGGCTTTTTCTGTTACTAATAGTTTTTATTACGCATTAATTAATTTTTGAGCAATATTTAAAAAGCAGCGTTAGCTGCTATATTACTCAAACGTGCTCACAACATGAACGAACAGATCATATCTGACTCACGCACATTACACGTACCGATATTTATGACGTTCAGGGGTGTACTACATCATTTCAGTCGCGTCGTCATATCTTTCCTAGCAAGGGCAATATCATGATGGACTTGAAGCGACTAATACCTTCATATTTTTTTTTATTTTATAGCTGACCCACAGGAACTCCTTCGCACTCATCAATGGCTCTATCAGCGTTGGTGACATTGTGTGACACCAAACTATATATATTGTCGGTCAGTGGATCGACGATGTCAAGCTAAGTTATTTATAGAAATCACTAGGAGAAATAACGATGAAATTTGCTTTATGTTATACGGTAAATCGCTATCGCAACAAAGGAAATAATCAATCAGTAAGAATCTGCGTACAAACGTCAGTTATTTTATTATTCCATTTCATGACAGACCTACTTGAATTTAGTGTACATTTAAAAATCGAGACCGATTATTTACTATTATAAATAAATAAAGTGTAGAACCTCTTTACTACACTATAATCGCTACACATATCATCCAATTTAGGGTACCCTTGTTTTTTTCCTCTTTCGACTGAGCGCACTAAAATATCCTTCGCGCCTTCTTCTTCGTCCTCTTATTTCGTAGAAGTAATTTGCGTTAAGAGAGCGGAGAATCACAATACAACGTTGTCACCGCGACTGCAGCCAAGCAAGTATTGAGCAAAAGTCTCCAAGAGATTTATCTAGCCCACTTAAAACGACCTCCTTAAACTTAAACAACGTCACGTACTGTACTATGTAGGATCCTTTTCGGTACGATTATTACCATGAAAGGACAACCTAAAGATGATAGTTATGGAAACATCATTACCACTAATTATTGAAACTATCATTTTGGAATAAAACTATTATGTTCATATTATAAATAGACATAAATTGTGGTCATATATAAAGAAAAATAAACAGACAAAGAAAGTCAAACTACAAAGACGTCAAATGTCATACATTCATTCTCTATTTTTTGTAGACATTTGTATCGAGCCCTAAAGAAATACGTGACGTTCAAGTACATATTACATGTAATTTTTATTAAGACAATGGTTTTGTAAAATAGAGTCATTATCAGCCGATAGACATCCCCTGGTGAACATAGACCGCCCCATAGATCTTCACATCGATCGATCCTGCTCTGCCCGCAACCTGCTGCTTCCCGCGTCCTTCACTTGATGACAATACAGAACAATCAATCAGAAGATAGATTACAATATATATTTTAAAATCTCTAGATATAACTAACAAGCATGAACGCGGCTGCGCAATGGGCAAAATCAATCGACATCCTCTACGCAATTGTAGCAATTTATCTATAGTCTATTTGTAATCTCTTTTTTTTTCAATTTCCTGCTATGAAATATTACATTCCGAGAACATATAATGGTTATATAAAAAGCAATGTTTTCAAAATATTTTGTTTAAATTAAAGCAAATTTTACAATTATAAAATTTGGCACATTTTTTACATAATGATTATTTACGTAAATATTAAACATTTAATAAAAATAAATTTTACGGATATTTTTCTTATCTTATTACCCAGTTTCTTGAATTAATATACACGAAGCCGTAAAATATTTTATGAATAGTATCAAACTAAACTGGCTCTCTCTGGCTCTGCTCAACTCGTTTAAAATTTAAAGGGAATATCGATTATAAACAGATCAATGTAAGGAATAAGTAATCAAAGATTTAATATTTCTTCGGTTACTGTGTAACTTGTGTTATATCGCTATAATAAATCAGTTTGTTTACATATAATTGTTATATTAGACACCGTTAAATCCAAAACCTTTGCCTATAACCTTAAGCAAAATAAAAAAGAACATCATATGTCAAATCTAAATTGGATTTTAAAATATTCTCGTGAATCCTATTTATTATCTAATATTTGTGCATATAATATATATTGTTTAAAAACATACCTATTATTAAAATAAATTAACCTATCAAAATGGCAAGTTCTGGAAAGGGTACTTTTCAACCAGTACGTATACAATAAGTACAAAGGCATATTAGGCATATTAACTTTGAATTATATGTTATTTCTTCGTTTTTTTAGGATTCCGATGTTCACATATCGTTCGGAGATCAACAAAAGATAAACAAGTTTGCAAGACTTAATGCTAAAGTAGACGACATAAAAGATGAGCTCAAAGTAAAGCACAACGATATGAAAAATTTAGAAGAAGCCGTGGAGGAATTAGGTCTCGCTGATGACACAGATAAAATTCCTTACCTTATAGGTGAAGTATTTGTCAATCAGTCTTTGGAGGACACATTGGTAAGTAGGCTATTTTATTAAGTTTTTGTAACATATGGTTCATAAAAGATAACCTAAGCTTTTCAGAATCATGCTAGAGTACCTTAAATTGCGATAATTAATTTGTTTCAAAAATAAAGAAAGCTTCAACGAAACCCTAATACTCTCAGCACCATCATCCAATAGACATCCACTGCTGGACATAGGCCTACTACTACTCTCACTAAAATTTTATTTATTTAATAATTTAGACAATTTCAATTGTCTTTCTCCTCTAGATCCAAAATCCCTTTGATCTGTTTGATAATACAATTTCCATTCTTTTGAATATCAATGGAGTCTATATTTATTAATTCAGTATAAATAATAAGCAATAAATAAAAAAAATTACATTATTACTTCAAAATATGCAGGATTGGGGTTGTGCCAGAACTTATCCAAATTTAAATAAAAGAAAACTTTTAAAACCCTTATTTAACATATATTATCATCTAATTTTTTGTACAGAAATCATTAGAAGATACAAAATCCAAAAAACAAAATGAAATAAAAGAGTTGAAAGAAAAATGTGAAGAACTGAAAGAACAAATGAGCGAGTTAAAAGCACATTTGTATGGTAAATTTGGAAGCCATATCAATTTGGAAAATGAAGAGGATTGAAGTTAAATCATACATAAAAAATGTTACATTAAAAAGTTCCATACCTTATTTAATAATTACATAAATATTTATAATTTTATAAAAATTAAAGAATGTCATTGTTTAATTTTAAATATTAAGCACATACATAGCAGGAACAGTATATATTAGACTAATACTTCCAGAAAAAAATACTAATACTAACGGTAATTCTCTTTGATTCATCTTCTCATCATCTTTTAACACCATTAGAATGTTTCGATACACTATAGAATAAATTATTTCTAAATCCAATATTTGGACAAACAATACTGGTGTACACTTAAATATGGAATTAAAAATAAATTTATTGCACTAACAATATAAGTTTCATTGCAATATTTCCCTAAGTAAACATATGTTGATTTATATAACAAATTTAATTTTATACATTTTTTTATATTACAAATATAGCACAATCAAAATACAATATACACACTTTCAATGTTACAAGCAAAATAATATTATATAATTACATACATAGCAATGACCATTATAGCATATGTATACATCAGAAATGTCTGTTTACTCTGTAAATAGACTCTTACATAAATGCTAAGAGCATAACAACATGGATGTTTTAACATGTAATTCTGAAGAATTTCACGTTTGACTTATTTTTGTCTTATAATAATTTTTTTATTAAACAGCATCATATACATAGTATCGGTAGTTGAGAAACACCACAACTTGTATTACTATATATTAACAGCTAACTTTTGGCCCATCTCTTGATAAATATATGAAATAAATATTTTATTCAATTTCAAAAGGTTTGTAATCATTTCCAGAATTTTTTGAAGATAAATTAGGTTTAAATATAGCAACTGCGATCGAACTACAGTGAACATAAAAACATAATCAAAAAACAAATAACTGCATTTATCCCATGCTCCAGAGAAGTAGTAAATGATCAGTAAGCACATTAAATTGGTAAGAACTGTCAACAATTTTATAACAATAAAGACTAATTGTAAACGCCACATTCGAAAAATCTACAAACTATATGTAGTTCCAAAACATGCTATTTATAGTAAATATATTTTTTTTTAACCAATCATACAATAGTTTAAAATACTGGTAGTAGGTTCTCTTTAAATAAAGACCAATGGTTGAAGATAGCATCAGTCAACAGCATTTGTAGACATATGGAATATAAAAAAGTTGTTCTTTTGACACTTATTTGCAGTTTTTTTTTAATTTATTGTTATTTGAAGATCTTACTTTAACACTTGTTTCCTCTTCTTATGAAATGTAATATGTTTGTAACACATATGGCCTCGAGCAATATTTGGGTACTCATCTAATTGTACTGTTCATATAAGTTTATATAACAATAGCATCCATTTAATGCTTTTATTAAAAAAACCTGTCTCACATTTCTACAAATAAATTATAGGCACTATATCCACTTTGGCTAAGTAACACTTATAGCAAATTATCACATTTATTGACTTATTGATCCATCAAATAATTTTCAAATCAACTATGATAAAATTTGTGCTTGCATCTCGCTCGTTTACAGTTAGATTCAAAGTTAAACCTTTGAAAAAATATTAAAAAAAATTTTAAATGTTTGTAACTTCGTTTGCACAAAATAATTTTGTGTAATGTGTGTAAATAAAAATAAAACATAGTAACTATAACTACATGTACAATAGGCTAGAAACTTCATACCTAAAGCCTTTCTTAAAAGTGCAAAAATATATAACTTTATAAATAATATATGAATATATGAATAACTATAATAGTCAAAGAATTTATGACAAGAAAAAAAAATTCATAATGCTTAATAAAACTACATAGAAGATTATTTATCTTAAACTGAAATCTGGTAGCATCGAACCTGTCACACTGGAAATCAACTGCGGAAGCCTATGTAAAATGATATAAGATAGTATAATGAAATGTAATATTTATAGGTTTCTATTCGATTGTTATGAAACTGATTTGAAATCAATTTAAATCATTCATTATATATATTAAAAAATTGTATGCTTCTTCCACGGCACACTCAATCTGTTGTAGCTTAATTTGTAAGACAGATGTAAACGAGGTGAAAGTTTGATGCCCACTGAACTCCTAGTTTCCAGTATAGTAAAATGTGAGTAAATCAATATGTTTCAAGAACAAAAACTTCATAGGCATGTGACATCTACCAACCCATACTTGCTCAGCAAGGTGGACAAACGACTCTCTCGGTGTGAGAGCATGCCTGTAGACCCAACAGTGGGATGATATATAAAAATATTATTTATAACTTCATAAATTATATATTTTTTTGAATTTTTTTTTAACTGTCTATGACACCAATCCAATGTAATTTGTAAATATGAAGCAACTATAATTCATATATAACTAAAGTGTAGTGGAAAAAATCTAAACACCTCTCTGAAGGCTGGTGTGAGAATTAGAAAGAGAACTTTGCTGCAAGCTTTCATCCTCATCTGTGTCATGGTCATTTGATATCCTAATAGCTTGGTACCATTGGTTAGTAAGGTCTGTCATTTGACTCTTACAATCTTTTAATTCCTGTAACATGTAATTTTTTTTATATATACAATTAAGCAGCAAAACGAAGCAGATGTTTACCTGACGATAAGTGATACGCCCGTTTATTATATCATGGGGCTAGTTAGGATGTCATATACTGCACTACATTGCGCTCGTCACCTGGGACAAGATGTTGAGTCTTGTAACATAGTAATTACTCTAGCTATAATGTCCTTCTAACCCAAACACAATAATTTTTGCACACTACAGTTTGGCGGCAGAAATTGGCGCTGTGGTGGTATCCACCTAGATAGTCTCCAGTAACAGACACCTACCACCAGTAACACTATACATTTATATATTACTTTAGTTTATTTCTTAATAGGGCGGGACAGGAAATTAGCAAAGGTATCAAGGAATAGCATATTTTACCTGGTGAGTGAACCTTCTAGTAAAAAATGGAGTCAAATATTTCATGTCCAATCGAACAAACCCTTTCAATCTTGTTGCATGCGAGTAGTTGACCTGAAATTATTAAATTTATTATGATAATATTTTGCACATATTGTGAAAATTACATCTTTAAACTCAGATATATATATTTACCTCTAGTTCTTCTTCAGTTATTTCAGATAAATGCTCCGAGTCAATAGCCTGACCCCATTCTTTAGTTTTGGACAAACTTACTTCTTTTTGCTTTCTTTGGGAGCGTGATCGCTTTGACTTTTTATTTGCCTGCAAAATTAATATTTTAATAAAATCTAATTTAGTGAATATTCTTATACATCATTTTGTTGTGCTCAAATACTTCTTACTTTCAAACCAAACCGTTCACTTTATGAAGAAAACAAAATTTCTGCCTATTTATTGAATTCTGTCTTAATAATCCGATAAAGTATTTCACATTGATAAATTTAATATAATTACTTTATTATAATAACTACATTACATCATCACTTAACAGCAGGCCAGATAAGTGTGTAAAAGTATGTCTGTCTATATCTATTAGCCCTTGATCAACAAAAGTAGGAAATTAATATTAATGAAATTGATATTTTATTAACAGACTTGTGCAATGTTTACTTGTAAGTGAAGAACAGTTCTTTAACCGTTGAGGTAAAAATGAAGTCAGGTAATATTTTTGACACACTTATCATGCTAACTTACAAGATACATTAGTTTTAATTTTTTCTCATTTATTATAATATTTTGTCTACATTATAATTTTATAAAAAGAATCTACAAGACCAGCAGCATATTTCTAAAGCTACACAATACAGGTGCATCTTATTAACCCAAAAATACTTCTTAAACTGCAACAATATTCAAACCTGAATAGTGTCAATAGTGCATATTACGGTGGGTGACCTACAAATATAAAATAACCATAACAGTAACATTTGGTTATTATAGTTGAGTGAAGAATGAGATACGACTGTGGTATCCTGACTTTCTCTGGCAAATGTGATTTACCATTATTATCATACTTTACTCATATAAAAGAAGTTGTTACTTACTCTTAAAAATTTTAACAAGGGCATTGTGGAACCACCAAAGAATAAAGTTGTAAATAATACAATAATTAATGTAGTAGTTATTATGACATGTCTCGTCTCGTCAGAAAATTCAAGATGCAAAGAAAGCGCATAAGAAATAGCGCCTCGCAATCCTGAAATAAGATGTAGCATTTGAAATAAAGAGCATTTGTTTTTAATATAATTGTTTTAAAAAATAATCATTAAAATAGTACAACAACAAACATAGTACTTAAATATCTAATTCTAATCATTGTACTATAGTAGTATATGGTGTATGGTAATAAACTAGCCACCAAATAGTTTTGTAATTTGAAAAAATCTCAAACAATACCTAATGTTTACATACCACTAAACCACATGATAAACATCATTTTCTTCGTTATCTTGTGTTCTCGGAACTTATTGCACAGTAGTGCTAATGGGAATATATTAGCAGCTCTACCTAATAAACACATCACTATGCTCCAAACTACAAGCGCAGGCTCCACCCGATGCCGAAAACTAAAAAGTTTACAAATTTGTGAGACAATTTCCTATCCACACACTATCTCCATAGAGAGTTTCTGATATTATTTTCCTCAGACATCTTAATAACTAAGAAATATTCTTCAGTGCAAATTAAATTCTATAATCTATAAATCTAAAATTCTTTATCTAACTCCTTATCTTACTATACTTTTACGAAAACATAAAATATTAGTTAATTTGTCAATGAGTAAAGAGTGTACTGCATATGCTAATATCATTAACATGCATTATTATCTTAACATAAATAACATTTGGGTTGTATGTAAAACATATCCTGTTTAGAAAAATTGTTGTTCAAGACAATTAAAAAAGTTACTTATATATCTAACATTTCAAATGACTCAAAAAAATATTGTACACTAATTTCAATAAATTGTAATTTTAAAAAAGGAATGTTGTTGTGTGTTTATGTGAAATATGCCTGTGCGAAGGACAGGCACACTTCACATAAAATAAATTAAGAAAACCAATCACATACATAATTCAAGCATCTTAAAAAATCATAAAAAAGTTAGATGTACATTTACAAATAACTTAATTCATGATTCTTCTTTATTATTAGTTACTGTGATCTAATCTGCAAGAAAACTATAATAAAAATATAATTTGTACTTTTGTAAAAGATGGTTAAAAAATTTATGCATTCTCTCATATACTCATATATAATTAGAATTTTGTATCATATATAAATTTAATGCATTATCCCAAAGTTAATCCATAAGTATTATCTTTGGGATTACAATAATTCTTACATACATTACCTGAAAATAGCTAAACCCAAATAAGCGAACACACATGTTTCTGCAATGAATGCCAATGTTCTCATGGTTTGCTGCATTGTTACTTGTGTCACAGTAGATAAATTGAAATGTGTGTAATGAGACATTACAATTCCACAGAAAAGAATTGCCATAATCCCTGAAAAGATATTTATTATTCTTTATCTCATTACAAAAATTATACTATTTACTCTCTAATTGCAAATGTCTCATTTAAATATGTTTTTTTCTCATATATTAAAAATGAAATTTTACCTGATAAATGAATTCCTTCAGCAAGTACATAAGGTGCGTAAGTAAACACCAACATCATTCCAAATTCGAGAGATGGATTTTTTCGGAGGTCCACATGTTTAAGTAAGAGTGCACTAATTAGTGCAAAAACAACTCCAATACCAGCAGAAGCAAAAAACATCAACCAAAATCTATTAATGGCAGACAAGATCGCTTCATATGTAGACATCAAAGGATCATTAGAATCTAAGACAGCAGTGGTGAGTACGATAGCTACAGCATCATTAAGGATACTTTCACCAAACACTAACATGTTTAATACTGGGTCTACATCCAGGGCATGAAATATAGCAACAGTAGCTACTGGATCTACAGCAGATATTAGAGAACCAAATGCAAAAGATTCCACAAAACTCAACTTATATACTACTTGAGCCATTCCTAATAAATATATGCCTGCTCCAATAACAAATGCAGATATAGCAGTACCAACTATTGCAAAAAGTAGAATAGATCCAATATTCTGAAAAAAGTTTCCTTTATGTAGATTGTAACCCGATTCAAAAATAATAGGAGGAAGCAGCACTAAAAAGAACGCAGTAGGTGAAAATGCTTCTTCTTTTCGCCAGTTTGCTATGTTTCTTATGGACATAAGATTTATAATCATACCAATCAATGCACCAAGGAATACAATAACAACACTTTCTGGTAGATAGGAAAATCCAGTTTGCAACATTAGATGGATTAATAATATACCAAGTGCTAAAATGCATAAAACAAAAAATATTGCCATGGAACTGTTATGTTCATCTTCAGCAGAACTTTTTCCAGGTAAAGGTGCCGCGTCTGACGGGACAACGTCAGAAATATTGGTGAATGTTGAGGACGATGCGTTTACTTGCACTATGGTCAATATTGAAGAGTTTGATGGACCCATATCATAAACAACGGGAACATCGGTGGAAGGGCTCGTTACGGTAGAAGGCAATGACGGTCTCGAATTTTCACTAGTTAAACTAGCCTCACTCGAACTGGCTACGTTTTGGACACTTTCAGCTCTTTTTAGCCTTGAAAGTCTTTTTAAATCATTGAAATCAAATATTGAAACCAAATTTGTTTTTCTTAAATTTTGTTTCCTGTAGTCCTTGAAGTCCAAAGAAGAATCATATTGGCCATTTGATATAGTTATTAAATAAAAAATATATATTCCGACACTAAATGAAAGAAATCTCGTGTTTCGCATTATGTCAATAATTATTTTAACTTATTAATATATATATTAATCGATAAACGCTATGAAAAAGTAGATCCGTGCGTTTACTAGATTTTGTAAAATAATATTGCTTTACAAAGTCAGCAATAATTTATCGATTGCGTTTTCGTTTCACTGTTATACCTGACAGTTTTATTTTTTTAAAAAATAAACAAAAGTTTCAGACCTTCAACCAAATGTTCGATATTTCTAAACAACTATATGGAAAAAACTTGTATTTACTAAGTTTATATATCTATATATATATTACTAACTTTTCCCCGACCGCTTTGCTAGCCATAACATAAAATTAATCTATAATTTGTCCGAAATATTCTTTGAGAGAAACCACAAATGACTTACTTTAGCAGC
Organism: Ornithoptera priamus; assembly: GCA_029034505.1. Classification (NCBI taxonomy): domain Eukaryota; kingdom Metazoa; phylum Arthropoda; class Insecta; order Lepidoptera; family Papilionidae; genus Ornithoptera; species Ornithoptera priamus. The sequence goes on from JARDWD010000380.1 coordinate 982,249, forward strand.
TGCATAAATAATACGGAATTAAAATCTTTATAAAAGTTAATTGGATATAAAATGATCTTGGATCTATGAAATTCAAAAACCAAATAGCATGTAACCATTTACAAATCATTCCGTATAGAATGGTCATGTTACCACGTCGATACCATCAGTAATTAACTATTGACGAATAAAGGAACCGTTTCTTAATTATATATATATAATCTATCTCTATAATCTTCTTTATATATATAATTAAGAAACGGTTCCTTTATTCGTCAATAGTTAATTACTGATGGTATCGACGTGGTAACATGACCACTCTATGCGGAATGATTTGTAAATGGTTACAGACTATTTGGTTTTTGAATTTCATAGATCTATATATATATAATGAAACTCAGTTTCTTTATATTATTCCATGTATATATATATATATGTATATAAAAAATGGGTTTCTTTATTTTAATGGTTTTCTTCGTTCGCAAATCACGCCAAAACTCATAGAATATTTCAAACTTCAAGTCTAATTTTAATTTACTGTCAACAAAGCTGTAATTTTTTAATAGTAATAAAATCAATACTTATTTAAACAATATATTAATTAAAATGCCAAAATAACATTTCGGACTTTTAAAAATTTTCAAATCACACTCATCACTTGAAAAAAGCAAATTCATTGATGGATGTCTCAGTATCTATATGAAAATATATGCACCAGTTTAAGAATCGCCTTAATAGTAAATAACGTAAATGTTTAATCTTAAGTCCTTCAACATTACTAAAATTTTCATCTAACGTTAAATACTCATGATAATATAATCTTTACTTTATTCTATTGCTCTCAAGTGGAACCATAATGAAAATTTTTATGTCTATTATGTTTTATGTTACCATCTCTTACAGGCAACTCTAAGATTAATTCTAAGTTAAATAAAAAAATAATTATGATGATAAATTCATTTATTTCAAATAAACTTACTTAGTTTTTGGTTCAAAGAATTCAAATTGTAATACCTGTTTCATACATATACCTGAAAGTTATTATTTAAATTATACATAAGAATTAATTTCATTAAATAAATACATTAGATAAGTACATATTATATGCATTTGAATATATTGAAAAAAAATCATGTCATGGCAGGTAAGGTTCTTTCTATGAATGCTTTCATATCTTTTAATTCTGCTTCTGATGAGCTGTGTGTTAGTCCTTGATATGTATTAAATTCAATGTTTTTCATAAAAGTTTTGAGGAATGAAGCAGTCATCTGACCCCATTTAAAAGGAACAACAGGGTCACAATCACCATGAGCTTGAAAGATCTATAACAAAAAGTTTACAATGAGTTCAGAATTTTAAAACAGTAATTCTACTCTATTCTTTCATTATTAATATACAAATAACAAAAACTCTTTTATGGTAAGCCTAGTTGTTATTAATTACCAGCATATCAACTACCAATTTTATTAGGTATTTGGATAATATTTTTGAAGAATCTGTGTAGTTAGAATTTCATCAGTTTCTTATCATTATCTTAATGGAGCCTATTATTGCCCACTACAGAAAATAGCATCAATTGATTTATAACGCTATGGATCTGATGCCACATACTTCAAATTTTCATTTTAATAAAAAATTTCATGGATTCAGTATATTTGGCAATTGTATAAATAATATTATATTTACTTAAGTACTAATGAAAGCATTACTTGTCATTTATTGTCACTAAAATCACTGGTTAACCTACATAGATCAATTCAAATTCTCTTATGTTTCAAATACATTTTAAAATAAGAGTTTTATGACAAACCAGTTGCCATTTATACAAAAATGATCCAATATTTGTAAGAGCATGTTTGAGGAATACATCAAGCATTAATGTTTACAGTTACCTTCACAATATCAACTTTTTTTATGCATAAATATTTTTAGTATGTTTGCTTGTAGACAGTTTAACTAGTACTTTTGATTTTCTAACACAAATATTAGAAATATCATAAGGCATGTAATTGAATTTTGTTTTATAGCCTCTTACCTTCTCTTCCTGTCAATGTAAATAAAGTCTTCAAATGTAAATACAATGGTAATGAAACAATAGCCCATAATTAATACAAAATTATAATTAGCTACTATTTAAAACATGGTTTTATAGAATATTTAATACTGTTTTAAGAAATAAAAGTACAACACATGATTTATTATAAATGATATGCTTCAACTACAAGCTTTGTTTTTATCTATTTCAGATAGATGTTCCAAGGCAGATCTACAAATTTTAAAAGCAAGCTACAAATTTGTTTCTGTTCATTAACCATCAGTTGATAAAGGTGAAAATATAAGATAATCTATCTGTATAAAATTCTAAAACAGTTTACTTACAGGTAAATCAGAAGGTGCCTTTACAGATCCTGGGAAATAAGCATGTCTTGGTAACCAACATGACAGTGACATAACACCAGCCAAAGGTTCTGGATATGTCAAAGCAGCATGTAAAGCCAGTGCTCCTCCTTGTGAAAATCCTCCTAATAAAACTCGGTTCGCAGGAATGCCTGACTAGAAATTATTAAAAATAATTGTATTAGTTCTCATATTCTATTATACAAATAATTACTCTTTGTAAAGTAATCAACTTATATTTAGGTTGATATAAAATGTATTATATTATATGTAGGAAACTGAATAGAATAAAATTTGTTTTATGGGTTGGAGGTTGTTGATTGCTCACCTTTATTTCATCCGATATCAACCCATGAATAAGATTTGTTGCTCTAAGAATTCCCTCCTCATCTTCTGGAGCAGTAGCATCTAAAGTTCTTAAGTCAAACCATGATGGCATCCGAAATCCTGCATTAAGTGTCACGGGCATAGTGGAAGCAGTTGGACATATCACTTTCACATGGGGACCCCGAATTGCGGCTATGGTACTAGCCCAACCATGGCTAAAACATTAAAAATTTTATGACAACAACGGTACTCTGTATGGCTTTTAGAGCCATAAGAATCTTCGTATGCAACAATTACGTTACTATATTACGTACCCAGTATCACCTAAACCATGTAGGAAAATAAGCTGAAAGCAAACAATTATACTTAATAAAATGTAGGAATCTTATAATATTTAAAATATTAAAGATTTCTTAACTCACGGATGCTGTTTGTTTTGCTGTTGCAGCAATAATTACAGGATTTGGTTCCATTATAAGATTATATGAAAATCAATACATTCACTAGCTGCAGTAGCACACTGACAGTTTAACACCAACACAAAATACCGCAGCTACTCTACTAATAGTACTGTGCCACAATTTTAAGTTTGCGGTGGCGCTTTTAGAAACTAATACAGCTGTATCAAAATGTCACATTGACTTTTAAGAGGTTGTACACGTGTTTTTATGTATTTTTTGCGAAAAAGTAATATTCTTGCTGTAATATGCGGTTTATCAAACCTCGGAGAATAAACCATGGTTTATTTTATGTTTTATAAAGAAATTAATGTTGTATTCGAAGTTAAATGGAGAATGGCAACAATAGATGAAATAGTTGATATTACTTCACTTTACAAACTATCGTGTTCAGTAATGCAGTAAATAAATTTTTCTACACATTTTTATTCATTAAGGTATTAATTTTAAATAAAAAAAAAACAATGATATCGTGTGAATTCATACATATAATGAATAACAAACTACACAATAATTACAATGATTTAATAATCTAAAAGACTTTTGGCAACAATAAGTGATATCAGAAAAAGCAAAAATATCTTTTCTGCTATCGTCCTTGTTTACTTTTTATTCAAACACTCTCTCTACATATATCACGCTAGTTGCTTATGTCCCCTAATTGCTATAAAAATTTAAATAGATGGATGCATTATAATAAAAAAATACTAAAGAAATAGTTTAATTTATTTAATATAAATTTATTTCTTGTTCTATCACTTCCAGGGTTAATTTATAAAAGCACCAAGTCGTTAAGTCCATTCATCTCGTAATAAAATTTAAAATAAATAAAAGTAATAAAAATCCTAATACAGTTATATATTCCAAGTGTCTCTAATATGTTTATGCGTATAAAATTGATTATGATAACATAACACTGTAGGTAGTTACTAGGTCTGTAATATTCTTGCCAACCGAGAAAATAATTAATCGTAACAGCTATTTTTATAATATCTTATCTGGTCACATTGATATTTATACTAGAAATAGTACGACTTTGTCATTGTTGTTTAACATTAATTTTTGGCCACGATAAACACCAAAAATCTGTTGAAATATTGTTACTGATGCTGGTCTATAATTCAAATAGTGTAAGTTTTTACATTTTTCAAAGTGATTGTTCTAGTAGTTGTATAATTAACAATTTATGTTATTTAGTCCAACCGTGTATACATTAAATTTGACATACTGTAATTCGTTCAGCTGAGTTTTTACGCTACGCCATGGAAACTGCAAAATGGCTTTGACAATTTAATTTGTTTACAAACATGAGTGCATCGTTATAAAACCTATGTAAAAAATTTTAAATTTAATCTACGAATCAAAACTCCCATATTTTGAAATTTATATTACAGTAAAATTAAAAGTATTTATGAAGCAAACTAATATAATTTTAAAGTTATTTAATATATTTCCCACGTATTTTGATCTATAATAGATACAGATAATTATAAAATACTGTATATCAGAAAGTGATTGTGAAATCATCACCCATCAGTTGACATAACTTTTTGAAATTAGACTTAAAAACTAAATTGTTAGTACATAAATACATATTTCTATAATTTTTTGTACTAGATTTTTCGGCTATAATGATAAAGGAATACCAATAGTCATTCTACTTTACTAACAACTTTGTGCTAAACAAGGAATAACTTTAATTTAACTATATACTTTGAAAGTTTTGCATATGATGTATTATTTCATATTACAGATTTCGTAACTATGGCAAAAGAAGAAATTTCTCTTCGTGTTGAGATGGGAAAGTTAGAAATTGAACCAGTTAAGCTAAATAAACTGATCAAAGATGAAAATCCTTTTACTTTGTCACAGCAAAAAAAATGGCTTCTACAAAAACCATGTGTGCAGAACAACAAATGTGCTTGTTCACCACAAAAACATAATAAAATTATTACTATCTGCAAAAAAAAATATAACAGAGTCCTTCGTGAACCAGTCCTAAAGCTTTCAAAACATTTTGAAAAAAATGATTTAGGAATTGATCAACAGTTATTGCATCAATGTGAATTAACAATCCCTAAATTTAGTGCAGAAAATTTAAGTTTGAAATCACTTGTGGACAATTGTAATCAGTTGAGTATATCATCTACTAATGATCAACATACCATTACCAATATAAAGCCAATTGATAAAGCTAATTGGTGGAAAAATGATAATTCATTTGATAAACTAGGTAAAGAGTCCAACCTAGATTTAAGTCATTCAAGTTCTTGTTCACAGCAGGCGCTCAACCCACCATGCGATGTTACAATTGATGAATTGGCTAGTTATTTTGAAACACTTGTCCATATACCTAAGAAAATGTCATCGATGGCTGAGATGATGTATATTTGAAGAAGTGCTTGTAATTATTCTAAAAATGTTAAAAGTAAAAGTGGTCTTTAATTGGGATTACCTAATTTTAAGACGTCACATTTTTAAAATGAGAAATTTCAAAATCAAATATATTCAGTCCTCGAATTGACAATTAAAAGTTATTACCGGCCTATTGTTAGTTCTTTCTAAAAGTTTATACCGTAATATATTTGCAAAAAATTCAGGGCATGCTATTGTTTCAAATATGTGTTGATACTTGTGTTTTTAAAAATGAAAATCATGTTAATGAATGTTTTAAGTTTTTAATTAACCGTATTTCTGGAAAATAATTACGTATGTAAAATTTTCAAAACAATAGGGCAATTGATAATTGACTTTCAAATACAAAATAAATCTGATTCTTCTGTTTTAAACAGGAAAACAAAATTTTAGTTATTTAAACCATTGCATTATTCTTTAGTTATTATTTTTAGTCTCTTATGTTAAAAATATAATCAAATAGAACTTGTGATTAGAATTTTTATATAATAAATGTCTTAGTTTCATTCTATGAATAATAAAAATAAACCTTCTGTAATAGATTTACCTAATTGTTACAAAATTTGAAAGCCAAAAGGTATAGTATATTATGGTATGGGTAAGGATCACTTTGCTTTAAGTTTACTTTGTCAATTTAATTTAAAATAAATGTAATAAATAAAGTTTGTTGAATTTGGTATTTGTTTATTTAATATTTTGAAAAATAATGATTACACATATTAAAAATGATAATGTTTAACACGTAATTTTTTCAGTTCTCTGTGATAAGTGATCTAGACTAGTTGATTCAGTGGGAGACTATTACCCAAAATCTTATGGAATACACTTCTTCGTCATTGTACCTGGTCCAAAATACAGAATAATCATATAACCGACTATTTTACTGGTGTAGTTTATTTCCGTAAACCGTTTAGACAAATACCACTGCTGCATCTACTTTTATTAGCAAACAGAACTACACAAACGTTACTACAACAGGGCTATGAGGTTATAACAGTGAAAGTCTCATTTTGATAAAACTATCCCTTCTGTAAAAAGTCGAAGACAGGACATGACTTGTAGGTACAAAATATTTAATTTAATACGGCATATGCCGTTAATTTGTATTAAATTGTAAAAAAAACTATGTTCCCATCTCCGGTTAGTAAAGAACCTTTGAAGTAGCTAATAACAGCCTTAATTTCAGGAAGTAAAAATACTGTTTTGTCCAGATATATAATCGATATTAGGCGGAAAGTATAAGTAAATTGGAATGAAATTTTATTGAATAACGATTTAACTAAATCGATGTTCAGAATACAAACAAGATTTAACTACCACAGACTAAAAGCCTTTATCGTTTCTACCAATTTTATGATTCTTAAAAAAACATTTTTCCTTTTTTGACTGCCCAAAGTATGTTCAGTCTAACTTAACAGTATTTTACTTACTCTATGTATTTCATAAAGATTTTTATACTTTTACGTGTAAATTATCATGACTGGGACAGTAAATAGACGATGTATATGGGAATACGATATTGGAAAAATTATATTAAAATCAGATTTTAATAAAGATCTGTTATGGATTAGTGAAATATAAATCTGTTAATTCTACAGTGTACGTATAATTTTCAACACTTCATATTTTATCTGTATCATCGAATTGTCGCCAAGTATACTATATTGTTTAGCGAGTATGTTGTACAAATGCTGTTATGACATTTTTATAAACGCTTTCAAATATTCTTCAAGTTACCTGTTATTTTCATTAGTAGTTTCACTCATTTCAGTAATAAGTGTATGGATTTATGAAAGAAAAGTTTTATGCGAGGTAAATAATATCAAACATTTGTAGCAATTTGTTTAATGGTTTATTCATGTTTAATTTTTTTCAGGCAGTCTACAAAAAATGTTTGCACACTGAAGCAACAATTATACATGATGATGCTGAGCATAATCAGTCTACTTCAGAAAAAGAATTAGTCAATAATGTAAATTAAAATAAAACGTCGGAACCATTGGATTAATAAAGGAAACAATTATTTATAACATTTTATAAGCTTATTTTTATTAAACTGGGTTGGACAGTAGTAATAATTCTACAAAAAAGCATAATACTATAAGTTGCACATTTGATCTTTTCGGTAATTTAACCAGATTAGAAAGAACACATTGATTAGTAACAAGAATAGGTATTTCTGTGAAATTTTCTTTAAATGTTTAACAGTGAATTGATTAATAATATATGAAGTTTATTGTTATATCATACTAATTAACTGTTTCGTGTGAAAACTCAAAGAATTTTGGTGTTATAAATTGGTAAACATTATTACAAGGATGGGAAATATGATAGTGTAATTCGAAATGTTTTAGGAATGTGCTCATGACCAAAAGTATGAGAATCGATATTGTTGTAATTTCTTTTCCTAAAAACCTTTTGATTCAATAAATATGTATCGTAAATAAAAATAATGAGGTGAAGATAATATAATTTTTTTTCTTTTTTATTATACAATTATATATAATTACAATTATACCACTACATATTTAAGATACCAAAACTCTTATAATCACAGGTAAAATAGATTTTGATTAGGTATCAAAAACTGTAACACAATTCATATTTTTATACATAGTGCATTTTGTTTTAGAAACCACTATATAAAGAGTGAAAATATTTAATATGTTTAACATGATTGACTAAGCACCCCAAATATTGTCCAGCAAACATAAGCTGCAGTGGGGTATCCAGAAAGAAATATTCACAAGTCCACAGCTCACAATGCGCACCATTAGAAAAATAAATTATAGATGGTCCTAACCTATCACAATGTATTTATCTTGGCATTTGTTCTCTGCATACCTGAAATTAGAAAAAGTTATTAGGTATATTTTTTCTTCTGTAATTTTTCTTCTCAGTTGAATATGAAATTATACATTTTAGTGTTGGTTTTTTCCACTTATACTTCTTGACATTATCATTCATACAATGACGATTGTGGGCTTTTAAAAACAGGACAGTTGTTTAAAAATCTGCATTGAGCTTGAGATAATAGTAATCGCATACTGAATGCTATATGTACCATGTAAAAGTTTCGACATTACTGTAAAATATAATATTAGGTAATTAACTCATAATTATGAGCTTTATGAATTCAAATTAAAGAAAAATCAGAATATTACCAGGTTAATTACAAAATCAATCAACATTAAAACAAATAGCATTGCAAGTGTTAAAATTAAGAAAATACTTTTCTCCCTCCAGTGTTTTTAAATTTTTTAACAATAAATAAGTTTTTAACTATAACAACTGTTTACTTCGAATTTACAAATTTATTAGAATTTGCATTTGATCCACGAAGCTATAAATAAACAGATATTAAAAAGACATAATAAAAAGTTAAACACTGACAGCAGTTGAGCATGAAAGTGGTGCGTAGTTCGTCTGCGGATTGGGCGGACTCTGAAATGTGTTCATTTGCATCTGCGAAGCATGCGGCGGCGGATGAGTGGCGAGTGGGGAAACGGGCGGAGCCATACCACTCGTTCCTCCACCACTTGCGTTATTCGGGCTGCCGGTCGTCGAAAGCCGAGAAAACGCAGCTAAAGCGTCTGGAAAATTCGGCGGTGTCGCAGGAGTGTTACAAGGTGTTATTAATTGCTGAAAAACAAAGAGAGTATTCTTTTAACGAATCAATTCCTCTTACGAATAAATAATTATATATATTATTTAATTACTTTGTTTAAGAGATATTCCTTGTTCGATTGACAGCGGACTAACTACCAAATTTAAAAGTTTTTACTTTCCACAATACTTGAAAAGTAAGAGTAACAATTTTCACATAAAATTATTACAAATATGCAATGAGTTACATGTCTTCGTAACCGACGATGTCAATATCGAATAATTATAACATGAAGATTTAATAGTTAAAGAATTTATTGATCAAACCAAACCATTGTAAATAGTTACATGTAAATAGAGAGTCAGTACAGTACATTAGTTTTTAGTTTTTGAAATACACATCCACTTGGTCACTCGACATAACCGTAACAAAATATTTTTTTTGTAGACGAAAGTAATGTAAAATTTAATAGAAATTATTTAAAACATTTATGATGTTATCAGTACATCTAAAAATTCCGATCATTGTATATATCTCTTACAGTTAAGAAATGTCAAAAATGATTTCAAAGGATGAACCAAGATCTTCCACTCAATAGCAGACCTGATTTATATTGTAATATAATTATATCATTGACTAAATAAAAATATACATTTGTTATTCAATGTTAAAGCTTTATTATCAGTGACCTAGTCGGTGATATAGTGTACTTAATTTACACTTTACTACATCTTTTGTAATATTCATGATAATTTAATTCTAAAGTTGAAGTACACAAGTTTACTGGTACAAACCTGGTGGTAATGTGGCGCAGCAATACCATTTGCTCCTGACGGTATAGTAACTTCTTGAAAGAATATTGACAGGGCTGTCTGTAAATGTTATTTTTTTACTTTTTAAACCAGTCTTTGATCACATTGTCAGGTAATGTGAATCTATGAATTTCTATTCTTAAAAATATTAGTAGTAGTTTCAGGTGTAACATTATTGAGATTGTAGTTAAACTTTTGGCCTTATGTTAGATATGGATTTATGAACCCTTCTCATCTTGTTGTGGAGTAAGGGTTTAGCAAATGTGAACCATGACCTTTTATGGGAAAGCAAAAATTAATCTCTTGCCTGGCTTGTATCGTAGAACTTGGACATCTATCCAAGAGGTAGATCTATCTACCTATTTGACTCTGCTTTAACCTTGTGCCTTTAAATTGTGAAGCAGGGATAATAGTTCTAACTTACTTGGAACTAGGTAAAAGGTAATAGTCGTCTTAAAAGCTAAAAATCTTTATGAGAACAAAGTATTAATCATACCATCAAATATTTGAAGTGAATATATGTTAAAGCAATGTGATTAAAAATAGCAAAGCAGTATTAAATTAATATGCGGCCACTATTGCAAATATTTTCTAAGACAAAGACTATTTGCATGAACAAATGTAATGTTAACAATAAATAATTATTTACTAATGGCCACATCATCAAAAAAGCAGTTTAGTTGCAATTGAAAAAATCAATCTAAACAACCTTCATATCAATATTTTAATTATTAACCTATTAATGTTTATAAAGTATACTTTGGGAATTGTTATATTCATAAATAAAAATATTTAGATTTAATTTTTCATGTCAGGGTTACTGTCATGAAAAAAAGAGTAAAAAAGGAATAAGAAAAAAAAACTGTATTACAAGTTAGTCTTGTTTTAAGAACAGATGTAACTAAAAATCAAATCAACAACATTTTTTTTGGGCCATAAAGATTTATGTGGTGTTACTTTGGAGAATAGTACATAACATGTGCAGTCTAATACTGGGGACATAGTCACAAGGAAATTCATGACCACACTACTGAAGTATGGGTTAGCAGAAGTTGGATTTCTTTGAATTTGAGTATTCTTTGAGCTGTATAGCATATAAATTATATACTGTGTTCGAAACTAATTATGATTATATTCATTCTGTCAATTTGGTGTAAAATTAGGTTTAAAGATTTAAACTCTGTTTCATATTCAAAATACTATAGACGTTAAATTAGAAACATTTTAAAACCAAACTAAATTAGTTCTTATTATATTGTCAATATACATGCATGCACCAATTTAATTAATTTTAATACTTCATGTTAATCTTTTCATAGTAACCACAAACATAACTAAGAATTTATAGCTGTTAGTAAGTTACTACATGACAATGTACCAATACTTTTTTTTCAATAGTATTAAAAAAGTTTGGTGATAAGAATAAATGTCAAATTAATATATAATTATGTAGTTCTTAAGAAAGAAGACAACTAATATTTTAATACCATACTATGTAATAAAAAAATTATTGCACATTACATTTATTATGATTTGAACCAAAGATTGATATTAATAAAAATATTTTATCAGCCAAAAAAGTAAATCTACCACAAAATCTAGATTTATAACAAATGACAATTGTTGTAAACATATGTCTTGATAAATTTAATGCTCTAGTTACCAGTTACAATTTAGATTACTCAAAGAGAAAAATCAGTTTTATAATATTGTTTTTTGTTTTCTTTAGTTCTGTTCTTAATTGTAAAGTTGTAGGTTAAATTTTAAAAAGAAAAACAGCATCGATAAATTACCTCAACAATTTAAAGTTGCAATTTTTTAATATTTTTTCCGTTTATATTCCTTTCTTCATTAACATGTGAAATAAACGATAAAAATAGGTATAGAAAAACAAGATAAAGGACATAAAACAAATATGGTCTGCACTCTGACGTTTCAATTGTTATTGTTAGCTTATTTACAAACTCTACGCTCAGAATGTCATTTTCAACCCATATTAAAGTACATTTTTGACAGAGAATATTCTTAGAGACCTATCCGTGTGCGGCTAATGGTGATTAAATGACCGGTCTAAAGCAAAAATCTAGTTTTTCGATTTGAATTTATAAATATACGTATGTTACAAGTATAGCCAAATATTATTAGAGTAGCAGCCATTTCATGATTTAATTGTTTGTTTACATGTATTTAACATATTACCTCAAATTGCCAATGAGCAGCCTGTAGTAACTGTTTAGCTTGTTCTCTAGCACATCCTGCTGCTAGCATGAATTGATTTATCATAACTTGTTCACGTAAAGCTGAATCCATTGTATTATACTTTTATCCAAATATAAGATCACCGACTCTGCAAGAAATGGTAGTAGCAAGTAGGTAATAGATGTTTATTCTGTTGAAATCACGATGTAATTTTATCAAAGGCGCTAGTGAGCCTAAAGCTTTGCCGTAGAGTGAAAGAGAGATCCGAAGTTTACATAACATTCTAACAATAAACCTTCGTGCGTGATATTCACCACAGATAATAATCATTTACTAAAATTCCAAACAGAACTAGTACAATATTCATAAAAGTTGGATTTGGTAGGTATTGTTAAAATTATAATCATTGTTTACTTCAAAATTTTATACGCTGTATACTTTCAAATAAGGATAGTATAACTGAACCAGTCCAGCAGACGTTATTTTAAAATACGGCTAGTATTTAATACGGTAATGAACGCTAAGATATTGAAAACAAATATTTTACGGGTCTTAAGAAACTATATTTATTAAAAATGGATAACTTTATCTGGGAAATGACTCAAATCCCTTTCAGTGATCAATCGATGTGGAGACTTTTGGGAGGTCTATATTCAGCGGTGGTCGTTTATCGGTTAATGATGATGAGATCTATGTTCCTCCTGAGTGACTGACTCGGTGGCTACTGTGTAGTTGTAGTTTTTAACATAAACATATTTATTGTAAAATAAATGTCATTTTTTAACTATTTATATCTTTTTTTATGAAGAAAATAGAACTATGTACAGGATATATATGAAAATAAATAGGTCCACGATGTACTTCGTCATTATGTCCTACTTTTTTAAAATATATAAATATTAAAAATAAATCGTTCAATATTATTAAGGACAAATGATTTTAAAGAAGCTGTGTAGAAACAAGGAGGATGTCTTGCAATACAGCCTTTTCGTATAAGCAAACAGAAAAAGTACTTCAACTGCACAAATATTGTGCCCTTGCAACAAACAACCAGTTAATTGTCATTTGTCATAAATGTTTTGTGTCAATAGATTATGTTCTGACGGTTCATAGTTTATTTCATAGTTTCACGTGCTTCAATTTTTAAAATGATGAAAAATATTCTTTACGAAGAGCCTATTAAGAAAAGAAGACGGAAAAATGGAGCAGGTATATAAATTAAGATAAAAAAATAGACCTAGCTGTTCGTGAGTTTGTCTAACGATTCACGTATGGGTTGAAATCTTCATAACAAATCAGACTGACTAAAACATAGAAGTTGAGCAAATCACGTAATGCATTACAATTGAATACAATATGATTTATCCAAATTATCACCATTACGATTATAAATTTAAAGTTAGTTAAAATATGTAATTTTTTTTTTTTTTAAATTAATATTTTGCTATACCTTGTAGTAGAAGATTAATCCTATCAAAGAACAAAACAAAAATAAAGTAGTATGTTTCAAAATAATACCTTCTACTTGATATTTTTCAGAAGAAACTGAAGAAGAAAAAGGGAATAACACTGTAGTAAAAAGTCAAATTCAGAGAGTTTACAAAAAACTTATCCCAAAATTGAGATTAAAATCTACTGGAGATTCAGCCTCTTTACTAACACCAGCAAAACAAAGAATTCCTTTAACACTTACTGATATACAACATCTTCTTCTGCACTCTTTATTAGGGAATATCAATTTAAGTCAATCTCCTCGTTGGTATGTATTGGAAAAATGTGATCATATCAGTCAAATTACTTGTATTATATTTGAAGGCCTTTCTATTGAACATTGGAAGAAATATAATAAAAATATGAATTACACTGAAAAAATGTTTAATCTTTGTGTAGAAATTCTTACACCATCTATATACAATGGTACACTTGTAAAAGAATTAGCATTAGTTCCTCTGTCTGAAAGTGATAGAGAGTCTATTATACAGAAATATGGCAGTATGAATTTAGCTCTTGAAGCAAGAAAAGACTTAATGGTTATGATGAAGGCTGTTTTCCCAATTGATGAATCTATTTCAGAAGAAGATAATTATTCACATGAAGATTCATATCCCAGAACACAACTTATTTTGTCAGCTTGGCAATTAATAGAAGAAAATTATCCACTTCCTCTTAAGGGAAAATTGCAACATGCTTATGCTGATTATGTAATGACCAAAGACACATATAAGCCAGTTACAGCTAATTCACCAATGTTTGGTTTAGATTGTGAAATGTGTTTAACAAGTGCTGGATCTGAACTGACTCGAGTTTCAATAGTGAATGAAAAACATGAAAGCATTTATGAAACATTAGTCAAACCTTACAATAGCATAACTGATTATTTAACAAAATTTTCTGGTGTCACTAAATCATTGCTGTCTGATGTTGAAAAAAGACTTGAAGATGTACAAAGAGACATTAAACATTTATTACCGCCAGATGCTATTCTGGTTGGTCAATCACTTCAGACAGATTTACATGCTTTAAAAATGATGCATCCATATATTATAGATACAAGTTTAATATTTAATTTCACTGGAGAAAGAGCTCGTAAGCCTAAACTAAAAGCTTTGGCAAAAGAATTTCTGAATGAAGATATACAATCTGGTAAAAATGGCCACTGTCCTACAGAGGATTCAATTGCTTCTTTAAAACTTGTTCAGTTAAAACTGAAAAAGAATATGGAATTTGGTGATGCTGTACATACAAAGAGGAGAGATTATAAGAAAAATTTGAAGGTTATACAGAAGAAGGAGTATGCTTTGTCAATTTTTAATCATATAATAGAGCAGAAGAAAACATCTATAGTTGTTGGATGTGATAACATAACTGGGGATTATTACACATATTTAACACAAGCGAAAGAGAGTTTAAATGCACAATTGAAAAAGGGTAAACTTAAAAAGATTAAATTGTGTACAGTTGATGATGTTGATGAAGTTATCTGTAAGCTTTCAGAAGTTGTTAGTGAATATAATTTAGCAATGGCTCACTTAAAACTGGAAACTACTGACGTAGATGATGAGTTGCAACACATGAAGACAATTGATGGGTGGATTCAAAAAGTGTGGGACAAAATGAAAGAGTTTGGGTTATTTGTTATTATATTTGGTGGAACTACAGAAAATAACGGTATGGCAATGTTTAAAATAAAAGATACAACCTAAACCTTACCTTTATCATTATAATCTGCTTAAAGTCAATTAATTCAATGTTTGATTGGTTACCCAGATCAAAAATTTCATATATTAGGGCTAAGCCAAATGCATACAATTAATATTGCATGCCAGTATAAAGTTGCAGTGACAATGTAATACAATATTGGTAGTAGGTGCATGATATAGTTACAGTTGTTACCACAGCAGTTTTTATCTGCTTCAAACAAGCAGCAGTGTATTAATGTTACCGTGCTCCAGTTGGAAAGGAGCTGAAGCTTATAAAATTACTGTGATAATGAAATTATCGTATGTCTTAAAGTTAAAAGAGGTGTAGTGTTATTTATTATAATAAGTGCCACATTTTCATTATCAGGTGCATCATTTCCATTGTCATCTCTGTGTCTTGCTCGTTTCTTTCAAATTAAAAAAAAAATGTCATGTCTGTCGTAGAAGTGACCACTGTTGAAGTTCTACTTCAAGTTCCGCGTTTAGGCAAACAGCACGTGATGACCATCGACCAAATGGAGAGACAATCTGCGCAAGATTCTCCGAACAGGTTTTCACCTTGTTGTGTTAATGGGGCTTGGTCGTCGTGGCTTAGTCATCCAGGATAAATCGTGGATTAGGCATGGTCATGTCTTAGCTTTAGCTAAGAGGAACCTACCTGATCGGCCCGATGGGTAAGGCTGGCGCGAGGTGGCCGTTCTAGGTGAACGTTAGCTCATCACGGAAGTGTACCGTTGGGTAGCGAGGCAAGCTTGCACTGTTTTTCGTAACCATGGTTGAATCGCGAAGGAAGAGAAGTATCGGTATTGCATTTCGCCTATCTCTCTCCGATCTTCCGTGGCCATATAACAGTTGACGGCGAAGCCCAGGACTACATTCGCCGTAGGGAACCGGAAGAGTTTTCTCACTTGGCTCTTATGGCTTCTGGGTAATGGATTCGGTGGGAATTTATTGCCCAAGTGACAAAAAGAGTTCAGGAGGAAGGCGCGCTGTACGTTCCGGTACGCCCTTACAAAAGTGAAAAGGGAGTTCTTTTCCTAGATAGGACTGCGCGGTGCAGCCGGCGGTGGCATAGTCGCTGATGTTTGCGAAAGAGTTTCCGTGGCCCCACCGTTAAGCGACGGAGGTATAGTCGGCGCACCTCCGACATACCTATGTTCTCGTGAGCATAGGTACGCATTATCATCACGTGATACAAAAAAGGTATATAACGAGGATGGCTCTTTTATGACCGACAAAAAAGAGGACTTCAAGTCAACGACTACGTTTATTGTTATTCTTTTTTCTTGTAATACCACACAACTTTTTACGTTTACTTGTGATGATCTATTGGCTGAAATACATTTTGATGGAGTAGATTAGGTTTATAACATTAAACAATTCATACAACATTTACATTGTATATCGTATTATTTGCTAAGTGCGTATATTTGTCCAGTAATTGGGTCAACTGTGAGAGAGGGTGGCAACTCTGCAGCCATATCTGCGAGTGCTTCCCAACGGGTAGCACGACTGCAGTCCGATTGGCTGGGACTGCCAGATTCTTGAACTTCTTCCCTGTAATAAATAAGCGCACCTTATTATTATGGTTTATTAATTATGAATCTGTAAATGATATATATTTGCAAAAAAGTCGGTGTTAAATTGCCAGAATGAGTTGTTAATGTATCTATGTGTAAAACAGATCGTTAGATGATGGAAAAATAACATCACCATAAAACAAATATTTCTCTTATTTACTTATTAATCATTTTAACATTGAATCATAAACTAAAAAATATAATATAAAAAGCTAGTTATGGACTCGTGTGCTTTTTACCAAGAATAAAATAAAATACTTTTGTCGTCACATGTTCTCTAGTATGCTAAATTATATCTCGTTCCTGTTTTAAACGCAAATAGTTTGAATAGAAAGTCCTTGCAGACATTAAAATAATTGAAACTATTGATTACCTATGCACTTCTTCCCTTGTTATGGCTACAATTTCTTGGGTACTTTGCTCTAAATGGGTTTCAGTCTCATAATTTACTAGTGGATTAAGACTGGTATTGGAAGAATTAATTTTCAATTTTTCTTGTTTTTCTACGTTAATGAATATCACGTGTTCGGCAATTTCTTTGAAAGATGACGTATTTTCTTGTGTGGTTTGTTCATCACTTCTATTAGTATTATAATTTACTCTTTCTTGTGTTTCTGTAGAAATAATCCTATTAGTAATTATTTCATACATTTATAAATAAATAAAGAAATCATATAATTCATTCCAATATACATTTGATCTATTAAAGTTTAAGTTTAAAATCAAAGACGGAACAGAACAAGATAGATAACGATGTTTATGACAATTTGTATGTCTAGATCATGTTATGATTCAGACTTTTGAAGACATGTGGGAAATGGAGAATATTTTTTTATAACACTAAGTGAGAAGACCAACGGGATATTTATCTGATGGTATGTGGCATGTCGGGTCTCGGTTTACCTGATTTATGCTCGTGAAACTAACGGACTGAATTTTTTTTAACTTACCTACCTAAAATTATAATTAGTGCTTTGATATTTGCTTTTACAAGAATTAGATAGTTATAGACATTTCTTTGAAAATACTAAGTTAACAACTGTTTTATTGCATAATATTTCATTATAAAAAAGTACTTAATTTAAAACAGTTGTCCAAATAAAGATAAGGCGTCTCTGCCATAACGTTCCACGTGATCCTAAATTAACATTAGACTAATATCGCTCACAATAAAGTGGGTAAGGTAAATTGTTAATTATAGAAGCAGAAATTGTTGTTAACTTATTAATTAGACTTGAGCTTTGAATGTTTAAATATTCGATAAAAAAAAATAATTTTTAATTTGTAGAACTTGTCTAAGTTTATTAGTGGTTAAGGTTATTATTATCCTTAGAAATTTTCAAAATAGGAACGTAACGTAATTTCATATAATTTAAATGCCTTTGTAATAATATTTAAAAATGTAAAAATATAAAAATTAAAAAATAAATAAATAAATCTGCTACTAACTAAAAATATTTTATAAAGGTTTTTATTGTTATTTTAAGATCAAGTAAATTGTAAAAACGTGCTTAAATTCGTTGTGAAAATATATTCATGTAATATCCTACGGCACACCGTTATAAATGTATGTATAAATTCATATTAACTACTTTATCACGACATGAAATTTTGTAAAAATTACACGTGGTCGTCGCATTGAGACACAAAGATAAGACTTGTTACCCTAGTAATATGCTTGCACACTACTGTTTGGTGGCAGAAATGGGTACAGTTATAGTAGATTCATTTTTTTGTTATCGGGGTAGAAATCTAAAGTCACCCAACTTCTGGGAGAAGACAAAGGATATGTGGGATTTTTAGCCACTCAAACCTCCTCGGTGGTCATAATCAGTGCGTTGCGGGAGGCTCCAAGATCCGGAGCCTCCGGCATTACGCCTAAAGCATGTCTTCGGTGGGCTGTAGCCCTCTTCATCACCCTCGCTTTGGTACGACCATCGGCTTGTTTTGTGGATAATGAGGGCCTCACCTTCGCAGCCCAACCCACGTACCCGAAACCCTTTTGAGTTAACTTCTATGACAAGCAGGGCTTACCTTAGTTCTAATCTTAACAGTTCGCGATTAATAGTCAAAGATATGGAAGATACTTAGTTTTTCGACAGTAAAGATATCCCATGTAATAATATTTATTTGGTGTATTTTAGAATTAATGTTAATAAGTAACCACAAGATGTTTTAGGATACAAATTTTTCTTTATAAAATATCAAATGGAACTCTGACAATTATTACAGGTCCAAGAAATTCACACAAAAAAAAATCAATCACTTCGCGGTATGACTTTTATATTCTATATATTACTCAGCACGAGAGTTTTAATCCCTCTCAATAATAAAAGTATCATTCATTAAGTAGGTTAGTTTACTGCAACTCATATTACTGCAACCTAGTAGTAATGTATTTTATAAGTATTTGTTATAAAAACATCTTCACGTAAACAAACGATGATATTGTATAAAATATTTTCCGTCTTTTTGAGAATTTGTTATTTTTACAATGACTAAATTAAAGCAATTTATTGCTTAATTTAATACAAGTACATCAGGTTAAATTTTTATTTAAAAATACAACTAAGGCATTTATATATATAAGCTATATATAAGAATGCCAGAATGTAAATCAATGAGCACAAATGTTTTTATAAACGTCTTATATTACGTAGCACTAAAGGTCTTCTTTTTTACCTTGTTTATTTTCATTATTTATTGGATCTTTTGGTACAAATATATTGTTTTGTTCTAATTGTTGCACGTCGTTAACAAAATCCTTTTTAAATTCTTGTTTATTTTTATTAATACCTCCATCTTCGTTTTGAAAGTTACATACGTCAGTGTCCTCTAAAAAATGTATAGTTTTATCTGAAACCAATAGAGAAAACAAGACTTTTCAACGTTTCGTGACTAGATCTTAATAAAGTTTTAATACGAAGAAACAATAATGTCATATACCTCACTATATGCGTGAAGTAGATTGAATAAAGTTAAGCGACGTCTTACCTTTAACATTGACCTCGAGTTCACTTAACACGCCTAGCCCTAGACCGCTCATGATGTTTTCATGCAAATAATGAAACTAGAAAAAGCATACGTAATGAGCAGCTGTGTAAAAAGATAACTACATATTTAACATAAAAAAGAAAACAAAAGCTGTGCACAGTGATAACCATCAATAAAGTCAATATAAAAGAGAAAGAATGTTCACATAAAAATAGAAATAAAAATACACTAATAAAGGAGAAAAGATACATAATGATTTATTATTATTTTCTTTTCTAGTCACCTGTAGATTTTGTTTGAACTTCAGGTATATTTGAAGTGCTACTTGTACAGCCCATGATGGGTGTAATTTAAAGTTCACATACCGACCGCGTGCTTTTTTTAAGTTGCAGAATGGTTGGGGTGTTCAGCTGCGAGTCAAACACCCTGACTAACTGAACTCAACTCGGCCGCTCGACTGGGCGTTCTATGAGATCGTATCGTACTTGCCAGTTATGGGAGGAGCGAGCCCACTAAGCTGACCTCGCACCCCCGTCGCATTTCTTTTTTAAATTAAACGGGTATAACATTCCTTTTCTTTGACGCAAATAATGTTGAGAAAGAAGGGTTTCCGACATTGGCACAGGCCTTGACGTCGCCGTTTTTTTTTTGTTTATGTAATCATAGTAATTAATGAATACATAATTTCTTATAATACATATATGTATTTAACTATTTAGCATTTTTTTTTTTTGTTATTGTAAAGTAATTAATTATATTAGTATCATAGATAGCGGACAGGTTTATCACGCATACAGTAGTTTGTAAAATATTTGTTTCTTAAAAAATAACTTATAATTTGTAAATTTTAACACCAATAAAGTTATAATGTTAGGCTAATTGTAAGTTAAAAATTATTTGAATTTATTCTTATCGAGAGGCAATTTATAAATCTGAAGCTCGCAAGTTTTAGTTAATATGTTTAATGTAATAGGATAAAATTAAAGTTCATTAACCTTTACGCGATTGAATGTAAAAAATTAACCGGCTTATAAATTAGGTTGAATCGTGCAGCAAACAAAGCGAACGTAAATGGTTTAAAAATTCACGGTATGCATAAATTAGAATTTAATACGATACTAATAATATAACAATAATACATTTTATACGTATACACTAAAACGAATAAAACTTACGTAATGAAGTTATGGTATTACATTAAGAGTGTAACATCGAGCTAGCATCTAGCTTCGAAAAACCTATCATCGTCTAAATTTCACACGAGACCGCCGAATCCGACTGAGAATCTCTGTGTAATAAAGTTAGTTGATTTATGATTTCTTGTGAGATCATTTTATAGAAAGATTTTTAAATGATAATTTAAATAATTTAATAAGTATAAAATGATAAAAGAAAAACACCGTTCTTTTGTAAAGAAAACATGTAAATATGTTGTAATTTTTACATAAGTTATTTTTGCTCCTAGTTTGACTGAAAATATAACATTTTGCTTTTTATAAATCTTGAAAAAAGTAGGTAGTATGTTTTACAATATCTAAATTGAATAGCCTGAAATGACTTGAGTCACGTTGCTACGGGATAGTTGTTTTTGAAATTTTAATTTATTACTATATAAGTGCATTATGTGAATTTAAACCTTTGTAGTTCTTAATAGTGTAATTATAAATGTACTTCCATTTTTGTGCACTGCACTCCTTTTATACTATCAAGGATAGAATGACATTAATTCTTATTGTAGTTTGCTGCACGCAACATCAAGGTAAGCATGTGTAACTGCTTCATTTAAATTAACTAGCTATTATATGCGAATTCAAAAAAAGTTATTTTTACTATTGTTGGATGAAAGATAGATACATGGATAGAGGATTATGTACTCTTATTCCAATTCGTATCGAAGAAATAGTTTTAATTTTAAAGTTGGTGTTGTGAAATACTTTTTTAACAAAATGGTAAGTCGCTACATTGTTTAGTCTATTTTACCATAAATAACAAAGGTTGACATTTTACAATTACATTTATGATCAGCACATCTTTTCCGTTGAATTTCAACTTAAAGTAAAATCAGTTTTAAATATAGTAAAAAAGGTAAAAAAAGAAAGGAAATTTTGAAAAAAGTAACGCCATAACCATTTTAAAGCTAAAAGCATATATTTTTATACAAAGTGAAGATCACCAAAAAAGTTTTACAAAAGTAATAAAAAATTGACAAATTGAAAATTAAAGACATGACAAAACGATCCGTTAAAACTTAGCGGGAGCATGGACAAGACGTTGGTTCTTTTACTCCAGTGAGGGCAATAGCTTCAATTTCAATTAAAGCGTTCAATGGTAACTTAGCCACTTGAAACGTAGAACGTGCCGGATATTCTTCTGTGAAGACTGAAAGCAAACAGAAAATTAGTATTTCAGGTATGTTAATAATGTTAACTATATTTAATTTTATTAATAATTTATCTCCACATTTGTCTAAAAAAATACAATTATGCTAAGCTTATAATTGATAAATGGATAGACCGCTTAAATTAATAACTGCCTCCTAGCGCAATGGCCAATCGCATGCCAAGTAATGCGAAGTTCCCTCGTTCGAAATTGAAGTCCTCGTGTTTATGTGTATTGAGTTTGGTTGATGGTACAGTTTTTTTCTAATCTAAGCTTGTACGACTTGCTACCACCCTCACATTATATATCCGCCGCTTTGACATCATCGTTGTGTCGCGATTGCCAACCTATAAGAGCTAAAGTATTCTGGGTCAGCCCGCATTGTCTGTGAGCATGGTCCCGTTGTAAGGTAACACCATGTGAAATTATCGTCAAGCGGTAGTTCATTGAAGATAAAAAAATATAATTATTTTCTCTAAATAAAATTAAAAACCAAAAGCCGCCAAAATGACCCATCTACCAACCATTGACAAAAAATTCTCGTTAAATTTCATTTAATATATTTTATATTTGAAATAATAAATAACTTGTCGAATTATAATAAGATTTACATTTTGTCAACTCTATATCAAATTGATTATTTTCGATTGGTTTGGTAGAAGCAGATATATAATAAAAAATTGTGGTGTTTATTATTCAAAAAAACTGTTTCGGTACTGATAGTATTGAAAGATGTCGCTTAATGAAGATGGCATTGATGATTGACTACATACGCAAGATAACAAGACCTTGTTATATAACCTTTAGTAACATTTAAAGGCTTAGGTTATAACGACTTTACGTAGAGAATTATCTTAACAATTTCATATAACATCATAGAGAATGCAATAATGATAAATAAATGTGCTCACAGTAATAACACTTTTGATAAAAATAAGTGAACTAAGTAATGAACTATTAACTAATATAAAAAAATTACATGTAGTTCAGAAACTAAAGACTACCTGTTGACTTTTAAAACCATATTCTCTAAAAACTTTTTTATAATTTATATGAACATATTTAGGTTCCATACCGACATTACGCATATTTAATTACGCCCATTATCTTAACCGATAATTAACAAAGGAATAAATACCTTATAGCTATCGAAAACAAATAGTATATTAAAATAGATCCATTAGCATTATTTAAATGTTTGGTATTGAACAGTACTTACATTCTGCATACACTTTGTTAACAATGGGGAAGTCTTCCATGTTCGCTAATAAAATCGTAGTCTTTAATACACCTTTAAGAGAAGTTTCTCCTGCTTCAAGTATGAGTTTAAGATTGCCGAGCGCTTGCTTGGTCTGGCCCTCTATACCACATATCATGTTAGAACAAGGATCCATCCCCAGAACCCCAGAGACGTAAAGTGTTTTATCTGCTAAAACTGCTTGACTGAAATTTATGATAAAGCGATTTTGTATTTGTAAGACTAAATATATATTTTTAAGGCATAAAATCAAGGAGTTGTACATATTTTCTAAATATATTTATTCTTTAAGTATTTAAATCGTTGCTCTATGAAACTATTAAAAAATGCTTAATTTTCGACAGTTTGCAAAAACTTAGTACATAACATCTAAAACGTTATCCGTAGTCAGGATAACAACTCATCATTATTAGATATATTGAACACCGTTCATAACTAAGTAAAAAAATTCATATAAAACAATTAGATCCTACTTACCTATACGGTCCAACAGGTTTATAGATCGTAGAACATGTTATTTCTTTTTTGTATGTTTTGGAAGTACTAGTTTTGAAATTTGTCTTAGACATGTTCGTCCCTGCTCTTCGATACGCCTGTGTTACCGTGTGTCTCCAAAGCATTTAAACAGATACTATTTATTGTAAAGATAACGGCTAAGGGTCAACAGGTTCACAACATTATGCTTGGTAAATATCGATAGTCAAAATTTATTAATGGTTCTATTTATACAGTTAAATTTAGTTTCATTTGACTTATCAATTTTATGTGTCAAAATATTTTTTTTACTTTGTTGTTGAGTATAATTTATTTTGCCAGTAATACTTCATGCCACAAATAAAATAAAGGAAATTTAAAGTGGCACAGAATACTATATATGTAATCAATAAAGTTATCATTCTTATATAAAGCTCTGAGGTATAAGCTTCACTAAAAAGATTAAGTGAACTACAAACAATTAGTATTTTTTATTCTTTTCACAATTAATTTTACATAATGACTAAGATATGACAAAAAATTATACACAGTTTCTTAATTATAATTATGTGGTTATAGCTCAAAAGACTAAGAGCGTTTGTGTTTTTTTTTACATGTGTAATAAAATGCTTACGGAATGCACACCTCGGAACCAAGGGCTGGCAACAGAGTAGTGTCGGACTCCAACCGACTAAAAAGCTTCACAGTACACACGACAGTATTCACGAGGGTCACCGAATAACATCGAGCAGTTCTTCCGCAAACTCCAATCGGCGCCAACAGCATTTATAGTTGAGATTCATTACTTTAAATAATTTTTTTCGTTATCTCATCGTTTAAAACGCTATAAAAAGATTACAGTACTTAGTTTTTATTTTTGTAATTTAATGTGCTCTAGATTGGATAAGCTGACATTACAGTAGGATAAAACGGCATCATCCCGAACAGGTGCCCGCCTTGCAGTTGCGGTGGGGCTTAGTAGCCGTCACCCACCGTGAAGCTAAGAGGAAACTACCCCGCCGGCCCAAAGTGGTCGCTCACCTGGGATGTGTGCGCATGGACTGCAGGGGCAGGTTTGTATTGCTCTTTGCAGCCGAAATTGAGTCGCGGAGGGAAGGGAGTGGTGGTATTGCGTTTTGCCGCTGTCCCTATCCTCCGCGGTCGTGTAACGGCTAGCGGCAGAAGCCAAGACCAGATCCGCCGCAGGGAGCCGAGAGAGTTTTCTCTCTTTGGTCCCATGGCCTCTGGGTGATGGCTTCGGGGGATCCGTTGACCAGGTGACTATAATGGGCCCAGAAAAGGGCGCGTTGTATATTCCGACGAGCCACAACTGAGGTGAAAAGTGGGTTCTCCCCCGAGGAGGGCCTGCAAGGTGCAGTCGACGCTGGCGGAGTCGCGGAGATGTGCGAAAGCGTTCCCGTGGTCCTGCCATAAAGCGACGAAAGTGAAAAATCGTGGAGGTTTTAGTCAGTGCAAGTCCGACGTAACCTGTCTTTGTCGCGGTGAAGGCAGGTATGCGAAGGCATTTCTGCCACGTAAAACAAAAAAAAAAGATAAAATACCATAGCAGGGCTATTTGTACAACGCAAGTAACCAGGTCTTCCGTAGTTCACAACCATCAGTACGTATAAAATTAATACATTTACATTTGTGCATAAACAGGGATAACATTAACATATTATTTATTATGCCCTTCTTTTCGGAATACGTTTAGGGGTATATGTGTATGTGTATACATTTAAGTAATATAGTTTATATATTTCCTACCAGTTTTTATTTTATACAATTAAGCGGCGTGACGAGTGGGACGTTGGTAAGGGATACATCCGACCATAATAACGTAGCGCTAGTTAGGATGATATACACTGCACCACATTGCGTTCGTCGCCTGAGATAGAAGTTGTTGAACCTCATTATACCAGTAATTACGCAAGCTACAACGCCCTTCAAATTTGACACAATAATGTTTGTACACTATTGTTTGGCGGCGGAAATAGGCTCTGCGGTGGTACCTCCCTAGGCGATGTCCGGCAACAGGTACCTAGCACAAATAAAATTATCTGCATTAAAAACGTTCACGTCGATCTAAAATAACTTTTTAGTGCATACAGTTATTTTAAGACTAACAGCAACAGAGACGTGGTTTAATCAGAAATAGAGTAGTCAATCTTCTTGTCAATCTTCTTGTTGACGCCGTAATTAATGAAATTGGTGGTTAGAAGAGTGTCATCTGTTCAACATTTATAACGAACTACATAGGTGCTTTGTGTAGATGATTATGTAAAATCTTGAATTTCTTTTTGTGGTGAAATAGAACATTAAAAGTCGATAGTACATAAAAAAAGAACTCTGTCATGTTCTTCAAAATGTTACTGTCAATAGATATTACTCCTAATCCGTTCCAGAGTTAGATAATATGAATAATGTTTGTCCAAATAGGTATTTAATATCAATATTAAGGAAAATATACTTATTTGAGTTATATCTTGTAAAATTCCATAATGATTTTGGAACATACGATAGAAGTATTGTGTTAAAACATGTTAACGATAATTGCATAATTATGCTGTCCTATGATCTATGACAGCATATTTATGCAAGATTCCGTATAGAGTCTTTATTACGTCTATACGTAATAAAGACCTCTCTCTACACCAAATCTTTCCGAGAAACAACTGAAGCACCAAAATAGCAGCAGGTAACTCCGTGTAAGTGTGAAACACAGAGGTAAAAGGAAAGCAGGATCAATACAAAGTCCCAAACAAATGGATAGGAATAATTCGATATCTTCATGTTTTTACTCCAATTAAATGTAATGTAATCTCTTTTTTTTTGATGTAGTGACATTAGCACACATTTTTTTTTATTAACGTTTGTAACAAAATGCTGCGGTCGCACACCTCGGAACCGGAAGGGCCGGTAACGGGGTAGTGTCGGAGTCCAACCGACTAAAAAGCTTCATACGGTATTCCAATCACTTCCGAAATAATGCATGGGGGTCACGGGATAACATCGAGCAGTTCTTCGGTAACCCCCGATCGGCACCCGGATCGAACGGGCCCCGTTCTCCCGTTTCTGCGTGATAACGAAGTCGCAGAATCGGAATACCGCATCCCATGACGCCTTGCTTCCGACCATGGCACGCACCACTGCCGGCAGCTACATTAGCACACATAGATAAAATTTAGAAATAAAGCAATTTCGTCCACTTTAAACGCAACGCAACATATAGGAAACCACCTGAAGTTACGTTCTACCGGTCAGTTTTTTGAGCGTTTTATCCATTCTCTGGCTAGATTTTATTTATTATTATTAGGCTAGATACGTCGAAGCTACTAGAAATTGACATGCCGTCAATTACAACCGTAGTTTTTATTTTTTTTTTAGTCTTTATTATTTTAGGGGCTTTCAGCCTATCAAAGCTATGTCAACCCCATCGTAACCTAAGCACCTATCATCTAATTATTACTATTAACTAACATATACTAAATACACAAATACCTACTACTTCTAACTAAATTAAATTAACAAAATGTGCTTATAGATAATTCTCGCTGCTACTGATGTTGGTGCAAATAAAATACATTGACTTCTGCCGACGCTTCTGATGTCAATTTGCAAATTCTCCAACAATATTTTTCTCAGCGGTCTAGTCCGGACACATTCCGTCAATATATGATATACATCTTCTATTCTTTGGCACAAATAACAGTTGGGGGAATCTGTTATTTCCATTAAATACTTGAAGTTGTTGAGCGGCATGTGTCCGGAACGTAACCTGAAAGCAGCTACAAGTAACTCCCTACTTATACTGCTGTTGGCAAACCACGGTACACGAGGAGGCTCACTCTGCAAAGATTTATACCAAATCCCTTTCTCCTTACTTAGTTCGATAAAGTAGTCTTTCCATTTGTTATAAATTTTGTACTTTACTTTATTTAAAATTTCCGTATAATCTAAATTAATGAACGTTTCAAAACCATTTAAAATGCCATCATTTGCCAATTTGTCTGCCTCCTCGTTCCCATATATACCAACGTGGGACGGTACCCATTGCAACGTCAGAAGCCTATTTGTGCCTTTAAATTCCAAGACCTGACTTAGAATGGCATAAGCTATCGATGTGCCTCTTATTCCAGAGACGCATCGAGTTATATGCTGCAAGGCGCTTTTGTTGTCTGTCAAGATAATTTTTTCAAAATGTGTTGCATTTGCATATAATATGGCTTCCGATATTGCAAATAACTCGGCTGTCATTATTGAAACATTTGACATGATCTTATAACTAGTTTTAACATTAATACTAAGATCACAATAAGCTGCTCCAATACCACTAGATGCCATTAGATCCATCAGTGTATATTTTATGCCAATACTTATATTTTATGTTTAGTAGCTTTAGTGTACAAAACTTTAAAGTCCTTGTCATATTTATCTTTTGTTTGAGTTACTTCCTCGACTTCGCTATTAATAAAACTCATGTCTATGTTAGAGATCCATGTACACAACCTAAATAATTCTAATGGACAACACGATTTAATTTTTTCAGTTTTCATATCTACGTAAACTAAAGCCAAAACAGGTTTCTTTTTTCTTTTCCAATAACCGGAGTTACATGTGCCTTGTAACTCTTGTAAATTTTTATAGAATAATTTTTTGTCCTCGACATTGCTTTTATACAATATTTTTCCGCCAAATACTGTCTTCTAAAAGTAAGAGGGGGAACGCACAACTCGCACTCCATTACATGAATTGAAGTTGTTCTAATAAATCCACCAACTACACCAAGTGCCATATTTTGTACCATGTCTAGTTTCATTAAATGAGTTTTTGCAGCACTATCATAAATAAAGCTGCAAAAATCTATTCTACTATGGATTAAAGCTAGGTATATCTTCCTAAAAAGTTTCAGGTGTATGCCCCATGTTGGCCCCGCTAGTACTTTAAGTATGTTTATAATTTTACAAGTTTTATCTCGTGTCTCATTAATGTTTGTTGAAAAGTAAAGAGCGATCCAGCCACACACCTAGGTATTTAAAGTTTTCAACAGTCTCTAAATTACAATGATTAACATTTAAGGATATTCTGTCTCGTCTTCTCCCTCTGCTAAATAAACAAACTTTAGTCTTACTGTTAGATATACTTAAACCAATATTTGTTAAAATATCCGATGTCAAATCTAGAGCTTTTTGAACATTATTAACGCTCTCTTTTATAATTTTATTTTGGCTAGATATAAGAAAATCATCTGCGTACTGTAGCATATCAATATTATCTAGTTTACATAAATTCCCTGTAGCAATATTAAAGAGCAGAGGCGAGATAGGATCACCTTGTGCTAACCCTGTACTCGTCCACCTTACAGCATCATTATTTCCTTCAGTTGTAATTTGTAAATATCTTTGACTTAAAAATAACCACAAATATTTACATACATTTGCCCCAAAATTTAAATGATCCATAATTTTAACAAGAATTTCAACAGTAACATTATTATAAGCATTATCGATATCCAAAAAACATGCTGCGGTGGGTATGTTTTTGGAAAAACCTATTTGTATCTTGGATACAAAACGCACCAAACAGTCAATACAAGACTGAAATTTTTATTTTGATTAACATTGTTTATTCGACATAATGTCCGAGACCTGATTGTAAATAAATCGTCAAACGGATGTTTGACGCTTTATTTATTCGTATATTTTGAGAAGCCGCCTGTAATAATTTTTTATAAATTTTTCGAATGTATGCTTATCACGAATATGGCACAGGTTAACAAAAGATTAAAGTATGTCATTCGGGTGGTTGACCAATGTTCTACCTACCAGACCTACAACACAAAATATTTCGATTAGCTGTGATGTGATGGCTAGATAAAAGTGGATGTAGAAAAATTATTTTGTTCAATAATTATTAACTCTGGAACAGAGAACTGTATTTCCTTCAACTGCGTCCAATTACAATCCTATGTAACATTTAGGTTTGTATACCTTGTTGACTACCATTTTCAATAAAAAGAGTTAATTTACAGCCCTTTGTTTCGCCTATTGTTAGTGATTGCATTTTATTTTATTTTTTTATGCACACAGAAATTACAATGAAAATATAACATACATAGAAATAAGTATAAAATTATAATATTATTATAATATTAATATAAAAGTATAAGTAAGTAATAAGGCACTACTTATTCCAAGATTTCTTCCAGTAGTCTGTGGTTGGGAGATTTGATTAAAGTGACCGAACCTGATGCACTCTGATAATATTATAGAACAAAACTTATAAACTAAACATAATCTAGAACAGCTTATAAGTAAAAAGGGAGGAGAAAATAAGAATAAACCAAATTCAAACTTATAGGCATTACGCTAGGGCAAAATGACTGTCTTTAAAAGGCTTTTTGAATAGTGCCACTGTCCTAACTTCGCCTAAATTATGTTAAATTATTAATGTGAGTATGAAGGATATAAAGAATAGTACAAAGTTAGATTAATCTGCCCTAACCGGTGTGATAGTAATTCTGTGGTCACGGATCAAATATTCAGCACAAGTTAATGAAAATTTGAAAATCACACACGATTGTAAGAAAGTACACATGAGTAACAATAATCAATGTAAAAATACAGAAATTTATTTAATTGTAATTCCTATAGAATAATAACATGTAGATGCAAAACGAGGAACATGTGTTTATTGTTACCTAACTATAGTTCCTAAACCTGCACCCTTAAATTGTACGTGAATTAAGCATGTGAGTTTTTGATACACTTTATTATTGACATACTAGGTCTACTTCCCTTCATGCATCTGTGGTCTGCACCTATTTATCTCAAATAGGCGCGAATTCGATTCTCACTGAGCTAGGGCTCCAGATAATGAAAAACCTGATGTTAGAAATATCAGGAAACAAACAAAAAGAACTTGCGCAAACTGGTCAAGAGGATACAAAAAGGATCTTGATTTTCTCTTTGTGAAAGAAGGCCACCAGTTCCAGCTGAGGAAATAATGTTATTTTATTTTATTATAAATAATTGCACTATGTAGAATAGATAATATTTAATAAATAAAGTATGATGTTGAATATGTTAGAGACGTAGGTATTTGTTACATAAACATAGCTTTAGTGCATATGTCTATATCTACAATACTTCTGTTTTTTCCCAACGATTAAATTACAGTCTCTATGGCCATTCTCAATATCTGATTATTCCAAAAAAAAAACTGATTACGTCACTTTCATGTTGTTGTTTTCAGGTTATCTGAACATCTTTATTAAATTTTCTATCAACAAATATTTGTTCGCAGCATAGATGAAAAGTTCTGTTTAAGTGGTTAAGTATATAATCTTTTTTTCAGTAAATTTATAATAAAAACTATTGTATTAAGCCAATAGCCGTAAACATTCAATTAATAATGTTTATTTTGTTGCAGATCAAAATGCAGAATATTTTGTCGTTTACCCGAATATTACTCAAAACAAACCTTCCGATATTTCAATTACCAAAGCCATGTTGCTTCAGTACATTTCAAAGTTTTACTCCAAATAATTTTTTAAGAGTTTGTAGTCCCACCATAAATCAAGTTTGTACTTTTAAAGTTAAAGGTCGGGTTAGAAGGCGTTGCAAGTCATGTTATTTTGTTTTTCGAGATGAAAGAATGTATGTGATTTGTCCAGAACACCCTCGTCATAAACAAATGGCAATGAAACCTAAACCTCACAATACTTGGATATTGACACATGCAAGTCAAAGTCGTATTCGACCATGGTAGATCTAATTTTATATGATTATAAACATAAATAAATAATGTAGTCAATTAATTTGAAATGTTTGTTTTAATATTTTTATAGCTTTTGAAAGTTATGTTTTATTAGATGTGATAGCTTAAAGTATCTCCTAACATAAAAATAGACTATTCACACGTGAATTATTGAAATAACAACAAAATCTTTTCATAAACTTTTAATCATTTTAAACATTAATAATTCACCCTCATATTGAGGGCAGGCCTGTGCCCCAACAATGGTGATGTAAATTGGCTGTTGAGAAACATTTATAATGTTAGTGAAATTTGTGTAAAATATAACATGAAATAGGTATAGCACAAATTAATAATTTCCTTGATATTTAATACTATCTACTAATTACTTTAAATTATCGATGGTACAAATAAATTAATTTCCAATTATAATATCAACTGCTATAATTTTTAAGTTTATAACAAATACATTATTTGTTTCACATTCAGTATACCCATAATTACCTTTTATTTTAAATAATACTTATGAAATACTATTTTATATATATAATACATAAATAACTTTTCCCTTAATTTGAAAGTTACAAAAAATTTCACAAGTGGCTGTACTAAGGAACGCCTAAGATATTTTTATTACAAAGGAATACATTAACTGTGTCAAACACTTAAAATAATTAATAAATAAAAACGAAATATAATAGACAATCATGAGTATAATACAAATTTTAAAGCTACAACTTCAAGGTAAATTTAGATAGTTTATAAAATACGACCTATGATGTAATATTACTTTGACGAGATTATCACACATTATATATAGTGGATTGTTGCATAGATAGATAGTTTGTAGTAAATGTAATAACTCTTATTCAAGAAAATAGTTTTATATATACAAATAAATAAATTTGAAGTATTGATTTGTATTTTTAAAATAATAACTTTTCGCTTTCCTCGTCATCATACATTCATATAAATTTTTATGCCATAATTGTGAAAAAAATCTATCTCCACACAGCATTTAGATTATTATTAGATATAACTTTTACCATTGTAAAAATAATGTATTAAATAACAGGTTTAAATTAATTAATGTCACTAATCTCTGAAGAAAGACAGGTTTAATAATTTGGTAAGTATTTTTTCATTGCCTGTAACTGGTCACCAAATGGCACTATAGTTTATATACTTTAAATCTTTTAACAATTTTAATGATAATCATTGGTATACACAAAACATCTACATACAAATATCCAAAGATACAAGCTATAGTAATATATTATATAAAAGAAAATCACATTATTTTATGAATGTAGCTGAAAAATCTTCCAATAACACAGAATTCGTCTTATTCTTCTTAAAATAGTATCGGCGTTCAATGTTTTTCACTGCTCTCTATGAGTAGGGCCTTAAAAATAAATTGAAACAATAATTATATTAATTAATAAGTTGAAGCACACACATAAAAGCCTTATTTTGTATATCATTTTGTGTATTATCATCACTAGTACAAACTAGTCGAAATTACATACATGAGGAATAAAGGAAATGAAACAAATTAATAGTTACTAATAAAACTTCGTCTGCTGCTGCCAATAAGAAAAATCATACTCTTACTATTAAGAAACACAGACTGCCAAGCTGTGTCAGAATCACCATCACATCACGAGTTAGAAGACGAAAAAATGGCAATGTGATTTAAATAATTACTAAAATGGTTGGAGTAAAAGCCATGGAAAATTATTGCTACCGAGATATAGGAATCATGTGTAAAGTGATTGACCACAGCCATTCAGTAAAAGGTTTAAGGTTCAATAAATCTATTAAGAGATTAAGTAAAAATAAAGGTTATTATTAACATCTTTATGTAATGATGATTAATAATTAGTAATGAATTATATAAATCATCCATAATCTTTAATAAAAATACAATAATTAAAACCATATTTTTGTAGGGCGCGGTGTTTTTACTTAACCGGATTAAAATTTTATCAGAAAAACTTTTAATTTCTCTTTAACTCCCATGTACATAAATAATAATTAAAAGGTATAACATGCAAAATGAATAAATGAGATGGCTGAATATGATGTGAAAAGTTTTATTTCAAAATAAATTATAACAATCATAACTTCATATATATTTATATCACCAGATTAAATTAAATATGTTATTCATTTAAATAAAATTGGATTATTTTCTTTTTACCACCCATATAAAAATATATTTTACGTATTCTCTGTATCAGGTACTTCACTTGGAGATCCTTGTTCTCGCAATGTAACAACACTGAAATTGTTATAAATTTTATTACTGCATAATACAAAAAAAAATGAATATTTGTTTATTTAAACAATAATCTTTCAAACATTAAAAGGAAAAAAATTAATCACTGACTGTACACAACTTATAAAAGTATACGTACTTACAATTTTATATACTTTGTATGTACGAGAAGAACTACCCCTCATCCCCCTACTAACGCATTAAATTTTAACGTTTTAAGAGTTTAATTAATTTTCCATTTGAACATCAAACCGACGAATAATCGATAATAAAGTCTTTATTTAAAGAATATATTATTTGTAATAAATGATTATTGTTAAAGATTGCCTATCTAAAATATAATGAAACATGAAAATAGAGTTCTCTGAATACTCTTTACAAATACATGATTGATCTTCTGTGCTCACATTTGCTTTTAAAATATGCCACATTAAAAAAAATTGGAACACGTCTTTACTCAATTCTATTTTATATTATCAATAAAGTACATTGTTTGGTTTTCTGTTTTATATTAAAGACAGGCAAAATTAATTTCAAAATGTGGCACTACAGATATCAGAAAACACATAACTTTGTTGTGTGGTAAAAGTTTGCCGAGTATGTAAATGCACCAAATTTAAACATAATGTCAACATTTGTTGTTCTTTTATGTAAAGAATAAAATTTTCAACATTGCGGTTTTCGCGTCACTCATCAGGATATTATTTAAAAAAAAGGATTGAAAGCAATTTCAGTGCTTCAATTAATTTTTTGAGTTATATTAAAAAGACTGAATATCCATTGGAAGGACCTATTATATCTCTCCAGTTTATTTTATCATTTATAATAAACATACCTCATGTTGCGGACCATTTCTGAAAATGTGTCTTCATCTGAAGAGTTTGCATTGTTTTCATCATCATGAATAACATTAACATCAACAGTCACAGTACTAGGTGAATCAAGGGTGTCATTTTCAGAATCTTCATTGAGGCTATTATGCATAACAATACCAGCAATACCTATAACATTATTAATGTTTCAGTAATCAAAGGTTTTATGAAGCAACAAGACATTAAATTGTTAGCTGATAATTAGGTAACATTAAAAGTTTATTTTCTACACATTCCAAAATAATTCAGCATATTTATATTATGAATATATGTGTTAAGTAAAGCTAGACAAATATTATATAAACCTTTAGAAGGTAAGAAAGGTGTATCCCTTCTTATCTTCCGAGTCTTTGTTTGATCGCTTACTCGTATCTGCACATTCTTCTCAAAGTCTATGCGATATAAGTTACCAGCTAAAAGGAGAGAACCCCCCTTCTCGCCTTTATTATAAGTTTCTTCTAAATAATTGTTGCTCCTTTTATCATACTTCCACCAACCTAAAATGCATTTTTACATTACTTTTCAGAAACTGCAAATAATTAAATTATGACTTAAAAGGAAATGTTATACAAATGAATGTTAGAAATTTATAAGTATTTAATTTTGAGATGGATTAGATACAATGTGGATAAGGCACATAAGCAAATGATTTAATAACAGTTTAAAATCTTAATAACACAAATGTTAATGCGAGGCAAAAAGAATTCAATAATTTTGTTTGTTTAATACAGTCAACATATTCTTTTTGATAAAAGCTAATAATTATATACAATAACATATACAAACTATTAAAGTGTTTGCTTGGATGGACAA
Source organism: Ornithoptera priamus (assembly GCA_029034505.1). Classification (NCBI taxonomy): domain Eukaryota; kingdom Metazoa; phylum Arthropoda; class Insecta; order Lepidoptera; family Papilionidae; genus Ornithoptera; species Ornithoptera priamus. The sequence continues at coordinate 1,018,052 of JARDWD010000380.1, forward strand.
TTTTACAAAGCTATAAAACTTGTCAAAATAAGAATGTTACAACAAGCTGAATATTTACACGTTCACTATTTATACATCCACTTAAATCACCACCTATTTCATCTTTTAGAAGAAATCTAGAAATGCAATGTTTCAAAACATAGAAATGGGCAAAAATCATGTGTATATTGAATTTACTTTCCAGTATTAATTGTACCTGTTGAATTTCTTTTAAAATTTATAAATATTGCAAGTTCATCTCACAAGCCATTCATAATTTCCATAAACTTTTCACAAAGAGATGTACATAACAATGAAGGACTGAATATTTAAAATGTATAATCATATGTAGGTGATGCATGTTACAAAGTGTACAGCCTAGATTGAAATAAGATCTGCAAACTTATATTTTTGAACTATATCAGAGCACACCACATAAATTAAAACAATGTAACATAAATGTTAGAAAAAAATTACCATTCCCTCCTTCATAGTACCATTGATAATCTTGATTACGATTTTCTTCTGGATTTTTCCCGTGGGACAATACCATCGGATTATTTAGATAATCATTAGGTATCACATCGCGACACATCGCACATGTCTTATTATGCAAAGCAATACCCTGTAGATGCATATTGATATAAATACCAAATTATAAAAAAACTTATGACTACTATTATACATATTTCTCAATATAGAATGAGCATTTTTCATTTTTATCTCAATACACAAAATTATAATTGTATAGGAACTCATTTTAAGACATTAAATGTGTGATTAATATATGCCATCAATTTATTTTAATAAATAAATTTTAAATATTTTAACTGTCTGAAAAATTTTATTTTATTGAATATTTAACTGATAAATCATATTAACATCATTTAATGTGACATAAATACAAGAATAGGTATTATAGTATGATAGTTACCTTTGCACACAAAAAGCAAAAAACATGTCCACATGGTAGTTTTGTAGGATGGTCATATTTTTGTAAACATACAGGACAATTTTGTTCTGAAATCACAATGCTGCTTTCATATTAATTAACCTTTCTAAGGAATGAGGCTTATAGTTTTCTCTTTTATAGAAATACCTTAAATTTTTCCATTCAATGAAAAGATGAGTGAAGCAGGTACTAGTTATGATGATATACACAGCACCACAATGCACTCATCACTTTAAGACATAAGATGTTAAGTGTTGTTTTCCCTATAATTATACTAGCTACAATTACTTGCAAACTGGAACAAAGTAATGTTTGGTCCTAATGTTTTTCAGCAAAAATAAGCTCTGCTGTAATGGTGATGCTTACCTCGACTGTCTCTAGATCTACTACTCAAATAAAAGTTTGGAAAAATTCTAATTCCAAGAAATGCACATCCAGGCAAAGTTCCTAGATTGGCCAACTATGAAGTAGCGGAAAGTAAGATCTTTCGAAACGAGTGATACAAGAAAGTTTCATTTAGAAGTAATCATGTTATATTGAATTATTTTGAATAACACTGTGGGGTAGTAGTGGCTAAAAGCTTGCTATGTAACAGGGAGGTCCATAATTTTGAGTCAAAGAAAATGCCCAAAATAAGGAAATCGATCAACGATATACGTTATATGGTAGCGTGTGCTATGATTAAAACTCTTACATGTATAGAATAATAAAATAAAAGTATAACCGATTTCCTACACTGCAGGTAGAATAAAAATGCACTTTAGCTCATTGCCAACATTTATTTATTGAAGTTAGAACATTATTGTCAACAGATGGATAATGTGTGAATAATGTCTGCGTTGAGCTCGGTCAAACGATTGAGTAAAATTTTGGCTTGCAAGGGTGCAATTAATGGTTGTTACAATATTTTTAAAGTTCACGTACCTCGAAATTCTGCACGAACGAAGTCCATTTATAAAATTTACTGTTTACTGTTATTAGTACAACTTAAAACATTGAAGATAAATTCAAACGTCACACAGAAGTATTTTTTTTTATTACTGATTAACGGCCATGGAAACATGTCTTTTAAACTAAATGAAAAGAAATTACAAAAAAAGTAAAAAAGTTGTTAAAAGTATTACAGTGGCAATTAACTTTTACACATTTGTCATTGCTTATTTATAACTTAAAAACTCATTATTAATAATTTTACTTTTCGCAAACCATAGTAAGAAACAAATTGAAGTTTAGTCCACTGTTTTAGCCCAGTTTTTTTTATAAGATATGTGATTTTTTAATTAATCAGTTTATATAATATTTAACATAGATTGCTAAATAAACAGATTTTGGATAACATTTATCCAAATAAACCATTCCGCTGTTCCATGCTAAAATAAAAAGGCTAACCAAATTTTCTATTTATTTTATTTTAAAATATTCACAATCTTTTAGTTTTTAAAATTAACCTCAAAAAACGAAACTTACTTTAACACTTACATTGATGAATTGATATAAAACTTAAACGATGGCACCTAAATTAAAGATAATTGATACAAAAAAACGCTATAACCGTTACTTTTTTTTATCAAACAGCGATCGTATTCCCTAGTATTATTACCTATCTATTTTATATATTAAACCGGCTAATATTTCCGGTTTAAGCTTTCATGACATATCTTAAGAATTAAAGAAAAAAATTGTACTAAGCCACAGTTACGAGCAAAACCAATTAGTTTGTACGACTGGTCTCTTAGGTTGCACCCTGTAGACAAGAACAGACACTAGAATAATTACAAAGTACCTACTTGGTCGTTTTCTTTATGAAAATCACACGGTTTTTATTTATTATAATCATATAGTACAAATAAACACAATAGTAGCTAAACAATTCAATTATTATTGTAATTTTTTTTATACAATTAAGCGACGGGACGAGCAGAACGTTCACTTGATGGCAACTGATATGCTCGCTCGTAGCGTGGCGCCAATTAGGATGTTATACAATACACCTCATTGCGGTCATCGCCTGAGACAAGATGTCGAGTCTTGTTACCCCAATAATTACACTAGCTACATTGCCTTTCAAACCGGAACACAACGACGTTTGTAAACTACTGTTTGGCAGTAGAAATAGGTGTTGTGGTGGTACCTATCTTGAGTCTTATTATTCTTTCAGTGCACTGGTAAAAGACTAGTGCTCTTCTGTTAAAAATAGAGGTACATGGAGCCAAACCCTTTCTAAATATGTTTTTTATTCATTGGATCAGCAACACTCAACTTATGGCTCATCAGGTTTTCTTTATTTGGACTATTTGTTTTCACACCCACTTCAATTGTTCAAATATTATTTCTTATTAATCCATTCATAGTTGTTTAATGAAGTTTTAAAGTATGAAAATAAATGATTTGTTTGCAATGTAAAAACAAATAATATTTAAATTTCAATTTAAATGTATTGTATAGTAGGTAAAAAGGTGGTAATTTTAGCAGTAAAAAAAAGGTATTTGTTGAACATTTAATCCCCATTTTTATAAAATGAATTACACATGGTAATCTGGAATGCAGTGCTAAGGAAAAAGATTTTCTTTATTTTTATTTAGACTTATCTAATTGAATTAAGTAGAAAAACCTTGAGTTTACTTGTCTCTTACTCTAATAAGATCGTTTAGATCTAATGCTACACATATTTCCTTTGAATCTGTGTGAGGATTACGATCCAGAATTTCTGTAATTGGATAGTAATTGTCACGATTGTCAACATTCCACCCAGAATACTGAAAATCAAATTATAAAATTAATAATACAAGAAATATTAATTTAGATCAAATAGACAATACAAATAGTTCATGCACATACCACACATGTACATTTGTGAAGAATTTTTCCATTTGATTCCATAGGTATAAACTTTTGTAATAATGCTTTACCATCTATTTTCCACAAATTCAATTCATCCAATTTTGAAATAACAGTGTCTCCATCCCACTTAACATCAGACTTCAGCAAAACAAAATTTCCAGACTAAAACATAACAAAAAATTAAAAATATAATAAGAAATAATTTAAATGTGTTGCTATTTCAATACATACATGGAAATGCTTTGGTATGTCTTTAGATTGGCTTGAGTCTGATTTATTCCCATCAGAACCATTTTTCTCATCATCTGAACCTTCCTCTTCATCTAAATCACCCTCTTCCTCCTCACCTTCTTCATCATCCTCACCTTCTCCTTCACTTTCATCAGATGAGGAATTTTTGCGTTTCTTCTTAGAACTGTTCAATGCAGCCCTTGATGTTCTCTTGCGACCACCACGTCCAGATTGTTCATTCTAGAAAAGATGTTTAAGAAATCTATAATAAAAGTTCATAACATCTAAAGTAGACGATATGATTTTTTATTACAATAAAATTATACAGTAGGAATTAAAACAATGTGGTAAATCAAAACTAAAATATAAACATGTAACAAATTACCTCTAGAAAAGTATAGCTATATTTCAGAAATTTCATTGTCAATTATAGGAAAAAAACAAACATTAATCTCTTCATCAAACTATGTGTAAAACACCAACAGTTCATAAGATATTTTATTCTTTAATACCTAACCTCTTAGTTAAAAATTAAATCTAACTTCTAAAGCACGCGTAATTCACTTGGCGGTAAGATAATTTGGTTCAAGCATTTTATAAACTTGTATTTCAGCTATTCTTATATTATTTTTCCATTACACGTATAAATATCTAGATTACCGAATCGGCATCCGGTGTCCAATCTTCACCAGAGTCTTGAAATTCCTCAGGTTCACCGCCTTGTTCAGATCCATCAGATTCATCTTCAGCTTTTTTGAACGATTTTCTTTTACGCATTTCTAAAGATAGTAGTAGTTATTAGATTGGGCGTATTAATAAAGTGCTATAATTATCTCTCAGCTGAAGACGTAAACGGACGCTTTTCTTGTTTCAGGAAAGATTCACATCCAAAGCCAAAGCAAGCAAGTTTCGACCACAGACAAGGAAATTGTTACAGATAACATTAATGTCATTTTATAAAATGTTACCCTACAGTTACCATCTTTATGATCTAAACCAAATTATATTAGACATCGATAATATAAAAATTGTTCTGAACATTAGTATTGATTTATAACACAAATTGCATTGTATTTTTAGAATTTTAATTTAATAGTCGCCCCTTGTAGACGTAATAAGTTTATGGAATCTGGTTGAGAATCTGAAGCATTAAAATGGTAGCAAATATTTAGGTGAAAACTGAATTCCCAGATGAAAGGACTTTATATAAAATAATATTATTCGTTACTGTCTTTAGACTTGAATTTAACGGATCGTTTATTTATAAATTACGTTTTTAAAATAGGTAATGATGGAAGTTAATAAGCACATAAAATTGATTTTTTTTATTAAAAATAAAAATGCAGACAAAAATTACTTTCTGGGTTACCTAATTAGGCGGAGCATCTCGAGAAACCAGTTAAGTCATTGTTGTATTACATTATATGTGCGAATTAGAGAGTGAATATTGTGGAATTGTGAGAGTAAGTGTTGGAACATGCGTGTGTGTTTGAATGAATGCGTGTATGTAAATGTAGAGGGAAGTAGTTAATAATTGGATGTGCATTAAAGTAGGGCTAATGGTATCCCCCGAACAGGTTCCCACATCATCCGAAAAAAGGTCGGTATTACGCTCCGCCGCTCTCACTATCCTTTGCGGCCGTATAACCGATGGTGGCGGAGCCCAAGATCAAATCCGCCGCAGGGACTCTGTAGAATTTATTCTCTTGGCACCCATGGTCTCTGAATGACGATGGAACATCATGAGGGTTTTAGTCGGTGTAAGTCCAACATATCCTGTCTATGCCCTCGAGGGGGCAGGTATGCGAACGCATTTCCCTCACATAAAACAAAAACAGAGGAATTCATTGGTAAATTTTGATCTAGTGGTGAAAATAGATAACCGTCCCAATGGGAATATACGTATTTCATGTAGATTGTATAGATATGAAATATAACAATAGAAGTTCCTTTTATTATGTAGGATAAACAGAAACAAACTTGTTTCAAATATATAATGCCTAAATAAATTGACTAATACCTCGTAATAGGATTGCCTATATTAAGAACACTTAGTAAAGAAAAGAAAAAGAAGCCTAAAGAATTACGGAATGATCTTTTTTAAATTTAATAGGTATCTGAATCTAGTAATAAAAAAATGAAGAAAAATATTGTCTGCCATATTTACACTAATTTGGAAATTTGCGTTATGGCAACATCGGCTTATTGGTTGTTTTGATAAATTGAGTGAAAACGGATTAGATAATCAGACCGACTACTTACTTATCTATAAAAAGTGATCCTTTGACTTTTTCAATTCTTCCGCTATTATTCCTACAGCTCATCACCACACTCCACCGCATTTATTTAGTTTTAAACAACGTTTGCATGGCAACAACTGTCTATTCGTAATGGCGGGCGCTAGATTTACTATAGTTTGAATGTGTTTACAGTCCAAATATGTAACTTAATATCGAGTTCTTAATTGTTGATGACTCGGTTTCTGGACTTTTTAAACACGTCCATGCTACCAACTGTTGAGCATATACATGACGGAAATAATACATTCCGAATGGAATATTATATCAAATACTCTGAAAAAGTTGTTTGAAAGATATAATAATGGAGCTCAAAAATTATTTTTTCTTAATTAAATAATAAACAAAGTAAAGTGTTATCTTGAACACCAAATAAATGGAATAAATTTTTATTTCTCCATAATTCATTTATAAAAAACAAAATTTTAATAAATAATATCTATTGTGTGTATTTGTGTATAAAGGATTAAGAAAAAAATGAAAAAAAATTTGTTATCTATGCTTGGTACATTCAATTCTTAATCTGTATTTTGGTCGATTTCGATTATTTTGCTATAAGCTACATGTAGGTTTACTTTATATAAACCCTTCTTAGCGTCGTTGTCTTTGATTGAAGTAGTCAATGTTGTCATATCAGCTGATTGCGTCATTGCATTTTTAAAACAATAACGCAAAAACAAAAAACAAGTCGCAATTATTATTTGATTAGATCTATTTGGAAATTATAGTGCATTTTATCGAAACATGAAATTCCAATATAAAGAAGAACATTCTTTCGAGAAGAGGAAGACCGAAGGTGAGAAAATACGCAGAAAATATCCGGATCGTGTTCCAGTGATTGTGGAGAAAGCACCGAAAGCTAGACTTGGAGATCTCGACAAGAAGAAGTATTTGGTACCGTCTGATTTAACGGTTGGCCAGTTTTATTTTTTGATCAGGAAACGTATTCACCTTCGGCCGGAAGACGCTCTTTTCTTTTTTGTTAATAACGTTATCCCTCCCACCTCCGCCACAATGGGCTCTTTGTATCAGGAGCATCACGATGAAGATTTTTTCTTATACATTGCATTTTCTGATGAAAATGTTTATGGTTATTAACTGTTTTCTTATCACTTTTAAAAAATCCATTATTCAACATTTTTTGTGGAAATGTCTTCATATTACGGCGATTATTTAGATTTAAGGCTTAGCAATATTGATGTATTATGTTATAATGGTGATATTTGATTTTTTTGCAATTTCCTCATTTAATAATGTAAAATGCAATGTTATAGTTTAAAAAAATATCATATGTATGGGCAAAAGTATTGCATTGTTTCCTTTTCTTTGTTTGATTAAGAGTGTAATAATTTCTGTAACAAACCAATAAATCTTTTCCAAAAGTTTTTGATGTCTTCCAATTTATTCCAATTATTCTTTTTGAACAAGGTAACAGTTAACCAAGAAAAGTTTCATCATCAATCTCTTCTAGTATATTTGAATAATACTTTAAAAATTTATAAGATACTAAAAATATCTATTAATACCAACAAAAGCAAAATCAATGTTATATTGTACAATAAATAAAATTATCAAATTTTTGGCTTTTTAAATTGTTGTATTGATTATTTATCTCGAATTTGTTAACAAAATAAAATTGTGTCATCTCTGTATTGATAGTACAATTTTTTTAATTTATTAATATATCATCAATGTACCTAGTGATTTATCAATAAAAAGTAATGTGAGATAATTTTTTGGGATTGTAGAAGTAAATTTGTCATTACCACAGAAATTTTATCTCTTATGCACATGGTAATCACAGACAAATAGACCAATTTGTGTTGGGGAAAGATATTACTCTTCTAAACACCAGTAATTGTAATTATCATCATCATCAACCTATAAATGCTGCTGGACATATGCCTCCCCAAAAATCTCCAATTGGCATAGCCTGCATCCAGCAGATACCTGCGACCATCAGATTGTCTGTTCATCTGGGAGAGTTTTCCATCCAGCTGTACTTTTGCCATTAATGATGAATATATCTATATTATAATGAATTGTACAATCCATACACCCATGTTCGATTATTTAGCAGTTGTAGATTTCACCGAGTGATATAATTAAAATACAATTTATTGGAATACATTTATTGATTAAAACTTTAAAAGTTTGGAAATGTTCATCTTATACTACTAAGTTAAATTGGAGACCCAAATAGGATTTTAAAATTTCTTTACTAAAACCAGAGATTTCCTTTTTTGATACCTTTTACAGTTTAAAAGAAATATTTAGATGATTATAGTTAATTAAGTGACAAGATATTATTTCTTAAATATAATATCAAATACAAATCATAAATGGCATTATATCTTATTTAAGGAAGAGATTACTAGAATATAGCCTAGTAACTAACACAAACAGGACCTTTTATATTAAAAACTTGTGTGATTATTTCAATTATATTTTTTTTAATTAAAACAAATGCACTACACATTGATTTTAGTTCACTTTTTATTTAACTTCACGGAGACTATTAGTGCATAGATTACAAATTCAATCCAAAATATTGAAATGGTGGTTAAAAAAAATCATTAAAAATTAAAAAAATAATAATTCATTGTAATCTTCAAAACCTAACATCAAATTTTTCTAAAATTTATAGTCTAAATTACGAAATGCTACTTAGAACTTAACATAGTGTGATCTTCTCGAGGGCCGTCCTCGGGGTCTCGCGCCTCGACCTCGCGGACCGCTTTCACTGTCTGTAATAAAGTTTCGGTTTATAACACGCATCATTAATATTCATTTACAAAATTCTTGTAAAAAAACAAATAAAGTCGACTTTGTTGGAACATCTAACCGCGTCTATGTGAAACGTCACACCGAGTTCATCAAAATTATTGGCGTCTTCTCACAGAGTGTCCTATCTGTAACTGTTATGTGTACGAGCGATGCTAATAAAACAATGATAATAAAACATAAATAACAAATAAAAAAAAAGAACATATATTTCATATTGACTCGATTGTGGAAACGAAACGGGTAATAAAAAATAGATTAGGTGTTTACCAGCGGCGCGCATCCAACGTTGGTGGGGCGAGTGCACAGCTGTGTGCGCGGGGGCGGGAGTGTGCGCGGGCGCAGCGCGACGCGGCGCCGATGCGGGCGAGCTGGCCTCAGCCTCGCGGCCTTCCTCAGCTATCTGTGCCGGCTGGTTAAACAAACGTTACTCAATTATTTTTTAATTACACATCAATTAAATTAGCCATTCCGAAGAATAACGAAACTTAGAATTAGTAAAAAAATCCTTTCACTGACAATGTGGTAACGATGGGTTTCACGTGATGTCAAGTGATAATGAGCTTTAAGAAGGTGAAGCGTGCTCATCAAGAAAGAGCTATACTGTTATGGCTGTAGCGTTTCAATATATAAAGATGGTTAGTTACACAGGCAGGTCGAAAGCTGTCATCAATTAAACTCCACAAAGCTTGTGACCGTCGGAATCGAGCTAAGACTTCAGTGTTACAACACAAGTTGTTAACTTAGGCATCTCGACGACATTCAAATAATTCGAGATAAGAAGGTATCACATCAAAAACTCAATTTCAACAATATTTGACATTACAGTTTCTCTAAAAATTTTTTAAGAATTTCGTCTTTAAGAAATTTTATTTTTTTCTTGATTTAGTATAATGGGTGTAGGCACGGCACATTGCTCGAGGGACCGATGGCCGATGGGGGAGTAAGGTCCTCGAGTGGTGACAGGGTACTGATAGACGAAGTATTAGGAGGCTTCCTACAAGGTGGATCAACGATCTGGTGAGAATCGCGGGTGCACACTGCATGCGAGCAACGGGAGACCGATCGGTGTGGCGATCTTTGGGGAGGCCTATGTTTAACAGTGGACGTCTATCGGCTGATGATGATGATAGTATAATTGAATCTTTAACTGTAAATTGATTGGTGGTCAGTTACAGGACACGTATACCAATTTTGACTTTAAAATGTTAATTTTACAACATTTATTGGATACACGAAACGTTGCAGTACCGACGAAGACATTTGGTGTTTTAGAATATCCTCTGATATTCCCCAAACATCTCTTAGAAAACATATTAATACATTTTTACCGCTTTAAGTTTCACATAATTTAAAAAGTATTTATGAATCGCATTGGGTCGATTTTGCTTATCACTAAATACCCAGTTCACATTTGTTTTAGCGAATGTAAACATAAAGAGCTAATAACTTAATTTTAGCTGTTTAAATTTTGTTTAATTTAAATAGAACACGTTTCGCTAGATAAGATAAGGTTACGTTTGTGAATGTTTATTTAAAAACTTAACAAAGGAGTATCAAGTCTCGGGTAAACATCGAATTTAGTAAAAACCTTAATTAATACAATTATTTCCTTTTATAAAATTCGTCGTCGAAATCTATCAACGTGCAAGCATATATTTTGTTATTCGATGAAGAGGCGAGACAGATGTTCACCCGATGGTGACATGTCTACCCATAACAACGTGGCGCTAGATATTATGATATACACTGTACAACATTGCACTCGTCGTGAGATATAAAAGGTTAAGAGTAGTTATCTCGGTAATTTCGTTCGCTACAACACTTCAAACCGTTTTTATACTATTGTTGGTCGGGAGGAATAAGAACTGCGGTTGTAGCTCGTGCCTAGACGGTCTCCGCCAACAGAGACCTACCACCAGCAATAAAACTTCAGTGTACCGTGTTAATAAAATTAATAGATTTTTGCTTATTGTAAATAAATTTCATGTAAAATATTTTTTATTGATATTTCAATGTATATATTTATTTAAGTTTATAGGTGCACTAATATTTAGCCGTTTGTTCTGATTTAACCGACCTTCCACGGGCATACGGCTGATGTTTTAAGACTTTTTATTTTAATCTATTATTCATACATTTGTAAAACTACCTGACTGGCTACCTGAGCGACCTTTTTTTTATACATTGGCAAGTACTGTCCCAAAATTTCCCGTTAAAATACTCTACAGATCTAAAATGGCCAGACAAGAAATGAAAAAAACAAAGCAGGTTATAATTCATATTGATAAAGTTACACTCAGTATAGAAATTGCGGTGTAAAAATAAAAATTTTTGATATGATACGAGTTCTTCGTACAGCGCCTGGCAACTATTAAAATGTAGGATATTGAATCTTAGGTGCTGCTTAACTGTTTCCGGAAACACTGTTAGGTATTACCACAGCCCCCCGAACAGGACCCGCGTTGCCGTGGCTTGATCGTCCACGGTGAAGCTAAGAGAAACCTAACCAGCTAGCTGAGGTGGCTGCTCCAGGTGAGCTCACCTCGAATATGTGCCAGTGTGCTACGGGGGCAGGTTTGCACTGCATTTCACAGCCGTGGTGTCTTCGCAGAGGAAGACGAGTGTCGGTGTTGCGGTTCACCGATCTCCCTACCCTCCGCGACTAAGCGGTGTGGCACCGCTGATGTAACGGCGGTGGGGCCGCCTGGGAAGAGGAGTGTCTGTATTGCATATCGCCGCTCTCCCTATCCTCGGCGGCCGTATAAAGGTTGGCGACAGAGCCCAAGACAAGATTTTCCACAGGAAGACGGAAGACTTTTCTTTTGGCTCCCGTGGCCTCTGCGTGACGAATTAGGGGAGGATCCAGTGCCTAGGTGACGATAAGAGGCTGAGAGAAGGGCGCGCTGTATGTTCCGCCGCGCCCTGGGGTAGTAGTAGACGAGAGGTATTTCACCCTCCCCGCGATAAAACTGCGCGGTGTAGCCGGCGCTGGCAGGCTCGCAAATGTGTGCGAAAGCGGTTTCGTGCCCCCGCCGTATAGCGACGCGGTTTTAGTCGGTGCAAGTCCGACGTAAAGAGTCTTTGCTCCCGCGAGAGCAGGTATGCGAGAGCATTTCCCCCACGTAAAACAAAAAAAGGTACTACCACAGCACCTATTTCTGATGCAAAACATCACTGTATTTCTGTTTGAAGGGCGACGTAAGAAATTAAAATACTAACGTAAATTAAAATTTTATGTATTACGGCAAGCAGTGAAGTGTGGCTGATACTTTTCTAACATCAAATAAAATTTGATAAGGACTCTTCATTTTTTTTTCAGCTCCTTGTTTCTAAGAATTAGGTTAGACTAAAGTCGCAAAAAGCTAACTTAATCGACGCATTTATTTGTAAATTTTGCAATGTTATAGTGGTAGTTTTATAAGGATGGTAGCGAGTCCGGCGTCGTCTAATAATAAATTAGCTCACTTGTTGGGGCGATGATGGTTCACTGCCTTGAGAACTTACTGCGGCGGCCTCTTCCTCTGCACGAGATTCATCCCATTCGCGAGATTCACTCCCTTCAGCACCTAAGGTAATAAATAATATACTAATATTTATTCCAACTTCTTTTAAGATGCAGCAGGGAAGTCTTGTTCCCCTCGTCGCATCCTAGAATAGTTAAAAAGGATTTAACGGGAAGCGTGATACATGCTTACGATCAGAACATTCGAGATTGAAGGAAGGCACACAAACTCCTGTATAACTCACGTCGTTCCATAACAGCGCGTGTGTGTGACGGTAAGGTGACATGGGGAGGTGGCAAAGCAGCAGTCAAGTCCGCGTGTGTGTCATGGTGTGACGCGGCGCCCTCGGCGAAAGTAAAGCGGGCTCCGCCCGTTGCTTCTGCGTCACCACCGGCTCCCAACGGCGACACTACCGCTTCTCCAAAACTGCATTATTTCAAATGTTTCTATTGAGATATTTTATACAGAACATGGTAATTATTTATAAACCGTTACTGTAAACAAATCACATAATTTTATTATTGGTTAATTTTCTTATATCTGCAATAGTAAATACTTGACCTCAAATACACATGGTGTTAGGTGACTATGAAGCTGTAGATGGTGCAACACGCTCAACAGAATACTGAGACTCATATGTTGACAACCGGAATATAAGATTGCAATTATGATGGCAGATTTACATTAAAACAAGAAAGTGGTTAGTGTAGACAAGTTCATGAAAAACTTATTCTTTTTTTATACCACTTAGGTGGCAAAATGGCGTGCGGCCCTCCTGATGTTGAGCGGTAACCCCGCAGCCTATAACCACCAGTAACACCGAGGTATCCACTGGGCGTGTTGCTATTAAGTAAAATCGAAAATTTGGAATGCACAAATAGTAGATATAATATTAATATTACGTTGATATAGGTGACCTCAGAAACTGACCGATTTTACCACCGTCAGAAATAAATTAATACGGAATGTAAAAATAACCCGTCATTTCTTCTTGGCACATATAAAGTTGGAGTGGAGGGTACTATGCTGTCATCACCATCGTCCCCGCCATTGCCTCCTAATGAAAGCGCACCAGCTGCTGTTAAACAAAGAAATAAAGAAAATATAAAAATTGGATGTGCCGTTGTAGATATAATATGACATATTTTATATGAAAGACGAAATAGTTGGAATTAAATAAACAGATAACACCTATCTGACAGTTCAAAGTATTGAATATTTGTACATGTATTCCTAAATAAAATGTAAGATTTTTAAACGCAGAAACAAGCTCCTGAAGTAAAGGCGATATCATTCCACCGAATATATGTTCTTGGTTGATTACACTGTGCATTGTACCAATAACAGTGATTTTTTTTAAGTCATAATAAGTTTAAGGTTTAATAATAATTATGTGGATTTTTTTTTAATTTCCGAAAGGTAACTCTCTCTTTGTTGTCTCTAGAGTTCCACACCACATAGCATTTTCTAGGAACTTCACTACCGAGTTGTGGGAAAGTAATCTGCATTCTGTGCGCTCGAGGCCCAACTAAAAGTTCATGATAAAAGATTGCTAATAATGGTGTTTACGTTCAGTTCCGCTGCTAATGGCCTCGATTTGTGGGTGATGCGGTATGGGCTCGCTGTCAGCCTCGCGCGCTGCCACCGCGCCGCCTGCTCCAGTTTCAGCTTCACCTCCCTCTTCCCCAGCGCCACCTGCTTCTGGAGACTGTGCAGGAGACTCCTAGCAGATGGAATTTTTTTTATAACAAAACCGTAGTAATGACTGCAATGACTATTACTACCGGCAGGCAGTAGTGCAGATAATGTAAGTATATCTAATGAGATTACTATCGGTAAAATCAGTCAAACATCGACGGACGGAGAACTGAATGGATGTCCACAAGATAAGGACGGTGACTCGTCGTGCGACTGGTCGTCCAGTAGTGAAAAGGGGATGGGGGAATTATATCATATAATTCCATTGCACACTATCAGAAATATATGCATTAGAACACCACGAGACTGGGATACAATGCGCTTGTATTCACAAGACTGTCAAGCTCTTGATCACCAATAAGCTTCTTAGCCCAACTTTCCATCGAGTCTAGTGCCGCTAGATGACTATTAGCAGCTCCTGCCCAGATATAGCAATAGTACTCCACATCCGATTAGACCTGCGCTTTATATAAAGCCAAGAGCTGCCCCAGTGAGAAATACAATCATACTTTAGCAAGGACCACCGGTTTCCTCGCAGTTATCGTTTGACTCTTCTTTGTGACAACATATTGATATTAAGCATACAAGATATTTTTATGATAATACTTTGGACGCAATGGACTGCCCGTAGTCGAGATTCGTCGAAATTTTGACCCCTAACAGCTAAAGGCAGTCGTTGAATTTCAAAGACCACGACCCACGAAAACCAGAAGCTGAGGTGAACAGGCTCATTTTAAAGGTGAATATATACGCCTGGGTTTTGGAAACATTAAATCTTACAAGGTTCGCTTCGCTCCAATCAGAGATCGCCTTTAAGGTGACATTCAATACTCCACCATAGCCTCCGTCTCGAACATTGTCGCAACACGACCGGCTCGATCATTCAGCAAGCATCCCTTCACAACAATGTTCTGGGTTCCGGTTGCGTCGTTGTACAAGGTAAACATTTTATCTAGAGCCAGAGTGGCACCAGTAGGTGCATTGGTAATGTCGTTTCGACGTGTAAAAAGGTCATCTGTACTAATTATGAAATTGTCATATAAAATGAGATTGCCCCTATTATCCCTTATATGACGACAAAACAGCATTTGTATTATTATCGTCTTACATAATATTTCTCAACAGCATTACCTGGCGAGTTGTATTATCTACATCATCGCCTTCAGTCTCTTCTTCCTCTCCTGCTTCAACTTCTTGTTCTTCTTCCATATCCTCTTCATCTTCTTCACCTTCCTACAACAAAAAGATGTTTATTGGTGTACATACAGGAAATCAAGAAGGGTTATATGCAAGACAGTAGAAAAAAAAGAAGTGCTAGAAATTAAAATTCTTTCAATATTAAAATACCTAAAAAGATTAATTATTTATCCTTTTATTACAAATGGACTTAAAAATCGATCTGATGAGACGAGTAAGATGTTCAGCTAATGATAAATGATATACCTGCCCAGAATAATGAAAAGCTAGTTAGAAGAATAAAAAAAACACAAAGACCAGCTATAGCAATCCTCCAACGGGAATACGTATACATTGTTTTTTTTATGGAATTTTTCACACTGATTTAAATAAAGACAACAATTTATCTGACCTGTAATAACATTAATTATTATTTTAAATAATTAATGCTAGTCATGAAAAATATTGTTAACAAAAGGCTTTTTTGGTTAACTTACTTTCTATTAGATAACAGCGTTGACGAATACACAAAGCATCACATCGACGCGCGCAGCTTAAGCACAAGATAGATATTCAGTTTGAGGTCTTTCCCTTAAAATTACTCCATCATGTCCCTACTTCATTGCAAAATATAGTCATGTATAAAAATAAATAACGAAGAGCAAAACAAAAATATATATTTTACCCTGTACATGGTGCCAGTGCACCGTTCGTCATCTTCCTCCGAATCCACAACGATAACACCTTCATCGTCTTGATCGCATCGCGATGATGTAGGTACTTGATACTCTACCTCTACAGATCGTTCAAAGCCCTAAATATTAAGAGAAATAAATATTATTGATTAAACAAACAATTTTTTTGAGAGATATGAGTAAGAAAATTATCTCTTCAAAATGTAGAGCAAGACATTACATAAAAAATTCTAACTGATTTCATTATTGACTTTTTGTATTTTGTGTAAATAACCACATTCCAGTTTACAATTAGTATACATCAGAGTTCGACTTCGTTGGTTTGTTGGTTGGTTGTCACCATGCAAGAGAAAATTCAGGGTGAGTACGACTCCCCTCTACATTGTCACATAGCGTGAAGTGTAACTTTTAAATCTTAATGTTTTCGGACTAACATCGAATTCTTTTTCATCCTTTACTTTTTATATTAGCATTTTATAAGAGTTATCGATAATTGGAATCCACCACGACATCAATAACTTGTTTGTAGCCTTATTCATGATTAACTTCAAAACTCGATTGTCTACCAAAGATGTAGCAATCTTTTTATTATTATACATTTATTTATTCTTTTAAAATGTAATAATCTTTTTTAAAAACTGTAATCGTATTAAGGTTCTATACCTATGTAAAATTAAGTATTAGTAGACATTCATGTTATTTTATTAATAATATTTATTACCTTTTGATTTTATACTTAATAACTTTATGTGTACATAGCAATACATGAAAAAGATAACATTATAATACCGCATTGTTTTACCTGGACACGAGTCCTCTTAGAGGAAACAGGTCTAGCTTGTAGACGGCGCTTCGGTGGTCGGGCATCCTGCGGAGGGTGTGATGTACTAACTCCTGGTGGACCATTTGAAGTGCTGACGCCGAGCACAGCTTGCGAAGTGCTGACTCCAGGGCCTACATGAGATGTGCTGACACCCGGAACCGCGTGAGATGTACTGACGCCAGGAACCGCATGAGAAGTACTGACTCCAAGCGTAGTGTGGGATGTGCTAACTCCAGGAGGGGGATGCGAAGTACTAACACCGCCTGAAGTTTGCGCGCCTGCAGCCGATGTTGGCATTGCACTTGTCGTAGCTGTTATTTAAAATTGCTTTCCTATAAAAACTGTGAGGTTACCGAATTTGGGGTGAAGTGATTTGATTTAAATAAAAAAAAGTTATAAAAAAATCTTTAGCTATGCTTGTTTTCAGAGTAACAAAAGAGAGAATAATTAAAAAGAACTAAATATTTATTATCAATTTCACAAAATTACTGTATTACATAGATTACGTAAACATCTCACCTACTATTACTGGGTTTGAACCGTCGATTTACCAAAATCTTTCTTCAGCCTTTGAACTTCAATAGCGGAATATTCATTCACGAAAACTTAACACATTACTTAAATCTCATTACATTAAAGACAACTCATTAATATATTTTCTCTGTTTTCCATTATTTTGTTTGTTATGGTAAAAAAGGTTGTGTTAGACATGTTTGTATTTAAAAGTGGTGACTATTTACCAGGTTGCGTAGGTGTGGGTGCAGCGACAGCTGAAACGCTGGTAATACTTGGCGCAGCGGCTAAAGTAGGAGTCGATGTTCCACCAGATCCCACAGAGCTCGCTCCACCGGGCTGCTCTATACGGGGTAAGACTAGTGCAACTGCCTAAAAAATTTTAAGAGACGTTATAGACGTATTTTGTCAGCACAATAAACACTACGTTTATTCAAATGCCATCGTTGTGTAGTGGCTTATCTAACACGGACGTTCCTAGTGCAGTTCGTGGATACATCTTGTAGTTTGGTTGCTCGTAAAGATTTTGAGAACTCACCTGGCCAGCTACCACTGTCATATTTTAAATCTGCCACTACAACGGTATTGTATTTACGGGTGTCAACTTCGGAGAGTTACAAATATTTGGGACGTCACTATCTTTAAGTCTCATTTATGCATAACTTTTCCATATATTTTAAACTATTATAATTAATATTAAACATTATACATTTATTAATTTATAATAATAACTGCTGGTTCATCAGATCATAACATACTTGTTGCGGTGCTTGGGAATGTGAAGAAGATTGTGCATTATTGTCGCTAGATCCAGAGCTACCCATACCAGCTGCTTCGCTCGTGTCCATGTCCTAAGTAAAAAAAAAGTTGAACAAAAATAAAGTAAACGCATATATTATTAGAAGATGCATATGATAAGTAATTTATTCACCACTCCTAATAGAACACGGTAATGTTTAAATACTATTGTTTGATGAATGACAAGGAGCTGAAAAGTTATACTCAGTTTCAAGAACAAGTGTTATTCTTTACTTTCTTAAGAAATCTAGATAAAGCTTCCAATTGATTATTTACTTGGGTTGACTCAGGAGGTGCAGAAGAGGCAGAAGATGCTGATGTGGCAGCGACAGCCGTAGTGGCAGAGTTTGTAGCGCCTGTGGCTGAAGCAGCCGAA
Source organism: Ornithoptera priamus (assembly GCA_029034505.1). NCBI lineage: Eukaryota > Metazoa > Arthropoda > Insecta > Lepidoptera > Papilionidae > Ornithoptera > Ornithoptera priamus. The sequence goes on from JARDWD010000380.1 coordinate 1,036,721, forward strand.
ACAGTTGAAGCAGACAACGCAGTACGAGGCAATGGTCTTGAAGATGACGCTGGCATGTACTCCGTTGTATGTGCATCATGTGGTGCCGTAGGACCGACTTGTGCCATTGGACGTATTGATGCTAAGGGGGTTTCGCCTCCGCGGCGGCTTGCTGTCACACTTTGTTGTGCCACACCTGTGTTAATTGGTAGTGATTTAAATATAAAAAATAAATAATGAAGTGAATTAAAATATTTTTAAATATGCCAGAAATGTAAAACACTTGTAGTTATTTTAACTAGTACCCCTATCTGCCCAACAACGGATCAACCCAGATAAAATCGTAAAAGTTAACTTGTACAATATTTCACATAGAAAGTCAATGTAGCACAGATTTTACATTGAATTTTTTATATAAAGAATGTGTTTATTTAATCATGGCCGTCAAAATTTTAACCTTGGTTTAAATAAAGTATGACAGGAAGACAATTTTTTTATCACATAATTGTTTAACTATAATTAGGTACTAATACCATATCTAGTAGTGGGCATCAGTCGATTGAGATGATGATGGATATTAAAATTATAATTTACTTATTTGCAATATAAAAATTAGGTTTTTTTAAAATAAGGAGACAGTCTTCAAAAATTTTCAATATATATTGGAAATAGTGGGAATAATAATTGTTTATATTTATTTCCTCTTAAGAGTGTTAAAATTTCTAAAATGTAACGAGCCGAACAAACACTCATCGGGTGGTAAGCGAAATGTTTTTATATTACCATGGAATGCTTGCAGAAAAATTTTACGACTTTGTCTTCGTCAAAAGAATCATAATAATAGGGTTAAAGTATGAAATTACCGTAACACAGTAATAGAAACGTTGATTTGACATAAAATCTTCATGGAGTGAGATTTACGAGTAACTTTTTTTTACATCATATCTACAAGGGCGTACACGTACACTCTTTACCGCTCCATAGATGCAAATAAGCACTGCATACGCTAGTTTCCTAAACTAATCTAAATAATAATCTTTCAGGTTATTTAAAAGGTACACAACTATGCTTTGACTATTGCTAAATTGGTAAGTTTGTTTTGATGTATAGATAAGTACAAATATTTAGGCGTGGTTTGCATATCCTACCCGAAATCTCGGAGCACGTCTCTGGAAACCTGTGAAGTTCATTTTTTAAAAAATAAACAACATGCGATTTTTGACCTTTGTTTTTTTTTAATTGGCTTAGACCTAAAAGAAGAGAGATCGATTAGTTTTGAATATGAATTCCGACGCAAAACTAGCGTGGCAGAAACTGCTCACAATATCAAAGCTGCGTTTGTAGATTACGACTATTAATGAACGCACCAAACTGGTTTGGTTCAACGGTTTCGTAATGGATACTTCGACTTAAAGAACGAACCACGTGAAAGATCGTCAACACAGGTGAAGAACGATGACTTGAAGGATATAGTGGAAACCGATCCGATTCAAATTACCTAGGAATTAGCGGCATGATTGCGGCACGTTATTTTTATCTACGATATTGACTCATTTGCATCAAATCAATAAGATAAAAAACAGAGATCTCATGTTTTCACTGTTATGAAGGAAGAAATGCAATTTGAAATTTTTGTTGCCTTTTTGGATTGGTACGGTAATGGAGAAACATTGGATGCAATTGTGTCACAAAATGTTGACTCGTTACAATAACAGTAACTAAAAAATGCAAGAGCTGACCCCAGGTCAAACGCCACAAAAGTACCCTTAAGCAAAGCTTACCAATAAAAAATAATAGTAACTGTTTGATGGTCTCTTCATGATGTTATTAACTAAAGCTTTTTCAAGTCTGATTAAGCAATAACAGCAGATGTTATGTGTCGAACTTCAAACAATGATGGCGAAACTGTCAGTAAAACAGCCTCGACTCATAAATCATCAATCTTCACCATTATTGCTCTATGATAACACAAGGATGCACAGGAAACCTTGTATCTCTGTAAGGGCTGCAGTTAGAAACCATACGTCATTCTCCGTACCCGCTTGACCTTGCTCTAATAGACTACCATTTTTTTGTAATTTGGGACAATTTTCCGCGTGATAAAAAATAGTCTTCCCAAGAGCCAATATAAAATGTTTACACGATATTTGTCGAATTCAAACCCCTAGAATTCTTGTAAAGGCATAAAAAAAATCCGTTCAGATGGCAGTAATGTATAAGTAATTAGCGTAAATATTTTAATTAAATAAATATATTATATATTACAAAAAAAAAACAAGTTCCAATTTTTCAGCACAAATAGGTCATTTCATACTTTAACCCTTAATATATACGATATGGTAACCGTTAATATGATTACAGATTAAGCTAATCTTACCGGCCATTGGTTTTATGTTGGCGGTCGGAGGCTCCGTAGTTGTTTTTTCCGTTGTAACTTGCTGTTTACCCGTGGAAGCTTGATTAGCCAACTGCCTTTGAAGCATATTTACTTTCTGAAGAAGTGCCTCAACTTCGCGTGCCTTTTCAGCTTGCGCCTCACCTCTCTCTTTTTCCAATCGGGATAGTCGACCCTCGTATTGTGATTTTATTAAAGCTAATCGCACATCTTGTTCATCGCGAGTGCTTTGTTCAATGGTGCCAATTTTATTGCGTGATTCATCTAGCTCACGGCTTAATGTATTTTTCATTTCAGTCAATTGAACAATTTTACTCTTAGCTTGTTTTAAAACTTGTTTTGCTTTTTCTTCTTTATCCATATTAGCTGTTCGTAACGTTTCTAGTTCTTGTTTTAGCTTTTCATTGTTAGTTTTTTCGATCTCCAGTTGGTTTTGAATTACACTCAATTGATCTTCCATTTTTTTAGAAGTTTCAGCTAATGCTGCGCCTGCAGCAGCTGCTTCACCTTCACTCTTTTTCTTATCGTCATCCACTGTCTTTACCAGCTCTTCGTATTGGCCTTTGTATTTTTTAGCAATTTTTCGAATTTGCATTTCTTTATTTTTAATGTCAGTTAATAATGCTTCTTTGCTATTCAATTCTTCAGAAATTTTGGTGTTGGATTCCGAAAGCGTATTGTGTTCTCGTTTTAATTTAGTTAATTCTTCAGTAAGCCTACTCATATCATTCTTAAGTGTTTGCAACTCCTCGTTTAGTTTTTTATTGTCTTCTACTAATATGTTTTGGTGCCGAGACAATTGTGCATACTGATCTTCCAATTTTGTTTTTTCTACCTTTAATGCGCTTAATTCCTCAGTTACTTTTTTAAGGTTTTCTTTTTCGTTTGTTAACATTTTAGCAAGAGTCTCTCGTTCATTTTGAAGCCGTTTCCAATCCTCTGGACTAGTTTTATTAGCACGTTCGACCAATGCATTCACTCTGGTTCTCCATCTTGCGCAATCAGATTTAAGAGAAGTATTTTCAGATTGTAGTGTATCATTTTTAGCAGATAAATCAGCTATCTTTTCTTGTAATGGATTAAGTTGTTCTTCCAAACATTTTATCGATTTTGTTAGTTCATTTACTCTAGCTGATAAGTGGTCTCGTTCCTCTCGTAAAATTCTGTTACTGTCTGTTAATGCATTAAGTGTCTCTACTTTTCTTAGGATGTCTGACTGTTTATTTATTGTAACTATGGTTACTTCTGACTTTTCCCTTTCGGTCGCAAGTTCTAACTTAGCATCATCAAGTTGTTTTTCAGTTATTTCTAATTGTGATCTTAAACGCATGGTTTCAGCTTGTAAAATGTCAAATTTAGCTATAGCAATATCTTTCTCTTTTCTCAAGAATTTTACTATTTGGAAGAGCTGCATGGAAGATTTTGCGTCATCTTCTGTAATAGATGTATTCATATTTGATTCATTAGCAGATTCATTAAGACTGTCTGAAAGTGACCTTGATGCATGGGCAACGGATAACTGTGTTCCCAAAGCTTGAATTTGATCATGTAGCACTGAATTTTGTAAATTAATGTCTTTCAATCTCTGTAATAGCTCTTCATTTTCACTTGTTAAAGTCTTTTGTCGCTCAACCCACGAAGCCTTTTCGGTTTCTAGTTTTTCTAACGCATTATTTTTCATAGCTACTAATTCATTTAATTCATTCTGAACTCTCGTTAGCTCATCTTTTACCTGGGAAAGGGTTTGAATATCAGAAGAATGCAATATCATTTCGTGAGTATATTTGTCCTCTGCTTTTTGAACAGCTTCTGATAATTTAGTTATTTCAGAACGAGCATTTTCTAGGTCTACGCGACCAGATTCTGCATTAGACAAAGCTGCCGTTAACTGTTCTTTACAATTGACTAATTCATTTTTCAAATTAGCATTAATATTGGAATACTCTCCATTATTTTGTAATGAAAGTTCAGCTTCCAATTCTGAACACTTCCTATCTAGTGTTTCCATCTTTTCAACATATTCAGTGATTTTAGCTTCAGTAGCTAATTTATAAGCCTCGAATTCATTATTTAGAGATTTCATTTCTTTTTCTGCACCTTCGGAAATGTCACAATATTGTTTAATATGTTCTTTCGCTATATTTAATTGATCACTGAGAGATTTTATTTCGCCATCTTTATCGCATAACTTATTTTCCAAGTCTTTTATCTTCTTAATTGTATCTAATGAGCTATCTATTGTGGTAGGAGCAAGAGCTACTTTAAGTTTCTTAGCAAGTTCTTCATTTGATTTATTTTTTTCACATAAATCATTTCGAAATTGTATAATTTCTTTTCTCATTAAATCAGCTGCATCTTTTTCCTCTAATAATCTTTGTTTAAATGTTTCTGTTTGACGTTCAAGATGTGAGGCTAGTTCCCTAAACCTATCTTGTTCCTCTTGCAATCTCCTTCTTAAAGCAGAACATTCTCTAGTGGCTTCATCTAATCTAGATTCTAATTTAGTACGATTCTCAGTTTCTATGCGTTCTACACATGCCTTAACAAGTTCCAAATTTTTGAGTAACAAAGATTGTCCTTGCCTTTCACGATTTATTATTTCCTTTTCGGTTTGTAGCCGAAGCTCTGTATCCTTGAGCAATTTACATTCCAGTTTTAGATTCTCTAACTGAATTTCATTTGTGGCTAATTTACTTTGAGCATTTAACGCTTCGTCTCTCAAATGTTGTAAAGAAATTTCGTGTTTGGCTATCGTAGCATTATATGCTTTATTTTTCTCTTCTAGTGAACTGATTTGTTTCTTGTAAGTAGTGATGTTTGTTTGTAATATTTTAAGTCTCTCGTTGTTATATTCAGATGTTGAAGCACACTTGCTATTGGCAGCTGTTAACTTCGCTATTTCTTGTCTCATGTTGTCAATTTGTTCAAATAACATTCTTTCATTTGTTATTTTTTCTTCTTTATATGTTTTATATTCTTCCTTTAATAAATCAAGATGTTTTTCAGTTTCTTTTAATTTGATTTCTAAAGTTGATATTTCGGCTACCGACTGTTTAGGCGATTTTTGTGGTGATGTGTCCATTATAATTGAATCTCCCTTTTCTAAATCAGAAGAATCTAACATTGATGTTATTTCATGCCGTTTTCCTTTCATGTGATCGTGATATAATTTTTTAAACATATCACGTTGCCTAATTAGTCCATTGACCATTTTCGTTTGTCTTTCTTGTGCTTCATTTAACTCAGAAATGCGGGTTTTTAAGGATTCTATTTTATTTTGCATTTCTCCGCTTTCGAACTGTTCTTTATGTTTCTCAAGTTCTTCTTGTTTATCAGTCAATTCACGAACCATACGTAAAAGCTTTTGATTGTTATTTTGCAACTCTTGAATATCGCTAAATGTCACAAGAGTTTTAGATATAATTCGAGAGGAGTTTAAATCAGAAGAGTTAGATGTATTAGATGCCGCAAGGGATGTGTCATGGTCACCATTAAGTAATCCACCACGGCTATGTTCAATTTCTTTCAGTAAAAAGCAAACTTGTCTTCCCAGATCAGCTAATTCTCCTTTTAACTTGCCATTTTCTCTGCTATAGTGATTTGCAATTTTAGAAGACTCATTGTAATCATCTCTAAGTCTATTACATTCTATAAGTAAAGATTCAATCTGTTGTGTTAAAGCAACATTGCTTTCTAATGTTTCTTCATAATCAGCTTTTTGTTTTTGTAATATTGGTGCTTTCTCTTCCAATTCCTGAACAATAGTATTAATTGTCACATTAAGCCGTCTATTTTCTTCCTTTTCCTGACTCAACTCATCAGTAACTTTTACCAATTGTGAATAGATCTGAGTCAAGGACATTCCTGATTTTAAAAGTTTACTAGCTGTTGCCGCAGATGGTGCTAAATCGTTAAGTGCCATATCCAAGTTATGTGAGGATGCTGCCTTAAGTAAATCATTAGCATGCTCTAGTTCATTTTTTAATGATGATATTATTTCATTTTTCTTTTCTATTAACTCTTCATTATCTAATTCTGCTTGCTTATATTTAGTTTCTAACTCACCATACTTCTCTGTAGCTTCATTTAAAACTTTTTGTAATTCAGTTATTCCTTCAGTAAGTTCTGTAGTTTTAGCCTCAGCATCATCATGCATTGTTTTAAATAAATCTGCAAGTTTAGTCTTAGCATCAAGTTCTTTTTTATAATTTTCAGACATTTTATTTTCTATTTCTCTTTGTTCCAATAACCTCTGTGTAAGATTGTCAACACGGTTATTAAAATTTTTTTTTACTTCATTGAGTTGTGCAATTGTTTCATTAGCAGCATTTAGTTCTTCTATTTTTTCAGCTAATTGAGTTTCAACTGTCACTAATCGGCTTGTGTTGTTTAGCCTCTGTGTTTGTAACTCTGAAGTTAATCTATTAACTTCTTCAGTAAGGCTGGATATTTGAGTGTTCAACAGTGTTCTTTCTTGCTCTATACGTTTTTCGCGATATTGTAAAGTTAATTCTTTACTTTGGATTTCATCATTTAATGCTAGTGCTTCACATTTCGCATCAATAGCTGCACGTAATTGCTGAGAAAGTGAATTTTCATTTGTGATCAGCCTCTCTATTTCAGCATCACGTCTTTCTAAAATTCGTGTTAAATCATTTCTCTCATCAACTGCAGCATCTCTGGCACTTTTAAGAGAAATTATTTCATTTTCTAAACTAACAATTTTATCATTTGCTTTACTTAGCTCTGCTCTCAAGCTTCCTATTTGCTTTTCAAATTCTGTAACAGTTTCATCAGCAACCTGTAATTTTTTTGCAGTTTCTTCATATTTTGTTTCTAATTCAAGTATAGTAGCCTCTGATGATGCAATTTTATCATCTGAAATACAATATGAATAGAGATACACATCCACAGTCATAAGATAAAGTCATTTATTATTCAATTCATTGAACTTTTATATTTCTTGTTGAATGGAGTATTTTTGGTTATACACTAACAATGAAGACTTGCTTGAAAGATTGCTGATTTAGTACTTGTCATTATGAGTCATATTAAATTAGGGAAACTCACTTAGAATTAACTGTTTCAAAAATTCGTAATTTGTTATTCATACTACATGCAGTCGTTTTTTAAAATAATATTACATATAAATAAAGTCACAAAAATATTCAATTAACAGCTTTGTACATAATATATATGAGTTTGTACATGGTAGAGGTATGAGAACAAAAATATGTTGACATCTAGTAATATCCTAATTTAGGCTAAACCTTTAAGTGGCACAAGCCTTGTGTAAAAACCTTATTATTTTATGAAATTAAAAATAATATTGACCATTGGTGAGATTCAACAAATATAAACTAAATTAATGACTGTAACCAATATTTGGATGTCATATTTTAACAATTTGTATAATCTTTTGTCAATGTGAATATAAAAAGATATAATATTTATTAATTCACTAGTGCAAATCAATAGCTAATTAATTAGTTTTGGCATCTCTTGAGATGTTTAAGTAATATTTTTACCAAACCTAATAGAAATTTTAATAATAACAAAATACAAATTCTTTCATAGCTCAATTTTTTAAAATTAAATAAATTCATGCAAACGAAAAAAATAATCTATATTTAAGACAAAAGTTTTTGGAAATGTAAATTATATTAGATGGTCAATGGTGATACAATACATATTGATACATGTTTAAACCTATATACCGTATAAAAAATATTGTGCGCACACAGTGTGAATAAGAACCAAAGGGGTTAATATTAAATAAATTAGAGTATTATAAATGCATCAAATATAAATATTATTGAATATGGGAAAGGCCCATGAAAAACTCCTAAAGATAATTATCACAAAATTTAAAAAATTTACATATTGGTTTCTAGATTGTAAGTTACTACTATAGACAAATAATTATTTTAAACTAAGTGACAGAAAATTTAAGCATTCAAATTTTAAACTTAACTTTTGTGTTTTCCATTGTGCTCTATATATTATTAATGAAAATATGTATATTTCATAGCTTTTACATTTATTTAAAGTAGAAATAAAAAAACAATAACATGGAATTACTTACACCATGCATGACTTATTAACACATCTTAGTTAAATAGTTCATTTGTTTTTAATTAAAAAAGAAATTTTCTAGTAAAGTAAGTAAAAGTAAAACATTAATATAGCTCTGGTTTATATTCACATTATACCCTCAACTCTCTTTTTTGTTCAGTCAGATAATGCTTTATTGTGTTTACTTCGCGTTTGGAACATAAGTGTGCACAGGTAATTTTACCAGAGAAAAATAAAAAGGATACAAAAGCTAAATAAAACATTTTTTTTGTGATCACACTACAAATTATGCAGAAAATTAATAGAACATAATAATTATAAATAACTTTTTATGTATGTATTATGTTTATTTGAGCATTATACCATCTAGTGATACTGATTTAAAATTTAAATAATTAAGAAATCTAAAGCAGCAAAAGAATTAGTGATAATTTTTTACTTAAAAAGTTCATAATGAAATGATGTTACAACCTACTTTCAAAAAGACCAGTTAAATCAATTGGGTGCGACTGAATATAAACATTGTCTATATACATTTAACTATTGAAAAAAAATGTGACAACAATGTTCAAACAATATTATTACAATTCTAACAACAAAAAACTCATTTTCCTGTTCCACTACACATGATCAGCTCAACATATATTTTTTCATTTCTTTTTTATCTAACATTTTAGTATTTCATACTAATAACATAAACAAATGCTGTTAAAATTAAGACAGTTATATATTAATTTCAATCAAAATGGTTTGTAAGATACTTGTAATGACTTTTATGCTACTATTATATTAAATGTGTTTAGTTTACAATACATAACATCATTGACTAATGATACAACATTCAATACTTATCTATAAGAACATTAATTTATAAGTATTTTATGCAATCCTATTGTTGACCACGACCCTCATAAGTGGGAACCCACTGTAATGAAAGATATGCGTATATTTCTATAATACTGACAAAAAATTATAAATTCACTTTTCATGATGGGACCCAATTAATGACAATGATTTAAAAATATTGATCTGTTTTTCCAAATTTCATCTCGTACTTACAACTTTCATTTTCACCATACTTTTTATAAAATTATTATTTATGAATTAGATTATATTATTACAATGCATAAAACAAATAGAAAGCATTGTCTACAAGATAAAGACCGGTTACTTACCTATTTGTATTTTACTGCTTTCTAGTAGTGCCTTGGAGGTCAAGTATTCTTCAAATTTTGTGTCAATGTAAGAGTTAATTTTATCTGCCACGTTCTTGGGTAAATCTGCGATTTCACTTTCTGATAAAACATTGTCTAAGTGATTTTTACCACTCGCTTCGACACATTCGGCTTCCATCTTTGCCGCAAAGCTCGATTTCGGTCACATTCGTAATTAACCTGTTGTGGAAGCCTTAAACTTTTTATTGTAGTAATGACAATAGCTATGTACTTTTTGCCACGAACAAGATTTAACCATGCTTTGTTTTATCAAAAACTTACCAAATATAAATATAAAATTCACAGAAATTGACAATCAAATTGAAAAAATCAAAAAGCAGTTGTGGTTAGCGTCAAAGTAATATTTTATTTGAAAAGGACTAAATACTCACTTTTCAGGCGCAGTGACCCAAAGAAAATGAATATATGCATAAATTTATAAAATCTAATCAAAGGAAACAGGGAAACTTTTCCTAATTTCCATAAGGTAGTTACTGAAAAGCAGTACGTTGTTCATTCTGTATCAAAATTTGCAATGAGTTACGGCCATGTTGGCACCATTGCAATACTTACAGTATCCAAAATTTGTAAAAGGCATTTATGATAGCACATTTCTTATCCATGTATATATATATATAATACATAATATTTATTTATTTGTTTGTTATTATGTATTTGTACTGCATGGACACATAAACGATCTTATCTACCTATCTATCTAAATCGTTTTAGGAGTACTGTCTTTTTGGATAACTGAAAATCGTCCAGGCTACTTTTGACGTGATTTGTTTTGACTCTTTAAGCTAGTAATGTTATTGAGAAATATTATGTAACAATAGTTCTTTAATTAGGGTCTACCGCCCTTTTTGAAGTAGAGTTTCACCACTACTCCATGTTACTTTTTGTATTTTCTTTTAGAGTATGACAGAGTCGAACAGCTTCTGCTTTCAAATGCTCTGCTGAAACTTTATCATGGACAAGCTAACCTTCAGTATATACATCGATTAGTGTCGAATTAACTTGACTCTTGAATAATTTGTTTTGTTAGGAACAGGTGCTTGTGATGTGTATTGTTTATAGAAGTTTTCAACTAATGCCAGAAATACTGATCGGGAGGTTAGGATTTTACCATCCTTAATCTCCAGCTTAGTCAACAAGATCAATATCTGTTGTTTAATTAATGATGTAAAAATGTAAAATATTATTAAACATTTAATTAATTACAATTAATAATGATAGTGAATATTATACTATTCGTAACTGATATTTATAGTACTTCATATGTTAGTAAAATATTTCTATATCATTACTTTACACTATGTTATCTATGCACTTCAAATTCTCTGTCTATTAAACCATAAAATATTTTTAATATCGTTTGTTAATCTATGGTTATCTATAATTTAATCGTAGAAATGGACTCAATGGAGGAACAACAATGTTTACACCAGTGTGAAAGTTATATCCAGAGCCATAATATTCAGTTGTTGTTAAAAGATTGTATTGTTCAACTTTGTTTAAACAAACCTGAAAATCCAGTGACATTTTTGAGACAATATTTCCAAAAGTTGGAACGAGTAAGTCTTATCTATGAAGTATTTAAAATAAATCATAACACAAATTTAAAATTAAAAGTAACTAATTTCAAATTATTCTTTTTAATTTAACGTTTTACTATTTATATAATATTTTATGTTGATAATTTAAAACTAAGTATAAAGGCCAGTTTCTACATTTAAGCATTGTTTCTGAGAATTTCTGAAGCTCTTACTAAATTTTAAAAACTAGCATAACACTAATTAAATAAAAAATACACTGCAATCAAAGCCAATTGGCTTCATTTTTTGGATGTAAATTTCAAAAAATGAGATATCAACTATCAATATGTGAAAATATTACTTTAAGAAATATAAATAAAATGCTTTTATTATTTATTTCATTTTGAACATCATTAGGAATGGGATATATATATATATATAATATAATTTACTTTATAAAACTCAAATATGTGTTATTGTTTTACAGGAACAAGTAAAAGCAGCTGCTGCAGCCGCAGCAATATCAGAAGGAGAAGGTGATGGAGAGCTTTCACCACTACCATTACCTGGTGGACAGTTGCCTCGCCGCCGTGGTGGCATTAGTGCGGAACCTGTTACTGAAGAAGATGCTACCAGCTATGTTAAAAAAGTATGTTCTATATTTGCATTACTAGCTTTGACATGTGTTTCTTAGTTAATAATGAAATACAAAATATATTTGGATGTATAAATCATGTAACTATTTTGGTTTAAGAGAATCTGGTGATGATAACTATTTATATAATGATATGGTATATGTTAATCTTAGTCTATGTTTAGTCTGCACCAATTGTAGTATTTTTATATTACTTTTTGACGGTAATCATAGGCCGAATCAAATAAAAATGCACTCTTCAATATTATCAAACTATGTTACAGTGACAGTTTAGATAACATATATTACAATCATACAAATTTCTACATTTCATAAGAATTATTATTTGTATAGGATATTTCTTGTGTAATTAACACAACATTTATTGTTAGCAAAACTTCATAGGAATTTGTTCAAAATCTCATGACTTCAAATATGGGGACTGGAAAATTAAGTCCAAACAGTTTGAACTAAAAGAAATATATAGAAATTATATTTTTTTGGCATAAAGTATATTAAGAAAAATTATTTATATGGAAGCTATTTTGACATTATAAATGCAAAAACATTAATTTTAATTCATTGTTTAAATATAATAAATGTTCAATATTTATTATACTTCATATTACAGGTAGTGCCAAAAGACTACAAAACAATGGGAGCATTGTCTAGAGCCATTGCTTCTAATGTACTGTTTACTCATCTGGATGAGTCTGAAAGAGCAGACATGTTTGATGCCATGTTTCCTGTACAGTGTTTACAAGCTGAGACAGTTATAAGACAGGGGGATGAAGGTGATAATTTCTACATTATTGACTCTGGAGAAGTTGAGGTAATGTATCTGATAAAAATTTTAAGATGCTAAATTTACTATAGACTGTATGATACACACAATTTATAACATTTTATTTGATACATAATTCAAACATTCATAGGTTCTTGTAAATGGTGAGATGGTGACGACAATAGGAGAGGGCGGTAGTTTCGGTGAATTGGCGCTAATTTACGGTACACCGCGGGCGGCTACGGTACGTGCACGATCCCAACTGAAGCTTTGGGGATTGGACCGTGACTCATATCGACGCATACTTATGGGTTCCACTATACGCAAACGACGAATGTACGACGAGTTCCTATCGAGAGTTTCGATTTTGGGTAAATTTTTCTTATTAAGGCTGTAAATCAAGCATCAAATCAAATTTAAATAAAAAGAAAATTTTAAATTATATATTCTTAAATAAAATTGTATTTATTGTTTATTTAATTAATTATCTCGACGTTTCGAGGTAATTAATTAAATAAACAATAAATGTTATAGATCTGAGGAGGACAGGTGTTCTGCCGTCATAGTTATTATTATGCGCCTACAGGTTTTTAATTATTTTTTATAGTCTAGTCTGCGCACAATGATTTCATTGTCTTGGACTCTTCTGTTCATGTGTGTTAATATTAGGATCCCTAGTCTGTGGCAATACTCAACTATCTTTTGTATTAAATTAAGTTGTTTTTTAATCTCAATAACCTCACAAATCATGTTTGATTTTGGTGGAATGAATGAACAAATTCGGTGTTCATCTGTTACTTCATTCTTTTGACCATGGATATTGTAAAACACTGGAAACATCTGAAAGATAAAATAATTAAATGAAAGCAATAAAATTTTGATTTCTTAAATGTATAATATATATGTAATATAAGAAATCATTATATGTACTTTAATATTGTGTTGAATTTTTTTGTTTCTTTATGAAAATAATTTTCAGAGAGCTTAGAAAAGTGGGAACGTTTAACAGTGGCAGATGCACTGGAGCCAGTCTCGTTTAATGACAGTGAAATAATTGTTAGACAAGGAGAGCCAGGAAATGATTTCTACATAATTGTAGAAGGTAATTTTGATGTAGATAATTAAACCTTTCGAAAGTGTAATAAAGTCAACATTCTTTTATTAAATGCTCATCCATCCATCCATAACAGCCAATTTACGTCCCCACTGTTGGGGCACAGGCCTACCTTCAATATGAGAGTGATGCTTATAGATATATACAATCACTATTTCATAGTGGTTACATTTCGGGAAACTTTTAATTTGAGATTTTTAATCAATATACTTTATAAACTGTATTTATATATTACCTTGAAAAAAAATTATATACAAAAAATAAGGTTCAAAATTTTTTTTTCGTAGGTTTTTATTACTGCATTGAAATAAAATATAAAATAGATATGTTCATATAAATATATTAAAAGAGTTTCTTATCCTCTGAAAATAATGGATAACCATTTAATTTCAATAAAATAAATATACAATAGTTGGTAGCTGGTTGTTAGTGAATTAAGATGTTGGGCTGCAAAGGTTCACAAAGTATGTATATATATTTTACTTAATTACAGGCACTGCGGTGGTTTTGCAGCAGCGTGGGGTGGGCGGTGAAGCAGTGGAAGTGGGACGGCTGGGGCCCTCGGACTACTTCGGCGAGATTGCCCTGCTGCTGGACCGGCCTCGTGCAGCCACCGTCCGGGCGATCGGTTCCCTCAAGTGCGTTAAATTAGACAGAGCCAGGTATGTATTTATGGTAAAAATTATATCAGTATATACTAGAAATATAAGTATTCACTTAATTTGTATATATATTTTTATCAACTGTTTACTCTTTCATTTCATTAAAAAATATTGCTCCAACAATATTCCCAATGACTGAAACAAACGTGATGTTGCTCTGGAATCAAACCAGGAATCTTCGTATAACTGGTCAAGTGATTAACAATTGCGCCATGGAGACAGTTAAGCTTAATGATATCAAAATACATCAACTTCATATAACTACTAGTAATGTGTCTCGCCTGACTCAGATAAGTTGACATGTCTGATGTAAAGCTTAATGTTATTAACTTTAGCATCATCATATTTAAAATATACTGAGTTACATTTTACTTTTACTATCTAAAGCCTAGTTACAGCTCTGGATCCAGTGCTTAGCTTTGTAGATCATTCAGGCAGTAAGTGAAGTCTTAGCTGAATGTTCTATAAAATCTAGAGCGAATTTCTACCGCCAAACAGTAGTGTGGAAAAATAATTAAACGTAGTTTTATTACTGCAGAAATTTTAATACTTATGCACTGCATCACAGTCTAAAATATCTTATGCCTCAAGGCAACGAGCGCAATGTATATTATCTTAACTGAGGCCTCGTTTTTACGAGCAGACGCATAATTTACGATCAGTTGAAAGCATGCATCGGTTCAATGTTGTATCAAATATAAAACAAAATTATAGTTAAAATTTTAGCGTGCCTTTAATTTGCAACTTACCAGAAAGGTTCAAAGTGTATATGTTATATGTTACCATGAAAAACCGAAATCAGAGAATGTTGACGTTCACCGGTGAATATTGACAAACACCAAAAACGTCGGTGAAAGATGGAATATTTCATTACATTCTTGTACATTCGGATTCTCATCGATGTAAGTCGACAATCACAGATATGCTCTGGTGGAGGTCGAAAACAGAAGAACCCACAAAGTGGCGACTTTAGGTTAGGTTAGTAAGTTTTTAACTTCTATAATTTTCTTTTCTCATTTTGAAAGTACTGTGTTTTAAGTTCGTAGTTATTCCTCTCAGAAAGGTGTAAACTTTATTGCGAATGAATTACGGAGAAAAAAATAAAAATCTCGGACATTTTCAACATTCACCATTAGTGCATGGTGAATGTCGACATTCTCCAGACTTCGGTGTTTCACCGTAACATATACACACTTATAATTTTCGGTGAGTTTCTTTAACCGGTTGGAGTGGTCCAACCGACATGCAGTAACTACTTGAACACCATTTTATACTTTGACTACAAAGTGAATAATAAATTTTCTTCTATCTATAAACTTATATGTATAGAAGGAAAATAACATTTTTGGCAATAATTAACTATTTATCGTTTATTTTCAGATTCGAAAGAGTTTTGGGGTTGTGCGCAGATATTTTAAAACGCAACATTGCTCAGTATAATAGTTTCGTGTCACTTTCCGTGTAATATTGCAAAAAATGGTCGAACAACAAGTTTTGTTGCGTAAAACACATAAATTACCATTTAACAAAATTTTGAACAGACTGCAATGATGAAACGAGTGTGTTTAATTAATAGATTCATAATGTTTTGGCCCTATGTTTAATTTTCTTAATATTTATTGTTGTTTTTGTACAAATTTATTCGAAAATCTAAATTAACATCTTTTCTGTAGAATATAATAATTTATGTATTAGTTTTTAATAAATAATATTATTGTTGTTAATGTGTGGTAAGTACTAAACTGGCAATGTTTTCGAAATTTGTAGATAAAATGAAATTTTCGAACAAATTTATCCATAACTATTAATTTCGAGCGATATATAACTTCTTTGAATGTTGAGCAAAAATTTTTTATTATAATAATTAAGTTGAATTCATTCTCTAAATATATTCCGTCCAGTGTTTTTTAATCTGTGGCAGTATTAATCAAATGGCGGACTTTACTATAGTGGAGCAGTAATTTACTGCATTAGCTAAATATTATTTTCATAATAAAATACGAACGCAATTAAATGGCTTTTATTATTACAAGTATACTTCGACTAATTAGCTTGTGCGATACTTAATCATTCACGAATATGTTCTTACTCGAATTAAAGTTCACAGCCTTGCCATGATTTAGCAGTAATACGAGCGTCAAATATTTATTTTTAAGGTGTTAGACCATCGTTTTATCTACATTTTTCATTGATTCGTTTTGTAAATAAATGTTTTCTCACAATATTTGTTTTTTTTTTACACTCTAGAAAGGAAGTAATATTTGCCTCAACGCATGATTATAAAAATTTCAATGTTGGTATTTATACATGCCCTTTAAAGTAGGCTTTATTTAGTTAGATATTTCATGACACAGAAGGTTATGTTTGCTTCCAATATAAAATTAAAAAGAAACCAAAGCGTATCATAAAATGCGATACCGGGATCGTTTGTGAACTTTCTTACCACTTCATGCCATTACGATTTTCATGTTGTATTTCCGGACGCCGCATACATTGTGTGGTGGTTCATCCCACGAATCGCCGGCAGTGGAGTAATTTTTAAATGGACCGCGACGCGAGACGGTAGCACTGTGCGGACAAGGCTCGTTTCACCAGTTAGTTTAAAATCTATGGCGATTTTAATCTGTAACAGTTATGTTGCACACTATTAGAATTCTGGATTGAAGGATGTTGTGGCTACCGAAATTACTGGGGAAACGAGACTTCCTGTCTCAAGGCTACAAGCACAATATGATGCAATGTATATCACCCTAACTAGTAACGTTATTATGGGCCGGCGTATCACTTCCGTCAGACGAACATCTCGCATTTCTCGTCACTTGAAACGAAAAAAAAAAATTACATCTTAAATAGAAAAGATATTATATAACTGTAAAAAAAGTAAAAAAAACTTAAAAGAATAACAAATATTGTTTATTTGTGTTGTGATTATTTAACTCATTTGTATAATTTGTTGTGTAGCTAGTTTGGCCAATCCAAGAAAATCTTCATGAATATGCGACCTCCAAAATTTACATTTACCCCATACTATAGCAGGGAAATTCGGTGACGATATTCCTTGCAATATTCTTGCTATACTTCGACCTGTGAACTTGCAATCTTTATAAGTTGAAATTAATGCGCGTATGTCACAAATAGCCGCTTCAATATCTAACGGCCGCTGCGGCAAATCAATGTTCGTCGGGAGATCACTCTCACTCTGGAAATAATTTTTAATAATTTGTTTCAACTCATTTGATTTTTTCTCTACAAATTGTTCAGAAACTTCATTATTCACTACTGAGTGAGTAGAGAGTTTTCGGAAAGCCTTGTCAATTTCCTCAAGTTGGTATAAGCTTACTGTTTCTTGTTTGCATACACATTTGTGCAAGTCGTCTAATATATTGTCAAGTTCAGATGCTGATAGGTCACCCTGAGCTTTTATTCTAAAACCTAGTGTATTAAATTCAACTTTTAATTGAGATCTTTTGGATAATCCACCAACTGTTACCCATTCTAGATTTTTTAAATGGTATTTTGTCATACCGCTTTCCCAGCCTGTTGCTGCTGCAACTTCTATTGCATTAAATTCTATAATGTTGCTCTTTATAATATCAGGATTTTTTTTACATTCTATAAGGTAAGCCATCGCGAGAGGAGCGCTAGCTTTGGCTGCTTCTAAAATAATTTTTGGCCCACCATAAGATATTATTTTACACATTGTGTATGCATTATTTAAAACTTTTATGTAATGTTCTTTGTGCAATTCAACATAACAAAGTAAGGTTGCAATATTCTCCGATGGGAGATCTAGTTCTTCAACTGTGCTTTCAATAGGTATTCCAACTTCATGGCCTTTACATCTTGAATTGTTTGTCGATTTCTCAGTACACTGACAAGATATAAAAACTTTTTTAAGCAAACGTCTTATTACAGGCCTATCAATTGAATTAGCATAAATGTGTTTTAATAACTCATTTTTATCATTATTATCATTATTAATAAACACATGACAATATGCTGGCTTCCCATCACGTCCAGCTCTTCCAACTTCTTGAACATAAGATTCAAAACTTGCAGGCATGTTATAGTGTATTATGCATCTTATATCCGGTTTATTTATACCCATTCCAAAAGCAACAGTGGCAACTATAATTTTTAAGGTCCCATCCATAAAATGCTTTTGAATCTTTTTTCTTTGAGCAGCTGACATTCCTGCATGATATGCTTCTGCAATATAGGACATCCTTTTTCTTTTATTGTTTCCTTTTTCCATATTAAGTTTTCCAGGTTGTGACAAACAAGATCGTAAAACTGCAGCAACTCTTTCACATTCATTTCTTCTTATACAGTATATAATTACAGAATTGAAATAAATTATCTTAGTGGAGTTGAGGAATGTGACAAGTGCTTTGTCCTTGTCTTTCTCAAAAGAAATTGTTAAAAAAAGGTTATCTGGAAGGGATGGATTTTCCACAACTCCTTCTATCCCATCAGGAATATGAAAATGGTCTACTACATTTTTAATTGTTGATTGACTAGCAGTAGCCGTTAAGCCCAGAATACATTTAACATTTAATTTCTCTCTTAATATACGGCATATCATTAAATAACTTGGCCTGAAGTTATGGCTCCACTGTGAAACACAGTGTGCTTCATCAATACAAGCAAAAGCAATTTTGGGTAATGATTTGAAAAGACCTGCAAATCCATTTGAACTATCACCAGATATTAAAGCCTCTGGTGAAATAAGGAGTATATTTATTTCCCCTTTCTGTAAATATTCTATGATTTTGCGTCTTTGTGTTGGTGGTTGATTTGTATGTAAACAACCTGCTTTTAAAAATTCAGGCATGCTTAAAACTTGATCTTCCATTAATGAGACAAGTGGGGATATAACTAAAGTTATGCATTTGGAGTGTTTACTATAAATATAGGCAGGTAGTTGGTAACACAATGATTTTCCACCTCCTGTTGACAAAATTAATAAAGTTGACTTTCCAGACAAAATTCGCTTGATTGCTTGTTCCTGTCCTGGTCTGAATGAATTATGTCCAAACATTTTTAATGCATCAAATAATTCTTCATTATTTTTAATTTCATCATTACACATCAATTGAATGTCATAGCAATTATTAATTGGTGTATCTTCCAATAACTTTAAAAATTGTTCAGGAATTTGACTTGATGTATGAACACATTTGCTAAGTGTTTCTTCTACAGAATCGCTTACAAACTCTTTTTGGACAACTTTTTGCATATCTTCTAAAGTAGGTATATTATCATCACAATAATTTTCTAAGGGCAAAAGTGAGTTTTCTTTGTGAGATGTACAATATCGAGCCATGTGCCCAGGCATTCCACATTTGAAACATGCTAATTTACCACCATCAGGAAAATCCATTCCACTGTGCAAAGCTTTTTTATCCTTCCATTGTTTCTTTTTATATTTAGAAAAGTTAAAATTTTTGCGACCTCTGACATACACCTTTTTTTCTATATTTATTTTCACAAAATTTTCATTAATGGTACCAGACTGAATTTTTTTTTCTAATTTACTTACTTCTGGATCACTAGAGTCTTTGTTCAAAGATGTTATGGCAGGTGACTCTAATGATACAAGAATGTCACTTACTTTTTTAGCCAGGGGGATAATTTCTTTGTCTAAACCAAAAGGCAAATATTCTCTTATGTCAGGTGGTTGTTCTACAACATCTTGATTTTTATTTTTTGATAAAGTTTCGTTTACATTTTTCGACATTCTGGTTTTATCATTTTGTACATCCTGTTTCTTATTACTTTTATTTAAATTATGAAGTTTATGCCTGCTACTTCTAGCCAGAGCATCAAGCTTTCCAGTTTTTCTTTTTTTTAATGCAGGTTTTAACTTTTCTGTAACAACATCTTCCATTTCCGATTCACTATTTTCAATATAATCACATGGTTTTTCAGTATGGGTTAAAGGTACATTTCTTAATCCAAATTTTTGAACTGCAGGAATTTCCTTTTGGTCATTATTCATTATCAAATTAAATTCATTATTCATATCGCTGACTCTTTCCAGCCATGCTGAGTTAATATGTCGAACTGGAAGACTTTTCAAATGATCAATATTATTGTTAGCACTATTACAAAAAGTATCCACACATATATTAGTGGCTTTTGCAGATTCTAAGTCATTTGGAATAATCAAACAAGATCTAGTTTCTTTGCATTCATCTTTCTCTGACACATTACTATTGTACACACTTTTAATAAAATTTTCTTTATTGTCTTTAGTTTTTTCATTATCATCAAGCAATTTTGCATGGAATTTATTTATAGACAATTTTCTAGGATTTCTTATTGCAAATTTTCGATTTTGAAATAACTTTTTTGAAAGATTTTCTACGAAAGGGCTTGGTAAACTGTTATCTTTTTGTGTTTTCGAAGCCGATAGTAGCTCCTCTAGGTCTTCTCCACTAGGTAAAGTTGATAAGAACTGTTCTTGCTCAATATCTTTAACGTCATCTAACTCTATGTATTGTTTAATTTCTGGTGAACCAATTTCTTTTGTATCCATTTCACAAACTGAAAGTGAATTTTCAAGCGCTTCGCTTTTTAAATGAAAATATTTTTTATATGCATATTTTATATTTGGCGGAGCCTCTTTGATATCAAATTTGGAAGGTGTACGAGCATGTTTAATTTTAAAGTCCTTTTCCCAATTTTTCACAACTAACTTACATTTCATATATGCTTTGTCTTTCTTTATTGTTTCTATAACATCCATTTTGAAATACATACAATGTTTTACATACCAATATTATTATCATTAATTATAACACAGTATTATAAAATTTGACAATCACGTATACTGACGAGTTTGCGTTTGACGTTATATTTTCCGCCAAATTTTAGTTTTGTTTCTGTTTATCTATTCCTGTGAACAAGCCAAGATTCTAAGGCTATGCTGCCATAAATTTTTTGTATAATTCATTTTGCCATTTTTGTGAAAAGCTAAAATATTATACTAAATGAGTACATCTTAATTATTTTTGTTAAAACAAATTAGAGCAAAGTGTAAATGTTTTGTTTTTATCATAGACGTAAACGGGTCATTAAAAAAGCGTGTCTAAAACTCCCACATGTTTAATTCAAATAAATAACGATTCAACAACTTTAATTAAATAATGATAAAAATTCATGCCCGTATTACACGTGCGTGTTTTTTTTCTGGAGTAATTACAATGAAATGAACTTCGGAGATGCTGAGTGGCCACTCTCGCAGTGTTCTACAAGGTACATTTTGGTGAAAGTGTGATGAAATCCCATGATATAATGACCACTTTGTTATTAATGACAAGGTACAAGGCACCGTCGATTGCCTCCTTAGGCAGAGGAATCTGGCGTCGTGACCGACATAGGCCCTCGTGCCGGCGCCCCCATGAAAAGGGTTCCCGAGGTGTATTTGGCAGCACATCTCGTATTCCGACGCGTCACCACGTAGGGATTATCTGTCGGGAGGAGTGTTTCACGCCCCTCTCCGGGCCCGCCCGTTCGATCTGGGCGCCGATCGGGGGTTGCGGAAGAACTGCTCGATTTTCTCCCGTGAACTTCGTGCATACTGTCGGAAGTGATTAGATTACCGTGTGAAGCTTTTTAGTCGGGTGGAGTCCAACACTATATCGTTATCGGCCCTTGTTTTTGGAGTATGCGTTCCGTTAGCATTTTGTTATACACCTTAAAAGAAAATGTACCAGGCCCGTCACCATCCTTACGTGGTAAACACCCCAGCAGTTCACGTACAAACGCCATGTTGTTATTTAACCTTTTTAATTCCCATAATATTAGAAATATCTAACAATGGGAACAACGATAAACGTAAAATTTAATACGTAGTAGCTAGAATTTCGTTTACAGTAAGGATTAAATTGTAACAAGTTATCTAAAAAAAGGGAGAAGAAAATATTAAAAACCGAGATAAATTATATACAAATGTATTTTTAATTTTATATTTACAAGTATGTACTTACAAGATCTGTAAACTTTGCATAATAATTAGTGCTTACTAAAAAATAGGGAAACAAAAAAAGCAATATTTTCAAAAACACATTTAACATAATATTTCTAAAATTACTCTTAAGTCTACAAGACTAGTCAGAATTATTGTTCATTGTTGCATTGTAGATTTGATTGAAAATACAAAAATATTTTTTATATTGTGGCGCTTTACAAAACATAAGTCAGTATTATCTAATCATTCTAATAGGAATTATTTTTTTTTGGTCATAGTCTATCCAACTGGCCAGTTCTTTTATTTAATTTACCAATTGTACCTTTAGGATCTGGAGATAAAGAGCTCCAATCAGTTGTGATACAGTCACCAAATTTGTGATCTCCACAAATTAATTTCCCTTTTAAATTAATGCTACTTAAATTAACACATGATCCTAAAATATCATAAAATGACGTACTTAAACTATCTACCCACTCCCTCAAGTCAAGACCTACTCTTTTGACATTAGAAGCTGCAAGTTCTTGCAATAACAATTTATCTTTTGTACCAGGCAAAAATTCAATGTCTCTTAAGTAAGACAAATTTTTATATGAATTCATGGAGCCACTATGAATTAAACTAGTTTCTTGGTGAGTCATTTCTCGTCCTGAAAAAAATTCTAATGGTGTTATGAGAAATTTTGTAATCGCTATCAGTACATTATTTGGATCCAGTAAGCCTACTTTCCATACACCTGGTAAAAGCGGAGTTTTCACATTAAATTTACAAAAATTAGTGAGGTTGTTTTCTTCTTTATATATAGTATTTATATCAGCTATAACCCCCGTGGGATCTAACAAAAGTATCGTTAAATTTGTATCAATTTTATTGATTTCCGGAGAGAACTGATAAACCAAAACAGGCTCAGATAAAGGTCCTAAAATGCCAGCTAAATTTCTGAAAGTCATTTCTTTTTGATCATATTCGGAACTGACTTTAAATATCCTGACAACATCGCTATATTGACTTTTAAAATTAAACTCCAGATAATTTTTAGGCTTGTACCATGTTTCTATCAGAATTTCATCTCTGTTTTGTATCAATGCTTTATATAAAATCAGATTACCCTTATAAATATCAGCATATTTATATAAGTTTATTTCCAAAACCTCACCAAGTTCTAATGTACAACCCTCTTGGCGTAAAATCTTTGCATTGAGACGCAAAATGCTGTTTGCATGAGATAATAAAGTATCATCAGTGCTCGCCGGCGCATCTTGTGTGTCATAAATATTTTGCCAATATGCATCAACGTTAGAAATGCGATAATGATCGTTTAATCCTATAAGCTGTTCTACTCTAGATATTACTTCTTGGTTTATAATTGGCTCAAATTTTCTCGCAAAAAACAATTGGCGGTTTAAAGTGTTTTGTATTCTAGGCCAATCATCGGTTCTAAAATCATTTGGAGAACATCCACACCAATCTACGACATGTTTATATTGACATTTACAACCCAATTTTCTTTTCCAATTTGTTACGTGAAGGTTATTGTCCACGTACGTGTTGCAAAATTTTGAATTTCTTAAAACAGTGTGGAAAAATGATTCCGCCGGCAATAAAGTATGTTGAAAAATAATATCAAGTCCATTAAGTAGTTCGTCGTGTTTTCCAACCACATACGTTACAAAATCGGGTGACAAAGCTATCCAATCACTGCCCCCATCTATAACAATTCCGTGTGGTAATTTTCTTTCTCCAACGCGCCACATATGGGTTTCACATTCAATAAAAGTTTTGTCTAATCCTTGTTTTTTAATAAACCTTTGCACTTCACGACCGTGTGACTTGACAAAATTATAACCTTTATTAACTGACAGGAAAGTCTCTAAGTCTTCAAGTGATTTAATCGGAAAGTCACTTTCACTCAAATTGATGACGTAATCCCACTGCCACCCTAACGACATAAAATCTTTCATTGAGGAAAGAAGCATTTTCAATAGAGAAGCTCCACCCCAAATTGTAGCGTAACGGTCTCGTGCTAATTTTATATTAGAGTATTGCTTTTCCAAAACAGATAATTTACGATGCATGTAATCTTGCCTCTGAAATATAAATTTATTTGTGTTTATAAGTTAACTACACATTAATAGCAATAAGCATAATTGATAGTCTCTTAGTAGTTTACAATAAAATAAGGCTGGCATATCCATCAGAGGCTCCCTACCCCTAACCCCATTTTTGTCCGTGGGAAAATCATGCATTGGATACCCTTCTGCTATCTGGGCAACAAAATAGTTATGCCGGAATTTTACCGGCTAAAACCTCACGGTTTCTCACTCATCGCGTTTGGCTAGAAACACGGGAATGTTTTCGCACACTATCGTGTTTCTGACAAGTGGTCTTGATAAGACCACATCTTGGGGTAAAGCTACTACTCTCCACTTCCTATAAAAATGTTAGGCGGTAATACCGCTCGCACCACCTCGAGGCCTTTCATATTTGGTGTCAGATTACCCTCGAATCGTCCACCATTCCTCTCTGTTATAGGGGTTGGAAGGCATAAAACATCCTTCTTTGACACCCCTGTCTCTACCTGCGGATTGAGAGAAGGGTGCTTATTTCTCGTTGCCTTTAGTCTCTTTTTACAGCATTACCTTCTCACAGAGGCCACTCGGTATCCCACAACCTCTCGCTACTGACCATGGTTTTGATAAAGCCAAAAAATGAGAGGTCATACACTCTAGCCCCTAAAAACATATATTTAAACAACAGAGAAAAAGCTAGTGTATTTATTATTTCAATATAGAAGCTTAGAGCTTCTTTGTACTCACTTTATCAACATGTATATAAAAATAATGTTGACTTCTGTACAACACATTTATCAATCTATGAACTTGTCTCAAGGCACGTCCATTTAATGTCAAAAGGAAAACTATTCTAACTGATTCCTTCTCATTACTGGCAATCTTGGGTTTAACAGGAGAAAACTCTGAAAGAGTAGGGATAGAAAATTTATATTTTGTTACAGATTTGTAATTTTATGTAAAAATAAACCATAAAATTTATGGCTTTTTAAAAGACCATTTATTATAATAGTTTTAATTTTACCAACTACTAACATCACTGTTTTATTTTAAATAATTATGGTAAATGACATGTACATTTTTGTAGTTATACATTACATTTGTATTGTATAGTATTATATGACATTCTCCTAAGTATATCTTATTAAATATGTTCGTTTTGTGACTACATACTCTTCTTTTATTTAAATACCTTAAATAATAATTGTTTGCTTATCTATTTTCTCTAGGCAATGAAATAAAATAATGAATTATTATAGTGCGGCAAAAATGAAAACTATAATATTGTATATACTTGCTAATCCTGTTTCATAGATATTCATGGTAAAATATCCTCCACATATCTTTTGTTCGTCTCCAGGACACTTCATGTCACATGATTTATCAGACGTTTTTGCAGGCAATGGAGGTGGTGTATCTCCACAAAAACATTCTGAACTAAAATTAAAAAAAAAGATACAAATTACCTTCTTCATACAAAGACTGCACTCAAAATTATTAATAAACATCTCAAACTACAATTTAATAGAAGTACTGTAATGTAATGTAAACTCTACCCCACATTAAATTTTACAAAGCAATTCTTTGATTTAATTGAAAATAATCAATAATTTGCATTCAAAAAGTTACATTTAAAAATATTTATAAAAATTAAAAAAAATATATTATTTCAAATACTATGTTGTTGTTATATAGTTATCACCTACCATAACATCTTATCTTACTGAAGGTTAGCTGGTAGAGAATGCCAACAGGCAATAAGCCCGCCTTTTGTATACCTCACTATAATGTTTTACAATAAAGAAAAAAAATTATAACTTTATAATTTTTTAAACACCTTTTTATGCTTTATACATATGAATATGTATAATAATACTTTCAACAAAACTTACTGCCATTAAAACTTGGTGTATGAGAAGAACACTAACGATTAAAATAAGATATTGGAGAAAATCTATTTTTACTGGGTAAGTTACTAGTTCATTTTGGAATTGGCATGGAGTCAACAATATGTATCAACAATGTAAATAATTATATACAATTTAACATAGAGACAAGAAATCCTGATTTTTTTTGCACCTACATCATAATATTGTAATACTGTTCATTAAAATATTTTAATGAATAGTATTAAAAAGTTATAATATTATTTTTAAGGTAAGAGTTCAGAAGTTTTGTTAATTTTAAAAGCTGTAGTATCAAAGATTTAAAATAATAAACATAATTCCTTTACAACATAAAAATATTTTTGATTATCTTAGAATATTTCATCCATATTATAAATAAGATACTCCAAGGTATTATTTTTGTTTGATACATAAATAAACTTACGCATATTGTACTCCAGCAAACGGAAAACCAGCTTGAACACAAATATCTAAACAAAATTCTGGTGTGTTTGTTACAGCATAATTTCCATAAAATCCTGAAAGAATTCTTAACTTTTTTTCATCCATGAAACAGCCATAATATTTTCCAAGAATCATACCATTTGATGGACATTTGTTAGGTAAGTTATTGGGATAAAAATTGCCATTTTGAATGAGACAAGTTTTATTGATAATTTCTTGTTTACAACTTTGTGTCTTAGCACGATGTATAGCAGATACTGCTTCCCTGTTTTTAATGTCACAAATAGGAGTAAAATCTAACTCTTCAGTCCTTAAACGAGGAGTCAGTTTATAACTAGATAAGCTTTTTGGTGGGAAGTCTTCATCATCTGTATAACCATTTCCAATTTTTCTTGCTGATACATCTCCTAAGTCTTTTTGGTGTATAGACGAATGCCCAAAATTTTTTAGCAAATTATCATTAACTGTAGGGAAAAAAGTTATTGAAATTAAAATTTGGACAAAAAATGTGGTTAAAACCGTTAATCCTAAACACTTAGCATACTTAAAAAAGTACTTTCGTAAGTGAAAAGCCATTTCAGTCCATTCATATTATTACACTTCCATTAATTAACACATTCATAAAAAGCAAATACATAGTTTAATTAAACACTTAGAATAATATTAAGGATTGCCTAAAAAAATCATACTAATATAAGTTGTTATCAGATAAGTAAATGTGACAAGATAAGTGATTGACAATGTCAGTTACAATAATCCACAGAATTTGGCAATAAACGTATACCACAGACATAATGAAAAGCATATCTAACAAATAAAAAAATAAGTGCTAAAATTTTCCGCTTGCTT
Organism: Ornithoptera priamus; assembly: GCA_029034505.1. Classification (NCBI taxonomy): domain Eukaryota; kingdom Metazoa; phylum Arthropoda; class Insecta; order Lepidoptera; family Papilionidae; genus Ornithoptera; species Ornithoptera priamus. The sequence continues at coordinate 1,064,360 of JARDWD010000380.1, forward strand.
ATTCACTCACAATTATAAAATTCAATGATTCGAATTCAGGGAATTTAATTAGTAATTGTTATAACCTCCTTTTATCATATTCTATTTTTAAATTTATAGTTCTATTACGTTGTCTTTTTACCATCTTTCATTAAATGTTTTACGTTGTCTTGAAAATGATTGTTTATTATATTGGCGACGAGTTTTAAAAAAAATTAAGATGAACGATGAACAGTTCGCATTATTTTTACATGCACAACAAAATCAGCAAGAGCAGATTTTACAAATCTTGAAATTGTTGATACCAGCAGATTGCAATACAGCAGCCAAGAGCGTGACGAGTGACTCTATTACAAAACATGATACGGATAACAAGATAAGTATAATCAAAAATTTTAATATGGATAAATACAACCCAGATACATTCAGAATTGACGATTACATTGATTTTTTCGAAAACAAATGCAAAATTCTTGATATCAATAACAGCGACTTACAGAAAGATTTGCTTCTGAATTTATTAACACCAGAAATATTCCACGAATTAAAAGTAGCTTTAACACCTGATTTCGATATAGCCACATACAGCGAAATTTGTAACAAATTATCAGACCTCTATCGCATAAAAAAGACGAGGTATCGAGCCTTAACAGAATTTTGGAATTGCACTAGAGAACAAAGTGAAACGATGGAACACTATGCAAACAGATTAAAAAGTCTTAGTAGGAATTGTGGCTACAATAATGACTTCCTGGAACGACAATTACGTGACCGCTTTGCCACTGGATTGAATCATCAAGATTTAGAAACCGATTTGAAACAAAAATGGCCTGACTTAATTCAAATGGTAGACGGAATACCAAAAGAAGTAACCTTCCAACAAATTTTTGCAATCGCTCAATCCAGAGAACAGGCTGAACAAGACACACCACAAACAAGTATTAAAAGAATAAATAGGAGCAAAATAAAAAACGTACCATTACATCAAAATACAACACGAAAATTAAATACAATGCATTGTTTACGCTGTGGAAAGAAAGAACGGCACAGCCCATCACAGTGTTCGGCTAAGGACCATATTTGTAAAGAATGTAACACGAAGGGACACTTTGAGAGTTGTTGCATTAAGTCTGGACGGGCATACATTGACTACGCTAAAGGAAGCCAAAAATCAGTTAAAAAAATAACAAGACCTCATAGATCTTCAATATCATCATCATCATCCACCAGTAATAACGAGGTAGAAAGCGATGATGGTGTTATCTGCAGCATCATGGATAAACGTAAGAGAGAAGGCAAACAAATCGATGTACGGATCAATGACATACGTTGCACTATGGATTGGGACCCCGGCTCTGCGTATTCAATAATAAACACAAAATTATGGAAAAAATTAGGATCACCATCTTTACAACCCGCCCCGAAACTTAAAGCCTACGGCAACACAAACTTAAAAACAAAGGGAATTACAAAAGTGACAGTCGAAGTTGACGGACAGCAAAAACTCTTACCTGTGATCGTTATGAAAAATGCCAAACCAATGTTATTTGGCTTACATTGGAGTGAAGTTTTTGAAATGGAGTTTCCAAAACCAGTATACGCCATCAAAACATTAACACCAATGACTCTTAAACAAATACTGGATAAACATGTACAACTTTTTGATGGAAAACTAGGTAAAGTTAACAACTATTACGTAAACATACATGTCAAACCAGAAGCTGAACCGGTCCACCTTCCTGCACGGCCTATTAAGTTCAGCATGAAAAAAAATATAGAAAGGGAGTTAAATCGTCTGATCTCAGAGGGTATAGTAGAAAAAGTAGATCCTAATATTACTCCTATTGAATGGGCTACACCCACAGTTAACATTCTAAAATCTACAGGGGAAGTTAGAATATGTGGAGACTACAGAACTACACTTAATCCAGTACTTATCAAACATCTACACCCAGTTCCAATTTTCGATCAACTACGCCAAAATCTCGCAAACGGTAAATTATTTTCAAAAATAGACCTTAAAGACGCATACTTACAATTTGAAATAGCACCGGATTCAAAGAAGTACTTGACGTTGTCAACACATAAAGGCTATTTCCAATACAATAGAATGCCTTTTGGAATATCAACTGCTCCTTCCATTTTCCAACATTTTCTAGATCAACTGCTAGGCGATATCACCAATGTAGCTGTATATTTTGACGACATAGCTATATCAGGGAAAAATCTTTCAGAACATTTACAAACTTTATCTATTGTATTCGATCGCTTACAAAATGCCGGCCTGAAAGTTAACTTAAAGAAATGTCATTTCTTACAGAATCAAATTGAATACCTTGGTCACATAATAGATGAACATGGCATTCACCCAACCAAATCCAAAATTGACGCCATAACCAAGGCTGCAACACCGTGTAATGCAAAAGAACTACGGTCATTTTTAGGACTAGTTAACTTTTACGAGCGATTTGTACCACATCTTCACGGGATTTGTTCGGATCTTCATAATCTAACTAGTGGAAAAAATAGATGGCGTTGGACTGATCACGAAAATAGAATATTTGAAGATACAAAGAAATGCATAGCTTCTTCACAACCATTAATCGCATTTGACGAGAAACGTCCTCTTCATTTAGCATGTGACGCTTCTGAAAAGGGATTAGGTGCAGTATTATTCCACATGGACTCAGACATAGAACAACCAGTTGCTTTTGCTTCAAGGAAACTACGACCAGCGGAAATGAAATATTCCGTTATTGATCGTGAGGCTTTAGCAATAGTATTTGGTATAAAAAAATTTGATCAGTACTTGAGAGGAACGAAATTTAATCTAGTTACGGACCATAAACCTCTTATACATATTATGGGAGCACGCCGCAACCTTCCTAAACTAGCCAACAACCGATTGGTAAGATGGGCCCTAGTAGTGGGAAGTTATCAATATGACATTTACTATAGGAAAGGTGAAAATAACACGTTAGCTGATTGCCTTTCCAGATTACCAAACCCTGAAACGAAACCCTCCGAGACAGAAGGGCGTGTGCATAAAATAGAACTACGTCTTCTGAGCACTCGAATGACAGACCTTAACCTATCAGAACAGTTACTTATGGAAACAACGTCAAAAGATCATATACTTACAAAAGTTTGTCAAAATTTAAAAACTGGCTGGAGAGAATCAGAATACAATCCAGAAATGAAACCATTCTACAGAAACCGGACTGAATTATCCGTCGAGAATAAGATACTTATGAGGCAAGGACGCATCGTTATACCTACTGCACTTCGAAAAGCCATTCTTACATATCTTCATCGAGGACATCCTGGCATATCTGCTATGAAAGCACTTTCACGTTACTATGTCTGGTGGCCTAACCTCGACGAAGACATAGAATTATTTGTCAAGAAATGTACCAGATGCCAACAGAACCGTCCCTGTAACCCTGAACTTCCTGTATTTTCCTGGTCCATACCAGAAGAAGTATGGGAGAGAATCCATATCGACTTTGCTGGACCGTTCGAAGGATCTTATTGGTTGGTATTGTGCGACGCTCTGTCCAAATGGGTGGAAATACGACCGATGAAACAAATCAACACTAGATCACTTTGTCTTACCTTAGATGACATATTTTGTACATTTGGTTTACCAAAAATGATTATATCCGATAATGGACCTCAATTTACATCATATGAATTTAAAGAATATTGCGCAAAACAGAGTATTTTACATGTCACATCATCTCCATATCATCCTCGGACAAATGGATTGGCAGAACGTTTAGTCAGAACATTCAAAACCAGAATGGCATCGGTAGACAACACAAACATTGAGCGCCGACTATTGGAATTTTTGTTTACATACAGAAACACTCCGCACTCGTCCACCGGTAAATCTCCAGCTGAGATGATGTTTGGACGACAATTGAATTGTATACTTTCCAACATTCGGCCAGACAAAAGAAGATTAATGCAGTATTTACAAGTAAAAGAAAATATTTGCACGACATCACCGAACTACCGCTCAGGTGACCAAGTATATATTAAAACACGGAATGATAAAAGATGGGAACCAGCAGAAATAACATCCCGAAAACATAAATATTCATATATTGTTTCAACACCAGGAGGACTAGAAAAACGAAGACACGCTGATCACATCAGGCCACGCGTATCCTCCACCTCAGAAAACCCGAGGAATAAAAGGGTGCATTATTCTATGTTGCCGGCTACTGATTCTCCAGACATTGGAATGGCAATTAGCGAAAGTCTAACTAATAGCCAGAATTCGGCAGCAGTAACATTACCTACATCACATTCGCCTACAAAGATGCAAATTTCTCCAAATTCACCTTCGCAGCACTCGACGTTAAACTCACCTGCTCTGGTTTCCACTCCTGTGCCATTTGCTCCTCGTCGAAGTAATCGACGTAGACAGGCACCCCGCCGTCTGATCAACGAGATGTAGATGGGGAGGAATGTTATAACCTCCTTTTATCATATTCTATTTTTAAATTTATAGTTCTATTACGTTGTCTTTTTACCATCTTTCATTAAATGTTTTACGTTGTCTTGAAAATGATTGTTTATTATAGTAATAATAAAAACCTGTTGCTCATTATGCACGTGCGTGTTATTATTCTAATATAATTACAATGAAATAGATTCCCAGATTGCTTTTTACATTAATCATTGTTACTCATGTTCAGTGAACAACTGTCGTTATTTTGATTTTAAAATTGTCATAAAATTGTGCCGAATATTTGATGCTAGGAAAAAGAAATGTTATAACACCAGTTGAGGCGGACGAACCTAGCTTCGCATAGTCATTATATCCTTGATACTCAAATTAAGATGTAATCACTACACTGGGCAAAACGGTTTAAAACGTGGTAATTTGTATGCTTTTAAAATTTGCATCATATTATCAATTGTAATTGACTAGAGTTGAAGGAAATACAACAACTCCATCAGAATCATTTATTTTTCAATAATATAATTTTTCTATATCAATTTTTTTTTCGGGACATCACTTCTGAGCTTATCTAAACGGCTGGGAATAGTACGCTAGATGATATAGACTGACACTTTTGTTTCTTCCTGTTGGTCAACCACGCAAATTTTGTACCTTTATCCTTGCAAACCTGCGAAATTTTCATGGTAGGCATACGTTAGAAAAATCCAACAAAACTAATACAGCATTTTTAAAAAGTAATGAAAAACTAAATATGGCTCCTCAAAATATGCAAGTAGATAAAACGTCAAACTTATCGTTCCGGGCGTTAAATTTATCGATTGATATCAAATTAATTACTCTAGTCGTAGTTTTCAGTATGTCAATTACTAATAGCTTTGACATATCTATTAACAGAAAATAACATAGTGGTCTTATAAGAATGTATATAACAAAATTTTTTTCGAAAGTAAATATATGTATGTGATGGAAGAGCCTTAATTATTTTATACTTCACGACGTTCTTTCAGTTTTTAGCATATAAGCTGAAAGATTTACAGAAAATAAAAGTAAAAGAAAACACTTATTACTTATTGTTGACAGTAGATGCAGTTATTTACAAATTAAAAATAGAGAAAATTGTTTCGTTTTAATCTTAACTGGGTGGTAATGTTGCTACTATAAAAATAAGATAACATTATTGACCTCTAATTAAAGTAAAAAGTACGATGTATTAAATATTTTTTTATCCATGATTTGTGAATTTGTTTTAGGAACACTCTTCTTTCTACGTCTTTGGTAAATACTGTTATTCCTAAAAGAATGATTACATATTTATTATGGTTATCTCTGAGCATAGGTTGCATAGATTAGGAACTCTAGAATAAGAATAAATAGATTTGCAACTTTTTGACGTTTGTAACTTTATGTAGCTAATATATATTTTTTTGTTAAAAAGAGAAGAGATAAAATGTCAAATGATCCAATTTGCAATAAATAATGTAATAAATTGTTTATTATAAGAAATACGTTATTAATATCAATTTTAGACTTAAAATCATGCATAATGAATATGTTGGATATGAAGATACTGTCCAGTGCTTTTTTTTCTCATGCTCAAACAAAAAGGTTAAATGGAAACAATTACGTGAAACTCTAAATTCGACAGCTGCTTCTTTGGTGAATGATTATATTTGGCATCAAGATGACTTTAAAATTATGTTACCGTTAATAGAAAACGACTATGGTATGTAACTTTCAGTAATAATATGAAGTGATATAATATTTCTATTATCTCTGTGCGAAAGAATGCTTTTGTATTTCCTCATCATGTCTTTAAAAGAGAATGACATATTTTGTAGGTTCATTTTTATAACTCCATACCATTAATTTTCGTCCTACTTCCTAAAGTGCCTCTCCAACGAGTGAAGATTACTGATCAGAGTGGTACAGTCCTTTCTGTCTTTGGTTTGGCGGAACAATTCGTACGCCCCAAATATGCCAGTCCGTTCCCTGATATTACTCAACCAGGACTTTTTCCTTCTCCACACCTTTTATTTTCCATAAACTTTACCCATTATAATTAGCTGCAAAAGATCATATCACTTATGACGGAGTACATGACCGAGGTAGGAGATTTTACATTCCTTAACAATAACCATGAGGTTAGGCTTTTGGCCAGTTCATTGAAGAACACTGTCATTGGTATCTTTCCGAGTCCAGCTAATAGATAACATGCATCCATATGTCCACATATCAAAAGCTTCAATAACTATGTACCCAAATATTTGTACTTTGTCACTTGCTCCAGATTTTAACCAGATACCTTTATAGCAAACATTTTATTGACTTTCTCAGAGATAACCATAAGTTTCATCTTCGTAACATTCATTTTGAGACCAGCTTTGTGAATATATTCCTCTAGATTCTCCATGATACTATGCAGATCCTCCACTGTAGATGCAATCAACACTGTATCATCAGTGTAGCGAAGATCATTTATAATGTGGTTGATTATTTTCACCACAATCAAGATTGTGCAAGGCTTCGTTTATTGTAGATTCCGAGTATAGGTTGAAGGGAATATGAGACAGGATACAGTCCTGTCGGGCACGTTTTTCAATAACAACAGCATTACTTTCCTGTCCTTCGACTTTTAAGGTTGCACACTTTTTCCAATAAAGGCTACAGATAAATTGGACATTTGTATCATCAAGTCTTTTAGGATGTCAAGCAGATGATCATACAATACTCAAAGGCTTTTTCAGTCTATGAAGCAGAGGTAGACATCCTGTTGCATATCTCTACATTTTTGAACTAAGACCTGAATAGCAAATAGCGCCTTTCGGGTGCCCACACTGGATCCAAAATCAAACTGACTATCACTAAGCTGTTCATCACATTTCACCATGATGTATTCATGTATAATTGAGAGGAAGAGTTTTAGCACTAGACTCACCAGACTTATAGTTATGAACTCCTCGCACTTTTTTGCATTTGCTTTCTTTAGAAGTATAATGAAGACAAATCTAAGCCAGTCAAGTGGAATTTCACCCCAGGTCATACACCAGGCTCAGAAGCTTCACCAGCCCATCCAAGCTCTCTTCCACCACCATTTTAAGCACCTTTATGTGAATATTGTTCAGTCCAGCAGCCTTCCCTTTTTTTGCCTTAAGTAATGCCTTCTTTACTTGACATTTCCGTATAGGCAAGCCGCTGTCTATGCTAGAACAGTTATTTAAGGTTCTAAAGTTATCTACAAACTTGTTCTTAATGTACTGTTTCCATATTTGTTTCTTCACTTCAATGTCAAGAACCGGACGATGATCGGCGTCCGTCAATTAGCGCACGGGATGTTTTCTTCCCACCATGGCCCTGATTTCCTTATGCATAACAAAAGCATTATTTCTTATGAAGCTCTTCGAGACTCACATTTGTTACTATACCGGGTTTTGCGAGCATACCATACTTCCTTCCTGATTTCACAGATGATGGTATTATACCGTATCATATCGTTTATATGCAGCCTTCTCTTTTCCATGAGTTGGTAAATCCTTTTAATTATCCAATTGTTTGGTTTAAGAATTTCTTTGTTAATTTTATGTACTCTAACCTTCAAAAGGTGCCACTGTTCCTCAACCGATCCATGTCATTTTAGCTTCCGTGGCTCATTTATTGATCTCTCTTATCACTTCCGATTTGCAGTTATTTTTATTAATCTTTCGAACTATCAACATATTTTTATCCTGCCATTTATTAAGCTTCTTTAAATTTATTGTCATATCGGCAACCAATAAATTGTGATCGGATCTTATTTCTGCACCTGGATATGTTTTAACGTTCTTCACGCAGTTATTGAAACGGCTATTCATTAAAACGTAATCGATTTGATTACGGACTGTGACCAGGCCTATGAAGAGGCGAGGTCCATGTATACAGTCTTCTAGGTGGTAATTTAAAATATGAGTTTGTAACTATAAGATCCTGCTCTTGACAGAACTGAACTAGTCTATCTCCTCTGTCATTTTTGTCACCAAGACCATTGTACCCAATTGTACCTTGGACCTCTCCCTTGCCCACCTTGGCATTTATGTCACCCAACGTGATGTTGATGTCATGTTTTTTTGTACTGTTAATGAGTTCTTCCATTTGCTTCTAAAATTCATCGACTTCTTCATATGTACCTTCACATTTTCGTCCCAATTTCTGTAAACGTAAAATTAACCAAAATTGGCGTTTTTCATTAGTAAAAATTAAATTTTATTGTATTATTATATTTACGTTATGCATTGAAGCAAATTTTACTTACTATTTTAAATTGATGTTTGATATTTGTACACTTATTTGTTACATCAGGTTTTCCTCCACATCTAACTAGCAGAACATGTTTTGGTGATAATATTGAAGATGAGTGGTTCATTGCTTACTTAGTATTTAAACTAACAGAAATACACAGAGATTTAATAGTGAAAGTAGAGGACAATGATGGTGATTTTCTATTAATAGAAGCTGCAGATTTGTTACCATCTTGGGCAAATCCTGAAACAACTTTTAATCGGGTAAGTACTTTGTAGATGATTTTGAAATAATTGTTGAATATTATGACCTCATAAACTTTATATCCTTTTTTCCATGTACAAAAAAATTGCATGATAACAAACATTATTATTGTAATTTGTTCCTTGTTAGTGTTTTAATTTTGTCTATTCTATTCTTAATTATACACATTTTTATGTATAGAATTTATGAAAAAGTTGAGAGAAATTACAACTTTCGAAATAATTATTTATTTATAAAAATACAGCAATTTATATTTAGTTTAAACTCGCAGTGACAGTGTCTGTGATCTCCAAATCAAAAAACCATGTTCTAATTTTAATATTTTTGAAGATATATTAATGTACTTTTGTTTTCTTTCAGGTTTTTATTTATAACAACCATATACATCTAATACCTCCATCTATAGCAGAACTTAATGTACCTTTGAAGATAGATAATGCATTAAAACTAATAAAAGATTACACTGAACAAACCAGAGCTTCAACTCAGATAGAAAATGCTATTCTGAAAAGGATTGGTTGTTATCCTAATAGAATACAGGAACTTATTCATAGAACTACAGTTACGATTCCAATTAATTTAGCCACTCTCTTAATACTTAGGCCTGCTCTTATATCATCGCTTGTTAATACATATTGTAATCATGATGATATTGATGCAAAACTTTGTCATAAGTTGAACCTTGACAACTGTGTTGATATAACCATCAAATTTACTAAATTTCAATATGCTATGATATTACATTGTAAACAAATTAACAATGTTATACATCGTAAAATTTCTACCGGCAATACTAAAGGAGAGATCGGGTTTAAATTAGCTTGTGGGTTTAATATTATTATGAATGAATCAAAAAAAGACAAATTTTCTTCAACAGAGTATAATAAATTTATAGGAAACCTATCAACAAATGGCTACTTCAAAGGTAACATAGCAGGTTCTAAAAGTTATAATGAATTAATAGAAAAAGCAAATCATTATTATATGGAAACAGAATGCTCAGTCATATCTTGTGTGTATGAAAATGTATCACAATTAATGGCTTCAAGAGAATTTATTGATGTTAAAGAAACATTGAAACAAAACAATAATTTGTATTTATTTAATGAGGATAATGATAACTGGTTGCATGTTGATCCAGAAAAATTAGATGACTTTCTACAAAAAAGCTATAGAAAACAAGTACAATCTGATGACCTCACTGGACCTAGTGTTGTTACAAGTGGTTTATCTAATTTTCTTTCCCAAAGATCTGATTATGAAGGTGTTGAAGAAAATGGAAATGTATGCATTGATGATAACAACATAAAATTTGATCCTGATCAATTTTTCCAAACAGTTGAAAGTATGTTAAATATGGTAACAATAAATGTTAGTGATGATGAATCAAGTGAGTTAAGTGAAAATGATGATCACAACGATATTTTTGCAACAGAGCAACTACTTGATCAAGAACTTGCAGCAAAATTATCTAATGAGCCAAATAGAAACTCCAAAGATAATGCAGTCATTCTATCTAACTTTGTTAATAGCATTAAAGAAGAGGGAATATCAGGACCTACAAGTAATATACTTAGGTCTATAGGAATAAATAAAAGAGAATTATTAGATTCTGATGATGACTCAGATTAACAATAAGTTAATGTTTATTATAAATACAACAAAAAACTGTTAATACATATTTTGTTTTTCTATTTATTATCATTTAATGAAATTTTAAAATTCTTTGCAAGGAAACATTATTATATTTCTATGTAAATAATGAATACACCTGATATTAGAATGACAACAACAATAGGTCTGTGCTCTATAATGTTTAGCAGATTTTGTTTTTCGTAAAAAATATTTTTGCATTAATAGAAACTTTTTTTATTTTTGTTATAGAAGGTATTGAAAATAATCTTTATTTTTTTACACATTAACTAGTAAGTACACGTGTGCGTACTAGCACAATGCAAGTATATAGTTAAAAAACAAGTAAATACAATAAGTAATATTTTGTAATTTCACCTGATAGTAAAATCGATATGATCATCTCGAGGTAGGTCGGTTATTAAAACAACTGCTCTTAAAATTTGAATGCGATTTATCATAATTTCAGCTTAGTACGGTTGTATAAAAATAATTATTAATGTTATTATTCCGAATTTAGCTGATTTGACAAATAACATAAGAACAGTAAGTTGAGAGGGTAGAAATTTAAGTAAACCTTGTCGACGTTTATAAATACCGTTAATGATAGTAACTACACAATCATTTAGTTTGTAATATTCTCTAGTCCAAAAACATTTACATTTTTTTCCAACGAAGCCACGACTTAGTGATGGCTTGCTGATAGTCTACGTCTGTTAAACGTGGTGTTCGCTTTGATGCACATTATTGTTAACACTAGATTTACGAATGTCGATTATTTAAGTTTTCTGCAAAGGAAATAGTTATGTCAATTTAAACGAAATGTTTATAATGAAAAGAATCATGGAAAACTATTTTGACATCAAATCTGGTTTTGAATCACATTTTCCGCACATATTTCTATTGCATTTAGCACAATGGTTTGTACATCTGTGTTCCTTTTGCATGATTGTTAAACTTGGCAATTCTTTCGTGCGTCAGTCAGTAGCATGAATTTCTGTCATTGGAATTGAAGTGTTCTCGATTTCTTCTCCACATTTTAGCTCTTCAGCCTTTTCGAAAACAAAATTCTTTTCGTCAAATATTAGATTAGATTATGATTATATAAATAATCATATCGATGTATAAATCGAAATGAATACAGAAGTGAGTAATAATGTAGCAGTTTAGCGAGAACTAGTGACTATAGCTCTCACATATTAACAAATATTGTATCTGAGGAATGCTAAATGAGACGAGAACCAAATCACGTGCGACCTGACTGTTGCCCAGGCCTGATAGGACCAATAAATTTCATGTTATGCGATTAATTGTTAAACCATTCTATGAGATAAATTGGCACACTTCAAAAATAGGTATATTTGATAATACGAAATGAAGGGGAAGGGAAATGAACATTTACACATATTTCATTACTTAACTAAAAATCAATTTATGTTTTTAAAAAGTAGTATTAAAGTTTTATATAAATCTAGTTTTAAAATATGTGGTTCTTGTTCATCTTATAATATTTTCATAATTTTAAACAAAAAAACCCTTACTCAAGACTTAGGAATGTTAAACTTTCATAAAGAGAATTCTTTCATAAGATTTTTAATTTGCAAAGAAATAAATTACAACAAAATTGTTACAATCACCAATATAACCACTTTATTTAAGAATATGTAGAAAGTTACCGCAGTTAACAAAACATATTTATGAACGTAATTAAGTCTAGAAACAGCCTACAGCATCTGAGCCGGCGATCTAATATATCCCATAACCCTCTTAAATGAGAGAAGTGTGTTTTTAAAGGTGTGCATAAGCTCCTCCAGCAATAATCATAGATTCTCCGGTGACATAACTGGCATCGTCACTGACTAAAAATGCCACAGCACTTGCAATTTCATCGGGTTTACCGAACCTTTTCATTGGTACGATTGACAAAGACTTCTCCTTTGCTGCATCAGATGATATCTAAAAAATAATTATAATATTATTACCAATTGTATTTTTCTGTGTGCACGTTAATTGCTGAATTGATAATCCATACAAATTATACGATATATTCGTTATAAACGCAGCAAAATCTCTTTCTATTGTGGTTTTACGACATTAAATAAAAATATACCTACTTAATTCCACGTACTTTTGTTATTTAACGTACAAAGGATTATATGTCAAACCATTATAAATGTTTTTAAATCTAACATTTTATTATTTTGATTAATTATTATTAATTTGTCAATATCGTAGCTGGCAGCTACCGGACCCAAATAGTCCACAAACCTGTTTTGTAGAACGCATTACCAGAGGCCTAGCAGATGAAAATGATGATGATTGTTGATATGGTGTCATATCATTTATACATGATATTGATTTCATAATAGTGGGGCAAAACATAGTTTTAATGTCCTAATGTTTTGAATTATACATTTTTGGTTTGGCCGGGTTCGAGTATGGAAATATTATGGTAATAGTCAATAAGAAAAGCTACGGCGCTTTTTGCGCTGATGTCTGAAATGCTCCACCTAAAAGGTCAAGTTATTTATTATCGCACAAGTATGTCTGAAGCTGTGATAAATTGTCTACAATATTTGAAACACAACTTACCGCTGCAGCAAACTTTGTCGCTACAATTCCTGGCGCCACACAGTTAACGCGTATATTATCATGCACAACTTCATATGCAATTGCCTTGGTTAAACCTAGTAGTGTGGTCTTGCTAATACTGTATGGACCTAACGGCTGAAATATATATCTAAAGTTTATTAAAAAGTATATGTTATTGTGTATTTATTTTATTTAAAATTAAACTAATTTACAGGTACATTTTAAATGACAGATTTTTAGGTGAAAACAGTTTGTAACTGTTTTAAATAAATTAAATTATGAAAGAAATCTTTAAACAGTATTTAGGATTTCATATAAACATATTTCACGTGACCAGGATGATGCATACTATTCTTTTTTAGTATTATTAATGTTTATGTTTTGGCCATTAATTATTTTATTATCATTTGTGATTGTCTCAATTAGCACCTTGTTCTAGGTTGTGTTTATAGTAATACTCAGTGCTTTTAGGTTTATATAGAAGGATGAATATTTGTTGAGACAGCCTGATGTCGTTCGCTGTGGTTTATTTTCTTATAATCCCTTCACGCTTGTAAAGGGCTCCACATCTTGTTACGGGTTTACAATATTTATTAATTCTTAAGACCCCGACACAAGTCTTTAAGTTCGCATCCTCACATTTAAAAAAAATATAGGGATGGCATACGGATTCAGTAACCAGACCCCGTCGTATGCGGTGAGCGCCAACCAAATACTGCGCTCCTCCCGAAACAGGGAGAGTTCAATAGGGCACGGACTGCAGTCCACAACAAGGTTTACTGGCGAACCAGTAGAAGAGAACTCAGCTCATTGTTAGTGCGTAAACACAAACTGTGATCAAATTACGCATGGCAATGTGAGTAGGCATCTCAAAAGACACAACCGTAATCAGATATACAGTGTATGGTCAGCGCACATTTCAGGACACATAATAGATATAAAGGGTACTCTGATCCAAAGATTGGTCCTTGTACGAGTCACCACCTTCACTAGCCAGGTGCACTTGCAGACGCTTTGAAAAGTGTTGGAATTGATATCACTACTAACTACTTAATCGGCGCGGATCGCAATCCACGGAGTACATTAGAGAGCTCATAGCTCACCTCATAGGAGGGCAAAGCGATTATCTCGCAGCCTTGAGTGATAGAACTCCCACCAGCAATTACCATACATGAATTAAATGCATAACTCCGCCAACCACTGTAGTAGATATAGCCAATAAATATCAATTTTATTATGAGCCATCAGGCACAGAGTGTAAATGTTGTTTTAATCAAGTTTGTCTCGCCCACCGACAACTCGCCACATAAAACATGGGGAGCAATTGAGGCCTTCATTTGCAAAATTCATACAATAGGGAGGAAGGCAGACAGTCTGCAGCCCCGTCAACAAGACACTCGACTTGGAAAAATTTAATAAGATACAGAGTCTAACCGTAACGCGAGGCGCAACCTTCAAAGGCGATATTTAATCGAGTGATCGTCGAAGATCACTGAACTGCGACAGACATGCAATCGACTATCATCGGCGCACATCATCATGAAGTGGCAAGATATTACAGCAGATATCAATATCTTGCAAAAGTTCTCAACTAACCGAAGCCGAAAGACGCATCAGTTCAGTAACGGTGCAAACGTTACACTACGACAAGACGCAATATCAATATTTGATAAATATCGAGGCAGTAGCTCGCGTCCGCTTCTGCTACCTCATAACGCATCGACACAGTTCGAGTCGACTTTGAAATAAACAAATGTTATTAAACACGACGTGTCATAGCGGCAAGTCACTGAGATGAGGAGCACCCATGTATCATAGAGCGTAAGCCCTAAGACATGGTTTTGATTATTTCGATATCACCGAGGTGTTATATAATACTCTTCTCGAACCGGAATATAATCAAGTAGTTGCTTGAATAACGATCAACTACACACGGCTGGTATCTCATCTTTTCCACCGTCTTGATGTTATATGTTAAATTTGCCATGCACCATTTTACACGGTTTCGAACCCGTAAACTTTATAAATCTCGTTAATAAAGACCTTCAGACTAACTTTATCATATTCTATTATGATACATCATTATTTGCAATTTCATATTTTTCCGTGATTAGAACCGATATATCCTTTATAACTTATCACTAGAGAGTTTCACACTCTTATACTTTCATAATTTTTCACTATACAATCACATTTGTATTTTTATATTTTTTAAGGATTTCAATGGGTATACTATACAGTACACCTCCCCTATACATCTTGTCAATATATATTGGAGGACCGTAATAGCCTGCAATCAATATTTCAATCATTTGCACGAGCAAATTTTTACATTCCACACGTATGCAGACATGTCTGGATGGCCGTCTCACGGCCGCCCCATGGATACGTAGAAGCGCGAGTATGCCTCTCCGCCACGCTGGCTCGCTCATATGGCTGTTCGATACACGAAAAATTCCTTATTACGTCCTTAAGACGTTTTTCGAACACCCAGCTATTGGACTTTAACTTTTTCACTTATGATAATATGAATCTTTTTTTTTCAAATATAACTTCTTTATATATTTTCGTATTTTAGTCATAGAATGAAGTTTGTTTAATAAATTTTATTTGAGTAATTTAAACGCTCTTATTATTATAGAATTATTAATTTACTTTTATGAATTAATGCTTTTCGTACAAGTTCATGAATTAAAACGTTTTCTTGTTATTAGGTGTAAATAATGATACAATTAGGGTTGAAGTGTTAATTGATCCACTGCCTCAATGCACGCAATTTATAAAGGCAAGACGAAACACCGGCTAATGAGTTATATCTGGTACCAGCACGATTTTACACTGTTTTTTATTTTAAAGGAATGTAATTACCTTATTATCGAAGTAAAATATGTAGCGATATAATAAATCGAGCATTACTAGGCATTTTATAACAATTTTTAGTGGTAGTAAATCTGTTGTCGGAAGCAATCATGTACAGCGTAGCTCATATTTCTGTCGCCAAACAGTAGATTTCAAACATTACTGTGTTCCGGTTTGAAACGCGTTGTAGCTAGTGAAATTACTGGGGTATTGAGACATAACGTTCGTTTTTTTTACGTGTGGAAAATGCTTTCGCACACCTGTCCTCGCGGGGGCAAAGACAGATTATGTCAGACTTGCACCGACTACAACCCCCACAATATCCCACCATCGTCTCTTTACGGGACCATGGGAATGTTTTGGCACACTTTCACGACCCCTCCAGCGCTGTCTACACCGCGCAGTTTCAACTCGGAGGGAGAGGACCTCCTTTCCATCTTTGTAATGGCGCGTCGGAACGTATAACGCACCCTCTTCTTGATTTCTTTGTCACCAGGACAACCATCCAATCCGTCACCCAGACGCCATGGAAGCCAAGAAAAAAAAACTCCTGATTATCTGCGGCGAATCTGGTCTTGGGCGTAGCCGCCAACTGTTAAATGCCCGCGGAGAATAAGGGAGTGGCGACACGCAACACCCATTCTCCTCTACCTCCGTGACTTCACCACGACTGCAAAGGGCAGAACAAGCCTGCCCCCGTAGTCCATCGGGACACATCCGAGGTGAGCACACGGGGCTCACCTGGAGTGGTTACCTCGCCTTCGAAGAGAAACGTAACATCCTGTCTCAAAATAAATTCACAGATTTCATCAGTTATTTTTTGTTAAAAAAGTAATATTTTCTATTATTTTTGCTTTCATTGAAATAATCACATTGTTAGTTTGAAAACATTTTAAATCTTGACGAATTTTTTTCTCTTAACTCAAATTTTTTGGTGTTATAAACGTTTATTATATTATTGTCTCTTTAATCAAAATAAAAATATACTTTTTTATTACTAGTAAGGCTTATAATAAATATAAAATAAAACAAAGTACTTATATAGTTATGTAAATGTAAAAATGGATTAAAAGAAAAGTTGTAACGAGGATGAAACTGAAAAGTTTTCATGTCACACTGCATGGTTTTTGCTGGATAATTGTTACAAATATTTTAATTTAAAAGTAATATCAAAAAATAATCTGTGCCAAAAAAATAATTTCATTACATAAATATGATTTTATCAAATTATTTTAATACAACAAGCAATCTAAAGAGTAAAAATCGATAAAACATATTTTATAATGTAGAAGAGCATGTGATAATTTTTACAAGATAATAAAATTGTTGCCAGGGCCATCAACAGATTGTAATCAAACGTATAAAAAAAAAACGCTTTACTGTGTCTTTAACAATTTTTTTGATTTCTTTGTAATTATAATAGTTCTAAGGTTTTTACAGCCCTAGTGACCTTTTACTTCCTGAAGAGGCACAGGTTTGATACCCAATGAGCTAACTTCTCGTAAAAAAATACATAGAGCAGGTAACCAATATGTTCCAAGAACAATGACATATGATATGCACTGATTTGTATTTGGCTAGTGTTGTAGATAAATGGCCTTGAATATTTCAAAATGGAAGCAGGCTATATGCCAGAAGTATAAAAATTATGAGGGCTGTTTATTTATGGAGCCTACATAAGGGACACATATACCTAACACATAGTAACTTGTGTTTTAGCTATGTGTGTAGAAAGGAACTACATATACATCTGATTTAATTAACCAAAACATTTAAACTAGTTTATAAACTATTATTATATTATATACTACTCTATAGAATATCAATGCGAATGAAATCTACAAATGGTAAGGTAAAAAAATAAACCATTAAACACTCACTGCCATTGGTTGATAGCCAGCTATTGATGCAACTAAAACAATACTTCCACCACCTCTCTGAATTAATTCTGGATAAGCTTCTTTAGCCAAAAGCCACGAACTTTTAACATTAACATCAAATATTTTATCCCATATTTTTTCTTCAGTCTGAGAAAGTAAAAAAAAAACAATTTGTTAATTGTATTATAAAATTACTGTATCGAGTCTAAAAAGTTTTAAAAGTTACTTTATATTTTGTATGACCCCAATAATGACAAAAAACAATTTAAGCTTTTGTAAAAAGCTATTGAAGCTTACCTCTAGAACTGGTGATACAGAGGGGTTCACAGCAGCGTTTGACACAAGAATATCAAGGCCACCAAACTTTGATTTAGCCTACAAGAACAAAGTTTTTTTGTAAAATAATAAAATATAAAGCTGTGAATGTATTACACTTATTCAACTAAATTTATCAAAATCAGTGATAATAAACATTTCTAGAGAAATTTGTTGCAACCATAAAAATAACTGAAAAATATGATATGATTAAGTAAAGCTATATTCAGGCCCAGCCAAGTGAAGCCCCTTTTAATTAATTTGTTACTTCTATATTTAGGACATTTAAAGGCCTTGGACAGTTTTAGTTCATGAAATTTACTGTATGATGTGCAAATTTACTTCAAATGTGTTACCAATACTTCAATATGTTGTTAAAAATGACATTTTCAACACCAAGAATATAATTGTGACAATAGGTTACTTATAAAATATAAACGCTTTGAGCTGTTTAATTCCTTCAAGAAAAAAAATTGTTATACTTACTGTTGCAAATAAAGCCTTTCTGTGGTCTGCATTGCCAACATGGCACACAATGCCTTCCACATTTATACCTTCCTTGCGTAAACTAGTGGTGGCATTCTTCACATTTTCTTCCTTCCTACTACTAATAACAACTGAAGCACCTTCATTTCCCAATCTTTTTGCAATGGCATACCCAATACTAAAATAAATTTAGAAGTTCTCTATTGAATAAAGCTAATAATAATACTAAAACAATAATATAAAACTTTGAATGAATATAACGTCATAATATTCCACAAAAGTATAAATATAACATCAAAAACAACACACTTGATGGGGACAGAAAGCCTTCTGTTATAGAGAGTCAGGGTCAAAAGTTTAAAACTGTAAAATTTATATTGGAAGTATATTCTGTTTTTGTACAAACCATTACCTAGCTAAACACTAATTTTATTTATTCCTGTAATCAAAAAATATATATATTAGTTTGTTTAATTTCATCAGGTTAATGAGATATTTAATTTTTTTAAACTAGCTGCATAGTATCACATTGTAATCAAGTATAGATTAACGTCTTAATCGCCTTGTAAAAAGTTAGGTTCAAAAAGTAATTGGGGTTTTATTTGTCTCAAAATATTATATGTGCTACTGACCACAGAAATGACAAAACTCATTTTGATAGAACATTAAAAATTCTAAAACTATGAAATTGTTAATCCGTTCTATTCACTAATTGCAATAGTACGGCTGAAAATTGTAAATATTTTAATAGAGGAAAACATTGTGTGATATTTATTGACAATATGTGCGTTCCTATCGTTACATTAAAATATTTACTAACCCATCGGTTGAAGCTGTAACTATAGCTACTTTTCCTTTTAATCTTTTAGAATGAAAATCAACTCTTGTGCTGTATTGATATGGAGATGTCATATTATTAATTTTGGAAACTACTCTTTTGGAAATGAACATTACAAACGACATGCGCCGTATTCAACACTGATAACTGTAACATTCATCTACTGATAAAAAATTAATGATGTTCATGTCCAATGTTTTTGTTGCATACTATTACATTGTTTCTTAATATAGCAACATTGGAATCGGAGGGATTAGATCTTTTTAATAGCTTATTAAATAGAATATAAATTGTATTTTATTGTCGTAAACTGACATTCGCGCTAATTTTGAGCAGTTAAAAAGCATCGTACTTTCTAACTTCAGTTGCAGGAAGCCATTTACTGCAGCGCAACTCCAATTTATGTCGCTAAACGGTAAACTGCAAACATTACTGTGTTCCGGTTTGAAGCGCGTTGTAGCTAGCCAAATTTCTGGGGTATCGAGACGTAATATCCTTTTTTTTGTTTTACGTGGGAGAAATGCCTTCGCACACCTGCCAGCATGGAAGCGAAGATAGGTTATGTCGGACTTACACCGACTAAAACCCCCACGATGTTCCACCTTTATGGCGGGGCTAAGAGTGAAAAAACTCCCGACTCCTTGAGATGGATCTGGTCTTGGGCTCCGCCGCCAACCATTAGACTGCCGCAGAAAATAAGGAGAGCAGTGAAACGCAATATGGACACTCCTCCCGTGCGGCCGCATTGTCACAGCATCTGCGGTGCGGCACCGCTGAGTCGCGGAGGGTAGGAAGAGCGGTGAATCGTCATACTGACACTTATCTCCGCCCGCGATTCCATCACGGTTGGGAAGGGCAGAACAGGCCCGCCCCCGCAGCCCACCGGCACTTATCCGAAGTGAGCTTATCTGGAGCGGCCACTTCGGGCCGGCAGAGTAGATTCCTGTTAGCATGATTGTTGATGACCAAGCCACTGCTATTGAGTTCCACCGCCACGAAAAGGCGAGAACCTGTGATATTACGAAAATAATTAAAATATAAAAAAAAAACTAGTTCTTAAAAAAATATTTCAAATGTTTTCATTTATGAAGCGTTGCTATGCAAAGGCGAATTTCACTTTACCATCCTCTTTCAGTCTTTTGCAGATAAGCATAACGACTCGAGAAAATAAAAGAGAATGAAAGCACTTTTTTGTTACTGACGCCATTTGCCTCTTATTTTACAGCAGTAAAATGGAAAATTGAGGCAGTTTTAAAATTTTTGGTTTAAATGTAATCGATGAATGGTGTAATGGCGCTACCGCAAAAGAGAAAGAGATAACGTTATTGGCCATTAATTGGAATGAAAGGAGTGAAGATATTAATTTATTCCTATCCAAGTGTATGTCAAATGTGTCAGATCTGCTTCTACAATCTCTGGTTTCTACAATCTCAATTTACCTTTGATTTAAAACGGAATCCGATTTAATAAATATAGTATGATAATCTTGTTTCATGAAGGAGCGTGTGTGAAATGTATTTAAAGTAATGTATTATGAAGTCAATATCTATAGCATTATTATTAATAAAATATAGATTAAGAATATCAATAAATTGTTTTTAGAAATATTGATTATTATTAGCGATTTGTTTTGAATCGTGCATCAGATCCGTGTCTGTTTTGTCACGGAACAATTTTTATCAGTTTTTCTGAAACGTGCAACACTAATTTTATTTAATCTATATGTTTTAGTTGTAATTAGATAAAGTAGGCGGATGTCAGGACTATTATACCTTCGTGATTATGGAACTGAATCTGAATCTGATGACGAGATCGATAAAAATTTATCTGAAATAAAAAAGTGAGTAATTTTATTTTATGTCTTGACTTTTGTTAATATGTAAAAATATGTTGTATATGACTTGTAATGGCTTATGGCATTACTATAATAAACATGACTATTTGACAAGTGTACATTTCTTATTATTTAAAGTTAATATCCTTTGAAAATCTGTTAGATGACTTCGTATGAACATGTCACTTAATATTGTATTATAAAATATTTTTGTTTTTATTTATCACAGATCGAATCGATCGAAACTGCCAGTACCTGATCTTAGTCATATACCCACAGTTAAAACTGACCAGCACGTTGATAATCCTGACCATCATCAAGGGCGTGTACGAAGTTTTCCACACGTAAGAGGGAATTGGGCTACATTTGTTTACATAAATTGTAAGTTTGTTTTTGGTTTCCTATTTATGTTGTAACTTAAAATTTTTAACAGTAATTATAATTTATATCAAAATAAATCATTTCAGATCCGGATGAACAATCATTACTGATATTATCAAAAAAGTTAAGGACGTTATTATCTAATGTAACAAGTGAATGTCACATTTCTGATGATTTTCATTTAAGCTTATCAAAAACAGTTATATTGAACTATCACACTATCACTCCATTTAATCAGAGTTTGAAACAATGTTTAAATGCTATTGACAGGTACCATATTTTTAATTAAGTAGTTGTTTTTAGACATATTTTAATCTTATTAATTTTATGGGCATTATATATACATAATGTGAAAACAATGTTAGAGTAACATTCTGTAAACTTTTTTCCAGATTTTATTTGGGATTAAATAGTGTTGAGATATTGTGTAACGAAGAGAAAACTCGAACTTTTATTGTACTTAAAGCTGATTATTGCAGTAACAAGAATTTATCTACAATTGTAAACAAAGTTGACAATATACTGGGAGAATTTAAGTTAGATAAATTTTACAAGGTAAAATCATATTTTTATTATACAGAGCAGGGTTTTAATTTGGTATGTAGATGTAATACTTCTTTTCTCTCCTGGGCTTGGAAGGCCTTTAGGGTCTATTAAATCCCTAGATAGGTGTAAGGGATCTTGTACAACAACTCATGGATTTAAGCCAATCTCACCTGCTTGTGATGCACCCTCTTAATCAACATATGCGGATCTGGCTCCCACTAATTTGCATTAGGCTAGTGTGATGGTAAGTGGCATGAATCCCCCTGTATGAACCCCTGCAAATGATGGCCCCTGGTGCCTAGTGGTAAAAGAGGCCATGCTCACTGTGATGTATGTTGGCAAGGCCTCAGAATCAGAGCAGCACAGGATGGATTGATGTGGAGATCTTTGGGGGAGGCCTATGTACAGCAATGGATATCTATCAGCTGAGGATGTTCTAGATATACTATCCTTAGATAAACAAGGTCTTGACCTTTTTGCCTATGTTTGGATTTTATATAAATTGAAAAACTCATGTTGAAACATCACTGGTGTTTTATGACAGTGCTGGAGGAATGTTTAACCATGCAGTAATATTATTAATTCTCATTTGGACATTAGACCAAACCTGTCAACAAAAAGCCATGACCAAAATATGACACACTAGATCACGAAAAAATGCTTTTTAGCTCTTATGAATTCTTTTACTAATAGTTGTCATGAAAGTATCTACAGAAAACTTTAAGACTAAGTTTACACGATCATGCGGTACCCCGCGAAATGATCTAAAGCGCCGCACAACATCATACCAATCAATGTTTTTTTTTTTGACGCGATTTGACGAACAAAACGTTAACCTGATAGGAAGTAGGAACCTGGCACCGCGACCGACATGGGCCGTGGGCCGGCGCCCGCTTTGGAGAGGGTTCTTGGGATGTATCTGGCAGCGCGTCTCGTATTCCGACGCGTCGCCACGTAGGGATTTTCTGTCGGGAGGTGTGCTTCACATAGCTCCCCGAGGCGGGCCCGTCCGGTTCGGGCGCCGACCGGGGCTTCGAAAGAACTGTTTCGTGTTATCCAGTAACCCCGTACATTCTTTTCGGAAGTGATGGAATACCGTGTGAAGCTTTTTAGTCGGTTGGAGTCCGACACTACCCCGTTGCCGGCCCTCTTGGTTCCGGGGTGTGCGTTCCGTTAGCTTCCGCAGTTAGTTCCGTAGCTTATCGACGAAAAAAATAAAATTAGATGTTATTTCGAATGTTAACTCTAAGGACTACTCAAATAAATTTAGCTTAAAAAAGGCTTGAAAAAAATATTTCACTTAAAACAGGATCTTGTTCTCGCCTTGTTGTGACGGTGGGAAGCAGTAGCCGTGGCTTGATCACGCAGAATGAAGCTAAGAGAAACCTATCTGGTCGGCACGTAGGATAGGGTTGGCCGGAGGTGGCCACTCTAGGGGACCTCTTTGAGCTTACCGTGAATGTGTGCCAGTGACTGCAGGGCCAGGCTTGCACTGCCCTTCGTAGCCGTTGTGGAGTCGCGGAGAGTGACGAGAGATAGTATTGCGTATCCTCCGCGGCGGTATAACGGTTGGCGGCAGAGCTCAAATCACATCCGCCGCAAGGAGTCGGTAGAGTTTTCTCTCTTGGCTCCCATGGCCTCTAGGTGACAGATATGGGGGGGAGAGGGTCCGTTGCCAAGGTGACGATGAGAGGCAGAGAAGAAAGCGCGTTGTGTTCCGATGAGCCCTTACAGAGGTGGAAAGGGTTATCTCTCTCCTAAGATGGAGCTGCGCGATGCAGCTGGCGCTGGAGGGGTCGAGCAGCGTGGGTGGAAAATCGTGGAGGTTTTAGTCGGTGCAAGTCCGACATAACCTGTCTCTCCGCGTGGGCTGGTATATGAAGACATTTCCCCCACAAAAAAAGGATACCCTTTCTTGTACCCTACCTCTTCTTGTCTTTGTCTTGTCCATTCATAATTAAACTTAATGCCGTACTGCTGCACGTACAGTGTTTTCATTTGAACTTAGCTTAAAGTGATTTCTGGAAGAAACAATGAAATTCATTATATCACAGTCTGTGTTTATGTTTGAGACCATATATTTATTAATATTATAAAACACTTTTTTTTCTGTCTGATTGTAAGTTGTATTGCCACAGTAATTTTTTTCAACATTACCTCCCCTAAAAATTTGTTAGTGAATAAATTGAACAATCCTTTTTTTTTAGGAACCATCATTTCACGTAAGTCTGTTGTGGATAGAAGGCGATCAGAGATCTCGGCTCGAACCTTGTTTAGAACATATGAATAATATTGTAAGTCAAGAAATTGGAAAGAGGCTTATGTCCATACTTATAGATAAGGTGAACTGTAAGAGCGGCAATAAATTTTTTCAGTACTCATTGACATAAACTAAATAATAGACTATGGAAGGAAGCTCTAACAAAGTATATATAAATCCAAATTTTAAACAAAAATCGCTTGTAAGTGCGGCGTCATCGTCAACTAAAAATAATATGCATGTTAATCCATATTTCAAACAAGTGAATGTGCATAATAATTTAGATGAAAATATTAAAAGAAAAATTTTTATAAATCCTACATTTATAACTTCAAATTATGCATTAGATTCTCGTGCTTCCATGACAGACATACATATCAAACCTGTTTTTAATTCGATAATTCATTATAACCCAAGGAATTTAGACACTAGGTATAAACAACTATCTTATCAGACTGAAAAAGAGAATTCAGACATAATGCCGTCACCAACAGTGTCTTTGCCCCAGTATGCATTAGTACGTAACATTGACACAAAAGCTGAAAATGTTGATAACAAGATAAATAAGAATAATTCAACAATTAAAATAGGTAGATATAAAACGGCACGATTGAGTTACATCAAAAACAATTTGATAGAGAAGGAATATAAAAAGCCGTTACAAAAATTATCGCCTGTGACACAAATTAACAAAACTCCATCGCTATATAAAAATACCAAAGTTACATGTATCGATAAGAAAAAGTATATTAAAATTAATAAAACTAATGTTTCCACAACCAAAAGCACTGAAGCAAAATTAATGTTGAAAAAAATAACACGAAATACAAGGAAAACTTCGTTTAACATGAGTTTAGAAAATAATCTAAAAATAATCCCTGGGAGATTTAAGAAGAATAATATACCATGCCCATTATTTTCGAAATATGGGAAATGTTTAAGGAATATTAACGGGAATTGCGGATTTGTTCATGATAAAAAGCATGTGTCCATATGCAGGAAGTTTCTTAAAGGCATATGTCACGACAGTGATTGCCTATTCTCTCACGAAATTACATCGAAAAAAATGCCCACCTGCTATTTTTATTTAAATGGGAATTGTAATAAGGACAACTGTCCATATTTGCACGTAAAATTAAGCAATAAAGTTAAACTATGCGAACAGTTCCTGAAAGGTTATTGCGAAAATGGTGATCACTGCACCTATAGACATATTAATAAAGAAATAAAATCATTAATAAAAAATAGTATGGGTCTTCAGCGTCAATATACCTGTCAGTCAAGTGCTTTCATAGTATCCAAGAAAATGAAAACAAAACCAGTCAACAAAAAGATTGAAATGAAAAATACCTCTGCATCAAAAAGTGAATCGTGTCATGAAGAAAAAAGTGATGCCAAATGCAGATACTTTGGGCAGGGTGATAAAGAGGAACAGGCTGTGGTTTGCGATGTCATTAAATCAAGTAGATGCAAACTTGGTACATTGCCATCGTTTATTAAATTATAATGATGTTCACAATTTTCCATTACTTGGATTTTGTATTTTTATAAATAAAACCCTTTACTTTTTTGGATCTTATTTACTTCATAGTCTTTTGGTGCTTGACAACATATTTTTAAAAAATGGGATGGTTCCTCCATGGCACAATTACAATGCTACAGAGTTCATTTATTTAGAATTTTCTATCTAATCTGTATACATGTTAGGTGATTGCGGATTCCACATAAATATAATAAAAAAATGTAAAAATTTCTTTAGTCTTACAGTTTGAAAGCAGGTAAAGGAAGACTTACGCCAATGCTAAGTCATGCCTCTGGTCGGTCTTGATCGTATTCAGCATTGAATGTGGATTTACGAGCAGCGGTCGTCAAACTTGTTAACCGCATGGATCAGCAAATTCATAATTAAAATTGCACTGATGTTAAATTTATAACATAATTAAAAAAATTGTGATTTCAGAACACCAAGTTCCTATAATTTCCAATTTAATGTTTTGAACTGAATTATGTTTTATTTTATAACATGATAAGTAGGTGTATTTCATATTATTCAGCGACCGCTGTTCTAAAGGATATATATACATTTTAATGGAGAACGCGTTTCAGCCACAATACAAAGGTATACGAAAACTCATTTCTCCTTATCAAACAATTTAACCATAGAAAAAAATCTGTGTCGTCAGACGATTGTACTCGAATATTGGGAACCATCTACATAACTGACAATGTTTTGAAAAAATTTACATATTTGTTAGTTCCCTTTCAGAATTATGTATAATTATTATTTCAGGTTTTTATTATATTTTTTCACTTTATACACATTGGTGTACAAAGATGGACTTAATACCAGAGAAAGGCACTAAAAGAAGTAAGTTGTTAGAGGAGCGAAGGTCTTTGTCGTGGTTAGTATCTAAATACTTAAACGTACTTGCATATATGTCTAAGACATCTGTATAACGTGCACTCCGATATACGTTTTTTTCGGCTTACGCCGTCAATATCCGAACGATCCTTAACTTTGAGGTGTTAGTGTATATGTATTACTTTTTTTTTAAATTACAATAAATTATTTTTGATGTGGAGATCCCGCCTGTCTCCAAATTAGGTTGCTCTGTGTAACAGATCTGCCTCCTCTTAGATAGAATTTGAGTGTGTAGCAAGTTTTTTATCTATTTTTAATTCATTTCAAATATGAAATTTTTAAAAAAATCTGCTTTTTATGAATTTTTTTCGATATGTACACTGTACAGGATTCTGAAGTCGTTTACGATTTTGCTTTTGACACTTACAACTTTAGTTTCCAATTTAGTATTAACTTCTTTTACACGATACTTAACTCTGCAGTAAATTTAATAAATAAAATATTGCATATCAATAACTAAGAATTAAAAAGGTTGTTATAATATTTTTATATTTTACTTAAATCATTCTTAAAATCTAAATGATGTATTACTTTAATGTTTTTTACATGAAAATAAATATTTGAAACCAAAAAGTATTATTAACAAAGAATAACGTTTTCCCTCTAGTTATAATAGACAAGATTTCATTTTTTAAACCATTTAGGAACTTTATTATGTTTCTTGGTGGGAGATTGAGTGTTCGACTTTAACGATTGATTTGCCTGTTCATTTGTAACTTTCCTCGTTGGTGCCCTGTTAACAAAAATCACAAGAAATATTAAATACTTTCTCTACCTAATATTGTACACGAGACCATTCATTTTTCGTATATGATCAAGGTAGATCATCATCATCTCCCGTGTTTAAGCTTATTATCGTCCAATAATAAACACGCTTCTACCTCTAGGCACAAAAATTTTAGTGTTCCCAGGTTTGAAGGACTAGTAAATACATTGAAGAAAATGTACATATTATCATGTGATCATAAACACAATGTAGTCCTGTATAAATACTATCGTGCATTCTGTGTTTTAGAGGAAGCTGTATTGCATATACCACCAGAATAGTTGGGTAATATTTTATCAGAATTACATACCGATACTTTGAAGCCAAAATACTTGCTGCATCACTTGAAGTCTTCTTTAAATATATATCTTCTTTAAGGTACGGCCCATTCGCCTTTTCTTCGGACCATTTAAAGTGCATGTGAACACATGGTACGAATTTAGCTTCAAGTAAAGTCATTGATGGATTTAGTGATTCTTTTAAAGGTGTACTGACTAAAAAGATATAAAATATGACATTAAAGTTACATTTTCATCGAGTGGAGAGGCTTATGGGGGCCGTGGACGATAATACTCTGAAATTATGTTGATGATTTGTATTAAGACTGTTCGTCGTTTGATAAAAATCTATCAGTGGTTCAGTACAAAATTTAAATGTATATTATGAATTATTGTTAAATGCTTTTATAATGAAAAAAAGAAGAGCGAAATATTTACTTCATTCTTATACATCTGCTGATAATAACGTGGCGCTAGTTGAGAAGGTATACAATGCACCACATTATGCTTGTCAACTTGAGATATATGTTAATTGCCGTTATTTGATTATTTTTCCTAGGTATAACGTCCCTCTAACCAAAATACATTAATGTTTCGCAATAAGTCGAGGTATTTAGCTAGACTGTTTCAGGTGACAGAGTCCTACCCCCATTAAAACAATTTTTGACACTTGAAATTCTTTTGGTCAGAAGCTATTTTATAATATTGTAAAATACTAATTAGGATGTATATATAGGATAGGTAGTAGTATAGGATATATGCTGCTTTAAATAACTTACATATCACAAAAGGTTTGTTTGGATCATGTAAATATTGCTTTACAAAGTTAATCACATCTTCTATTTTCTTCGACGGGGGAAAGATGCCTTGTAAAATCATATGATCAGGAAACTGGATTCGCACAACGACATTCTTATATGAGTTTTCTCTCTGTTGTGTCAACTAAAATGAGAGCCAATAGTATTATACTAAATCGCAGGGGTTTACTTGATTTCAATATCACATATTGGTAAGTGACAGTGAAGGCGTGGTTAGTGAAACGAGACCCCAATACTCCAGCTGCGTCCGACTCCAACTGCCTTGATCCTGCAATGCTGTTATGGTGGCAGATTTACAATATGGCACTACCAACAATCAATATGTACTCAGACTAGGAATCAAATATGGGATCGTCATGTTACTTAGTCAGTAATTTTTTTCTCCGATTCCTTCGAGATTTCAATATTCTGGACTTTATTGTCTTTACCTTATATTTACACTATTTATATCTTTTTTTTTTAATTACAATACTTAGGCAAGACATCCTCTGCACTACGGAGGCAGTATATTTAACGGAGGTCTTCCCGTAACCATGCATGCTGTAAAGCTTCATTGACAACAAGATAATAAATATTTTAAATGAACGCGAGAAAATCCATAAAACAGTAGTTTATTTAATTTGTAATATCGCGAATAATATAATATGTTAGAAATGATTTGATCTTTGACGTAATGTTACCTGCTTATCAATATTTATTCTTTGCGAGGAAGTCATCAGCGGCGTATTTTCGAGTTCTATCCTTCGCTCCTTTAGTTCTTGGTACATTTTTCGTACTTCTTCTATTGTTAAATCGTAAAAGTCGTCCGGTAAGTCGTGATACTCGTCCTCCATCTCGTCTGGTTGCATAAAAGCAATAGCTTTTTGTGCACCTAACTAAAACATTTGTTGTTTATGAACTTTTTTATTTGATCTTAATTTCACATGATGTTATGGCAATAAAACAGTTTATGGTGCAGCGTGCTCGCTCAGTATACTCTGGTTCTCTCTATATGTTATCAAGCTGAAAAACATCAATATTGTAATGGAGGGTAGATTTATAATATGAGAATGGCAATTAATCGATTTCTCGAAATCGCTACCACCAATCAAACTCTACAACAGTGCAAACAAGCGCTTGGCCACTGTGTAAAGGGAAAGTACCATTTTTTTATGTCTATGCTTTTTTGTAGACAATATCGTCTATGACTTTTGAAATGGTTCTCATGCATGTGAAAGTTAACTGTTTTATTTGTTTTTATATTATACTTACTTTCTATCTACGAATCTACTTTCATAGGTGAACACTGATACAGTTAAGAATATTGGTATATAATGTTAATGACACAGTCTTAATATGTCTCGGAACCGAACTAAGAACACACCTGTTATCACAGCATACTAACTTATGAATATATTAACTTGTTATTTTTTGTATTAGACGTAGCGTCGCGATGAGCGATACGTTCATCTGGTGGTAAATGATAAATCTGACCATAACTACGTGACGTAGGTTAGAGTCATACACTCATCATCTCAATGTGTTCACCGCCTTAAGACTTAAGATTTTAAGTTGTTGCTTCACTAATTTTAACTAGCTACAACACAGTAATGTTTGCACACCACTGTTTGCCGGCAGAAATAGGAAGGCGTCGGTAATCAACATTCGAAGCTGCTTTGCTATAAATTTTTTTCGTTATATTTTAGAATGTTGCCACATATAGGAGTACCAGATTGTTTTCAATAAATTCAATCTACCACCAAAGCTCTATTATTGTTATCTACTATAAAATTGTTGACTGTTATTTATTTTGGATTAAGAACACAATTATATCTTTGTTATTAGGTTTATGGCGCTATTAATTAAGATAAAGATTTCTGAATGGACATGGTAAACTTACAAATACTACTTCTTCCTCTATCCGTAGTCTCCGTTCCAATTTCTCTTGTGAAATCTGACAAGTGACTTGGCTAGCACTAGTGTGCGCATCAGGTTTTTCTAGCTGGTTTACCTCTAATGTATCCACTTCCATTTTGAAATCGATATTTTCATTGCTGTCATTATGGATTTCTTGAATTGGGTTATTAGTTTTTGTTTCATTTTCTATTTTTTTTTGCTTTATGGTTTTAATATCATTTAATGTAACTGTATTGCTCGTTTTTTGAATACCAGATGGCCCTGGAAAGGATGGTTCATCACATTGTTGTTTATGATCTGTTGTGGCCATAACTCTTTTTATTCCTAATTGCTCTTCAACTTGGGGCCGTCGATACACTTTGGACACATTTGCTTGCCTAGAAATTTTCATTTAAGGAATTAAGTGGAAACATTAATTATTTTAAAAAAAATATTATTTTTGAGATAAAAATGTTAATTACAGTGGCAGTAAAAATATATTTTACTCAATGTTGTTAATACAACAATGGAATCTTGTTCCAAGATTAAGAAGAATATGAAAAGTATTCTAAACAATTTTTCATGGATAATTTCTAATTAATATCCAATAAATTATATTTATATGTATTACACTACATATTTTATGCAATAATACTTACATTGCTTCTGTTTTATTCAATAATCTTAAAACTGCTCTGCCTGTAATAAGCCCTAGCTGCCTTAATGATTTCTCTTTGAGTGCTTCAATCCCAGTTACTTCTTGCCTCATATACAGTATTGATGGGTGTTCTAAGGAAGACAATTCTTCTGGGGCTAGTTTCATAATTAAGTCAAACAATGATGTGGTTGGAGGAAAGTCCCCCATTCTCCTTTCTCCTAGTATGATAATAGAAAATTCTATATTGCATGAAAGCTGCAGTTTGTTCCTAGTTTTAAATGTTTGCAATTTGTGTAATTGTAATTAAACACAGTTAATTGACTATGCTATACTCCATCACAAAATAATACCAATCAGGAAAATTTCATATTTTATAACATGAGATTGGGCTAAGTGGCATTCCTTGGAAGAGGTTAACAGTCCAGCAGTGGATTGCTGTAGGCTGTTGATGATAATGATTACATAACATGTAAAGCTTTCAACTCAATCAAAGAGATTAGATATGTTTAACAAGTTGCTCTTATCTCCAACTTATTTTTATATTGTTAACATTATAAATACATATACATATTTATCAATAGTCAATATTTATTGACTAATGCTGTATTCTGTACAATGCTGCTTGACTACATAAATATGGGTAAGTATACCTAGCTAGATCATAACTATCAACAGAGATTACCATAAATACAAAAAAAATATAATCAACAGTGACAAAAGTGTCAATTAACTGAGTTAATTTGTCTGTAGTACAATCAAGGATTAAAAAAATTATAGAATTTTTAACCTATGACACTAGTTCAGAAGTTGTTTTATTTGTAACAAAAAAAAAATACTATTTAAAATTAATATTATTACTTATTATTTGACAAAAATCTGTTGCAGATTATTTTCTAAAATACAAGGATGATCATGTCTTACATAGAATTTCTTAAAATTTTGAATCATTTTATGCAAAAAAAACAATGAGTCATATAAATATAAAAAGACTTCTGTATTCTTAAGTTAAAAGCAAAGGATTATATATATTCTAATCGTAAAACTAATAGATTTTTAGATACCCTCTCCGTAAGCAACAGCATAATGGTACAACAAGTTCTATTTTTTAGTGAAAAAAATAAATTTACTTCTTATATCCTTTCTTTAAATGAAACTCACCATCTTGTAATGTTAACCCAATTATAACATTTGATTCTACTCTCTTTTTATCAGCTTCCACCATCTCAAGCATTGCTTTATTAGGTAAGTTACAAAACCGAATTGTAGTTGTTAAATCAAGAATTGTGTTGTGATGTTTTAAATCATAATCAGTAGGTTGAAATCCTTGTTTTTCACACACATCTTCCAACACCTAATAAATATAAACACACGACTATTAATATTTACAAAATAACAATTTTAATGTAGATAGAAGAAACAAGAAGTCAATCAAAATCTTGCCAAAAAAAGATATTATATATTAGTTATTCCTTATTATCAGCACTATATATTTTTATGATGACAAGTAAAAATGTAAAGTTAATAACAAACCTGCAAAATGCTAGTATCAGCTGTGCAATGAATTTTTACCCTTCTTCCATTTGGAACAAGAACAACCATATCCCTAGACATTTTTAAAACTGTGTAGTCACCTAATAAACAATTAATTAGTCGTTTTATTTTTGAAAAAAAATCTTAAATCACTAAATATTCCCAGAATTTGACACTTGACAAATGACATTCATAGACATTTTTTTGCATTTCGAAGTGTTTTTTTTTATTTTTTGAACCTTTTATGGCCAGGTAACGAGACCTTTAAGCCAAATCTTATTTTCAAGTCCTAATTTTCAAATGCGTGTCATTTATCACGTACACTGGTTTTATTTAAGTATTTAACTTGTCCCAATCTTATTTTTAACGCGTTTACAAGCAGGGATCAAAAAGTAGTGAGAATGAGATAGAATATAATGACTATTGATAACTTCATAATTTATTTTTCTACATAGTGTCCGAGTCTTTCTACACACCGGGTCCAGCGCTTTTCCAAGGCTTTCATCTCTTTTAAAAAAAAGTTTTGTCTTAATATTAACAGACCAGTCAAACATTTCAAAGTGTTTCATTACACCCAGAGATAAAATCTTATAAATATTTATTTTTCTTTATTGAATTAGTAATTGAACATTTTTCACCCAATTTTTCACTTAATACTATGTAAAGTAAAAGTCAAATATAAGCAAATTTTTTAATTAACTAACATTTGACTTTTTTATAACAAGGTAGATTTTTAGTAGTATATTAGTATTAAATTTTGATCTTTAATGCATGGTAATAATATGTAAAAAATATACCATTCTCTTAGTATAAACAGTGAAAAATTTAATGGAACTATAATTATTAACCATACTTCTAATAATAATTATACTTACTCAACCTTGACAAGCTGCATAAGGGTACAATTACAGGAAAGGAGTAATTGCTTTTTCTGTAGTATTTATCAACATACTGCGCTATCAAAATCTCATGCTAAAAGTGACAGCAACTACTCTCACAATTAGCTAAGCTTATGTTTAGCAGAGTAAGCCAATAGGCTGAAATATCATTATTTCATTATCATTATTACAGTCATCTGTATGATGTATGTATATGTGTGACGTATGTGACTAATGAATGTATGTGTACTTATGAATTTCAGATGCAGAAAAATTATAAACTGTGGATATTGTCAAAAAAATATATTTTATTGTAGTAGACAACACGGGAACGCGCGCCCAGCGCCCAGCCTGTGCCGCGCGCGCGTCCTGCAACAACGCTTCGCTATCTACGTTCTTCTCTCTGTTTTAATAATTGGAATAGTTTATTTAATAATTACAACACTTTTTTTATCTGTTCGTATTTTAACATTAGATATAAACTAACTTCGTCTTGTATAACTTGGTGTAAGAACAGCCTTCAGGAATTGAAATAGGGTGGTGCAAAATGCACCTCACAGCACTGTTTCCATTTCCACTCTTGTGCGCTCTCTGTAATAAACGAATGCATATGAGTTTTTGAAACCACCTTGCTTAATAATATCATAAATATGTGTAATACTTATTATTTAGGTTTATTCGATACCATAAATACTTTACATATTGCAACGCGTATGGTATTTGTGGTATTGGATACAGGAAGTAAAATTAAGGTGAAAAAATTACTAAAAAACTTTTTCAATACAATTCTAGCTGAGGACGGAGTGCAAATGTTGTTTTTTTTTATTTAAAGTTTGCACTCTACTTCTGTTGAATAGTCATGTGGTCAGGGGTCGTAACGCAAATAACCTTAGTAACAGTCCACATACTCTTATCGATTAGAATGAAAAACCTGATGAAAGTTCTTTCATTCTTTTGCTATTTATGTTAAGAATCATAACTTAAAGTTCTTTGTGCATAAGTTGTCAATCTCGACTCCTATTTTAAGACTTTTTAAATCGCCTCAACGAGTCCAGTGCTGCTGGATGTGTTATCGTAGGACTCCTCTAGATATGGTGCCCCGACTTATTTCGAACTTTATGTAAAATCAGGAGTACTTTTAACAGGTGATTTCCGTAAGGTTTGGGTCCTGTGCCCCTGCACAGACCGTTGACGTTTATTAACACTTAACTCTCATAAACTAAAGGCGACTGGCGAAGTCCATGAATATATTTCGAACAGGAGGAGCCGAAGTAAAATGGCACTTTTTCGTACAGAAAAGTAAGTGAAGTAAATGAATTGAGGATTGCATTGTTCCTATATATGTCTCCCCAAAAGGTTCTAAAGTTGTCGTGGCGGTGGGACTCAGTAGCCGTGGCTTGGTGGCTCAGGGTGAAGCTAAGAGGAACTCACCCGGCTAGCTCAAGGACGCTCTAGGTGGGCTTCGTGAGCTGACCTCGAACGTGTGCTGGTTGGCGGCAAAGCCCAAAATCAGACGCGCTGCAGGGAACCGAAAGAGTTCTCGCTCTGGGCTCCCTTGACTTCTAAGTGATGGATTCTTTGCCCAGATGATGGCAAGAGGCCGAGAAAAAGAAGGCCCACGGAATGTTTCGGTGCGCCCTTACAGAGGTGGAAAAGAGGGGCACATACTTTGAGATAGAGCTGTGCGATGCAGCCGGCGTTGGCGGGGCCGCGGAGGTATGCGAAAGCGTACCCGGCACCCTGCCGTAAAGCGAAGTAAAAAAGAAGAAGCGGTGGAACATCTAATGGGTTTTAGTCGGTGCAAGTCTGATATAACTTGTCCTTGTTCCTATCACGGCAGGTAGGCGACAACATTTCCCTCACGTAAAACACAAAAAAAAGTTCATATATATGGCGGTATAGTTATGATTGCTTCTGACCTTGAATTTATAGAAACCGCACAGGAAAATGGATACATTTTGCAGACAACTTTTCGATAAATAGACTACACAAGCGAAATGGCAGCTTTTATTGCCAAAGACCATGGAAGATTTTATATTATAGAAGTAATGTAAGTAATATAATTATATTATAAATAAAATTATTATCATTTTCTATGGAACCTGTATTGTAAACTCCATAACAGAAAAATGTATTAAAGTAATATTTATATAGAAAAAGAAATCGTTAACCCTTTCATTTGTTCTTTTTAATATACTTTTAGATTATTATTTAATCGCTAATACAAATTTAATTGCTAATGCTCTTTTATGGCATGAAGACATGTTTGAACAAGAGTTGCAGTGATAATCTCTTGGTCTCTCAAAACTCACTATTATGTAATATTGGATATATCGAATCTGTTGGTGGCGGAGAAACGATTAGTGTGGAATCATTGGGACATGCCTATGTTCAGCAAAGGGCATCTACCGGGTAATAATACTGATAATGATGAGGTACGTAAAAAATATTTTTGTTTACGAAAAGATAAATTTCGTATAGGTTTCCAAAGTGATGTATTATTTGTATTGCCTTGAAACTTTTATTAATTATAATGGTGAGTCTAATGACCGTAGTCCTTATTTCTGTCGTCAAAAGACTAGTGAGCTAAGCGTTGTAGCTTGTTAAATTATTGGAGTGTGGAGATGTAATATTTTATGCCCTAAGGCGTTGAGTATAATGTGGTGCTTTGTATATGATCCTATTTAGCGTCATTTTATTTTAGGCTGGCATCACTTACCATTACATGATCGTCTTGTTTGTTGAATAAAAAGATTACATATAACTACACTTATATGCGATATCAGACCTGGAGCGTAAATCACCACAGGAGAGCGGTCGATCCAAATCAGGGAGTAGGTCGGCAGGCGCACGTAACGTGCGCGGACGCGTGGCATCGTGAGCCAGTCCGCCAGCCAATAGTGCAGCGGCCGACGCCAAGCGTCGCGGTGGCGGCTGCAATCCATGTGCAGTCAAAGCCGCCGCAAGCTGGCGCGCGCGCGTCATCGCGGCGTCACGTTCGTGACGTGCACGCCACACCTGAAAAGAGGTAGCACAAACATTCACGTAATTATTTTGATTTTCATGGCGAACCTGTTGTATCAGACGTACGTTATACTACTGCCGTATATTTGTTTTTCTATATTAGTCAACAATAATATCAAAATAATCATCGATACCGAATACATTTATAAAACTTAAAGAAACTCATAAGTCCAAAAAGTGATAATTGAATCAGAATTTGTATACCATTTCAAGTCTTTACTTTTTTGTGATCTACACTAGTTGACCCTCGCTCACTTTGCTGTCGGTAATATAACATTTAACACACAATTAAACTTGAAATTTGTCTGAAACATTCCTGGAGAGTAACCGCAACCGCAAATGACTCTGGCAACCGTATAAATAATACAACATGAAAATATTTATAAAAGTTAATTAGAAATAAAATATTGAA
The DNA here is from genome assembly GCA_029034505.1 of Ornithoptera priamus. Classification (NCBI taxonomy): domain Eukaryota; kingdom Metazoa; phylum Arthropoda; class Insecta; order Lepidoptera; family Papilionidae; genus Ornithoptera; species Ornithoptera priamus. The sequence continues at coordinate 1,101,633 of JARDWD010000380.1, forward strand.
AAACCTATGATATTGAAAAAATAACTAGCCTACAACCATCTACAAATCATTCCGCGTCAAATGGTCTGCTTTGCATGTCGATCTATATCAGCCGGATAACGCCCACTGCTCGGTATAGGTCTCCTTCAAGGATCCCCTCATTGAAGAGGAATTGGGCTTAGCCGCACCACTCTGGCCCAGCGTGGATTATTAGGTAGTCAAAGCCCCGTCTGTTGTTTAGCAGGGTACACCGCGTGCAGATGACGTTGATTTGGGCTCCGTAAGATGTTGGGCGGAAGCCCTTACACCCCCATATCGATACGTTATGATATATATATACATAATTGAAAGTTTCAAAGATAAGAGATACGTATGCTTGTATTGTATACACAACTTGTTTCGGCGTATGCTCAGCAGTGGACGTTATCTAGTTGTTAATGTATTGTACCACAAGTTGTTCATAGTACACAATATATCTCTTTTGTTTTTTATCATTAAAAATGATACCTACTTGTGCTGCGCATACCGCCGAGCGGCAATGGCCACGTCCGCCGGCGCCAAAACCTCGTGATGCTGCCTCTACTACCGCTCCGTGAAATGATAATGATTGTCCTGTAAAATGTTTTTTATCAGACTTTTCAGAAAATGCTAATATGCATAATACTATCAGTAGTATTATCTAAATAAAACAATTTAAATGTAAAGTATTAAAGTATATTTAACTTAAAAACGTAAGATAAATATTATCTTCAAAATAATTATTGTAATATACCAACAATATTATTATATAATTTACCCATAGATAATGAGACAAGAGCACAACACGATCCCACGCGGGATGCAGCTAGATGTTCCCGCATATAGCGGAAGTAAACATGTTCCAGTAACAGCAGGAGTGCTGCTAATAGTATTCCCGCCATCAGTAGTAAGAATGCTGAAAGAAACTGCTCCAGCGCTAAAGGATCCGAAGACTTGTGTTCCTGCTTATTAGGTTTGCAAGTGCCCGTCATCCAATATCTGCAAATTAAAAATATTTTTTGATAAATTATCTCATTTCGAAAAGGTTAGCAGAAAAATAAAACACACAAATAGATATAGACAAACAATAAACTGACACGGATGCATGCATATGAGAATATAGTTTGAAACACTTATTCCCTTAAGCAAATGGATAACACTAAGCGAAAGACTACTGCAAGCGTGTTCGATGTGACTATTGGATATCATCTTTCCGTGTTCATAGAATTTTATAACGTTTGAAGCCTCCAACATACCGTAGTATCTCGCTTTAAAAAACACAACGAACAACGAAAACATAGATTTAATGTATCAATTTATGTTGAAAACTTATGAAGTTATATACGCCATAATTTGAATAATGGGATTGATGTTCACGCACAAACACTTAAAAATAGGTTACCATAATACCGACCTGCGTAATCTTTCAAGGTCTCCATTGGAACGTAAATCTAGCAATCTTTTGTTGAACATACTAAGATATTTAGAATTACGCGTAAACGCTAATCCATAGCCGGACATCGCATACCACGAACCTACTGTTAAAAGCCGGCAGTCTTCGTCCTATAAAATGATTGTATCAAGTTTACTATCTCCAGATCATAACAGAATATTATGTAGGTCAGAATAGCTCGACTTACTTGTGATACCAAATAGTCCAGTACCGTTCCGTCGTATATAAAGGCGTCAAGATCACCGGTCAGGACACTCGTGACGCCGGCACCAACGGTACTACGGTTGAATCTGGACAATAACAAGATATACTTGATTAAAACAAATATCAACTAGCTTGAGTTAGCCGCCTTCAAATCTAAAGGAATACAAATGATAATGTTAATTCTATCTATAATCCAAAATAATAAAAAACAATTTAAAGATCTGACTACTGGGACTTTCATTTCAAAGCTTAAGATCGACGTGACGCCTCTTCCAGATGTAGAGCGCTTATAACCGCTTCAGAAGGTGATCTCTTGCGGCTTTCATATTTATATTATCTTAAAGTATAATCATATGATAATTAATTGGGAAGAAAACGCATCACAGATCAATTTTATATAGTATTATAAACTGTTCTAGTCATAATTAACTTACTGCGCCATATAGGCATGGGGTTCAGGAAAATATTTGGCAAGTGTTGCATCTGTATGCGACCAGGGTACAGTTCCGAATTTTAGCGGAGGACGCTGAGACAAAGGTCTTGCTATCCGCGGGTCATCTAAACCGCTCAACTCGTGAAACTCTTCCCGAGTAATCATAAATGCTGCTAGATTCGCGGTGTAAATGGCGAGAAAAACCACAGCAAACATCGCCCACATATTTGTCATGAACCGCGCCGTAAATCCACGAGGTGAGTCGACGTGTACAGATGCCTAATAATAAATAAAATATATATTTTTTTAATTTGATGTATACGATACCTGTATATATATAATGTATGATACATTTAATTGATGATGTGATAAGTCCGCCTATAATACTGTGACGAAAATGTGGATGATAAATATTGCATCACATTGTGCTTGTCACCTTGATCGACAAGATGTTAAGTCTCGCTTAACAATTAACTTGAATAGTTAGAATGACTTTGAAACCGGAAAGCAATAATATTTGCACACTACTCTTTGGCAGCAAAAATAGGCGTTGCGGATCTAGATTGCATCTCTTCTCCTTTCTATTGCTAGAGGCTATTCTAGTAATAGAGAATTACCAACAGTAATTATAAATTTTACTTTAGTCTGTATCATTACTAAAGTATATTTTAACGATAATCTTGCCTGAAATAGTACTGCCCATACAATCCAATAAGTTCGACATAGAGAGAAACGGTTTTGTGGCATCCGCTTAGAATTATTTCCTGTGGAACAGTCGAAACCACTCGGAGAAAGCCATTCAAAGAAGAAAATAGAAAAAGTCGCCGCTTGAATCGCCACGGCTCCAACTAGCATCCATGACGCTGTGTCAAACGGTTCCAAAAATGCTGTTGGAGAAATGATACCGGTTCTTTTTGCCACAACGATCGCTACGCCGGTTTCCATAAACGGAACACTAAAGTCTACCACAGCTTCCCGGTCTGAGTTTATGATTAATGATGTTAATACCTGTAAAAATTAATTATTATACTACAATGAATATAAACAAATAGTATTATTGTTTTATTATGATAATACCATATCAGTTTTCTTATTAACAAGATCTGCGATCAGGCCATTCCATTTTCCATTGTGTAGTGTACCCCAGCGGCCATCTTCTACTCTCATAAGTTCGTAAGTAAAACCCAGTTGCTCTGCTAGTTGTTGTAATAGGTCAATACAAAATCCACTGCAGCACTGGTACAACGAACTATTTCTGTGTGCCGTCCCTGCCTCTATCCTATAAAAAACAAGAACTAGTTCAACCTAATAACGGCATAAAAGATTTTTAAAGAATTTCAAAAATGTTTGCGCCGCATAATAATACTTCGTAGATGATTTCACAAAATTTTTGTTGAACTATTGTACTCAATTCATTTCTTATATCCTAAAAACACTACTCTATTTCAAGTGACGGTAATATTTGGCGACTTCTTTGTTTTATCTTAGGATGATTTAACACATTAATATTATCAGGCGGAACACAGCGATGGCAGCAGATATATGATATGAGAGTAATAGTTACCTAAGCGGGCTTAAACAAACCCTAACATCTATCTGAATATGTGGACCCGGAAACGGATCAGGCAGCACCGTGTTACATGGTAAGCGTTTATCCACTGCGCCACGGAGGCAAATGTTCTTACAGAGTTGCCTTCGTGGATATTTACAACGCTGTGCATTTTAAAAATGGAAAAATGTATAATTTCTTGCGAAAAATATATATATCATATATTTTTACATTCACAAAAAAAAAATTGTTTGTGTTATCATTATCGGGTGACTTATTTAAATCAATGTTTTTATTCTTGTTTAAAAAAGTAACCCGTTTTCAAAGTCCTAGAAGTATTTATACTATACAATAATTCATTTAATTTGATATAGAGACCAAGGCGTCAATGTATAAAAGATATAGCACTTAAATATATATAGTTACGTATAATGTTTAGTGTCGATGTATGGTATTTATATGAAGCAGTGGTCAATCATGATCGCGACAGTGTTTGGCCCCTAAAAGTAATGTTTACTATCAGTTACTGTTTTTCGTTAGTAACACTAGTAAACAGTAGTACAGTATTTCGTTAACAGAAAAATATCTTTGTTTTGGTAAATTACATACCCAGCGACGTCCACTTCCGGTGCAACGCGACATATTATACCTCTATCTAAGGAACACCGTCCGCTCACAGGGTCCGGGGGTGCAAGATTTATATAAGGCGGTTCCTCCAAAAAAGTTATTCGCATGTGAAATTTTTCTGGCACCCCCTGTGGTGGCGTATGCAACCCACCCGGCCAAACTATGTCCTTGATTATTAATCGCTCTCGTGGGTAAGAATTCCATGTTCCAATCTCTTCCCATACTAACTAAAATACATAAATGTAACTTGTTAATTTTTGCTATGTCCAGCGGTGGGCGTCTATCGGCTGATGATGATGAAGTTTTTTTTTCACCGTAACGACAAGATGAGCAAGACGTTCAAATAATGATGAGAAGCCTGCTTATACCAACGTGTTTTTAAAATAATAAACACCACATCAAATTGTACTCATCGCTTTGTGACACAAGATGTTGTCTCGATAACCCAGTAATTTCACTAGCCACGACGTGCTTCAAACCAGAACATAGCAATATGTGCAAATTATTTTTTGGCAGCAGAAATAATGGCTACCCGGGTACCTATTTACATGGTATACGGCAAAAGTGGTCTACCATTATTGAACAGTAACTAATACGTAACGGATATACAATAAAAGCTCCTTACTCGCGCTTCCTTCATCGCGTTTTCACTATTAGCTGATTAAAAAAAAATTATACCCAATTCCTATAGTCGCAGTTAAAAATTTCTTTATTCTAATCTAATAAGTACATATATATAACAATAAAAGGACTCTGATAGGTATCCAACCCAATATCCTGTGTTAATGCCGTCAAATGGACAAATAAAAAAATTTTATCCGTAGTCACGGTTTCTGCATTTGCAGCACATTTGTTGAATATATACCCAGAGAATAAAGAGCTTTTCCTGTACATACAACGAATATTTTATAAAAATATTGTTTAATCCAAAAGTTTAATTTGATGTCGTAAATTCACATCAGTTTAGCAAAAAATTTTTTTCACATTTACAAAAAAGGAAATAAATTACATATTTTAGAAATAAATATCTTTATGCAAAAAAATATATATACCTGTTCGCCCATAGCAGGCCTAAGATTCATGATTTTTAATTCCGCAGCCTTGAGCTCCCCCTCCGGCGTAAATTCGATATTTGGTCTACCAGCGTCTCCTTCCACACTGACGTTTCGTAAATGACGGTAAAACCGCTCGCCCGTGGACCACCGTGCTTCCCCGGTGCCCACACCGCTGCAGGAGAGCCTTGTGCCAAGGGGATAACGTGTATATTCCGCCTCCGAAATGTAAGATTCAACACCGTAAGCGAACACTTTTACAGCTGTGGCGATTTCCGTAATTACCGAAGATGTGTCGAAATGTACTCCTAGTAATAAAATCATAATATCTTTTTAGTATTCATCAATGAATGATTACAAAACTACAGTTATTGTTGATAAGTATATTCAAGGAAATAATGTAGTATTAAATAACACATGTTTTATCTTATTTTTCTAGATATTTTTTATGTAGAGTATTGTTATAACAAGTCACAAAGTACATACCAAGCATTCCCACGGGAAATTTATTAGGTTGTTGCATTAAACCGAGAACACTTTGCGTGACTATCCATACAAAGTTTTCTCCTGTCAAATGTAAATCTCTTGCCGTTGATAATATATCCGCAGCTTCTTCTCTAGTGGCATACAATAACATAACTCGTGCTTCGCTAGTCACCAGTTCGTTTAAATCAGAACCTCTCTTAACAACAATCGCATTCAATATTGTAAATTTAAAACGGTCCTACGAGAGATAATAAAGTTAGTTGAAATTCGCAAGCCAACAAATAATTTTATTGATATAACATTATACCTACCTGTAGAGCAGTGACTCTTTCACGCACAGCTTGTATAAAGTCATCGTGACCAGCAATAGCAGAAGTTACAACACTAAATTGATGCCACTTGTACCGTTCCAATATCGACAACATCGCGGCAGTTTGGTGTTCTATGGACGGGGCCAGCTGAAGTCTTAGAGATGCATGAGCGGCTCGTTTTTCAAGACCGCTGTTGTCCGCATTCCACGCGATAACCTACGTTGTCATGTAATGTAAGACATAAATTCATTAAATAGGGATAAATGATTTAGAAAAAAACATTGCTGAGGAAGAAGCAGAGAAGGAAGAAAGCATTACCGGTATGCCAAGATATCCGGCTAGTTGTAGAAAATATTGTGCAGAGGCAGTAGATCGCCCGTATTGTTCATGATTCATAAGATATAGAATAGCAGACACGTTTACTGCTAAAAATTCTTTACATAGCGAGTCCAAGATAGCTGAAAGCAGTAAAACATTATTAAAATAGAATATCATTTCTGCGTGGTTTTTTGCGAGCAAGTATTTCGATAAGCTGATGGTTCAGCTACATAAATTATTAAAAAGCATATTATTTATTTTGAAACATTAAGCGGGGATTATTTTGTTTACGAGAGCGCTTCTTTGATCCACGAAGCTTTGAAAAATTTGCAAGCGTTGTTACTATATTTCATAAAATATTTTTAAGGATCAAAGGATGATTCTGAATAATTGAAATGAAACTGAAATGGGTTATACTTACACATAGGACTAGGCGTAAGGCCCTGCATAGAAAGCGTAATGTTTAGGCGCACATGCGAAAAGAGTTTTAGTAGTTTGCGTGGAAGTTTAGCTAAGGCCGATTTCTCGGCGCGCGTGTAATCACGCGCGCCAAATGCTTTATGAGGTACGACCAGTGCGGCGGTGATGATAGTCGGTGTGCGAGGGGCGGTTGGAGCGGGTGAGGTACGCGCACGACGAAGTCCATCACCGCCTAGACGCACACCTCCTCCCCGGCCACCGTCTCGCGCACTTCCCGCCGCCGCGCTGCCCACCTTAATGCCGCCCCCGCGTTCCGCTGTCACTACTGCCAGCGCGCTTACTGCTGCCAGCGCCATCAGCGCATTACGCGCCTGCATCTTGGCTTCTGGCGCTGAAATATTTTGGTTCATCAAATTGTAAACAACACTACCGTTTACAAAAACTATCATTTCAACAACTTTACAAAACTAGGTACAGAAACCTCCGTTGTTATTTCGCTTTCATAAAATGAAATTCAAACGAATTACTAGTCATCATAAATGAATAATTGTAAAATCATGAAAAATTCGAAATGAAAGAAAACAAGAGGAATTATGACCAAGTACATTACTGGCCCAAATATGCACAGTGCATATTGTGAATTTATAGAAAAGACCTTAAAAAATATAATTAAAAAGATAAAAATTTAAGATTAGACTTTATTAAAAATTTGTTTATTTAATTTGCATCACAACGTATGAAAAAAATTCGTTACCAGATGACATCGTACTAAAATAGAATGTAATTCTTAAGCATTAATTACTACCCATTTTTAATAGAATGTCTTAATACATATCTTATAATAACTCTTGAATTATACAGTACGACATAGAACTATGAAAAAATTAAGAAAGTCGAAACATGATATACTACAACGTAATATATGTCACCAATACTCTTAGCACTTAAACATATATAATCGGCTTTTCTTATAGCATAGTACAGGTACATCATACTATTAACTCGCTTTTACATGTGATCGTTAGAATATTTAGTACATAAATTAACTCGCTCGATTCAAAGACGTTCGTGCCCTATTACCTTAATCTGTAGTGTCTGTGTCAAACTACACCATCAGGTAATCATTGTCCTAAAATATAATTTAATAAAAAAATTAATTTCCAATTGCTTTTTTCGTGTAATAAACGTACTAATAACACGCGATATGGTATTGTACCCCGTATACTATTAAAACATCTATTCGAGGTAATATTAGTTCATCTACATCTCAAGATCGGTTACATTATTTAATCACTGAGAGTTCTGATGAAATATTAATTATATGGTCTGCTACAAGTCTAAAAATGATAATTTCACTGGTGGTAGATCTCTGTTGTGGGAAACTGTGTAGATAGGTTCCACAGCAACTGCTATATCTGCCGCCAAACAGTATGTGCAAACATTACTGTATTCCGGATTGAAAGGAGTTGTAGCTAGTATAATTACTGAAATAACGAGACTTAATATCTTATGTCACAAGACGACGAGCGCAATGTGGTGCAGAGTATAACATCCTATCTTGCGCCACGCTGTTACGGGATGACGTATCTACTATCAGGTGAGCATCCACCTCGTCTCGGCGTTTCATTGTATAAAAAAACCTACTTACTATAATATACAAACTAATAATTTTTTTTATTTATTCTTAATAATGTTAAATAGAAATATGATTTAAAACAATCCTTTTGTTAAACATTTATATTAGACTTTTTAGTAAACAAAGTAGACATATGTAAATAAATGTAGAGATTTGATAGGAATGTCTTTTGACTAATATTTAAATTATTTGAACTTAAAGAAACTATTTGTTCGATCAATACCTAATAAATCCTGGGTACACCATGACAAATATTTTATTACAAGATTTTACTAGAACAATTATCATGGATAAAATATTTAATTTAGTCATGATTGCCGTACCGAATCAATGAACTCGGTAAGAAAGTAACTAAGTCTAAAAGTATTATATTATGATTATGTAAATTTACTACTGCGTAATTTATAATTGATTACCCTTTTATTTTCAACAACCAATATAAACATCATTTTTAAAAAAGAAAAACTTTAAAAATACAGTTTTATATTTAAATATTTTCACGTGCACATTACATATTAATATATAAACAACACGAAACTACCAGAAATAAATATATATATATATTATTCAAATTTGTTAGTAAATTTAAAAATGGAAAGCAATTTGTCTAATTTGTATAACTTTAACATTATTTTGTTTTTGCCAAAAATAAGTAAATTTTTTCTAGAGATTTTATATTTATGAGCACTGTAAAATTTGGTCAATAATAGTATTAAGTCATTTGGAAGCAATAAAAAGAAACTATTACCTATAAGCGCGATAAGCGACAGTGGTGGCAGAGGCCGCGGCGGCGGCGCAGCGGCTTGCTGCTCGTTATCCACATATATTACTTAAACGGCGGAACAACATGGGGTCGTTCTAGGACGGACAGTAATGTGGCCGCCAGCAGCACGACTTAGGACCACGCGTGTTTACGTAAGCGCCACGCCCCGAGCCACGCTCTGGCGGTGAGGGGCGCGGCGCGAAGCGCGGTGCACCTCCAGTCGCCGAGCGTCGACTAACGCACCCTCATCCCTTGCTAACCCTCAAGGATCGCGCCTGCGCTAAACCCTTACAAAGTCCACGCCTCCTATTACGTAACTAAACGCTGACAAGCCCTGTTAATCTTGGCGCCGCCGAACCACTACAAGTAGCCGTTTCTATAAATTATTTATATTTACCCTGAAACAAATTTCGTCTGTCCTACTATAGTTCCAATTCACTTCATTATCAATGCGTTAAATCAATTATTCACTGTTTCAAAAAAATTATCCAAAAATTTTGCTTTTGTCGTAGCACCAAAATTGAACTAAAATTCCGTACTTATAATGAATTTCGCAGGCGTCACAAATATGACTATTAATATTACGGTATAGGCAACATATTTTGTCTGATAGATACAATAAAACATAAAGAAACCCAGATCTTTAAGCTCAGAAATTAGTAACAGATCAGCTTATAAAAAATTTATGCATTTTGTAATGTAATTTACAAAAAGACGTAGAAAATGGTACATAATAAACTGTCGAAAAAACAATACGTATAATAACTTTTTTACGCGATGTCTTAATAGATACAACAAGGATTTTTCTGAAATCGATCTGTTACGATAACTCTTTGAATGTTTTTGTAACTACTTCTATATTTTTTACTTTTTCCAATTTCAGTGTTATCTGTTGTGTTTGTTTGTTTCTCAGGCCTGTGTCATATTATATAATGTTGGGGACTTGTCTACTGATTATCCTAAGCCGTACTTATCATTTGTTTATCTGTAATGACTGTGCCATAAATAAATAAAGATTCAAATAAATGTTCATTAAGTTCATATTTCATCAGGCTGGTCCAATGCAGGTTGGTGGGAGCCAGAGCTTCGTTTGTTGATTAACAGGCTGCATCAAGAGGAGGTAAATTTGGCTCGGATCCCGTGAGTTGTTGTGCAAGACCCCTTACACCTCAAAATATGCAAGTAGATGAAACGCTAAACTGATCATCCCGGACTTTGAAATTGTCGATAAGATAATATTAGTCAAAAGAAAAACTCTGCAATCGTAGTATACAGCGTGTCAATTGCTAATAGTTTTAATCTAAATATTAATAAAAAATACCTATGTGATCATTCAAGAATATTAATTTTTACTACTTTAATACAAAAGGCACAAAAACTGATCGGTAGAAGGTAATTTCAGGTGTTTTCTTATGTTGTGTTGCTAAACGAAGGCGCATTTCATTTCACCATGTTACTTGAGTCTTTGGCATATTAGCACGACGATCCGCAAAAATTAAAAGCAAAAAAAATCACTTGTCTTTGTTGTTGACGCCATATGGCGCTTAATAAAAAAAGCTTAACTAAAAAAACCCGCTTTATTTAAATTTTATCTAAGCTAGTTATTGTTGCTACTGCAAAACACTATAAGATAACAATAATTCTTGTAAATACATTAAATTATTCCTATCTGTGTTTGAGAACTTGTTACTGAGCTCCTTTATAGGTCTGTGGTTATTATTAGTTTCATTAAATGTATAGTATTCGCGTAAATATAAGAAATCATTAAGCGACAATGTTGTTTTTTTATTAAGAGCGAATCTTTTAATGTAACTCGCTACAAATATATTAACTTGTATATTGTCTTAATTATTTATTGATGATGGTATGACTTTAAATTCCATTTAGATATACTGGGAAACAAACTGTAAACCTATTTTAACGGCTTCGTATTTCTATATATGGTCTATTATTCATTATTAATCATCTTACTCCATAATTCACTTGGCGCGAATCTTCATGTTTTTTGCTTTTTGACGGTTAAACAGAAAATATCAATGATTATAAACTTTTGTTATTACTTTTTAATTTGTTTATAGTTGATATCGGGATCCATGTTTTTATTAACATTATTTCTGTATTAAACATAAATTAAGTTTAACAGGAGTCGCAAACGTTTTTATTGGTTCATACACGTTTCTCGATTTGTATGTATGACATGTAAATTGGTTCCTAAATCTGTATATTCCAAAATTAAATTTAGTTATTAGACCTTATTTCACTCTTTCTAAGAAAAATTGATAATAATAAATAATATCACATAAAATGTAAGGACAGTTTAGCGCCTTATGGGACAATTTTTTTTGCTTCGTAAATATTCTATAACCAATTTTCATAAATGTCAAATTATTTTTAATAAACCTAATTCTACTTAAAACAAGTTTTTTTTTATTTAATCTTTCTTTTTGGAATACCGATTCTTTCGTAATCGGTAATACTATTTAAGAAAGCATCACACACGGACTACATAATACGGATTAAATCACTTACCATAGTGAAAACCAAATATCCGTTTCACTGTTATTAAAAATTACAGCCATCAAAAGTGAGCGTCTCTTGGCTTATAATGATGATGAAGCGTTCTAGACTAGACATTATAGAAAATTTGTTGACGTCAACCTAAATAATATCCACAAATCTTTTATTTAAGTACTTTAGTTTTATGACAAACTGCTTCCACTTTTCCCGACAGGTAAAATATTTCGGGCCTGCAATCACTCAAAGCTTATGTTTATTGTTGTTGTGTTTGTTTCATCATACAGATTTACTGTCCATTATGTCTCCACCGAAGCTCCAAACTCGCGTTAGCTCCAATCATCCAACGTATTTCTGTAAAAACTATAAAAGGTAATACTATTACACGATACCAAACATATGTATCTAGTAATATCCTTATATCTCTAGTAAGTCTAAACTTCTTCCAAGGATCCAACCTAGAAAGGCAAGCTCAGGCTAATTCTTTGAAATACAAGATAAAACCACGCGCGATATTTGCTTCACCACAGATGTAACAACAGTATCCCCCAGCTGCCAAACAGTGTTTCTTAATAGAAATGTGACAAATGATTTACAAATTTTAACCTAAGCTATATTAATAAATATTATTTACTAACAGAATGTCGCAATTGCCTATAAAATATTTAAGTGTTTAATAGAAAAGTGTAAAATCATTATAGTTGTTAAAAGTGGCTCCTTTCGAAAGCTGCTCAAGTATCTCTTCTTATTATTGTTTTGCTTTTACTGGGTTTAATAAGGTGTAATTTTCTTTCTAAAGACTTAAATTAGCTGTTATTGCGGAAAAGCGTAGATTTTAAATTTTTTTAATATGTTAACAGCTAATTTGCGTCCCCAATGTTGGGGCACAGACCTACCCTTAATATGAGGACAATGGGCCACAGTCACCATGCGGGCCCAATGCAGATTGGTGACTTCCCACACACCTTAGAATAAATTCTAATTCATGTGCAGGTTTTCTCACGATGTATTCCTCCATGGTTTTTATTTCGCTGTTGTTACTAAAGTTCACATATGTACATAACTTAAATATTAAATCATCTGTACACGCCAAGATTCGAACCTGCGACCTTCGGAATGAAGTTCGAACACTAACCGTTAGGCCAGTGAGCTACTTTTTTCACATACTATTAATTATTTAGTGCTTCAAAGATATTAGTAAAATATTGTTACAAAAATTATTAAAATAAATATGTTACAGATCATGAAATTGATTGTGTAAAGTTTGACATTGACAACAACATTTAATATTTAACATTTGGTCACCAAAATGTGTTATAATGAGTTGTGTACAAAGTACTGCTATCTGTAAAAACAAAAAATTTATATTTTTATCAGTCTTTATCTTTAAATGTGGTTTTAGTCACATTTTGACCAGCTTGGTGCAAACAATTAATACAAAAGCACAAGTGTTATAAAAATAATTTTCAACATTAACTTAATGTGTAGTATTAATAATGGTGTGTAAAATATATGTTGTACATAATTTTAGACTGTTAAATTTCAAGTGAATTCTTTCAATAACTTATAAGTGCAGTAATTGTAATATGTGGATATAATTTCCAATCAATAATATAATAAACCCAAAATTTTATAAAAAAATTACATTACAGTATATTTGGTTTAAACGAGTATGAAAACTTTAATACCTTAATATCACAGATATGCCACACAGCCAAAAATTCTTTTAAGTCAAGACTTACTTAAACTTCAAGAAGTATAGTAATAATTACTCTTCTTAATCATAAATGTGGAATATATACAAATACTATTGCATGTATAAAATATATATGTAAAGATAATTTTTACATTACACCTATAACCATAAATAACAGCCAAGTTATAACTTGAATGTCAACAATTGTATTATGTAAATGTTTTGATGTTAAATTGTTTAACCATAACAAAAACACACACACAAACATTGGGTAGAACTATTGCATAGAGCTAAGAGGTAATAAGTCCTCGCCATACAACATTTCTCAATTTCACATGATTTTATCTTGAAAGTCCCCATTGAGTAAAACCTAAGTATGCAAAATAAATAAATGTTCCAATTATTAACCAGTTCATCACAACACTAAGATTTACAATTAAAGTTCAAAGTTCAAACACAATCTTTATTAGCATTTTATGAAATGATCAATACATTGAACAAAAATGTTGTCTTATCGCCGATCTCTATATGATCTTTGGGAATCTCGATCCCTGCTACGTGCACGAGAACGATCTGTAGTACGCCATAAGAACTCATCAACTGACCGCTCATATGATCTTTTATCATAAAGAAGTACAGATCGTGGATAATCAGCCAAGTCATAATATCTTGGTGGTGGTGGTGGGGGTGGTGGCAACCCTTCGTAAGTTGCTAATGCACCACTAAATCCTGGTGGTGGCACATATGGTAATGGTGGTAACTGGTGATGCATTGATCGCATATATTCTGCCACATAAGCTTCTGCAGCAGCAGAACTACTACTGCTATATGCATCACGACCTCTGCCAAACCATGAAGGTATTCGTTCACGCATATATGGAGAAGGGGACCTTCTTTTATATGAATTTGATGCCAAACGATTTCTCGGAGATAAATAACTTTTCCTTCTGCTTCTAGATGATGGGTTTAAGCGATACCTAAAATTGGACCCTCTTGAAATCAAAGGAGCTCGATAAGTTCTATAACTTCCGCCACTCTTCAAGTATGCTTTTTTAGAAGCTTCTTTAGATTTTCTTAGTATTGGTGTCAACTCAATACCATCATCTTCTGGGAACAGCCTACACAATTCTTCTGCTACTTTTGGTTCAATTTCTTGTCCATCTCTTCCAATTTTTACAGGCTTACCTTCATTCCATGGGTTGTATAGATGAAGAGTGCTACTAAATGATAACTCTTTTCTACATATCCAATCAACTTTAAATACTCCGTCTAACACTTTTGCCGAAAGACCCGGCGGCAGAACCCATGAAATCGGTGGAACATCACGTCGTGACTCACTTCCTAACCTTGCAAACCCCGCAAACTTTCCACTCTCCTTCACAGAAAATATCAAAAGAACGTTCCTAGACTCACGGTACGCTTGATTCAAATTTGCTTCATTTTGGGGTAAAGTTGACCAAACCCCTTTTGCTTTCGACAATGTTATATTTTCTGCATTATTAGACTTGATTAAAAAGAAACGTGTATCTCTGAATAAATAATTCAATTTTGTCATATAATCATATACTTTTACTTTATTAGCAGCTGTAACACATCGTCGCTTAGTTTGTATTGGGGAATGACTATCAGACTTAGCTCTTTTACGATTATTCCGTCTATCTTTCGAATTTGAGCTTACAGAACTAATACTAGGTGTACTGGAATCGCTGGAAGTTGAACTGGATACTTCACTTCGTGTATCATAGTCTTTCACTTCTTCTAGCTGCTTAAGTTCTTCTCCAATTTCTGCCTCTACCTCACCTACGCCCAAATTCACAGCGTCGGTATTGCTCGAAACCTCCATTTTTATTGTAATAGATTCGCACAATTCAGTTAGGGAAACGCATAAAGCATTTTAAGATTTATGTCATATTGCACGGCAAACTAATATAAAAATTATACTCTTTACAATTTGTGATCAAATTATTTACCAATATATTTCAAAATTACTGTAATACAAAATGTAACTTAGAGAGAAACACAGATTACATCTAACTCTGCGACTTCAGAATTTTTAAACATGTCATAAAAGAGCACTTGATTCTTCCTTTTTGCTTTCAAAAAAAAAAAAATTACATATATATCAACTTTTGTCTAATAGTTATTTTGCTTTGCATTTACAATTATTAATAATAAATTAACATAAACATAAATTAAAATTTAGTTATTATTATAAAGTAAATTAAATATAACGATCAACAGATATATAAAGGAAAGCATACCTAACATATCTATAACAAACCTTGCCAAAAACTCCCATATGCTTAACACACGCACCCTTACACAGTCCAATAGTCCGAATTCAGGAACAATAAATAATAATAAAAACTTTTTGTTTGTATAGATCGTCGATTCTATAATGCTAAAGTAATTACAAATAAATAAATTCTCATATTACTTTTTATGTTGATTCTTGTTAGTCTCGTTTACTTATCATCGTGTTTTGGTCTTCAAATTGTTATCAAATCGTGTCGAATATTTGACTCGCCGACGAGGAATTATTCTAACGCCAGTTAGGGCCAATGAACCCAGGTTTGCACTAATTGTTATATCCTTGGTACTCCAATTAACATGCAACCACTGTATTGAACGAAACTCATTAGTCTCTGTAAATTTAGATGTTTTTATTGAAAATACTAATTAGCAAACTTCATATGTTAAATAGTAATCTAGAATTGTAATTGGATAGAGTTGAAGGAAAGACCTACATCTGCTCCAAAATAATTTAATTGATAAAATTTTTCTAGATCTGCTTTTTTTATTGTGCATCAAAATGTTTTGAGCATAGTACAGTGAATGATGTAGATTGTTACTCTTATCTCTTCATATTGATTAACCACACGAATTTCATATTTTCATCATTTGGAAACCTGCACATATTCATGATAAACTACAAACTTAAAACACATTAAAATAATACTGCATTTTTAATAATAAATAAAACTGTGAAAGTACACAAAACTTCAAAATTCATAAATGGATAAATTTGATTGTTCCGGCCGTTAAAGTTTTACATTACGTAATGTGGATAAAAAACTGTTATGAGATTGTTTACGGTTTGCTAATTACTAATACCTTTGACATGTCTAAACATTAACAAAAAATGTCATTGAGATTATAAGATAATAAATACAGCTCATGAAAAACCGATCAGTGGATATTAATTTCAGATATTTTCTTGTATGTTGCCTTTGCACACAACGGTGCACTTTAATTCATTGTGTTCTTTCAGTCAGCTCATAAGCTAAACGACTTTCAGAAAATAAACGCAACACTTGTCATTTATTGTTGACGCCGCTTATTTACAGCTTAACAGTGGAGACACTTGCTTCATTTCAATTTTGTCAATATATTTATAACAAAAATTAAAGAGATTACATTATTGATTTGTTATGTCAGTATAGATAGTGAAGAGATTACTAAATTATTCATATCCATCAATTTGTAAATTTGTCAGGTCTGCTTTCATTATTACGATTGTGCTTAAAAGTTATTAAACATTGGCAGAAAGCCAATAATGATAATTTTAACGACTGATAAAGTCAGCTGATTTTTATGTAGTAATGTTGGTAATTATTTTGAATTTCTAAGCTATGCTTATTATGTTTTGTTAAACTTTTAACAGTAGGTTTTATTAGTTTTAGATATAGGTTTATTCATAATATTTTGTTCATAGCTATAAGAAATCTATTTAATTTTATTTTTTGTACTGTAAAAACCAATCGCTGCAATGCATTATGTACAAAAGTATTTGGAAAAGTATCAATTTAATAAAATTAGAAATGGGAGTAACACAAATATATTCCTTTATTGTAATTATTACAGCTTTTATTCACAAAAGGTACGTAGTTATAAATATAAACATTACTTAATTTAATAACTTCTTTTTTGTAAAATTTTTATCATGTTTTAATTTCAGGTGTTAATGGCCTTGTATGAGAAAAACATCGACTTTGAACCATTAATCGTAGATATCACGAAAGGAGAGCAGTATTCGTCGTGGTTTCTGGAACTGAATCCTCGAGGGGAAGTTCCTGTTCTAAGAGTAAAACATGAAATTATCCCAGATTCTACAAGGATTATCGATTACTTAGAATACCATTTAGATCAAGGTCACAAAAACCAGTATATTTTATAAAAAAAATTTACACTTCATTTTTTATTGAAATGTTATTTTATAATTTAATCATTTATTTTAGAATCAACACCTCTTATTAATGTCTCACATGATAGTAAAGTTCTAAAGACCATAAATAGATTTCGGGATCTTTTAGAAGCATTGCCAGCTGGTATAATTACCGTGGGGTCATTTTTCCATCCTCACTTGTGTGGTACACCAAAATTACCATTTATTTTTCCAGTCAGAGAAGTACTTAAAAGTGAGTGTTTATATAAATAACATTTTTTCTAAAGAATATTGTTTTATAAATACTTAAAAAATTTTAGGTGGTGACTTAGTCAGTTCTAAAAATTTAAAGAAACTAGCAGAAGACAATCCAAAAGTAAAAGATATTTTAATGTATAAGGCAGAAATCCAAGAAAGAAAACATGAAATATTAACAAATGAAGAGGAATACTTAAAGGTCTTAAACATAGTTGATGCTGTTTTTTCTCAAATAGAAGAGCAATTAAAAGAACAAAGTGAAGGTATGTTATTAAGTCTCGTAAAAAACAATATAACCTCCTATTATTACTTTTTATAGCATAAACATGAGTTGTGGGTAACACCTATTGTACTGATACAAATACTAATGCTATTTCCAGATAATTGGTTATGCTGTGAAAACTTCACTATTGCCGATATAAATTTGGCTATTATGCTCCATCGTTTATGGGAGCTTGGTCTTGAAGGAAGGTTTTGGTCAGAAGGAAAGCGGCCCTATATTGAACATTACTATGAACGAGTCAAACTTCGTAATTCTTTTATTAAAACCATACCAAATTTAACTACTTACTTAAAAATGGTAATTAATTCCCAGCCTCCATCCTACATTGGAGCTGTTGGTATTTTTTCAGTTGGAATTGTAATTACTGTTGCCTACTTGTTAAAGAAACTTATTTGATTATTCTTTTACTCACCACAACATAGTTTAAATATTAGAGATTTAAGTATGGATTGATATTTTTAACCAAAAATTTTAAACACCGATTGTTTCACTTATCAAATATTATATAAAAAGTTAAACATCAAAACTTCTGTAAGTAGCATTAGAATTAACAAAATCGAATATATCAGTATTATTACTCTATGCCTTGTTTTATTTGTAATGGATTAATCACAACAATATAATGAATGAAAAAATGTTAAAAAATTTCAAAAGAAATATTAAAAATTTTCAAAATCATCTTTGAAGGATATTTTTTTCTTATAAAAAAACAATTTCATGTCCAAAAACTAAAACCTATTATTTACTTAATGCTATCAGTTGTTTATAACATAATAATTTTTGAACAATAAAAAATAAGTCATTTAATAACATTGACTCTTTGACCTTCTCAACAGTTTTTAAATATTCAATGAAATAGTAGTTTGCGAAAGCATTGACAACAAAGCTCATCTAAAAGTACTTTATTTTAGGTAACAATCAAATTATCAATATTTTATCACATTTAAAATCAAGTTTTTCAAGCAACTTGTTTTAATTTCTTTAGTTTAGTGAATTTTTATTTAGAAATTTTTTTATAACTCCAAGTGATAAATTTCATACTATTCTTCATTTTATTTATCTTTTATAAGTCTCAACACCGAACAACTATACTAGCTAAAGAGCCCGTAGCTACAAGTACTACAGTGACCCAACCAAGAATCCCTGCAATCTACATCTGTAGAATAATTTTATAATTGAATTTTATTTTTTTAGTGTAAGGTTTACTGCAGCAATATTAAGTTACTTAAACACAAATAAATAAGTCATGTTTATTATCTAAAGCACCTTCCCTTAAACATTAAAAACAAATTTACAATACAAATAAATAATGTAATAAAACAATTACATTAATTTCATGTTAAATATACACATGTCAAAATATTATCTGTTTACATGTTAACTTAAGCAATTTTGAAAATAAAATATATTTTCCCCAAGTACAATATAAAAATAAGAAATACTCCTTATTGACATAACTATTTGTACTCATTTAACTTCTTCAGTAGAAGCTTCCATTGTATCTTGTGTTGTAATTATAGGCATTCCCATAAAGTGTTTACCATTATAACTATTATTTCTTTTTCTATTTGGTGTTGCTGTTGTAGATTTGCTATTGTTATATTTGAATAATCCATGTCCAGGTAAGTTAGGCAAAAGCCCAGGCATTTTATACCAAACTCTGTATGTTATAAACCATGTTAATATTGCTATAACACCACTAATAAATTTTTCAACCATAATATGATAGTATAATATTGTAGAGACTAACATGATATCCCACAGTAATTGCAATAAGGCTATAAAAATCAATAGTGCTCTAACATATGGTGTTACAGTTTCATAAGATGTCTTCAAGATATTTAACTCTTCAACACTGATATTCTTAAGTGGGTTTACATTTACAGATTTGTCATTAAGACTTCTTGTGTAACTTTCATCTCTTATATAATCCTTAATTTTTTCCCAGCCATTTATAGCTTTAGCCTCTTCTATCATAACTAAACTTGAGTAAATAAGTATGAAACAATGTCCTGATATATCAAATCCATTCCAAAAATGACCATTTTTTAAACAGGTAGTTTTACTGTCGAATAATCTTGAATTACAACGACCATATTTTGTTTCTATTACATTAAAAATCGTTGTCCAAAAATACCAACCAAAAGTGGCAATGACCAATCTAGATAAATGTGCTGTGAAAATAAGTTTTCTTTTACCGCAACAAGTAGTAAAAGATGTCAATACAACGTAAGGCACCGTCATAAATAATGTCCAAAACCATCCAATCTTTACAAAATACTGATTAAAAATATTGTCACTTCGTGAAAAGTACGTTTTGGGAAAAGTTAATACATCTGCTACTAACGATAGCAAAAAAAGAGCACCTAAATAAATGGCTATTTTTAAATTTATGTCATAAAATAGCATTTTCTTACAAATGTGCACGATCATCAAGCTCAATATTTCTAAAATTGACGAAGCCTCACGAATAGGCTTTGTTCCTTTGTAATCATGAGGTGATTCATTTTGAAATTTGAAATTCATCCGTGAATTTTTTATATTAGCTCTGCTAGACATGATTTTAAAAATTCACATTTGTCTTTGCAAAAAAATTATATAGAAATGATGATTTTGAGCACTGTCGTCAACTGGAACAGACAAACAACTACCTATTCATTAAAAGTTGCCAGAGTTTTTTATTTCTAAGAGAACATTATTTAAAGAATTTCCTAAAAATTTTTACACAATAATATAAATTTATATTTAACGCTTGATCATGAATTTATCATTCTATCATTAAAATATGTGTTTTAGATCAAACTCGTTTTTTATTTCCATTACATAGATTAATTCTAAATGATTCATTAATCACTGATTTATATAAATATTATGTTTTTAAGCGTTCGAATAAATCAGATAGCAAGTTTAACAAATTTGTAAATTTATTAACTGTACTGTCTTGCTAACGTAATATTTGCACATTACTTGCTGGGACAAAATTAGGCTTTGTGATAATTTGTTCTTCAATACTACATTCAATATTATAATTGGTAAACTCTAATCACTCTTCTGTAAACCTATTCTATAAATAAAAATTATAATGTAGCAACAATAACAAGCACACACTGCAAACTTACGCTTGTTTTTCATTGTCTTTACTTTTGAATGTCATTAACGAGATGCTTTAAATTTATGTATATAGTTGCAAGCCTAAAAAAAGTTTAATGTAATTTAGTTTTAAAAATACAGTTTAGTTATCAAAATATATTATATTTAATAAAATCCCTGAGAAATATCATTTGCGAAATTATGGTAATGTTAAGATAATATCTCGTATCTTTAATGTTTGCTAATTACATGGTTTTATCCGTTTTATTACAAGAATTTTTAAGATTTCTAAATTGAAATAAGGTATTTAATTTTTTGAAATCCTCCAGTTGGTAACATTATAAAGACGCTTGCTTTCGTTTTCCCTCCTTTTCATGAGAGCCGTAATTGAGTCCTTTGGCTTGTTTACGTTTTACAGTTAAATATACTATTTAAATATTAATAATACGTTATGAGGAAAGTTTCAAAAAATCGCACTGATGACGATGTAATCTCATCCACAAATGGATCTGGATCTATTGATAAAGAAGGAAATCAAGAAGCAGAGAATTCCATAGAAAAAAGTGATAAAGAAACAGTATCCAGCAGTGACGTCGATGATAATGATACCAATGACGATTCTAATAATGAAGAGTCTAAAAGTCCTAAAAAGATAAACTCGCCTAAAAATAAGTCAAAAAAGAAAAAAGCTACTAAAACAAAAAAAGTTAAACAAGTAGAATTTGAGGTTTGTGCCTGTCGTTGTCAAATCTTCCCTGCGTATATTTTTGTTTTAGTGGACATGGTTATGTATTGATTTAATTTTTAATAAATTTTGCAGGTAGAGAAGGTACTTAACTCAAAAAGAGTAAAAGGAAAGCTTCATTATCTTATTCGTTGGAAAGGATTTTCTGTTGATTATGATTCATGGGAACCCGAAACCACTTTGTCATGCCCAGAATTGGTTAACAAATACAATGAGGAAGTAAGTATTGGGAATTATTAAATTAAGTAAATGTAATATTTGGGTCAATCTTACCAAAACTAGCAGTACAATTATGTGTTGTGGTAAATGCAATGGTTGCACATATTTTACCCATCAAACAGTATTATGGAACAGATATGGTTCAGTGTTATAACTGTAAGCATACATAATTTGAAACACAAACTCTGAAGTGTCATGATAGAAACATGTACTTCAAATCTGTGGGTGAGCACTGCCCGTCTTATCTTTTATTCTTTATAAAAAAAAAGTTTAGTAATTGTTTAATATGTACACATGCAATATGATGTTAAAAAAATTTGTTCAACTAAAATTAGATTGTTTTTAAGAGGTACTCTGCTTAAAATATACTTTCTACTACAAAATACTGATATGGAGATACTACTCCATACTGTACATACTATCTTTGCAATGTGACAAAACAATACTGTATCATTATGTTAAAAGTCCATGAACATCTGGTTAAAAGCGAGAACCTTTAAGGAAATTGAAAATTTAGTATTTGCTATATTTGGTTCAGAAAATTGAACATGTATGTATGTTCTCTGATTAACTAAAGTAATAACAGTGGATCATGCAAATATAGTTTGTCTGTCTAGAATAGAGCCTTTCGTTTATACATGCACACAGGTGCAAATACATACACACAAGTGCTCCCACTCCCAAACACTAAGTACACATAAATGCACATGCACATGTATATATCCACACATGAGCACATGCTTGTCCTTATTATATTGTCAATATTTTTATGTATTTATTTAGTTATTTTTCATTTCTTTAATTTCAATTTATACAAATGTGTACCTGCTACAATATTCAATTTACTACATATATAAATATATGTGATGTAACATGTGTAAGTGATGAAATTAGAGTATGCATTCATAATAGTGACTTTTCTTGCTATAAGAAAATCTTTGCTTAAAAGGAAGTATCACTTACAGTAATCTTATTTAAATGTATGTGGTGTAAGCAATAAAAATATTTTTTATTTATTTATATTCATGTCTATATTTACATAGGCTATATATGTGTGTGTATATATATAAATAAATAATCTGTGGTCACTACATATGTTGTCTGCTATTAGATTTATCAAATTAGTTTCATGTGTACATAAATGTGTCTGGCACTGGAAAGATTAATTTTCTACCTGCTCATTTTAGTTTAAACTTTGTGTTAGTAGCTTTTTTGTGTGTGATTAACAAAATTTTTTGGATACCTTTTTATTAAATATGGGAGTTTAGCATCATGTCATAGAATTTGTTTTATATTTTAACCATTTTTAGGAAGGACTGGGAGATAATGCTTTTATTGACATTGTCTGCCTTTATATCTTGCTTTATGGACTCAATAAAATTTAACTAAATCTAAATGAATACATCAACTGATAGACATCCATTTTTGGACATAAGCCTCCCAAAGATCACCACATTAAGACAAATTACATTAATCACACTTGTTAAACACATGCGTAACCAAAAATGAGAACAATTGAGACCTACTTTTTAAACTTCTCTATTTTTTAAATGTTTACAGCTTGATAATATGTAGTATTATGTAATGTTTTAGTTTTGAAGGCATTTTTAAACACAATCGTATTTTTTCTTTAATTTAGAAAGAAAATTCAAAGGATAAAGATTCACCTCAAGAAAAAAAAAGTAGCAAGCGAAAGTCAAACTCTAAAAGCAAATCATTAATTAAAAAAGCTAAAAACCAAGAATGGGATAGTGAAAAAGCTGATGAAAGTGCAGAATATGAGGTGTCTATAAAATTTTCTACTAGAAATAAGTACATTAATTGGAATATACTATTACATATTCTATTGTAGTACATTATTTTAAGGTTGAACGTATTTTGGAAGTTCATCATAAGAAATCTGGCAAAAGAGATTTTCTAATTCACTGGAAGGGATGGTCAAGCAAATTTGATTCGTGGGAACCTGAAAGTAATCTCAATTGTCCTGAATTAATCAAAAAGTTTATGGAAAAAGTATGTACATATATATATAATCTTGCAGCATAATTTTCATATCAATTTGGTACATATTAGTATATTATTTGAAATTGTAGGTAAATGCTGCACGTTCTTCCGAATCCCGTAGCTTAAGAGTAGCGCCGGAAACTACAAATCGGTTTACATTACAAGATCCAAGTTCCGGGAGAAGACTCAGCAAAAGAAAGAGCCAGCGACAAAGGTAAATTGTTTTATTCTCATTTAGTATATTAAGAGGGGAGTAGTACATACTCGCACGCCTTTGATAGAGATTCCCTTGGACTCACAAAACATCTCTACTGTGCACCTTAAGAGTTTCTCACTACCGAAACTTCGCGTTACAGAATAAGGTTAGAGACGGGTTTCTTGCCTGTCTGTCTGACTGTGTGGTTCTCATCCATTGATTGATGAGCATATTACAACACATTAATTATCTATCCAACATGTACCCTTCAACTAGATATTCATTTTCTGCTCTTGACCACGCATTATTTGTTCTTTCTCATGTGTTCTTATTTATCTATGTATTATTATATATCTATATATTTATATAGGGGATATTCAGAAATTCTTTGACTCCAAATAAGATCTTCGAATCTATTACACGTAAACACTCAAATTAGGTAGACATATTGTTTCTAACAGATGATTTCAGCTAAAAATGAATTTTACAAAATTCCTTCCTCAAAAAGAGTTGGCCAGCAAAGCGGACAGCTACTATCTAGCGTGTGTATATATACGTATACTTTATTTTTTATTTGTATGTGATGTGATATGTGTGTTAAATGCATCTCGACCTTTGGAATGAAATATCATCAGGACTACTGCTGGGCTTGTTTGTGGTATATAACAATAAAATAATCGAAACGACAAATGTGAGTCAATTCACTAGGATTATGAAAGTATGTTGCGTTTTTAATATCCATTCATTAGGTATTGCTTCTATTTGATAATATGATTTGCGATGATAATTGATTAAAAACAACATCATCAGCCTTTGTTCATCAGCTGTTGGACCCAGGAAAAGATCCTCTTGTACATCCTTCCAACAAATACGTTCCGCAAATTTTCGTACTCACAGTACACACAATAGTTACTATGTAAAAAAAAATAAACTTCTAATTAATAAGGTCTTTTTAATGCAACGTCTAATTTTAATTTTATTTTAATCATTATTGCCGTTATAATTACTGCTGGATCTAATAATAATTTGCTTGCGGTTTCAATTAAATCGATAAAAGCATTATTTAATAAAAAAAATGTAAAGAAAGGTAACAAAGTTTTCATAACTGTACAAAAGAAACTAAGTTTATATAATTTTGTTTCAGGGTTCGTTACGATAACGCGGAGTAATACTTTGTAACTAAAAATTTTTACCATTATGTCCTGATTTTATTGAGTATATTGCTTATTTACGAAGTGCATATTTATGTTATAGTTTCGTGATGATATTTTATATTATCGTTTCAAAAGCAAAATACGATACTAATCTGAATTTAAAGGTTGTAATGTTATTTTTAATGGTACTTCTTCAGTTACAGCGGAAACGACTCTATGTTATATATAGATCATTCAGTCTGTAAATTCAAAATTTTTCAATTTAATAAAATTCGGATTTATGAAGTTTAAACATAGTTAATTACGTTTGACCTTAAGGGGGCGAAATAGTCTGCAGTGTTAATGCAAACCAAGAAATTTTTTATTGCTTTACGTGGTACAAATGCCTTTGCAATTGTGTGCTCGGAGGTGGGGAGCTAACTATAAATAATACACTAACTCAACTCGCCACCGTTGCTCCATATATCTCCGTTCTTGCTACCGAAACCGGGTACAAAACGTAACTCCTACACCGAAGACAAAGCACATTAGCCTTATGAACAAATGGTTTATATCGTGTTACGGTTCAAATATTTTATTTTTCTGTTCTTTCTTTAAGATACGTCGGTGACATGGTTTCAAATACTTTATTTTTCTGTTCTTTATTTAAATGTCACTTGTTTATGGTGGCCAGAAACATCGGTG
Source organism: Ornithoptera priamus (assembly GCA_029034505.1). Taxonomy (NCBI): domain Eukaryota; kingdom Metazoa; phylum Arthropoda; class Insecta; order Lepidoptera; family Papilionidae; genus Ornithoptera; species Ornithoptera priamus. The sequence goes on from JARDWD010000380.1 coordinate 1,127,890, forward strand.
ACGTTGTATGAAATCCTTTATTTTTCTGTTCTTCCGATGTCAATTATAGTGGCCAGATGTTGTCAGTGGCATATCGTAAAAAAAACATGAATATTAAAACATACAAAGTACGACTATAATATCTCAAGTACAAATATCTATTGCACGCCTTTCACGGATTGTGTCATTAACGAAGTGATGCTTATTTTTCTATTAAATATCTTTTTTATTAAAATAATCTTTTACTAGAACAACATCCATTCAATATAGTTTTTATACTTTAGTTTATGTATTTAAGTTCCATTTTAATTAAGAAATTTCACAGAAAAGTTGATGTAAAAAACAAAAGTAAATGATGTTCAATAAAACAATCTGATTGATTAATGTTTAATACTAAATATTTAATCAAAACTAAAAATTATTTAGATTTAGTATATCTGAAATGAAATAATATTAAATTGGAAATTTCACGCCCAAGAGTCTATCTATGAATTATTTATGTGTAAATAAAATCACATATTTTACGTTCCCTTTAAAGAGTTATAATTTTTTCCTTATCAATTTTGAAGAAAGGAAATATTTTTATTTACTTAGTTGTTTCTATGTAGAATATATAAAGATAAATCTTAATTGTAGGTAAATGTAACACTTCCATTTATAGATCGTTAAAATCTACGAAATATTTCTTTGAGTAGTGGTCTGTGTGTTTTTTGGAAAAATATATAATCTTAAAACCTCTATGTATTATTGTCTTTCTTTATTTATTGCTGCTTCATTACGGGTTATCAATAAATATCCCCAATTTCACGTAGTTGTCATTGTCACACAATGGGACCGTTAAGAAGAAACATACATGCCCAGAATATTTCATATGTTGATGGCCAGATTACCGCTATGCTGTTATGGCAGCAGATTTAAAATATCGGTGTGGACACAATCTGACAAGCAGATTTCAAGAAAATCTTATAATGAACCAAATTTTTACAGAACATGTAATTCTGGAATCGAAGTAGGGGCCTTAGGGTTATGAAGTATGTGGGTGAACATAATGTTATGATAAATATACTTTTAGGGGTTTTAAAATCATAATTGTAATGTTACAATATTAAAAAACAAAAGCTGGGTTATGAAGACACTTAAATTTAAATTGATGATCTTATATTGTTAAAAATTATTTATACACTTGATCATTACACGTGATTAAACCTTTAATGTAAAAATATTTTTCTGATTTATCTACAAGCGGAAAACTAAAAAATGTTTTGAAATCAATTCAGTCATTTTATGCCTATATAATGCTTATTTTTAATCAAGAGATTGAAATGCTAATGTTTGTGAAAGCATCTATAGAATCCAAAACATGCGAAGTTATTAAATTTGTTATAGTTTTCGAAGCTTTCGAGTTGTAATATTTATTTTATTAAAAATTAAGTATGGGATAATATCAGGCACTGTCTCTAAGAGAATTTAGTATAGTGTATAATCATAATTTATTCTTTTAAGAACATACACGTTTCATTCCCTTTACAAAAATAGGTTAAATAGATTTATAAAAACGATAATACTTAATAATTATAATTCATGCGACCCCATCAAGATCTGGCCTAGGCGGCGCTATTAATAGAAGCGGATATTCCTGAGGTGTCGACACGACTAGGCGGTGGTTGAGAGGAGGTAAAATATACACCACAGAAGGTATTCGTTTACTACAACTTGGACAAGCGGTTTCACTGTCGCAGTCGGTGTGAATTGCTCGCGAACAATGAGTTGTGCGAGCAGCTATTCGGGAGACTAGTCTTTCACCACAGCGATTACATTCGCCTCTAACAGATACTCCCTTTCGCGCTGAGGCTAAAGCCTTTGCCAAAGCTTCGTGAGATTCCCGTTCTGCTATGAGCTTTGCGCATTCCCAAACACGTTTTCTGCCCGCGCCACTTTCTAAAATTGTTAGGGCTACCTTTGGAGAGTTGCAGGTTTTAACTAACAATTCATCCACTGGTAAATATGAGATTGCTTCAAATAATAAAGATGGAGGTACTTCATCTACTTTTCGAAGTAACCGTGTCCACATCTCTGCGGACACGTTATGTGGTACCGAATGGGCCACCCTAACGCATAAATCGCATGCTTCAGCGATGTATTCCGTTTTGGTGGACTTATTAGATATAATGAGCTCTAGTAGGACGTCCAGAGCACCCGATATGTCACCGGTGGCTTCGAGGCATGTTGGCTCGGCGTCTCGTGGTCCGAGTTCCTTAATTATAGCTAAAGCATCTTCCGGCCGAACAATACCAACACAACTCTTTAAGAAACCTTTTACTTTGGCGGGGTACATCATACATAGGCAACGTACATATAAAGCTGCGGCGTCACCTTTTAAACAAGCCATATCCAGAAGGCAATCTCCAAATTTGAGTGCGAGGTTTGGCTCTAATGTATTTAATATAGTTGCAATGGAGCTTTCATAATGATCTTTGACAATAGCTGCAGATGCTTGCGGACGAAATTTGATGAGAGATGGTAAGTACGCCTGTAAACGAGTTTCTATGTTGTTGTCGATCTCGAACCTAGATCGTATATATTCGAATATTTCATCTAAGTCCAACGAAGACGGATTTTCTATTTTAAAAAAATGTTCTAAAACATTTTCATGACAATCCATTAGTGCGTCAAATCGCCATAGAATTCGTGGCCGGGATATAGCGTTTCGATAGTTAGCAAGAGGATAATCTCTTTGTGAGCGTAGTCGTGTCATCAACGCCAGCCAAGCTCGATCAGATCTTTCACAAACGATCGTTACAGCCAATGACTGAATTCCTTTAATCACTTCCTGGTCAAGAGGTAAGGCTCCCGATTGTAGCTGTCCACTTACAAATTCTAATATCTCGATCCGACACGAAGATTCCTGAAATAAAGAGTGTTCGAAGAAATACAAAGATAATAAGTAACATTGATTTTTATTAAAATAAAAGTTTTTTCTTTTATTCAAGTATTTATTTGTAACGTGTACAAGATATTGCTGTTATGAGTAACTAGTTTTTCTTCATCTTAAAACTATATAGGCGGACTCGGATTTTTTTTATAAATAAATGTATTCAACAATTAATTATGAAAAATGTATGACCATAATGTTCCAAAGCACGGATAAAGTTATGTCATTCAAAACTCGGCAAGGACTTGCGCGCCATGACGCCATATGAATTATTGAGAAATCTAAATTTTTAAATATATTTTTATACATATAGCTTTTGTGTAATCATGTTTCGCCATATATTATTTTTAAGATAATAATAAAACAGACGCCCGGTGACCATAAAGCGGTCAAACCTCGGCATAGTAAAATTCGTAAAATTGAATATTATTTAATAATAAATGTTTTATATATATGTCTAAAATGGCAACGTAATATAAATAACCTCTTTACGTAACATTTAACCTCCATGACATGGTACATTAAATTTATATGCCCGAAAAAAAAAATTGGACCCGGATAGACGTTATATATAAAAAGTTCTGGGAAAGACGGTAAACACAATGTGGATATAACATGCGATGGTGGACTGGACTCAAAGACAATTAGAAATTAAGGAACGGTCGTGCGATGCATTATTGAAGCAAACCATATGAAGCATCCAAGATACTCGTAATAAATGTGAACCACACGCCCTAAAAAAGAGTCGAAAGCATCGGTACCTGAATGTTAGGTGCGAGGGTCAGCAGCGCACGTGCGACCCGTAGACGGTTCTGTTTTGCAAGCGGACCTGCGAACGGAGGTTCCCTTGCGCTCTGTTCTAGCAGCCGCACAGCAGACGCCGCGTCGTGCCGCACCAGCACCTCCAGTGGTGAAACGCCGCTACTCGTCTGGGTTGACATGTGTAAATATAATAAGCATAATAACAATAAGTAATGTTACAGGATATTTGTTTTATTTTGTTTTAACATTGGCATCCATTTTTTTTTCATAAAAACACAGTTTGCAGAGATTTTAATATCGAAAAAATTATGTAAAAACTATGGAAAATTAAACAAACGAACAATCCAAGAATATTTAAAACTACATTCACAAGAACAATTCTATGTACTTTTACCATAGGTACGTCTTGTGTTGCTGGAGACCGTGTAGATAGGTATCACCGCTCTCTCTATTCTCTGCGGCCATAAAATGGTTGGCAGTGGAACCCAAAACTATATCTGGCGCAGGGAGTGGAGTTTCCTTTCTTGGATCTCATGCCCTCTTTGTTACGGATTCGGGGCGATCCGTTGCCCTGGTGACAATAAGAGGGTGACGAAAGGAGGGCGTATTGTATATTCCAGCATACCCTTACAGAGGTAGCTCTCTTCCCGAGATAAAGCTGCGAGGTGTAGTCGACGTTGACCGGGCCACGGGAAACCCCGTCGAAATGCGACGACAGTGAAACATCGTAAGGGTCCGGTGCAAGTCCGAAATAATTTATCTTTGCTCTGAGGGGACAACAGGTAAGCGAAGGCATTTCCCCCGCCGCGCTGTAGTAGTGTAATTATTGGAGTAACTAAACTCAACATTTTATGTTATAGGTTGCGTGCATAATGTTCTCCAGTATATACCACCCTAACTAATGTCACGTCTCATCACTTAGTTGAATAAAAAAAATATCTTTTTAATCTATCTAAATGTGATGTAATATACATAAATATGCAGATAGGTGGGTACCTCTAAAAGTAATGTGTGCAGAGCATCATGCCGGGCAAGCGGGCGCGCGTGTTCAGGCAGTGGACGACCTGCGGCCCCTCTTCCTGCTAACGCATCAGCCGCTGCCAGTAGCAACGCTCCACCCGCGCAGCTACACCTTCCACCAACGCGCGCGTCGCAATTTTCTGACACGTATTCTGCGAGGGTGCGCATGGCACCGCTGCTGCCATCTGCAGTAATTACACATCCTATTTAAAAGGATCACAGAGTGGCACAGTTACGCGCAAAGCGCAATATTTTATATATAACTGGTTAACACTTTACCTTTTTCTTCCACGCGAGGTTAAATGACGAACACGCTGTAGAGAGTAGCGGACATGGTTTATCATACGAAAAGAATGCTAAAGGTTTTACTGATGGTAGGTATCTATTGCCGGAGACGGTCTAGGTAGGTACCACAGCAGCAACTATTTCTACCGTTAAATAATACTGTGCAAACATTACTGTGTCCGTTTTAAAGTACGCTGTAGTTAGTGAAATTACTGGAGTAATGACACATTTTACGTCTCAAAGCGACTAGCGCAATTTGGTGCTATGTTTAACATCCCAAGTAGCACCAGATTGTTTTGAACAGGCATATCGCTTACCATCAGGTGAAGTCTCGCTCATCTCGTCGCTTAAATTAATTAAAAAAAAGTTAAAAATAATTTACCTAAAATTTATAACACTTAAAAATATGACGCTCCAAAAACGAATCAACGATTTCCGTACAATAATCGGTTAGCTGATGTAGCACAAGTGGCAGTAAAATTAAAAAAAACTACCCGAACTTATGGGATAGCATATTTAGCAATCATCATCATCACCATTTCAATGGAAGGTTGTTTACTTTGGGGACATAAATCTGTATCGCATTAAATAAAATACGGTCCGGCTGTTTGAGAACGAACAATCATTCAATAAAAATTTTAATCTTGTCTATTTCTTTACGTATCTCTCTTGTGCTACTCCTTCCAACATATTTAAGAAAATGTAACTAGTTTATTTGTTACCTATTGCTGCAGCAATTGCTCCAACGCCGCGCCACAACCCCTTTTCCCTAGTGAAAATGCTAGCACGATGCGGATCAAGTGATGTCAATGGTACAGACCCGACTACTCTCTCCACTAGATCCGGTTCAAAATCAGCCAATTTTTCAATGAGTGCCTAAAATATGTCTTTAAATTTTTATAAAAAATAAATTAAGCTTTTTGTCTCAAAATATCTTATTTGTAATTTGTTGATTGGTGACGAGAACAATGCGATCCGGTGTATATCATCCTTACTAACACCACATTGTTTCGGGTAATATCAGGCAATGCCTTGCTCGTCTCATGAAATAAAAAATGTTATTTAAAAGCAGCTTAAGAAACGTATGAATACTTGAATGTTGAAATAGATAGCTGTTGTTTTAATGTAACAAACAACTTATTTCTTTGTATAACAAAGTGGTTTAGTCATTTTACACACAGTTTAGTCAACATATTTTTCTATATTCCAATAACAACAGCACGTATCTTTTGTAGGTACATGATATTCACAAACCCGCATTTAGCCCGCGATGCGGATAATAGGCCTAGAGCCTCTTGTTGTGATAGAAGGTCTCTATATCCAGCAGAAGGAATATTAAGAAGGCTATTTATGTATAGTTGTGATTTATCTTCACCTGTGTATAATCTGGTGTCGGTGGTTCCGTGGAGAACTCACCACGCACAATAGCGTCTCCTAAGGCTTCCACAAATGATTTCTCTTGAGAACAATTTTCCCAAAGACTAGACCACAGTACCTCGCTAAAATTTCACATTTAATGTTTATTACAACAACAAACTAGTTTATAAAAAAAATTAAATTGTTATTAACATACTTCATATTAAATTTTAAACATAGTTTGATGGTATGTGTTGCGATATTTTTGTTACTTAATATTTGAGGTCTTTCTGACAACATGTTTACGAAGTCAACTGCTACTGTCTTCGCATTTGAACCATGTGATGAACACAATAGTTTTAAAGCCTGCAAATGACGTCCTGAGGCCATGAATGCTTGGGTTCTGGCAACTACATCGCGTGGTCGAATTCGTATTATTCCTTTTCGACCAAGTAATGATAGCGCCCCTTCTGCAACACAAATTCCCGCTAATGCACTTTCTCCTGCCTTGCACATTGCGAGCGATACGCGACCATCAGTCCAAAGGCCCTGAAATTGATGAATAAAATAAATAATAGTCCTTAAGTAAAAGTTTTACTACTTTTTATCCAACGAAAAGGATTTCATTGCGAAAAAAAGCACAAAGTCCGGAGACCATGTTCCTCTAACTCCTGCAGCTTAACTGGTTTTGGGCTCTAAACCCAGCTATTATTTCGCTGGAAGAAAGGCCAGTTTTAGTACTGATATTTCTTTCCGTGTAACTCGATCATGTCTGCGTAAAACTGTACAAACGATACTTTATTCATCGTCATCTCATTCATTGTCTTACTGTACCGTTTCATATACTGGCATATATGGTACCTAAATGAGGTCATTGAAGTTATCTGAAGAGGTCACTAGTAGGGGTGACCGCATAACGCCAAGGGTCTACTACATCCGTGACGCCCCCAGTGGGCAACTGTATATGGATATCTAGGATCTATCCCTATCTACCCTACTCAAGAGTGTTTGTTTGTTACATAAATATTACTTTCATATGGTTTATGTTTGAAATTATAAATGTAAATACCAATATATTTCAAATGTATATGTTATAACAAATCCGAAATATTATGAATTTGTCAAAATCATATTTTGAATATCATAATTGAGATAACATTTAATGTCTTTGTTGTATTGCTTATCTTTTCAAGAAATATGACTAAAAATTTTACCTTGAAAAAAGCTGTAGAATATACAGGTTCAATATAAGAAAGGTCCAAGGGCTTGTCATAATCTTCACCCCATATTCGAAGATTTTCATTAGTATCTAACATGGCCAGACTGCCTCCAAGCCAACCCATCCACAAAGGTGTGGCAATTAATTCAACTTTTTGTATTGGATGTAGAGATATAGATACTCCAGTTATAGTTATAGAAAGCCATTGCAATGTATTAAATCGTGCACAAACTAGTATCCTGTTGTCACTTTCGCACCATTCTAAAATTGGTAGTGTATCTGATGGTCCTTCTAATTTAACTCCAGCAGCTCTGCCTCCAGCAACTATTATAACCCGTAGTAATGTTGCTAAAGCTAAAATACGAGCATCTCTAGCTGTCATTGTAACTACTTCTCCACGTGCACCAGAGAAAAGGCATGATACCCGAGTCGATCTTACACCTAATGGTCGTGAAAACTTCATTAACCAAACAGAACCACCTGTATCGAGAGCTAAGCCAGAGGTACCTGCCCATGTAACCCGAAGTGCTCCCCATGTTTCACCACCTAAGGTCACACGCCTTAAAATCACTCCTCTTATACTTTCATATTGAAAGACAAAACCTCGTGCATATCCAGCTAATAGCCGAGTACTATCATTATTATATGCTAAACAAGTAACAGCTCCATAGTCTTCATTTACATCACAAACCCATCTCAATGTTTGATCTTGAAATGATAATAGATGCCCTCTAGCTGTGCCTACAGTAATCTTTCCATTACTACCAATGCTTAGAGCTGTTGCAGCACCTATTAATGATCTTTCCTGCAACAACCAAAATTTATTATTAAATTTGTGTGATGTGGTGTGATATATGCCTATTGTTATAGGCACACATCGCACAACAATGCACTCGTCGTCTTGAGAACTTAGAAGTTAGATCTTGTTATCACAGTAATTACACTAGGTAGAACACTCTTTAATCCAGAACACAGTAATTACACTAGGTAGAACAGCCTTTAATCCAGAACACAGTAATGTTTGCACAACACTGTTTAGCAGCAGAAATAAGCCCTGTGGTGGTACCTACTTAGACCAACTCCAGCAAGAGACCTATAGGGTAAGTTTCTAAGTGAAAAGGAAAATGTGATAAAAGTATATCATACATAATATATATAAAAAATTTCACTAATCTGATATAATCTTTGAACTGAAATGTTGAGGTTACAGGCCCTTTAAATAGAACACCAGTTTTATTAAAAAATTTCATTCATCACTATTAATTACAAACTGCAAATGTGTAGGTTATATTTAAATATAATTAAAAATAAATTATTTTAAGATCTTAATATTTATATCAAATATATAAATATTTGGCCTTCTGTCCATGGCACCAGTGTTGTCTACAAATTAAAGTACTGTATAAAATTATGCAGTCTAATTATGAATCTTAAATAATATTAAAATGTTTTGTCTCAAACCAAATCTATGTAAATATAAAATCTATATCTATATAAAATGATGAATCAATAAAACCTGTATGTAAATGTACCTTTCAGAAAAGTAGAAACAAGTTAAAGCAAAAGTTTGATCTCATTATTTCATTATTATTGATCAATCACAGTATCAAATGACAATATTAAATTTAATAATAAGTTTATATGTAATGTAAAATTTAATTTAAAGTAACAAATAATTTTAGACTGCTTATATGCAATGGAAATTACCTAAAAATAAAACACATCACTACACAACAATAATAAAAAAAATCTATTGAATATGATATTACTGTATGCATACTTGTGCTTGAACTAATTGTTGTGAAATTGCTTGTAAGAATTCTACTTGCAGTGCTGAACAAGTCACAGGATCTTTATAAACATTGCTTTTTGAAATGTCTTCAACTCCTTCCTCTTCAGCAAGTAAAACTTCAGCCAGAGTAGGAGCTTCACTTTCTGGTAATGCATATTCTATTTCATCAAGCTGGAAAAAAAACATTTCTGTAAATCAAATACATACATTGACAACAATTTTATACCAATATATAATACCTCTTCAATGTCCACATAGTGAAGACTTTCTACTGATTCTAAATCGGAATCTAATAATGATTGAATAGATGGAGTTTTCAACAAATCCATAATTTCCAAAGCCACTATAAAATATCTTCTGTTAATTTTAATGACACAAACACAATAAAATTTTTCTACGATTATTATTATAACGAACGATTTTTTGAGGTTTTCTTTTATCATATAACGTAACTATGCAGCATAAATTGCATTGTACAGAGAATGTATTAGTATCTAAATAGGTACACGTATGTGTAAAAAGATTGTGGCACCACCTGCCTCTGTTGAAATTCTAAGTTAATGCAAGCGTTGTAAGACGGAATGAAAATTGTTATGTTTTTCAAAACATTAAATTTCTATACAAATCGCCCATTCCTGCAAACTTATAATAATTTATGTACATTCAATTTAAAAAAAAAGTAACGGGACTTTGTACCCACAATCCTGTACTATTATGTACAATATACTTATTAATCTGATCACAATAACGGCCTTACTTCTAATAATCAATATACACAGAACTAATCAGATTATTTCTTTAGTTACATACAAACTATTAACCAAATAACATCATATAACTGACAGTGACAGAAATAACAGATTAAGATGTATTACACGACCAGGTTATAAAATCAGATATTTGCTTACAAGTACGCGCACCAGATGCCTGAGAAATTTTTTTTTGTTTTTTTACAGACACGACATACTCGGTTGTGAGACGCTTTCCACTCGTGAAAGATTTTTACCTGTTTGATACATTGCGAACGATTTAATATACTTGCACTGTTTAAAGTTAAGAAAACGCGTAATATACGCCGCACGAGTTTAATTTTAATAAACCATTGAAAATGTACGTCAATTATAAGAGATACTTCGAATACTTGCTAGCTTGCATCGTGAAATGAATCTTTATGACTAATAATAAAGTATGTTACTGCATTAGTTTAATAAAACCACGGTCTTCGATTCAACAATCAAATTCCTAATATCAATTTCTGCATGTATAAAATTATTACGCAAAACTGCTTTATCAATTAAACTGTTTTTAGATATAATCTTTTCGTATTAAAATAAAAAAAATATGTACTTGTTATTATAAATTTAAACCATTATTTAATTTTTATAAATATTACTTATTTTAATCTTAATAAAATATACTTTTGTCAATAAATTGAATTCACGAACACATTGGACGATGAGGAGAACTTTAAACTATTTAAAAAGGGAAGTTTTTTAAGGTTTAGTTTTGAAATACGTGCACTTGTGACTCGCGGCAAGTCTTAGGCCCTCAAACACGGCAACTACAAAATCAAACTTTGGTTCTATCAACCAAATTCCTATAATTATTCTTAGGAAAATCGAAGTACAAGTCTCAAAAAATGTTTTTGTTGTTGTGTTAGATTAGTGCGATAATATGTTTGAAAATTTTACATTACGATTTATTTTTAGTATTTGTAGTTTTCAATTTTAAATCCAACAAAAATCAATAGTCGCATGTATTCAATTAAGTAACTGTGCTAGCGATTAAATTGTTTTTTTTGTCAGTTTTATATGGCCATCAAAGTTTTAGGGATATTGATATTTAGCAAAACTTAAAGGTATTGTAATTAATAGTCTAAACCTTAGTAACCTTAGTATATATTATGTCCTTACATATGAAATTAGCGTTTTGTCGTACTGACCACTTTGATCTGAAATATTTCCTCTTTGGTTAAGAATTCCAAATTCAAATTAATAAATTCATTTAGCTGCTACATTTGAGTTTTGAAATCAGTCATTCATTTGTTTTTTCCTCATTATTTTTTTCTTAGGCGTCGCTTATTACTGCACAATGGAAAACATAAAATATCAGTATATTTACGAGTACGAGATCTACCGTGGCACCAGTGCTGCAGAAACAGCTCGAATGATTAATGATCTGTACGGCGCTGGTGTCGCAAAAGAAAGCACGGTATGTTTTTGTTCTGGAAATTTCGACATTCAGAACCCCGTGGGCGGCCAGAGACCAAAGTGTAAAATGATAAATTAACGGCTATTTTGGAAGCGGATCCATCACAAAGCACTTCAGAGATAGCTGCAGGCTTCGGGGTAAGTGATAAAACTGTATTAATCCACTTGAAGCAAATCGGGAAAGTAAAAAAACTTGAACGATGGGTACCTCATGAATTGAGTGAATAGAACTTGCAAACACGCATCCACTGCCGTGTTACTTTGCTCAACCGACACAATAATGAAGGGATTTTAAATCTATCGTTACTTGTGATGAAAAGTGGATACTTTACGATAATCGGAAGCGCTCGTCGCAATGGCGGGACCCTGGAGACCCAGCCAAATCCTGCCCTAAACGAAAATTGACTAAGAAAAAGTTATTTATGAGTGTTTGGTGGACTAGTGCCAGTGTCGTTCACTACAGCTTTCTAAAGTCTGGCCAAACGATTACGGCAGATATCTATTGTCAGCAATTGCAAGCCATGAAGGAAGAACTAGATGCTATACAACCGAGATTGTTCAATCGCTCTAGGCCACTGCTGCTTCACGACAACGCAAGACCATACACTGAACAATAAACAACCATTAAGTTAGATGAGCCACATTTGGAATGTCTGCGACATCCACCGTACTACCCGGACCTTGCCCCAACAGATTATCAGTTTTTCAGAATTTAGACAACTTCTTGTAAGGAAAAAAATTCAATCCGATGTGGCAGTCCAAACCGCCTTCAAAGACTTTATTGATTCTCACCCCTATGGTTTTTTTAGTAAAAGGATCAATGCACTACCTATGAGATGGCAAAAGTGCATAGACAACAACGGTACGTACTTTCATTAATTAAATATATTTTCCAAAACAAAAAAAAATACTTTATATTCCTCCCGTACAAAACGCCAATTTCATATGTAAGGACCTAATATTTGTAGGCTTTTATATACTTTGTTTATGAATATTTGTTAAATGGTTACTATGTATTTATGTATTTTATTTATTGCATTCTAAGTTACTATTTAAATTTAATGTAATCTATATTCGATACATCAGTAAAATGTACCTGTGTGTAGTCGCGATACGTTGTTAGTGTTTGATAACCAATATTAATCAACACTTAAACTAGAAGCGTGTGCAAGGTCCCGACAACAGGAAATTTCGATAGAGACGTAACTAAGATGCTGTGATATATTACTTATTCATTCAATGTATTTCAAGTTTTAGAAATTTTATCTATATGTGGTCAAAGATATTTGTTTATCAATAGATAAGACATATTTGTTTCTGTTTAAATAATTATTATTATTAACGTTCAAATCTCATGACGTAATTGGTTGTTAGCCCTTGTTTTTAAAAATACTTATACCAGGGCGCCCTAGTATCGTCTTGCAAGTACGACCTATGCCTCCTATAGACACATATTTATTATTGTTCCATGTGTCTCAGTCGAAACGGGCAAAGAAATTAGAGCAAGTCTACAAATTCTATTACGAATTATTCATACTTTGCTCTTTAATAAATGGATATCATTTCTCTTCTTTAATAAATATTGTTGTAGGTCTCTGTTGCCGGAGGCCGTTTTGATGGATACCACTGCAGTTCCTGTTCCTGCTGCCAAATAGCAGTGCGCAAAAATCACTGTGTTCCGATTTGTAGGGTGCTGTAGCTAGTGAAAATACTGGATTAGCGATACACACATCTATGTCACAAGGCGACGACCGCCATATGATGCAGTGTATACAATCTTAACAGCGCCACGTAGTTATGGCTAGGCGTATCACTTACCATCATATGAATGTCCTGCTAGGCTCGTCTTCATTGAATATAAAGAAATTAAAAAATAGAAGTAACCCATTTAACACAAGATAACTAAAACTGGCGTTTTAACATCAATTGCCTTAAAGTTTTACGTGATCAGTTAATCAACAGCACATGATGCAGGCCTTAATAATAACGGTTAGCGACAGACTTAAATTTTCTTGTTAGGTACTTTAATTTATTTAGAGCAAGTATTAAAACATTAAAAAATATTTTGTGATTATAATAGGGGTGTAGTGGAGACGCTACAACGGTTTATACGGATTTTGTGGCGTTAGTATTGACATACCTATAAAGTCTTTATATCCTTGATACGCACATTAAGACGCAACCACTAGTAGTAGGCGAAACGACTGTGTATTTGGATGTTTTTAATCGAAAAATATTTTAAAAAACTAGTTATTAAATTGCATATATAATACCTACGATTGTAATTAGATTGAGTTGAAGGAAATACAGATATCTATGTTCTAGAATCATTTATTTTTGAGCAAATTTTTTTTAAATCTACTTTTATCTAGAACATTACAGCTCATAGAAATGTTGGAAGCATAGCAAACTAATTTATGTGGGTTGCTAGTTTTGTCTCTTCATTTTGGTCATCCTTGCGAATTTTAGATACCTGTGCAATGGTCACGATAAGCATACATTCGAAAAACCCATATGATATAACACCACATTTTGAAAAACTAATAACCGAATGAGGCCGTTCGAAATATGTAAGTAAATAAAACGTTAAACTTATCGTAGCGTTAAATTTGTCGATTGGATAATTTTTAATAAAAATAAAAACTACACTGTAGTTTACGGCACGACCAACTTAACTGACAGGGAACAACATAAATTCAGATGTGTTTTATATGCCGCACTTCACCACGCTTCTTTCTAGTCCTTCGCACATAAGCTGAACGATTCGCAAAAAATAAAAGGAAACGCTGTGGACGCCATATGCAGCTTATTTACAGCTAAACAACGGAGAAATTTGTTTCAACAAAAAAAAAAGAGAATGTTATTGATCTTTAATTGAAATAAAAAATGTCTGCTACTCTTTGTACGTCTGAAGGACAATGATTTTTAGATGTTTGCGAAATTCAGCCGATAATAGTATTTACTTAAATTTGAGAACTATTTAATTCGCGCTTATATAAAAATTTGTGGAAAATATTTGACCGATCGCAATTCTCGAATTTTTACGCTGTGTATTTCCTTTACTATTATTAATTACAAGTTGACAAAAAAATTTTATTAATTATAACTCCGAAAAATTTAAATCACAAATGTTTACACCCTGTTCAAAAACAATATGTCATGTGATAATTAATTAGGATTATTAAATAAAAGACAAATAAAAAAACAAAGTGGCATTTATTATAGAAATACTTAATTTTCCATGAGTGAGAAATAGCAATATTCAAACGTTTTAATCTTAAAATAACTAAAAACTGTACAAATACATTTAATCAACAATTAATCATTATACTGTCCAACTGTTAAACAGCACTAATTCTTCATAAAGTCGATAAGTGGCACTGTAACATAGTTTAACACAAACCTCCCAATTTTTATCTTCTTATCACAACTTCTTTAAATGGTAACTGCAGCTTCTTGTTGTAGTGAGGATTCTTCTTGGCAGACCTTCTTTTCGATAATTTATTGCAATAATTACTATGCCACCATAGCATCCTAGCAAAATTGTGTTGATATATGAGTGGTGCAGTGCTGGAACATGGACCCGGCAACACTTTTTGGCTATTACATAACCACACAACAGCATGCATATATACCAGGATGCCTATCAAACAGAAAATGTTAAATATTTGCAACAACTGGGAGGCTGGCTTTGCAATCTAGTTGAGTTTGATCACAGCCAGTGTATAATAATGGAAATTGGTTTAAGAATTTTAAGGCCTTGGAAGTGGATTCAAATGCCAACTCACGAACGATGAAGTCCACTGGTACTGACTGCCTGTAGCTGAACATACAAAAAACATTAATAAACAGAACCAGCATTGCTGGCAAGTTTGAATTGATGAGTTCCTAGTCTACTTGTGTTAGAAATATATTAAAACTCCAAATACTTACCTAAAATAAATTGATTTTGCTTTATGTCTAATATACAATAATACTAATAATTTTATATCTGATTAGGAAAAACCAAAAGCTGAATTATGGTAAAAATTATGAACTAAACAACAAAATGCTTGTCCAAATAATAAATAAATTTTATGATCTTTTTCAAGACAAATTTTAGCTCAATAGACATGAGTAGTGTTACAGCTCTGTGTTCTTCCAAAATCATCATTTGAAATTCATTAGTTATGCTATAACATTTATATGCAATTATCACATAAATATTATGCCACTCTTATATTTATTCTTCAAAAGATTTTTAGGAAGTTTCATCTTCTAAATACTCTATTCGTGATATAATCAATGACAATAAAACAAAAATAAATTAGCGATGTTGAGAAGGGCATAATGTCTCTGCATTAATAAAATGATTTTTTTTATCAAATGACATAATTAAAAATTCTAAATATGAACGAATGTAAAAGACTTGCTGCTACTAATATAGTTTATAATATTAATATTAAAATTTATATACTGTGAAATTAATTCATTTACTAAATAGAATCGATGTAAGTTAATAATATAAAAAATGACATACGACTTTATGATGTATTTTAAGTACCGCTTTCTTTCTCTCTCCACAAACCAGTCCATAAGGTAGCCTGCCATTAATGGTGCAGCTTTATACAATAAGAAGAATTTATGAAGATTTCCTGTAGTCCATGCCTGCCGTGTAAGAAGTGCATGTTTTATGCATTCATTGTCTCTGTCGGTTTTGGAGAGAAACTGAAATATTGTTATCAGATCTGAAACAAAACAGTTCAAAAAATAATATTTAGTATAAAAGGGGTAAAAAGAGAAGATACATATTTTAGAACTTTCAGCTTCTAACAAAAAACAGTTACTAGCTGTTATAAAATCTTTATAAACTTTTAAGAGACAAGCTATAAAGTATTATCATCATCATCAGCTAATAAACATCCACTGCTGGACAAAGGCCTCCACCAAAGATTGCATATGGGGGGATTTAGGCCATTTGTCATCATGTGGCTCCAATACCGGTTGGTGGGAACCAGAGCCTTATTTCTTGATTAGTGAGGTGCGTCACAAGCAGGTTAGGTTCACTTGGATCCCAAGAGTTGTTGGAACTCTCAGGATCTTACACCCTACAAAGTATTCTTTTTGTAACATCATACCATACCTAATGTGTTTGTGGTAAAAATGTAGTACAATATCCTATATGCAGTAAATTCAGCAGCATTAGCCCCATTCTCTGGTAATTCTGCATAGAGCATTTTCAATTGTGTTTGACATTGATTGAACTCTTCATGATCTCCTCTCTCTAAGGCTATCCTTGCATGTGTTTCATATACTTCCACTGTAAAACTATCTCTTATACCTTGCACCTATAAAACAGAATTTTAATATATTAAATATACTCTAGCATTCAAGAATTTCTGCTTCCAATTTTTTAGGTAGACAACAATTTACCATTGTTGTTTAACATATGAACACAATACATAAACGTTAAACAGATTAAAAATTTTGAAGCATTTTGTTAACCACAAAAAGTATACAGAAGGAAAAAAGAGATAATAATAATTAAAAAAAATTGTATGTTGTACTTATAATTTAAGATGCTACTAGTCATTAGTAAAATATAGATAATAAAATTTACATATTTATAAATAAAAAAGATTTCTTACGGTTAAATCTTGTCTAATAGATTTTAACTGGTCACATGCATAGCGGTAATCCTGCTTTTCAATCCATTTTTCCTTCACATTTCTAAGTGAACTTCTTAAAATAGAAACAGGCCGCACTTCACATGCCTCAGGTGCCTTTGTTAATCTCAAAAAAGATTTTTCTATGTCTAAGCATGTACCCACAATGTGCATATTATTAAGCTCATAATCTCCTTCTGTATCATGAATAATAGTATTTTTAGAAGTTGATTCTAAACTCTGTGTATTAATCTGTACAGAGCTAGCTATACTAGGTACACCTGTGTTCCCAAATCTCTCTGCACGTTTTTGCAATTTTTCTGCATTACCTTGAACATCTTCAGGAGCAAATTGATTATAGTTTTTCTTTTTACCATTTTTGTTATATTTCTCTCCTTTCTTTGTATCCAATGATAATCTATCTTTAACCTTTTGACGATTTTTATTTTTTAAAGATTTCTTATCATCAAATTCGTCACTAGATGTTGATGAGGCGCTAAACAAATATAAATTAATAAAACAATTAGAGAAACAAAATTAAATTTCGTTAATACAATAAAATGTTAATAAGTTTACAATATTTTATCTATGATTTAATTACCTTGTACGCTTCCTAGGACTCCGAGACCTACTTTTTGAATGAGGTCTGCGACGTCGTTGGGGAGATATTTTATGACCACTGTTATAAGTTTTACACCCCACCCCTGACTTAAGTTTAATATCTGAAATAGTCTCATTTTTTTGATATAAAGGTAAAGTGCCTCGAACAGGCTTAACTGCTAAATTGTTACGTTCACTGTGAACACTTGGGATTGGTTCCTCATCCCAATTTCTAGTCCAAATTTCATCTTTGTTTGCAGCTGCTGTAATACGTCCCTTTAAGCATATATCAATTTGATCGCGATCAAAACCTGTTCTACATTTTTCATAGCATCTTTTAATGTACCTTTCTAAGTTTTCAGGCCATGATCCAGTTGAAGATGGACACATATTTGAGGATTGTAAAAATTTTTGAGTATCATTTGATTCTTTGTTTATTGATATTTCTTCAATTTTATCCTCAATGATTTTATCTGCTATTGGCTCGGGAATGTTTTCGGTTGCTAAAGGAGGAGGCAATGGCACATCAAGAGGGGGTGGAGGTGGTGGCTTTGGTAGATCAGGTGGAGGACATGGAGGAAGAGGAGGTGGGTGATTAGGTAACGGTGGTAATGGACTTAATTCACTGTCATCATTTATTTTATTACCTTTCTTACGCTTTTTCTTAGTATTATTATTACTTACAAGTAGGGGATTTTCATTAGGCGGAATAGGCGCAGATTTTCTATTATTATTTAAATTAAATCGGATAGGCGGCTGGCAGAAAAAAGGACGATTGGTATCTAGAGGTGACATCCCAAGAAGAGGTGATGATGGCGGCGGTTTTGAAAATTGGGGATGAACAAAGTTTGGCTTCATCTCATTATGTTGAAACTGGTTAGAATCATTGTTATGGAACCCTCCATTATTACCCATAGTATTATAATACTGATGATTATAAAAAGGCGGGCACATGCCATGATATCCACTGTATTGAGGATGTACTCCGTACATCCACATATTAGGATTAGAAAGCCACATGTCCATGTTTTGTAAAGGAGGTGCCTTTGAAGTGTTTTCCGACATTTTAGTTATTAAATTTAGGCCCTAAATATGTTAAGACCTTAAGTAGTATTAAAATACCATTCACAAAATGGCGTCACATTAAAGCACAAAGAAATCTACTGGAAAGTAATATTTAGTACCACTTGAAATCTTCCACTTACTGCGACTCAAAGTATTGCTTTTTTTAAAATGATAAATGTCAATTTATTATAAGCACGACTCAATGAAATACTCAATTACTGAAAAATCAAATAACGAAAGAAATTTTAGACGACAAATACTTTCGTTCACTTGAGATACTCTCTTACTCTATGGCATTTAAACTGGAACAAGCAGTGACATTACACAGATAAACACAAGATTTATAAAAGAAAATTATTTGTTTCTATACATATAATGAAAATCATTTAATTGATCCCAGGCTTCTTGCATATAGTAAATTTTTAGTTGAATCAAGGTAAAGGTAATAATTATTTGCATTGAACGTAGTTTATTAATCGTAAAGAACCATAATTGTAGTCACGATCTCTACGTGTGAAAAAATTAAAAAAGTAAAGATTGTTTGATTATTAATGCATTACAATTTTTTTTTAAAGAAACTAATCTATTAATGAACATTTTGAAAACCGTTACACACAAATAAATTGATGTTAGATAGAGGTGTTGCGTAAAAAGAATATGCATCATAATATTAAAAAATATCTATATAATATCTATAATAATCTCTGTCATCTATAATATCAACACAGGCGTATAAAATTTTACTTAAATTCACAACGAAATTGATAGGAATAATTTAATATTTTCATTCCTTATGCTCCAGTTATAGATCAATAATCTATTTTTTTCTGCTGTAGCGATATTAACACGCACATACATAAAATTTTAAGCAGTTTTCTTGCGTTACCATTTCGTCGTTTTATCTACCTGCTTCTTTTGAATCCTTTCAAGTTACTACTTTTTAAAAATGGTGCAATTTTTATTGAGTTTTTCAGATGTATACCATGACTATTGTGCAGGTTTCCAAGGGATAAAAAACATGAAATCCACTTGGCTGACTAATATGAACAGACAATACTGGCAAACAATGTAGCTCGCGGCCTTCATTCGGAAGATCGCGGGTTCGAATCTCTACATGTACCAATGACTAATATTTTAGTGTACATTAATGAACTTTAGTTACAACAGCGAAATACATACGGTGAAGGAAACCTGCATATAAATTAGAATTTATTCTAGGTGTGTGTGAAGTCACTAATCCGCATTAGGCCCGCGTGGTGACTAAGGCCCCATCGCCCTTATATTGAGTCTAGGCCTGTACCCCAACAGTGGAGAAGTAGGTTGGCTGTTAAGGACACTGGCAGCCTACATCGTCTAGTATACCATGTTCTAAATAATTCGATGAGTTATGATGCGATGTTCTCGAAAATTCAGTAATTATAGGATGTTTAGTGTTAAATGTGTGTGCTAGTCTCTGTAGCCTGTTAATGACAGTTTGTCTCTATGGTTCAGTAATTTATGGCAATAGAATTTGTATATACTTTAGGCGTAACATTTTGCAAGTATAACAAATATTGTTGTTCAAATGGCTTGTGATTTAGTTATCTATAGTAATTAAATAATTTTAGTTCTCTTTTGTATATTTTTTAAATATAATTATAATTACTAGTCAAAAGCGTTATATTATTTTGTAGACAGTTTTAAATCTCTATAGGGTATATTATTCGCTTTAACAGATTAAAGTTCTGGTGAATATGGATAAATTAACTATTATATCTGGAACTCTTTTTATGGCAGCTGATGTATTTGCTATAGTTAGCCTTGCAATGCCAGATTGGATAATTACAGATGTTGGAGGTAAAATACTTTAAAGACAAAGTAAAATGTTAACTTAATGAATACTTGCTAACGTTTTTATTGTAGGTGACACACGTCTTGGATTGATGTGGTCTTGTATGACACTCTACAATAGACCCCAAGTTTGTTTTACTCCAGACTTACAACCAGAATGGTTACTGGCTTTGATATGCATACTGATAGGATGTGTTTGCATTACAAGTACAGTGATACTTTTGGCATCAAGTCATTTTGATCGTAATGTTATTCCATATGCCAGATGGGTTGGTTTTGCAGCAAGTACGTCAAATAATAAAAATTTTCTTTCAGCATGACCATTCAGCACAGAGTAATTAAATTTTAACATTTCAGTGGTTGCTTTTTGCCTCGCTGCAGTAATATTTCCAATGGGATTTCATGTAGATGAAATCGGTGGACAGCCATACCAATTACCAAATAGTCACCAAGTTGGTATATCATATATATTATTTGTGCTATCTTTGTGGATAACTGTTATATCTGAGTTATTTGCAGGAAAAGTATGTCTGCCACATTTTTAAACAAATCCAAAAGTTTTATAAATATAAACATTCCAATAAATTAAAATAAATATAAATTGAGCCATTTGTATAAAAGAAATGATCTATTTAAAATAAAATGATTGTGAATAATCTTTAAAAGAATTGTTATTGTAAATAGTGTAAATAAGTAATGAAGTAATAAAAGTAACTAACATAACCATTTTTATTTCTTTGTACGTTCTCATTATTAGAATTAAAGCATTTATCAGGGACTTAACCAATGCGGTATTTCTAGAGTTAATATTTTAGTCACATTTGATTAATGCCAGCTTAAAAATTACAATTATTAAAGACAAATACGAGAGAATAATTCTTCTTTATACCTTGCTTAGGGATCTTGAGAGAAATTTAAACAAATTACCCGAGCTGCTTCTCTTTTAAACAAGTAATCTCATATATCTCTGTCTAGTATGTTTTCTTGGGAAAATATATTTTTACTTTGACTTACTAGTACTTGTGTTGTAATTAATAATGTTAAGATAGTAAGTAAAATACTTTACATATTAATGAACAATAACAAATGTAAGCAGCACAAAACTTGAAATAAAAAGTAAACAACAATTTATAACATTCTGTTTATTGTATATTTTTCTTTTATAGTTCTATAATATTAAAGTGTAAGTGAAATATTTCGGAGACCTTTATTCAAGCCATGTCATTGATTTATCTTCAAGTAACTAAACTAGGTTTTTTTTTAGTTTTTTGCCTCATTTTGAGCTTAATTGTATATTATTATTCGATTAACTATATACGGCGTCATTGACATTTATAATAGAATAATACGTTGTGTTACATAACTCTAGACAACCATTAAATCTTTTCCAAAACAAATAGTTCTTTCGTTATTAACATTTTGCGCTTTATACGTATATTTTATTTATGCTGGTGCTGCGCTGTTGGCCGTGTTATTTGTTGTATTGGAGACGTTGTCGTCAGGTTCATCGATCTGAAGCCAGGGCATACGTCTTTGCAGTTCCTGTCTGTAATTTTTGGGTTTCCTTAATGTTTAGCTAATTTTATAAATATAAGCACTTAATTGCCAATTTTTAGTTCACCTATGATTTTATCTACACAAGATGTTAAATAAGAATTTGGCCATAGAAGTGCAGCGCGCGCGTTGAAAATAAACTGGCTCTTATTAATTGCCAGCAGAAATTCAACAATGGTGTTATGGCGGCAAGTTAATAACAGCAGAGTGGTAGGTAGCCAGGCGGATTCGACAAAATGTAAATACACTAGATTTTCACTATATTCGCTCCGGAATCGAACTAAAGACATTCATTTTACACAGCAAATTTAGAATCGTTGTGCCAAGGAGTAAGTAAAACTTTCATTAAAATTTGTGCACTTTGCGTCTTGTATCTATGATACGTTTATAAATCAAGTGATAATAGATTATTGATTGTGCGTCGTTAGACTAATACTATTTTTAATACTTATTTATATTAACCTGTATTTGGGGTGGCTTATCGCGTATACCCATGGATCGATACAGGCGACACCCTTACATGTAAGGGCGGGTATCATTGTTACCTGCGGAGTTAAGAGAAGTTTTTAAGAAGAAAAAAACATTATTATTTATTTGATCATGGTAACGTCTTAGAGTAAGACATTACGATAATACAAAAATTTCGTTGAAAGCCATTCGTCATCTTTCATTAATTAAACAGGAGATTTATAGTACATAATATGAATGAGAGCAGTTTCATCTCGATGACATTGTGTTGTTACCAGTAACTTATGAAATAATAATTGTATTCAAGTTTATTTGCCAAATTTGTACCCGTAGATGATAGTTATTTGTTATAGCAGAAAAATTAAATTATTACCGCTGGAGTTAAAAGACTTTGATCACCAAAAGCTCCAATAAGAGACATAACACCGTAGGGTGTCCACGATGCGACGTAGAGGAAGCATACAGTTAGTGCTGCTTTGGCTATACGAATTTCAGCTGATTCTGCGCCAGAGGCTTGATTTGATCTTAGTGAGTCAACGTTCATCTTCTTTGCTTGTTCTCTGTGTTACATTGAATCAAATATTAAGAGGTTAATCTAGTTTAATGTTCAACAGACCTCATTGTATAGTCAATACCATCATTCCACAAGAAAGTTTTGTGTAAAACAAACAGTAAAATCTTAAGTGCAATGAATAAATGGTTTTTACTTTTTGACGGTAAACTTTATGTATATGAAAAAGTTGGTGAAACTGGTATTTCATTGATACTAATCTTACAGGTAGAAATCATTAATATGTATGAATAAAAATACGTTTACATGTTGTTTATGTTACATTAAAATATACTGAAATACTACCTTAGCGCTGCTTCGTGTGCAAAAACTTGTTTTACAATTCCGCTGTAGAAATACATGATGGCCAACATCGGAAATACGTAGACGCAAACGAACATACACCCGACAAACAATTTATTGTCGAAGGTTTCGGTAAGGTAATCAAATGTACAAGATGTTAAGAATCCCTCTGAAATATGTTATTGCGTCAATAACTACACTTATTTTTAATCACTTCTACGAGAGGAGGCAAAGTCAAGAATATCTTACCAGGTACAAATCGACCCCAGATTTGTAATAGCGGTAATGTCGCCCAAGGAGCAGTGTATATCCAAATACAGACCATCATCAGAAGGACCTTACCGCGTGAAAGGCGACCATCAAGTGGACGTGTAATTGTTGAATGCCTGTGAAAGAAGACATAATTTGAGTATTTTATTAAGATAATGTATAAAAGCGTGTAGTTTATAGAGTAACTTAATTTTCGTCTATCATAGAATGAGTTGTAATCGATATACTATTACGTCGTATGTTTTAACACTATATATGTCTATAATAAATATTTCTAGGTTCTGTTTGTATAGAATTTGATCAATCATGCAAACGTATAGAAATTATTTGTTATATTATCTTATGTGTTAGCATTGATTACCTGTCATAGGCTATGCAGGCATTGGTTAGTCCTGCGCCGATCCCACTGCATGATCCCATAAATGCAAAAATTTGACATCCTATAACGCCGGTAGCAAAACCTCGTTTTATACTGTTATAAATAAATATTGGTGCTTTTAACATCATTATAAAATCTAAAACAGCCAGTTGTAGGACAAGTAGGTTGCTTGGTGTTCGCAGACTTTTTGTTCTGGAATAAAACGTTAAGAACTTAGTATTCGACGACATAAAGTAGTGGACCTGGTTTAAATACTATCAGTTGAAAAGAATAGCTGAGGATCGAATTGGTTTTCTCAATCTAATCGCCAAACTTCTGTTTGAAGAGGGCACCTAATGATGATCATATAATCCGACAGTAAAAAGAGATGTCTGGTTCTGTCGCCAAACAGTTGTGTACAAATATTACTGTGTTCTGGTTTAAAGGGCGCTGTAGCTAGGGAAATTACTCAGCTAACGAGACAACATCTTATGTCTCAGACGGTGAGCTCAATGTGGTGCAGTGTATATCATGTTAACTAATTGTTATGGGTAGGCGTGTCCATTACCATGGGGTGAATGTCTCGCTCGTCTCGTCGCTTAATTGAATAAAAATATATATAAAAATTTAAAACTGCCCATACAGTTAGTAATAGTACATCGTGAAATCACACTGATCCTCTTTAAAAGCACGCACCGAGCCTGTGACAACTGTGAACAGATGATGGTTCAGAAGAATGCGGAAAAGGAAAAGGAGAGAAAGTTTGATCTCTCGTTTCTAGCTGGAGACTTACTTGTTAAGCGAACAACAGTCATAAGATAGGCCTGGGCGGCGACTATCGAGGTGTTCTATCGATTAAAATAGAGACGGCACGCATGGAGTTGCCAAATGTTCTTTCTTATGGGGGCACGCAAGTGGAGAGGAGCTCCAGCTCTATAGTGACTTCTAAAAGCTCATCTCTATTGATACTATGATAGTGTGCGTAATCGCTCACGTAGCTTCAGTTTAAGGCGATATCATGGAACAATTTGACGTTTTACTCGGTAAGAGTCCGGTTTAACACTTCGTGTCCAAAAATTGTAACTTAAAGTTATAGAATAACATATAGTTTGCAATAATTTATGTCATTAAGTACTATTGCGATAAAATTAATAATATCTATTTAATTTAGTACTAACGTGGAAAATATAAAAATCACTAGTCCATTTCCAATCAATGCTGCAGCTGTAAAGAAGACGTAGACGAGGGCTAGTGCTGTGTGGGCGCTTGCGGGAGGCGCAGGGTATGCGAACCAATGTTCCGGAATGGCAGCTAAATCTGCACCTGTCAGGCCCGCCCCCAACATCTCCTTTGGTTCATCTGATCTAAATGAAAAGCTTACTTTTTGAAGGCATTACAAAATTTTTAAAAGTATTCATGTACAAATCATTGATAATTATTTTATTTAGTCAAGCTTTTAATAAGAATGTAAACTCTATATTTATTAAGTAAATAATAATTACCTGTAAGGTGCAAAGTAAGCACCATACTTGTAGTCGTTTTCGGTGTGGTTGTCCATCACAGCAGGCGGGAGCATCTTGTGAGCAGCCCTCGGTAGTGTGTTTCAATCCACCAACTGACTGACTGCTGACTGCTGTTGTTTGTTCCACTGTTTTATATCTGTCATTTGCTAATGAAATTTAAGGGATTATCCACGTAGATTCCAGTGATAGGATTAGTGGAGATTTCCACTATTCCAATGACATATATTTCCAGCAATGGATGCGCTGCTTATTTCTATTAGCGGAACCAAGGGTGTCGTAATAAGAGAATGCTCTTAATTGAATCCGTATATAATTAAGGAGCTTTTTATTTCGTTGTTCAAGCTGGAGGTGACTATTAACGCCTTGTAATTAAATCCGTTGTTAACAGCACGCACACGAACATTTTTGTAACCAGATCGTAATGAACTAGAAGGAGAAAACAGTGTGAGTTGAATTTTTTACTTTATTTTTATTTTTTCTATGAAAGTTTAACAAAACTTTGTTTAATTGTTGATCGTTGTTTAATTTAACTGGAAACGCAGGCCTTAATACCATTTAGGTATTTCAACATAATAGAATAATAATGTATTATATACAGTAAAAAATAATTTGGCAATATGGTCTTTAATACTAATTATTATAAATTTTTATTTGATCGTGTTATTCTATTTCTGGGAAAACAAACAAATGTTTTATCAACAATTTTAATAGACATCACAACAACCATTTGGATCAATTACATGCTAAGAAACATCAAAGTACGTTGTAAATTTACCTCCAATATAAAAACGTTAGGTATATAAATATATTTAGTCGATTATATTATAGTGAAATTTTCATTGGCATAGATGGTAAATACAAAAAAAGGAGAAAAGAAAAAAGTGTAAAGTTATCTAAATCTGTACTGAGATTATGTGAAGGTATGGTTATAAGTTTAACGAAGCTGACACTTCGTCATGAAAACAAAATCTATATGGTTTCACAGTAAAAGTAATAATAATGCTAAAAGTTAATCATCTTAAAAAGCTTATCGAGGTGGTTGTTATATATATTATTTATGTAGTAACATTAAAAGTGCCGTACCTTTCTTACTGGTGAAAGAAACTACTAGACAGGCTGGTACTTTAGAACTCTAAATCGTTTAAGAGGGTGTCTTCTTTAATAATTGTTGGAAACTTATTTCGTTTTAAAAAAATTATAAATTTGTGTAATATATTTATTATGTTATTAAACTATTGATAATATTTAATTTTCACCAGGATCTTTTTAGTTTTAATAAATTTTCTCTTCATATCTGAATTTGCCATCTATGCACATATATAAAAACATGTTGTAGAATATAAAAAGTATAAACTTTTTTTTTCAAAAATTTTTGTAAACTGAACATTCTAAATTGTTTTAGATTATTTGTTAGATTACTCATATTTACAAAAATATATAAAATCGATAAAGTTGTAAACAACTATACGTAATAAAGTAGCTATGCCAGTACAAAAAAATATTTACTCTTTTAAAGAAATTTATCAACATGTTGTAATTAAAAAAAATACAAGTTTAAAATTGAAGAATGTTATTAATTTTTAAATTGTTTTAAAAAAGCGAGTGTTATTTAAAAAAAACTGAATCCAATAGAAAATATAACTTCTTTTATATTTACTACATATGATATACAATTGTACAAACTCTGTATTTGAAGCAGATTTTTAGTAATAATCCAATTATTTTATGGTTAGTATATGTTTTTCGTTTAAACGTTATGCATAATGCAAAAAATTAAAATAAGCTAATTTTATAACATCGTCACCTTTCGACCCAACTTTATATACATATTACTTTTGTACAAAAACGTAAATGATAAAAAAAAATTACAGACAGTGGCTTAACTTAAAAAAAAAATTACAAGATAACTAAAACATTTATATTAGACTGTCAACTTAAATGACGAAATTTATAATAAATTTAATATTTTTTCTATTAATTATCGTGTTTTTAAAAAAAACATCGATTACTAAACATATATTATGAGTTTTTTCATAAAGCTTTTAGTTATATTAAATAAGAAATCTTTATCAGAAATTAGTAATATATCGTGGTCTAAATCAGAGACGGCGCACACAGCAATCGATGTGATTCTAGATAAGAAAGCAACGTAAATTGCGTTCGAGAACGATTAATTAGACCACTGTGGAGTCCAGCATTGTATTGTCTGTACTACATACATTTTATGAATCAATTGACATGGTCAGCTATATTTGGTCATGGTCAATATCTTTACGGAAATCATTGAGTAATTTTGTATCAGTTCGATTGAGATTTGTATGAAACATAAAAAAGTTAACATTATAATACACCATAAATATTTAAATTTTCATCAATAAAATTAGCAGATCATCATAATAAAATCATTGAATTGATGTTTACAAACGATAAGACAGAAATTTCAATTATTCAATGTATTTGTTTACAGCTATATAAATTTACAGCTATTAAATGTAATGTTAGTTTCTGCAATAAAAAAAAAACTGATGTACAAATTAAATGTTAAGTAGAGGCCTTAACTGTCATTATAACTAGGTTATGTTACGCTACTATGGACACAATATGTTCAACTACATTTCTCTTCAACACTTGAATAAACACGATTATCAGACATTAATTTCTCAGTACTACTTTTCACTTTTTATGTAGTTTTAATTTCTAGTACTAGTTACTTCAGGATACAAATTCTACTACTAATTGATTACCATGTTAGTATCTAAAATACATTGATAAAATTGAATTTTTTGAGAAGCCATTAGACATAATTATCACGTTTGACACATACTTAAATTTAGGGTAATCTTAATTAAAGTTGTGTTTAAGAGGCCACCGGAAAGATAAACGTTTACATACACCGTTATGTTGTTAGATGCGGTAATAAATATTGCATCCATGCAAAACGATTTTCTAGTAATCCATTTCAACATAAGGTAAAGCAAACAATTATTAAGTTTACAATAAATATCTTATTATAATCAACAAGAATCAGAATAGAAACGCAACGCACAATAAATAAGAACGCAACATGTCTAATATGTTAACTGTAGGTCTAATCAACTGGTGAAACAGCGCATGTATTTATTAAACAAATTTAGTTTTTTTATGTAGTTACAAGTTTTGCAGTTTAACAATAAGTAGTTATTGTTTTAATTACATTAAATTATGTGGTTAGATTTTTTTTTACAAAATTCGCTTTTATCAGTCTTTTATCTTTTAGTAAGGGGTTCTAAAGAGTTAGGTACGAATCGTTGCAAGAATATAAAAATGTATAGGATTTAATTAGGATTGTTAGTACAGTACTAAAGGTTAAGTATTAACTGAACTAATAAAGGTAAACACCAATTATGTTTCACAAGATTTACATCGATGATGGCGGCCTCTAAGGAGTTTCACTTCACTTAATTACATGTGGCGTTTGTATTAACGTAGTATACCTTAAATTACAAAAAATCTAATTAATTTAAGAGCGTAAAAATAGGAGAATTTTGTATATTGTAAGTCTTAAAGGCAGCTTTGTAAAGTTGACAGATGCAAAGTGATTAAAATCAGCGGATAAAAATGTATGCAACAAATGTTAAATTATGTCTTCTGAATTTGAGATTACTTATCTTCTTTATCGGACGTTATATCTTCAGTTAACCCGTTTTCAGGCTCCTCGATAAGTATACAAGTTTCTGCTTCGGACGGTAAGGGAGAAATTTGAACAGGTGCTCCTTCAAGAGGTGATATAGGCGGAGAGCTGTGTATTGGCGGCGGAGCACTGCTGGAGCGCACTTCTTGTTCGACTGACAGCAGCACCATTTCTACCCCGTCAGAGACCATTTCACCTTTAGTTGTTCTAAAAGGTAAAAAAGGGTGATGGACTATATCAATTTGGTCGAAGTGTATTTTATCTAACATATGATATATGATGACATTTATATTGAAAATTTGCATCTAGTAAATACATACGTATTATTTTTCTATGATACTAAGAGAAGGTATAATAATATTCCAGTAAAAGTTACAAAAGACAAGGACTGCGACAAGATATGAATTGAAAGGAATTAAAAATGAGAAAACTTAAATAAAAATAGGTTTACCTTGTTGTGATTTCTTCTACTCCATTTATATTGCTGATATTTTCACCTGATAATGCTGAAAACAATAAAACAGTCAGTCGGTTACAATTATACTATTAAAAATTCGCAGTATATTTATACTCACATAATTAAAACTTCGAATTTTTTTATACTATCTTGTATTCTTGTACAAATTTAATATATATTTCTCATAGTTCTGTTACAATCTGATAATAATGCTTAAATAATACAATGATTTACGTTTACTTTAACAACATAGTAAGTTGAGTAAATTAGTCCTTAACTTTTTGGATTAAATAGTAACTACCTGTTTTTAAAATGATATCAGCTTAGTTCTTTGTATGTTTAATATTAAGTTCTTATATATGAAATTGGCGTTTTGTACGAGAGGAATATAAAGTCAACTTTCTTTTTCGTTAAATATATTTAATTAATCAAAGTATGCACCGTGGTTATCTATGCACTTTTGCCATCTCATAGGTAATTCATTGATCTCCTTACTAAAAAAACCACGGGGGTGAGAATCAATAAACTCTTTGAAGGCGGTTGGACTGCCACATCGGAGTTGAATTTTTTCCTTGTAAGTTGTTCAAATTCCGGAAAAAATAGTAATCCATTGGGGCAAGGTCCGGGAGCACGGTGGATGTCGCAGACATTCCAAATGTAGCTCATCTAACTTAGTGGTTTTTTGTTGTGCAGTGTGTGGTCGTACGTTGTCGTGAAGCAGCAGTGGCCTAGAGCGATTGACCAATATCGGTTGTGTAGCAGTTAGTTCTTCCTTTATGGTTTGTCAGTTGTCATGGTTTCTGCAGCACTGGTACTGGCCACGGTAGAACTCGTACTCGTAAATTTACCGATATTTTATGTTTTCCATTGTGCGGTAACAAGCGACGCCAAAGAAAAAAATAATGAGGAAAAAACAAATGAATGACTGTTTTCAAAACTCAAATGTACCAGCTAAATGAATTTATAAATTTGAATTTGCAGTCCTGAAGCAAAGAGGAGATATTTCAGATCAAAGTGGTCACAGTACGACAAAACGCTAATTTCATGTTATGCTGTATATATAATTATAAATTAAGTCTGTCAACATAAATATTATTTTCCGTTTTAATGTACTTTAAATACGTTTTGGTGAGCCTGGATGAGAGTAATGCTGGGCTGATGGATAGGTGTGGAGAATTTTATAGAAGGTCGATATTCAGTATTGGGCATCTTTAAGCTGATAATGTACTCGTAATGTAACAATCTTACGAAATAATGTGTCTTCTCGTAGACGCTGCTGCCTGGCGAGTGGGCGACGGCGCGTATTGTCGCGCACACGCAGCGTCACTCCTGCGCATGCGCCGCTCCCGTGCAAGTCTAATGCTAAAGATGATTGTGACCCACATTCCGATTCTGCTGCACTAGCGCTGGAAAGTAGCAATACAGTGTGGTAAATAGGTAATTAAAACATACGAAGACTATTGTTAAATAATAGTGTTTACATAAATATAATCATGAAGGAATCGAAGTATACTATTTAGTTTTTCTATTTTTAAGGATAGCCATAGATTTAATATATTGATATTAAATTGAATTAGGTTTATCGTGTAAAATTAAATTTGATGGCAGCTTCAATATACGGTGAAGAGATTTCACAAAAGTTTACAAAAATATACGTCATAAATAATAATATGAATTAATTAATTAATTATTACCTTAACATATGTAATATCGATTAGTATTATATAAATAAATGTATAAAAGCTAATTAATACAGAAATAATAGATAATATTTATCATATAACATTTAACGCTTACGCCGCATGTATTTGTAGTACTCGATATTTTTAAGTAAACTTTAAATGTTAAAAATTAAATCTGTGTTAACACTTATTACAAATTGTTCTGTTGCAACTGAACATAAAACACAAGCACACTACTAATGAAATACTCCAATTAAATCCCCTCGCAATATCTGAAATATATGATATATTTTGCGTATTGCCAGCTGTAGATTATGGTTTTAGTAATTACAGTATTGCCAATATATAAGAGATATAACATGACTTAATAGTACATTTTGTAAACTCTCTAATGTGAAGCAACTGGGATGTCGATAATGCTAGACGTTTCAAATATTAATGTATTTTGATTACAATCTCGTTAAGATAATGTTGAATAAGATTAAACATTGTATTGTAAATTAAAAATACTCAAGATTGAAATAAAGACAATGGGTATTGGGTTGGTTACCTGACTGCTGATTGCGGCGGTTCGTCTACGGACAGTGCGTAGCGGCGAAGTGGCCTTCGTAGCGCACTCACTGGTAAGGGAGGACGCGCGCCGCTACTACGCAGATCTGGCGCGGAACCAAACCTTGCACGCTCCCTGGCCTTTTCACTCCTTCTGTGACATATATTCACTGGCCTACCTCCTTTAAATATCATGTTCTTGGTTCCTGCCGCTATTTAATGAGCGATGACCGAACGAAAAGTTCATCTAAGATATGGCCTATCGTTTATGGTTATGTTATGCAGTGATTGTAAAACTACGCAAAAAAAGTAGAATTATCTAATCTCGTCGACAAAAGCTTATTAATACTGAAATTTGATTTTATGCATTGGCTCCGCAATTTCTAGAATTATTTAGTCATTGAACTAATGCTAAACAGAGAATGTAAATACCTTGTGTACAAATGTGCAGGGCGTGTTCTGTGTGTAGTTGGTAATGGCAAGGCGTGGGGTAGCGGTAACGGCAAAGTATGCGGTAGCCGGTAGACGCCTAGTTGATCGAGACGAGCCGGTGCACAAGGTGGGCCCCGACGGGGCAGCGGTCTTGGTAGAGCTTGTGGTCTTGCTGGTGTCACCTTAGCAGCACTGTCACGAGCTTCGAATGTCATTACGCATGCGGCCACTACTATGAAACCTGATCAATTGTACAAAGATTTTTCTTTAATTAATAAAAATAAAAGTTTAACGATTAAAGATATATTTTGCTATATATAGTATTCAATGAATGGTGTCTGAATTTAGTATAATTTGTCATAGATTAGAGAGATAATAAAATTTATAAACATAAAATACCTCCAAATCCCATAACAATTGGACCAGCGTAAGAAAGGTTGTTGAGGTGAAATCCTCGTGCTTCGTCCTTAACTGATACTGTAGCATTGCCGCGAATTTCCTGTGCTACCGACAACGTGTCCGCATAATATCCTAAAATTATTTTATTTAATTCATATTTTTATTTAAACATTTTTACAGATATAACAGACAAAACAAAATTCAATAAAAACAGATAAACAAAAAGTTGAACAAGCTACAAGGCATTCCCTTTCAATTTTCTTTTCTGGTTGTGTTGTTCTTTGTGCACGGTGACTACCTGATACAGGTATTTTCTTAATTAATTAGTTAGTCACCAAAGTATTTTGTAAAATATGTTATAAGTAAACAAATAAAACTGTTTGATTTTTCTTGAAAGAAAAGAAATAATAAAATAAAACAGCAAGAAGCAAAAAGTAACATATAATTAAATATGGCACAAATAAATGTATTTTTATATAATGAATTATTTTAAATTCCAGTATGTTCGTTACTTTACGTAATGGATCATAATTAGGTATACACTTACTTGTAACAAGCATCTGAATTCTCTGAAGTCTTGATTGGAATAAATATTAACAATATTTGTAATAAACAAAACTGCGTATCTGTGTACAAAATGTATACAGGAACTACGCATTCAAAGAATAATGTTATCACGAAATAGTACATTTTTAACTGGAAGAGATGACTTGTATATTATCGAATAATGAAAGAATTTTTTTTTAGAGCGCGGCAATGAAACAATGTTGGTGTTTATACACATATGTGCAGTGTAATCTACATGAAACGGAAATGGAAAGCCGGAAGTGTCAGAAACGGAAGGCCCGCTAGCCATAGCTCCCTTTTTGTATCGGCGCCACTCGTTTGTTCCCGTTGCGTTCAATTTTCTATTAGTATTATTATTTTTAATTTTCAAAATATTCTACCACAAAGTTTTAGTGTTTAATGAAGGTACATAATTTTTTGAGAACATTAAGATAAAATGTATTATTTTACATAGGGCTGAGTTAAAATCTTTGTTCACTTGTAAAATTTGGGATGTCATTATTTGCGATTGTACTGAAAAAAATTATAGATCGACGATAGTTTAAGACTTAATGATGAACTCGTTAAACAAAATACAAAATAAACGTTATTCACTGTAGGGCACGAATCGCCACTTAACATTGAGAGCTCTCCAATCTCTACCTGCTACGTGCTTTGAAGTATACCCGAGAACTGTACATATGTATATACACACATATGAACACAAACATGAAGACTTTTATTCGATCAGATAACGTGTATGCCTCGCGGGTACCCTATTTCCTAGAGATATTAAATATATTTTCCTTTGTATTATTTCATTATTATATTACTTATTTGTGTACGAAGCCGATGTAACAGAATATAGTAATAATGAGTAGTAAAGTAATAAAAAAGAATTTTGTGAGTGATGACGATCGGTGATGACAACGAAATTTCTTTGTTGATGTAAATTGTTGGTTGTTGTGCATATATTTTACGATAATGTTGCATTTGTAATGTGTATCTCTGTATAGTTTTAGTTATTAAGATAATATTAAGTGAATCGGTTAGTATCGTAAACAGAATTTTATTTATGGGTACTACATCTTCATATATAGCAAACATGAGCTATTATAAAAGAAATATGTATATACCTATGACGGCCATTGCTGCTCCTAGTAACATTAACAACAGGCCTGCCGAGAGCGCGCGACAGGCGTGCCACAAGCATTGAGAGCTCATTTTTCCACGAACCACCTGCAACCATAGATTATAACGCAACTATTATTATTTGTTATGTTATTTTCTTTATTAGTTATGTACGCACTATTAAATGAAAATATATTTTATAAACAATGTAATGTCACATATAGATTATTTTTAAGTACCTATTTTGTTAGTCAACATTAATCTGATTCCTTTGATTAAGCAGACTTGATTTATTTCCAAAAGATTTAAAATGCATAGATACAACTATAAATAATAGTGGATGTTTTCATTACTGAATAGAGTTATTCTTATTTTTGATGTGATTTATTAAAATAGCACTACTATTATTAGTCTACGTTCCAAAAAAATTGTATCATCATTGTTTGTTTTTATTGACGTAACTAAAAAAATTAACAGCATACGTAAAAATTCCACTACAGATTTTAATAGCTAATTTTTTTCTTTACGATTTAATTAACAGATTGTTAAGTTTTTACCAATTGGTTAATACCATTATTACCAAATAATAAATGGTTAAGAGTGTTCTTCGCAATAAATTATATGAACGCAATCGCGCAACGCTTCGCAATAAATAAATAAAATGTATGAACATAAATAATCAAAAGGTCTTACGGCACAATCTGTAAAGAAATTATGGGAGAGTTACAGTTAAAAAATTAGTTTTCCCAAAAAATTTTAATTTTTTTAAACACGGCTAGTTTAGTATTTGATGAAGTCGACGCCTCATACTTGAGTCATGCAATCGCACACTTTAGAGGGAGGGGATTGGAAAATAAATACCCTATTCAATCCCCATTCAGCCGTCACACTTACACGGATGATAATAGTTTTAATGTATTCATCGAAGTAAGATGCGTGCGCAACAAGTTCTCAGCCAACTGTTGAGTGAGCTTTTAAAAGGCCACAAAAAAATCTATATATATATACAATTATTTTGTCAAACAATAAATATGTCAGGCGAATGACATAAAAAGTTCATTGCGGAAATTCTAAAGGTCTATATGAAAGTATTAGTGTTATCAATAAATTATGAGATCCTCGAGGATAAGTACCTGGACATTCCAGGTGGCCCCGGAGGCGGGGTGGGCGCGCCGTAAAGGCCCCGTGACGCTCCGCGCGCGCCTCATGCCGACTGCGGCCCAAGCAAACCGGCAGCTCTAAGTGGCGCGCGCACAGCCTCTCGGCTCCAGCCGCCCCGATTCTACTTTTTAAACTAAATTAACTCTAAATGATATAAAGCATAAGAGTTATTTTTCAAAGCATGTATGTTCCAACGCTTTGCTTATGTAGGCGATGACTCGTCTTCCAGACGTCGAAGTTTCGCGGTAATAGAACGATACGCTTAAGCTTAAATTACGGAGCGTAAACAGAATTGGGATGCAAATCTTAAATAACATAACCATCTTTGTTCGTATTAACGTCTGCTAGATTTTAGGTGCAGGCGAATCTTCTTAATGAAAAAGTGATACCGTAGTTTCCCTTTTGCTATGGATGTTCGAAGCTAAAGTATTATAGCTATTTAATATGAAATTATTTATGTTGATAAGTGATAGCAATCTAGAAAATTGTTTGAGCCTAAGTTTTCGGAGGAAATATTGATGCTGAGAAGATTATTAGTATTGCATCTATTTGATTAAACTGCTTAGAAATATTATAGTAATCATATCGTTTAGTCAAATGTTATTAAAATATGAAAGCAAATGCTTACTTAAAGTACATGTTGAAGTTATAAATGTAGGAAGGCTTGTGGTACAATATTTTCAGAGAAGTACTGATGTATTTATTTTTAAAAATAAATAGTTAAATTCCACCCATTTTAAAGACCACTTGTACAATATCATCGCTATTATACAATAGGTGTTTTGGAAAAAAAAACTGAAACGAGAATAATTCGGGAGTAAGAACACACATTTCTTGTGACAAGGATGAAAAAAGAATGAAATAAACTTTCCTTTTTGGAAGCCTGTTCTGCAGTAGTTATCAGTAGTTTGTAACAATAATATCGATGTATATCTAAAATTGTGTTGTTGAGAATGGTATTCTTCGAAATCATTAATTTGTTTTCGATTCGAAACGATTTCTTGTTCTGCATTGTTACATCTTGCGTCCAAATGGTAATTAAAAATAGTAATTTGAGTTTTTATACAGTTTATTAAATTTTTATAAAGGAAACTGGTATATACTTATCACCAATACATCCGCAGGGTTTTTAGTCTACGGTTAACGTAACATTCAAGGTCTTTTAGTATCAGGAGTATCACAATCGTCATTCCTGTTTCTCATTCTGAAATTTCAATATGTTAATTTTTTGCTTTGATTAATTATTGAGCTTTTACACCTACACTACAAGTTTCCTGAACAAGGAATAAATTAGTCCATACATTAATTCATATGAGTGATATTTAGTACATAACAACTCGATGAACCCCAGAAACCAAAAGTAATCTGTACTTTTAAAAACTAATTTGAACGTGCATTAATTTCCAATCTTCTGCGCAATATTCTTATAGAAATCGGAATCCTTTAAGATTAAGCTCGTTAGTGCAATTTGAGAGACGGTTCCGTGCCAAAAATGGCCAAACAAATATTAACATAAAGTACGATACGAGACTTGTGCCTTGTAATATGGTATATCGAGTATTATATTATTTGGCTCAGGGATCTTTAATTGGCACATTTATTGTATAGTTTTGATATTGTATCCAGAATAAAATAAATGTCACTTCATTAAAAAAGTTATAACCGATTTTAAATAGTGGTATCATTTTATTAATAATCTGCTAATAGCATTTGAAAAGATTTTAGGATTTTTTGTTAATTTTATTTAAGCCTTGGTGTATGTACATTTCAAATTATTTACCTCTTTATGGTGAACTGTTCGCATCTTTAGTCTAATTGGGAAGATTGCTACTCTAGTATTACTACTACGTACGTACGTTTATACAAATATAATAACGAATTTTAATATTGACGATTTTTAACATAAATTCAACAACGTTTGGTTTTAACTGCTTCCGCAACGCAGTAGCTGGCTTACCGTATGCATTGTAAAATAGAAATTCTCAGCTTGATTCTGCGGTATCATAATTGGTGGAGTTAAGGAAGTGGACGAGTTTTTTTTAACCAGTCAAGTTAACTACCAATATACTTGCTAATCTAAAATATGACAGATCTGGCGTTATAATAGTTTTGCTCTAACAACGCTAGTATAGCGACAGTTACATTAATACATATGATGGCTCGAGTGTTGAGGCGAACATTACCATTAATGGCCTACAAGTCATTAAACATTGTGTAAAATTGAGGTCATGTGTTAGTGATAAATATGTCGCTACTACTACCACTATTTTTCAGTTTTAGGGTAAATATTATAAGCTTGCACATAATTGATAACATGAAAATGTGCAAACTGTGCGAATAAGTTACAAAATCATAAATACCAGATTGTTCCGAAAAAAAATAATTAAAACAGTTTATTTTAAGTTTAGATTTAGCGTTGGTTACGTGTAGCGGTTATATACATTTTTGCATTTGATTAAAGATTTCAAATTAAAAAAATAAAAGAAGACAAACCATGACTACACAGTGACCTACGGGAATGTGTGCATAATAATGACATTATCACATATTTTATATACTTTTTTAATTACTGAGTTTGTACTTTTATAAAAGTTCAATGTAATAATTTATTGTATAAAATACTAATTTATGTGTCTATGTTAAAAAATACATCACAACTTTCACATTTTACTATACTAGACGATTAAAATACTACGTAGTATAAAATAAATTTTCTGTTTTCGTTTGAACAAGAGAAAATAATTTAGAAACAATCAAAAACTGTATGCGAAATTTTTACGACCGTATTTTCGCGAGTTGTGATTCAGGTAGAGATTCAAAAAATGTTCCGTATTTATAATAGTTTCTCTTTACACAGCTCCGTCTATTTAGGTTTGTGTTTTTTTTATGAATTGTTTAAATGAGAAACTATAATATTTGGATGGATAAAATGCAAAATTTTAATAAATATACAGTAAACAAATTAATAAAGTAATAAGTATAACAAATTATTAGATATACCGTACATACAGTATTATGGTTTTTACTGTTCCAACAGTGGTTCTTAAAAAAATTGAATACTAATAAATCGTGATTATTTACGTTACGTAACCATATATTCAAAGTGGATACTTTAAAAATAAATGTAGTTGATTCTTGACATCCTGAACCTATTCAATATTAGCATGTCTCTGCCGAACAAAGTTTTAACAAAATTATTCCACAATTTTAGGTAGACTCGGTTAAGTTTCTATTTACACGGTGGAGCGGGTACGTCTTCGCTGGCTTGAAAAGTGAATCATTCAATTGAGATTAAATTCAAGCAAGTCAGTGGCGAACAACTAGCAATCTCCGTTATATCTATCTGCGGTTTACTATCCGCGCCCCCCTCGTCGAGAAACAAGACACCTATTATATTTATCTTCATAAAATTTTCTGAGTAATTTAATATTTCTTATACAACTTTAGCGTACGCACCCTGTAGGTGTCCTGCTAATGAATTTGTGTACGGATTACTGATATAGTAATATATTATATAGTACACATAGTCTTTATTTAACAACTTTAATTGCGATGAAAAGTATTTACAATTTTCCGCACACTCATTACAGAAAATGTGGTAATGATCCATTCAACTAAAGTATTTGTTCTACTTCTACTTCTTCATCTACAGGGTTGTTAAGTGATGTTGAGACCGTGTATTGTGAAGCGTGCTCGTTCAGAATATTTTAGCTCTTATTCGTAGACAGCAGGAACACAACGAAGTTGTTATGACAACAGATTTCCACAGCATCAGGATGGTTGTTAGACAGATTTGAAAATCCAAACTTCAACATGTGGTTCTAAAATCGAAAGAGTGATCTCCGTGTTACAAAATAAGCGCTAAGCCGCTGCGCCATAAAGGCAATTAAACTTAACAAAAATTTTTTTTACTTAATAATGACTCACAATCAGTTTAACAAAAAATAATACAAACCTGTTTCGTGAGTAAACACGTAACATGTTTGTATTAAAAGGAAGTTCAGCACTCTAGGGACAGATATTTCACTTGAGAGAAATGTGTATTTATTGGTTCCAACAACGTAACGTCACTTACTGTTCGCGAGAGTATTTGCAAAGCTTTTGTATTTTTGTTGTGTTCAAATACGAGCAAGCAATATAATTTATTTTTATCCAAAATATGTTTCACAGAATTTTGTTCCGGTATTTAAAAACATAAAAAAAGTAACGGGTATCTAATTCTTTTCAAGGATGATAACGTACCAGTGAATATTCTTCTTAAGCACGTCTAGTAGTGCGGGTCAATATCATTTCATAAAATTATTTATATAAATAGTATTTTTGTTATCTTGTATTTGATAGTTTAAATGTGTTTATTGTAGAATGATATTTAATTGCAAAACTCATTAAGTGGCTCCGGTTGGCATAGAATAGCGGACATAAGCAGTAAGCAAGCAACATAGCAATACAATTGCTTTATTGTTGGAATGCCGCAGCTGTACCTGCGGACTAAATTGATGGTTGACGATTGTGCATTTGAGAGATTTGTCCGGCGGGCGGCGGGGGCCAGGCAGCGGGCGGTCGGAGGCTGGCGACGAGGCCGGCAGCGGGGGGAAGCGCGGCCGGCGAGCGGGGGCGGCACGTGGTGAGCTCGGCGCGGCTGCGCGGCCGGGTGCGCTGGGCTCCGGCCGGGCTCGCGGCATTAGCCCGCCGGGTCCCGCCATGCGCGCTGCCGCGCCGGGCGCGCAAGCCGCGCGAACCGCGCGTCGGACCCGCGTCGCGCGCTAACCCGCGCCCATGGAGCCGCCTTGGGAGCTCGAGCTGGAGCTCCGGCGGCACATCGAGAACTGCGCCTGCACTTGTGACCACATGGGCTACGGCAACTACATGGACTATCGCGTGGTTCCTGCGGCTCACGCCTGTCTCTGCCGCGCGATCACCTCGCCGCACGCCCACGTACGTGTCGCTGTCGCGTCGCAGTCGTCCCGGCCTCGTCCCGCATGCCCGGTCCGCTAGGGACCCTTCCACGCTCATCTGTTTTAGTGCTCGATGTCACCCACATTGTATGCAGTAGACGTGCTGTGTGGACAGCGGTGTGTATGTGTGGGGTTTAAGTAAAGCTTACTCGTACTACTACATATTTTCACGGTTTATTATTTTTGTAAACTTCAATATATGATTTTTTAGGTAATTTTTGCATTTCATTTCATTCTTTACCAGTTATTTATTTGTTATCCGTTATGTCCATATTTAATAAATGTTTTAGGTTCATATGAAACTTATCAAAAAAAGTGTTTTGAAGTATTCTCCTCTTAAAGTAATCCCTTTCATAAAAACAGTTCCAGAGAGTGTAATAGTAAACTCATTATAATAATCTATGGTTTGCTGGAGTTTTTTTCGAAGTAATCTTTTATGTTACTCTTAAATTGCTTATTAAATCTTGTATAGGAGGAACAAGTTAAAAACTTGTTATTAAGCAAGAGATGTACATTAATCAATCCAAGAAAGATCTGAGTGATTCCGGTGAAATCAAAGATCATAAAAACCTATAAGATAATTATTACATAAGAAGTTTTAATATTTATCTAGTTCTAATAAAAAAAGCACGATAATTCTTTATCCGCATAATCTTCAAAATAACATATTTGCAAATATAACTATTAACAGTAATATTACATAAATTTATCCCCAAATTATCGCCCAAACGATAATTTTAACAACATGCAATGCTATAAAGTGTTTTCTCGTCGTTTCATTTGCATGAATTTGTAATAAAACTCTTGGATTACACGCAGACAAACATATTTAACATATAACTCGCATTTCCTGTAGATGACACATTTAACATTTTACACTCTTGTTTGATTTTATTGCCACTTTAGGGTGCATATTTGTAATG
Organism: Ornithoptera priamus; assembly: GCA_029034505.1. Taxonomy (NCBI): domain Eukaryota; kingdom Metazoa; phylum Arthropoda; class Insecta; order Lepidoptera; family Papilionidae; genus Ornithoptera; species Ornithoptera priamus. Next base: position 1,169,516 of record JARDWD010000380.1, read on the forward strand.
CTTTTTTACTTAATTCTATTTATTACAAAAGATTTATTGGACCTTTCGCTTTTTCTTCTTTACCGCATATTGCTACTTTAAGCTCTGATGTTATGCTGTCATTAAGTTTACTATATATATACTATAATACATTGTAACAAATTATCTCCACAAAAAAAGTACATCTCATACGTTACTCATTAAAAATAAAAGAAATTTTCTTTTAGGGTACATATTTTGGAAAAAACTAAAAACAAAAAATCCATATTTATTTTTGGATCACGTAGAATTTCAATTATTAAACGTTACCCATACATTTATGTCGGTACATTTCATAGAAAAGTATTTTTTTTTCATATTACTTCTTTATCTTAATGAGATTCATAATTCTTATTTAATACTAAATATAATATTTCCATTGTAAAAGAAAATCCGTTTATAATTAATGTAACAATTTTTTATTATATATATAATAATTACAACAGATGTGTGTAGCTTTTGTCTAGTTAAGTAATAAATTTAGTCGACAATGTGCCATTAGACACAATATCAAATCTCTAACCAGTCATTTATAAACGTGAATTAATTATCACTTTATCTGGACGTTGTACCTAGTCTCCAATGGTTCCAATATCTGACAGTTAAATGATGTAGTCCGCATTGACGTTATCTGATATAGGTATCTGCGAAGTTTCAGTGTAACAACGTTTGGCGATCATCACCAAAAAATATATTGTAATATATATCCAATGTTAGAAATAAATATTATCATTATTATTTACTGGTGGTAGGTTTCTGTTGCCAGAGACCATCTAAGTAGGTATTAGGTAGGTCTAGTTCTTGTTGTACCAAACCGGGGGTGTCAAGGGAGTTCCAGCGCTCCCTGGGACGTGTTTTAGGCGTAGTGCCGGGAGTCATCGGTGCGTTCCATAGGAGATCCCGGGGCCACCCGCATGGGTGTTTTAGTGGGTAAAATCCCACATAACCTTGTCTCTCGTTTACAAAAAAAAAGGCTCCGCAGCACCCATTTCTGCCACCAACAGTAGTGTGCAAACATTATTATGCTCCAGTTTGAAGGGCGTTGTTGTTAGTGTAATTGCTGGGGTAACGAGATAGAACTTCTTATGTCTCAAGACGACGAGTACAATATGGTGCTGTGTATATCATCCAAGTAGCGCCTTGTTGTTATGGGCAAACGTATCACTTATTGGGTAAAAGTCCCGGTCGTCTCCTCGCTTCGATGAATAAAAGCAATATCATAATAAATATATTAATAGCTTGAGTGAGATTCGTTTGCGAGATTTAAAATTTGATACTATTGTTGAGATTGTGTATTTTATTTGAATTAAAACGATTTTCCTTTAATATTTTAGGAAAGGTACGTAATTAAGTACTTACTGATGCTGTATTTGCTGTTTGATACCATCTAAATAGATACCACTGCATTGTGTGGCGCCAAACAGAATGTAACGATATTATATTCTGTATGCGTTGTATGTAGTAAAATTACTGGGGCAACGAGATTTAATATATTGTGCTTCAAGCCGTTGAGCAAAATGTGGTGGACATCTTAATTAGCGCTACTTTGTTACGAGCAAGGTCTTGACGTTTAGTCGAATAAAAAAACTCAAATTAACTGCATGGTCTGGAAAAAAGATAATACATATAATACTTCAGAGTTAACATGCAGGCGAAATTAAATAATACCTTTGAACTGTGATAGGAGAACAATAAGTTTTTTTTTATATATAGAATATTGTAATATGAAAAACAATTTTATAAGAAGCATATGTAATGCGTACTGCTGAAGAGAATAGAGGTTTCCGTTCATAAAAATATGTCTCGTAGCATAGTCCACGACGTTGCTTCTATGCGGGTTACTAGATATTACACGTGCTTTGGAATATCTTGGGAAAGTGGGTTTCTTTTATGACACTCATTGTAAAAATCTAATATAGTCGGAAAGTTGCATTGCCGGACTTATTTGTAAGCCTTTATTAAATATATTCTATATAATACATTGTCTTTCTAAATATAACAATTGGCATACTTACTAGTAGATCAAATGCACCTGATAATTTATGAACAGTTTTTTGCTGAATTTAATTTTTATTGAAAAACACATACATTTTTAAAAGTTCTTACAAATTTGATAATATTTATTTTTAAAAATGGTAAAAATTATTAGATTTTTATCAGGGTTATATTTTATTTCATATGGACGTATACAAAGAACAATTCATAGCCATTAATTGGTATATATAAACAAAAAATTAAGTGATTGAAATATTAATATATTACGATAGAAGATGTTAAATAGCCAATTAATTAAATCATATTTACCATCAATTAAATTTTAATTTGTAGGCGGACGACTTGAATTGTGCAAATGTGCTTGTTATTAACGATTGTAGCAATAGAGTTCTTAACAATTTTTTTTTATTTCAATTAATATAGATTCGCTTTCACGTTTTAATTACAAAGAATTTGTTTATCTGTAAGTACGAATGGTTGTGCGTTAAAAAGTTCCCTGGATAACTAAATAAATAGAGCTTCTCTTAGTGATAGAACGAAAGACAAAGCGATAAAAAGTTGCAAGCGATGTCCACTCTGCGTCCATGAAAATAATTGTATCTATTTGTATGCCACTGAATTCTTTCTTGGATATTTATTAATTGAATTTGGCTTCGTTAATTGCTAGCATGGGATCTAATATCTATTCACCCAAACACTTACTTCGAGAGAGATAACAACTAGCTTTAGGTGCTAACAGCTTAATACACGGAAGTTTTATCTATATTGTGGTTATAAATTCTAAATATTAAAAAGAAAATATGTAGTTAATAATTGTCTCACATTTATTAACTACATATTTTTTTTTATTTTATAATAAATAATCACTAGTCCTAGGTATATTTACTAGGTATCGATTAGGGCATTGAGATTTACCATCGGCGACGCGCGTAATACCGTGCTGTCATACATATAACATATTTTGTAATGGCACATATTTATTATAGGTAGGCTTGTTCATTGTCATTGGGTAAAATGCTAAAAAAGTTTATAATTTTACACTGGAAAAAGTTTAAAACTAAAAGAAATTCAGCAGGTTCATGGAGTTATCGTAAAACCTTTCACATTTATTACGCAATGCAAATATAATCAGAATAAAAGCACACGTTACATTTTGGCACATAATGTGTAAATGTTGTCAGCAACAAGACAGAAGGCATTTCATCCTCTTTCATCCTTTCGTTCTCAACAAACCACTTCACGAACGACAAACGAGGCTTATGCGATACAAACAGCTCTAAAATACCATTGTCGTCGTTTACGAGAACCTATGAGAAAGGGGCGGTAAAATTGTTGCGCGGGGCACATTTGTTATGTTACACATACACAATATATTTTACAACATCACTTTGTATTGTTGGTAAGAATTTCATAATTAAACATTTCAAATGTCTTAAAGAACATTACATTTTAAAAATTTATTTAAACAATGGTGAAGAATATGAAGAGAATAAAGATGAAGTAATTAATAACAAGAAATAAGTCTAAAATTATATAATGAAAAACCCTTGTGGTAATAGACGCAGGAGTTTACCGTTGATGTAACTTTCTAACGATAGAAAGAAATAACTAACGTCACAATAAAAAATAAAATATTGTAAACTTTAGTTGCTTTATCGATGCAGCGCTTGCCATGTAATACAGGGGGTCTCTGGTTTGAATTCGGCGCCAAGTGTCGTAAAGTTACAATTAACCACTCCTTTGTGTTTACGCGAAGAAAAATTATAAAAATGAAAGATTCGAAACATGTCCGTTAAGAACAAATATTTAATTAAAAGGTTAAAAAATAATTAAAAATATAAAATATCTCAATAATTTTTTAACTCATTAAATGTTTCTAAAATTTTAAATCTTTTCCTATGAACAAAACTGAAAATTTGGAGTGATTGTACAGGTTTTTCCGAATTTTACTTAAGAATAGAGCCAGTCACTTTTCACACCTTAAACAAGATTAAAATTGTTTCAACTTTTAGAAGTCATAAAGGCGTAGAGCGATGAAATACTCGCTAACTGTATTACACTTCCGTTTTCGGTTCAGTAGTTAAACACAGTAATATGTTTATTGTTGTGTTTTCATTAAAATCAAAGGGCGAAGCGATCAAGGCTGCGGGGCACGCTCTAGTTCTGTCAGCAAACATCCATTCGTATCTGTAAAGTTGAAAGTGGTAATCCATTTTAAGATATTGATTTGTGCTGTGTCTATTTTACAGAACACTGAGTCTGATGATGGCGCAGTGGACATTCTAATTATAAAAGATGACCCTGTTAAAAATGCGGTCATCCAAAAAGGTTCCGCAAAATGAAACGAAGCGTTAAAAAATTTTACGCGCTTAATGGTTCATTTTAAGTCAGGTACATATCCTACGAACTTTTTATTATAATGGCCACAATTTGCTTGAATAAAGACAAAAAAAAAAATTGATTTTATTCTTCATGTGTTAATCTCAAAGCTTTTGGTGAATTTTAACTCTCTACTGTGTTTTTATAAAACAGAACAGACAATCTAAATTAATTTAAAAATAAAAAACTACTATTAAAATCAAAATGTTGAAGAATTCGAAAAGCAAAGCGTTCGTATACTTCAAGTTGTGTTTTACAATTTAAAGTGCACTGCTGTCAAGCGTTTCGTTGAGTTTAAACATTTTTCTATTAATTAAATTTAATGAATTTTCATATAATTCAATCGATTTTTTTGCGAGTTTGTATATAACACAATTATTTACAAAAAATTCATTCGCTCCTCATCCAATCCATAAGTTGATTCTGATGCTTAAATTCGGGGGTCAATATCAGCACCCCATATTTGAAAGGATAAATATAGATGAGTATATATTAAGTGCAACCCAGGCATACAAATGAAATAACTTAAATTTTATTTAATTAAATATAAATATATTTTTTATCCAAAAATAGCAAATTATTTGAGATATTTTATAAAGCATTGTCAAAGGAATTTTTCATAAGTATGTTTTGAAAATGACGAATAATAAAAAAACCTATGGCAGCATTTGATGAAAGTAAGTATTTAAAAGAAAGTACGTTCTAATACATGTAGCTAAGCTAACATGGTTCAAGGAGCATCAGGGTCCGCGTTCCATAAAAGAGCTTGTCTGCGGACGGATCGCGAGTGAGGTAACAATGGGGGCGCAAATTTCACGCAACATTATGCCAACCGTGGGGGCAGGCAGCAGCCGTGAGAGCCCGGTGTCTGGCTTGCAGTGAATCGATGCAGCTCCGCCCCACTTCTGTGTCCCTTACCGCGAGATGTTTTCGCAACTTTCCTCGCTCCCGGTCTCTTCGGTCGCCGCCTAGCCGCGGCTCTCCCTCGCTAACTTACTGAGAGCTTGTGGTAAATAAAATGAATAATGCTGTTAACCACCGCACAGCCTTTCGTGTGTGCACTTAGCAAATTGTTCGCGCTATTATGAACGTTGCCTGTTGCCACATTAAAGTCAGAAAGCAGATGTAAAGTAATTGTACTATAAATGTAAGTGATGGAACTTTCTAGCTAGATGTTAGTATTCTAGTTAGTTGTAAGTGTATAGTCATATGAAATTTATATAGGTTTAATGCCTTTAATCTTTAAGCTATGCTCAGTTATGATAAATCAAAAACACGGAATATTTTTGTAACATAAGGCTTTCTTGAAAAATGACAAATGTCAATAATGATTATATTTTGTACATAAAAATCTGTCAACGATAATGAAAATTAAACAAACACAATTACAACATGTTTATAATCATACATTCTAATTTTTTCATCTGTGAGGCTTATTTTTTTAAGAATATAAGTTTATTAAAATCGGACCATTCGTTTAGAAACTTGTGTAGTTATATGTGACGAAAGAAAAATATAATATATATATATATATATATACAACACGACGAATATTGAACATCTTCCTTGCTGTCGTTAAAAAATTAAATATTAATTATAAATTTATAGTTAATAAAATTATAATTATAAATTTAAGACTGTCAAAACAAAAATGTTGTATTCACTATTATTAAAACGTTTGCTTTGTCTGCTTACTGTTCAACGGTGACGAATTCTTCCACTTAATTACTCAGGGGGGTTCCTTTGAGTACAGTACTTTAGAATATACATAATATAAGTAATTTTTGTAATGTATGTCTGTGAAATTACAACATCCCTTTAACGCGTTCAGGCCTCCGATACAACGATAATATTATTATATACATTTGAGGGTTATATTAATTCACGTTAACACAGGAAGGATAATGAAATAATAAAATTTTGTAAAGGGAAATTGAAAATGATAAAAAAGCAGAATGATTATATTCGTAAATCACCTAACATTTCAAATCTGTCAAAACACTAATTAAACCTCAACAACTAATTCTCGTTTTTTTAATTCCTAAATAAGCTTATATTATTACCTTCGCAAAAAGTATTTGCTTTTGTCCTAATTTCCACTACAATTTTTAGTAAACTAGATCATTATTATTAGCAATAATCTTTTTTGGACTTTTTTGCACCAAATGGAGCTGAGTAATAAATTTGAATGTAATTATTATTGTTTGGAAGAAACTTTTACATTGCTACTTAAAAAGCTTGCAGTCATTTTTGTTACTTTTACATAATCTTTTTGATCGATTGTATTGTCAGTATTACACGACTACGCAATTCGCTAAAAGAGTTTTCGGTTGATATTATATTGCATCCTAAAATATTAATTTCATTGAGTTTATATCCCTTTTTTCCAATAAATCAGATATATAAAGAACCAAGGTAGATTTTCAGTTTAAATAATACTCAAACATTTGCGAACTATATTCTCATTCAAGGAAAGTCGAAGACCGTCTCCGTTGCTTTGCTTTCCTTTGTTGTAAAATCCGTTTGTACTTGACTAGAAAGGTTCCGCTTTGTTATTGTAGCAAAAGCTAAGATCTAGCAAGAGATCCGAGATAAGTAAAATTTTTTTTATAGAATTAATCGATGAGATGAGCCGGAGGTTCACCTAATAGTAAGTCATTGTTTGCCCATAACAACATGGTGCTAATTAGAATGACACATTGCACCGCATTACGCTCGTCGCCTGTAACAAGATGTTGATTCTCGTTACCCCAGTAATTGCACTAGTTACAGCGCTCTTCAAACGGGAACACAGTAATGTTTGACAACCGATACAGACGCTGTGGTGGTACTTACCTAGACGATATCCACCAATAGAGACCATTAATAAATAAAAAAAATGTAAATATAAATTTTTACACAAAATGTAATGATTTTTTTTTTATTCATTTCTTCAATATAATTGTCAAACTGCTTTTTAGGAGTTATGTAGAATAATTTTTATACTAATACTAAATTTAAAACGGTATTTTTTAAAAATTTCATTCCTTTAGACCAATTCGTGTGTCACGATAAAAAAGTAAAGTTGAAATGAAAATTGAGATAAATTAAATTGTTATAAATATTTTAATATTAAATATTTATTTATAATAAAATAGTATTAATTTTTAACTAAAAAAACCGAATGAACATTTTTGATTATTATTTAGTTAATGCTAGTGTTCCAACTTAAAGAATTTAGTCGAATATAATGTTATTATATTGTTGTTGATCCGTGCAAATATTAAGTATTAATCAAGTCAAGAAATATAGTGTTAAGAAATGTTTTAAAGAAGTGTTAACGTATAAATATTTTTTTAAGGTAAACAACCAATTATAACAAATCTTAACGTAAACAGTCCCCGAGTTCAATGTATTCAACAGTTTGCCACAAAAAAGCAACAATAGAGAACAAAACATAACGAGTGTTGACCTGCGACGCTGTGACATGTTGTTGAGACTAGACGTTTCTTGTTTCGCATGCACGGCATTCGAAGAGGCTATCATTCAAAAACAAAGCCACGTCTGATACTGTTTTAAACATTCATTGTCATGACTTTGAACAACAGTAGACACGCCAACTACACCTGTGTTGATGAAAGTTTGCCACGAAGGAAATCGCACCTTAAATGAAAATATATTCTTAATCCACAACTTATTTTTGTAAATAAATTTCTATTAATTGTCCCTGTTGTTATGATTTTATGATGTGAGATCTAAACTGTGATAGACTAGTCACATATATCGCAGATTTATTACATTAACCTTTTTTTTGTTAATTCATAATACTTCTGACTAAACGAGACTTAAAAAATCATTCTGTTTTCTCTTAGAAGTTTTTTATTTTTCATTATCCTTAGCGAAGCAATGCAAGTTCGTAATAAATGTCGTAGTTCTAAGTATTATTAACGTTTTATAACTTTTACGTGTAAAGCACTCATCATACCAATATACATAAATGCAGGACATTGAAGGAGTTACTTCGTCGTAGAGGGTTTACAGTATAATTTCTTTATTTTGCTTGTTGCGTTGTTATTTCTAAAAACTAATGTAAATCTCTGACGTAACAGATATGTACGAAGTAAACTACGATTAAAATACATTGTTACTTGTTTTATTCATCAATACAAATTTTTTATAACATCATTGTAAAATGAAAAACATAACATTTTAAAGTTTTAAAAGTGTTTATGTTATTTTGACTTTTGTGAAAACCTTCTGTGCGTATTAATTAAAATAAATTACATTTTGTAACCCGCAATATTCTATTATGCAAGAGATAACTCCTCCCTCATTGTTCTGCTACGAGTACTTAAAATTTGTCCATTCCCTCGTCAAACAACTGTCAGACGCAACGTACACAAATTTTGTAACAAAATATTCTTAAGCTGTATTTAAAATTTTATCTAACTTGGAATATGGATCGATCGTTACAATGTGTCTTTCAAATGTACAGTCAATAACCGTACCGGTATCAAACTAAAAATATGATTAAAGTTAAATTAAATTAAAAATATAGCACCTCTATTAGGTAAAATACCCATACATTATAGTTCACATGGAAACTGGTTCATGTTGGTGATATAGAAAATATTGTAGGTAGGTACTTGACAATCATCTTATATGAGACTATTATAGGACTTAAATCTAACTAGTCGGCAGGGTATTTTATACAGCGAGACGTTCATTGTGTAATATATCTTTTATCTTTTTCTAGTACATGTAATTTATTAATTTGTTATAATAGTATATAATACTAATACTATATACATATTATATAGTCTTGAAAACAAGCGGCGAGTGGCAAACCTCATGATGTTCTACAAGATACACGATACACTTTAGAGAGTGTGTGATGGAATTACACGATGTTATTCCCCATATCCTTTTTATCCATCCAAACATCCTCAGTTTACAAATAAAGAGGTTTACTTATTATTTTTTGATAAAAACAGCGAAGGAGTGGATCAACTTGCTAGTTTTAGTGTTTCCGTCCAAATACGAAGTGGGTGTCTTCAAGAAAAAAGTGAATAGGTTGCCTAGGTGGAGTCGTATTCAACTATTCGAATTAAAAAAATATATATATTTAAGGGAACGTTATGTTTAGTTAAACTTATTAATTGTATAAAAACAATACAAAATACCATAAAAATTTTTTAGTTAAATTTTTTTTTTTTCGTGTTAAGGAATATATTTCTTCTTAACAAATAGTAAATCTATCCAAATTTAATAACAATAATATTTAATCAATGGTCATTCTTGTAAACGACATTGCTGTTTACATTAGCATCCGGATGTTAGGTAATTATTAATGAAACAATTAACATAAATAATGATCTGCGTCAGTTTTGCTCAGTATGTGTTAAATTATCTATTCATTTAATATTAAATATCATCATGATAAACCTCGATAAACTGTTAACAATACTTAATATAAGGAATTTTATAAAATTAAATATTTGTCTAACTTAACTAAATAGATGCTGAATATACGTTTTAGTTCATAAGAACGGTATAAAACTTAAGTATATCATTATAAATTTTGTAGTAGAACAATATCGGGATAATTACTCCAAAATACTTATACAACTTAGTAATGTATTTTGTAATTAAGACCTTGTTTTTTTACAATTAAGTTGTATTAAAAATAATCCATCTCGGAGGGAAAAACCCCCTCTTTCACCTCTATAAGGAACATATAGCACACCCTCCTCTTCTCAGCCTCTTAATGTCACCTGGGCAAGGTATTCCTTCGAATCTGTCACCTAGAAGACATGGGAGTCAAGACAGAAACTCTTCCGTCTTTCTGCGGCGGATCTGGTCTTGGGCTCCGCCGCCAACCACTATATGGCTGCGAAGGATAGGGAGAGCGGGGAAATGCAATACCGAAAATTCTCTTCTCCCACGGCCCCACTGCCACCGCATTAACAGTGCGGCACCGCTTAGTCGCGGAGGGTAAAGAGAAAGGCGAGCCACAATACCGACAGTTGTCTCCCTCTGCGACTCCCCCACGGCTACTGAGGTCCACTACCACTGCAAGGCGGGAACCTGTTCCGAGGAGCAGTACCTAGACGGTCTCCGGCATAGAAACCTACCACCATTAAGAAAATAATTAAATAAGAGACGTGTAAAGACACTTTTATTTAATACATTTACAAGTTATCGTCATTTCTACTAGTAATTTATTAATTACTAAACATAATAAATATATAATAAGGGGTCCTGCACAAAAACTCACGGGACCCAAGCCAACTTCACTTACTTGTGGTGCACCCAGCTAATCAACAAACGAGCCCTTGGGTCCCATCTACCCGCATTGGGCCATCATGGTGGGAAAGGGCCCAAATGCCCCATATGAACCCTTGCAAACGTGGAGATCTTTCGGGGAGGTCTATGTACAGTAGTAGGTCATGATGATTGATGATGAATTAATATTAAATAAATAATTGGCTGAAAATCTAAATTAATTATTTAAATGCGAATTATTGATTTATTTGCCAAATTAAAGATTTAAATTATTTTATATAGTACAAATTTTGTGTAGTGACTAAAATATAAATTTAGATGGGTTGTTTTGAAGAAACTTTCAAGATTCTATTTTTTTTATTTATTAAACTTAAATTGTATCAGCTGCATCCCACAGATATTTATTAAATATATTTTAGAAGGATTGCTAAAACGGCTATTTATATGTTCCAACGCCATCCCGTGGCATGTTATAGCAAAATGGATATCTATAATATATTATATCTATTTAAATTTATTCCCATATTAAATTTATGATTTAAAAAGGTGAAATGCTAGCGCTCCATCTGATAACAAGTTATATTAAGCGATAATAAGAACCTATTAGAGTGAGATCTTCGTTGCCGGAGATCGTTGAAGCCGCGCTCGTTTCATTACTTACTTGAATAAAAAAAAATAGTAGGTACCACCGCAGCTCCTTTTTCTGCTGCCAAACAGTCGTGTTTTAATATTACTGTCTTCCATTTCTAAAAGCGTTGTAGTAAGCGATATTTCTGATGGAGAGAAACTTTTTTTTTATTCCGAGCAAAACTTCTAAAACTTCTAGGCGACAGACAAGGTTATGTGGGATTTGTATCCACTAAAACCCCCTCGGTGGTCATTCTCAATGCATTGCGGTGGTCTCTGGGATCTTCTACGGAATGCAACGGTGCCTATCTGCACTACGCCTAAGCCCGTCCCAGGGAGAGCTATAACCGACTTCGGCACCCTCGCTATGCTAAGATATAGGCTAGATCACCTATTCGTTTTTGTCCACCCCGGGCTCGCTTAGTAAGCAAGGAAGGCCTCCACCTTCAAATCTCACAAATTTGATAACCTTTTAAGTCGTCTTCTACAACAGGCAGAGCTTAAACTAGTTCTATTCTTAACTGCACGAGACTACAGGGCAGAAGTAACGAGATTTAACATTTAATGCCTAAGAGCGACGAGCACAATGTGGTTTTGTGTATATCATCCTAACTACCGGTGTATCGTTTACGACGTTATCATCTTGCTTGTTTCGTCGCTTCGTCGAATAACAATTTTATGCTAGCTTTATAATTCTACAGATTAGTGTTCCCAAAAAGTTGTACTTCCCATTTTTATCCATAGGTACAATTTAATACAATAATCTTTTTTCACTAAAAGAAATGCTTTTTTTGACTTATTTTGTTATATCCGGAGACTCCAAAGGCAAAATAATAAATTTTAATAAAACGTGTGCAAACAACTGGTCACAAATCGCAATATTCTTGATAATCGAAGGGAAATGAGAAGCTTTAAATGTCGAATGCCTTTTTTTGTACTAGGGGAATATCTTCTTTATGATACTCAGACCTCTGGGAGGAAGTTAGGATTGTTCGGAGATTTTTGCTTGCTAGAACCTCTTTTAGTGATCTTCTTCGACTTTTGGAGTGTTTGAGGGATCCCCGTTCGGAACACATATTCGTAAATGTAGCATACCTATTAATAAGTAAAAAATATTAAATATTTCCCACTTATCTCGTTTGCTGATAATAACATGTTGAATATATAGTAATAAGCTGAATTGATTAAGTGTACCTTCTACTAAATAGTCCAGGCAGTGTTCCATTATCCTTAATGAACCCCAGAGCAGACAGGTTAGACATAACAGAAAGAGACGTTAACGTTTTACTATTAACATAGTTGTGATATAACGACCATGTCTTACTAAATATAAAGGAATGCCTAGGTTCATAGAATAATCGAAGTTTTATAAGACTAAAAGTTGATAAGTACGCCAATTTGCGTTGTACAGTTTGTCTCAAATAGAAATGTTTACGTCTAAATTAGAAATCGCAAGGCCGCAACATTTCGTGTCAGAAACAAAGCCCGCTAAGCTCCAAGAAATTATTGCTCACAATTAGGACAGTGGCGTGTCTTTGATCAAAGAGATGTGCATTTCGGGATCCTCTTTTATCACTAGTTCACTTTACTTACGTGGTAAAATATATTGTATGTTGTGTGGGTTATGGGTTTTTTAAGCTAATATTAGCAGTTTTTAGTTCAAAAGGTAAAAATTCACATCAACAATAGAAACTGAAATTATCATCAACATCCCAATAAAGATTAACAAAATTTTAAAATAATTTTAAGTCAGTTTTACGTTTACAATTAATTAATATACGGAGTAAATAACGTCTACAGTATTTGTTAAACACATTAATAAAAATATCTTAAAATACACGTAAACTGTAATTAGCCGAGGATCGAAATAGTTTTCTGAATCTCATCGCCACACTTCAGTTTGAAGATATCACCTTGTGATGGTGATACTGTTATATAGATTCATTACTAAAGTTTTAGTCTTCTAATAATAAAAGTAGGAATTTTGTTCTTACTATTTCATAGTAATCGGCACATACCTGTTTAAGTTACATAAACCGAAAAGGTTTTAATACTCCTTTCAGAGGCTTTGGACAACCAAAAATTCTCTTAGAGTTTTACTTATTTGACAAACTGATGCGTCTGCACTTCTAATTCCCAAGAATTATTCCTTACTTACTACGTGTCACTACATTTCTACTGTTCCTGTTAGTACAAAAATGTTATTTAAATGAGATACTCACTAGGTAAAATAAGTTTAACCTAAATAATTTCTCAAGCCCGTCTTGGAATTTATGTGCTTAAATATAACCACTGACCTCCTGTAGATGAAGGTAGTTGTTGTATTCAAAACTAAGAATTTCTCAGCTCATAGCGCCGAATTCGCAGTCTCCAGCTCCACTTAACATGATTAATATTTCTTCGGGATAACTTTTTAGTATACTGCCTACTTAATTTTATTTAACGTCATTCAAAATTAATTGTTCGTTCATTTTATATATTTTCAGAACAATGATAAGTAATTCGTCGCTAACATTTTTTTTAACCTTTTTCAAGAAGAGTACCCCTAATAATCGAGGACATAAAAAATTACTCTGAAGGAGGAATAGGGAAGAGTTAGTATGTGTTAATATTTTTTGTTCAAACTGTATATAAATAGAAAAAATAAATATTTCTAATTATCAACGGCTTTATCTTATGTAAAAAGTTTTAATATGATAAATATTGTGGTGTTTTCCGAAACTCGTATTTTTAAACATTTTTATCCACTCTCATAAAAACTTCACAGACATCAACTTATATAAACAAAATCAGTCGAATTGTTTTCTAATAATGTATTTTATACATGCAACAAGTATTTTTCCATTTATGCCATAATCATCAGCCAATACGCGTTAAAAGCTGGATGTAGACCTCCTCTAACGCCCTAACGGGTTCCCGCCTTGTCGCGGGCGGAGGAGGGGGGTGGGGGGGGTAGTAGTAACCGTGGCCCGACACACGGTGAAGCGAAGTGGAACCGACCCGGCCGGCCCGCGCCGAAGGGCCGGCCAAAACGGCCGCTCCAGGTTCGAGCACCGGTTGGATAACTGGAGCTCACCGGAGCGGCCGAGAGCTACAGGGGTGGATTTATGCTACCCTTTGCGGCCGACTGCAGGGGCGGTTTCATACGGCCTCTTGCGACTAACATTAAGTCCCTCTCTATACTTGGGAGTATCAAAGTGTGGTAGTGTACCTCACATTAACTCCCTTCGTTCAATAACAAAAATATTTAGTCTTCCACAATACAGAACTAACCTTGGAACACACCGCCCAATAGCCAGAATGTGCAATCACTTATAATACTTTTAATGCAAAAATTCCCGATTTGGACAGTTCCAGCGACTGTAGAAATGCTTTTAAAGATAAGTTGCTAAATCACTTCTTAGATATTTAATGGATATTTATTAAATATTGTTTCTACGCGATATCCCAATGTTGAATGTACATAACATACTATACCTGCCTATTGACTATTTTAAAAATGATTTTTGTTAAAAAATTTGTTGTATATTTTAATTAATCGTAGTCTATAATTTTCTTTTTCACTGTGATGTTGTTAATCTCAATACTATGGCCAAAGCTGTGTACGTCTATAATAGGCATTTGTATTCAATTTTGTACAAGATATCTAGAACATAAGATAATATATAATATGTTAATATGTGTACTAAATAAATAAATGTGTAGGTGGATTAAACGATTTATCAACATCTTAGCATGCAACTACTAGAAAAATTTAAAATAAAATGTTATACTGCGTCATTTATATTTTGTATGCTTATTATCAAATAAGTATAAAACAGTTCGCTATTCTGCATTCATTATTTTTGTTTGTATGTTCAAACGCACCCGGAAGGGAAAGGTGGTAACTTTGAAAGGAAATGTTCATTGTACGATTAACTTTTATTCTTAATTTCGAAACAATGTGTGTTCACTTTTTGTCACAATTTTTTCACATTTGAAAAGCTTATATTACTTCTTTATATATTGAGTGCCTCCTAAAAGTTATTTTAAATGGGTGACTAGTTTTTAGAGGTTTTATACGAACGTTGCGCCATTTTTGCCGCTGGGCAGTTGTATGCAAAACATTAATGTCTTCAGATTGCGCCTCAGAAGACGCTGAGGATAGTGGAACTATTGGAGCTACGAAATTATCCGATCACGACCGTATAACTACGGAAATACAGGTTATAACCGTTTCATTAAACAATTCATTAAAAAAAGAAAGAAATCGTCATTTCCATATTGCACCGCATTTTTTGGTAACCCATAAAATGTTTTACAACATGTAAACAAAATTTTATTTTGTTTTATGTATATTTAGACTTTTCCCCTGGAAAAAAGAATTTTGTTAACGATGAACACGAGTATTTTCATCAAGATGTAGCTGTGATTGAAAAATGTTTACAAAATGGCAGCTTGCTATTCCCACATATTACTCTTGCAGCCTTATTATGTATTGTTTAATAAAATTATAAATGTTTAAAAAAAAAATATTTTTATTATCTTTTTTAACTTGAAAATTAGATTTTATGGAAAAACTTAATTTACGGATATCTATACAGCCAATATCAAAAAACTATAATCAAATAGTCTAGCACCACAGACAAATTAAAAAGTTAGATATTTATTCGGTATAATTAAAGGAAAAAGCGTAAGGCAAAGTTTTAACCCTATAAAATTTATGTAAATTACTGTCTAATATTTTTAAATTTTATTAATGAACAATAGCAAGTTTGTTAGAATGATGTGGTTCTTATAAAAACATACTATTAGTACATTATGGCGAGCTGAAATCCCGGCAAATGAAGGCCTTCGCACCAGTTTCCTCTGTAAATGGGTCAGAGGCTATTCAGGTCCTCTCTGACACCTCCCCGTATTATGTGTGCCCCTTGCATAATTGAACACGCGGCAAATTATTGTCATGCCTGGAGATACAAACATCTGCACCTTTTGAATTCTACAGCTATGTTGACGTATTATGAAATATTTATATAAGTATTATTATTATAAGAATGTAAATGGAAATAAGAGAGTAACAGTTTGAAGTCCAGTTGTAAGTTTTGAAATTTGATCGAAACGAAACTCTTAATTTCGAAAATAATATACCTTTAAGTAATATCTGATAGAATGAAATATATTTTATAAGCTTGTAATTTTCTAATACCAGACTGGCTTGCTAGCACGAGGAAAACTGAACTTTTGTGCGATATGATTTTGAGCAATTCATGAGTACTAATTTCTACGAAATGTTATAGTAATTATACTTGTCAAGCATCAGCAACTTTCAATTTGGTCCATAATTCATTTATGTTTTGTTTGCATAACTACGCGTTAACTTTGATAGAGTGATTAAAAAATGGGTGATTCCATTTTAGTAGAAAAAAAGAATACCTTGAAGATGATTGTAAAAAGTCACTATTATTTGTCAAAAGTGTTCATTACCATCTTCTTTTTTATGCTATTGAGATGACAACTAGGCTTGCAACCCACCAAATGTTGAGCGGTTCCTGTAGCTTACTGACGCCAGTAATACCAAAGGTATCGCTAGCGTGTTGCCTACCTTGAAAAAACCTTTTCACAATCTTTTTAAGTAACTCCATATTATAGTTCCTTAGGAAAACTTTAGCAGGTACTTCATGCATTATCTTAGTATTCTCCGGAGAAAGCATATTTGCAACCAGACTCTACGAGAGCACTGCGATTCGGGAGTGTGAGAATAGACCTTCTGTCGATGGCGAACGGTGCGATGATGAAAAAAAATTTAACATTAAAATTTATTTGAAAGCGACTCACTCATAAACATTATACATTTCTTTTTTTAAAAAAAATATGATAAGATAATGCTCCGTAATGTTGGCAGTCAATAGTTAATCATGGAAATTTATTTAAATTAATATGTAAGGCAGTCAATCCATACGGGAGACAGCTAACAGTATACTTTGTCCTAGCGGTGTCAGAAAAGGTGACCAATGTAGGAATAATTCCTGAGAAATGGCAGTAGCTTTCATGGTGAAACTTACCATCGTACTGCGCTCGTCATCCCACATGTTAAGCGAGTATCGATGCCTTTGTTCGATTGGGGACACAATTACGGCGGTAGACTAAAATGAAGTCATTTTAGTCCATCGCCGTAATTTTATTTAATATTCTTCTTTTCAATGTTAATACATGTTTTTTTGTAAATAATTAACTTGTAATGGATTGATTTAATTGCATATATTTGTATCGAAGATTGAAAGTTAATTAATTTTTAACACAATTTTTGAAACAACCATTAGCTTAGTTTCCAAGATGTTATAATTACCACCATTAAAAAATAATGACTGCGAACCCGGTCAAAGAAATCAAATTAATAATTACTAAGTTTCTTATTCCTAGTACAATTAAAGCGTACTTTGACACTCATCATCCCAGAAGGTTAATTACGGTAACTTATTAAGTTTCCTCTTACTTTTATAACCATTTAAACGTAATGACAAATGTTTTAATTCTTTCTTTAAACGACTCACTTGATAATCTTCTTTCAGAATTTTATACATTACTCTTAGTTATTTTATGTTTAAAGGCGTTAATAATGATGTTACGATTAGAACAATACATTATCTATCTGCCGTGGATAACAACTACTCATATAAATCCATGTTTACTTAAGCGGTATGTCGAAGAGATTATATTTAATCAGGAAACAAGCCAGGATAAAGGCAAGCAGAATAATAAATTATAATATACAAATACGTTACCACATAGTTTGCAAGTTTCGTACTTACATAAGGTTTATTCATCTACTTTAATAATCTTAACACAATTATAGATAAAGTATGGGTATTCAACAGATACCAGCAATGTTTAAATATTGTCGTTTTAACTGTAGTGGTATCCAGAAATTGAACTTTACCTCGTTCATTTAAAAATAATATTTATATTTATTACACTATTTTATTTTTTTTATTCACCTATTAACAATTGCAATGGCAAAGCATGATTTAAGTATTTTTATGCTTTTTCCAGCAGTATGGCGCTAGGCATTGAGTCGTCTGTGTCTAACACACTCGACAACAAGCACAGCGTCCGTGACCCGAAAACAATAATTGCTTAACCCATGTACCATTTTATACAAACAAGCATCTGTACTTTCTTCTAGAGAGTATTGGGTTCTTTATTTTTTCCTCGGTTCATTTGTAACAAAAAACGGAGATAAAGAAGGGGCTAATTAAAAAGTGTAAGCCTTTCCATGTTTCAATTTTACACTGAAAATACGAGTAGCAAGTGATTGGGGAGCCAATTTTTTATTTGAGATTAGCTTTTCCCGTATTCTCTTTGCGACATTTAATTAGTACTTTTAACATCCTTTATGAATCTAAATAATTTTATTACTACCATATGACTCATAATGCCGTTTTCATGACAAATTATGTGTTCATTTAGATATTTTGTCAAAGCTAAATATATATAAAATACTTCCCATCTCTGAGGAAGTACCTTATATGTAGAAAGTGATATCGATAAGAACGTAAGCATATATTATATTATATTTAAAGTACTAAATATCACACACTACATACCACACTGCACCACACCACATTATATATATTGTATAATACTTAATATCTTATTCAATTTTGTTCTGCAGCTGTACAGCAGTACAAAGTTGACCAAAAAAATCACCGTTACAGTTTACAGGCTTAAAAGAATTTAATGCAGTTGTTTTTTTTTTGTTGAAGGCTGCAGTTCCAGAGGGCATGACATTTCCTGGATCGCTGCCGGATGTAGCGGAACGATGTGGGCGCTGGGCTCCGGATTCCCTGTCAGCGTCGGCTTCGGGAAGTTCAGATGAAAAGCCTACGGCTCGACGACCACGCTGGCGCATTGCGCTCGCAGCACTTGTGGTGATAGCGGCCCTGGTTGCCGCTCTTGCTCTCCCCCTCGCACTAGGTGGTGGCGGTCGCGCCACGCCTGAACAACGACTTGTTACCATACGGCGCATGCTACGAGACTCGCCTCTCATAGATGGACATAACGATTTAGCATGGAACGTCCGTAAATTTCTCCACAACAAAATTAATGACTTCAATCTTTCAGCCGGTTTGGAAGGTCTAGAGCCGTGGGCGCGCTCGCGCTGGTCGCACACGGATATACCACGACTCAGACTTGGCCAAGTCGGTGCACAATTTTGGTCAGCGTACGTTCCATGTGGCGCAAGAGATCGCGACGCCGTTCAACTTGCACTCGAACAAATGGACGTTATCAAACGTATAGTTGAAATGAATGCTGCACATCTTGTGTTAGTTACTGACGCCTCTGATTTGTTAGACGCACACAGAGATGGTAGAATTGCATCATTGATTGGCGTCGAGGGTGGTCATGCTCTCGGTGATTCGCTCGCAGTATTAAGGGCATTTTATCAACTCGGTGCTCGTTACTTAACAGTAACGCACACGTGTGATAATAGATGGGCGCACGCCGCTGGCACTTCGGGTGGGCTCACAGAGTTCGGTCGCGCAGTAGTACGCGAAATGAATCGCCTCGGAATGATTGTTGACCTTTCGCATGCTGGAGAAGAAACAGCGCGCGATGCCTTAGAAACGTCACAGGCTCCAGTAGTCTTCTCACATTCCGGTGCGGCGGCACTATGCAATTCTACTAGAAACGTACCAGATGAACTGTTGCGAATGGTCGCAGCAAACGGAGGCGTAGTGATGATTAATTTTTATGCAAAATTAGTGACATGTGGCGAACGTGCTACTATCGAAGACGTGGTAGCCCATATCAATCACGTGCGAAGTGTAGCAGGAGTGGAACATGTGGGGCTAGGTGCAGGATACGACGGGATCGATGCGCCGCCAGAAGGTTTAGAAGACGTGTCACGATATCCACACCTGCTAGCCGAACTACTGCGTGACCCTGATTGGAGTGAGGAAGATGTGAGAAAGCTAGCGGGAATGAACGTAGTGCGTGTGCTGCGAGACGTGGAGCGAGTGCGCGACGAGTGGCGACGCGCTGCCGTTCTGCCCGGAGAGGAGTCGGCAGGCGCGCGGCGCGGCGAGTGCGTCTACGGGCCCGCGTGACGTAGGCTGCGCGCCGCGCGCTCCCGCGGCCCCCCTCGTACTGCTCAATATTGACACTTGTTGAACGTAGTTATACATGTATATTAGTGTCCAAATGTGATTTAGCGATTAATCTCTACCAGACCTCGATGCACAAATTGTTTAGCTAAGGAGCCGCGCGCGCTGGGCGCTTCGTCTCGGCGTCGCCCCGCGGGTCCCCCGCTCAACTGTTCTCCATCCACGCACACGACTTCGTTGACGAAAGCCCAATGCGATTCGCGATTTATATGATGTGAAACCATTAATGATATAAAAGAAATAATGTGTTTATAGAAAAATAAATATTCTTTATTTATAATTTTAGACGTTTTATTTCCAATCTTTAATTACAAAAAAATTAATTAAGCACATCTCGTATACTACAAAAGGAAAATGTCTTAGAGAGGCTTGTTTTTAGTAATTAAAGAAACTTATGTAATATCAAATATTTATTTAGGTTTATTGTATTATAATTAAATGAACTGTGTCTTAAACGTTTGTTTACACTTTATCAAGAAACGTTATAACGTGATATTAATGCCTACATTGCATTCTTTCTATAAAAGCCAGGCAGTCCAAAAAGTGGACAGTGAGTCTGCTATAAAATAAATAAAATTATAATATATGTATAATAAATGCGAACTGGCCGCTGAAATATATATATATATATATATATATATATATATATATATATATAAATATATATTTATTTATTATACATTTAACTATGAAACATTTTTCTTTTTTTTTCTTTACGTATCCAGCTCGTCTCCAAGTCAAGATACTCTTTTACTTTGAAACTACAAGCCATTAGTGCAACCGTTCAATGTCGCTAACAATCTCTTATCAACATGTTTATTGATGATAGTTTTAATGTCTACAAATAAAATTAATTGGTTGTCAAGTATAAACATACATTTGAAGTGATGTTCCGTGTCTTACTTTACGAGACCTGCAAGACCTGAGATTAAGTGATCGCTGCCATTCACATAGATTTACGTCAATCTTTATCATATTGAGTTATTAGAATTTATATTGTTGGGTTGGATGTCCCGTTACTTATATTTAGGTACTCAGCTTGTTTCAATTACTACACGAAATACTTAGTCTGTTTCATAAGATATACGATCATTAGGCCAAGATTATAGGTGTGTATAAAAGCTAAATAAATACTCTAGTACAGCAAGTGTTTTATAGGTTTTAGTTACGCGTTGATGACTATTTAAAAAAGTAGTGATTACATATTAAAAATAAGGTGATAGTTAAAATTTTATAAGCGTTTATGCATGGTATAACAATGATAAAAAACAGTCATAAGAAAAGAATATCATATAATTACAAAAGGTATATTACAATTAAAAAATTAAACTTTTAATAGTAGATTTTAAAAATACTTGATATGACGATAATTGTTAAAATTAAAATTTTTCTTTATTGAAAGTAACATTAAAATTATTTACAAAAACCTTTTATTTTGCAACTGTTAATTTTATGCTTTGTTATAAGTTATTAAGCGAACATAGTAAACGAAAAATTACTAATTCTACTAATAAAACCAAAAAGAAAGTTAAACATTTATACAAGATTAATATTATATTAATAAATTAAATTTTTAATAAGTTTGTAACGCTCCCATTTCGTATGTATAGGAATAGTATAGGTTTACTGCTATTGTTTCATGGAATAGTAAAGGTATACAATTTTGATTCGAAAATTAAAAATATTAAATATAATGAACAGTAATAAAAAAGGAAGTACACTATAATAGTTACTTTGTAGGCTATTGAAATATTTGCTTGTTTATATAATGAAGTACATAAGTCCCAGCACATTATAACTAAAAATTTTGAAACATTTCTGTAACAAGAGATTGATTCTATTGTCAAAACTAAAAAAAATCTAAATCGGTTCGGCGTTCTAAAAGTATCATTTCATCATCATCTACCGAGAGACGTCCACAGCTGGACATAGGCCTCCCATAAATCTCAACACCGATTGATACAGGCATGATATACATTATTATTGTAATGATACCATTATTTAATATGTTTCGAAGTGATCGGCAAATCTTTCTACTGTTTACCATATTTATTTTATCGCTTATGATTTAAATTGTCTATGATGTAAATCACAGAAGGAAGGAGATAAGATTCATCATAAACATTATTGTTTGTGGAAAAATACTAATCTATCTTTACTGCATACTCGTTAAAAAGTATGTTTAGTAAATAAACTTTAATTAGCGTATGTACGTACCTCTCATTTAATATTTTTTTTTTCTTTTTATTCGCAATGGCAAGAATGCTCTTTATATACTAGCAATAAAATTATTATCTATCATTAGTTCTGTCATTGTCAACAGTGGTATAAAAACTGCAATTGTTCACGGTAACATTTAAATACAAAAACTCCATCCTGTTTCGTGTAACCACAGTTAAAAGGTAAGTGTAACGCGTTTTTGTTTCAAGCGATATGTAGTAACATGTATTGTTATATATGATTTTGGTATTGCACGTTTGTTTTACCTTTCCTCTCTTGCATGCAGCCTCATTCATCATAAGGGATGGAGTCCAAACAAGGTTTGTATTAGAAAAAACTTATAGGATACGGACCTATTAATTTTTCAATCAGAATTTAATCTGTTTGTACCCAGTATGTTTTATTTATATTCATACCCAGAATAAACAATATTTAAATAAAAGTTATTTAACTATTGTTTATAAAAAATATTTATAATTTAATATTTTTTTTTATGCTGAAATACTTGAATGGGTTATTGTCGTTTTAGTATTTTACTAACAACTTTTTTATATATATTTTGTCAAAAAAGCTATTCAATATTGTTTGCAATTATTATTAAAAATATGTTTAAATTGATATGTAATGAAGGTTTTTGTACTTTTCATTTTATTATTTTCATGTATTTAATTGTCACAATTTATATTATAGTTATAAATATATTTACAGATACATTTAATGAATCAGTGTCATCTATATTAGAGAGGAAAGTTAGAGGCTGGCTCACAGGAGTCATTGAAGATATGAGGCGCAGTAGTCCAGTACAACAATGGCTAGACTCACTACCCACAGATACAGAAGTTGAAGAAAAGCCTATAGATGAGCTAAATGGGAACACTCAATCTGATGAACATAAAGCTGAAGAGTCTGTCACGGAAAATACAGTGATTGAAGCTAACAATATACAGTTTAGTGATGACAAGAGCTTGGATGTACTCTCACAAAGGGAAATGTGGAAGAGGAAGTCGTTGGATAGTGGAATGCTTATGAGTACACCAAATATTGGAAATGTAAAGAAAAAACTACAAAGAGATCACTCTGTGCAATCAGATGGATGCTCACCAAGATTTAAAAACCCGTTGCTTAGGGACCATTCATTACAGGTAATTTATTACACAATATCCTGTTTGATTATAATAACTCTATGTTATCTATGTAATGAAAATTACTATTAAATTTCTCAATTATTGTAGGTAATAATCACATATTGATATATGTAGAAAAAAGTGTAGAACCATTGTTAATGTAGTTCTGTGTTGTGTTATAAAAGGTTAAATATGTATTTCTGATTCCATTCTTTCCTTTCCAAATATCTAGCAATTAATAATCTGGTCGGCAATTGTTTCTTTTTGGAGTGTTTAAATCTATTTTAAAATAGTTAAAACTCTACTTCTTAATCTGATTTGTGTATATATATTTATAATGTAGTTTTAAATTTCAGTCAGATGTAAGTGGATCAAGCAATAGTTCAGTTCTAAATGTGCTTGGGGCTAGAAAAGTTGATGCTGAATCAGTTCTATTGGCTTTGGGTTTCGGTCCAAGTGAAAAACAACAAAAGTTACAGAGAATACCTGATCGCTTCTTAGTGCCTTCAAAGGTAGGTTGCAGTTTTATGGTGCATTAACTTTATTAACCTTTTGAAGTCTGTTAGATCACATATATATATCTCATTTAAGTTGAACATATACATTGAAATCAATCTAGTAAAATGTTTGTACATGGTACTTTATTGTGACTGAGCCTGGTTTTAACCTTTTAACAACTATAGGACATGTGTGTAACACATAATTTTTGCATGAATTAATGAAACAAACATAAACTATTAATGAATTATAATTTAATTTTCAAAAACGTTAGAAATGTAATCTTATTGTTACTGTTGTTACATTAAAGGATTATTAATATTTTACAGTTGAAAGGAATAAGTACTGAGCAATTCATTAAGGATGAACAGCTTTCAATGCGTATGCATGACTGTGGAATATTTGGTTACAGAGGTCTCACAGGTATGTTGTATTCTTTGTACAGTTACAATAATTTTATATAATAACTTGTTATAAGAGATACATTTTATAATAATTTCTGGGAATATTAATTCCATTGGTGTTGGTACATAATACAATTATGGGATCTTAAGTTAACATTTTATAAAATACTAAATTTATTAATGAATGTAGTTACATGAAACACCCTATATTTTTTAAATGTGTGTTGAAGTACTAAAGGATATAAATTTTAAATATTGATTATTTTATTATAAACAGCTTAATGTTCCGACTGTTGGAATTCAAGCCATTTTCCTTAAGGAAACAGTAATGACTACATACTCTTGACTTGAAATTTGGGTAAATGGTTTTGACTCCTTTTGGAAGAAGGCCCTGACTCGCTGCCGGGGGAATATTAAGCCAGTTTATTATTGACAATTTTCCTATTAATATAATTTTGGTTATACATAAACAAGTTAACAAAATAATAGCTTTATTTACTACATACATTTATTTAAAGGTTGTTTCATTACCAAGAATAATCACATATCACAATTTCATTATCATTTCTGCCAGTTCATGGGCTTTTATGTAGGTTAATTTTAACAGCATAATATATTTTAGTGCTACTAACAAGACTAATAAACTCACAGAACACTGCACACCAGTATGCCGTTTCATGAAACCTGTACCCACGGGCTTTCATGGGCCATATCAGATTCCCGATATTGCTATACAGTAAGTATTGTTTAATGTTGCTTCCTGTGCTTGCAATTAATAATCATTCATTTTAATTACATTATTTTGAGATTTTTGCTTTCTAAGCCTCCATGATATACATTTATATACATACATTTCATTACATATATATATAGATGGAAGTTTTTTCAAATATATAAAGTTTACATACAGCATTGTTAAGTTATTTTCTTGTCATTCTTATCTATTTATTAACAATTGTGTAATTGTTCCCAATACTGGGACATGAGGACTTTTCTCAAAAGGAGACTGGGCTAGAAGATGTCACACATTCACGAAAGCAGAAAACTGTTAGAAATTACTAAGATAGACTTCACATCTTATTTCAAGGAGTCGAGGACAATGAGGTGATGTGTATCATCTCACCAAACACCTTGTTATGTGAAGGCCTATCACTCACCATCAGGTCAACATCCCGGCGCTTCGTTAAAAAAAATATTTCTTGAAGCATTCACGTTTCCTCATGCAGTCGTCTTTCACCGAAAGCTCAAGCTCAGTAGGGATCAAATCCGCACCTCCTCGAGTCGTAGCGCGCTATCGCACTTTTTGAGATTGCCTAATTGCAAGACGTTTAACGAGTATAAAACAGAAATTTATATCTTTTCTCTTGCTGCGAACATGTTAAATCTTACGTAAGCAGGTTTAAGCGGAAATATTCGTTAGTTTGTTGTTACAAAATTGGTGTGTAGGTTATTGTCTTAATATTAACCTTGTTATAGATACTACGTCGATTGATATGGCCTTGCGTATAAGGAAAATAAATAGGTAATGGACGACTGTTTGATGTACATCGTCAACAAACAAATCGCGCTCTTCCCACAAATTGTTTTAACTGTTTTATGACATCACTACCATTTCAGCTTGTTGTCCACTGCTTAATATAAATATGTCTTCAAGCTAAGGCGTACATTTAATAAAAAAAAATTATTTATTTTTGTTAGCAATTTATTCCAAATAATTTATTGATGTTATTTGTCGCACGGTTTTTTATAATCTGTACGTTAACGTCCATCCGACAGTAGACTCTACCTATAACTAATATACATGTATTTTTGGTGCCAACATTATTAAATTACAATTTTTTTTATTTAGTCCCATCACATTAATTGTGAAATTAACTATTTAAATCTACATTGGATTATCGAGCCGCAATTGCACATTATGCTTTTGGCATCTAAATCAAATATTATATAGAACATTAAAATTTTGTTTGAGAATTTTTGTTTCTTCGACGACCTGACGTGCAGGTGGAACAATATACCGCTAGTTAGGATACTAAATACTGCACGACGTGCTCATCGTTTTAAGATATGTAGATACATTATTGTTTGACGGCACAAATGTGGGATGTGTTTCTATTAAACGATGTAACTAATTCCAGGGAATCCTCATGTTCCACCGTCGACAATTGTAGCTAAAATTATGGAACGTATACTGCTAGACAACGTTTTCCGCGAGGAGGCGCTGATGAAGGCGCGTCACTCCATCGCCGACATGCGCAGCGCCCCGGCGGCGCACGCGCACCTGGCCCGCGCTGTTTTCAGCAGGCAGTCAAGCGGCCGCTTCACCTAACTATACCAAACTAAGATACTTAATTATATTTGATCTTTTTACATTCACAGTTTATAGTGTTTTAAGGTAAATACATAAGATTGTTTTTTTTTTTGGGAAATTTTATTAACTTGGTACATTGTTGCTTATTTTAACTATGTGACTTAATTTTACTAACGGTAAGCATACAAATGCGCTAAATACACAATTTTTTAAAAAAAATATTGTGTTTATTAATTTTTTTTTTGTAATGAATTAAAAATCAAACCTAGACTTTACAGGTGATTGCGTGAAAAAGTGTAAGTAGAGTAGCAAGTATTACCAGTTGACAATTTAACTTTTGTCAAGTATATAACTTAAAATCACGCAGTTTATTTCATACTCGATCTTTAAAAATTTATTATTGAATTTATATATACGATGTTTTAGTGAGAAATTTGACATCACAATTATGTAAAATATGATAAACACTGTTTATTAGTGCCAAAATAATAAAAAGACACGAACGTAGCTAGTCAGGCTAATAAATGTTTAGAGTTATTGTTTATCTAATTAATAATAAATTAAGTACGTCTGGAAAATAAATTGATTTATTTTATACGTTATGTTGTTAGATTGTTTTATTGACTATTAAATTGTAATTATAATGTTATTAACGATTACTTAGGCATGATCAAAAACATTCTGATGACTAAAAGTGATACTGCTCTTGATTTGTTTTTCTATTGTTAATATTGCCTCTCACAATATATAGTTGATTTGTTAGTAAAAATCCTGCACTTTCAATATAATAATATTTAGAAGATTAATAAAAATTCTTATAAAAACGCAATGCGACGAGCACAATGTGGTGCAGTGTGTACCATCCTAACTATCGCTGAAACACTTGTATCGTCGCTTAGTTGTACAAAATAAATACAAATTTTTTCATATATATAAAATTATAGAATAAGATGACTTTTAAAGTTTTTCTTTCAATGTCGTAGTTTACATGTTAAGAGTGTTCAAATTTTATTTTTGACGATACGTTACATAATTCTTATATTGAAAATAAAATATATATTAGTTCTAGTGTGTCCTTGCCACAAATAGTTAAGACAAAGAAAACCTTTATAAATCTAATTATAGTTTTTAAATATAACTACATTAATCGTTAAAAGAATAAATAATAAGTATAGAGAAAAGTGCAATTTTTTTAGAATATTAATAGTAAATATTTAATTGTAAAATATATTAATACAATATCCTTGTTTTGTTCCTCTTTTTGACTATTAATTTTATACATAGTATTAATTGACGATACCATACAGTGCTGCAGTGTAAATTTTTAATTAGAAATAATTTTTAATCCATGTCGACTTAAGATACACCACTGTATTATAGGAATTATTATTTATTAATTAGCAACCTTTACTTACTATCTCTATAAACATTTTATGTACACATTCATTATTTTGTAAACACCTAAAATGTTAAAAATATTAAACTTTTGAATGATACTTAATTAACTTCTGCTATAGTTGAATTTAACTGCTTTATAACAGTCAGTTTGGTCGATGGTACCGTTTTTTTTAAACTGTCTGGTTACCTTATCTGCTACTCTTATTCTATTAATCTACCGCAGTAACAATACTTACCTTATAATTTAACATTTGTTACAGAATGATGTAATTAAAAAAAATAAATATACATATCAAAGACATTAAGTCTATCTTTGCGTTTTGATGTGTAAATTTAAATAAATAATAAAAAAACACATTGCTTTGATTACACTACTAATGCAATTTACTTTACCCTTCTTTCTTCAACTCCGCTGTTTATAAACTGTTTCTATTAATGGTTTCACTTAAGACACTCATTGTACTTAAATAAACTACAAAACAAACTTTTAAGTCTTGCATTAAGTTTAATAAAGTTTTATAAAAGTTACTTAATACTGCATTAGAAGTTAATATTTTTTTGTATATGACCCTGATAATAAATTAAATTGTGTACAGTTGTTTTTAAAACAACTACTTACTTCATACGCATAATTGTATAGTATTACTATTAAAATGTATATGTGTCGTGTTAAATTGGTTATAGACCTGTTAATCTCACTGTCTTAAACTTAAATTGTTATATTTATTTTTTTGTTATGTAATACCATGGTACTCAGGCATGCCTTATTCTTATAGGTACTTACATATCAACTGTAGTGAAACAACTTAATGGTTTTGTGATGAATCTATGTCTATAATAATAATGATGTGATACTGAATAGTACTTGTGTTAATTGCTCAGTAATTAAATGGTTTTGTTGAGAATTTTGTTATTTATGATGACCGTTTGTATCATAATTGCAAGGGATCAAAACAAAATAGGAATAATTTAATAAACTTCTATCAACCACAGTAGTTTTTTACTCGACTACTTAATACCATAATCATTAATTCGTAATAAAACAAATGTAATAAATAATTACGTTTATTCGGCTAAGTGATGAGGCGACTAGGACATTTATTTGACCTACACATAACAATGTGGCTCTAACTGTGATGATATGCACTTCACCACATTGTCCTTATGTCTTGAGATATGAGGTATTAAGCTCAGTAATTTTATTAGCTACAACGCCATTCAAAACTGGAAAACGGCAATGTTTGCACGCTGCTGTTTGACGGCAGAAGTCTAATAACATAGACGTATTTTTAACTATTAACACAGGTGGTGGGTCTCTGTTGCCGGAGATCGTGTAGATACGTACCACAGCAGCGTTTATTTTTGTCGCCAAGAATTAGAGTTCACGTTAAAAAGCGCCAAAAATCTTTAATGTTGTTAAGGTACATGATTTCAATGTCTTAAGTCTGAAACGACTAGTGGAGTATTACTTGATGTTATTATTTTGTTGCGAGAAGGCATGTTACTACCCAACCGGGTAGAGCGTGAAAATTTTGCATCTCATTCGTAGCCTTAAGAAAACGTTAAAGGTTGTATATTATGTAATAATCTAAATACAGTTTCCGAACATAATTTCTTAAAATCAACCGTATCTGTTTTTAACTCAATAACTAATCAATAATAAGTAAGTTCATTGTACCATCCACGAAAAAGTTGTTTTCGTATGCAGTACTTTCGAAACTCGTCGAAACACAGCAGTAGTACTGCAAAAGGAATCGCTAAAAACCACCTGTAACAATGTTCAATTAAGTTTTAACATTAAAAAAAAATTGTTTTACTTACATAAGAATGTCCAAAGTAACAATTTATTTACTTTAATTATTATATACTTATTAATTGATCGGCAGACCGGTCCGTATGAAGGTCTTTGGGGTGGCCTATGTACAACAGTGGACGTTTATCAGCTAATGATGATTACCTCATTATAGTATATGATCAGTGGTTCTGATAACTGCTAGTCTACTGAATTAGTTAATGCAAATGATATGTATAAGGAAAAATGTATTTATCTGATTATCTTATAAATGTGTGAACTAACCATTGCCAACGCAGCGGATATGTAGAAAAGAATTCATTCACTCCGGGCACATAACATAGAACACAAGCAAGTAATAATTCGAATATTAATCCTAGATTCAATACCTTATTTTTCATGCCTGAAATACAAATATTAAGTATTTTTTAATTTATCTATTGTTTAAAGAATTTAAGTCATTAAATCCCAATCCATACCTAAAACAGCGGGTGAAAGAGATATGGTAGTAATAAAGTATTTATAAATTCTGCAGACAGTCAATCATTTGTTAGGAAAATTTATTTTCGTATCTTATAAAATAAGACTTCTGAATATTGTTTTTATTCCTTATTTTTGTAATTGGTGTACAAATAAAGAATATATAAATAAATATATTGTACATATTTGTTATTATAATACAACGAAGTCACTAAACGCGTAGAATATTCACCTTGTGGTAAGTGTTACTTTTTTTTATTATATTATGAAATCTCCTGGGGGGAAGACAATGTTATGCGGTGCTTCTACCCACTAAAACCCCCTCGGTGGTCTCCCTCAGTGCGTTAAGACTCCAGTGCATTGGGGCTCCGGGATCTCCTACGCAACGCACCGATGCCTCCCTACACTCTGGCTAAAACATCCCACGGAAGGGCAAAGAACTTCTTAAGACCCTCGTGGTAAGTGATGCTTGCTCATAACAATGTAACGAAGTTGAGGAAGTTTCTTTAAGACTAGATTGCGGTTGTTTCATTAGTTACATCGCCTTAGACACATTGCTGTATGGTAGTAGAAGTAGATGTGACCTATACGGTTTCCGGACATATTATTTATGCTTACCGACATCAAGTATGGAATTAAATCTGGTTTTACATATGACTCCGTTCATCATTTGCATGATTACTACAGCGACGAAATATGTAGCTTGGCAAGCGCGCTCCAGCTCTTTCCGCTCTGCATAAGTCCACTCTTGGCCTAAAGAATCACGCACATCATTTATGGCTTCATTGTCCCAACGCTGCCTGATACCTTGAAAATTTAATAACCTGTTGGTTTATTACATAGGATAAATACTAAAATATAATAAGTGTTATGTTAGTTATGCGTAATAGAGTTCTTAGTCATAATGTATTTAATTATAAAATTTTGATCACTCTTATGCAAGTAATTTATAATAAATGCCTTTCATACATTAGAGCAAAGGTTTTGAATGTAATCGCTCGTTCTAAACTGCCATTATCATTTTATACTTAAACTAATATCTAAATAAAAAAGTATTCTGTATAGGTACCATTATTACTTTTAAATAACACGATAAAAAATTTCTGAGTTTTAAGATTATTTTATTACCAAATAAATCTGTAGGGTAAAATCCGTGTTCTGCCATTACAGTAAAATAAGCGAACATGCCAGCAGCGAATTCTATAAGACCAAGATGTCCATAGACAAGTTTCAGCATGCGCGAGGACACTAGTGGTTCGGAAATACGAGGAGGATGCTCCATCACATCAGCCTCAGCTTTCTCGTACGACAATGACACAGCAGGCCACATGTCAGTACCGAGATCGACGCATAATATTGTCATAACGCCTAAAAGAAATATTGAAATCACGTAATTTTTATTAATTTATGGAAATGATTACTCGATGCCTGCTGCTAATGATGCTGTATTTTGACCTTTGTCTAGCAGTGAACGCTGATAATGAATGATCTGGGCACATGTTGGTGCTGTGGCATTTAAAAATCTTTAAAGTTTAATCCACCTTATGGCGTTAATCGGCATGCATGAATCATAAAATGTCAAATAGGTAGAGTAGCAGAACAGGATTATACCAACGGGATTCGATTATTATTAACATACACCTTAATATTTATAGTTATAAGTCTTTATAATAACAAACCTAATGGCAACGGTATAGAAAATAAGATAAACATTAAAACTGGCAATATTTCGGGCACGTTTGATATAAGAATATAGCACACGGATTTCTTAAGGTTGTCAAATATTTTCCGACCCTCTTCAATCCCTATTACAATCGTAGCGAAATTGTCATCCATTAGTATGATATCGGCTGTCTGTTTCGATACCTGAAAAAATTCATGATCCAACAGCAAAATTATGTAAAACAATATAAAACGCTCAAAAAGCATATTCATTAAGATTGAATATTTTTCTCTGTAAATTAAAACTTAAACATTAGAAAATTCTGTATTTATTAATCACCTGCTTTAATACATGAAACTAGATGGCTCTAGAAATTAATTACAATTTATTCTAATTGAAAATCAACTCAAACGTTTTACAGTGGCAAGTTTACAGCATATTTATATAATTTAATACCAAACTGTATATCTTGAGGAGACGAACACAATGAGGTAGTGTGTATACCATCCTAAATAGCGCTACGTTGTTTTCGGCTGGCGTATTACTTACCGTCAGGTGAACGTCCCGGTCGTCTCGTCGCTTGGTAGAATAAAAAAACTAAATAAAATAACAAACCTGTGAGCCAGTCATGCCCATAGAGATGCCGATGTCTGCTCGCCTCAGAGCTGGCGCGTCATTTACACCGTCACCGGTAACCGCTACAACGCTGCCGCGTCTTTGGCAAGCTTCTACTATTTGAAGTTTCTGAGTTGGGGATGTTCGCGCAAATACTACGATGTGATAGGTTTAAAACATAAAAGTAATGAAGTCAGGTACTTAATAAAACATGTTTGCATATTTTTATATAAAGAAAACAACAACAACTCTTGAAGTACTAGTGTTCTTAATGTAAATACTGGTGGTAGGTCTCTGTTGTCGAAGATTTGTTGACTAAAAATTTAATAGAACATCAAATAATCTCACCAATTTCATGATGCTTCTCCAGAGTCAAATGGAGCAGATTTGTAGTCATATTTCTTAAATCGTTTCCCGTAATCAGGTGGCAAGTGGGGGAAGACCCGATGCCGACTTCCAAAGCCACCGCCCGCGCCGTAGCTGGATGGTCACCGGTTACCATCATAACGCGTACCCCGGCGGCACGCACGCGTTCAATTGCATTTTTAACCTGTCACACATGCAATGAATTAATATATCTAATAAATCATATGTAAGTTAAAAAAGTGAATTATCCATATTTTTTTTAATGTAACATTTTAAATTTTATACCTCTTCTCGTGGTGGATCTTTCAATCCTATAATACCAATCAAACGAAGATCCTCTAATGGGAAATTTATTTCTTCTGTATCGAACTGGAAGTTTATAGGAAATTCTTTAGGATCAAGTATTAAATCGGCGAAAGCCAACACTCTTTCACCTGCAAATGATTACCAAACTAAAATTAAGCAAATAGCCGCTTATGAATATTCACACATAATCCTCATATATATTTCTATATGCTTCTGAAACCTGGACACTAAAAGCGAGAGAGAGATCGAGGATTCACGCGTTCGAAATGTGGTGTTGGCGCAGAATGCTGAGGAAATCCTGGACGGAACGTCGCACAAACGAGTCAATCCTCATACAGTTGAACATAACAACACGTGTCTCAACAATCTGAAGGCAGAGAGTCCTCAAATTCTTCGGACACACGGTCAGGCGGGACCCAGACAGTCTGGAAAGACTGATTATTACTGGTTGTGTGGAAGGAAAGAGAGCGAGAGGGCGGTGTCCTACAAGATGGACACGCACAACTCAGGACGCTACGGAAGCTACCCTACAATCATCCATCCAAATGGCGCAAGACAGAAATGTCTGGAAAGAAATGGTGGCCAGGGCAACGCACCATAGTCACGTCCCTCAGTCATAAGGTTACGACAAAGAAGAAGAATATATCTATTATCACACTTTTAGCTTACCTGTGTTTGCCAGATCTTCAATAGCCTTCTCTGCAGCATCCTTAATGTCTTTGGACATAAGTATGTTGTTATTTTCCGAAGCGACTGTTTTGCAACGAATCAGTGTGCACTCCGGAGCACCTTTCATTACAACCACATGTCTTGACATTTTTTTATCATAATGTACACTGACCTAAAATCCATAATTTTTGTTTAATTAAAACATGTAATATTATCTTAGGAGAATGATGGTCTTATAATGAAAGAGGCTAATGAATATGTGAACATTTTTTTATTCCTTTATAATTTTTTCTTAAACTTTATTAGCATTAGCGATCATTTATACGTACTTGGTATTTATTAGTAGAGTTAAATGGGATTTCAACAATTTTCGGAAAGTCACGTCGTACTGACATTGGGTCGTTAAAAGTGCACAAAAAATTTAAAATTGCCGTCTCAGATGCATCACCATGTATCTCTCCGTTGTCAGTTATTGTTGCTGTACTGCATAAAGCTCCACATATTTTTAAGGCAGTTAAAGCTAAAATTTTTAAACAAAAAAATGCTATTTGTTTTTGAAAGGGATTACACAAATATAACGATAACCATAATAATATAATATATATAATCATTAGCTGAATTACAAAAAAAAAATAATACTTCTCTTTTTTAATGTGGGTTAATTAAGTTCCTTACTTACCTTCGTTATTTTCTATAAGTTCTGTAAAACCAGAAAAAACAATATATTTTAAGAGATAAGGCATTTAAAACGAAAATAAAATTCAAAGACTAAAATTTTATATATAAGATGCATTTATCAATGATATAGAGTATATACTGTTTAAATTAAAAGTGGTCGAAGCAAATATAATCAGTAGGAAAATAATTATGGTTTAATATAGTACATAACAGCACGTTATCCGCTATAAGTTATGTTTGATGGTACAAATGCTGAAGTAGGAATATTAAATAAATACTTTTAAACTCCGGATCCTGTACAGAGTAATTCTGATTCCAAAACCAAATATGGCAGACGCACATTTTGTTTTTCGTGAGGGTACCAGTTTTATCAGAACAAATTATAGTGACGGCTCCTAAAGCTTCGATCGCTTCAAGATTTTTCACAAGACATTTTTTCTTTACCATACGTTGAGCTGTTAGTGTCAATGAAGCCGTTACTGTTGGTTGCAAACCTGTGAAATTATTTTATTTGTTTATTTAACTTTATACACCCCGTATAAAGGCGGACTTAATGCCATTGGCATTATCTTCCAGTCTACCTTTGGTAATGCAGAGAGGATGAGGTAGGTGCATCAAATAAACGAAAAGAATAAAAAAAATGTTCTATTAAACACAGCCAAAATTTTTTAAATGTATTCCGGTTGAGGGCGCTGTAGCTAATGGACTTCTAAGATAACGAGACTTAACACGTCTTCATGTGGTTGTTTTAAACATACTTATTAGCTTATTGTAATAAGCAAATATAATTGATCACCAAGTTATGGTCCTGCTTCTTTGGAGGCTTTGTGGAATATAGAAAATAAACTAAAAAGCTTATTCTCTCGAATTCTGTGCTGTTTAGAAGTAATGGTAACTAACAATAGTAAAAGTATTACCTTCAGGGATGTTAGCGACAATAATTCCTATTACAAATATCGTAGTCTGTATAAACGGATATCCAAGTACAATTGAAGAAGCAGCTATAAAAACTCCCAGACCTAATGCCCAGGCCGACATGTATTTCATGAAACGACTAATTTCTCGTGATAACGGCGATGGTGCTGGTTGTAATCGTGCAGCTAAACCAGCTACCCGTCCGAGAGCCGTTAAATCACCGCAGCACAAAACGACGCCTACAAGATAAAAATATTAAATAGTGCCAAGAAAATGTTTAGAATCTTAGTAATATAGAGCTTCACAACACAGAACCAATTTTCCGGTAAATAACTACAGATGTTTTCGCATTACATGCAGGGATTAATGATTTTTAAATCAATCATCAGCCGATAGACGTCCACTGCTGGACCGTGGCCTCACCTAAGGTCTCCACATCGATCGGTTCTGCGGTGCCTGCATCCAGCGGCTTTCCGTGACCTTACAGTCAGCATGGCCTTCGGTACCGACGGGTACTAGGAGTTGTCGTTTGTAGGGTTTTATTTGGGAAGATTTAGGTCATTTCCCACCACGCTGGTCCAAAGCGGGTTGGTTGGAGCTAGAGCCTAGTTTGTTAATTAACAGGGTGCACCATAAGCAGGTGAGATCGGTTTGGGTCCTATGAGTTAGTGTGCGAGATCCCTTACACTCCAATATTTAAATGCTCCTTTATTAATTTGTTTGCGAATTTAAAAGATTTCCTACTCAATATTAAATGAATCTACAAAAATTTATTTTACTCAAATAAATATTTTTTTACCGTTTGCCCAACCTTCCACGCACTGTGCTGAAAAGAAGGCTACGTTTTGTGATTCTAAAATATTTGCAGTACCGTCGGAGTTGGAACGTATGACCGCTATGCACTCCCCAGTTAATGAAGAATTATCAACCTGAAATTTTTAACGTTCTTTTTTGCTATTTTCGTTAATGTATGAACACTATTATTTGTGTTCTATAATTAATGACGCTGATGAAGGATTATTGAAACTAATTTGCTTTTTTATATACGTAATTATACTATGTTTCCTATGCTCATTACTATGGTATGGTTTTCTTTAATTTCTTTCTGTAAGTAAAATTTATAAATACATGTTTTGAATTTTTTCTACTGAGGACGGAATACTCCGTTACCCAAATTTTTATATATTTAGGGTGTTTGAAAAATAAGAAAATATATGGAATAACTATACTTTGAACCCCTTGCTTTCTATAATGCGAATATCCGCGGGAATCACATCTCCAGCTTTCACATGGACAATATCACCTTTTACTAGATCGGCAACCGGCATTTCCGTGATCCACAAACCATCTCTAATGCATTGGGTAAACATAGGGATCATGTTGTTAAACGTTTTTAATATCTAGAAAAGACCACAAATTACTCTACAACTTAATAATAAACTTGAAAATAAATTTTATTTAATTTTCAAGTTTTTTAGAATTATTAAATAGTTAATAATTTCTTTTCGGACAGTTAACCACACTTACCTTTGAACTTTTAAAGCTTTGCAAAAAGCTAAAGAAACCGCAGATGACGTCGACGGCCATCAAGACGCAGCCTAAGTATAAGTTATCTGTGCTGGGGCGTGCCTTCATTGATGATTCAATTACGTACGCAAGTAAACAGAGCAATGCACCAAGCCAAATTAATATCGAAAAACCTTAAAGTTATGTATATAAAATAAATAGCTTTTAGTACTCTTACATCTATAGTCCTTTAATATAGAGAAAACCTAATTATCTGATAAAGGTAATTAATTTTAATTATTAAATTGATCATAATTTTCATTTAAAAATATTGTTAACATTTATTTGTTCAATTTTATTATTGTTAGGTCTCTGCTGCCAAACAGTAGTGTGCAAACATTATTGTATTCCGGTTTGAAGGGCGTTGTAACTAGTGTAATTACTGAGGTAAGGATACTTAACATCTTGTCTCAAAACGACGAGCGCTATGTGGTGCTGTGTAAGTCATCCTGACTAGCGTCACATTGTTTTGTGCAAGTGTATCGCTTACTATTAGGTGAATGCCCTGCCCGTCTCGGCGCTTCGTAGAGTAAAAAAAATTGGCTATTTTTTATTATCGCTAATCGTGAAAACAAAACGTTTATTTTAAAATTTTCATTGAAAAACGTGTATAATATGTAATGTATGTAAAATAATATCTTACCAGTAAACAAACACTTTAACAGCATTTTCGGCCATTGAAACTGTGTTGTAGGAGTTAGGTTGTTAGGACCATAGTATGCTAAGCGCTCAGCAGCTGCCGCACTCGTAAGACCTTTTACAGGATCCGTTCCAAATCGTGAGTAAAGTTCTTCTAAACATTTATTTATAACCAAATAAAATAGGTATTAAAATTTATTTGTTTCTATTCAATATCGTTATCAAATGCGAAAATATGTTTATATAAGTATTATAATATTTCCTATTTACATTGATAGCCCCGAGTGGGAGACATGTTAGAATATTCTAATCGTACTCTACCTCGCCATGTTGTAAGAACCTACAAAGGACGGAACAATTCCAGGAAAAGGGCGGCTTCTTTTGTGCTTTGTCGTTGAGCGTTACCACAATACCACACCTGCTAAGAATGAGTAAAGCTAATACAAAATGCTGTCAGCAAGTCTTATTTAGAAGTGGACATCAACAACCCTAAACAGTGATGTATGGATTCGTATAGTGCGACTACATAATTAAAACTACTCCGTCCAACAAACGGTGAAAAAAACTACGTTATGGCGAACTTATATTTACTCAAAGGAATCAGGTGGGTGTCGGTCTCAATTTCTTTTTTCAAAGCATTCAAACGGGTACTACTCAAATCTCTTGATCGAAGCCTTTTAGGATTGTTTGGCCTAAATAATTCTGTAATTGACAAGAAACTCGATTTCCTCAAATCCATCATTTGCTTAGTATTATTTATGAAATGGAAATTTACAAAGAAATCGAGTAAGTCTCGCCCGTTTGATCATAAATGCAACAGATATTATATGTGTTAATGTTTAAAATTTAATTGTATAAAATATTGAACATCATACCTATCTTTATAAGAATAATGATTTCAACCAGACAATGACGAAATTAAAGGATAAACAAGGTTGACGAATACAAAATAAAATGCTTAATGAAACAAAAGTAACAATATTTGCAGTATTTATTATTGAATTTTAAAGAATGTATCTTTCCAAAATTCCACTTAAATAACTAATACATACTATAAAATGCTTCATGTTTATAATTTCTATAAACCAAAAAAAATGTTAAAAATCAGAGATTATTCCTTCTTTTCTTAGTAATTCTTTGTAGTAATTCAATTTCAATTTCATTTCTTTTCAATAAGTCATCAATGTAAACTGTGCGCAACATTTTTTTAGTTTCCAGTAGTAAATGTGAAGGTAGTTTAGAAATTTGAATTATCTTTTCCCAAGATTTACTTTCTAATTCTTCAGGCTTGTTAACACAATTTATAAAACCACATTCGAATGCTTCACTTGCTGACATTTTGTGATTAAATAGCAGCATTTGTGCAGCCTAAATGATTTTTTTTAATTTTATTATTATTTCAAAAATATCTTATTAAAGTTAACAAAATTAAAAAAAGCTTTTTACCTTCCTATGACCTATTAATTTCGGAAAAGTCAATGTAGATGCTCCTTCGGGTGATATTTCTAAATTTGTAAAAGGTGTGTAAAAATAAGCCTGAAAAATTTTTAATCATATAATGTTTCAAATAAGCACAAATAATTTAGCAACTTAAAGAGAGACCTAACAATGCATAAGTATATTTGTAGATCAATTGGAGAAGTATTGTGCTTATATTACAAACTGTTTCATATTTGTTTCAGCAAATATTTCTTAGAAAAGTATAGTTTATGTATGAATCTTTTCTTTTAATGACATTAACTTAAACATCTACATCAAGCCATTATATAAAAAAAATCCTCCATTGGTTACCATTCTCAATAGGAATATATACATGATACAGAACATATATTACATTATATATTGAGACACTTAGAATTACACCTCTATTAATATTGTAATATTAGTGGATGTGTAAGTATAAATCTATACTTATGTGAAATCATATATTTGAAGAACAACCTTAGTTCTACAAGTGTTACTCTGTCACAGACAAGGCCTTAGCATCTCCTGCAACCATGCAAATAGATAATAGCTATGGCTGCTTTGTTATAAAAAGAAATATGGATTACTTAATCATCCTACAAATACAAGTAAAATCTCACTAATAAACATAAATATGAAAACTTACTTTTTCAGAAGCAAACACGAAGTCACAAAGTGCCAAGGTCGTAGTTGCAATTCCAACAGCAGGTCCGTTGACAACTGCGATAAGTATCTTTGGAAATGTTATAAATGCTGCAATAAACTCTTTCAGTATATTAAGATCTAACGAATGAGGTTTTGAAACTGAAAAGTCGTTGCCGCTGCTGTAAAAATCCCCTGTACCAGTGATCATTACCATACTAATATCACTGTCAATAGCTGCTTGCTTAAGACTATTTGTCACATGTATATACATGTTACTATCGATAGCATTCTTTTTTAGAGGTTTATTGAAACGGATTACTTTTACATTTCCACGAATATGTTCAATTATTGTTTTATCCGTTTCCATTTTATTTTAACAAATTTTTTATTAAGAAATTCAAAAATGTCTACCTGAAACAATGAATTAACTTTTTTAAAAAATGTTTATTTACATTTCGACAAACTGTTTTATATGACAAAAAGTAATTTAAATTTTCAAGTGAGTTAAAATAACGTACCTTATTTCATGTACACAACACTTTAAAAGCTTGTAAATACCTAATGTGTAATATGCTAAAAACTTTATCACGTACAATTGTATATAAATAATATTGTCGAATGTAAATGACATTTACCAACGTTCAGTGCTTACATACTAAAAAATTATACCCATCATAACGAACATCTTTTATTTTAGAAGACTTGATAGAGTTAACGAAGAAAACCATAAGATTCAATGAAATATGGTTTTTAATTAATTTATTGTACATTAATAACCACATACTTTAGGATTCATTTCTTTACTGAGGTAAAAGGTAATTTGTGAGATAGAAAAAAATATCAACACAAAAATTGCTAATTTTATTAAGATGAAAACATTAGCTATGACATTGAATGTGATGAACTTGAAAGAAAAAACAGTCCTTTTACAGAGGTTAGAGTAGGTTATAAAAGAATAATGTTTTCAACATAAGTGAAATAAATTTTACTGTAGTGATGATCAAAATTTTAAATAAATATACAATAAATCGTTTCTTTTGGAATATTAGTAGTTCTATATTTGACGTCATTAACACCGTGTCACCTCCAAGAGTTCATATTTCTACTACCATGTTTAAATCTGCTGTATATGACTTAAAAGATGCAGGAAAAGAAAAGATTGAAGAGTTTCTTAACTCTTTTGATACAGTCCTCAGTGATTGTGATGGTAAGAGGAATAAATTTTGCAAAATTGATAAACTATTACGGTATGAGGAAAAACGAATCTTTTTAGGTGTCCTGTGGATCGATAACAACGCTATTCCTGGCTCTGCAGATACTATGAATTATTTCCGTAAGCTTGGGAAACGAATATTTTTTGTGACTAATAATTCTACGAAGATTCGTAGCGACTTCGCTTTGAAAGCACAGCAGCTAGGTTTCATCGCAGATGAGGTATTTTGCATCCTTGTTGATAAAATACATTATAGATTTTGATATTTATGTAATAATATTATATCCTAATGTAAAAAAAAAACGCGCAATTTATGATTTTTGTATTGTAGTCATTTAGAGTTTACCTTTACAGAATGAAATACTTTCAACTTCTTATTTGGTTGCACACTACCTCAAAAGTATTGGATTTCAGAAAAAAGTTTATTTAATAGGATCGAATGGTATTGGTGATGAATTGAAAGCTGTTGGTATAAGGCATATTGGAGTCGGAGTAAGTACTAAATTATTTTATAAGTTTAACATATTCATGTACTTTACAGTGTATCAAGTTGTTGATGAACTTAACACTTGTAATGTTCTCTCTGTCTGAGGTTTAAAATAAAACAGTTTTGTGGATTTATTGTATATGCAAAAGTATTTATTTGACAAAAGTGTTACATATGTATAAAAGTGTATGCTTTTCATTCCAGCCAGATCATGTAAAACCAGATTTTAAATCAATGAGTCCTAGTGACATGGATCCAGAAGTTGGTGCAGTTGTTGTAGGTTTTGATGAACATGTCAGTTACCCAAAATTTATGAAAGCTGCTTCATACTTGGCTTCGGAAGATTGCTTATTTGTAGCTACAAATACTGATGAGCGTTTTCCAAAAGCTAGCTCAATTGTTATACCTGGATCGGGCACCTTAGTAAGAGCAGTTGAAACATGTTCAGAGAGAAAGGCTTTAGTACTTGGCAAACCTAATGAATATATAAGAAAATTTCTTGAATCCTGTGGTTTGGATCCTGCAAGAACTTTAATGATTGGAGATAGGTATATTTTTTATTTTATGTACTATACCCTTGTATCTCATAAAATTCTTATTTTCTGTTTCTTCTGTAAAAAAAAACATTCTTGGTCAAATCAGTGTATTGAATCATATAAAGATTTATTATTCACAGCTTTATATTATATTATGTAAAGGTATTAAAAAAATAACATAGTATAATTTTTAAAATGGATTTATGGTAATAAAGCAAAAAAAAAAAATATTTCTATTGCTTTTTGGTATAGAACTTCATTGTTTTATATACAAAGTAGTGCATATCTATTAAAAGTTAACTCTAAAATTAATCGCATTGTATGAGATAGCATGTGCAAAAAATAAAAATTTACTTTCCAGTATATTAGATTCCAATATATTAAATGTTGTAACTGATGATAATGTAATTTTGAAATATTCAACAATTATTTATATGACACTCATAATATCTCATAGAAATTAATTATAATGTTTTATGTTATAACTTCAATATTTTTGTTTTTAGATGTAACACTGACATTGAATTTGGAGTTCGCTGTGGCTTTCAAACTCTCCTTGTATTAACTGGTGTGACATCCAATAAAGACTTAGACAAGATAAGAATGGAGAAAATTGAACCTTTGCCAGATGTTGTTCTGCCTAAACTAGGAGATTTATTAACTTTAATAGAATCATAATTGAAAAAGTGTTTAGAAGAATCCTAAATATAAATAATTAATTACTTTTAATTTTTTAAACAGTGTTTTATTATAAAATAGTGCAATTAATCATCAATTTGTGATATTAATAGTAATATAATTATGTATTAGGTGTTCGGATTTACTAGTAGTAAAAGAGTATTTGTTACTTGTAATAAAATATTAAACAATACGTTTTTTTATTTAGTGAATTTTGTTATTGATACTATCAATCATATACTAGTAGGTCTCTGATGTAGGCATTGTCTAGATGTATACTAATGTATTTGTTTTCGTTTATTTTTTAAAAGCCAATGTTATGCATTACAGCTTTAGTAATTGCTTTAAAAGAGAAGGATAGTTTATTGGACAAAACTTGTAAATAATATTACTTATGCCATTCAATATGCATAGATGCTTGTGTCCTGTTCACCATACATTAATTTAATTCAATGTAAAACAATTGTTAACCTATGACTGTTAAGTGATCGGTGTCCCAATTATACGATTATTGTTTTGGTCACTTAATATATAATTAGCTACCATTTCACATTTGCGTTCTACATGTACTAAGAAAATTAATAAAACTGTAGGTAGTAACTGTTAGTTACAAGTGTTTTATTATTAATGGGAAAATTTTATCAATAAATATACTGATTATAATTATCGCACTCGCTCACTACACATTGAGCCAACATTCATTGTTGGCGTGATGCTGAAACTGACGTAATAAAGTTCTCATAATTTTTCTCTATCTGTTTTACAATATGATGAACCTTCTAAATAAAATTTGTCTGCGTTACACAGCGGACTATATAGCGACTTAAAAGATGTCGTAGCGTGGTATATGTTCTCACTTGAAGGAGTGTTGAATTGTGAGTATTAATGTCTTTACAAAACAAGATATTATATACTCTGTTTTTTCGATGTTAATAACAAAATAAGGACGGCCGCAACGCCTACGACAATGAACATGCAATATTTTAAACCAGAAAATTTGATTAATTATTCTCTTTTAATTGTAATACAATGTAAGTAGCCTGATGTTTTTTTGGTCTTTCAACATCAACCTAGTTTGCACGCAGGTGGAAATTTTGGAACCTATTATATAGTACTTTCGTTTCTTACAAAGATTTTTTCACGTATGCCACAGTCGCGCCTGAATACTCCTGATTTTTCTCTACTGGTACACATGCCCTTCCCTTCGGCTATTTATTTTTCAGA
The DNA here is from genome assembly GCA_029034505.1 of Ornithoptera priamus. Lineage (NCBI taxonomy): Eukaryota > Metazoa > Arthropoda > Insecta > Lepidoptera > Papilionidae > Ornithoptera > Ornithoptera priamus. The sequence goes on from JARDWD010000380.1 coordinate 1,213,833, forward strand.
CTCCTCGTGGCATTCGAGAGAACAAGAACTTAGCTTTTTAAAAAACGAGGATAGTAGCGCAAATTTGCTTACTGTATTTTTAAATGACTAAAAAATTTTACTGAGCTTTCATAATAGTAGTGTATAGGTGAAAACACATACAAATTTTAGATATTAATATACAAAACTTTATTTAAATATTTTGTATAAGACAATATTTTTAGTAGTAGAAGTCGGAGCCTAATTTTTTTTTATTTCTAACTCTGCGTCCTTGCTGATATTGCAGTTTTAAAATAGAATACGCGCTAGCTTCGTATGATGCCGTAATGTAGCAGCATAAAAGATAAAACTGGGGCATTTGCTGAGCAGCAAAAGCATTCATGGGGATGTGTTTAATAAGAGGGCAAGGAGATGGGAAAAACAAAAATGGCGGGAGCATAACATAAACGCGCATGCGCCGTATTATGTCGCGCTCAATCTGTAGTGGTCTGTCGGTGTATCGCAGACACAACATATTGAAGTTTGTGTTGTTCGCTCGTAGTAATAGAGGTGCAATACGGAAGCCGGTCGTCTGTTCTGTGCACACGTTTTACGCCTTCACTATCCAAGTGTGTGATTTTGTTAAGCTTCTTGATTTTTAATGTAAGTAAATACATTAAATATTTTTTAAGTTAATTTAAAAATGTATACGTTGGTTTTTTAATACGCTAGGTATAAGAGTATATATTACTATTAATTAAAACCTCGTAATGAGAAGTAAATTTTAATAAGGGAGATGATCATTAAAAGATTCTGTTAATTCAGGTTTTATGTTATGGTTATCTATAAATTATTTTCACAAGACCTCATTTCCTTTCAATAACTGATCAAAACAAGTACGTATAATGCATACAGAATATAAGAGATTTCTATGAATTCCGTTACTCTGATCTTACCAAGTGTGAAACATTTTGGGTACTTCTCGTAGCGGGCATCCCATATACAATACAAGATATAATATAATAGATAGATCTGTGCGTAAATATAGCAGTTTGTCTTTAAATACATATAATAAATATGTTAAATACACGTTTTGATAAAAAAAATCAATTTCCCAATGTTAACCATTTTATCAGGAGACCTTAGGTATTGGATAAACAAATTCATGCAATTTTATGATAAGATAAAAGACCTCAATGAGGCGTAAATGCACTAGCCGGTAAATTAAATGTAAACTGATAAAATGTGACGTGGTATATTAAATTTGAGTTAAATCACTGAAAACCTATTTTGAATTTTTAAAATTGAGTCTGTACAATTTAGATGATACGTTTTTTTATATTTCTTTGGTTAAATTTTCAGCATAAAACTTTACATTGTAAACTATATAAGGGTTAGTGGGAGTCATCATGTTTATTTTCTACTGTATTCGCCGCCGAACATGCAAGGCCATTACCACTGTAAACTTTTCGCACGATATTTTCACTTTAATTTCCCTCTGTTTGCAGAGATTATACTTACGAGCATGTAAAAAGCGAAATAAACTGTGACTACGAATACGTGTGTATATCAAATATTGTTATAGATTTAGAAAAGATAATACATAAGGTAAATAATTAGTTTTTATGTATTGGTTTGTTTATGCGTTTTCTTTTTTATGATAAAAGGTGGTTCAAAATAAAGTGTATACGTCCGCTTCATATAAACAAATACTTTAATACATTGAAAACATAAATTTTCAATATTTTTCGTATACGATAGCCTTCACCCTTAAACATTTTACGGTGCACATTTACTAGTGTATAGTTTTGTAATGTTTCTATTTCGGTCGATTATCTAACGATGTCTTCCTAACCGTTTTGCTTACTTTGTTTTTGTAAAACCAGTTTTAAGTATATCGTATATATACATTAAGTTTCATATATAGTATGAAACTATGATTAAATGTATACCCTAAACCCCGTTGGAACATATTAAAATAATTCCGTTTAATTTTACACGTAAAACAAATTAATGTTTATGGGTTTAAAATATTATACCTTTAATTTTTGTCTATTCCATAGTAATACAAAGTATATAATACAAAATATTACAACATAAGCGTTGTTTTGAATTTGACAAAATTTCAATATATAGGAAAAATTATGTGTATGACTTTTTTTTTATTTATATTCTTAATTTTTTTTGTGACTACAAAAGATAATTATACATCCCACCAGGCGGCATTGAGCCAGTGTAGTGGGAAATGGCCCGAATACCTCCATATATGACGAGGCTTATGTCCAGCTGAGGACGTCTATCGGTTGATGATGATGAATATATTTTATACAACAATACGAGTAAAATGTGCTCATTATCTTGGGAGAAAATGTTTTATAGCTTTAGTAATATCATTTCTTACAGCAACCAGTCGGAACAAAGTAAAAATTATCTTCGGTTATGTGTAATATTTAAAAGTTGAACATATAGGGCTAAAAATGTCGCCATGCATATACTAATCTAGAATAAATTTATACTAGTTACGATTATCCTATATATTATATTTCTAATACAAAACAGTTATTGTTTACAGGGCTTTTACAAGTAGTACTAGTATTTAACATTTATATTCACATATAAAATTTGTGCTCTAACTGAAAATTTTCGATCAACAATATAATGTTAAAGTTAACGATAAAAGAAATTCTACGCGATTGAAATCTAGAATAATAACCACTATTGTGCACATAAAAACTTAAGATCTTAACATAGCCCATATCCTATTACAACATGTACTTCTATTACATCTATTTATTGTTGCCTTATTATTGTGACTGAAGAATGTACTTTGTTACTTCATCGTTAAAGTGTTTATTTATTTATTCTTGGTAAATTTAATAAAATGTAATACTTATTGTTATAGAGACAGCTTATTTTTGACAACAATTTATTGTGCTATAATTCCGTAACTTTTTGTTCATACTAATAAAAACACTCATATATTAATTGAATATCTTAAAGAAAATATGTATTTCTATATTTTTCATGTGAAAGAAATGGTGTTCCTTAATCCAGTAACTCGGTATGGTTCAGGCTTCGAGGATGACGCGTTGCTATTGTCCCCTATTCGCTTTTGGGCTGTGCGTGACCCTGCATCCTAAGCATGAGATAAAAATAAACCACGTATCATAGACTGTTTTAAAATAGGCCATTATATGGAATATTTATTAAGAATAATTTAGATACAAGATAAGCTACTTTTTTATTTATAGTTGAAAAGGAAACTAACTATTTACACAAGACAATGTATAAAAACTTCCATTTAACTAATAGACATAATTAGAAATGAATACAACCAGATTTTTTATATTATATTTTTTATGTTTTCGATGATTTTGTTCTAGTATTTTTTTTTGTTTACTAGTGCGTAATGGACGAAAACTTAGAGGTCCAGAAGTCTACAAGAGTGATCTCTATAAAGGAATACGTTCCGATGTACTCCCCTCCGTCTCATCGTTGCAGCCTTGAATCGCATTAATCTCGTATAATCTGATTACAGTCATTCTTTCTGAAGTCAGTCTTTTGATGACACTCAAATTCTGGATTGAACTACCTGAGATTTCCCTTTAGGAGCTACAATATGAAGTTTATCAAAAAGAGTTTGAAAAGGTTTCTTCAATATATGCAGCGCGCTAGTGACGCCTATGATGTTACTGGCGTTTTTATGCTGCGGTGACCGCTCTGCCTATTTGTCAATTTAGTTGTTAAAATAAAAATATTTGAATTATTGACTTATTAACGGATAATTATTTGTGTTACTTAGGTAAAAGTATTTTTCTATCGAAGTTTGTAGGGCATTTACCGCAAAACCTTACTGGGATGCAATATTATATTTAATTTATAGCGCAAAATTGTAAAGAAGGTTTATCAATAGCTGGTACAGTACAGTGTACTTTCTGATGTCTTACCTCGTCAATTATACATTAGTTGAGTATGAAGCTTGAGCGTAGAGCGCATTAGTACCGTGCAAGTAATTATATGTGTGCGTCATATTTCTGCTTTTGTGATAAGAATAGCTATTGAAATTTTATTTAGATAAAGTTTAAGGTAAAATCGATGTTCTATCATTTCCACTACAAATTTAACTGTCTCCGTGGCGCACTGGCTAACCACTCGTCTAGTAACACAGAGGTCTTTGGATCTATACCGGTGCCATCTGTCTGGCAAGCTTCTCATATTGTAAATGTGCATAACAATCTTTCTGTGTTCCGGCTGTATATATCAATTGTGATGTGCTAGAAAATTCTGAGCGAGAACGCTTCACTATTTATATATACCAAATTATAACATACACATGATAAATTCAGTTTTAGTAATAGGTCCTTACAAACTAAAAATAATAACTTTTATCATCTCGTTTAAACATATCTACGTTCTTCAATACAATTTTGTAATGGAAGGAAGGTATGATAATAAATAAACAATCAACATAATGGTTGTTTAAGGTGTAAAGATAAATTTAAAATATGTGTTGTTTTCAAGAAAACTTTACAATTAATTTTAAATTAAGATTGTAGGGTCTATAATCACCGCGGGGACGGTATCCGGTAATAATAACTAAATTAAATGAAACTAGGTCAATAAAGGTACTCCCACCTTAATATCCATGAGCCTCAAAGTATTTTTAATAAATAAAGGAGTGTTCGGTTTAATTAAACTTAGCAATTTTTATTATTTTGTCTATACGATGGAAAGGAATGATAAATTTAATACAATAAACGGTTAGTTTACAATAAAAATCCCCCATTCCCGTTTCACCCTTTTTATTATCGGATGATCAGTCGTGAGACAAGTCATCCGATAATAATCCATATGTTGTAAATATTCAGAGCACGCGAATAGAGGTGTACATAGCTCTATGTTTTTGATAAAACCGCAAAGGAACGGAACAAGTTGCTGGTGACAGTGAACAAGATATTCAAATGAGTGTGTTCAAGAAACGTTTCACATTATCACTTAACATCGAGTGGGATCTTGATAAACCACTAACCTATTTAATTTTTGACAAAAAGCCGTCTTCGGGTACAACAGTACCAATTAAAGTTTTTCTATATTAAAATACAAACTTATTTTTCGGATATCTACCTCAACTCTTAATTTAAAGAAGATCAGAACCTTTAAAAAGTAGAAACCTTCATGGTCGAGTATAAAAATATACAGAATCAAATCGTACGTTTGATTAAATTTAAAATCAAGTCTTTTTTGACTAGTTTCATGAAGTACATTTTATGTATTCGCGTTGAACGGTGTTTGTAAATAATCGAAAAGTAATTCTCGAAATATATTTCTTTACAAAAATATTATATTATTTATACAATAAGAACGAAAAGACTGAAATAAAAAAAAATATTATACAAAAGCAATATAATTTCTAACCTTGAAATATCATACAGGTATGACATACAATCGACTCTACGCAATGCGACTTTTAATTCGCATGATTTAACTTGCCTATCTATTCGTACGGTTAACCTTAACCATTGACAATGCTTGTCATAAAATTATAAATTATGACATTGAGTAACAGAAAATTATTTTATAATAATGTATTCAATATTTTTTAACCAAAATTTGGTTTGATTTGATCATACGCGTTGCCTAGCTGTTTCTCTAATCACTTCTGAAGAAAGATACTTAGCAATCTCCAATAAATGACATCAATATTGGTTAAAATTAACTTTACGTTATATATACGTAATATTAAACTTTTAGAATAGTTAATTGGTTATAAAGTTATCTACTTTATATGTGCACTATTTGATGAATTAATCAAATTTGCTATAAAATACACGCTTTATAAATTAACAATCAAAATGTATTAAACAAATGAAAAGAAAAAAAATATTTTTCAGCAGTGCTGTACAATAGACAGAAATCTAGATCTACGCAATCATTCAGATTCAGAAGAAGATTACGATGATATGTGAAGAGTTAAAAGGATGTTAGTTAATATTATATTATCTTTTATTTTATTTAACTTTTAATTTTGGTTTCGCGGTATTTCCTAATATAATTACATCATATGAGAAAATAGGAAAATTTATAAATACGCAAATGATTCCAGATGCTTATTTCTAAATGTGTTACTCATCCGGTCAATCTGAATTTAGCCCGGTAGTTGCGTATATATCATCGCGACGACCTTCACAGGCAGGTCGTATCATTTAGCCTAGACTTTATATGCACCAGGCACCTACTGATACAGCGGAGGAGTAATTGCAAATTCTTACGTCTCCTGCTTATTTATTTATCGTTTTATTTTAGCACTTTTAGTTGTTAGTCGTCGGGATTATATCAGATCTGAAGGTCGACGTAGTCGAAACAATATTTGATGTCATATCCTTGTTTATCAAATGTCTGATTTTGCAGTATGATTTCATTGTTATAAAAATAGAGTATACTTCGTTATTTTCATAACATTAAACGTGATGATTATTCAAAACTGTATAAGGACTCATATGAGCTTTTATAGTTTTACGTAAATTAAGTTATTTATGTAAATATATGTTGTTCTGGGTTAACTCGACATCAATTTCATCTGATAATGATAAGAAGGCCTACGGTTGCGAAGCCGTTGTTGAAAGCAGAGTAGCAACAGCGGAAGGTTTATATTACGAAGATGGTATTTAGGCAGGCGAGTTCGAAAAAACCTCTACCACCAACTACAGTCCGAAAGAATTATGCCGCTATCCATCCGTTTAACACCTCTTCTTCTTACTATCTGTACCTTGTCCCATCTTTACTTGGGGTCGGCCCTCCTGGTCATTCTTATAAAACTATCTCTATTTTGTGTCATAGCTTTTGTCAATTTGTTATTCTTTAGATTTTTATTAATCATCGTCAACCAAGTAGTTGGGGGTCTGCCAGGGCCTCTCCTTTTAGTTTTGGAGATCCTGCCCTACCCTAACCATATGCGTTATTGTTGTTCGCATAACATAGCCGTACCAGTGCAGGTGTCTCTCTCTCTCAATCTCCGATTAATACTTCTTTCACTCCTCTTTTTTGTCCTAACCTCATGACTGAGGGACGTGACTATGGTGCGTTAGTAGCGTAAGTATACTCTTTCACTCCTATGAACTAATAAAATAATGGTTACGGAATGCTAAATTGCCTGTTACTAACCCACAACTATTACAATTCCAGTGAACCGAAATACAGTAGACAATATTTGTATTAGAAAAATATTTGAATTGCAATACGTTTGACTAATTTAGATTTAATTTTAACAATTAAAAAATAATTTTTGTAATGTAATTATTGAACTCTGAAATATACAATAGTTTATCAGAAGATAATAGCGATGCCGGGTGATGTATAGGTGTGAATCGTTTCCGCAAGGCCGATGATGTAATTCCCTAGTTTAGCATCGAGACGCAAGGCGCCGTTAAACTTGTCAATAAAGCTACAACATACAACTATGTTTTGTGTATTTTTGCATGACATCATCATCGACCAAACATTGTTAGTTTATTATCAGCGTTCGTGTCTTAGTACTTAATATCTACAGTATTTAAGTAAAAATTGTAACTGACTTACTAATTCTATAGATTATTAAGACGGTATCTAAAATTAAGTTAATATTTACATAGTGTAAAATGCTTACCTTTTACTAACTTGTAACACTATGGCCTCGGATAACAAGAACTGAAAAAAAATAAATAAAAAAAACTGGAGCCACCCATCATCATATGGGATAATGGCTATGAATCCCCCGAACAGATTGACTTGTCGTGGCGGTTAGGTTCAGTCACCGTGGCTTGGTCCCCCACGGTGAAGCGAAGAGGAACCTACCCGGCCGGCCCGAGGCAACTGTTCCAGGTGAACTCTGTGAGCTCACCTTGGATGTGTGCCGATGGGCGCCAGGGGCGGGTTTATACTGCCCTTTGCATCCAAGGTGGAGTCGTGGAGGGAGAGAAGTTTTCTCTCTTGGCTCCCATGGCCTCTGGGTGATAGATTCGGGGGAATTCGTTGCCCAGGTGACTGTAAGAGGCCGTGCAGGGGGAGCGCTGTGAGTTCCGGCCTTTCCCCTACGTAAAACAACAAAAAAATGCCAATGAAGAGAGAGAGGGAGAGCGAATAACAAAAACTAAAAAGCAGATGAGAACTTTATTACCGACTATTTAATATATTATGCAAAGAAGATAATAGATTGATAAGGGATGTTTCTAGGTATCCTTTTCAACACTAAGGTGCAATCAATTTTGTAAAGTAAGAGATAAAAATAACTCAACTATTTTTCTGCAATTAACCACAAAATGTCGAAGACTAAAAAATTACTAGCTCATTGATTACCAGATATTTGTATGTTTTCTAATCACAGTTATCGCAACAATTTTTCAGTTGTGAGAGATGTCTGAAGACTCGCAGGCGCAGGATGTCGTAGAGCAAGTGACGCAGGACGTCAAGGACGTCAAGTTAGAGAACGGGACAGCGCCGGGCGCGTCCAACGGAACACCTACCAAGAATGAAGACAATGCCATACCATTTAAGGTTATTAAACATTCGCTGCGATAATTTATCACACTGATCCTATTTTGAAATTATTATATTTTTTAAGACTTAAGAAATTCCTAATGTTCTTCATATCCATGCCCGTCCCTGTAGATTCTTATATTATTCATATTAAGTAGTTTTTTATAAAATTGTAATGTAAAATAAAATAATGTCCAAAAATCTTATTGCTTGTTTGCAGTACAAAAAAGGTTTATCATAGACTTAACTACAAATAATTTTGTATAACAACGATTTTATGGTTTAATTACAGTAGACAGTTTAAAATGCTTTAACTTGACCATACTTTAATAACTTCACTTTTTATTACAGATAATCATGTGATAATCGTTATTTTATACTTTTTTATTTGCTGCGTTTAGCTCAATAGTTAAGAGATGGCGTTTTAATTAAACTTAATTAGAGGTATATTATTGATATCGAATTATTCATCATTATCATCATCAACCGATAGACGTCCACTGTTGGACCTTATGCTTCCTCAAAGGTTCCCATATCAATCGGATAGCGATTCACTTGAGAGGGTTAGGGCCATTTCCCACCACGCTGGCCCAATGCGGGAGCTGGGGCCCCCGTTTGTTGATTAGCAGGGTGCACCACGAGCAGGTGAGGTTGGTTTGGATGCCACGAGTGGTTGTGCGGAAACCCTTATCCATTCCCATTTCCTTTGTAATATTGATGTTTTCTTTATATTTTGAATAGAACGAAAAGGTTAAAAAGCAGTTGAATTCTGTTTTAAAGTTTTCTCAAGTTATTAAAGTTATAACGGGTAGTAATCTTGGCGTTTACACGCTTTCAGCTTATCTGATCTATTGTTATTTACCTTAGACATGCAACCGTACCAGGAACCCTAACGCCGTGTTGCCTTAGTGAACAAAGTTCCATTTGCATAAATTAAATGAGTCATTAAACCTTGACTGACATGACACTATTAAAACCCGATTTACCGTCTTTAAGGTACTTTGTCGTAATGACCACTTTGATCTGGAATATCTCCTCTTTGGTTAAGAATTCCAAATTCAAGTTTATAAATTCCCTTAGCTGGTAAATTTGAGTTTTGAACAATCATTTATTTGTTTTTTCTTTATTATCTTTTTCTTTGACGTCGCTTATTACCGCACAATGAAAAATATGAAATATCGGTATATTTACGAGTACGAGTTCTACCGTGGCACCAGTGCTGCAGAAACAGCTCGAATGATTAATGATGTGTACGGCGCTGGTGTCGCAAAAGAAAACACGAGACATTTTTGGTTTCAACGTTTTCGTTCTGGAAATTTCGACATTCGGAACCAACCCCGTGGACGGCGGGAGACCAAAGTGGAAAATGAAGAATTAAAGGCTATTGTGGAAGCAGATCCATCACAAATCACTTCAGATATAGCTACGGGCTTCGGGGTAAGTGACATAACTGTATTAATCCACTTGAAGCAAATCGGGAAAGTAAAAAACTTGAATGATGGGTACTTCATGAATTGAGCGAATCGAACTTGCAAACACGCGTCGACTGTTGTGTTACTTTGCTCAACCGACACAATAATGAAGGTATTTTAAATAGAATCATTATTTGTGATGAAAAGTGGATACTGCACGATAATCGGAAGCGCTCATCGCAATGGCTGGACCCTGGAGACCCAGCCAATTCCTGTGCTAAGAAAAAGTTAGTTGTGAATGTTTGGTGGACTAGCGCCGGTGTCGTTCACTACAGCGTTCTAAAATCTGGCCAAACGATTACGGCAGACATATATTGTCAGTAACTGCAAACCATGAAAGGAGAACGAGCTGCTAAACAACCGAGATTGGTCAATCGCTCGCGGCCACTGCTACTTCACGACAACGCATGACCACACACTGCACAACAAACAACCACTAAGTTAGATGAGCTACAATTGGAATGTCTGCGACATCCACCGTACTCCCCGGACCTTGTTCCAACAGATTACCATTTTTTCCGGAATTTGGACAACTTACAAGGAAAAAATTCAACTCCGATGTGGCAGTCCAACCGCCTTCAAAGAGTTTATTGATTCTCGCCCTCATGGTTTTTTTTAGTAAGGAGATTAATGAATTACCTATGAGATGGCAAAAGTGCATAGATAACCACGGTGGATACTTTGATTAATTAAATATATTTAACAAAAAAAAAGTTGACTTTATATTCCTCTCGTACAAAACGCCAATTTCATATGTAAGGACCTAATATATTAAGTATAAAGGGGTATAACAAATATTTCCTCCTCAGTCGCTTTTTACGATATACCGATAAAAGAACTGAGTAGTTCTTTTTTGAGTATAAATAGGAATATTCTAACTCGTCCTTCACATGAGGTGGTAATAGATTTGGCCATTAAATTATTAAAAAATATATATTAAGAAAAAAAGTGTGTATATTTTTACACTCATTCTACGATCGAGTCACTAGCAAAATTAAAATAAAAAAAACTAAATAGCACACGAAACAGATTTTGCATAATAAGAAAAAAAATCGTGCACATTTGCATTCATGTTAATGCGATAAATATTATTTTACAGGATGCCTTCAAATTATTTTCGAAGTTCGGTGATCCAAAATCTGATGGAAAACTGATCACGTTGTCGCAAAGTGATAAATGGATGAAACAAGCAAAAGTAATCGATGGTAAGAAGATCACGACTACGGACACTGCCATTCACTTCAAAAAACTTAAATCTTTGAAGGTCGGCATCGATGATTATCAGAAATTCCTTGAAGAGCTGGCCAAAAGCAAGAAGGTTGAATTAGATGACATTAAGAGGAAGTTGACTTCATGTGGACAGCCCGGAATAACGACTCATGTAAGATAAATATTTAGAATTGAAAATCATTAACGCAGTTCTGGTTTGAGAATCTGTGGTAAATGACACACTACCAGTGGTCGGTCTCCGTTGCCGGAGACCGTCCAGGTAGGTACCATCGCAGTGGATATTTCTGCCAGCAAATAGGAGAGTGCAAACATTTCTGTGTATCGGTTTGAAGGACACTGTAGCTAATATAATTACTGGGGTAACGCGACTCGACATCTTATGTCTCAAGGCAATAAGCATAACGTAATACTGTATAAATGATCGTAACTAGTGCTACGTTGTTATGAGCAGCCGAATCACCCTCAGGTAAACGTCTCCCTGGTCTCGTCGTTTAATTGAATAATAAAAATACTTGTAAAATTTATCTACCGCATTTTTTAAACTTATTACAATTTAGAGTTGATAGAGAAAATATATTTGCAGTTGCCTAAGTCCCCGGCAGCCGCTGCAGCAGTGGACAGATTAACCGATACAAGTAAATACACCGGTTCACACAAGCAACGGTTCGACAACAGCGGGAAAGGTAAAGGCATTGCCGGTCGCAAGGAGCTCGTCGACGCCTCGGGATACGTTACCGGGTATCAGCACAAGGATACCTATGATAAATCACATTAAGTTTAAACCTTAGCAGAATCAGATTGTCCTTTTATGGCCTTATTTTTATGGCAACTATATGCCTACTTTATTAATACGAAAAAATTATCTAATTATTGTACATCCTCCATGAATCACAGGGTGATTTTACGTAAAACGTTTTTGCAGTTATTTTATTACAATAAATTGTTATGAAAACAGAAAACAGTTAATGTATTGCAAGTTTTAAGTCATACAATTTTTTTTTACATTAATTTTGTAACGAAGGCATTGACAAAATTTTATTTAAAAAATTTGTATACATCAAAATTTTGTAATCAAACACTTTATTATTCGTAAGTCATGTGTAATAAGTATTTTAATTATATACAATAGGAACTGTAGGTTTCTAGCGATTAGGTTTTTTGCCCAACTGTGATGATACGTAACAAGCTTAACCCTCATATTTGTAAACTTCCGGCGCGTCGGGCACAATGTGGAAAAGGTGAATGTTCATCGTATATCCTGCCTTACCCTGGTTCAGTGCACGACCAGACAGAGGTAATATTTTTATAAAGTATTGTTTATATAAAATTTCTATAGCAATACCAAACATCACACTTTAATTACTGCACAAAAGGCTAGTAGGATATAATCAAACATTCTGTCTGAATATTGCTGAGGCATTTCGGCGTTAATGATTTTTAATTTGTGATCAATACTGGGAAGTATACGTAATTAAGGAACGTATTGGCTGAAAATAAAAAAAAATATTTCTTTTTTGTTATATATTCCCATAAAGATAGCTCAGTTCATTGATTTAAAACAGAAATTAATAAGGGTAATTTAAATAAATATTTCTGGTCGTATTTCGTATTTGTCGCATCTTAACAACTCACCTTTTATCGTACGTTTATTTGACAAATAGGGAGGAGTAAATTAATAATTGTGTAATGTAAGTCAATGTTTTTAACATTCCCTTAAAAAGTATTTTATTTAAGACTAAATGTAAAAATTTCATATTTATTTCTTTAAATCGTATTTTTCGTGTAGTCCTCTAGTCGTCAAGATTAGTATTTGAATATTGGATTTTTTCTAAATCTGATCTCTTGTTATCAGTTGAATCTTTAATGTGTACAAATGTAGAGGCGTTTCAAATAATAACAAATGTTTAATATTTCACCACGTTTTGAAAAATTTTAATTCTTCAAAGTAATTGAATGTATCTTTAAATAATAAACTTTACTATCAGAATACAGGCTTTTATTTTGGATATTTTTGTGTAAGTAATTTTAATACGATTGGGTTGATAAAAGGTACTAAGGGGACAAGTCCAGAACGACTTGTAGCCTCACCATCCCGATGGTTTGACGGGCGAAATCATCTTTAGACTTCCTTCGGCTCCACTTGTTTCTTGGTATCCTAAAAATTATTTATTCTTTAAGCCTTATGCATCATCCAATCTGTCCCCTTGCGGACAGGAGATGACATGCGCACCATCGACTCTGGCCTACATTACCACGTCACTTTTCGGACGATGCCTCTTAGAGGACAAATTCCAGCAACCGCAGTTACGCAGGACGATAGATATTTTGTTAGTGACAAATACCCTTTGTGTTTGTTAGTTGATAGAGATAACACAGTTGTAATATTTATACTAGGTCCCGTTGGGGTCTGTATTCTTTATAAGATATAGTAAATTTTATTTATATTAAGTAGCTAGTAACTGCTTATATAAACGCTTCTCATAATACACAAACGCATTAATGCGCATGCAAAGCCATTGCCAACTTAAACCATGAGTTATTAGTGACCGGAAGCACATCTTACTGAATTGTATCATTAATCAAAATTAATTACGGAATACTATATACAAATTATTATTATTTCCTTTTTATCACTTGCGACCAAATGAACGTGACGTTCCTCTGGCGGTAAGTGATACGATTACTCATGAAAATAACGCACATCAGCTAGGATGATGAACATTACGCTATTTAATGTTTGGCGCCTTGCAACAAGATGTTAAGTCTTGCTACTCTACTACTAATACTATAGTTCGTAATTTCACCAGTTACAGTGCTTTTCAAACCAGAATACTGTAATACAAATTACCGTTAGGTGGCAGAAACAGGCGCTGCGGAAGTAGTATCTACCTTTTTTTGCGGGCAAATTGGATACCCTTCTGCTGTCGGGCAACAAGAGTTATGCCGGATTCTTAACAGCTAAAACCCCACGGTTTCTTACTCAGCACATTTGGCCGGAACAACGGGAACGCTTTTGCACACAATCGTAGTTCAGACAGCGAGAGATTGAGCCTTGATGAGAACACATCTCGGGGTGGAGCAAATGCTCTCCAGCCTCTTTAAAAGTGTTAGGCAGAAGTACCGGCCGCACTACCTCGAGACCAGGTAGTATCTACCTAGATGTTCGAAAGCAGAGCCACGATCAATAGACTCCATAAAAATTTTATGTTTTCAAATAAATAAAAAAAACTTTCATAGGTACATTTTATTTGACTTAAATCTACAATTATATATGTAAAGCCGTAACATGTATGAAAGTATGCATATTGACAATAAATCATAATATAATGTTTACCACTAACAATATACTTTGAATATAAATATCTAAACGTTGTAACTCATTAAGTAATGTTTGCTTAGTTCACTAGTATAATATAATCAATAGTTTACAATGTTAATTTCAAGTAATAAGAACTTTGACCGGAAACTGTTAATATGGCCGAAACTGCCGCGCTAAACAACGTCAATACTGGGCTCTACTAGCAATTTGTTTTAAAGTAAACATCATACGATTATATTTATAATGCACACAAGTACATACATATTAATTTCCCAATAACTTACACGGACTTAGATCATTTAATGGAAATTATAATGTATTAAAGAAATATTTTAATTTAGATTTAATATGGCTTAAAATCCAGTGTTCCCTAATTGACAGGTACATCATATTAGTAAACTATAAAAAAAAAAACACCAAACAGCTTTTAGTTCAATAAAATTTTATATGCAAATCTATAATCGAAATAAATCTCCGACGGTAACGATGACTATCATATACATACATATAAAATCATATATCGTTATGTTACCCAAGAATTAATGCGATATGAATTGAGATTTATAAAATCACTAAAACATTTAAAAATTTTACGTACAAACAATATTTAATATTTGTAAAATAAAAATTTATTAAAAGCGTAAATGGAAACGTACTTTTGTAGGGTATTATTCTGAGACATTATGACATAATGGAGGTTACGATATTCGATGAATGACAAACGGGTTATTGTGTAAGGTCACCCAATAAGACTTTGAAATCTGGAATAATACAAGGCCACTAGTTTTCTTCGTATCGTGATGAGCAGATTATATAAATTGTTATAAGTTCAGTAACCACATGGCACAAAGTAATAAATCCAGATCAACAAATATAAATGTTTGTATAAAATGAGCTGACGATTCAATTCCACTTCGTTTTATGGGACAATGAGACCGCGGATGGTAGAGCGTGCTTGCTCAGACTACTCTGGCTCTCGTTGTTCACGTCTTGAACACAACAGTGTTGGTATGATGATAGATTTACAGTATTAGGATGGTAGCTTAGCAGGCGGGTTCGAAATAACGCTAGCACCAACCTAACTCCACATATTATTTCGGAATTGAACCAGTGCTATCTTATAAAGCTAGCGGTTAATAGCTGCGCCTCGAAGGCAGTTAAATAAAAAATAATATTTTGGGGTAATATTTTGTATATTGGAAATTGAATTATTATTATTTATTATTGTCAAGATGTAAAAACCATAATTGCAAATAATCTAGTCGGTCGTCAAAGATTGTAAAGAAACGACATCGTTTGGTTCCACTTGTATACTGTATGTGCTAAAATATCCACGTCATCACCATCGTTTCATCACATTATTTGGGGATTACCATCTAAGAATGGTTGAGGCGCCGAGGTCTCCAGGTGATCCATCCTCACTATCCTCTTTAACGTTATCAGACATAAATTCAAAGGTCTCTTGTATTTTTGCGTTTTCCAAATTCATGTATATACTCTATTACATTTAATAATTACAACAATACATAAACAAAAAGATTTACATAATACAAGTAAGAAGAAAAATTCGATTAAAAAAATAATAAAAAAATCATTAAACCAAGTAGCTTTTAATATATTTGTTTGTATGTTGTAAACCACTGGTTGACTACAACATAGATATTTTTTCGTGTATCATGTTGTTTACTCAAATTTATTTAATAATCTTCCACAGATTTTATTTTACTAAAACCTGTTCGTACTGAGACAATATTGTTTTGTTGTAATCGTATATATTTCTAAAACAAAATATTTTCGTTAGAATACTAGGTTTGTATAACGAAAACAAAGTAAAAAAAAAATCACCGTTGAAAGCAGTATCTTTGTTATAGTATAGATTAGATTACTAATGGAGGTATTGGTGCGTTTCTCTCCAAATGCACTGAAAGAAGACCATTGGAGGGGGTTTAAATGAAGGAAATTCGACATAACATTGACCATCCTCCACAAGCGTGTCTTTTGAAAATTTCTTCTCCGACGACTAAAAAAGTATCACGATAATGAAATAAAATAAAAATGCCAGAAATGTAAGGAATAAAGACCCAAGAATCTTTATAAAATCTCAATTAAAAAAAATACTAACTGCCTTATGTCCGCCGATCTGGGTATTGGTAATAGAGAAATTCAACCAATATTTATCTCATCATCTCTTTAATTTTAATTTGTGAGATGGCATGTTGTTCATAACCCCCAAAAAAAGTTTTCATCCACATTTCCTTTAGATTCATTCGATAGAACAAAAATTTATGAAAAAAACCTGTTTTTGTATATTCAGAAAACAAGAAAAAATTTATTAATTGGAATTTAATGCCGGGATCTTTTATCCTTTTTAAATAATAATTTCTGAATTCTTAAATAAATTTTTTGATAGATTTTAACAAACTTAATAATAATGTCATGAAGAAATTGAAATATAAGCGATTAAACGTTTTATGATCAGTTTAAATCATGGACAATTATAAACAAAATGAGTTCACATATGACAATAGTGGCTAAGTATTTATTTACTCATTTTATTTTTTTAAATCTTAAATTTACAACGTATGTATACACATATAATGCAATATGGAATTGAGATATTTTTTTATCATTTCCTAAACGTACTATCACAAAATCATGTAACAAACAAGATAATTTTACATGGGATCATCAATAGTGCTCACTTTCATAGCGAAGTAATAGACAGAACGGGTGGCCAGAAAGAATGCAACTAAGAATGCCCCAACGTAAGCTACATAAATACCTCCGCCGTGGGATTTCGCCGCAGAGTAAGTACCGAGCGTCACGCCCAGAGCGATCGCAAAGAATATGGCGGCAAGTACTGCGAAGATGGTTCCCCGGCAGGTCATGCGGGAACCAACCGATGATACCTTACGGCAATGGGGACATCGCGCCGGTGCGTTTCTCAAACGTTGATACTGTAATCGCAACCAAATTAAACCAATAATTTTTTCTCTTCAAAGAAATATGCAAAAAAAACGAGAGCTTCACATGATGGTAAGTCTTATGCCTGGTCATATAACGTGGCACTAGTTAAGATAGTATACAGAGAACCAAATTGCGCTTGTCACCATGAGACATATGATGTCTTGTTACCCCAGTAATTTCGTTAGTTATAACACCCTTCACACCAGAAAACGATAATGTTTGCACACTATCATTTAAAGTCAGATATAGGAGCTGTGATGGAATCTACCTAGGTCTTTGGCATCAGAGATCTATCACCAGTAATTGACTTCATATGATTTTTTTTAATCAGGATTGATTTTTTTCTGTCCCATCATCAAGTGTCATTAGTACTATCGTCTGTCTTCGTTTTCGGAAGCGGTCTCCTAATATATAATATATGCGAAGCAGAGTATTCTGGGAATTCAAATCTAGATTACTACAATCCACCTAGAGCATTAATTAGCTGCACCATTTTATTCAAGCAATTGGTACTAATGTTTAATTAAGATATTATCGAGAAGCTTTATTGATAGATAACATAAACAAAGAAAAATTATTCATATAATACTAAGACTAGATAGCAATATTACATAAAACAATGTTGATCTGCCAAGCGAGAGTTTTCCAATGAATTTTATTTTATTAATTACCTTATCAGTATAGAATGTAATTAAACTAAGTTTTACATTTCAACACTAAAGCTCCAGATTAAAAGGTTGAAATTTTGATATAGGAAAGAAAAAGTAACAAATCACATGAATGTTCAGTCAATAAACTCTTATAGCTTACCAGGAACGTGTCCTGGCAGTGCGCACAAATTACTCTGCACATGCCAGGCAATGTTGAAACTGGGGGAGTCACAGGTGATGGGGCCAGATTAATAATTCTCTTGCAGTCCGGTCTGGGACATGCAATACGCTGAGATGACGACTTGCAAATTAGCAAACAATTGCAAGGACATCGTACATACTTCTTTCCTGGTGGTGCATTCCTTATTGGCTAAAAAATAATATCAAACATTCCTTACTATCAAAAATGAATTATTATAAGTGACAGTTTCTGGATTATTTATTTTTTTTCTACTTTTTGTAATTCTATCAGTTGTTGTTTATTTACAATATGCTTTTGTCAACTGAGAAAATTGAAAGTATTCAGCAAGTGCAATAAAAAACAAAGAAATAACTATAAATGGAATTGATAGCTAATACATAATAATAATAGTCTTCATACACTACTATGTGAGTTATCAAAATGTTTAATTTCTAGAGTCAGTAATGTTTTTTGAAATAAAAAAAAGAAGACAATCCATAATTCTTAACTCTGTAAAATTTGAATCTTATCAATCTATATTAGTTATTAAGCTTTCCTTAATATAATCAGAAATGTTTAGAAGTGTAACTGTGTAAATGTTAGAACAAGACATTTGATATTTTAAATTTATGTTTATTTAGTATGTTTTTATTAGGAATTTTAATTCATAGTATATTTTTAGAATACTCTTGAATTTCTCCAATATTGTTTCCTAAAAACAACTATAACAATTAGCCTTTATTTTCCATTCAATTATATCAAAAAAACATCTGTCTTAAAGCAGATGTCTGTAATCTATCTATATAGAGTAAAAAAGTTTAATTCTTACCGTAGCTTCATGACACACAGAACATTTTACAACATGCTGTTCTCTTTTCCCTGATATATCTATCATTGACTGACAGACACGGCATGTCACCATAGGCATTCCTGCCTGTTGATATGGTGGTGGAAGTTCATCTGGCCCGATAGGAGATATTGTGCTAACATTTACTTCTTCTGTGGGACAAACAATTACGTGATTCGTATGCGTAACGAATATGAAAGCCATCGTAATAATCGTACGAGTTGTTGCACAACACAAACATGTAGTTTAGCCAAACAATGTACCATTATTATTTAGGTATAAATTGTTTAACAATAAAATACTAGAAAACAGTTGAATCATCAGCTGTCAAAGTACTAAAATTTCTTACCATCCCTGAGAAGGGGTTGGTTTTCGCTTTGTCCGTCTCCCATTTCAGAACTCGAAAATTTTAACAACACAATATGTAAATATCTTTACGCGAACAAGAAATTCTTTTGACGAAAATTGTCATACCAGTTTACTACGAATAAGTCAAGAAAAAATTAAAACATCAAATTAGTACAGTTTATGGTTTTCATAGAGTACTTCGAAATTCTTTTAAAAATAAGATGTTCTATGAAAAAAAAAATTGCACATATAGATATGTTTTAATTAAAAGTAATTATTATCATTTATTAATATGTATTCATCGAGAAAAATATATAAAATATTGTAAGTTTTAAGTATATATACATTTATTCCAGATGATTTTATTAGAGTATAAATTCATAAACTTAAATTATAAAACAAAATACTCATTGTTGTAAAATTTATATTTTCATTACGTATTCTATGTTAATAGTGAATCTTGTAAACATTATGCACGTGGTGTTTTGACAGTTACTCGTGAGGCTATGCGAAGTTGTTAATTATTAACATTGTCTAATTAATAGAGTACTTTCATTTTATTCTCGATATCAATAACCTAAATAAGCGTCTCTATACCAATAATGTCGTGTAAATTACATAGGGTCCGGTACTACAATCCAAAACCTGAACCAATAAATTGTGTTTCGTTCAATAAATCCACAAAAATACTTGCAGTTGCCAGGTTTGTTGTTTCGCTATTTAGCATTTAATATATTAAATGTCATTTATTGGTATTTTGTTAAAATATTTATAATAATTTATTATTTATTTAAGGGCCGACGCTTCTATTGAGATATGGGATTTAAATTTCGCTCCTTACTTAATTAAATTCATACCCGGTGCAGAAAATGCATCCGTAGAAGCCCTTGGATGGGTTTCTAGTAGATTATTATCTACGGGACTTGGTGGAGCTTTGCTCGAATGGGATCTCAATACATTAAAAATTAAAAATACTGTGGTACTAACTGGTTATGCTGCTTGGTGTTTAGATGTCAATCTTGGCAACACATTAGTTGCTGTGGGAACCGAACAAGGATATATAAACTTGTATGCTGTTCAGAATAATGATATTTTATATCAAAAGTTGTTTGATAAACAAGAAGGCAGGATAATGTGCTGTAAATTTAATAAAACTGGAAATGTGTTAGTAACAGGTATAAGAGTTTCTTATAAGTCTAAGGCTAGTCTAAACTTAAGTTTTTTTAATATTTCTCCTATATCATGATAGCAACTTTTTTAATTTACATTTTGTGGTAACACAATAAAATCATGGTTACATATGTATAAATAATAGTACAAGAGCACTATGTATGCTAAGATTTGAATTTTTAGGCTCTACAGATACAATAAGAGTTTGGAATGTAGAAACAGGACATGCTACTTGCCGCATTTCAGTTAGTAGACGTGGAAAAGAGACTATTGTTTGGAGCCTTGCAGTGCTTTCTGATAATACAATTGTATCTGGAGATAGCCATGGCAGGCTTACATTTTGGGATGGTACTATAGGTGACCAGGTAAATGTATATATTTTTTCTATGATTCATTATATTTATTCTAAGGATGTAAAGATTGTGATATTCCAAACATTATTATTAGATGTTTGAAAAACTTGATTCCAGATAGAGTCATATACAACACATAAATCTGATATATTGTCAATAGTTGTATCTGATGATGAGAAGAGTTTGTACTGCAGTGGAGTGGATCCAGTAATAATGAACTTTATTAAGGTCAATAGTGGTTCTGGTAAAATATCTGGTGCTCAGTGGGTGAAAAATGTTCAACGAAATATACATGAACATGATGTCAGGTATGCTGTATGTCTAATTCTATATATTTATTGGTCAAGTACATTATTTAGTAAAAAAAAATTTAATAGTAGTAATATGCTTATATCACCAATAAAAATTTCTTAAATTTTGAAAATTATTCTATGTATTTAATAGTTACCTAACTTTGTTAATCAATAAATATAACTATTTAATCTTTGTAGTATTTTTGACGCCAAAAAAAGTGATTATTCAAAACCATAGTTTTTGTAACAAAACATATCTTTATAATTTATTATTTAAATTAAATTTTAATCATGAAATCATTATGAGTTTAAGTTATTTCTTATAACATTTGCTATCTTTCAGTGAAAGTTCTGTTAAAAGTAGTGCGGTCTCTTAAGAGATTGGAATAAAACATATTTGGTTAGATTTATTGCATAAGTACTTTAAATGACTACAAACAAATGTGGTAATTACTTCTTTTTATTATAAAGCTGTTATTTTGGGATTACAAATAAACATTAAAATTTTATTTATTTATTATGTAACAAATATTTCTGTAAAGATCTTCATATTACACACATACAAGAGTTATAGGCCATTATTAATTTTTTTCCAGAGCTTTAATATTAAATAGAGAAAAGTTAGTCTCAGTAGGAGCTGATGGATATTTGACATTGTCAAGCTATCCACCTAAATGGGTTATGAGAATACCACCAATGATACCTGCTATAAGGTCATCAGTGTGTGCTGAAAAGAAACTTTTGTTGTTAAGGTAATGTATTAAATTCTATAGTGTTATTTTATATTAAGCCTAAAATTACCTAATAAAAATAAGATATATCTTATAATTTATACAAATATATATGATTTAAATATAACATTAAACACTATTTACATAACATAATAATTTACGTTTAGGTATTCTAATCACTTGGAGGTGTGGAAACTGGGAACTTACAGAACCAATGAAAGTGGAAATGTGATGATTATGAATTCAAACACACAAAAGAAAATTGAGGAAGAAAATGAAAACTCAACCCTTGAACAGGATACTGCCATAGCTAATTATAACAAAGTTAACAGGAATACTAGCCATCCACAAAGATTAAAATTAATTGAGAAACCAGTGCAGATGCTTTCAGTTAAAACAAAAAAGAATAAACAGATTCTCAGTTGTGAATTGTCACCAAATGGTCAGTTCATTATATATTCCACAGATAGTGATGTAAGAATGCTTAAATTAGATATAGTAAGTATATCTTTCATAAATTTCGCAGCCAACCCACCAATCCTCGTATTAAGTCAATTTATGAATTCCTTTTCATTGTAACATAAAAGTATTTTAAAATTATTTCTTTTTTTAATTGACAGGAAGACGAGAGTAATATATCATTAACGAAAGTGTTAATTAGCGGCTTATCATCGAACTGTGACCGCATTGTATTCAGTGAGGACTCTCAGACAATGTTGGTGCATTCCGGCGGTGATATAAAAGTGCTTCATGTTGACTCTGAAGCCGGCGCCACTGTCGTCCAAACAATTTCAACTGATAAATGTAATTACTCTATTACCTTTCACTTTTGGATAAGTTTCTTCTTATATTCCTTACCGACAATTATATCAATGCCTCGAGTTTTATTTTGTAATAAATATTTCTATTCATATTTATCAATTAATTCACTTATTTCAGATTTAAACAGCAAAACTGCCTTACATTTTCATATATCAAAGAAGACGCCGTCAAATTCAATATACTTGGTAATGGCTGACACGGCAGGTGGTATTGTGGTTTGGGTACAAATTAACAAAAGGTTTGAACATCACATCACACTACCCAAGTATCGATGCGTACCTGCAGCATTAGCTATCAACAGCGAAAAGCAGACACTCATAATCGCTTATGTTGACCAAAAGGTAATTTAAGCATATCAAATGTGATTGTTACCTCCATCGCGCATGCCATGTAATTTAATTTTTTTTATTCAATTACGCGACGACATTAGCGGGACGTTTATCTGATGGTATATGATACGCCTATCCATAATAACGTGGCGCTAGTTAGGATGATATATACTGCACCACATTATGCTAGTCTCCTAAGACATACCATCTCGAGTCTTGTTACCCCAGTAATTTCACTACTTACAGCGCCTTTCAAACCGGAACACAGTAATGTTTGCAACCTACTGCTTGCTTAGTCGTAAAAATGGGCGCTGTGGTGGTACCTACCTAGACAGTCTCTGGCAGCAGGGACTTAACACTGGTATCTCAGATCTCAGTCGTCGTTTCTGTGGCTGAATGTTGAGGGGTTTGGTAGGTAGACCTGGGATAGCTACCACCCACATATTATAAAATTGGCATTATAGTATCATCAGCATTGTTGTATTGTGTTTGTGAAAATATAAAAGCCAAATGATTCTGGATTAACTTGTTTCACCACTTTCAATCTCCTTGTCACTTAATACCATATGTTATTGTAGTTAAACAATACCGTTTTTTTAATTCTTGTTTGCCATATGCTGACACTTGATCTCTGCACTCTGTAGCTAGTTTAAATTAAGGCAAAGGATACGTAACATCTGATATATCAAGGTGACTAGCGCGAAGTTGCTGTGAAAACATTATTACTAGATTTTAGTAATCATAGCAAGCAATATTGTCAGCTGCACCCCAAAATGAATCGACGATCTAATGAACTACAAACCAACCTAAGAAGATCCTTAAGAGTGCTGTGTTTTGCAGGGTTTTGCCGTTGAATATTGTGATATATAATTCTTCAATAACTTATTGCAGTTGGTAGAGTATGATCTTTCCAATAAGAAGTTCACTGAGTGGCCGGGTGAAGCGCTGCCGGCGCAGTGGCAAACGCGCCAAAACGCAGTCGCCTCAATCACACCGCATGCTAAAAGAGATGCACTTGTATTTCAAGATGATACATCTTTATGGATTATGGAAAAAAGCTCACAGGTAATACTTACGTATAATAAACGTGAATATGACTATCTCAAGGCCCATTATCCAATATGCTGGTCAATGTAAGCTGTTCTTATGGAACATGTCGGTTTCCTGAAGTAGTTTTCCTTTAGTAAAAGCATTTTATGTTTGGGTCTGGGCTCTTCGTCCTATATGTCGTGTACAGTAACACTCACAAATTGATCTTTCACCTCTCGATTTTAGTAATATGTAGCAAAATTTAAATAAAAAAAAAATACGTAAAAAACATATTAACAATATCATAAATTAAAAAGTGTAATAATATCGGTTCATGAGATTTAACGTGTTGTTTGCAAGTAGTTTAGTTATTAATTATTAGATTATGTGTACTATTGGTCAGTAGCTGCCATATTAATCATGATGCATGTCAAATATGTCTTGCATGCGATGTATTATTTTTAAGTAGCTGTCTAATAAAATGGTATTTCTGACTTTGTTCTGTTTTGAAAACATTCACAACATTATTTCGATCTTATTTACATATACATATACTGGGCGTTAGGAGACCACTTCCGAAAACGAAGACAGATGATATTACTAATGACTCCTGTGATGGTAAGACGGAAAAAAATCGATCCTAATTAAAATGAATCATATTTTTAAAACGTTTTATAATAATACATATATTGTACAGAAGTATACAGGTCTCATTACGATAAATGTTGCTTTTCATTTGCAGAGCATGAATCATGAACCGAAAGCGAAGAAAAAGTTTAATAAAAACAATTTTAGTATGAATCTTAAGATCATACCTATAAAGGTAACTAAAGAAATTATATAATTTTTTATTTATATTGGGTTAACGCTTAACAATAATTATACATGGTATTAAGTGAAAATAAGGTGGTGGGGGTGCAAGGGGTCCCTCATAACAATTCACGGTTAGCCTCATCTGCTTGTTATGCACTCTGCTAATCAAGAAACGAGGCTTTGGCTGCCGCCAACTCGCGTTGGTCTAGCGTGGTGAGAAATGTCTCAAATCCCTCCATATGAACCCCTATATACGACAGCCCTTAGTGCCTGGCGGTACCAGAGGCAATGCTGACTGTGAGGTCGTGGGAAGCCTCTGGATGCGGGCAGCGCATGATCAGCAGTAGATGTCTATTGGCTGATGATGATCATAATGAAGGTGGTGAAGCGTGCTCGCCTGCGTATTGCGACTTACATATATAGACAGCAGTGAAGTTATGACTATAATGGGACCACATTCTGGACTCGAACTAGGGACCGTCGTGTACCTAACGGAGGTAGTTAATTTATTGAATTCGATTTTATCTGATATGTTATATTTAATTTTGTTTGTTTCTAGTATTTAGCTGGTTTTCATTGGCTTGGCGATGATGAAGCAGTCACACTAGAGATTCTACCTGAAAATATCGTCTCACAATTACCACCCGCTATAGCTGTTAAAAGACATAATATGGGATAAAATATATTTTATTATTATTATTATTATATATAATAATGTAATTGTTAAATATTAAATAGGATATTAAATTATATATTTTTTTAATAATTAGTGAAATACTGGTAAAAACTAAACTTTTGTTATGAATGTGAGGTAAATGTAGAGCCTTAATCTGCTGTCCAATTACCGGTGCGCAAGCTTTTGTATTCTGCTTTATAGGGCGCTGTTACTGTGAAATGACTGGCGTAACGTGTCCTGGGGTCTTATATCTCAAGGCGACGGTTTGATACAGTGTATATCATACTAACTCGCGCTAGCACCACTATCAGGGGCAGAGATATCGCTGATAATAGACTGAAACTGGCCCGTCTGGTAGATTCGTGGGCCAAAAATATGCGATGCGTTAAAAAACTTGCATCAAGTAGTTAAATGATACTATTCTAAGCTTGTATTTTTTCATTTGTAGAGATGAATGTGTACTTAATGTTAATCTGACGTATAGATGTAAAATTTTGTTACTATAGTAATTTCCTTAGCTACTATTAAACCAGACCGTAATATATTTTGAAGCTACTATTCTTTTTTTTTCATTCTTCGAAGCGACGTGACAAGTGGGATATCCAACTGATTTTTTTTTTTTATTAACGTGTGTAACAAAATGCTAACGGAGCGGACACCTCGGAACCAAGTGCCGGTAGCGGGGTAGTGTCGGACTCCAACTGACTAAAAAGCTTCACATGGTATTCCAATCACTTCCGAAAGTATGTACAAGGGTCACGGAATAACATCGAGCAGTTCTTCCGCAACCATCCAACTGATGGTTAGTGATATGTCTGTCCATAACAACGTGACACTAGTTAGGATATAATACACTGCATGACATTGTGTTCCTCGCCAAGAGACATAAGATTTTGTTTCGTTACCAAAGTGATTTCATTAATTACAACACCCTCCAAACCGCAACATTCAGGTTTGCACACTTCTGTTTGGCGGCAGAAACAGGTGCTGTGTTGGTAATTACTTAGAATATCTCGGGGAACAGAGACTTACTACTACCAGAGTTCGGACGCAGATATGCTTTGCCGTGGTACTTATTTAGACGGTTTTCGGTAAGAGAGTTCTTTATTACGCCAGTAATTTTCGTAACTACGGATAATTATCACAAAACTTTGACATAGTATTTAAAACTATTGTTTGATATTATGAAAATTGAATTGCGTAACTGTAAGCTGTTGAGGTCTAGACCACATCTCGTCAGTAACCTCGGAGCGCGCCGGGGGTAGTTTGTATGAGATTGGATCGCCGATTCCTCCGCTGAAACAGTAATTAAATTGTCTTACAATCTTATTATTTGTGATTTCATTGTTGGTTAATAATATATAGCGATTGGCGATACCCAGATTCGTATCAATAATACATTTATTGACAGTAATCTTACGATGAGGGAAACCGTACTCATTAGTGGACGTTTTCCAACTATTGATTTACTCTTTGGCTTCATATCTAAATAGTATTAAGGTCTTCAATCGTAATAACCGTCTTTATTAAACACAAGTTTTTTTTATTAGATCTTTAATTTTTTATTTAGTCTTAGATGTTTGTTCGGATAAAAGGAGATTACATGTGGCCGAGATGCGAATGTTAATGTAGATGTGTGGTGTGACGAGGATGGATAAAATTAAGAATGAGTATGTTAGAGGAAGTTTGAAAGTTCCGCCAGTGACAGAGAAGTTGAGGAGCAAGAGGTTAGCGTGGTACGGGCATGTTATGCGGAGGGATGAAGGACATATAACAAAGAAAGTAATGAGAATGAATGTGGAAGGTTATAAGGGTAGAGGAAGACCGAAGAAAGTGTGGATAGATTGTGTGAAAGATGACATGTGTAAGAAGAGTGTGAATTTAGATATAGCGGCTGACAGAGAGATGTGGAAGAGAAGTACATACTGTGCCGACCCATCATAGAATGGGAAAAGAGCAGGAGGAAGAAGTCTTAGATTTAGGTTCTTGAAATTTATTTAAAAATAACTTCTCTGTTTGGTCTTTGCAGAAATTAAATGTTGGAATTACTTTTATGTGTAACAACGCTTTCGTGGAGTAGTAGCTAAGTTTATTTTATAACACGAAATTTTAATATTGGGGCCATTGTTTTGGAGTTAAAGTTGTGGTAGTGATCTATCGAATCCTGCTTAACTGCGACCCCAATTTGTCTCATAAGATTACTTTGCTATGGTTGTTAATATATTTGAGAGCCACAGTGTTTTGTTCGAGCAAGCTACATCATCTACGGTTTCCTTGTGACTTATCACCATATTAAATTTTGAGTGAAATGTTACCCCAACATGAACTGAATTAAAAGAAATAGAAAGTAGAATGCAGAATGAGTGTATATTTTGAGTATTGGGTAGATATGACAACTTTATAATTTATTGAATTTGATTAATATATTTAACTCGATCGTGAGTGTATTGTTAAAAATATTTACCCCAAAAATATCATTGTTTGTTTGTAAGGATCGTAAATCTGCCCTGGTGGAAGCGGCGGCCGTGTTGGGTAATTGCGTGCAGTTGTTACAATAGGACCGTAGCGATCTAGCGGGCAAAGAGCGCGATGACCAATTATACCTGTAATGTTATAAAACTAACTATGAAAAAAAAAACATGACACGGCTATCATCTCGAGTGTAACTATATTATATTTATATTTATTAAAAAAACAATTTAATAAAACTAAAAATAAACCAAAGGGCAGACTTAATTGTAGTATGTATTTTCTACCAGCTAATTCGCAAGATATAAAAAAAAAAACAAAAGTTAGATTTATGTTTACATACATTAATTTAAAAAAATACTATTATGTATCTATATGTACATAAAAAAGATATATATATATATAAATACTTAATATAGTGGCAATTTTACGATGACATTAATCTAAACATTAAGGGCGTAGTCGCCTTCACGCCCAACTATAACTAAATTTGGTCAGTTCAATAAACTTATTGTACTAATTTCAGTTATTGAATTCAATAACTGAAACTTTTGGGAAGTTTTTAAAATTTCTAATGGGGAAAAAGCGTTATAGAATTTATTATATTATACAATATAAAGATCCAGCTATCTACAATCTATAGATACCAACACCTATTCTTCGTCAGTCATTACTAAAGGGATGTTTACCATCGTGTCACAATAACTTACCGTTTATAACTGCTTCTTTATTATTTCATTCAAGTCACTTTGCCTTAAAAAAATTAAATCTTGACTTGCCTGAAGAAGTTAGAGGTAACGGTTTAGGGCTGGGCTCAATATCTATCGGAAGCTTCTCCGCCGGTGGTTTGCAACTCACTGTACGGAGGGCCGCTCTATATTCTTCTACAGACATGCCTGAAAATGTTATTTAAGGTAAATGTTAAACTAAAATGTGAATTAAAAATGTCAAATTTAATAATGCAATTTGATACTTTTGCAGCAGGCTCGGGTGATAACACTTTTTTTATTTTACATTTTTAGACCCCACTGAAAATGAGGGTTTCGGTCTTTTAGGCATTTATAGGCCTGAGTGGGTTCCTTTTCAACATGATTAAACTGTTATATTTTATTTGAATTATCTTTTCTTGTGGGAATACACAGTATATTATTATTATTGATTAAAGCTTAGCTAAAGAAATGTTACAATATGCTAGAGATAATAAAAAGATATGACTAAACTTTTTGTTGCTTTTACTATCGCAAAATCACATTTGATTTTCTTGTCAGATTATTTCGTGTAATTTTTAACTATTCAGCTATTAAAAGTATTTACGTTGATAACCTTCTTTATTATCATTATCAGGGTTCTCCACAATGGTGAGTTCAGCGCTGCCTCCGTACAATGTAAACTTTAACTGTAGCAGTTTAACTTTAAATAGTATCTTCCTGATTTTATGTCTAAGATGCTACATCTAAAGTATAATAACTAAAAAGGTATTATAATATCGTCTAATATAACAAAATATTAATTCTAGTTAATCCGCTATTGTCAAGTTTGAAGCTAGCCGTTTTAAGTTTAATATCGTTTTCACAAGTTTCGAATAATCATTAATTAAAGTCAGTTACATTTTACTTCATAGAAGTTTGAAACAAATTGGTCGAAGAATAAATTGTTTTTGAGAACGAGGAACGTTTCTTATCTGCAATTATTTTTAGGAGTTACAGAGTAATTTCTCTCATACCAATGTTCTGAGCTTCCTCTTCCTGTATTTGACGTACTTTAGTGTAAAAACCCCATCGCTGGTTCCACAAACGCGCTGCGTATTTTTCTTTTTTAGTCACGG
The DNA here is from genome assembly GCA_029034505.1 of Ornithoptera priamus. NCBI lineage: Eukaryota > Metazoa > Arthropoda > Insecta > Lepidoptera > Papilionidae > Ornithoptera > Ornithoptera priamus. The sequence goes on from JARDWD010000380.1 coordinate 1,243,826, forward strand.
ATGCTCTGGAAAATGTTAAGCAATGAATAATTTGATAACTGTTTAGATATTTATTACGATAGGAGCGAAAGTTTGTATGAGGTATTGTAAATATTTCATAAAATATAATTTATGATCTTCTTTCTTCTAAGTTCTTCTTTCTCTTCATAAATTTAGTTCACGTAAATATTTCAGGTCTTTCTGTTTCTTCATCGTTCCTTCAATAACTTTTTTTTATAAAAGAGCATTCAGGGCTACATTATAGGTTTGATGTTTTAGGATATTACATAATACAAATTGTTTAACTGCTTACAGTGACCACTGAATCGGAATATTTAACAGTAAAATTAGATATTGTGAAGAACAGTTACAATAACGCTTCGCAGCAACAATAGTAAAACAAGATCTAAAAAAAATATTTAAAGAATTAAAATCCATAATATATTACAAAATTCCTTGAGCTTTTACGGGGTCAATCGAAGGTTCTCGTCGTCCACCGCCTATGCCTTGTCCTTGCCCCGTAATCTCCATGTGTACACTTGAAAGCAATTTTTTTTTTATTTTGATGTAGAAACGATTAATAGAAATAAAACAAGACTTAGAGTTGTCTGAGTTATCGCGTGGTTTTCACTAAGGACCGTAACCTAGGGAAAAATATTGATCTAATTTTTACTTACTCTTCATTTGCTTTGTAGTCTTGCTAACTGCATTTCTATTAGACTTGTACTAGTATGGAATCATAATGGTATTTGGAAATTTTATTATATGGCTGCAGTACCCACGTCATGTCTCTTCATTGCTGATTCTAACACTTACCAAAGCGATCGTATTATTGTTTTGTGGAGGAAATAAACGTGTGAGCTGTGTAAACAAATATCTTTTTGGTTTGAATGTTTTTTATACGACGAAGCGATGATGAAAGCAGGATGTTCGCCTGGTATGTAATACATATACCATAAGGTAAACGTTCTGATAGATATATTTTTATTAGTAAGGTCGGTCGGTGAGCTTCTAACGTGCTCCTAAATGATCTGCACTTACACGGATTTCATGTATTGCAAAATTTATGATATTGAAATTTTAGTTACTCAATAACTTATACCAAAAAGCAAGCCTTAGTTTTATAAACTAAATAATGTAATTCTGCAGGAACAATGCTAAATTACAAAGTTTTGTCAGTGACATGGATTAACGAGGACGACGGCGGCAAGGTAAGAAGGTTATACATTTCGTCTAGGCCAGGCGGCCTATGTACCAATGTAACCGCTCCTACTTACCCTGGTGTTGAAAATGAAAACTTTATAAGATTATTGTAGGTCTTTTCTCCGTAAATCTTCTGTTTAGTGTTGTTGTTATGAAAATTTGTGCGTCTATTAAAACTTTAGATATTTTATATATATAACTTATTATGTACAGTATATAGAAATGAAACAGTTAAATGGAAATACATTTTAACTTGGTTGTATACTTCCAGGGGAATCTTGACTGACGCTAACCTTAAGTATTTGCCAATTTCTATAATCTAGTTAATGTATGTCCTACTTTCATTTCCATCTTCTTATGCTCACGAATAAAATTGGTTAACTAAGAAATGAAAAACACATACTTATTTTATTGTTATTATAATGTTGTCTTTTATTCAACGAAGCGACGAGATGAGCGGAACGTTCGGCTGATGGGAAGTGATACGCTTGCCCATAACAACGTAGCGCATGTTTTCACAATACTGTTTGGCTGTAAGAATAAGCGGTATGATGGTACCTACCTAGACGGTCCCCGGCTACAGCTAACGAGCACCAGTAAAGTATATTTGTACCATTAGATTAATGTTAAAAACTCATTGAAAGTAGACTAATTTATACGAAAAATAATTAACAATGTTAATATATCAATAGATGCGCAGGTTGGACGCGTCTTTTAAAGCCGAACGCCTTTAAAATTAATAAATAATACATGCATTTGTTTAACTTAGTGTGTTTACTTGCGTCGCGAAGGGACCTTGTCTCTCCCTAACTCTAACGGACCCCGTTCTGAACCAGACCTGCACCATTTATTTATGAATCCTTCAGACGTCGCTAGACGTCACCCCTGGGAGACCTAAAACATATTAACAAATCTCAAATTTTATGCTTCACTCTGGCAATTACGAAGGTCGTGGATCTTTTATACTGTCTGAGTGTAATTAAACCGAACGCTTACTGAAGGTACCTATTTGTCAAAAAAAATATTTATTTATTAAACCTCTTCCGTTTTCATTTAGCTCCCCAAGAATCAGATTTTTGTTATAGTATCGTCTTTTAAAAAATTGGTTAGTTTAATTTATGAATAAAAATTTAGCGGTTAAACTAGATATGTTTAATCTTGTTTATTTTACGTGTCGGCTACAGATTAGATAAGCATATATGTTATACTAGCTGTTCCCCGACTGCTTTGCTGGCCATAATATAAAATTAGATCGCAAATGATTTTCTATAACTACCGTTATATGACGTTATATCATATGAAACAAAAATGTTTGTAAAAATTAATTAGAAATAAAACGATGAAGGATCTATAAAATTCAAAAAATAAATAGCCTTTTGTTCTTGTTCACTAGTTTTGACGTGATTGGCGAACAAAGGAAATGATTTCATTATAGATTATGTTATATATTCAAGCAGCGTGACCAAATCTGAAAACTGCTTTGAAGTAAACATTCACTTAAAATTACTTTTTTTTCAATCATTTCGATTTTTATTCATGGCTAAATGAACTTGTTCACAAAACTCATATCATAAATGGGTGTGTGTGGTGAATGAATACAAAAATTGATATGATTCCTTAACGGTTGCTCTATATAAATCTAGCTTGTGTATACTACACACTGCTGTGTATACTGCATGACCCAATTCTCTGAATGAAAGGAGCGGCGTGCGCTGAAATGTTGGGGTCGTGAAATTTACGTCCCTCCCGGCGTCTCGTGCCGGTAAATCAGAATAGGGTCGCAATTCTCCTTTGTTTTCTATAGTATCGTTACAGTACGCAAATACAAACTTTATACATTTAACAACGTTTATTCATTTTCGTTTAAATTTCCAAAAAATACGAAGAAAATGTTTGCTCATAACTTATGTTTGATATTTTTTCTATTGAAATTTATATTAATTCTCCGCTCCCTCGGTTTTAATGCCAGGGTTTGTCGTATTCATGTGGAAAATAGGGGAATATTTTCAATATTCCGAAAATTATTAATATTAAAAAATATATGGGAAGGCAAACTTAGAATCATACAAACAGTAGATGGATCGATAGTTCTGGATTTAACTGTGCGTTAATTAATGCGGCTGTGCAGTTTCCCGCTTCAAAAACTTCTGAACTAGAAGTAGTAGTATCCTTTAAAAAGGCATTAGAGCACAGCGCGCAGTAAACCGAGCGTTCTACTTTTTTAAAACAAGTCTACCGTGTTTTCTCAAGTGAGCTTTTGTGTAGACCCTTTACCAGTTGGCAGGTCTCCCTCGTAAGAGTCCGTCTCGATCCACACCATAACCGTAGGAGTATTTATTTTTCTTTCTAACATAAATTGTGTAAGTATTAATACGTTTGGTACAAACGAAGTAGTAGATAATAAATCTCTACTCTCCTATAGCCTACACATACATTGATGTAAAACAAATATAATGTTAACCACCATTGCAGATTAACATAATTGGTGGTAAGTCTCTGTTTTCGGAGACCGTTTAGGTAGGTACCAACGCAGCGCCTTTTTTTGCCGCCAAACATTAGTGGGCAAACATTCCTGTGTTCCGGTTTAAAGGGCTACTGTAACGAGGGTGTAACGAGACTCAAGATCTTACGTCTCAGGCGAGTGCAATGTGGTGCAGTATATATTCACTTAAGTAACGCCATGTTGTTAGGGGGCAGGAGTATCACTTGTCACCGGATGAACGTCCTGCTCGTCTCGTGGCTTAATTTAATAACAAAAAAATGTATAAATTCATGCCGGGAAATTTTTGCTCTATTTCTTTATTTATGTGTATTTATTATATGGCAACCCTAAAGCGTCAGCTACCTACACCTTTTTCGTACGCCCCCACGTCTAGACGACAGAACAGTATTACAGCTTATTGTATAGGCAGCCAATACCAATTCGCACGCAACAACGCGCCAGTTAGCATAGCAGTGTATTCAATGCTCAAAAGTATAACTCATAAACATTTACATACTTAAAATATTTTGTTTCACAGCTCGGGGTAACAGGACAAGCAGTACGTTCTCCTGATCTTAAACAATTCCTTTATCTACAAGACGTTAGGAGTTCTGCCTGAGTTAGTTAAAATTTTCATACTTTCATAATGACGGTCGCGAAAAAAACTACTTGAAAAGGCTAAACTGACGTTGATTGGTATAATATCCGTAGCGCTGTAGTCTCGGGCTAGCAAGAATAGTATTAAGATAAGGCCTGCCTGTCATAGAAGGCGTCTAAAAGGGTCTACGAGTTTCGCGGGCTTTGAGGGTGGGGACAAGCGAACCTGTGTGGGACAGTGTATGGCTCAGGGATAGTGCCTAGGAGGGTTAGGCTCCTCCTCAAAGACGTCTTAACACAAAATGTAAAGGGGCACCGGTGTTTTCTATAAGAGATTCTGGGGCCTCTCCGAATACACTAATGTAGATCACGGAAGTTGTTTTAGTGAATAAGAATCTCACATAACCCTGACCCCCTCAGAAGCAGGGTATATTTCGAAGATTTACCCTCGAAACAAAAAAAAAGTAAAAGGTATTATATCTGTATTAGTCTTCTAACACGAAATTTTTGTGCGATTTCTGTTATACCGGCCACAGGTATAGTTGCAGATTGGTTTTTGGCGGCAGAAATAGGCGCTCTGATGGTATAAACCTAAAGGGTTTCTACAGTAACTGAGACCTACTATCAGTTCTATACCAAGACAAAAACGGTAGTTTAAATCAAATTTATTAATCTTCGGCCATTATTATAAGTCATACGATCTGGTTTTTGTTAACAGATTATATAAATCTAAATGTATTGACAGTATACGGACTGTTCGTTGTCCAGATGTTGGTATTTCCACGGTGGGAACAGCGTAGGCGGGCGGGCAGTGAGGGGAGGTCTAGACGGCAACCATTAACCACGGGGGCCCGCTGTTGTCTGTGGCTCTGCGCGCCGCTAATTAATGCCACCGCCAATCCCCACGGTCGCGTGTTTCCGATACTTCCTGGATGTGGCAAGTAACAACGGATGCATGTTAGGTACATACATTTTCTTGCTTCGTTAACGTAATGAGATCATGCTTGACAGAATAATATTTCGCATTTTTTTTTATTCAAATAAGCAACTAGACGAGCGAGACGTTCACCTAAAGATAAGATAAGGCTGTCTATAAAAATGTGGCGCTAGTTAAGATGATATACACCGCACCACATTGCGCATATCGCAGGAGACGTGAGGCGTTGGGTCTCGTTAGCCCACTAATTACCCTAGCTACGGCATCTTACAAACAGGAACACAGTAATGTTTGCATACTACTGTTTGGCGGCAGTAACCAGACACTGCGGTGATACCTTCTTAGACGGTCTCCGACAACAGAGACTTGCCACCAGCATTTCAATGTATAATAATTTGTAATTTTCGTAAGATAAGGTTGTAGCAGGGCACGTAATGCTTGAGTTTCCTCTAGTTATAAAAACAAACAATATTTATTTGCCTTGTTTTGTTATGGTATTTTAGAACATCTATTGCTTACATATATTTTTTTCCAAACACTTATTATGTACGTGTTCATCATACCATATCAGACGTACTTTCACAGTACGACCGTTAGTGCATTTATAAGGTAGCTGCGAGGCCTTCGTCTCACCTCCAGACGTTTCGCACGCTTCGTCTGTTGTCCTCTGTCCTCCGGCACGCTTACAGTTTGTCTAGACTAGCCTAAACTGTAATAGATAAACTCCGAACACCGTTAGCTTTACGTCAGCCTGCTTACAAAGCAAACTAACAAAGCTCAATCTTCTTTTGATTTCCATTTAGTATTATTTTGAAAGCTTTGCCTAAAACGGCATTTAATAAAGAAATGATAAATACAACAATATTTAGGATATTTCACAACCTTTTTTCTCATTCATTTTGTACAATAATTTATTTATTATCGCTACATATATCGTAAGGAAATAAAGAAAACTAGAGAAAACTTAAAACGTAATCGTTTTTAGTAATTTTCAAAGACCTGTTCATAATAATGTGGGGATTATTTAAGATTCGCTTTCTTAACATCAAGTAAAGAAAATCGCTTATTGCCGCATAATCGAAAACATGAAATAGCGGTATATTTATGTTTACGAGTTCTACTGTGGCACTAGTGCTGCAGAAACAGCTCGAAGGATTAATGACGTGTACGGCGCTGGTGTCGCAAATAAAAGCACGGAAAGTTTTTGGTTTCAACGTTTTCGTTCTGGAACTTTCAACCTTCAGAACCCACCCCGTGGATGGCCGGAAACCAAAGTGGAAAATAAACAATTAAAGGCTATTGTGGAAGCGGTCCATTACACATTCAGAGATAGCGGCAGGCTTCGGGGTAAGTGACAAAACTGTATTAATCCACTTGAAGCAAATTGGGAAAATAAAAAACCTTGAATGATGGGTACTTCATGAATTTAGCGAATCGAACTTGCAAACACGCGTCGACTGATGTGTTAATTTTTTCAACCGACACAATAACGAAGGGATTTTAAATTGAATCATTACTTGTGATGAAAAGTGGATACTGTACGATAATCGGAAGCGCTCGTCGCAATGGCTGAACCCTGGAGACCCAACCAAATCCTCCCCTAAACTAAAATTGACTTAGAAAAAGTTACTTGTGAGTGTTTGGTGGACTAGCGCCGGTATCGTTCACTACAACTTTCTAAAATCTGGCCAAATGATTACGGCAGATATCTATTGTCAGCAACTGCAAACCATGAAGGAAGAACTAGCTAGCTGCTAAACAAGCGAGATTGGTCAATCGCTCGAGGCCACTGCTGCTTCACGACAACGCAAGGCTACGCACTGCACGACAAACAATTACTAAGTTAGATGAGCTACAATTGAAATGTCTGCGACATCCACCGTACTCCCCGGACCTTGCCCCAACAGGTAACCATTTTTTCCGGAATTTGGACAACTTCTTACAAGTAAAAAATTCAATTCCGATGGGGCAGCCCAAACGCCTTCAAAGAGTTTATTGATTCTCGCCCCCATAGTTTTTTTAGTAAAGTGATCAAGGAACTACCTATGAGGTGGCAAAAGTGCATAGATAACAACGGTGCATACAGTGATTAATTAAATATATTTTACAATAAAAAAAAATAATTTTTCCTCCCGTACAAAACGCCAATTTCATATGTAAGGACCTAATATCAACGTAGTTAGTAGTAATAATTACAGTAAATACTACAGCTTGCTTTAGAACCGAAATAATTATTAAATTGTGCAACTTTTTCAATGTTTTTTTAATGCTATATAATATTAATTTTGTTTTGAAAGATTTTTTGAATGTAGTGTTATATTTCCAAGAACATATTATAGCTTGTATTTCGCATAACAAATAATAACATAAAGTAATATTACTGTCTTCCGGTTTTAAGGGTTAACCTATGGTAACGTGACTTAACACTTACACCGAAATACAAGTGCAATGTGGTACTTTAGACTTTCTTATTAGCACAACATTGTTATAGACAAATTTATACCTACCACGTGGTGTATATATTGATCGTCTATTTTAACGGTAATAGGCTAATTCTTGAGTTTTATTTCGCAGTAATACGTAGCAATGAGATCGTGGACAGAGAAGCGTATTTGATTAGAATCCACAAGCTGATAAACATTCGGCAGTAGACAATATCACGGTTAAATCTTAATCAACCAAGCTCCGAAACATGCGATCGTGATATCGAATAAAGAACTCCCGTGTTGAGGCAAGAGCTTAGCCACTGCGCCAGGGACGTAGTTTAACTATAATTCAGTTTTAGAAGTTTGTGTCATCTTTTCGTTGTATATATGTACATTTTTATTTAAGATTCAGAAATAAAACGAAGGTGAAACAAATATAAAAGGATAAGTTGTTAATGCGAATGTCATTCGGTGCAGTACGGTGCGGTGCAAGTATTATCCCCGACTCACCTTCAGACCGCTAGGCACGCGCTTGCGAGCGCACTTTGTCTAGTCTAGACGAATTGCATTATGGAAATTTGTATACCTAGACGTTTATTTACACAAACCAAAAGTGTATAACTTGTATGTTTAGTTAATATTTAACTTGTTTCATTAATCGTAACTCATCTCTACAAAGGACATTAAAACAACAGATAAGGTTATTTGCCCGCAAACTTGATCATTATCAGTTGTATTACTAGTAAATTATCACTCTAGTTTGATTGATGTTATAAAAATGGTCACCTCTAGAGTGTTTATAAACCAAACATTGTTTTTTTGCATAAAAAAAATTAAAAACTTCTTTAGGGGAAGACATTCGTAATCTTAGATATCTTAACATGGTCTTTAAAGTCCATTACAATATAGACTGCCGCCTAGACAGTCTCTGCTATTTTATTACATTGGCTTTGGTAATTAAATAAAATGGTTGCAGTTTTCCGAACTAAATTTGCTGTTTATTAGTTTTATCTGAGCGGAGAGATGACCATTGTTTGGTATTACCTAAAACGACAATTACATTTCAGATTTCAATTGTAAAATTGTTACGAATATTAGTTGTAAAGGTAGAACGAATTTGTTGCAGCGTAAACTTAGATTAATTATTTATTTACATTAAAACAATAATGGTATTTGGAAGTGAAACATAAACCGGGCCCAAAAGACTAATAGAATATTTGTTTACACAAGTATAACAAACAGTAAAATACGTAGACTTTATTTGAAGAACACCTAAGATAAATAATTTTTATATTATCGTAATTATAAATGAAAGTTGTTATGTTTTGTTTTGTGTATGTAACCTACGAGTCACAGTTGATAAGATATGATTTGGGTTTCTTCTTTTTGTTACTTGTTTTGAAAAAGAATGCGTTAATATAAAAAAGACAAAATGAATAGTAAATAATATTAAAATCCAAGAAAGTAAAAACGTGTGTCAGAAAAGTACATTTATTATCTATGTAAAAAAATAGATGGAGAGTTGTTTTGTTGTTAATAATTTTTTATCCGTGATTTTTGCAAATGCAATAAGTACAAATGTCATGGTTTCGTTAAAATGTTATTAGGTAAAACAAATATTTTACAGTCACAATTATTTTTTTTAAACTGACGAAGCGATGAGACGGGCAAAACAATTACCTGAGGGTAAGTGATGTGCCTGCACATAACATCGTCGCACTAGTTAGGATGATATATATTGCATCACATTACGCTCTTCGTCTGAGACAAGATATTGTTTCTTTACCCTGGTAATCATACTAGCTACAGCGCCCTACAAACCGGAACACCGACATCAGCAATGTTTGCACATTGCTGTTTGTCGGCTGCAATAGGCGCAGAGGTGGTACCTAACTAGACGGTTTTTGGCAATAAAGAACTACTATCAGTAAGTTACAATAGTATACAAGACTGTAATCAACATCAAAGATTTGTTTATAAAGTTACGTTTCTAATTGATAAAACCATTTAAACTTTAAATCCTAAAGTGTAGCAAGTTTTGTTTGCACATGACCGATTGTAGTTGAAATAAAAAGCGATTATGAGCAAACAGTCTCGTTTTAATATGTTTGTGGCCGGCCGCAATGGGGCGAGGGAGCGACCCCACGCGTCGCGACGTCCTATTTTTTGCGGCGCAGATTGTCGTAATCGCGCGCAGACGACGCGCCAACCGTTAGTTACGGCCGCACCACTTTAAACCTCATCCATTTTAATTTAACAAAAGTGCCGGCCGATAGCGCGGAGGAAGGACTCATTTCCGCCGGCCATGGATGGCTGACTCACTACAATCTCCCTTATGACACTTTCGGGGTTCTCTTATTAAATTTCGATTATAAAAATAATTACAAATGAACACAACTGCGCATCGTTGACAATCTTTATCAAAGGTCGGACAAGAATGCATTAATACAAACCGGACATTTTGTATTTTATATATTCGGGTGCGACCTCAGTTTTTGTTATTCAAATAAAATTAAATATAAATAAATGTTACAGAGTATTCGCGAAACTATAATTTTGTAGAGATTTTGAATTAATCTACAAGATTTTTTTTTTTAAAATAATCTTCTTGCTAATTAAAATAATTAATGTTGCCGTATTTATATATAGACTGTTGGCAAAATTCCAACCGTCAAAATTAAACATTTGCTGCGTCATTAACTCGATGTTACTATCAATGAATAAAAAATTACGTAAAATTTTATGTATATGCATTAAAAAGTTGGAAGTTACTAAAATTTATATACAAGTTTGAAACAATATTGTTTTAATCAATAATGGTGTCGGAAAATCAGTTTTTATTATTAATGAAGTTAACCGAAATTTTAAGTTCTAAGGTATGTAATTGTTTATCTCTTGTTTTCTCTTTGAAAATATTTTGTTTTATCGATAAATTATTATTTATTAAAAAGCATAATGATAACGTTAAAAATAATGAGTATTTAAATTAAAGTTAATCGAAGGACGCTGTTATTATATGATATAAAATGTTATACAGTTTATTATTATTTTTATATCCATCGATAATTTTATGAAAACTACGAGTATATTAACTGTTACTACTGACACTGTCAGTAGTATAGGCTAATCTACGTAATAAAGGCTAATATATTAATAACACAGGAAATGTTTAAGCGTAAAAGATCTATAACAGCCTTCGAATAGTAAACCTATTAGAAATTAATGTTGATTATTATGTAAAGATTCTTGTAACTTTCAAATAAAGTATCGGAAATTGTATCTGATGGAATTAAAATTATTGTAAATTTAACAAAGTTTTTAATTTAAAGCAAAGCATAAATATTGCAAATGAACAATAATTTATATCTTATTTAACAGAAACTAATGTATATATAAAGCGAAAGATAAGATGTTCTCGATTTACATTTATAAGATTAACGGAGACAGGCGTAGCAATTATTATTTAATGTTATTTCGCGGGAGAGTGAAACAGATATTCTGACTTAGTTTTATCTGTTTAGTGTTGAATAAAAACACCGAGCCTTTGACGAAAAAATTTAATATCCTCTAATTATAATTTTAATCATAATGAGTCACGATTTTATATAAAAGGGGACAATGGGGACAAAACATTTGAGGCCGGTAATTGTTATTTGATGCGCGCTTACATAACACGATGGTAACGGATGGTGCCGTGGTTAGTTACGCCGTGTCCCCTTACACAATGTCGGCTGTCACTACAGTGTCCATTCGTTTTCGCGACGAAGCAAGATTTTAACGTTATGTTGTAGATTAGGTGCTTTAAACCTAATGGTAAGCACAGGAATACGAAGGTAAAACGCGCTAACCCATATACTCTAAAATACCTATAACTCTATAAGACTAAAATTGATAGGATTTGATGTCACAAGAAATTAATATCATAAATAATAAAATTCTAAAATAGTATTGTCATGTTTAACGATGTGCGACTGTCTGCGTAATAAAATTACAATACAATCTCCAATCCTTAAAAAAGTACAAGGTTTCGTGCAGGGCCCCTAAAAGTTAGCTGGAGTCGCAAAGAAAAGTAGACTGAACGTATTAAGTATCGAAATAACATTAAAATATGAATACATTTTTTAACGTTAGATATGGAAAGATTGTACTTTATTTAATCTCATTATCTCCATAATTTCAAACAAAATTAAACGTATTTGGTAAATTGTGTTTTATACGTTGTTTCGAGCATAGGGAAGGTTTGCCAAAGGCCGTCTAGGTACGTACACAATTCCTATTTCTGTCGCCAAAACCGTAATGAGGAAACATTATTTAGTTCGAGTGTAAAGGCAGTTGTTGCTAGTGAAATTACTGGAATAACGATCTTTTTTTTATTCAATAAAACGACGGGATGAGCGGGACATTCACCTAATAGTAAGTGATACGTCTGTCCGGATGATATGTACTGTACCACATTGTACGCCTGAGATATAAAATGTGAGTCTTATTACCCTACAGATTATATATATTGCATCACATTATGCTCTTCTTTTGAGACAAGATGTGTTTTGTTACCCTGGTAATTATACTACCTATAACGCCCTTCAAACCGGAACACAGTAGTGTTTTCACACTACAGTTTGGTGGTGGCTGAAGTGGTATGTACATAGACGGTCTACGGCCAAAGAGACCTACCTTTAGTAAATTTGGTAAATCCGAGCGAGAGACAATGCGATGCAGTTTATATCGTTCTAACTAGCGTTATGAGCGAGCATATCACTAACCATTAGGTGAACGTTCCGCAAATCTCGTCGTTTTGTCTTAAAAAAAGAAGAGTCCTAATAATTGTGAACGAATGGGGAACATCATGCGTGACGTCACGGCGGTAACAGCCGCCGCGTCGCACAGTCTGGCGGACATTGTGCATGCATCGCATTCGCACCTTGAACGTCATTCGGCACATTTTCAATATCGCGCCGTCGTCGTCTGCACTTTGCCCGTAGGTAGCCTCGTCCAGCTATACTCAACCTGCGGCCCCTGACGTGTTCTGCGATGGGGCCTGCCGGCCTTTTGAAGTTGGCCCCTCTGGTGTTCTTTATTTGAAACAATTTTAAATTCCGCGGTTATTAGATATGCTATAATATTATATTCGCGGTGAAACCGTTTACAGTTCTTTAATAAAACTTGTAACAATTGCGAAAACGTAACAGATCATTACCCATATATTTTTTTTTATATTTTTATAGCCCGTGGTACCATAACTGACACGTGTTGGTAGCCGTCATGAAGAATAGGTTGAAAGCCGCTGGTCTATGAGCATGACGAGCTGACGTCATTCCGCGTTACGGATGTCTAGGCACAGAAATTTACGGCGCCCTTCACGCTGCTATAATTCATACGCCAGTTAGGTATTACTGGTGTCTGGATTATTATCGCAATATGTTTACATTTAAAATGGGTATTGTGTGAATATAATTTTATACGATTATAAATGATTGTTATAAGCAAACATTGTTTTCTTCGGTCTCATTAGTGATTATTAAATTTAAAGCAATTATTGCAAAGTTTTCAACCTTTCCATTATTAGTAATATAAAGAATGAATTAACTTAAAATGTTGGAAATCCATATAATGGAAAAATAAAATTCTATACATGTACATAATATCTAGTTTGCGTGTAGTGGGCAGACGGCGCAGGTTGCCCTTAACCTTGAAAATCCGTCTGACCTCTCCCCATCGCAACGCCACCACCACCCGTATACTCCCTAAACCCCTTCCCTACGCGTCTCGATAAATGGGCCCTGTAATTTTGTTACCAAACGCATTGTTCAACTGGTTTAAGAAATATTTTATATTCCAAGAGGTTTCCAACTAAAATAAATTCACTGCCCCAAGAGCAATTCATTGTTACTGGGTATTTTATAAAGACATATTGCAATATATATACATATAAATATGTAATGTATTGCATGCATGCAATGTATACTACAGGTCAATCGAGTGATTGTATTGAATATAATGAACGATTCCTATCCACTAAATTTCCACAGCAATCAGACTAAACAGATTTTCCCAATCTATTTTCTCAAGACTTTTTAAAAAAGTATTAACATCATTAGTTTTCACAAATTGTTTTAAATCATGTTAAAAATCAGAATAAACAAACATATGGAAACTATAGATAAATATAGATTTATGTTTTCACATCGTATAGTCGGGTATATTAAATGATACGGTCAGTGGAAGTAACAATTTCTGTTTGAAAACAACTAAGTATGAGTACAATAAGAAGCGGCAATTGCTTAGTTTAAGTTTGTCCACACTTAAAATCCGCGCTGTACTATTTGAGAAGGCGCATTTAATCCCCAATATTGACTACCAGTAAAGATAAACATCTCGAAGAAATGAAATCTTTCAAGAATAACAAGCTTTCGTGGATATGTGACATTCGTCAATTCGCACTTAGTCAACGCAATGTTATTTAAACATTGACTTTGCGCATCGCCACGGGAGACAGTAGCAATATAATGTGAGGTCTGTTATAAAAACAAAATTAAATGTAATAATATTGTATCTTTTCATAATTACATCGTAGACGAAAGCAAATTATTAGCAAAAAAAACATATTCACATTAAGCTAATTAATATATGTGTGTTAGGGATAATATGTATATAATTCGTACCTGTATAACGAATGTATGTTTCTCTAACATTGAAATGTCTCTGTAAAAATATTATTATTGAATAAATAAAATTCGAAAAGTTTTAATATAGCTTGTTAAATACGTCGCTAACTTTTAACACAAGTTTACTTTACTTTTGCAGTTTTTACAACTAATAACTAGCATATTTCAACTGATATTATTCAAGTCGTTAAGTTTCAATGCATTTTATAAACAGTTTAATTCAACACTCGACTTTGTCTATATAATTAATATAGTTAATATACCAAGTTCATCAAACTCTAAATCATCAAAAATATTTATTAAAAAAAAAAGAATTATAAACATCAATTGATATTACGAATCTTATACTGAATACAACCTTTTGAAGAGCTGATTATTCGTTTATAAAAAAAAATACATTTATTACTCACGGCTGTATAAAATATATAAAGAGATGAAAGAATGCTATTTTGTTTTTTGTTTAATCTTTATTATGGGCACATACTAACAAGAATGTACCCTCGAGCCAATAAAGAATATGTAAATAATAATTTACTCTTTACATTTCTAACATAAAAAGTTCTTTGACTGCAGGCTATCTTAATTATTAACAGTAGAGAGGTAAAATGAATGCGGATTGTTTATCGTGCAAGTTCCCCTAATTGATTATAAAATGCAATCTATATGCATCCCCTTGCGGGGCCCGGACCTCTTACAATAGAGGGTTCGAGGGATAATAAAATGCACTGCTGTGTCGCAAGTATAGATACAGCATAGATCTCTGAACATATCTTTCTAATATAATAGCATCCCTTTCCTATGCTTCCAAGCAGAGTAGTGTTAGTATTTAATTACTGTTGATATTCTATTTAATAAGTAAGGAATAAAGTAGAATAGATAATATAACTTAAATATTAATATACTTCTCTTTCGGCTTTTATCCGTCAATCATCTTATTAATAGTTCATGATAAGATAGTTATAAGTCACATCCAATGAAAAAATAGTAATAAGTTTCAATCAAGATGTTCATATAAAAGTAAGTACATTATAAAATAACAGAAAGTGAATACAAACATATGTATATTATAAAAAAGATTTCCTCGGTGGAAAAACATTAAAACTATGAATACATAGTTAAGAAAATGTTTGTGCTATTTGAAGTCTTCAAATGATTGGTTTGCATATTTAAGATATATATCGACATTAAAGAAACATATTATGAAACAAGTATTGTACATTTTGCACAGCAGTTGGAAAGTTAATACTGAAGCAGAAAAATGGCAACAAATATACTTTTATCGTTTTTGTTATTAACTTATATAGTTTCGGGAAAAAGTATTAATGGATCGGATAATTTCTACACTAAAAGAAATGGTATACATATATTAATAATTTAAATGTTTTTGTCGTTCTAAAATATACAAGTCTTGTAATTATTGCATTTGAAATAAAATTAATGTTTCTTTTTTTATCATATTAGATAGAAATTATATAATCAAGAACGAATTAGGAATAATCGGAGCGGAAAATGTGATCGGCATCGACCTAGAGTTATTTTATAAAAGGTTAAATAAAACATTTAACGTGGTTGATTCATTGGTTGAAAATGCAATCTTCGATTTCCTGAATAAAGAAACGAATATGACGAACTCTGTAATAAAAGATGTAGTGGATGATCTTGAGAAACTTATTGTAATCAGTAAGGAGTTAGTCAACTTATTTAAAAAAGAATTTGAGTTAATTGCTGCGGTGATTAAGAGCATCTTCGAAGTTTAATTTAATATCTATTACCTTTCTGGTCCTAGTAATGAATTTGATTATTAATTATGGATGTAAATTTATAATAATGTTAATATTTGTCTCTTTTAAATAACTTATTTAGTAATTGTATTAAAAATGATAGATTGAAACAAGTATTAAAATTGATGTGCATAATACCAACTTGTCTATCTTTTTTTTTTGGTACATATTTACATAATCTTCTTGATAAATAACGACCTAGAGAAGTCCATATTACACACACTGTGACATTAAACCTCAGTATTTATCATTTTTTTATATTAAGTTCGTTTCTGTTAACATAATATTGTTTCATTGGCATTACGTACACATGAAGTACAAAAATATAGGTCAAAATCATTAATTTTTATGGTGTAACGCAAATACCTCCGAGATGAATGTTTATGTGACCATTGAGAAGTTTTTTCCATTAGAAAATAATCATTAATAGATAGATATTTGGGCGTTTAAAAATCATTACCTGTTTGGTCACAGTAAAACAGTTATTTTATGTTTTTAGGGAGGATCGTCATTTGTAATACTCCAATAATGTATCTACCATCACAACGCCTATTTTTGCCGCTAAACAGTACTTTTTAACTATGTTCGGTATGACGAAAATCGGATAATACGACTGATACGAATACTATACCTATCAGCGTCAGTTTAGCCATTACAAGTAGTTTTTTTGCAAATGGTATTTATAAATGGCCTGTGTTGCCGGAGACCTCGGTAGGTACCACGTTAGCTCTGCATTTGTGCCGCCAAACACCAGTGTGAAAACATTACTGTGTTCCAGTTTGAAAGGCGTTTAACTAGTGAATTAACGGGGCTTAACGTCTTATGTGTCAAGGCGACGGGCACAATGTGTTACTGTACTAGCGCCACGTTGTCATTTATGGGCAGGCATATATATCTCTTACCATAAAAAATTTCAAAGTAAAATTTTTAGAAGTAGGTATAGAGCTCGGGTCAGAGAATAAATAAAAAGTTCTATCAATCGGTATGGGAACGAAAAAAGTTGGGAAGTTGGCCATACGTAGGTAGAGGCATTAGTCAATCACTGAATCTATCAAAATACTGTTGGTTAATCCTAAAAAAAATTTATTACCGAATGTTATGAAAACAAATAATTAAACAAGTTTGAAAAAGAGAAAAATACATCCAGTTTATTTCTTGTTTTGTTTTATATAAACATGCCTATTCATAATAACTATTAGATGTTAATTTTATTTCCAAAACATCACTCTAACGAAATAACTTATATTTTTATATATTTGAAGATGTGCTAACAAGCATCAATAGTGGGCAAAGAAACAACGTATAATGCTTTGTCTGTAAGTTAATTTATTTAGGTGTAAATAATAGAACTATAAACGAAAAATAATCATAACAATACATGCATCTCCGCTATTGTGACGTTATTTCTTTTATTAGTATAATTTCCTTTGTGATTATATTGATTAAATTCTTGGTGCTATTAACCAATTCAATTATATCTGTTATTATAAATTTTACATCGACATAGTCTACTTTTTCTATATTACCATTCTGAACGTTTTGTTCGTAGTTTAGTACATCGTTGTCATTGAGTTTCTTTATCTTCGGTGTCACTACAAAAAAGTCGTCCCAATAGTCAGTATGTATGTCCGAAAAAGATTTCAATTCAGGTCCATTTTCTGAAAACATTTGCAAATAAAAGTAAATAAATAATTCGTAAATAATATATTTGCAAATACACACAACATGTGTTCTGATCTGAAGGACGTTGCAGCTAGTGAAATTACTGGGGCAACCACACTTAACATTTAATGTCTCGAAGCGACGTGCACATTGTGGTCTTGCGTGTATCAACCCAACTAGCTCTACGTTATGGGCAAGCGTATCACTTACCATCATGTAAAAGTTCCGCTTGGTCGTTGAATAAAAAATGGGATATTATATAACATATAACTTAATATCTGAAACGGATAAAAAAAAGAACACATTATTTCTATGAATACATGAGAATATTTGGAAGAAATCGATTATTATATTAGCAATGTTTGCACATCACTACTTGGGGATAGAAACGGGCGCTGTGGTAGTACCCACCCAGACGGTGTTCGGCGACAGACACCTACCATTTAGTATGATAGGATTGATATGCTTCTTAGAGAAAAAATCCAACAAATCAAAAAAAAGCCCTAACGAGATAGTTAAATATTTTTTTTTTATATTATTACGCATTTTCCCAATAAGAGTAGGCAGAGGCGAATAGACACCCACTTTTTGATCGATGTGGTCAGATTAGGTCCCATGTAACAGGTGGCGAGCCTATTCCCACTTTATTGGGGTCACCACACACACAAAGATAATTTCAGTGTGCAGGTTTCCTCTCGATGTTTTCCTTCACCTTTTGTATTTCGCTGTTGTTACTTAAGTTCACAAATATACATAACTTAAATATTGTCATCAGTACATGCTGAGATTCGAACACGCGATCTTCGGAATGAAAGCCGCACACTCTGTCATTAGGCCAGCGAGCTACTACAGTTAAATAAACGTATTAATATCCATAAAATGTTGTTCTTTTAAATATTATAAAAAGTTTATTTCAAACCTGCGTTAACTTTTCTTTGTGCAAAATTAATACTACTCAATAGTAATATGCAAACAAATACTTTGAACATCATTTTAATTACAGTGTGAAAACATTAACTCACTTACTTTATGTTTACACTTACTTTTAAAGCTATTTAAATATTAAGTCATAAAAACATACCAAAGAAGGTATAAAAAAAACTTTAAATTCTAACCACTGATAAAACAATTGTTGTATTATTTTTTTCACAGATGAACCTGTTCAAAGTAGAAAGTCTAAAATTTGTGTTAAGTAACTTGTTTGAGTGGTCTTCGTAGATAATTAAAAATATTTATTTTTAATTTAACTTTTCTTGGTAATAATTTAAACGCATGACTTCTCTGTTGTCTTACATTTTTTATCAACGCTAAAAAAATTGATAATGTCTTCGAGCATACCTAAAACATGAACTATTTTAGTCAAGACTAATAAAACAGCTATATATATCACCGAACATGTGCGTACACATTACTATTGACCTGTTTGAGGGGTGTTATTAACGAATTAACTAATGTAACAAAACTCGGTGTATAAATTCTTAACACAATGAAGAGGCTTAGGCCTTGGCTTAAATGAGGGGAACCCGTGCGTTCTGTATATAGTCCACTGAAGAGGGTTTAATTGGTAAGAATCTTATATAATTCTGATTTCTCCCCCAGAAGCAGGGTATCTTTAGAAGATTTCCCCTCAAAAAAAGGCTATACGTTTGTACTGTTTCAAATAAAGGACAGGGATACCGTCAGCTGAACTTTCTACAACGGTCGATAAAATATAAGAAAATACCCCCAATAGAATGAAATAACTTCATAATTATTCCCTAAGGGAAATACATTTTTATATATTTAATATATAGATACTTTCTGAATCTTAAAAGTTTTTTATTCTTTAATAATAATTTTACCGCCACATACAAATATTTATGAAATCGTTTCTCGTTATCAAACTTATGAATTTTTGCGAACATTATGGAATTTTTAATAGTTATAAAAATATTCATATGGTTTTTTCGGAATTTTGGACCATATAAAAGGCCCCAAGCTATACTTTAATATTAGTAACTGATTGTTAATGTTACAGTATCAAAATGATGTTAAAAATTTTAAGTACATTTTTATTAATTACTATCATTCAAGCAAAAAGTTTGAATGAAATATATAGTTTGCCGAATAAAAATGAGGCGGTAAAAGGTAAGATATAGAAGATAGTTTTTTCCCCTTGTATTTTATTTTTAATTGTAGAGAAACTTTTTCAATTTTTCATATTAGTTTAAAAAAGGTTTAAAAAATAGACAGTTAAGAATCTTTCGTTGTACAATACTCTTTCTTATAATGTTACTTACGAAAGTTTCACTATGTCATAAATATTAATTAAACGAATTCAGAACTTTATAGAATGATTTTTTAATTTCAGAAAATCAACTTATTCATGTATCAAATGAAGATATAAATGTAAAAAAACTAATAAGTTCGATATTCAACGGAAGAGTAACTGGAATACTCAGTAATGCGGACATAGAGTTTTCCAAGGCGTTTCATGAACTAAATGATAAATTAACAGACGCTTTAAGTCAGCCCAATTTAAAAATAGATAAGGAACTTTTAAAGAACCTAATAGCAAATACGAAGGATTTAGTAAAGGCAATATCAAGAGAAATTATGGCACTTATTACCGTCATTAAAGATTTCATACCTTAATGATCTTCTGCAATAAATGATTATAACGGCAACAGGACTTCAAGTGAAACGGCAAACGGCGATTTTTTATAGTGTATTATATATCATAAAATAAAAATCTTTATTTCATAAATATTTTACTATTTTCCTTTATTGACTTCATTTTTAATTTTTAGAAGTGTTAATTTATTTATGTTTTTGGCAGAAAATTTAGTGAATAATCTTGTATACTCAATGTACTCAGATAATGTAAATCATTACTAATAAGAATTTTTAGTATCATCTTGAAGCCACGAGATCACGTCGAATCTTAATAACTTCTGTACACACATGGTCTGAATTTTAAGAACTATAATTTAACCTGAAACTCCGATTGATTTGCCTTTTGTTCTGATGAAAGATCTATATCCATCCTCCATACTACTGGATTTTACTACCAACAACGTTAATCATCAAGTCACATTTAAAATCAATCGTTCATAACAGACAATTTACGTCCCCTCTGTTGGGGCACAGGCCTACCCTCAATATGAAGGCGATGGGCCGCAATTATTTCGCTGTTGTAACTAAAGATCACAAATGTACCTAACTTCAATATTAAAGTCGTTGCTACATGCCGAGATTCGAACCGGCGACCTTCGAAATGAAGGTCGCACGGTTTAAGTATTAGGCCAGCAAGCATCGTTCGAGCAATCAACCGTTAAAGTAAATAAATATAAACTTCAATAGCAACATCCAATTTTGAAGACAATTAATCGTTACTATGATTATAATCCAGGTAAACGAAACCTTTAGAATCTAGTCTTTCATTTCAAAGAGATTTAATCTAGTTAGATTGTAAGGTTTTAGTTAAAATGATGTATAAAGTATAATAAAAGTGTTCAAAAGAAGAAATCAATGAAGTAGTAGTTTTAACAGAAACAGCTTTTTGTGATTTTTGAAACGATTGGTTATTATTTACCAAAAAATTTAAAATAAATTTTAGCACAGTTGATATGATAATGAGGCGAGTTTTTTTCTTTTTAAGCAATATCCTCGTAATGAATTTATAATAAAGGGTTAGTGACCGAGCGGATTGACAATTGTCGATTCAGAGCACCTCAAGTCTGAATAGGCATTGTGCGCGAGCGCATACAAAAATGTTGTTACTCATCGTGAATTAAATTTGAGAAATTATGGTCGAAAGAAAAGTTGACATCAATTCGTTAGATGTGTTATGCTCATAATTTTTGTTTATTATAGCCTTTAATTACAAACGTTAATCTAGTGGTAAGCGGCGATATAGTATTTGAGATTAAAGCGCACAAGTACTAGATGTAGTCTATTTTTAAATATCAAGTATTTAGAAATGAAAGCCTATCACCATAATCGATGAACGACCATTGCTAGACGTGGTCTTTAGGAATGTATTCCAACGAACACGGTATTTCGCTGTTTCAATCCAGTAGTTGCTAGACATTTTTTAATGGCCTCTTAGAAGTTCCAAGTCATTTTTAATTGTATTACTTGGAAACAACTAGATAATCTGGATAAACTAGTTGTAGTAAGAAAGATCGAGGGCAAAAGATCACAAGTTTATCACCACAATTCTGAATACCTTGAAACATGCCGAGAACAGAGCGGTTTGGAAGCAGCTGGTTAACGCGTCGTAAAAGCATTTCTGGGCAAGCATGAACTTCAGTCATGAAATGCAAGAAAGGGAAGACAAGTGCTACGCTAGGAGTTATTCTTCCGTAAGTGTAGTTTTGTTTGTTAGGTAGAATCCTGAATATGATAAATCTTATTGTCGGCTAATTATTATTCATGCTAAACATGATGCATACGATAAATATACAGAAGAATTGTAAAATCTTAGATTTTAAGTGTAGTAAAGTTACCTTTAAAAACGAAACGTATATTTACGAGTATATTATAATACAAAATCAACCATTCGTTTTGTTAATGAATATGAATACACTCCAAATGACATGTAATTAAACAACAATTACGGACTCTTTTGCGTTTATCCAATTGCTTTATTTCTCAAATATGGTTAAAATAACATTTATATAAGCTGTTATTTTTAAAACTATAAAGAAAACCCCAAGAAATAACTTTAGGTTGGCTTAGCTTAATAAACATATTTTCTAGATAATATTGGATTTAAAGATACATCAGTAATTTTATTATTAGCATAAAAACCTTTTTTTTTTCAAAATATCATTTTATTATGCCATATTTATAAAAACAGAGAAAACATTGTTTTCATTAACCTTATTAATGTTTTAACTTATTTATATAATACAACTATGGCACTAGATTCTTTAAAACCATAGTAATTGTACTAATTTCTCTTAAAAGAGCATTTGTTAAATCTTTCGTGTTAGTTAACAAATTCTTTATAAGTATTCCTGTATCAATTTTGAAATTATATTTGCTAAGATATTCGAAAGCTTTAATTTCCTTAATTGTTAGTTCTTGACGAATAATACTAATAATGTGGTTAATAAATGTAATCGAAATACTTTCTAAATATTTATTATCTAAATATTGAATAAGATCTTGAAATATGTTTAAAAATGCAACCTCAGTGTTATAGTTTGTCTCATTTTTTGTTTTCAAATATTAAGTCTATTATCTGCTGTTACCTTTATTTTGTATTTGCTACCGATGTATATTTCAAATCTCTGAGAACTTTACTTGAAAATAAATAATACATTTTCTCAACTCATATTTTATAGTTCTATATGCCTTTAATCACATCATTCAAAAATAAAACTATTAGATTACTTACTGTCACAACGTTTGTAGTACCCTCCAAATATATCTACAACGAACTCTAATTTCAAAAACAATGAGTCAATTTCATTGTTTAGTCCTCTTAAAGAAAAAAAGCCATGTATCTACCTTTATTTTTTTTAAATAATTTGATAGGTGATGGATATTGGTCTTGTAAGTTCAAGAGATCGTATACTGTTCGTTTTAACTCTTTCAATACTTTAACTTGCAATCCATTGAAAATGTTATGAATTTTTTTATTATACTCTTGATCTGCTTCTCTAATCTCTCTCATTTGCCCATGTATAGAAATACTAATAATTATAATTTGATGTTAATTGTGCTATATATTTCAGATATTGTGCCACAGTAGTAGTCCGTACTATTTATTTCCGCATCTCTAAATACAACCAAAAACGAAAAAAATTAAATAGAATTTGTGTCATTATATTTACAGTTGCTATTTGTCATACAATTAAAAAAATTATAAATAATTAATATGTATTCTAGTATTATAATGTAATAGGAATTGGTAGTCTTAATCAAAATACTCCGAGTGATTGACTTGAGCAAAATTTTACTTATGACCACCGATATCTTTAGGATATAACTAACTAGAAACAAGACAACATTAAGATACAAAATATTTTATGGCGTATAAGTTTTTTTGAGTATTATGTTTGCGCTCTCAACTTTGTTCTCATATAGTTCTACTAATTTTGAATATTCCTTTAAACTATTTTTTTTCCAACAAAACCACTTTCAAAATTCTTACGTTTTTCCGAAATATCTATTAAAATATATCTCAGATATTGGGAATGGCTTTCGAATCATTTCTTGAAATTTTGAATTCCTTCTAAATATTTATCACGGTGGACCTGTCAGCCTCAAATTGAATAATATCGTTTATTGTTTTGTTAATTTCTAAACAATCAGCTATGAAGTTACTGATTGACCGTATTTCCTCTTTTTTGTACAGACTTTTGACATTAAAAAGACATTAAAAATTAATGACAACTGCATGCTGATTTAAAGCCTGTTTTAAATTAAAATCGTAAATCAACATTTTTAGTTTTCAGGACAAAAGGAAGTCTTTTAGATTATAACGGCTAGAGTACTACATTCTTCAGTAAAACAATACGGAGAATGTAACTTATAACGTATTTCGATTTAAAATAACTGCTAAAATAATTACTTGATTTTTTGTCAGTGCTAGTTTAAACTAGATGACATGAGCTCATTGCTTAATATTTAAAATATCTACAAAGATAAGTTAAATTATCGTCACGTCACTTAAAGTAACCAATGTTTAAACAGATTTAAAATTAAGTTAAGACGATTTGGGTAGTTTCTAATTACTTTCTACATATTATCTACATTTGGTTTCATTATTTTCGTCTTGTATATTGCCCAATCCTTCTTAATCACGTCCTTGGACGATGGTGAAAAATAAAAAAGCATGAAAATTTAAAAATTTTTGCTTTCTAATTATAACGCCGATGTAATAAAACCATTAGGTTATATGACGTTTAAAATAAGTTTTAGTATATATAAATATTAAACGTAAATAAATTCTTCGGACATTCCTACAAATCATTTAACCTTTTTATTACTTTAAGATATTTTAAAGTTATTTAGTATTAGCAGAGTTTAAAGGTTTGAGTTTATTACCACTTTGAATATCATAAACGAAAAAACACATAATATTTATTTTATTTTATTTCATGACGATATTTAACGAAGTGCTGTCGCATTTCCATATTTGTATTACGTACGTATTAACAAATTATAATATTAAAAGTTAATTATAAAAGTTTAACGTACCAATGCTTATATATCTATTAAAAATGTTTAATTTGAAAGATACAAAAAAAAAAAATTCTCTTTCATCCTTTAATAAATTAACACAGGTTTGTTCAAAAATATATAAGAGTTTAAATTTCAAACTAAACTTCTCCTTTGCCGGAATTATACTTTTTGTCCGTATCTTCGATATTTTTATGCTTTTCATAGTGTCATCGAATGTTTATCTTACTTATAAATATTTAAAAGATCTCTTACACCGCCTATAGAATATTAATAACTTTACCTTTAGATGTATTACAATTCAATAATGTATCAAAAATTTTAATAACCTAATTATTCTTTTTGGTTAAAATTTAAGTTCGATATATCATCAAATGTTAACTACCTGCGATCATTTTAATATTTTTAAAATGGCGTTACTTCCTTGTCAATGCTATCAAAATGCAGCCTCACCTTGGCACGTTGGTGCAACTGATCTTAAAGGTACGAGACTGCCCACCGGCCGGGGGACGGATGGGGCGGACGGGGCGGGGGGCTAGTGCAGGGTGCATCCACCGTCTGGTCCCCAAGGGCATGATGCAGCGCCCATGCGCCGCCCGACCTGACCCGCGCCTTGTCCGACCTCTCCCGACCTGTCAATGTTACCTCATTTACACTTGGTTACTTTGTTATTTGATGACAAGTAACTTTTTATTCAAAATAAAATTTTAACAATTCCTTCCAAATTAGATCAATTAGTTTAATGTTTCTTTAAGTTTACATAAAAAAAACTACAGTGTTTTTGAGAACTATAATAAATATGTACTATAACGTGTCAGATTATTGTTAGTCATCTTATAAAAATTTACTATATGTATTTATATACTCGTCTAAACTATCGTAATACTCCTGATTATTGCACGCCCAGTGCTCGGAAGGAAAAAGAGCGGAATAGAAATACAGTTACATTTAAAAATAAATACAAGTAAATTAAACTAACTATAAAAAAAATTATGTTTTTTAAGGCTTTTGTAAAAATATTTCACAAAGAACTGCGAATAATAATAAGTAAATAAAAAAAAAAAACAGTTTTCCATGTTTTCGAGTTATGTTCGTAGATAATAGGTGACTTTCAATAAAAATAAGAAATTTGTTAATAAGTGTAATAATTTGTTGTCTACATAAAAATTCTGATTCGTTTCTGTCGAAATAGTGGAAAAAATTATAATGGTGTAAATAAACTGTGACATTTTACTTTGCTTTATACGGATTAGTTACCATTGTCAGCGTTACCTAAGACTCTTGGCTTTATAATAACGTTGTTTGCGTAGCTTTTATAACGATTTATTAAAAATTTATTTTACGTCACAAATTATATTTCATTATTATAAGATTTGAATCCAAAGCATAATA
Source organism: Ornithoptera priamus (assembly GCA_029034505.1). Lineage (NCBI taxonomy): Eukaryota > Metazoa > Arthropoda > Insecta > Lepidoptera > Papilionidae > Ornithoptera > Ornithoptera priamus. The sequence goes on from JARDWD010000380.1 coordinate 1,270,126, forward strand.
AAAGTTATGGCGATAAAAAAATAACAGTAACAAGAAAAAATGAAAAATTATATTTACGATAAAACTAAGTAAAAACTAACAATATTAAATTGTATTGTGAAACAAGGTTAAATAAATGTCGATGGACACGAATCGAGCTCGTATCTATGTTTTACTTTCAAAACACCTCTGATGTTTAATATTATACTTTATAATTAAAAAACGATTATTTTACAAAATCTTTCAACGTCAGTATGTTGATCAGACGAAAAAAATATCACTTATGACTCAAGTAAAAAATTATATTTATTCTGAATGAGAACCTTGTGATTAGTCTCTGTTGCCGGAGATCATCTAGGTGGCTACTACCGCAAAGCTTTTATCTTCCGACTAACAGTAGTACGCAGAGTCCCGAATTAAAGAGCGCAGAATTACTGGGATAACGAAACTCAACATCTTATGGCTCAACTAGAGCCACATTTTTATGGGCGGACATATACTATAAGGTGAAGAGACCGCCCGTCACGTCGTAATTGAAGTATAAAAAGTAAACTGCTTTCTTTGCACATTAATTATCTTAAAAACTGTTGTATTTTCACTGAATATCGCGCGAGAAACAATATATTGTACGCGAAAAATAACTTAAAATTTAATCTGTATTTTTTGTTAGTTACAGGCTACGTCATGAATTTTTTATACGATTACAGCAGGCAGTTGATTTAACCTCCAGACGCCTGAAAGACAAACTAGTAATTTTATAAGTAATTATTTTATTGTATGGCTAATGTGGAAAAAATTGTTACGCTGCTTATCAAATCATTTTAACGTTTATGCGTTACATAAAAAGTTTCAGTTAGTATGTTAAACAATTTGCTTTAATTTTAGTTGATTATTATAAAATTTTGCAACATGGTGATCAAAACGTTGATGGACGGTAGTATGTAACGTGCCGTCCATTCTGTATTCTCGATCCTCAGCATTGAGCTAGCAATAAAGATCAATAGTTATTTTTGTTGACATTTTACACCACAAAGGGCACAGACCAGCACAACGGTTATACACTAAATACATTAATAGTAATAAAATAAATTTTCCTTTTCCACTCACTTTCCCACCACTGAGATACTTCTTTCTCAATGAAGACAGTCATTTATCCACCACGGGGGCCAAAAGCGGTTGATGGATAGAAAAAATAATTTCTTTCAAGTTTAAAACAATTACCATCAGCTTTAGATTACATATTTTTGACTTTAAATGAAACTGGAATTATGTGTAGTTTTTACTATCAAAACGATTATGCTTTTTACGGTTTTTTGGACCAAGAGCCAGACAATGGAACAGCTTTATCGTCATTGCTTGTTCATTGAAGTTGTGATACAATCGCGAAACGAGTGAATCACTTATTAGCCGAAGGACACATCAAGGTGTCAGACGGATTACGTAGTCAAGTCAAAGAACCATTACGCTTTGTCTATAGCCCACCTGTTTATATGCACGCCGAACGTATTTTATTCAGTTTATTATTTAAATGTAAATATTCATAATACAATGGCTGCAGTTTTTCAGAATGTACGACGAGCAACAAAAATTTTCTTAAGGCGGATTGTCATTCAAGTAACGTACGACGAGCATATGTTTTGTTTATAAAATTCAAAATACAACAATACCATCCAATGGAAAGTCATGCCAAAAGAACTAAACATTTTCTTATTAATCAAATAAATATATATATAAGTTAATATTTGTAGTAGCGTTTATATAGTAATTCACCGATATGTAAATTTTTTTAAATAACGAACCGAGAAAATGAGCAGAACGTTTATCTGATGGTAACTGATACACCCGCCTACGCCAACGTGGCGCTAGTTAAGATGATATACAATGCAGCACATTGCGCTCGTCGCCTTAAGATATAAGATTAAGGTTACGTTACCCCATTAATTTCACTAGTTGCAACTCCGTTCAATACGTAACACAGTGATGTTTGCATAGTACTGTGTGGCGGGAGAAATAGGCGCTGCTGTGGTACCTACCTAGACGGTCTCCGGCAACAGATACCTACCACCAGTATATAGAGTTCTTAACCATAGCCCCGTCTCGTCATGACACGGACCGCGTTTTAACGGACATCCGGTTGCTTTCGCCGCATTTCCACGCGACATTGCCCGAACAGGACTTCCATCTTACCGACCCCCCAACGGATTTCCTTTGTCATTTTTATATATTTGTATCAATTTCGGCGGATTATTGCTGATATAGGTTGATAGGTTAATATGAAGCATTGTTATTATTTTTATATGAATGTAAATGGAGGTTTAAGACTAAGACACAAGATTATGTTCCCAAGTGTTGAGTAGGATTAGAACTATGTATGAACTTTTTGTTTCATATTATGAATCAATTGATTTTGTAATGGATCCTTTCGGTGAAAAACATTTTATTCATTTAAACATAAATTTTTAACGAAAATTTTATAATTAAAAAATAATAAATTTTCAAATGATCCATTCCCTTTTTCGCCTAACCTTAGAGGTCTTTATTTAATAATTATGTGCTCAACTACCAGAATCAACCGTTTGAACAAATCACCAAAATTAGAAACGTGGTCGTCACGTCAAAAGTGTAATAATATTGTTTAATTGTTACAAGTTTAATTCTTTGTAAGTGTATACGTGGTAAAACGTTGCCTGCTGCAATTATTTGTGCATGTATTGAGGTTTAGTGTGAATTTTTATGTTAACGGAGTCAGTGGCGTCGGTTAGTCAGGACGACGCGAAATGCGGGATAATACAACAGTACATTGCACAGGACGGTGCAACGAATGCAATCTCCCTGCTTCCCGCAATTTTTCCTGCCCTTCTATACTCCTTTTGATATTACGTATTACATACATCAATTCACTCTTGTCTCATAATCCGTACATTGACGTCGCGGGTGCACTCATAATATTAAGTTACTACCAATTTCGTGCATTGCACTCATGAGGAATATAAAAAGATACAAATACACTGCAAAAAATGTTTGGAGATATACAATAAAAGCACTGCGACAGTACTGATATTGTGGCAAAATTAAGCAAGACATATTTTAAATTCTTATTTTTATATAAGTCAATAAATAATCGACAATATTATTTTGTATATTATCTAGTTTTATGATATGACACCGATATAATAATATTATTTTATAAATTATTTGATAAAAATATATTTAGGGGAAAAACAAATATCATATGGAAACTTCCCCATTGTATATTTAAAGTATAGTTAAAAAACAACTCGCTGAAGTAAACAAAGTAAATCAAAAGCGCACAAGAAAACGGAACTGTTTAACCTTTCTTCATATTTTGTAATGGTGTTGTAAAAATGAGACAAATTTAGTTAATGCAGGGGTGTAAGGTGTCCCGTATAACAACTCACGCGAGCTAAGGTAACCTCACCTGCTCGTTGTGCATTCTGCTTATCAAGAAACGAGGTTCTGGCTCTCACCAATCCGCATTCGGCCAGCGTGGTGGGAAATATCCCAAATCCCCCATATGAACAAATGACGGCCTCTACTGCCGGCGGTATCAGAGGTCATACTGACTGTAAATTGCGAGAAGTCCTGGACATACAGCAATCCTGCGTTGCCCATGTGGGCAGCGCAAAACCGATGAATGTGGAGATCTTTGGGGGAGGGTTACGACCAGCAGTGGATGTCTATTGGCTAATGATTGATTATGTTCACAATTCCATCCAATGTTTAATGCCATTTCATTTAAAATGTATTGAAAATTCTGTAAAACTTATACTATGCCGTTTAACAGTGTCACGCTGACATGTCTTAATTTAATGTACACATCTATCTTAAGTGACAGTGATATGAGCTGTGTTGTTATCAAAAAACAATTAAGATATCTTTTTATAGCCGGTTTGTTTATGTCGCCAGGAGTTCATAAATTGGTTTACAAAAAAAAATGTCATTAATTATCTGAGCAATTTTATCAAGCTTTATGTCATATCAAATGGTGATAGTTTGTAATTAGCAGAAGATAGTGTTTGGACTAATGCGAATCCACATTCCATCATTGGTCTCTTTATCGATAGATCACGGCGTTGTTTGTAAAACAATGCAGTTTTCTAAGAAAACCAAAAATTTCTCAAGTCTTAGCCAAACTCGCTAAAAAAATTTAAATTATGTTTGTATAAAAAAAAAAATTATGATTTTAATATTTCAATATTCATTCGGATACAGTAGCGTATATCTTTGCCATGTAACAATAGCGACAAAATCAATGCATTCATTAAAATAAATGTTAGACACCGTGTCACACTTTCCGAGTTGAATTTCATAATGGTGTTCTTAAATTCAGTTCACGTTAAAACCGTCTACGTTTTGCGTAATCGTAGAAGGGCGCGTAGCGAATCGGGCCGGGGTCGGATCGGGGAGAGAGGGGTGGGGTGGCGCGGAGGGTCAGGAGAGGAGAGCGAGGCTCTATTTCGGCGGCCTTCCTGAAGAGCCTTCAGGCCGACGCGACGGGCCGTCTAGACGTCTGGCAGCAACCGTGTGTCGTAACATTCAGCGGCGTTATAGAATTTCTTTACTTTCAAAACTTTACGTTATGAACGAAATTTTATTTCATTACAGGTTAGTTTGCAATGTTATGTAACGAAGTAACATTTTCATCGCTTTATACGTATTCTATGGTTCAGATCAATGTACACACCGCTTGGTTCACCTTAAGTTGGTTGTACTGTTTAGTTTTTGGAAAACATATGAAATAAACCCTTTTTAATAATGGAAAGGAACCGTTTACACCTTTATGCGACCGTATTAGTACAAGATTTGAAAAACAACTGAAAAAGATAAAAAAAACTATTACATAAAACATATCTAGTCATCATATATTTTATTTAGAAATTGGACACGAATCCTGTGATGCCTTTGACTTTCGATATGATATAATGTGAATGTACATTTCTTCGATTTTATAATTCGGGAGTTGATCCGCCATCGACATGGAATACCCACCCCCCAATATTATTTAAAAATATTTTGTATAAAAATTACAATTAAGTAAATATGTATACATATTCTTATCATCTACAATTTATTTTAATCACATTAACATAACCTTCGCTTTGGATGTATATAAATTTTATATTACAATTATCGGTGAAACTCGCCGGCACAGGCGCGCCGGTACGGTTCTCGTGGTGTGACGCACGTATAAATCCGTGTCGAGACAAGGTCGGCGCGAGGGCGCGGGCCTAGTTCACGTCTCGCCGCTATACCAATACGTAGGTATGCAGCATCGGACCGCAGCGAATAATTGCAGACAGGCCGCGTGACTCAGCGCCGAGCTACGTCTTGCTTACACGTTTACCTGTCTGTAGGTTCCCTGCAAACGCGCTGCCTGCAGTAACGCACGTAGAACGACATACACACGCGGTATTATGTACTTATTTTACTATTTTTTTTTTCTTTTTCTCATACGTTCTGAGAGTTCTTATAAACATAAACAATTATTATACTCATTAATAATTTTGTACTCTAAGAGCCGCGTTTCTTTCTATTCACCTATTTTTATTTGCAGTCCTTTATGCAACGTGTTTATTTCACTCATTACTCCTATCAATTACCACCGTAAGATTTTATATTAACGTGCATAACTTCAGAATATGGCGCTTTCAACTTAATAATGTTAGCGTAACATATAACATTATTTTTTTATTTCAACGACTCGACCTGATAATAAGCGGTCCATAATAACGTGATGCTAGTTAAGATGGTATCCATGGCGCTTGTCGGCTGGAGACAAGATGTTAAGTCTCATTACCCCAGTAATATCGCCCTTCAATCCGGAACACAGTAATATTTGTACAGTATTGTTTGGCGGAAAAAATAGACGCTGGGGTGGTACCTGCTTAGACGGTCTTTGGTAACAGAGACCTACCATTATTTTTAAATATATTTACAATAAAGTCGAAGAGAGAAAACATTTTACTTTTAAAAATTTTTAAGAAAATTCTTTGCATCAATCTGTTACCTAATTTTAAGATACTTTTCAGTTAGTGAACACATTTATAACTTATTTCATTAAATTGTTAAATTTTATATTTTAACAAAAAAAATTGTAGTACGTATAAATGTTCAAAATAGTTGATATAATTACTAATGTATTTAAAGAAACTTTAATGGTTTTAATATAATAATAATTGTATCAATGTCTTTAAAAACATGTCTATAAGTATTCATCAATAAGGTCACAAACGGATTGTAATTATATTAAAAATATATGGCGTTTTAGTTTTATGTAGTTTTTTAAAATATTATTAAATACTGCAAAATCCTATAAACAAAGAAAAATTATGATTAATTTCGGTTAGTATCTAAAACATTGTTAAGTGTTACCAGGCCGAATAGATTAGATAATAAACCATAAACATTACTTGAATAGAGTAATAATTTTCAAGTTAGTCTGAAAAACTGTTATTATTTTCATAGTAGATATCATAAATAAACATTTTTGAGGATCTGAGAATAATAATTTTATTTATGATGTGGTGCTAATAAAAAGTATTTAAGATATTGCTTAAATCGTATAACTTTGTCATAGCTTGCCAAAATTTTTCGTTACACTTTAAACTGTCAACTCAAGTCGCAGTTAAAGACTATAGTTAACTAGCCCGACAAGTTTAATAAGAACTTTACTGTTATGCCTACCTTACACTACAAGATGTTGATGCGAGTAGAATCAGAGACACCACAGCGTTACAATGAAACAAAGATTTTATAAATGAATTAGACTAAGTATTAAAGTGCATTGACGCGTTCCAATTGATAACACTGCAGTCGATCGAGACATGGCCCATTTATTCAGCGCGTTAAAGTGGAACAGGTCCGCCCGACGTTCTTATTACGCAGACATGGCTATCCAAACATTTGCTCAGACATGCTGAAGTTGTCTGCAAACTAACTGTATTGCAATCATTCCCTGATAATGCTCCTCTTATCAGTCTGTAACGTAATCATCGTTGCTTGAGCATTCCTGAAAGTTTGGTAAATATTTTGACACAAATAACTTTTGAAGCCGATTTTTATTAAGTTAAAAATATCTTATATTTAAATGTCCTGACTGTAACTTAAAAACTCATTATCATTTACTGGTGGTAGGTCTCTGTTGCCGTAGATGATCTAGGTAGGTACCACCGCGGCGCCTATTTCTATCGATGAACAGTAGTGTGCAAACATTAATGTGTTTCGGTTTGAAGGGCGCTGTAACTAGTGTTATTACGGGGGTAACGAGACTCAGCATCTTATGTCTCAAGGCAACGAGCACATTGTGGTGCAGTGAATAACATTCTAACTAATGCCAAGTTGTTATCGGCAAGCGTATCACTGAACAACAGGTGAACGTCCGGTCGTCTCGGCGCTTTGTTGAAAAAAAAAAGTTCTTTAGACGCCTTCTGATGTATCCATGTACATATTTATGTTTTATTTGACAAGGGAACAATATGTCAATATTTTGTTAATCTGCAATTTTCATTGTAATTGTAAATTTATTTATTATATTATATTCGGTTATTGTATACAGTCATTAACACTTTCATCATTATCATCATTAGGCGCCCTCTTCAAAGTGAAGTTTGGTGGTCGATCATTAACACCTTATATTTATTATATTTCACATGTACATTACTTATTTAAATTTTGTTCACCTCTTGAAATCAAACTTGTACATATGAATAGTGTATATACGTGTAACAATGTGAAAACGTTCCTATTATAACATTTATGTATATTTTTCTTCGAATGTACTGTACAGTGAAGTATTAAATTTTGGAAACACTTTTTTAATTATCGATTATTACAATTATTACTGTAAATTATATATTAAGTTGGTCTTCATGTATAATTTTTTTTTGTTAAAAACTACAAAAAAAAACAATCTCTCCTCTTTTCATACAATTTGAATCAATTGTCATAAGCAAAAAAAAACATAAACATAAGAAAAATATAGTCTTCTTACTCGATTTTTAAGAGTAAAGGTTATTATAATGCGCTGTTGATCTTATACGATTTATTGAAAAAAAAACAACTTTTAATTTTTCCTCAAGCTCTCTCTTTCACACACAATCCCCAAAATTCGTCACGACATGTAAACCCACGATTTAATATATTCTAAACATTTGTCCATACAATTTATTATGCTTCTGTAACAATCAAATCCTCTATTTTAAATGTTCTATTAAAATTGATATTAGATTTAACGACACTTAAAAATTTCAATATGGGTACAGCATATTTATTTCACCGTATGAAATTTAAGAGGACTTAATTTAGGGTGCACGACCCTAAATTAATAAATTATTTACTAAAAAAACATCTCGTCTGCATACAGGCTTTTGATATGCTACAGAGGTCTTTGGTCCGTAAAAGTCGTAAACATTTGCATCGTCTGTATATCGTAACATTAAACATTTTATATACAGTTTATTTCGCAACATTTATGTCTAATGTTTGAAAAATATAAAATGTCCATCATTTAATATTTATATGAGTAATTAAACAATTTAGCGTCAAAATCATCACAGGGATTTGTAACGATTGTTTTTACATAAGATCTTTCTTCTAATGTCAAAAACTAGCAATTATAAGCCTATTAAAGTTCTATGTTGAAAATAGTGTTTGGTCCACGGCCTTGTACGCGGTAGGAGTTATGAGGGCTTAGTAATAATATATATCATACATGCCATTTCAACAGGTTCCTGCCTTGTCGTGGCGGAAGGGTTTAGTATCAGTGGCTGGGTCGCCCAAGGTGAAGCGAAGAGGAATCTACCCGGCTAAGTAATCAATTAAACTATTATCAAGAAATATGTGATATGTACATTTCACATTTCATACTATAGAAAATCCATACTGAACGTCTACGCCGACCTTGAACCGATAAATTAAGTATGTTGTCATTGTCAATAACTAGTAATTGTTTTCTTATTTCCAATATCAATTGAAAAAAATTGTTGTAATAACCAAGGTAAAAGTAAAATTTAGTATGAATAATT